>CM022396.1:40379354-42879354 GCA_011833715.1 Carcinoscorpius rotundicauda | reverse complement strand
TTGTTTGATTAAAAGCAAACAAGAAAATTAATCGGTTCCATGCTATATAGTTCAGTTTTGTGACTGAAGTTGTTTTTATTATTTACCTCGTTAGAAATGCAAATAGTCTTTTTTGTACTACCATAAATATTCAATCTTACCCTACATATCTCAGGATTATGCTAAGGTTTTAGATTAATTTTAATCGATTGACGAAAGGTTTATACGCTTTTTTACCAAGGTTATGGGTAAAATTGGAGTCGCGTGACAGGAAACTGTTGGTAGGTATCTTAGACGATTTTATGACTAGTATTATTCAGCCAGGAAGTAAAATTTGTGGTTTTTACACTGAAACTTATCTGCAGGTGTCACTATCTGATATCTCCCCCTTATTCCTAGGCGTTAAATAGTTTCTTTCCCCATAAATTAGGTTTTACAACACACATACACACACACACACCATGTGGCCTTTGAATCATTTTACTTGTAGTTACACCGAAATGAATCATAGCCGTTCCGAATTTAAACAAACGTACAATGTGTTTTCTAATTTATGAAATGTTTTAAGGGTTGTATTTTGTCAATTTTACTGCTTTAATACAACTCTCTAAATGTGATTTTCTGTTTTGTAAAGACTTTTGTTTTAAGTCCGGTGTATGCGCAATTTATGAAAGAGATGCACCCCTTTAAATCCTTCCCCACTTTTATTGATTACCATGAGCTGAAATTAAACTGTTTTTTTGTATACGACTTGAGAAAAGAAAATGAATTCATCTTATGGGGAGCTGTGTCTTAATCTTAATATTTGTTTATCTAAAATCTTATCTACTCTTCTATCTAAAAATCTTATCAACATTTGTGACTATTCTTATCTCTTTTCTGCGTAATAACATTTATGCAGATTATGAAAACGTTGGCAGTAAGGCGTCATAAGCATTAGTAATTGTTCTCTATATTCGGATACTGACAATATGGCCTTATTAACACATAAAACTGCATTTCTCTACCCTTGAGACTTTATAGAATTACGTTAAAAGTATAAGACCTTAACAAAACCAGTAAATTTATTTTTGTCTCTACTCTTCTAAAGGGCTTATACGTATATATAGTACATTATAGTATTATTATGTTATATAATAGTACATTATAAACCTGTATGCTTCTTATTCTTTGCACTTTCAAACTATATGTATACGAATGTAAGACTTTACACTAAACTATATATATATATATTGTTATGTAAATGTCATGTAAACGACAACCATGTCATGTCGTGTTTGAATTTCCATATCTATTATTTATATTTCCATATTTATATTATTGTTTTGAAGGTCAAAACCAATAAAATATGTTGTTATTCATTTAAAATAACATTTAGAAATTTCTAGAATTAGGTAGATCAATCATATGTTTATAAATAATTTGTATGTCGGCCTGGTGTCTAGACGACGAGTCTCGTGCAAAAACAGACATGCGCAGATTACTCTGGAACTCGGTGGGAGTTACGCGATTGTTCGAGGACACAGTAAGCCTACTAGTATAAAAACAGACGGCGATGCGAAAAGAAGAAGTCAGTCATTCGTTTTTACTTTCGATTCAAGAGATATTGTCCCCGTTTGAGAAATTTTCAACGTTTGCTGTGTGTTTATTCAACTTGGATTTGTGACTGGAGCTAGATCTACAAAAACTGTGATTTTATTTCGTCAATTTTTACGATTCATTAGAATTAGTGGTTATACTGAAAGTCAACACGTATAAGACTGTTTAGGGGAGACCGGAGCAAACTTCTGAATTTCTTCGTGGGACCAAATTCACACCCTAGACTGGAATTTTGGATTTCTGATCTGGACTTTTGGATTTTCATTCTAGATCATTATATTGGACAGGCCAGTACCATTTTGTATTGTAATTAATTTTGAAGGTTGAAACTGAATATCTGTCATTGTTATTATATAATTTATATTATATCTGTTACACATATAATAGTTTATTGTAATAAATTATACAAGCTGTTATCTGTGTCTTTCTGTTGCGTTCAGTCCACATTAAAAAAAAAAACGTAACAGAAAATGAAGGGGTCCCACGAAGAAATTCCGAAGTTTATATGGAGAAGTCCAGAAACAATTCACAGTTCAATAGATTTGTCGAAGTTCTTTTTTACGATGTTTTCGATGAATGTCTCAGATTTGTCGTTTTTCAACTTTTCCGGTCTCCCCTAAACAGTCCTATACGTGTTGACTTTTAGTATAACCACTAATTCTAATGAATCGTAAAAATTGACGAAATAAAATCACAGTTTTTGTAGATCTAGCTCCAGTCACAAATCCAAGTTGAATAAACACACAGCAAACGTTGAAAATTTCTCAAACGGAGACAATATCTCTTGAATCGAAAGTAAAAACGAATGACTGACTTCTTCTTTTCGCATCGCCGTCTGTTTTTATACTAGTAGGCTTACTGTGTCCTCGAACAATCGCGTAACTTCCACCGAGTTCCAGAGTAATCTGCGCATGTCTGTTTTTGCACGAGACTCGTCGTCTAGACACCAGGCCGACATTCAAATTATTTATAAACATATGATTGATCTACCTAATTCTAGAAATTTCTAAATGTTATTTTAAATGAATAACAACATATTTTATTGGTTTGAACTTCAAAACAATATTATAAATATGGAAATATAAATAATATATATGGAAATTCAAACACGACATGACATGGTTGTCGTTTACATAACATTTACATGACATTTACATAACACATATATAAATATAAGACTTTGCACTAAATAATATATATGAATACAAGACTTTACATTAAACTATATGTATATAAATATAAGACTTTACACTAAATAATATATATATGTGGATATAAGACTTTACATTAAACTATATATATATGAATATAATACATTATACTACCAAGGCTTATAGGCTTTCTTTTCTTAACCTGAGCTTATTAAAGTTATCATAGGTTAGTTTATATGTGGTTTGACAATTTAACATATACATTTCACGTGTCTACAATAAGAAACGTAAAATATACTACTTCAACTATATTTTTGTTTGCGGTAAGCCTTTCTCATGATTATTGTGTGTTTTAAGTCAGTAATTTATGGTAATGGTTTTATTCAAATTATAAACAGAATGATCCATGAACTTCCACAGAGAAACCAATTAGATACTGAATGCTACATGGTTAGACAATGTTAATAGTTATACAGATGTTTTATTCAAGAAGGTATGCTTGATATAGGTCTGCTGTAATTATAAGCTCTGCTAGAGTGAACTTATCATACTGGGTATTTAATTCAAACTCTTTTCTGTTCCCATAATCTTACTCTTTGTAACTGACGCTGTAATTTGTATTTGGGTTCTGATTAATAAACCTTGTTAACAACAGGGAAATCAAATTGATAACTATTACATTTTACTTTATAACAAGTACCATAAGATATTTTAACGTTTAAGTGCAATTTGTTGCTATATTGCAGTTCTTGGTGTTTTTATAGCTAGAGTTAAAGACTGCATACTTATAAATTTGGTGTATTTGAAATGATTATTAAAACCTTCTGATCAAAACAAGGATAACTGTGCAGTGAAGAACAACAACAAAAAATAACTTGAAACTTTATGGAACTAATTCTGTACAGCAAACTGACTAGAAATACTTAACGAGAAAAAAACGTAATATCATAATGAGAAGAATTTCGACACCGTCGCTACTTTCAGATGTTGCCCCATTACTATCTTATACCTCGCCAAAAGCAACAACCCAAAATAATCTTTATCAGAGTAAAATAATAATAATGTATCGTTATTCTGAACATTATAACCAATAACGTTAAATAAACTAAATTTGAATTTGAAATACAGAATTACTTATTAAAATAAAATATTTTATACGTGTCCTTTGTTTAACTTGATTAATTCATACACTACTGAGGCTAGAAATATTCAATTGCTTTTATCCCATTATTTTTATGTTGCAACTGCATGTCGTATATTATATGGGCATCAGTAAATACCCTGAAGAACAATTCGTCTTATTCAGTTAAATCTTTCTTTGCTTTACTTGAATTATACTACAGCAAAAAGAATAGTCCTATGTTTTATTAATTAATATGGTATTGTTTTTTCAACTACAAAGAGGTTATTTTTCGCTCATTTAGCATTTGCTATTAATCTGTATTTCCCGAAAACGCTTTACAGTCGTCGCAACAAGGGGATAAATAAACAAATTTGACGTCACAAGTAAACAACAAAAGAACTGTTAAAACAGAAATTCTTGTGAGAAATCATTACAAGGAATTGCTCATGAAGGCTCTTCCCTCTAGATGGGGTTGTTTTCAATGCATTTTATTATCGTTAACAACCAAATTGAATTACATGATAAAAGTGGCACAAGGCCTAACCTCAGTGTTTCGTGTGGAACAATTTCAGTTGTAATGTGTATAATGTGATAGGTTTACTTCAGTCCTTTAGCTGTATACAGAAGTAACGTATTCTTCTTTGTGAGAGAGAGACATGTATTTCTCACATTTCTTCTTTCCCACAATTATGAGTGTACAGTACTACTGTATTTCTTTACCGATTGTTTTGTATCTTGGTTCGTTATGCCCAAACATCTGTTCTATTGTTTTGAGTTAGACCCTCATTTTTATTTTAGGGAGACATCGGTGAAACAAAACAAAACAAAAAAGTATTTTGTCCAGCGATTCACTTATGAGACTTTAAAATAGCTTGAGATAAACTCAGACTACAGGAGAGAGGTTTGGGATTTTTACTTTTTATTTACAGGTGTCTAAAGATAAAATAATAATAATAATAATTGAAATGTGTGTAAATATGAGCTCTGAACCAACTTAGAGACGCTGTCTGTATCTGTAAATGTTAAAAAGGATTGTTATTGATATGTTTTGTTACACACGATGCATGAAATTGCACATACCGTGTCAACGAACAGATCTTGTTTGCCCAAAAATTACTTGCAAAGTTTTATTATTTCCTATAAATATACTTATGTTAAGCAGAAACTTACTGCCCTACGTATTATAAAGTCACAATCTAGTGTGGTTCAACAACCCTCTCTAGTAAAGAAATCACAAGTTGATATTGTGTTAAGTGTTTGTTCCCCTGTAATATATACTATAGCTTACGACCTCTTCCCTTACCTGGAATACATCTTTCTCCCCTGAAATTTACTTTATTTTAAATAGGGTCGAAGAAGGAAACATATTGCACTTGTTTGTAAATATCGCATTTTCTTGCCTGCACGTGCGTTATGAATATTAATTAATACATTTACGTTTTTGACATTTACGTTTAATTATTGTATCTAATCACATCTATTTGCACTAATAGATTAATAGGTCTATGGTTTCGTGTTCGTGGCATAGTTTTGTTGTGTAACATAAATATATTTGTTTTAATAAATCCCAAGCTGATTATAAACTGTTTAAATTATTCAGTTAAGCCTTTCTTTGATTTTCCTCGATTGCACAATAACAAAAATAACTATTTATACATGTATTTATTATTAGTGAATATGTAAATGTCTATCACCTTTATTCTATACTTGTCTTTACTAGTGGTGACTGTCTTTTTTTTTTTAAAAGTCATATCTAACCACGCGATTGGTTAGGTATCGGAACATATCTGTCAGAAGTTGCATTTCAGTATTTGAGTAAGCGCGAACTATGTGTATACTGCAACATAAAAACGCGTGTTTCGGTGGGTATAAAAGTTTACTACACACCTTTTGATTATTAATGTTCTTTGGTGGTGGATTTTACATTCTCCTACTGCGTGTATGTATTTTCATTCCCGCACATGTCTCGCTTGTTAACGGTGTCTGTCTCGTCACGTTCTTACCGAACCTGTCTTTTAACCGCGGTATTTCTGAGTGTTTATTCTATCTCTCTGTGATAAAAGAAGAATAAAAGTGTGGGAGTGATGGGAATAAAAGAAGGTGTGACCAGTTGGATAGGAATGTGGTTTCCATGAACAACAGAGTTTAATTCAATGAACTATTTTTTCTCTGCCGTAAGAGGAATTCGTACGTGATAAAAGCTTCCACATGAGAAGTATGCTTAAACCATAAACTCGTATACAAAACACTAGAGGGATATGTTGTATGACGTCATATCATTAGATTTGTGTTTGTTTGTTTGTTTTGGAATTTCGCACAAAGCTACTCGAGGGCTATCTGTGCTAGCCGTCCCTAATTTAGCAGTGTAAAACCAAAGGGAAGGCAGCAAGTCATCACCACCCACCGCCAACTCTTGGGCTACTCTTTTACCAACGAATAGTGGGATTGACCGTCACATTATAACGCCCCCACGGCTGATAGAGCGAACGGGATGCGAACCTGCGACCCTCAGATTACAAGTCGCACGCCTTAACACGTTTGGTCATGGCGGGCCCATATCATTAGAGCATGAATTTTCAGTGTCATGTTTTTTACTTCATAGCTGATGTCGTAATTACGAAATCCATGCTAATGTTATACCCCTTGTTTTATTTTTACCAGTTCTTTTTTGAAGTCCATGGTGGAGTTAAAATGCCGTTGGAAACTATTCTTAAACTTTATGTCTAGTAGAAAACACATTTTTAAAAGAGCTATATTAAAACAATTAGAACCACCGCACGTACAATTATGCAGTGATTCTCATATTCAAATTAAAGTACAAATTTCTAACGGTATATTATATTGTGCCCCAGCGAAATGTTCTTGTAGCGATTAGACAAGAATCACTTCAGGTACAGTATGATAACAGATACACACTGGAACAGCGCAGGAGGGTATAAACTTCATGCCATTTATTTTTATAGGGACACATGTAGTAAGGAGACAAATTATAGGGCCACTTTGTTATACGCTAGTAATATTTTATTGTGACACGCTGTACCTTATGTAGTTTTTTGGGTTTGTACTTGAGCGATAACCGTGACCTGCATACGTGGGGTAAGACCTTTTAAAACCGACTGTTTGGTATAATAAAAACATTTATATTGGTACTGACTTGTAAAGCTATGTTTGGAAAGTTTTATATCGTTTATTTATAAATTATATGCAGGTTGGCTTTCTGGTAAAAGTAAAAAGCATTTTCAGCCCAATCGTATATAAATAGCCAAACGTATGGCTAATATTTATGATAATACTGTTTTAAATTAATAAACAGAGGCCACGAGGGTATTTTCCCGAGGAATCGACCACAGGTTTTGATAGTTTAAGAGTTTTATGTGGTGTTGCTAAGGGCAAACCCATCAGTTTTTAAGATATCCATCAAAATTTTCATCTGAAACGTAGTAAAGCATAACAGGGTTGCATAGGAAGTGATATTTTGTTGTGCGTATTACTGCTTTTAAACTAATTTTGGGCTACTAGCTCCATCAAAAATATATATATAATAAACTGTTCAGTTCTATCAAACACACACACATACACCATCATATATCTGATATATGGTACACACTGGAACAGCTCTCACTTGCCTTCTAGCGATACTATAAAGTACAAGGTTTCCAAGAACGTAATGATGCAGGATCCCATCAGAGCGTTTATTTGTTTTTTGAAATTTCGCACAAAGCTACTCGAGGGCTATCTGTGCTAGCTGTCCCTAATTTTGCAGTGTAAGACTAGAGGGAAGGCAGCTAGTCATCACCACCTACCGCCAACTCTTGGGCTACTCTTTTACCAACGAATAATTGGATTGACTTTCACGTTATAACGCCCCCACGGCTGAAAGGGCGAGCATATTTGGCGCGACGGGGATGCGAACCTGCGACCCTCAGGTTACGAGTCACATATCTTATCGCGCTTGGCCATGCCGGGCCCCAACCAGAGCGCCTCTCCTTTACGTGAAATTGCGTCTGAGTTCTGACACTTCAGCAACTAAAATTATCTATATAAAAATAAGTTATTCGATTTACACTCGCAGGTAAGTGTTTTTTATGACCAAACTCTCAGTGTGTCAGAAAATACTGGCTGATTATGATATCCTGTGTTAACTGGTAGAGTTCCTTTAACACACACACTGTCACTCTTCCGCAGGAGTTGACGTTGGGCACCGTACGACTGCTCTGGTATCAGAGCATTTAGGTCTCTCATGGCACTCGACTCGTAATCCGAGAGTAGCGGGTTCGAATTCCCGTCACAACAAACATGCTCGCCCTTTCAGTCGTAGGGGCGTTATTATGTGACAGTCAGTCTTAATATCCGTTGGTAAAAGAATAGCCTAAGAGTTGGCGGTGGGCAGTGATGATTAGCTGCCTTTTTTCTAGTCTTACACTGTTAAATTAGGGACTGCTAGCGCAGACAGTCCTCGTGTAGTTTTGCGCAAAATTCTAAACAAACTAAACCAATCAGGGCATTAAAATAATGTTTTTGTTTGTTTTGTTTTATCACATTTTATGTGGTTAGTACGACACGCGGACGTGATATTGAAACGCTTAATAAATTAAGATTATGTTTATTGCTTGTTTGAAACGCACACATTTTGAAAATGATTATTTACCTAATATACAAGAAAGATCTTTAAAAAAAAAGTAATGTTGGTAGGGCAGAATGTGTGCAAGGTATTAACAAGTCACAGTTGTTAATACTATGTGTAGACTATTGTTGTTGAAACTGAAGTTGAGGAAAACTAAAAGTGTTGTATATATTTTGTATTCAGTTGTTTATTTTTGTTTTTTGTGACTAATTGAAGAAAATGGATTGCATGTTTTCTGTCGGCAATACGCGTATTAAATTTATTATTAATGTAAATAGTCTAAAGTAATTCATAATTCACATATTTACTGTATTTAGAATTGATTCAGAAAAATAGAAAGCAGATTTTAAATGAGATCTTATCTCAATAGTGATTTCACATGTCTGACACATTTTGATAGGGTCCCCTATAAAAATTTTGCACCACATCACAGGAGGGTTCCATAATATAAACATCCCATTTTAAACTTCTAGGAAGTTAATAAAACAAATTGATTTATTATCAATACTATATGCCAAAGTTGTGACATTTCATTTTATTAAATGTATCATGTGTAGCACCAAATAGAGTAAATGTGATTTAATATCTTGTCGTATTCACTCCGCGAATTATTTGTTGAGAAACGACACTTTTATGAAATGAAAACTTTATTTTTAAAAGCAGTAAAGCCAACAGCAATCCAGAGAAAAGTTAAAATAATGATAACAAAAAGGAATAGAAAGCTAATATCAGGTGTAAGAATATAAAAAGACTTCCTAATATGTCTAGAATTTTCTAATAGTTATTAATAATTCGTGATCAAAAGCAAGCCAGTTGTATAGATCAATCAGGATTTAAAAACTAACATATCAATTAGTGAAGATAGCCTGTATAATAAAAAGACTAGAAGTACTGTAAAAACTAAAATCTACATTAACAGTATTTTCGACCGTAATCCCAGTAAGGATAATTGAGATTCACTTATGAGATTTTCGTTGGTCCTAAAGGCATATACTACTTTAATAAAGCAAAATAGATTTAATGAATATAAAAGTTAATAAATAATAATGATAAAGTTGTTTGAAACATTATAAGTTAATAATATTAAGTAAATGAATATTTACAGAAAACTTACTAAATCATTACTTTTAAAACACGTTAAAGCCAGTTATTTACATTAAATATTCACGCACAACCAACAATATAATCAGTCGACGAATAAACGTCTATAATTTTCTGGTAGAACATTAAAGAGAAGCTGTGATATATGTGAAATTTACTGGTGTTGCTAATATTTTACTGTGATTATAATGTTAAAAAACTACACTTCGTAGTGCACTGTATGTGAATGTACAATAAGCTAATATATATATAAAACATCTTCAGTGAAGTAACTACTGATTTTTATCTGGTTCCTGATTTCTTCTCGCTATTTTCACGAAAGTACATGCTGTTTTTTTCTGTGTTTTTTTTTTAACTCTGAGGGCTTAGCAAACATGTTGGCTAGTGTCTGAACTTTCTAAACAAGGGGTATGGGAGAAACAGGCTTGGCGTACGTTTGACGTGTTGGAAATGTCTTGAGCTGTCTCGCCCAGTAAATTTCATGAGAGAACATAAACTCTAAAAGCTATCCAGCTACGTCATCCCACGAGTGCTATCTATCCTCGAAACGTATGAAAAAAGAGGCTTGAAGATTTTGTTTGTTTGTTTTTGAATTTCGCGCAAAGTTACTCGAGGGCTATCTGCGCTAGCCGTCATTAATTTAGCAGTGTAAGACTAGAGGGAGGGCAGCTAGTCATCACCACCCACTGCCATTGGGCTACTCTTTTACCAACAAATAGTGGGATTGGCTGTGACATTATAACGCCCGCACGGCTTGGAGATTACGAGCCTTAACTCACTTGGCCATGCCGGGCCAAAAGGCTTGATTGTGTGCGTAAAAAAACTTTCGTAAGTAAAATTATACCTACATATCATGAAATGCGTGTATTCAAGTAAATTCTAAGTAGCATGAAATTGCGATCTTTCTTCGATTTTACTTTGCTTTTGATAAGATGAGAAACTTTATTTTAAAATAAAAGTAATATTGACGGGTTTTCCTTTTTAAATTTCTCTATTTTGTAGAAAACTTCCTTCTCCATGAGACAGTTTGTTATTTGAAAGATTCGGACTTTCAGTAATTAAATATTTTTTATGCTTGATCGTGCTAAATACACACAATCTCTAACCCAATGCAGATCCGTAGCCTTATAAAAACAAAACGTGAAATAAATGAACAACATTGAAACATACTTATTTTCAATCATTATGAATATAAATGTACAAATATTTTTAGTGATTCTGAAAGAAACATTTCAAAACTTTTTATGACTAATAGGTTTCTAAGATTATGATCAGATAATCATTCTTCTCCATATTTAAATTAAATTATATACTTATAGTAAAACTAACGTGTGAGAAACATAATATTTATTCTTACAGACTGAGAGTCGTTGGTGCCTCTGACTTGTTGTTTTTTCACACCCGTAATTGCGACCAAAAATTTCAATGTAATTATTTGTAAAACATATTTGTTGATATTTCCACGTGTATATAACTTTTAATACTAAGACTAATGTTGGCTTCTCAATATCAATTTACTCAAGCGAATAACAGGGGTAACTTTGTTTTGAATATTCGTAATTCTTTCATAAAGTCTGAAAGCTTGTAATGCTAAAAACCAAGTTTCATTATTATGTAGGGACGGCACAGCTGACTAATTGTGTAGCTAGCTCTCATAGAAACAAACATTTTAATGCTGGATACGTTAGGCCAGTGGTTCCCAAACTTTTTCAGCTTGTTACCCAATTTAACATGCCACATTAAGCATGTTACCCCTTTCACAAAATGTTTTCAACATTGATATATATGACTAACTTAAACTAGAGATATATTGCACTTTATTTATTTATAATTTATTTATATAATTTATTTACACTGAATTACACTTTTAATTGTTGTATTTGATCTTTATTGCACTTGTATTGCACTTTATTTATTTACAATTTATTTACACTGAATTACACTTTTAATTGTTGTATTTGATCATTGTGCATTTCTAATGAATATTGCCAAAGATGTCAAGAACATCAGTGGGATGGATGGAGTTGCATACTTGAAGCTAGTTTAGGAATTCTTGGCTTTGTGGTTAAAAGTGCCAACCTGGCATCGTTTGCAACATTCAAGCGAGTCCTCCTTTTTGTTTTCATCCCCAGCACGGTTGAGAACCCCTTCTCGCACAGATACGTTGTTGAGAATGATACCAACAACTTTAAGGCTCTCTTGGACAGAGTTGGCGAGTCAGCTAGTAGTGAAATCCAAAAGGAATCTGCATTTTGGTTTTGGAATTTAACTTTCAAGGCTTCATTTGCTTGCATTGTGATCCACTCCTCCTTTGTAGGGAAATCATCATCATGAACGGCCTCATCAGGTACAGAAAAGGGATGAATGATCCACTGAAGACTGGCTGTTTTTAGGTTACTCTCTGGAAAGTAGTGCTGCATGCTTGTTTCAAGCTCCTTCAAATGGTCGCTCATCTCTTTGTTGATGGTCTGTACAAGTGATCCAGTATCATAACTATTCTCCTCAACAAACTGGTCTAGGATTGGAAACTGAGCGATCACTCCTTTCTCCAAGCGTCGAATCCAGAGTCTCAGTTTTCCCAGAAATGCAGTCACAGTGTGATGGGCATCAATGACAGTCGTGTTTTGGCCCTGGAGTGGAACATTATCACTGTTCAGCTCAGCAAATATGTCAGCCAAGTAACAAAGTCGAGCAAGCCACTCCTTATCAGTGAACTTGGGAGCAAAAGGAGATTCTTCTTGTTTCAGAAATTCCTGAAGAGCCGTTCAGAGCTCAATGACACTCGACGTACAACCTTACCTCGTGACAACCAGCGAACATCGGTGTGGTAGAGCAAAACTTGATACTGCTCTCCCTTTTCCTTGCACAGCTCCCTGAATATGCGCGAATTCACATCCCTGGACTTGATGAAATTGACGATTTTCAACACATCTTCAAACACTAATTTCAGATTACCAGGCAGGCTTTTTGATCCAAGAGAGTGCCGATGAATGATGCAATGATCTACAGAAATTTCTGGATTCACAGCTAGTATGAGGCCCCATAATCCACGATAACGACCCATCATCGACGGTGCTCCATCGACGGAGACCTAGATTAAAAAAGAAAAACTATTATAGATTGCGTCAATTAGTCATTCTTACTTATCTTTTGCGTTATAATTACATGGTTTTAATTTAATTTAATTTATTTTGGTACTTTAGTATTTCAATACGACAGGCACGATACTTTTTTGTGAAATATGTATAAAATATTAGCTACACTACAGCTACGTGTACAATAAATAAAACTATATGACTATATGCCATGTAATTAATTGTATTTATACTAATCTAGACTTTTTATAAACATCTCTCCCTACCTGTTGAACGCTGTTCCAATCCAATCCATTCGTGGTAAAGAAATTGTTGATGATATTGAAGATATCTTCTCCCTTCGTGGTTGTTAGCAGATCTTCGCATAATAGGAACTCTTCTTTGATCTTGACCTGGTGGACGTAACGAACGAACCCAAGGAGAACAGCACAACTGGCTACGTCACACGATTCATCAAATTGCAAGGAGAATTTGCTATATGAGCTTTCCTTGATATCTGTTGTAACTTGGGACAGAATATCTGATGCCATGTCATTGACTCGTCGGCGGATTGCGTTGTTTAACAAAGATATGACACTCAGTTTCTTCGCTTGATTCTCCCCACATACCTTGCTTACCATTTCGTATGCACAAGGCATAATCAGATTCTCTGCAATGGTGTGGCATTTTTGTTGTTCGGCAATTTTATATGCAACAAAGTAAGATGCTTCGACCGCAGCTTGAAGCTTTTGGGCTTGAATTCCAAATGAACCGAACTGGATATTCTTCAGTGCTACAGCCCGGTGCTGAAAATAAGCCTGATCCTCATTTTGAAGATTTGGATGGCACTTCTGGAGGTGAGCTGAGAGTTTTGTTGGCTTGAGGCTTTCATTTGTCAACACTTTGTGACATACTACACATTGTGGCCGATCCTCTCCACCAGAAGGTAAATTCACAAAGCCATAGCGAAGAAAGGCGTCAGAGTAGGTGCGCTTTTTAGACATTTTATTGTTTAATCTGCAGAAAAAGAAAAACCGCATAAAAAGTGTGAACAATGTGAACTGATTATTTATTTTTTGATGGCATTCTAGATAGCATTAGAAGAGCTTATTCAACATAGGAATGACGTAATAGTAGGTAAATACTAACTATACTGCACAGGGCAGTACACATACATACCAGGTTTTGTCTACCTCGGCTGATGCTTACATAGAAACTGACAGTGTGAAATAGAGGCAACCTCAGGCAGTGAGTGACGCGTACTGGACACGTCGATGAGTCATTAGGGTTACTGAGTGACTTGTGTTCTGAAGCATACTTGTCAAAATACTTTCAGGTTACCACACACTTACATACATATTTTTTCTTTTCTACTCCTGTATATTAGATTTGATGTTTATTGTCATTTGGTTTAACTTTATTACATACTTAAAATACGTTTAATCTACAACTTTACATACTAAGACTAAGTTAACATTGATCCTAATACCAGCTACCTCAATGTTTTCTTGATTTTCAGAATTTTAACTTTCTTCTGTCACCCCTCCATTACCCTCGATAAATTGTCAAATTACTCCCAGTTTGTGAACCACTGCGTTAGACCTTTTACATTGGAAAAAGCGTTCAAGCAATAACAATTTAGGCATCTTTAATTCGGTATGTTTCGTACTTCTTCTTTAAGTATTTTGACCATAAAATGAAGTTCTCTTCATTGAAAAAAAAAGCGTTAAGCTGATAAGATATTGAAGATGGTAGGATCTTTACTTAAATTTTCATAAAGCCAAATTTATTGTTTTCAATGGATATTAAATTGTTTTATTCAGCTTCCTAAGACCAAAAATAATAGTTGAAACACGTGAGGATAATTTGTTCTAAGGAGTATTTGCATTTAATTTATTTTAAGAACGTCTAAATTAATTTTTTGACAAAATTTCTTGTTTTTATTATTGTTATGTAAATGTCATGTAAATGTTTTGTAAACGACAACATGTCATAGTAAATAAAAGTAAATATATCTCACGAATCAAAAAAACACGAAACCATATACTGTTGCATACCATATATTCCTGACATCAGCAAACAAATAACCAACATTTGGCAAAAACTAGTAACAAAATATAACATTCCAGTTAATACTAAATTTATTCAAAAACGAGGCACAAAACTGAGGTCTATACTATGTAAGAACTACACTGACAAACACCACACCAACATTATTTATAAAATACAATGTGATAACTGCCACGACTTCCATATTGGAGAAACAAGTAGAAAAATGGAAACCAGATTCAAAGAACATAAAAGTCACCTTCACACGTTTTCGAACACTACAAGTCAAATGAACACAACATAACCATAGAAAACACTAAAATACTAAATAAAGAAACAAACATAAACAAACGCAAAATTAAAGAAGCCTTACTTATACAACAACTTAAACCCAAAATAAACCAATATAAAGGAAAATTATACCTATATTACCTATATTACCATTATACCTATATTAATATTATAGATAAAATTATATATTCAAACATCTAATCCCGCCCTCTACATTACGACACTCAGTTACACAACTCCTTCCAAACATGTGGTCAGCTTCCGGTCAGTTACCTATTTCTTTGTGAACCTGACGATGACCGAGGAAGGTCGAAACGATGTTAGCTCTTCTATTTGAAACATTTTCTCAACCCAAACGAGCCGTTTTTGCATATAAAATTCACAACATGTCGTGTTGTGTGGATTTCCATATCTATTATTTATATTTCCATGTTTATATTATTGTTTCAAAGTTTAAACCAATAAAATATGTTGTTATTCATTTAAAATAATGTTTAGAAATTTCTAGAACTAGGTAGATCAAATATATGACTATAAATGGAAATTTTTGGTGGCCTAGTGTCTATACGACAAGTCTCGTGCAAAAACAGACATGCGCAGATTACTCTGGAACTCTGTGGAAGTTACGGCGAATGTTCGAGAAAAGGAGGCCTACTAGTACAAAAAGACGGTGACGCAACTAGAGAAAAGAGAGAAGAGTCAGTCACTAGTTTTAATTTCGATTCAAGAGAAGTTGTCTTTGTTCGAGAAGTTTTCAACGTTTGCTGTGTGTTTATTCAACTTTAATTTGTGACTAGAGCTAGACCTACAGAAGCTGTGATTTTGTTTCGTCAATCTTTGTGATTCATTCGAATTACTGGTTATACTAAAAATCAACACATAGAGGACTGTTTATGGGAGACCAAAGCGGAAAATGACGAGTTGAAACATTAATCAAAAACACCGTAAAAAGAACTTCGTCATTCTCCATTCAAACTTCGAAATTTCTTCGTGGGACCAAATTCACACCCTAGACTGGAATTTTGGATTTCTAATCTGGACTTTTGGACTTTCATTCTATATCATATTATTAGATACAGGCCAGTACCATTTTGTATTGTAATTAATTTTGAAGGTTGAAACTGAATATCTGTCATTGTTATTATGTAATTTATGTTATATCTGTTACATATATAATAGTTTACTGTAATAAATTATACAAGCTGTTATCTGTGTCTTTCTGTTGCGTTCAGTCTACATATATAAAAAAAACGTAACAGAAAATTGGGGCCCGTCCAGGATAGATCAAACAATTTAATTATATTCCAAAATTAGATTTATATTCTATACAGATAGACAGCTTGTATATTCAAAATGGCATTCCAACTCGAAGATTTTACAGACAAATTTAATCAGAATCCTTCTTTCGAATTGATCAGTGAATTAAAAATATCTGAATTGCTTGATGTTGGAAAACATTTTAATTTGGAAGTGAAGCAAGCAATGAAGAAAGCAGATATCAAACGAATTGTTGTTGAACATTTGGTCAGCCAAAAAGTTTTACGTCAAAAAGTTGTACAACAATTGCCTGCCGCTCATTTTGACCCAGATTTTGTATTAAAAAAATGGAAATGAAATTTCGTTTACAAATTGAAACCAAACGTCTTGAAGTAGAAAAAGAAATACAAAAAGAACGCATTAAAGCTGATAAGGAAATCAGTATGAGAAAGGCACAGACAGAAGAAAAGGTTGTCCAAATGCGGTTGGATAATTTTGATGCTTCCGAACAAATTCGTTTGGTACCTCCATTCAATGAGAAGGCTGTAGATAAATATTTTCAGCAATTTGAAAAATTGGCCCTTAGGCTAAAATGGCCTACCGAATATTGGACAGTATTACTTCAGAGTGTTCTCAAAGGTAAAGCTCAGGAAGTATTTTCCAAACTCACGGCCGAGCAAAGTTATGATTACGAGCACGTCAAAAAATGCATTTTGAATGCTTATGAATTGGTGCCAGAGGCATACAGACAAAAATTTCGTGGTTACAAAAAGTTTGACAGCCAAACTTATGTCGAATTTGCTCGTGAAAAAGAAACTCTGTTCGACGGGTGGTGTGATTCCAAAGAAATTAAAGATGATTACACAAAAAGAGAACTCATGTTAGTTGAAGAGTTTAAAAGATGCATTCCCGTAGAGCTCAAAACTTACATTGATGAACATAAAGCTTCCAAAATTCATGATGCTGCTGTCTTGGCAGACGAGTATGCTTTGACTCAAGATTTTGTCATACAAAAGCAAAACAAATCACACGGCAAAGAAACCCAATGACTCATTCAAGTATTATGCAAATGTCGACAAAAACAGAAAAGAGCACACTTCTGATTCTCGAACAAAGACTTCATCCCATTCTCAAAGCTCATCATCTACCAAAAACGTGTCATTCTCATCCAAACCATGTGCTTATTGTAAGAAACCTAGCCATCTGATTTCTGAGTGGTATAAGATCAAAAACAAGCCATCACCCCATAGTTGTAATGTAATTTATGTTATATCTGTTACATATATAATAGTTTACTGTAATAAATTATACAAGCTGTTATCTGTGTCTTTCTGTTGCGTTCAGTCTACATATAAAACAAAAAAAACAAAAGGAAAAACGTAACAATTATTATTTCGAAGTACACTGCTAAATCTGTATAAATTAGCGAGAGAAGGATTTGAAATGCTGTTATTCACCTTTTGTACAGAAAATCTGTACAAGACCAATGAATAAATATTTTAAAAATTATTATCACATATTCTCAAGTTAACTTAGTTATGTTAGTTTATGGACATAGGTTATACCGAAATTATAGTAATACGAACCAAGCCAAAAGAGAAACCTCTTGTGTGATTTTATGTATGTGAGGATGTGTCTTTACACACACAGAATATTAAAATGAGCGACTAGTTGAACTTTATGGTGTGATTTTTATTGTTATCATAGGGCTTCTAAAAGAAAATCAGCATTTTTATGGAATATACTTAATCAAACGTGACAAATAAATGTGTAGTAAGTCGTTTGTGTTCGCTTCTTTTGAAACAATATGTATAGGTTTGAACTTGTTCATATTAATCTACTAAGGAAAACAAAAGTTTTTTGTCTCCATATCAACCATATTATAATAATATGTTTTATTCAAGTTTTGTTTAACACCATTTTTCTTTTGTGTAGAAATACAACAGAACAACATTCATAGATTTACTCAAATAGGTGTCAGAAGATATTCTGAACTCTTGTTTGATGTTTCTCGTTATCAACTTATTGTTGGAGCACGGTAGGTTTTATTTTTATAACGATATTTCTCTAAATAATTTGTTGAAGTTTGTTTAGTTTTTCAGTTTATATGACGTTTGTGCCATCTTTATTCAAATTCAACTTATGAAGAAAAAATTATTGCTTACTTATTTGAAAAATTATTATGGGTGATAAACTGTGTACATTTTGTTATAACAATGGCTATAAAAGTATAAATAACTTGTTTAAGCCTTATATTGAACAATGAAAATGTATACATATTAAAGTTCACTTTGCCTAACATATAAATTATCAAACAGATTTGTTATTTATTTTTTTTATAATAAACTTGTGTATTTTTGTGCATTAAGAGTAAAACATTCAATATTTGTATTTTACGTTATAAAATTGCTTATGATAGATTATCTTAATTGAACTCTTCACGATGATTATACTAGAGTATTACTTTTTGGTTAATCAGTTTTCGTGTTAAAAATTTTTAAATAACTGTCGATAAAATGATTTATGTTTATTTACAGTTCTTGTTTTTTTTATCTAATTATGAAAGTTCTCACGTTTTAGTGTTAATTGTTATTGTTTCAGTTAATTTTTTTTCTGATATTTTTTCACGTGAATAATTCCTTTTTTGCAGTGACTATCTGTTCAGATTCAGTCTAGACAAGTTGAAAAAAATAGAAGAAGCTCACCTGCCTTCTTTAGAATCCAGGATTAGTGAATGTCTTAAAAAAGGACAATCTGTAGTAAGATGAACTGTTTTCTAAATTTTTATTTTCATGTGTAACACAAACGAGGAACTTAGAAATATTTTGATACAGAACATTACATTACTGCTTTATAAATAAACATTTGTATATCATTGCATATGCTATAAAAATAAAGTGTGTATAAAAGTAAAGGTATACTTAAGAAATTATAACTTAATTAACTTTACTCTCTTAATGCTAATTTATTCAAATAATATTTTAAGGCAATATTTCATGAAAAATGCATTAATGATATTCAGTTTGAAATTTAGTTTTTTAGTAATTTTGTAAATAAAACTAACAACTATCATTTTTGTAGTTTTTTAAGTTGAAATTTGATAATACCAAAAAGATATTTTTTTCAAAATAATTCCACATAAAAACTGCTAAGAAGAAATTCTGTATGTTTTTTATTCAGAGATAACAATTAAATATGTGTTCATAACCAGAAGAGAGAGTACTTGGATACAATTTGTATATTATATTTATAAACAACTATGTAGATATATTTGATATTGACACTACTTCTGTAAGGAAAAACAAACATTTGCACGAATGTGAAAAAAGTGTTAATTTGGGTAATTTTTATTATACCTTGGTATTTTGTCAATATTAGCTTCCGATCAGAACACATCACCCATTTTAGCAAATCAAAAATCAACTTATATGGAGTATAATATACTTTTACCTTGTTGCTTCTGAAAATGAATATGCATTGTTTCATCATTTGGGTACACTCACTGTTAATAATATTTTTGGCTGTAAAAGTAACTAATTAAAGATGGTTATTGAAATGAGTCTTAAAACATTTGTTACCAAATTGAAAATTATTCAATCTTTACTCAAAAAACAGTTCATAATTAGAAAGAATATTCATGAATGATACAGAATAACTTATTTTCTCTGTAGGAAAATTGTCGAAACTTTATAAAAGTTCTCCTTTCCCACAATGAAAAGATATTTGTTTGTGGAACAAATGCATTTTCTCCTGAATGTTCTTGGAGAGATGTAAGTGTCAATATCTTCTACTAATCTTAACTCATTTATTATTTTTTATTGGTATCATTTTAGTTCTAGTCTATAAATGTAACTAAAATGTTTAAGTTCATGAAATTAACTAGTTTTGCATTATTAATTTTTGTTGAACTTTTATTCATCATTTTAATGTCAATATTGAAAGTATCTAAAACATTTAAAAACTAAAATCAGTAAAATATTTTGTCTCAATAATAATTTTTTTAGTGTTAGTTAATACATGAAATTTCTTTGTGTTAAATATTTTAAGGAAAATAAACTTACCAGGTTTGAATTTTTCAAATTAGATTTTTATCATTATACTGTATTTGGTGTCAAATTTCATGATGTATATACTTTAAGAATACTAATCTATGATTTCATTATAATTTAGAAACTTTATTTACACAAAAGTAAATGTACATTGATGAGCTTCATAGAGAATTTTTGTAAAGATTAAATAAATACTGTGATTTTACATCATGTAAAGGACATAAAGAATTCATTTCAACCATCATTCCTCATTTACGAAATAATATATCCAACGGTTTTTCAGTCTATATTTACTGTGATATCTTTGTGTGATTTGTAATGTTTATTTTATTTCTTGTGGAACTACAGATTCAATCATTAAACACTATCTACGAAAGTGTTCCTGGAATAGCCAAGTGTCCATATAATCCTAATAATAACATATCTGCATTACTAACTATGGATGGTGACTATTACTTAGCTTCAGCTCTAGATTTCTCTTCTCGAGATTCAGCAGTTTATCGTGCAATGGGAAAAGTTCCTTATTTACGGACAGCCCAGTATGAT
The DNA here is from genome assembly GCA_011833715.1 of Carcinoscorpius rotundicauda. NCBI lineage: Eukaryota > Metazoa > Arthropoda > Merostomata > Xiphosura > Limulidae > Carcinoscorpius > Carcinoscorpius rotundicauda. Next base: position 42,858,511 of record CM022396.1, on the reverse strand, counting down.
GGAAAATGGCTAAGTGGTAAGTTACAAAAGAATTTTTATTTTTTAAGTTTAAATTTGTTAAATAATGATTCATTACATGCAATATGTTTGAATTGTGGTTTCATTTCTAGAAGATTATTTTGCTAATGTATTAAATTAATATTAAGTTTTGATCAGTCTCAACTTTGAGTGAAACTAAAAATCAATTTGACCATCAATATGAAAAGTAAAATACTTCTTAGTTTGTTAGTGAAAATTAAGTTTTTTGCTTAATTGGAAGACATGTATCACATTTTACAGAAAACTATTTAATTTTGTTATTGAATTAGTCATTTGTAAACCATTTTTTAAAGTGAAGTTATTATAAGTCTTAATTAGGCTTGAAAATGCTACCAGTTTTAGTCACCTAATACATGTACTAGGACAGTTGATTACATTTAGTGTTCAAAGATAAATGCTTTACACACTTTGGCTTCCAACACTTCATGTCTCTCAAAAATAGCTCTGTATCTGAACCATAGTATTTTGTTTACAATGGTATATTATTTTTCATTTTGAATGGAAATATACTTTAGAAGGGTTACTGCATTAGCATATGTAAGATACACCTAGGAACAGCATATATTATTTCATTATCATCTCTTTCTTGTGTTTGAAACAATGTTTGGTCTGTTGTTTTATACTGAAATCAGTTTTCTGAATGTTATAGCTTACTGAAATTAGATGTAATTGAAACTAGAGCATTTTTAACTATGAAATTGAAAATCAGTTTTGCAAATAAAACATCAACTTTTCATAAACATTGTTTATTTAGATACCAGTTGACTTTAAGCCATTTTAGTTTAAGTGTGGTGTTGTGATTATGGAATAATTTTACATATTTATTTTGATGTTATCAGAACTGAGAATACATTCCAATGAAGTGTGGTGGGTTGATTATAAAACAATGCTCAAAACTGTTGTGGTTAAGTGTGATATTATAATTATAAAAATAGTTATAGTGTTATATCAGATGTTAAATACAAAGAAAATGATGTATCTTTAACTGTTTTTTTTTTTCAGAACCAGATTTCATTGCATCTTATGAAATTGGAAAATTTGTTTATTTCTTTTTTAGAGAAACAGCAGTTGAATACATGAACTGTGGCAAGGTCAGATTCTCTTTCAAAGCTAATTTCTTAAGTTTATTAATCATATCAATTGACTAAATTCTTATGATATATGCTGTTTAATTTTTTATAAATATTGCATAAATGTGATGCTGAAGGGTTACTTGTATTATAGGAAGATATACCATCATATTTGGGTTTCTTATATGTGTATTCAATCACTGAAAACCTTTCTATATTTTGAAGAAAAATCCTTAAAAAGTAATTTTTTTAAGTTTTGTTTCTATTAACTGATCACTTCATTTTGTGTAATAATCATGTTTTGTTTATTTAGAACAACTTTTAAATATTTTTCTTTACAACAGTTTATTTTTAATAATTGTTTTTTTAAATTTATTTCATTGCTAGTGTTTTTGTGGACTTGTGTTTCAGATTTTAATTTAAATTGTTTAAAACTGTACCTTTTGTTATATAGGTAAAAAGTGAGAAGTGCACACTCTATCTATGATGTAAATTTGATATTGCAAATATTTTGAAATTAAATAAAAGGCTCTAATCAACGTTATTGTGTCTTGAACACTGTTATTATTTTAGAAAATATACTCTCGGATTGGAAGAATATGCAAGAATGATGTAGGAGGGCAATTTATGCTGAAAGACAACTGGACAACTTTTCTTAAAGCTCGGCTGAACTGTTCTATTCCAGGAGAATACCCATTCTACTTTGATGAGCTTAAAAGTGTACATTATATTGAGAGAGATGGACTTTTTTATGGTGTTTTTACTACACCAGAGTAAATATAATTTTCTTATTTTTTTTCAAACTTTTAAACGGAAGTAATAGTCATAGGAGGTAAAGAAATTTAAAGACATTACAATAACCTTTATCAATTCTGCATTTACAAACTCCATAATTAACAAGATTAAAAAATAACTTAAGAAAAATAAAAAATACAACAAATTTAAAAAAATACAGTTGGAACCTATTGTATATGATAGGTGACAAAAGTAGTAAACTTGGGTTCAGAATTCTGTGAGAAGTTATACTGTAGTTATTAATGTTATTTTCAGCTAAATATCTAATTTGTTTTTATAAGTATACTTCCAGTAAAGGCTGCATGAGAGCTATTTATTATGACAATATAAAATATTTTGCCAAGAAAATATATAATGATTTCAAACTTGATGAAGCTTTACTTAGTTTGTTGTTAAAAAGGGATGTTATTAGTACTGCTTCTCTGTTAATAAGATTCATATAATATAATTATCCATAGGTTTTGTCGGTGGTGGTTTAGTAGTGTCACTTAACAAACAATTGGATGTTTTAAGGATTTTGCTCAAATTCTTATTGTTAGTGTATGATTAATATATATATATAATCCTTTTAAATGAATTTGACTTTTAAGGGTTGAAATAGAAACTTGGTTGTGTGATAATTAATCATTCGTGTTTTGTTACTTGACAGTATGAATTTTTCTGGTCACATTACACCAGGAAAATGGGCCCGGCATGGCCTAGCACGTTAAGGTGTGCGCTTCGCAATCTGAGGGTCGCAGGTTCGTGCACAAGTCACGCCAAACATTCTCACCCTTTCAGCCGTGGAGGCGTTATAGTGTGATGGTCAATCTCACTATTCGTTGGTAAAAGAGTAGCCCAAGAGTTGGTGGTGGGTGGTGATGACTAGCTGCCTTCCCTCTAGTCTTACACTGCTAAATTATGGACAGCTAGCACAGATAGCCCTCAAGTAGCTTTGTGCGAAATTCAAAAACAAACAAACAAAACACTAGGAAAATTTATCCTAATAGTAAATGATATATAAGTTAATAAATTATATTGTTTCAGCTGAATAATTTATCTAAGTTATAAGAATTGTTTAGGTATTGACAAAAAATTAGGCTTCAAAAATGGGTGATGATTTTTTGAAAGTTTAAAAACAAAACCCATCGGAGTGGATTCCTGTACGTGGTGAGGGGACCTCCCAGGGAAGGTTCTGTTCTGTCTGGTTACCTTCTCTGGGATCTAAACATCTACCCACGTGTTTGCTGTGCGTGGCGACCCGTATAGGGGAGGAGAGGATCCTGGTGGTTGAGGGGTCCAACCCTAACACACCACTTTGGCCTCGAATTCCTGTAGACGGGCGGCCCTTGGGTCAATCGGCTGGTCCACCTGGGCTAGAGCCAACCAAGTACCAGTGTTGGAAGCTCTCAACGGGTGTTGTGGACATTGTGACTGATGCTGGTGTTTGGGTATAGTGCTCACGAAACCCTAGCGTTGCTGCATTGTCCTTGCATGACTTTGTAGTGCGTCCCCTTGTAGGGCTCCATGGTGGGTGGGGTCAGTGAGTACCAAAACTTTTTCTCTTTCCTATGGATCCTACAAAAAATTTAAATAAAATTGTAAAAAAACAGTCAATGGGTAAGCGACTACGTCTTGAATACTCAGAACAGCAATCTCCAACATCAGTAACACACGTACCTCATTTTCTGATATTGCATTCTCTTTCAGAAAAACCTTTAGGGCAAATGTCCCCTTTTTTTATTCAAAAAGGACTAGAGGGACTTGCTGGCTCTCCAAAGTCAGTAAAGAAGCTTCGATCTGGTGACATATTGGTTGAAACATCCACATCCCAACACAGTGAGCTCCTCTTGAAATCAAAGGCAATTGGTGACATACCTATTGAGGTTACACCCCATGCTACTTTGAATACTTCATGAGGAGTTATTGTTAAAATGGGATTTGAAGAATGTTCCTGAATCAGAGATTCTCGCTGGTCTCTCCACTCAAGGAGTTTCTGCAGTGAGGCACATCTCCACTCGCAAAGATGGAGTTACACTGCCAACAAATATCCTCGTTTTAACATTCACTTCACCACGTGCACCCGCCACCATCAAAGCAGGTTATCTCATTTGCAGGGTTCAGCCATACATTCCAAACCCTCTTCGATGTTTTCAATGTCAGAGATTCGGCCACTCAAAGACATCTTGTCGTGGTTCCCTGACATGTGCTCGTTGTGGAGGCAAAGACCACGATGCTTATGATTGTGACATAAACCACATTGCGTCAACTGCAATGGTTCTCACCCCTCTTACTTTCTTACTTTCCAATGGTTGGAGGAAAAAGAGGTGTAGCGTTTGAAAACGACACATAACATTAGTTATCCTGAGGCTCGGAAATTGCTGTCCACAATCCCATCTCGGACATATGCTGCTGCACTCCATTCCACAACTACAGTGGAAGTGCAGACAGATCTCTCTGTGCCTCCAAGAGAATCGTTTTCAAAACAAATGAAAAGCCTTTTGACCTCCGTGGTTAAAAAAGTAAATGAATCGACTTCCTCACCCATCTCTGTTTTTCCCATATCTTCCAACAAACCTCAAGATCCATGTCCTTCAGTTTCAAATGCAGGCATTTCTTCTGATACCTCATTTTCTCCCACCACAATAAACAAAACAATTATTCGTCCGCGTCCTCACTCACCTGCCCACTCGACCCAGGATCCATGGAGGTTGATAGACCTCCTCCAAAGAAAGACAGTAAAGAAAAAAGACGAGGTCGTAAACCGAAGGGTTCTCCAGCCACTTCACCTGCCCGTCCTTAAAAATGGCCACCTTGATACAATGGAACTTTCGAGGTTTACGTTCTAATCTGGATGATATCAAAACGCTGATTGCTTTCTACCAGCCTGTTTGTCTTTCTCTACAAGAAACATTTCTCAAATCTGCTGATACAGTCTCCATTCGGCAGTTTTCTCTGTACAGAAATGACAAGTTGTGTGATGGTTGAGTACATGGAGGGGTGGCACTGTTGGTTGATCAACATGTGCCCACCCTGTCTTTGTCACTCAACACACCCTTGGAGGTCGTAGCCATCCGTATTTCCTTGGGTCGTACCATTGTTCTCTGTACCTGTCCCCTGGAGAGACATATGATCAATCAGACATGGATGCTCTCGTTGAACAGTTGCCATCTCCATTTAAAATCCTGGGGGATTTTAATGGACACCATCCCCTCTGGGGAAGTGCTGTTATTGATGGGAGGGGTCGATCTGCAGAGCAGATGCTCTCTGATCACAATCTTTCTCTTTTCAATACTAGTTCTTCCACTTACTTTCATGCACCAAGTCAGTCCTTCACCGCTATTGATCTCTCAGTTTGCTCCCCTTCATTATTCTCCCATTTTTCATAGAGGGTTGACAGTAATCCACTAGGCAGTGATCATTTTCCGATCCTTTTGAGAGAGACTGGCCGTGGTCGATGCCACCCTACCCGCGTGCCCCGGTAGAAGCTGGATCAGGCAGACTGGTCCACTTTCACTGCTCTCGCAGAACTTGATCCTGCCATCGTGGATCAGCCATCAATAGACGACTGTGTTGCAGCGGTAACTGATTGTATTATACATGCAGCTGCTCAGTGTATTCCTAAAACCTTGACACGTTTCCCACGATATCCGCGTCCATGGTGGAATTCTGCTTGCAACTTAGCGTGGAAGGCTCAAAAACGGGCCTGGGATACTTTTCGTAGATATCCCACATTTTCAAATCGGGTTGCTTTCCAACAGGCCCGAGCACATGCTAGGTGGGTAAGACGTCAAAGCCAGAAGGAATCTTGGATTAAGTTCACAACCAGCATATCTTCTACCACCAGTTCCAAGATCATATGGGACAAGATTCGAAAGGTTAATGGGCACTACAATTCTGTTCCCCTCTCGATCTTATTATGACTGATGTCCGGAACACGCTAACACTCTAGGTGAAAGCTTTTGCCGGGTATCTAGCACTTCTGCTTGTTCCTCCACCTTCCTGGCCATCAAGACTTGGGCAGAGCGATCACCTCTCTCCTTTCAAACTGACTGTTTCTTTGACTATAATAGTCCATTTACCCTGGTGGAACTAAAAATGGTCCTTCATCGGTCTGCCAGTACATCTGTTGGACCTGATGATATTCATTATGACATGCTGCACCATCTGTCTCCTGTTTCTCTTGATGTCCTTTTGATTATCTTCAACCGGATTTGGCAGGAGAATGTTTTTCCTGATGCCTGGCGCCAGGCTATTATTTTACCTTTCTCTAAGCCAGGGAAAGATCTGAAGATTCCTTCAAACTATCGTCCAATTGCTCTGACGAGCTGTCTCTGTAAGACCTTAGAAAGGATGGTTAATGCTCATCTTGTTTGGTTCCTTGAATCAAACAACCTCCTCTCGCCCACCCAGTGTGGGTTCTGTCAACAGTACTCCACCACAGACCACCTAATTCGTCTTGAAACATCTATCAGAGAGGCCTTTCTCAACCGCCAACACCTTGTATTGATATTCTTTGACATAGAGAAGGCTTACGACACAACATGGAGGTATGGCGTTTTGCGAGACCTCCATACATACGGGTTATGTGGCCATCTACCCATGTTTATTAAAAAAATTTTAATGGACAGGAGATTCCAAGTTCTTGTAGGTTCGGCACATTCACTTTTACAGGAACTTGGAGTCCCTCAAGGCTGTATATTGAGTGTCACACTCTTCAGTATAAAGATAAATGCCATCACTGAACAACTTCCTCTCACCGTTACGAATGGGCTATATGTTGATGACTTTCGCATCTCACGTCAGTCGTCAAACATGAGATATATTGAACGACAACTACAAACTGCCCTCAATCGTGTACGGAAGTGGATTCTTGCGAATGGCTTTAATTTCTCTCTTTCCAAAACTGTATGCATGCACTTTTGCTGTCAACGAGGTATTCACCCTGATCCTGAACTTCATATCGGTGAAGTTTTGCTGCCAGTGGTCCTGGAGACAAAGTTCTTGGGGCTTATCTTTGATCGTAAACTGACCTTTATACCACACTTAAAGCAGCTTCGGGTCAAATGCACAAGAGCACTGAACATCCTCCGTGTCCTCTTTTCTACCAGTTGGGGGGCAGATTGCCGTTCAGTGTTAAAGATATATCGTGCACTTATTAGATCGAAACTTGACTATGGATCAATGGTCTATGGCTCTGCCAGACCCTCAGCCTTAAAGATGCTGGACCCCATTCATCACCAAGGACTTCGACTCTGCACTGGAGCTTTCCTTACCTCTCCAGTTCAAAGCATATACATTGAATCTCATGAACCTTCTCTACACCTTCGCCGTTTGCAACTGTCTTTACAATATACTTCGAAACTTCGTTCCTTACCAAAGCATCCCACCTGGAAATGTGTTTTCCTTCCTCGGTGGGCAGTACTTTTTCAGAACAGATGATCTGTCATTGCTCCATTTGGCCTTCGCATCCGGGCGCAATTGGATGAATTGAGTCTGTCCTTGGATAACATTGCAGATTCCACAGGTCGACGCATCCCACCATGGCTTATTACAGCCCCCAAGTGTGACCTTTCTTTCAATCACCTAAAAAAGGCGGATACTCCAGACTGGAAGTACCGTCTTTTATTCAATGAATATCTTTCAAACAATCATTCAGTTCCCATTTATACAGATGGTTCCAAATCAGGTAATTCAGTGGGCTCTGCTTTGGTTTGCTATGGGTCAGTAGTTGCACGCAGAATCCCCTCTACAGCTTCTGTGTTCACTGCTGAACTGTATGCCATATCTCTTGCCATTGATCATATTGCAGCTGAGCAGTACTCCAACTGCACTATTTATACTGACTCGCTTAGTTCTATACTTGCCTTGCAATTGCTTCACATTAGCTCACATCCTATTCTCGCAGATATTCGAAACCGACTGGCCCATTTCTCATTAGCAGCTACTTCAATCCAGTTTTTCTGGATACCAGGCCATGTTGGTATTCATGGGAACGAGCTTGCAGACATGGCAGCTAATTATGTCTGCTTCAGTAGCATCACCCCTATGCCTATTCCGTACATGGACTATGGTGTTGTCTTCAAGGCTCGGCTCTGTGCCAGTTGGCAGTCCACTTGGAGTGAACAACGCGACAATAAACTTTTTCAAATCAAACCCAAAATTGGAGTTTGGCCATCTAGCTTCCGTAAAGTTCGGAGGGAAGAAGTTGTTCTCACTCGGCTACGCATTGGTCACAGTTTTTTAACTCATCATTTTCTTTTATCTGGAACTGATGCACCAATGTGTAGTTTGTGTAACACTCAAATCACTATCAGCCACGTTTTACTTTCTTGCCATCGTTACAATTCTCAACAACGGCAGTACTTTAAACATATTTTTTCCCAGGGTCAGTCTGTAACATTGGACAGAATTATTGGTGATGGTGCTCTGTCCACCTTTAACGTTTTTAATTTTTTAATGGCCATTAATCTTTTTAATCTCATTTAAGTGTGGTATATTTATTTATTACACCTTTTTAATTGTGGCTCCTTTTTTACAGTTTTATTCTCTCTCACTCAATGTGACATTAAACAATGGCCAGAACATTAAATAACTCGACACCAGGACTGGAAAGGCCAACTTCAGGTGACTAACGCTTCTGTTTGAACTACTCGTTAGTCTTCCTGGCGAGTTACTATTATACTTTCGCTGCATATCATTTCACACTTTTACAACCTTTTTGTACTGGCCATATTGACTCATAACTCGGAACCAGGACGGAAAGACCAACTTCAGGTGGCTGACGGTGGTTTATATACTACCTGTTAGTCTTCCTGGCAGGTTATAATCATTCCCATTCTGCTACAGGTTGTCCTTTACAACTTTGTTGACTTGATGTCGTCATAGGTTTTTGCACCATTTCCTGTTTTAATTGCCATTTTGCTTTTATCTTCAATTACCTTTACACATTTTACTCCATATACTTGACTTTTATTTTTTTACTGGACATTTGGCTACTCTTTATTACGATTTTGCTGAGTGTCTTTTAAAACTTTTATTCCATTACATTTTGATAATAGCTACTATGACACATAACTCGGAACCAGGACTGGAAAGGCCAACTTCAGGTGACTGACGGTGGTTCTTGAACTTACTCGTTAGTCTTCCTGGCGAATTATGATCATTATTATTATGCTAGAGTAAATAGTTTATAACTTTGAAGACTGAATGTCACCATTGGTTTTTACACCCTTTTCTGTTTTAATTGCTGTTTTGTTATTACCTTCATTTACTTTTACAAATTTTACTCCATTTACGTGACTTTTCTCTTTTTACTGAACATTTGGCTACTCATTGTTGTGATTTTACTGTATATCTTATAATACTTCTATTCTTTTACATTTTGATACTGGTTGCTATGACACATAACCCAGAACCAGGACTGGAAAGACCAACTTCAGGTGACTGACGGTGGGTCTTGAACCTGCCTGTTAATCTTCCTGGCGGGTTATGATTATACCTTTTTGCTAGAGTAAATACCTTACAACTTTTTACACTCTGCCTTCTATCTTAACCTTGTAGACTAGGTGTCAACATTGGTTTTATACTTTTTTGTTTTACCTTCATTTCCATTTATGTCTTTTACTACATTTTTACCGATTGTTTGGCGCAGATAGCCTCGTTGCTTTGTGCCATAAAACACTAAATCAATCAATCAATCAATTAAAAACAAAAAGTTTTCAAGATATACAAAGCAGGCTAATGTTTAATTTTATTTTATGTTTCTAGTAACAGCATCTATGGTTCAGCTGTCTGTATTTTTAACATAACCAACATTGAAAGAGCATTTGAAGGTCCCTTCAAACATCAAGAAACTCCCAGATCTCAGTGGGAGAAACATAATGGCCCTCATTGGCATTTTCAGGTATTTAAAACAGTTTCAAGCATTACTTGTTTTTAAATTTATTTTAATTTTGTCCAAGACAACATTTTAAAAGTGGTAATTATTCTAAGGTATGAGCTGAATACATTTTTATTAATTTATTGTACTTTAAATAGATTGCAGAAATTATAAATTTTTCCCATAATTGAAAACTTTTATTCTGAGAAATAATAAATTCATTTTTCATTCCACCAGTTTCTAAAAACTTATTGAAATATTTATCCTGACTTCAAATTTTATTGTTGGCAAATTACAGTTTATCCATTGTAGGCTAAATTGTTTTTATTTTGGAAACTGAAAATCTTGTTAAGCATCTAGAGAGACATGTTTCAGGAACATTTTTTAATTATCATTTGTTTTTTCTTTAAATAATAATTTGATATTTTGGTTACCTAAGATACAATTATCCTTGATTAAAACTGGTTTTCCCAGTTTCCTAAATGCAAATTCTGTAGTCCCAGAAAACATTTTGCTACCCAAGTCTTGGGATGAAAATATGTAGATTCTTAGATATATAGTGCTAGTTGCTGATCTTTTACTGTAATTTTTATGTTTTTGAACTGTATTTTCTATTATATTTTACTCCCACCATTTCCAGAAATGTTTTGTTAAGTTATTTAAAATGACTGACCAACATCTTTCCCCTTATCACTCAGTTTCCAGTTAATTAGAATCTAACTAAAACTTAAATATTAAACATATCCTTAGCTTGTTCGGGTAAAGTTAACAATGTTAGTCAAACACCAGGGTCAATTATGTGAATTATTCAAAAATGGACAATAGATACTTATTTTCATGGGGGGGGAGAAAAACTTGAAAGTGCTTGTAGCTCTATTTTAAAGCTGTTTTATTGTTTTGCTGAGAAGATATAATTTCAGAAATAGATTTCTTCCAAAGATAAAGTTGTATAGAAAGGTAATACTTGTGTAATTTTTTACAGATAGATATTATACATCTGAATTATGTATCCTGCAGTTCTTATTAACAAATAGATCATTAAATTTATGTAGCATACCATATTAATCTTATGTTTTTAGGTTAAATTAATAAAACAATTGCTTTAATTCTCAAAAATGTAACTTTAATTTTTTTAACTGTTATGCTACAGCATAAATGTAGGTTTTCTTTCATTAAAAATTTTCAGAACTTCATTTATATGAAAGCCTAAGCAAATGTAGTTCATAGTGTAAATGTTTAATTAATTACTTCATATTATCAGAATAAGGTATTGTTTTATACAAGGAATATTAAACTTGTACTGGGATTGCTTGTTCACAGTTGTATCTAAATTGTTGACATAATTTTGCAAAACAGTGTGAAACCCCTGGTAGCTCTCAACATCTGGTTGATGCTGATCGTTTCAAGTTAATGGATGATGCAGTACAAGCTTGTTATTCCAGACCTGTATATATGACTAAATTTGAGAGGTATTATAATATAACTATTTGAAAATTGATGCATTAATCTATAATACATAAAAAAACACTCGGTGGTAAATTCTTTACAGCTAATTATGTGTTTACCGTACTAATCTGTTTAACTTAAAAACTGATTTATAGGTGTAGAACGTTTTATTTATTATTTTCATTAATGAAATAACTTACATTTATCATTTTTTTTAAGTTATTATCTTTTTAAGTTATTTTTTTTCTTGGATTGTACAATGAAAAAATAATAATGAAACCATACCTTCAAAATGTATGTGGTCTGTTGTGTTATTTGGTAAATATGTATCTAACATGAAAAAGTAGGATCACATAGTATTGTTATTTTTTTATTTCTTAACTAATTGTTTTTCAAGCAAACAGATTTGAATCTTTAGCTAATTCACTGTCAAGTGATTGATATGAATTCTTTTAAAGTCACTACTTTGTAAACACGAAAGAATAAGTCAAATTATACTGTAACTATTATATGTTATGGTTTCCTTCCCTGTGCAGCATATACTTGTAATCATTGAAATAATTTTTAAAATGATAGTTGACAGTACCACTTCTGTTAGTTATAATTTTATCCAATCTGTGAAATTTTTAACTGATAGAAATCAGTTAAATCAATAATAACCATACATTTAACTTTAACAATATTTATTGACAATAAAGAAATAATTCTTTATCTGCATGATTTAAAGCAAGGAGAGTTTAATTATTGTGTGAAGAAGTTTTCACAAATTAAAACATATAAAAATGTGTATCTGCTAATATTGTAAGAAGTATTTCTTTTTTTTTAATAGCAATGTGGCCATAATAATTTTCATGAATCATGTGGCTTACATTTGATAATGAAGTGCAACAGTAGTTCAACTTCACTGCATCATCAAGTACAGATAAAAGAATTTGTAATTATAATTTATAGACTTGATTTACAGCATGAACATTAAATCTGACACCTAATTGCTCTGACTCATCAACTGTTTATATACCTTACATCATATATTGGGTAACTGCCAGCACTTTTTTTTTTAAGCAACTACAGTAGTATTACTTATTTACAAGGACTTGTGTTATCAGTTTTGTTGACATCTAGGTATCATTACTGAAGCATTTTATTGTTTGTTATTGTTTTAATTATTGTATCTATGAATATGGTTTCAAATAATCTTGTAACTCTTGTGATTTTTTCTTCTCAGAATATCCTACCTTGTAATTTATCATTGCTAATCACATTTTATAGAAGTTATACTGACCTTCAAAAGTTTAGACAACTGAAATTTATAGAAACAATGTCAAGAAAAATAATTTATGAAGCAGACAATATCTGGAAATCTTCCATACACTGGAATCCAGAACTGATTGCAAGTGCTAGTGTATGGTTGTTAGTAAATAGTAAACATATTATTACAAATTATTATTACCTAAATATTTGCATTTTCTTCTTTTTTTTTAAGTGTTTAAGAATTTTTTTGTATTTTGAAGTTTTTATTATTTATATTGGATTGAGGTTTTAAATGAAATATTGCAAGATCTTTTCTTTATACCATATATTACTATAGATTCAGCAAAGTTGTAGTTGATATAGTTCCAACCAAGTTTTCAGAAGGTATCCATGTTTTATTTGTGGTCACGTTAGAAGGAGTAGTAAAAAAATTTATTGTGGTTCCTAAGACCAACGAGGCTTGCATGGTGGAAGAGATTCACGTTTTTCTTTCTAACAATACAGAAGAGGTCTTAGCCATGAAACTTCTAACAGATACAGTAAGGGATTTTGACACAAAACCTAATTCATTATTAGTGCTATCTATCTGTTACATAATTTTTGTGTTGATTTAACGTGTTTTAGTTTTGTATTTAGTGTAAACATTTCATAGCAGGTTTTTGTTTTTTTTATATGCATATGGGAATAAAAGTTAATTAAATTTTTTTTAGTTGAATATTTGTTCGCTCATACATTTAAAAGTGTGCATAGAGGAAGTATAATGATAGGTAATACTTGAAAAGTTGTTATTATCATATATTTCTCAAGATCAGTGAAAAATGAATGCATAAATTTGACATTAGTAACAAGACAATATTCATGCAGTTTCTTTTAACAGTGTTTAGATTGTTCTTTTGTATTTATGTTAAGTTGTGTTCTAGAGAAGGGTTTTGTATTAAACCGTTTGAATATTTCATTGGTATATAAATTGTAATTGCAGTTTTTTTCAGTTTCTTAATGCATACAAAGTTTTTCATTTCTTTGCACTTGTTATTAATAATCAACTACCATTTTTCTTCTGACAAGACAGTTAAAGAAATTCTACATAGTTACTGATTTTCTTACAACTTTAACAACATTTTTCAAATTAACTGTACTTTTAAACCATGAACTGGACTTTATCATCTTATATAGAGAAGCACATTATGCTAAAAGACACATATATAAGACACAGAAATTTATGAATAATGAAATATTTTAGTACATACTATACGTTTCAACAGAGCATCAGTTTGTCTTCTTCAGGGTTGATACAAATCCAAACAAAAAGGTTTATGTACAGAACAAAATGTCTCTAGGGAGTATGGGTAACAGGATGTAACAATGGAGTATTATCATGTGATGACAAAGAAATTGTGACAGGGTTATTATGCAAAGGAAGGCCAGCAAAAAATGAGAGCTAAGTGAATAAATTTTGCTTTATTTTTTTTAATGTTACTAAGACCATTGTCTTTGTTTATGGATAAAACACCAGATTTTATAACTTCATACCTTTTAGATATCAGCACTGTCATGACTTTTTGTCATCACCTGATAACACACCATTGTTACATGCTGTTACTCAGTGGCATTTTTATTCTGTATATAAACCTTTTTGATTAGATTTATAAAGAAAACAGACCAATGCTCTGTTAAAACATGTAGTATGTATTTAAATATTTCATTATCCTTACAATTTAATAAACTAGAAAAACTGAGCTTCATTCAAGCTGGTAAACTGATTTTTCCTCATTGCAGAGCTCACTGTATATTGGAACTGAAACACAACTAATGAGTATACCCTTGCACCGCTGTGAAAGGTTCAGAGATAAGGAGTATGTTTTTTGAGTTTACTCTATTTCTGCATATTTAGAACTGATATTACATGAAAAATTAACAAAGCTTGTATATTAAGTGAACTTTCTATTGCTTCTTTTTATATCTCTCTGTGTGTGTGTGTGTATGTAGTTTGTACAGTAGATAATAAAAATTGTTATATAATGTTTTTTACTTCATTTAAAATTTTTTATAAAGCTTATTGTATTTATAGTTTGCAAATAAATTCGTTTATTCTTGTTCATCTTATATTTTTTGCATGTAGTTATCTACTATTTATTTACAAGGAAAACAGTTTGTTGTGAAACTCTTAGTATTTTTGTATCTTGTTATTTCATTTTTCATTAAGTTCTGTAAAAAAAGGCCTAATGAAATATCAAATGTGTATATATTTTTACATATTGCCATTTATAAGTCACTGTTTTTAAATTTTGATTTTTTCCCATACAGAAAAAAGAATATATTGTAATAATTATTATTCGTAATTGCTTATGTAAGCTTGGTTATTAAAATTGACCATTTAAAAGTTTTGTATTTACTAAAGCACACCTTATGAGATGTAAAGAGAACACTTATTTTAACTTATTTTTGTAAAAAGCTGTACAGTTTTATTAGTTTGTTTATGGTAATATTTATTTATACTGTTTGCTTAAGGTTTTTAAAGTTGATCTTTTGCAATCTTTTAACAGTTCATGCCTCAATGCTATGGATCCCTACTGTGGATGGAATAGTCATGAATTAAGGTGTACTACTGCCCCTTATCGTAGCCCTCATAGCAGTTTCTGGGAGCAAGCCCCAACTGGTTGTCCAAACATAAATCTACCGGGTTAGTATAACATCATATAGAGAGACTGGTATAGTTCAGAAGGGATGATAGACTCATAAGTGAAATGGTTTAGTACAGAAATCTTAAATTAAGAATTTTTCTGACTTAAAAATAATTGTATTATACAATGAAGGAAAAACTATGTCTTCCCCAAAATTTGTATATTAATAATGATAAAAGTTATAAAAAATGCATGACACTGTAAAACTAAGTTTAAAAAAACTTTTGTTAAGTAAGACTCTTTGTACAGACAACATAGTTTTCTTTCATGCTAAAGTTTAAACTGATTGAATAATTCAATATATTAAAATATCTACTCATTTTTAGAGACCTATTTAAATTCATCATTTGTTTTCTGTGTTATATTATAATCCCACATATGAGCCTGAAATTCCTATATCCATTGTGGATTTTTTTTTCAATTTTCATCAGACTTGTTATTTTCATTATTAAATATTGAAAACGTTTAACATAAAAAGGGTTTTTAGTTACCAAACAAAAGTATTTGTACACAGATTTCTATAAGTATACAAGATTTGTACATATAAGCCACAGCAAGTTGAAAGGTAATTAAATATTTTTTATATATATTACATGTTTCAACACAGCATTGGCCCATCTTTGTCATATATGATGTAAATTCAATCAAAGAGGGTTATATACATAACAAAAATGTCACTGTGTATAATTTTTAAGCGAGCATGAAATTAGAATTTTTAAAGACACAATTTTCATACACTTGTATTTCTATCAATATTAATTCAATAGAAATATAAATTGTATGAAAATAAAGATCTAAAAGTAAAACTTGTGCAATAAATAAATAAAAAGTATTAGATTTTAACATGTGAAATCAAGCATAGTTTAAGAATATTAACAGAACAGTCAGTTGTCCTATATTCACCAGTTCTTTTTCACTTTTTTTTTAAAATAAAACCAATATAAAAAAATCTAACACATAACGAAGGTCTGAAGGATGAAAAATATTCATACTAATTTAAATCATAAATTTGAAAATTATCAGCATTTGCACATGAAATTAGTATAATCGTATTCTTGATAGGCATAGGAAAAAAAAAATATGCAAATACATAACAAGCAATTTACTATTTATTTTTTGAATCATGTGTTTGAGTGTATATTTCACAACAACGTATGGGTAAGAGCTGTCAAATACTATTTTTATTTAAAGTTTGCATACAGCATACTTCAACACCTAGTAACTATGCAACCAAAACTATGTTGATCAGTAACTGTTATATTATGTTTTAAAGAGTCTTGGTAAAGAAATTGAATTAGTAGCATTTTTGTATGTTTATGAAATATTGTAAGGTGTGGTAGCTTATGTTCACTTTATGAACAGTTCATGGTGAGTGGAGCCAGTGGTCTTCATGGTTTCAATGTAAACAGTCAGGTGCGGATTCTCCTGGTGACTGGTGTCTGTGTCGAGAAAGAACATGCACCAATCCTGCTCCTAAAAATGGTGGAGAACAGTGCAATGGAGGAAAAATACAAGTGTCAAATTGTACACGTAAGTTTTTAGGATGGAGTAATGGGTAGATTGTCTAAGCTAGCATAAAATTTGTTAATGGGTTGCTTTTTTAGAATTATCATAAATAGCATTATTCCTACATTAGTAGCACAAGTTCAGATACAGTTTAGACTTAGTATGTATAAAGTTAGCAGTGGTAAATGGTTATTTCACGTAAGATTTGTTACAAAGTTGTATGTTAGATTTTTGCCAGTCATTTTTCTTCACTTACAAAAATGTTGTTTTTTTAACTTTTAAGATGCTCAAAATATTCAATTTGTATTCAATATTTATTTAGGAAATGGTCAATGGACACAGTGGGCAGCATGGTCTGCTTGTTCTCAGACTTGTGGTCTGGCTCTAAAAACACGGCGTAGGTATTGTGGTAATCCTTCTCCATCCCATGGAGGAAAGATATGTCTTGGCCCAGAAATGGAAGAAACCCACTGTTCAACAAACCCTCCTTGCTTAGGTACATATTTTGAATTTTTATATATTTCTCGTAAAATAAAAATATAAACTTTAAGCATTTATTCATTTATTTGTTTTTCCTATACTGGAAGAGAAAAGATTTTCCAACTAATTGTACTTATTGTAGTTCTCACTAATGAAATACATGCACACTAGCTATTAAACAATAAGAACTAACTGCAATAATTTCCTAAACGAAAATAAGACAATATAGAATTATAAAAGTATAATAATACATTTTGCAATAGGCCTGCTGCAAGCAAGATCAATGGGTCAGCATTCTCTAAAAATTTTAGTCTATGAAAATCTCTTCTAGTTTTATTTTTAAATCTAAAAGACTATGTTATGTAACATAAACATTTCATGCATTTGCTGTGTGTCAATTTGAAAGTGTTATATCTGTGGTTTGAAAATTACGAAGAAATATAATATGAAGAATAATTTTCTTAGAAGGTTTGTTGTATTACACCTTTATTCACATTAACTTTGTAATTTTTTTTGTAAAACATTAAACAGTTTTTTACTTATCATTAGTACTAAAACTTCTATTTGGTTCTTCTGTTAAGACAAAATTGATTCATAAGTATCTTACAGGGATAATCTTAACATATTAACCATTGTAATAATGGCATTTTCCATGGAAAGATAAATATGTAACTTATTCCATCTTTTAGACAAGGTTTTAAACTGCTCAAGTTGAACACTGTAGTTTACTTATGATTCAGTTTTGATGTCGAGCACTTAACTCTTCAAGGACATTGTCATATGCTGTACTTGTATTGTAATACAAGTCTTGTCTTCATTTAGCCTTAAAAACTTTTTCCAGATGTTATTGTGGACTTAACACTCTGGTGTACTTGTATTGCAAAATAAATATTGGGCATTGAAAACTCCTCAAGACATTGTATACTCCATACTGTAATTTACTTGTATTGCAGTACAGACATTGGGCATTGAAAACTTCAAAACATTGCAACATTTGAGATATGAGTAAAAGTTATCTATTTTTAAATTGAGAAATAGCTGACTTTAACTCATATCTCAAGTGTTAAGTATTGCACTTGAAGAATGCTAAGCAATTGGAATATGACTTCAGTCGTGGGATCATTACAATAAAGATCTGGTAGAAGATTCACTCACTTGAATAATGGAGTGTTAGTGTAACACATTGTTTTATTTAGTTTTTAATTGTTCATATAGAGGAAATTTGTATAAATCATGGAATTAAAGATTGATATACATTTTAGTCCATCTTAGCAGAATGTAGAAGATGCTTTCCATTAATGTATTTAGTGTAAGAAAATATTACATTGTTTAAAATCAGAACTCTAGCTGTTTTCTTAAAGAGGTCAGAGTAAATAAGGAAAGCTTGAAAATATATTATCAATGATGTGTATCATCATCAAAATTTATGTGATACATACTGTGACTGTGCCATTTAAATTTCTTTATTACTGTAATGCATTTTATTATCAAAATTATTCTCTTCATATGCTGCACGTAAATTTGATTTTATATGTGAAAAATATCACTCTTACTATTTATGTTGATGTATTTGACAAAAGCAAAGAAAAAATTTATACAAGAAAATTTTTAATCTTGGCTACTTTAAGACTAGTTTATCCATAGAGCCATATTTCAAGTCATAAAAATAAAGAGATGTTAAAGTTTTAAAAACTTCTCATGAAAAAATTACTTAGGCAGAGTATTCATGATGAAACTTTGTAGAATGGACGACAACTGCCTGCTGTGGAGACACAAGTGAAGACAACAATGTTTCGGAAGTCTTTCGCCTTTTATCTTCAGGTCACTGGGTATGTAACTGTTTACGGTCTTTTATAGTGTTCTGATGGATTGTGGAGAGTGTGTTATGATCGGTTGGATTATCACTGTTTCTGGTGAGAGGAGAGATTTCCTGTAGATTCAAACAATGGAAGCAACAGGTTACTCACCTTTAATCCAAAATCTTTGTTTAGTGAAGGTTTAATACTGTTAATATAAAGTGATTCTTTGATATTTCTTGTCTTCTAATATTTGTCTGTGTCAATAATTCTAGTTTTCTCCCAGTTTATTCTGTGTCCAGTTGACATGGCATGCTCTGCAATGGCTGAATTTTGTGTTTTCAACTGGACACAGAATAAACTGGGAGAAAACTAGAATTATTGACACAGAAAAATTCTGGAATACAAGAAAAATCAAAGAATTATCTGATATGAACACTATTAAACCTTCACTAAACAGATTTTGAATTAGAGGTGAGTTACCTGTGGCTCCCATTGGTTGAATCTACAGACAATTTCTCCTCCAGTTAGAAACAGTGGTAATCCAACTGATCATAACACACTCTCCACAATCCACTAGGACACTATAAAAGACCAAAAACAGTTACACACACACACACACACACACACTGACCTAAAGATGAAAGGCAGAAGACTTTTGAAACATCGTCCTCTACCCTTGTGTCACCACAACATGTAGTTATTGTCTATTCCACAAAGTTTTATCTTCTTATGAAAAAAACCCTTAATTTTCATTCATTCTCATTAGGACCATCATATCCTCCTGTGGATGGAAAATGGTCAAAATGGTCAGCTTGGAGTGAATGCAATGTCAAATGCGGAGGTGGATTTCAGACCCGACAACAAAAATGTAATAACCCGTACCCAAAACGTGGGGGGCGTGAATGTATTGGTTGTGCCACTGAAAACCAAGAGTGTAATATCCAAAAATGCACTGAACTGAGGAAGGCAAGCAAATGGACTCCATGGCTAAAAGTAAACAGCACTAAAAATGGTTACTTTGAGCAGAGATTTAGATTTATCTGCCGTGCTAATATTCCATCTGAAGATTTATTTCGTATTGGTCACATGAAGACAGAAGAGCGATTTTGCTTATATGATACAAAGACATGTTTTGATCCTGGTAAGAATTGCAGGTTCCTAATATGTGTTTGATTGAATATTTTAATAAAAACCACATATCACAAAATTATATTTAAAATAAACTACATTACAGTACTTAAAAGGCATTTAAACTTCAGATTTAATTGTCTCACAGTTAGAATTTCTTAGTGCAAACTATGTAGCTTATGTCCTTTTTTTTGCAGCTTTATACATGATCGGAGGAGTTTCTACTGTGGTAGTTTTTATCTTCAGAACTCTGTTAAAGAGCTAATAGAAGTTGATTAGTTTTGGTGGTTATTTGATGAGAACATTTCTTCATTTATTATTCATAATCTTCTGGACAATAATAATTAACATGTGAATGTCAGTATGATTATAATGTAAGGGTGTGTTGTTAAAAAAACTAAACGTGTAAAGTAACATTTTTTTTGTGGTTTAATCTGGACTGTGCAGTAACATGGTATGCATTAAAGGTTTGCATGACCTTAAACAAGAATTGGGTAAAAGCTATACTCTGGATGGATACTGGGGTGGATGCATTTTACATGTTTCTAAGTAATGGCATTTTTTTTAGATATGCAGCATTAATACTTACATTTCGTACTCATTATCTGGAGCTGTGACATCACAGGAGGAACCATTTTTTGCTAATCTCACCTGAGTGGTGGTTTGAGATCAAAGAAAAGTATTAAAAACTGTATTTCAAAAAATGTTTTATATTATTCTGAGGGAATCTTACATTCCTACTTTTTTTTTTCTGTGTGCATTAGAAGATATATACAACAGCATACTAAGTCTAATTTCATACTGGATATCGCAGTTCAGTACAGGTTAAATTAAGTTTCAGTGATGACAAGAAAACACACTTGTAGAGAAAAATAGGTGTGTAAAAATGGCTGGTTTGGGTTGAGAAAATTTTTATGTAGAGTAGCGAACAATGTTTCAACCTTCTTCAGTCATCGTCAGGTTTTGAGATTACCAAAGAAGGTCGAAACGCCATTTACTTCTCTACATAAAAATTTTCTCAACCCAAACCAACCATTTTTACACATATATTAAATTAAGTTTATTTGATATCTGTCCTCTTAGTTTTGAAGTAAAACGAGATATGATTATTTCTATAAGAAATTTAAATTTTAATTCTTTGAGCTTTGTAATTTGTTTCTTTCCATTAGAATTTTCCAAAATACTTTTATTACCACCCATTTGCTGACTGACTTTTCCCATGATAACTAGTGCTATAAATAGAAGAACCCTATAGAATTTGTAATTGAAAGGTCAAAGGTTCATGTAACCATTACAAAAATGCAAACTTTTTTTTCTGTGCTAAAGAAGACATAATATAAAAACATAAACAGATCATAGTGACCAATACACCCACGTAAAACTAAACAAAATTTAATCATTGAAAAATCAACTATCCTTCTGTTACCAATTGGTTATATTATGGATGAATATTAGATTAAGTTTAACTCTTATTTATTTCTTAAAATATTGTCTGAAACATTATATAAATTCATCTTGTATTACCTAAACATTCCTTGAATTACTATAGCTTATATCAACACTGATGATAGTTCAGCTGAGTGGTTAGAATGGTCAGCATGGTCAGTTTGTAGTAGGTCCTGTGGTGGGGGAGTCCAAGTACGAGAGAGAAATTGTTCTAATCCTCGCACTAATAAAAATGTTTTAGCTTGTGAAGGTGATGAACATATGGAAAGATCATGTAATCTACAAAAATGTAGAGGTATGCATTATTTTCTATCAAAAAGTTATATATGTTCAAGAAGTTCTCCTTGTCTGGCATAATAAAAGTTTGGTCACTGTTTTAATTATAAAAAATAGGTTAAAAAATTTGAACCATTTATATATAGTGAGAAATATAGATGCATATTAAGAAACATATTTACATGTGGTATGTCATTCTGTGTAATATTGTGCCATGGTTTGTACCATTGACCTGAGATAAATCAATCTGAATATCATGTGTTAAATATTTTTTAAAAATTTCTTTCAGTTTTGTATAGAGATAATTTACATTGTAAGATTTGGCATCCTTTTGGAACCTTTTAGTTGTTTATGTGCTATTTAAAAACAAACTTAAAGCAGGTAAATAAACAGTTAGTAAAATTTTAGTTTTACTTTAGAATTTGTAAATGAGCTGACTACTTAACCTACTTGGCACAATTACTTATCAAGTAAAATGATATGGTTATTATTTTGTAGATACGAATGAATAGATGTTAGGTATGAAAACATTTTCATTGTTTCACCCAGAGATTTCTGAGTGGACAGTTCTCACAGTCTTAGAAGCTGTTTTCAGTAGATTGTAAAAATGTATACTCTAAGAGTAGAAGAGTAGCTTGCTTAGTTAAGCAGTAAAGTACCACTTTATTTTGGTGATCATATTGTATCTGCTCTAAACTCGTTTAAGCTTTTATTTTTGTGGTAGAGAGAAAATAATGAATAATAGAAAATTATTTCATTGAACCCTTTGTTACAAAACTGAAGTTGTTTGAATAATGTCCACTACTTATCAAGTGTGATAATAACAGAATTTTCAGATGAATGGGAAGAATGGTCTGTTTGGTCACTCTGTGACTCTAAATATGAACAGCACAGACGGAGGAAATGTGATGTAAGAACACCACACCTAGAACAATGTCAAGGTCGAACAAAAGAAACAAGACTCTGTATCTCTGGCCAACCAGGTGAGGACTACTTTTGTTAGAAAACTAATATGTCCACATTCTTTCATTGGAAAACATTAATTGATACTAAAAATAAAAGGTTTATAATTTGTACATCAACCAGAAAATATATTAAGGGTTTTAGAAGAGTAGAAAAGGCTTTAATCAGTTTCATAAAAGACAAGAGAAGTTGGTTGCCAATAAAAGATGATAATTATCTCTAATTCTGTAACTGAAGCTTACTAAAGGTTAAACAGTTAAGGTGCCAATACAAAACAATAATTGAATGATAATTTTTGTTTAATGTCTCTAAGTATTAAATTGTAAGAGTAGTAATGCCAATGAGGTGAGGTAGCAGTCCCACTAAACCCTTCTTCTTCTTCTTTTTTTTTAAGAATTATAAAATATCTGGTTAATACAGCTATGTTTATGGGAAATTACTAATACATATAAATACAAAGCACAGTTACTACAGTTCATGTATGAACTCTTGAATTGTTAATGATGTACCATCTATTTTGTAAAAATTAAGAGTTCAGCTTTGACTTCCCACAAGAATTTGGTTTCTATATCGTTTTGTGTGCTAAAGTATTTCTTGCATTTCAGGTGTTAGGAGTTCTCTATAAATTTAAGCTAAAATATTTTTTGATTCAAGACAATCCACTTGTCCTTTGTTTGTGTTAAACTTGTACAGAAAGGTTAAATAAATTTGCTGGCAACAAATTGTATAATTTAGTGTGTCGTACATAAAAGACCTGAAGAAACTTTTAAGTACCATTCAATACATATGAATATGTTTTTGTTTTTTACTACCTTAATCTTTAGGACTAGTGAATCCACAGCCATCTCACAAGGATCATGGGATATCGACAGAAAAACTTGTTGCTTTCTGCATTGGATCATTCCTTATAGGGATTGTTATAGCTTTTTTTATTACTTATATGTTCATGAAAAAGAAACATTCCAGCAGGAAGAGAAAATACTCGCAGAAAAAAGTAAAACCAAATGTGTTTATACCATCAAATGACTGTTTAAACAGCATGGACTCCAGTTGTAGCACACAAGAGAAGACTTGTTTGCGAAACAGTAACATTAAAAACAATCCCAGAGACAAGAATGACTATACATATTGATTGCTGAAGATTGTGAAAATGAGAATACAATACAAAACACTAGGAAGCTCAGTGCTGTAGTAGTATTTGAGGTTCAGGCTAGGCAGTGGAAGGAGACTGATGTTAAAAGTTTGCAAAATTTTAAATGAGAAATGGGTGAAGATTACATTCCTCAAATTAAAAGTGGAAACATTTGGTTTCCCCCAGTGTATCATCAAATACACTGCTGATGAACAGTGCATCACTATTCCTCTACAAAGTACAAGATACATTCATGCATATGCTGAAATTTCCTTAATGATGAGGCAAAAGTTAACATCCTGTCAGTTAGAATACGTCATTGAAAAAAAAATTGTTTGCTCTTCTTGTACATTGGTGGATATGAGATTTCATAGCTTTTTACCTATTTCATATTTCTACAATGTAGAAGCTAGATTATTCATATGAGCTTCCGAGACACCTACTATTTGATGTTTTCAGAAACATTTAATTTTGTTTGTGAATAACTTTATGAATAAAATATTTCAGCATATGCATGGATATAATATTAAAAACTGTTTGAAGTACAAGTCTAATTAGAAAGTTACCATTTTAACCCACAAATCACTGTAATAGTTTTATCTTTTCTGCAGCATATTTCTTTTGCACTTTTATTCAGTGCCACAGTAAACATTTAGTAACTGTAAAATACATATGTGTATATAGAATTAATATACCTTTTAAATAGCATTTATTACATTATACATATGCCACCTAAAATATTTGCTAATCCAAATTCAAAAACAACTTGGTCAAACTAAATATCCAAGTGATAAAATAATTTTCACGCTTGGAGTAACCAGTATGTGACATATTCTGTAAATTGGAATGGTTATTTCAAAGAAAATTTCGTATTTTACTTTTTGTAAATGTGTGTGTGTGTACATGGTGCTGACTACTATGAAAGGTTGTTACTATAAAGTAAATGATGTATTGTGCAAAAACAAAAGGGGGGTGATTAAGCCCTGTAAGCAAAACCTTTATTAGCATACATAATTATAACATTGCCACTGCTTCAGATTATAATTGCTGTTTTTGAAACATTTCTTGTAACAACAACAAAAGCAAAGAGACCATATGGAATAAGAATAAACTATAGCTTATGTGATTTATGAGAAAAAATCTTAATGTTGTGCTTGCTAAATGCATATCTTGATCCTTGTGGTTTGGTTATTGATCCCACACTGAAATGAGAGGGACCAGACAAGAAAAGTATTATTGCTGTAAGACTTTGCTAGAGTGTTTTGAGATGTTTGTAGTTTCATGCATTATTTCGTGAACCACTCACTGATACATCAGGTGTGGGAAAATAGTGGTATTAAAAAGTCCTTCAATTGTTTATCTCCTTTGGCAAATTTGTGCCTGTAGTTATAGTACTTATATTATTTAAACATTTTTTATTTTTATATTTCTTAGGAAGTTATACTCAGTGTACTATTACTTATTTCACTAAACTTTACTGTCAGATTTTAAAGTTTATGAAATGTGTTTTCACTTCATACAAGTGTCAAAATATTTGATTATTTTTGTATTTCCTATCACCAATGAAGCTAAAACAAACTGTTATTGTTTGAATTAGTGTTTCTTTTAAAAATATGATGAAATATTTTTGTTTTTTAAATCATGTAAGAAGGTTTTAATTGTGACTGCTTTGAAATGCTTTAATAATAGAATTATAGTTATTGCCAAGTATACAAATTCTTGTTTACTAATGAAAAAGAAACTCAAACCTAACCAACCAGCTGTCTGGGTATTTGTATTTTAACAGATATATAGTGAAATAAAATGTCAGAATTTACACTGTGTTCATGGCTTTAGGAAGTGGGATAGCAGTGAAACTTTTGGATTTAAAAATATTTGTCAAGCTTGTTGGACTGTATCAGACATGTTTAATAATATGATGTGCATGTACATACTATATTATATCTGTGAATCAAAACTTGTGGTTGTAGTTACATGAGGAATTAAAGATAATAAATGTTCTCTTTGAAAGGTGGAATGAGGTGAACTAATCAACTAATCCATGTAATGATAGTTTGTTATTAGATACAGGTTCTGTTTGAAGGAACCATGCAATGTATGTGATAATTTAAAAATTTGATTTCCTTTGTTATTCTTTAAGTAAATAATCTTAATATGTGTTGGTCTTATAATACTGCTATCTAATTCTCTTTAGGTCACCTTTGTAAAGTACATTAACTTTGAAATATTTTGAATATTGTACATCACATTTTTCTTATAAATCTGTGCAAGTATCAAATACATAGGATTTGCAATAGAATAATACCTTCAAATAATAATACAAGATCAATCAATGGGAATAAACAGTGGTGTGAAATATGAGCTATGAATTAAGAAAATATTTTGTGTTAACCTTTTTAAGAATATACAGTCTATCTTTGCATGTAAAAAGATTTTATTAATAGTAGGTTGATATAGACAGATATGTTTAGTAATAAAATTGATTTTACTCTTTAAGACATTTTTTTATTGTTCACTAGTTATTATATTTGTTTAATTTTGTGATTTTACTTTGTTCAAAAACTTTTAATCTGTGAATACTTAATAAAGTTAGTGAAATTTAGTTTATAACCAAATGATACAGCTTTAGAACTTTTTTTTTACAACCAGGCAATCATTTTGAGCCTTAATGCTTTCTTTGCCATCATTGCATGCTTTCAACATGCCATTGATAGTGAGTTACAACATGCCAGTTTCCAATAAAGTGATCTTTGTTATAACACAACTCCAAGTTTTCATTCAACTTCTAGTCAAGTGTACAACATAAAATTAAATTGTGATCTGATGTATAGTACTATTGCGTGGTTAACTGCTGACCGTTCATGTCTGTGGTTGTATTAAAATAATTTGAAAATGTGTATATTTTGTAAATTTAATAAAACAAGCTTTGAATAATATACTTAGTTTTACTGAAAACTGATTTTATCATTCAACAAAAAAATGTCAGTACTTTCCATTCTTGACTGTAGTCTACCAGGTATAAATCATCCCAATAAAAATTTGCTTTATCCATAGCATCCTTATTAAAATATCTTCCAGGCCTTCCATTTTAAGAGTTAAAATACTTTGTCTAGGAGGAGATTCTCAGAAAGAGTCATCTTTCAATATTTGTTAACCCTGTGAAGAAAAGGTTTGACTTGATTTTTTTTTTTTAAAGAAAACTTTGTTAAACATTTCCACACTGTAAAACCAAAATGTGGTATCATTTTTTGTTTTGTTACACTTTCTTTCAAGGTACTGTATAATCTTAGCTAAGATGTGTTGATCTAAACTGTTAACTAAACATTTTATATATATTTCAAATTTTTAGCCTTAAATTTTCCAAAAAAAATTTTTTATTTTTTTAGTTGTGAACAATTATAAACCTGTGTCATGAATCAATCAGAAGCTGTGAATGAATATATTGTATGCAATATCTGTTTCTACCTTGCAGTTTCATTCCCAAACATAGTTGTTTTTCAATACAGATAAATTGTGATGTAAAAAAAACATACATATAGTTAACACATTAGCTGCCTGGTCAATCTATACAAGTGAGTTATAACCCTAAATAAAATGAACCAGATGTAAGCAACTTTTCCTGACATGCTGTCTACATTGCCCAGACACTACTATAATCAAATTTAGATTAACTATACAAAGGAATTTACTTAAACCACTACTTAATATACTAATTCTGAAGAAAGTGATCTTTGGATTAAACAGACTAGTTTAGGCATTTGCTGTAATGTAGGTTGTAGCACATGTTATTATAAACTGTGTACCTTCACTTGAATGTGACTGACACATATAGATTAATGTTAACAGCTTGATTATGTAAATCTTGTTGACTGACTATGTACTTTGCAAATGAATTTGTTCATACTCTTAATACAGTAATTAAGAGCATAATATCATATTTTAGACACTATATTTAATTAAAGTAATACTTCATGACAAAGCATGTACAGAATTTTTAATATTTCCAATCAAAAGTATATTATTAAATTTTTATCTAGTATAATGGTTGCTTTTGTCAGTTCTTGTAATGATTATTTAACTACATGCAGGTACATACAAGACTTAATAATATTTATAAAGTTTCAAAGTTTTACGGATGTGTTTTCGTTGAAACGGAGAATTATTATGTTATACAGTTTCTTACTGTGTACTAGTGATAGCTATTGTTACAGATACTCGACAACTTAGATTTGTGTTTTTTATGGGAACTAGCCGTATAATTCAAAGGCTCAAATAAAACAATCATCAACCACAGTTTGTGTTTACACATCTTAGTGGGTGCTGAACAAACACACCATAGTTCTTGAGTGTTTTTGTTCATTCATACGAGAGTTGAAACTTGTGTCTGTGTTACTCTTAGTTCGCTTAAAAATTTCCTAGAGTAAAAATGTGAATATTTTGCGCTAAGGAATTAGAGTACAACTGCCATTTTACTGGTGGTGGAGAAAAGAAGTGTTTTGTTAAAGTAAGAATTACAAACTTGTAATAGGTCCGAAACATTGTATTATGTTAATCCATTTTGTGTGCCAAACTCGGCTTCACCGAGAATTTCGTGGTTTGTGTTTTGGAAACAAAATATTTAAATACATTTTACGCCTACTTGTACATATTTCAAAGAAATATGTGAATTCGACGTGTACCAATTATTAGTAACGCTATGCGGTTTTGTAATCCCATTAGCAAGTTGCGTTTGATGTTTTTTTCTTGTTGAGTAATCCTAAATAAAATAATACATTTGTATATAGTAAATTTTCGGTTTTCTGGTAACAAACATGTTTCTTTTGTAAATAGGATAGTTGATAATTGTAAGCTAATGTGTGTGTGTGTGTATATATATATATATATGTATGTATGTATGTGTACGAGTAGGATGCACATGTTTTACAACTGCAAATTGTTATATAATGTTAAGAAATTGATTGATTAATGAATAAATTAATCATTTTGGTTACTAAACACTTTTTATTGCAAAATTTCTACTGGCTTTGATTTGTATGGTTTTGATAAATAAGTCTCCTTTGTTGACATTTCACAATGTTTCATATGATCGTTTGTGCAGTTAAATAAACATCGTTACCTTACATGCACCACATCTCGTGATTTTTTTCGTTCTAGTTAGTATAAACTTAGACCTAATTTTTTTAAAAAACGTAAACAGGCTAGTAGCAAAAGTAAATATTTTCGACACTAATCCATTATTGTTTATAATTAAACATAAAACTACACAATGAGCTGTCTGTGGCCCGCCACGGGTATTAAAAACAGTTTATAATGTTGTAAGTCAGCAGATATACCATTATGCCACTGGGGACTTTGCCAACAATGGGAAGGATATAATTGTTGTTTTTTTTGTTTTTTTCTGGCACAACTGAAACGTGAATTTTGTTGGTAGTGAATGAAACTTAGATAATTATGTTAAAAGTGTTTGTCTCTTAAATTACGCTGTCTTTCAATGTTGCGGTTTTGTAGTGCTAAACTTTACCGTTGGAAATCCTAAAACTTTTGAGCAAAAAATATAAAAATAAACGCTCATCCTCCCCCCTTTTTTTTGTGGGCTCATTATAACTATGTTTAACCAATCTGTTTTTTCCTTTTAAGCGTCAGGCTTCAAATACAAACATTCAGAGCTCAACTTGCTGTGGCGAACAAAGGTGTGGGCTTAACAAGCGACAACTTTTTTTTCCAGCTTTTATCAAATTATATATATATATATAATTATGTTTTCACCCACGCTTCTTGAATAATTTATCATGTGTCACACGCATATCATCACGTATTAAACTATGCTAGTTTTCTTTATTAAAAACCGTAATGAGTCATTTATACGACAATCCTACACTGCTACAGCTACTGAAATTAGCCAAGTACAGATATTATATATCTATAACGATACGTCTACGTTTCGATAATTTAAATATTTGCTATGTATATAGTAGCCGTGTCGCTTTTATACGTAATTAAATCGATTTAATTCTGAGCAACAACCGTAATACAGAACGTTAACGTTTCACGTAATTTATGGTGATATCACCACAATAGACCTGGCATGGACGATGGTTAGGATACTGGACTTTCAATCTGAGTTACTGAGTTGGCCAGCCACCCGAGAGTAAAATTTGAGTACAGTGTTCCCTCGTGTATCGCGGTAGATGCGTTCCAAAACCCCCCGCGAAAGGAGATTTTCCGCGAAGTGGGATCGCCGATTTTTACGTATATATTTATGTGCATTTAGACTTTTAAAACCCTCCCTGTACAACTATTTAACCCTCCCATTACAATACTGTTCATTATTGCTGAAATAATAAGAACAATTATTAAGATATTAAGCCTTAAAATTAAAAATTACATATCTTCAGCAGGTGGTGTCTTTTCGGGGAACACCACTTCCTCTTCTGTGGAAGGTAAATCGGCAATTTCTTCGTCAGTCGTTACAAGTTCAGGAACAGTACTTGTCACCGGTACCCTTTCTTTTTTGCTCGGCTGGATCTCGCGTAGCCTTCGCAGACGCACAATGCGTACATCTATAGCCTTTCCAGTTGGTTCTGTTTCCATTTTTACCTTTTTTTTTATTTACACTATTAATTATATTTATTTTTAATATTTTAATGGTATTTAATGCTATATTTTAGATTTAATGTTTATTATTTTATATATATGTGGGGGGGGTCGGCCGAGCCCGCGAAGTGGCGAGGGAACACTGTAATCTCAAACCAGTTAGAATTAAAGCCTTAATAGGTAGGGTGGAGGTTTGAGAACTACATTTATTCAGTTCATGTGAACTTGAGGTAGAATTTGTTTTAAAATAAAGAACAAATGCCAAAGAACGTTAAATATCGTGTTTGACATTTATAAAAGTATGTTAAATTTAACAGTGTTGCGAAAGCCTTTTATTCTTAATTATATAAAAAGAATACCCGTATAATGTCATGATTTCAGGTGGAATGCTGACCTCTACCTCCCATTATATAGAAAAGAGAAAAAAAAAGTAAGAACCCGGATCTTGTTATCAATAACCTTTTGGCCAATTTAACTTTTTTTCTTTTTTCACGGCATCACTCATGTTGTGCGCCACCACATGTTCAAATCACGTGAGTTAACGTATGTGTGTAAGTATGAACACAGCAGCCAAGCGCTTCGTAACAGGTTCTACGATCTGTACTACGTCTACGACTCATAAGACGTAATGTTGAAACATCCGGGTATTTTAGAAACAGCACTCCCGGAATTTCAAAAGATCCGAACTAATGAGATTTTTTATTAAATTACTGTGTTGTGCTTCGTATCTCCCGTCTTTGCAATGACCGTAAATTATATTAGGTCGACGAGGTTAAAGGGCAAAGGGATACAAAAAAGTCATAAATTTACCACCCGTTTATTACGTGGTAATGACGACGGTGTCCACGTGTCTTCCAATAAGGTTGTAATAAACAAGAAACAATAAAAAAAATCCAAACCAACTCGCTTTATTGACGTTTAGCAGAAACAAGATAAGTTAATAATATATTTTTATTACATATTACTCTTTACAAATAAATTATATTTATACGTGTATAGTATTAATGAACCCTATACATTAATTATGATTTAATTGATACAAACGAACATCTCGGGCAACATACAAAACTGTATGGCTACAGTTCAATCAGAGGATACGCTGCTACTTCACATGATCCCGGAAGAAAGTTTTTTTGAGAAACATAAATGTTAATAACGATGCTTTAAATAAATAATAGTATAACTTCCGTAATCTCGAAGTCAGCAGTGCATGTTTTCTGTAAACACTGGTGTCTCCCGTTGCAATACGTTTATGGATTCTGGCAATCTCAGCGGATTTTACAAAGCACAGGTTTCCCAACTTTTCAGGCTAGTGTACCAATTTTTGTTGAAACTATTTTTTGTTCTCAAGGCCAAAACCAGGTCTAATAAAAATAACACAGTAGCAAAAACTTATGCTAAATACCCATTCACGAGAATTATTTTATTTTTTTTATGAGACAGTTGAAGAATATGTGGTGTGATTTTTCTTAATTTGAAGGGAATAAAACACTGGCAAGACTGTGTATATATTGTACGCGGGTAATTCAATTGGTCTTACAGCAGATTTTATAATTTTTAAATTAGGTTTCTTCGTGTACAACCGATATCAGCTCCATGTTATAAAGAATTATAAATAACTTGTTCCACTGGTACAATGCTGAATAGAGCTTGTAACGAACAAATCTTTGATGTATTTAGCCATAAAACAGATGAATAAATTTCTATCAGTTTCGAAGTAACTAATCTTTTAAATTAGAGTATTTGAAGAAATTAAGTAGCATCACTAATAAGAAGAATTATAAGCTAATTTATTAATCGAAAGGTTAAATTCTTTATGTTTATCAAATATGGCCAAATTCATATTACTGTCATTAGTAATATCTGAGAGCAAATCATCTAAAATTTTCAAAGCGAATCAAAACAAATAATGACTGTTGAACTCCAACTAACATTTCTTTGTAAAAAAAAATAACTAAATTATATCTGATGTAGATCTCACTTTACGGGCCCGGCATGGCCAAGTGGATAAGGCACTCGACTGGTAACATGAGGGTCATGGATTCAAACATACTCGCCCTTTTAGCCGTGGAGGGAAAATAATGTTACAGTCAATACCACTATTCGTTGGTAAAAGAGTAGCCCAAGAGTTGGCGGTGGGTGGTTATGACTAATTGCGTTCCTTCTAATCTTACACTGCTAAATTAGGGACGACTAGCGCAGATAGCCCTCGTATAGCTTTGCGCGAAATTCAAAGCAAACCAACAAACAAACCTTTATTAAAACTAATAAAACAAGCTGAAATCTAGCGCTAAATCTGTAAAA
Organism: Carcinoscorpius rotundicauda; assembly: GCA_011833715.1. Taxonomy (NCBI): domain Eukaryota; kingdom Metazoa; phylum Arthropoda; class Merostomata; order Xiphosura; family Limulidae; genus Carcinoscorpius; species Carcinoscorpius rotundicauda. The sequence goes on along the minus strand of CM022396.1, from coordinate 42,825,740 downwards.
CATAGTTTGGTAAATAATGTTGTGAAGTCGAACTTATTAATTTGCATATCGAGTGTCATGCAAATATACTCAGCAGTTTATCTATAATTTAGTTATTTAAGATAGTTCTTTGATTCGGATTAAGCTATGATTAATCAAATACATTACAAAAATGTGTATGAATGATGAAAAACATTATCTCCGAACAACCCTCGGTTCGCAACTCACAGTAATGAAACGAAATTTACATTTTTCTTTTCGTTTCTTTATAATTTTTGCGCTAAACTTTATAAGGACTACTTGCACGTACCCTTCCAATTGAAGTTCGAACTTTCAGGTTACAAGAAAAGCATCTTTAGTCCAAAGCATCCGCCGCTAACTCTTGAGTAACATAATCGTCTTTCTTAAAGCACATCCACGATCCAAAAGTGCAGAGTACAGTTTTGTGGCAAGTGGGACGCGAACCTTGAGCCCTCTGTTTCACAGTATAAACACATTCAAGATTAAAGTGTAATTTATCTAATCACAAATTTGCATACAATCATGCTAGCAGTAAAGATCCTAATTGAAAAATATCTTACATTTCACAGAAGTTTTCCATGTATGATACGTAGCTATTCTTGCTAAATACTTTACTACTTTTTGTAATTAACACAAGATAAGAAAATTATCTTCGAAAAACCATTGTTTCACTTGATTAAAGTTTTTAAAGAAATCAAAGAAAAAAATTGTGTTCGCCGTGGAATAAGAAATTGAAATTGATTGAACAGGCGTTTATAATGGAAATATCTAAGTTTACTTTCAGTAAACGAAATGACTTTGGTACTTTATTTGTAGGTTCAAAGAAAGTTTAACAAGTGCGCACATTGAACATTGAGCAATTCAAAAATGGCACAAATTGTGTTGTCTTGAATCAGTTCAAATTCTTTAACGTTCCAAGTCTACTAACATACGATAATATTCAAGGCACCACTCAACACTACTGAACTTCAACAGGTATGATCAAATTAAACTACAATTTTGTTGTATTCTTGACCATTTCTGTCTCAGCTTCAGATTTGAGTTCATCGCCAATAATAAAACGTTTAAGATTTACATATAATGTTTTGCTTTTAATGTTCGGTAGAAAAATAAATAACCTTCACAAATCCATGAACGAGTTTTAGCGATGTAGTACGCAATTTCTTTTTTAGTAGCATAAAGTTTTCGTCACGTTTCGTTTTGATCTACTCACTGTTTGTACAGTCTGCTGTATGAAGTATAGTACGTTTTATGCTTCTGCAGTGTCCATTTCCCACCAGCATCTTTCAAGTTCGTTGGTTCATGAACTTGAGTAATGTGATGAATGGTAAATGGGAGTGCGTGGCAGAAACTAAGCCCTGGCCTAACACCTGCACTAGTTAGTTAATTTCACATCTGTACTCGCAATCAACAAAGGCTAGAACATCAGGGCAAAAGAACCGAGGGCGGTATCCCGAGGACGCCAAGCAGTCTATCTTGTGAATGACCAAGTGAAGCCTTATAAAGTACTGTTGTAAATCATTACTCTTAGCTTATTCAAGAAACCATAATACGAACTTATCTATGATAAATAGTGCTATTTCAAATCTTTCTTCAGTAACATATTTGTTTCTATCAATGAGAGAATGTAGATCCAACAGTAATTTATACATGTAAATATTGGCTGTTACCATAAGTTATTTTTTCTTTAAAAATGTGTCGTAAAACTCATATTGTTGGATTAGCCTTTTATAAAGTTTCTGATGCACTGTAATTTAGAACACTAAATCTACCTATAGACTTTAAAGCCCCATAAGGGTGGGAAATCGTGTGTAATAACTAAACTACGAACATAATTATTTGCATGAAAATATTTGTAACGATAGCCTTTTTTCATTTTATTTGTGTATTCATTCATTCATTCACCACTCGATTCCATCAAGGAACATTGGGCCGCAATCACTTGCGGATTCTTTAACAGGTTTTTAAGTGAGTAGGTTATTAACCCACTGCATCGAGCTGTCCCTAATTTAGCAGTGTAAGACTAGAGGGAAGGCAACTAGTCATCACCACCCACCGCCAAATTTCGGGCTACTCTTTTACCAACGAATAGTTGGATTGACCGTCATATTATAATGTCCCCACGGCTGAAAGGACGAGCGTGTTTAGTGTGACGGGGATTCGAATCCGCGACCCTAGGATTAAGAGTCAAGCGCCTTAACCACCAGGTCATTCCAGGCCAGATATTTTGAGAAAGTTCAGCTTGGTAAATTAAAACAAAGCAAAAACATCTGTAACTCCAGAAACCATAAGGCTGGGGACTCGACGTTTTTGCGTTTTATTTATATTTTTCGTTTATGGAGAGCAAGTTTTCCCAATATTCTATTAAATAGCTTGACTGGAGGGAAGACTTATTTTTAATTAATAAATTGTGACCGATTATATATTCTCGTAAGATGCAAATTTTACTTAATTTACTTATTTTGAATTCAAATCGCAGATGTATAATTTTGGAAACAAAGTGGTTCACAATAGGGATCACAAGAAACTGCGCAAATTTTTAATAGGACATTCGGGCAAAATGTATCTTAAACGGTAAAGATTCAGTTCAAACAACACTTTAAGACTTATACTATTAATTGTTAAGGCTGTACACATATAAAAATGCACAAAAAGGCAAGCAAGTCAGCCATATAAAGAAAAAATCCGCTCAAAAGATCCTGTTTGTAATTCTTATTATGATTTATTGTCATTTTCTCGCCAGTCTACAACAAAAATGATTTAGTGTAATGCATCCACACCTTTTATAAGATACTAAATAAAATACTGTGAAGATCGTAGGGGTATCGTTGATTTGTTTCTTCTATATTTTAATAAGCTAAAAACATCATAATTATCGTGTGAATAACGATCTTGTCATTTAAAGTAAGTTTTCTTACACACGTCCAAAGTTTCTTTAAAGAAAGGCCCGGCATGGCCAAGCGTGTTAAGGCGTGCGACTCTTAATCCGAGGGTCGCGGGTGGCATCCCCGTCGTGCCAAACATGCTCGCCCTTTCCGCCGTGGGGTGTTATAATGTTACAATCAATCCCACTTTTCGTTGGTAAAAGAGTAGCCCAAGAGTTGGCGGTGGGTGATGATGACTAGCTGCCTTCCCTCTAGTCTTACACTGTTATATTAGGGACGGCTAGCACAGACAGCCCTCGAGTAGCTTTATGCGAAATTCAAAAACAAACAAACAAATTTTTAAAGAGTTTAAGTGCAAAGTAAAACATGAATTATCAACCAGTAATAGATTAACCTTAGATGACTGTAGCAGGTACATATTAAATGCTTTGTATACACCATATAACTGGTGACTTTAAAGAGTCAACCGCTATATTATGTTTAAAGTGAAGGAATAATAAAACTCAATACACATAGCACAGTATTTATATTTTATTACACACATTCGTAGAATGACTACCTTAAAAGACACGAAGATTTTTTAAAGCGTATATTTTTTCAGACGTATATGTTTTATTTGACAAAGCTGGTTTTATACCAGTAAATTTTTATTCGCGCTTAATTCAGGTGGCGTCTCAGTCTAGGTATATATCTTCCCATTGCTATACATTATATATAGATAATTTAGTTATGCAGAAACTGTATTTCCAAACAAAACACCACGACAATCTCAAGTTGCAGCTTTGCATTTTACGCCTCGAACAAATGCGATCAAATAGTCAATAGGTACAGTAAATCATCATGAACCGCATGAGCTAGCTACAGGGTATGTTTATTATACAGTATTATCTTTACAATGTATAAAGTTAGTTACTATATTGAGTATACTTTTGCCAATAGTTGAGCATTAAAAAAGCCAGAAAATAAGATAAATAAAGAACTGGGCATTTAAAAACCCATAAATATGTATCATAAAAAAATGTAAGAAAACAAGGGTGAAGATACTGTAGTCATTATTTATTCAAACTACAAATCCTTATTTCAACTCCACCAAATTTAATTATAGGTAACAGCACAGAGCCAAAATAAGGATTTGTGGTTGAGTAAATAATGTTTACAGTACTTTCAACCCTGTTTCCTTACCTTTTTATCATCCCTATTTACAGTATTTTAAAGTACCAATTTTTACCTATCTTGTTACTAACTTAATTTAATTTGTCACCTCAAACGACCTTTTATGGTACTGATAAAACAATTGCAACGCTAAACTAGATATTCATTTCAACCATGCTTTAAATTACTTTTTACATTTATTTTTCTCGAATTGTTTAGTAAGTCTGATTCGTGCAAATCAAAGTTGAAAGCTTTTAAGAGACGATCACAAGAGTAAAGTGAGTGACTTTGCGTAAGAGCTATTATTTAAATAAACACTTTTGCTGGAAATTTTGACACCTCAAGTAATTTCAGTCGTTGGCGTTTGCAGCTTTCAGACTCTCAACTGTGTTTTTATTCTGTATGCTAGAACTGTGCAAATAAACTGATATATTTCATTTACATTTCAAATATCATGGAATTTGAATTACGTCATCATACTTCAAAAACACGATGTATATGTCGTTTAGTTTTCAAATCTGTCGAAGCTTGAGCTGCGTCACCATACTTTAGAAACTCGACCTTTTTCGTTCATTTCTTCCAATCAGTTGAAGCTAGAGTTACGTCACCATACTTTAGAAATGTGTTCTCTGTTTATGCATCTCTCGACATACACAGTGACGAGTTTGTGTTTGTTGAATTTCGTGCTAAGCTACTCGAAGGGTGTCTGCGCTACCTGTTCCTAGTTTAATAATGATAAACTAGTGTGAAACCAGCTAGACTCAACACCACTCACTATTCTTTGGAAACTCTTTTGACATTGAAAAACGTGATTGACCATCACTTTATAAAGATGCCAGGGCTGAAAGTGCGAACTTGTTCGGTGACAGAGTTTAAGCTTGCGACTCACAGATTGCGGGTCAAACGCCCTAATCACCAGGCACGCAACGATGAAATATTGTGTCTGAGATCACCATCTACGTCAAAGCTAGCTTAAGATTTTGGTGAAGTAATAAGTTCTGCAGAACTTTATTGCCTTTCTAATAATTCTTTAAAAATATACTCTTGCCACGTTTATGTTGCAGGCCCAGTAAGCTTTTGTTTTAAAGGCAAGTTATTACTGAGCACACATGGCCATATCTGTAGAGTTTTTTTTATATTTAGAAGTTATATTCATTACTAATAACCGATAGTTTTCCTTTGTTTACATCTGTTGCATATGCAGCTACTAATGTCCCTGTATAACGGAGTTAGGTCCAAACAAAACCGAAAGGTTAATATATCTGACTGGGGATCAAAGATTTTCTGTTTCAAAACATGGTGATGCCAAGTATACTTCGTACTTCCAGTTGTGAGAGTGTTATAAGTGTGACAATCAATTCAGCTATTATGCTAAGAATAAACGTTCCGTGCAGCGTGTTTTGCAGATACTTCCGTCTTGTCTACGATTTAAAATTACGGAAGGCTGTGCCTGATCTGGCTGCCAAGCTTCTTGTGTTCATAATATTCAGTTCATATGAACAAGCCCCCGTCACACCAAACATGCTTGCTCTTTCAGCGGTGGAGGCGTTATAAGGTAATGGTCAATTCCACTATTCGTTGGTAAAAGAGTAGCCCAAATAAAAATAAAAAACTTTTTAGCATGTAATAGGGAAAATGACTAAATGGCTAAATTTCGTTACGTATTTACCGATGAACGCTTCGTTTCAGTATGGTCTTAAACCTTTGATCAGATGGTATTTAGGCTAATTTCATAGTGTTCACATTTTCCCTATTAAATGCTAAAAACGTTTGTTTTTTATTGCTTTTTTTCTTATTTTCACCTTTCAAAGCTCTATTCAAATAAGTGGTTGAATCTAACAAAGCAAAATGCATATTTTTTCTTTATGTTCATTGGCCTTAAGATTTTGGCCATCAGTGTATATATCAGAACGATATACTATATACTGATGAAATAGTGGTTAATGAGTGATTAACGTTATTCCTAATTTCATATGATCTGATCGGTTCAAGTTTTCGCAAAATAAATTGTAAAACTAGGTGCATAGCTCAAGCCATTAAATGAATAGTTTGTTATAGTTGGTTTTTTGCTGTTCTCGTATATTTTCGATAAGCAAGAAACGACGTTCTAACAAAATTAGAAATGGTATTTATAATGTGTCTTCGCAGTGTTGAAAAAACTGTTATTATTGTGTTTGTAAAATTTACTGTAACATATTTGGACCAATCTAGAAGCTTTCCGTCTACTAATATGGAAACTTTCCGTGTATTACTCTAAGAAACATTCTGTGTTCTGATCTAGAAACTTTCCTTCTACTGATACAGAGCTTTATTTTTTAATTCCACATACTATTCATGCTGGTTTCCTAAACCGTTTATTATTTTATCCCCAAAAGTAACTGTTAACAGACAAGATAAAAACCGCGATGGAAATTGTACCTGATTTTACTTATATGAAGCTTTGATACTTAAAAAAGAAGTTTTTTCTGCAGATAATTACGACAAATATTTTCAAACATATATGTTTCCATTTCATGAATATTAGGAAACTTGAAATTCTAATAAAACAACACGTTTCTATATGATCACTGTTTCAATGAGTCATATCGCATTGTTTTCTATATTGTGACAGTTAAATGGGTTGATATCATATTCTATTGTTTTTCTACATTATCACAATTAAAGAAGTCAATACCATATTGTATAGTTTTCTATCTGATCACTCTTAAAGAATTCGATATTTCTTCAGCTTATGTTCTCTCATATGTTAGTGTTATAGCGTTTAAACCAGAGTACAGAAGGCGTTACTGAGACCTAATCAGAATAATTTTTTACTGAGTTGTTAACTGTTATTACTGAATTAATAATCTAAGTTTTAACTTATTTTTCAACAAGAACTCAAAGAACATTTTTTAAAAAATATTTAAGTGTCTTAAAAGTAGAGAAACAAATCTAGTGTTCCTTATCTATAGATAAACAAACAAACCATATTTCTCACGAAACACCAACTTCTATACCATTTTTCTTTTACATTCACAATGAAATAATTCTAAGATAACTTATTGTTTACACTGAAAACGAATGTTTTTGTTGCTTTTATCTCTGAGCAATAAGCAAAATAAGGCATTAAGCAAAAGCAAGATCACAATTATTTTATTTAAATAATGTATAATACAAAACATAATATGACTCCTACTCAATCATAGCATAACTATACGAATATCAGAAGTTAATAATTTTGTAGTAATGTATGTGTAGTAATCGAAACAAAAGTTTTGTTTGTTTGTTGAACTTCGCACAAACCTACAGGCAAACTATCTTGTTCTAGCTATCCCTAGTTTAGTAGTGATAGACTAGAGGGAAAACAGCTAGTTAACAATACCCACCGTCACAGCTTGATCTACTTTAATCAAATAGAAGAATTAGCCGTCACATTACAACGCTTCCAAGTTTAAAAGGACGAACATGTTCAGTACTGGGATTTGAACCCACAGATCGCGAGTCTAGCAAAACAAAACATAAAAGCCAACATGGAGATTTCTAAAGTTACATGGTAATTAGATAAAAAATATTTTTAATCACTAGCTTCGTTTTTACATTGCAGACATGCCCCTGTAACTTATATAACCGAAAGTTTAAACAAAACTAAATGCTTATAAAAATGTACATGTTGCTAATACTTTGCTGAGTAAAAATTAGGTTCTGAAAAAACTTCATCACAGGAGTAATTTGTTTGCTAAAGCATGCAAACTGACATTTTATGTTTTTTATTGCAACGTTTATAAATAATTACAAGTCAATATATTTCAATAAATGTCATACGAACAGAATACTTTGATTCTGGAGTCTTCGTGAAATGAAACTTCAAAATTCAAGTGATGCTTAGAGTGATGACATTTAGTAATGTGATCATTCAGAGCTCAACAAAACTTAAATAAGTAAGCTGAGAACATCTAAATTTCTTACAGAAGACTTTGGTCCACAGGCATCAAATATAAAATAAATTAAATGTAATATTTAAGAGAAAATGAATTTTTTTCCATACAGAAATACGAACAAAGTTGTGATTTCACATACACCAATTTTTCTCATGTCAGAAGTAAAAGTTGCACCACATAAAAACACACATCGCTCTATTTAAGTAGATAAAAAAATTTTCTGACTCTTCCTGCATTTCTGTAGTTATTTTTTTGAAATCCAACAAACATGACACAAATATAAGAGGATTAGAATGTTTGAAACTTTTTAAATTTTGCTTATTAACATTAAAAGAAGTATTTGAGAGCAAGTGAGCTTTATTTTGTTCAGTTTGTATTCAAGTGCTTTGTTCTTGGGAGTATACAAAACACATATCGTCTAGTTATCGAAATAGCCTACATTTTCCACACTGTAAATTCATTCTATTTAAAATACGATTAGCTGGGTATTATGGATTTCCTTCAATTGCAGCGATCATAAAACAAAGTTCGTTTTTATTTTGTTTGTGAAGAATAAAAGTTCTAAAGAAGAGACTCAAACTTTCGCGAATAAAAAACAAGTTTCGTAAATTTGTTATACTAGTATATATATATACACGCTTGACGCCTGCTCACAAGCACATAGAGTAGTCAATTATCATCCAGAAACAGCTGTAATACATGTAGAAGATGTACTGAATTACGTAGATTTTTTGTATTGCTTAAGATGAATTTTCTAGAGGAAAAGTCTCAATTTTACGATTCACTTTGTCCCTAGCCGTCAACTGAGCGCCTTTTGTTCGTTTCCATTTCATTCTGCGGTTTTGGAACCATACTTTAACCTGAAAAAGGCAACGAATACATTAAGCATTGATATAGTTTATTTTAAGAAATACTTAATAATAGTAAGAAATAAAGGGCTCACAAAAGTCGTCTTTTTATTTATTTTATGTTGAATTATAGGTGTTGTTATTAAAAGAAGCAAAATTTCACCTAATGCCAAGGAAGTGCGACAGTAATCTAAATTTGTTGGAAGCTTTTCAGTTTAGGAACTACCACTTCATATTTGAGTGTCTTTGTTATTCCTGAATATTTTGAACAATATGTTGTTTTGTGCAAAAATGCATCTATCAGTAAGTAAGCGTGATCATAATATAGCCACGAATAGGAGTTATGGTAAAAAAATAAATAAAAATCTAAATTTTAAATGACACCTGAAAAACCGAACAAGTGAAGTTACAGAAAAGATTCACACCATTCTGTTTCACAGTACACTACTCTTCGAGTAAAAAACAAATGTTATAGTTATGAATGAACTACTGCCTCTGGTAATGTAATTTACTTTTCTTTTGTTTCATTTGGAGCTGCAAACAACTCATATTCAGAGCAAAATAAACATCACGTGTACTAGCTAGCACGTCGACAACATTCACCATACAGGGGCCAGGATGTATGACGTCAGAGGAAACACGTGGTAGTGTGCTTTTTCAGATGTGTCTTTTTCCCTTAGCTTTTTCTGCCGATTATTATAAATCACATGTGAGTTGAGGTGACGAAAACATGAGAGACGGTAATAGAAACTAATGAAATTTGTATAAATTCACCGTCCAAGGTCTGTATCTTTCTTTGTTGTGCTTCGCAAAGAAGTATTTATTTACTCGTATTTACAACGACGCGTTCAACTTGATACGAGTTAGAATATGAGCTCATCTAAACTTTTTATATATATATCTTATAAGTTTTATTGCAATCGTTTTATCTCAGTGATTTAATGTGCCAGTTTTCAGTGCTTTTGAAGCTTGTTGCCCAAATTACATGCCAATCATATTATTAAACTTTTTTGTTTTGTCAACTTGTGTGTAAACGCACCTGAGCGTTATCTGTGCTAGCCATTTCTAACTTTAAAGTGATTGTCCAGAATGGAGGCAGCAAGGCAACATCATCCACCTCCAGCTCTTGAGCCATTCTTTTGCCAATGAAAAAACAACAAATTCATCGTCATTTTAAAATGCCCCTACAACGGAGACATGGTCAGTGACAGGATTCGAAAACGTGATCTCTAGATTGGGAATTGAATGCCCTAACCACTGATAATTTAATTAAATGCTATACTTATATACGAAAAAATTAAAACGGAATCAGAAATTTCGTATATTGAAATATCCGTACAAGTGGGCACACGACGTGAAAGAGTACATGTTGGAATATCCTACTGACAGACAGGTTTTGTTAAAACAGGAAGCGTACTACGTACTTATGTATTAAAGTAAAAGAAGTAACTTATGTCATGTAAACCTTCAGTGACAGCAAATCATATCCAGACATCCTATACTGGAGAAAGTGAACACCAAAAGTCTTAACTACATTACCTGCCGCTCTGTCAGATCCAATGCTACTGCAATCTCATATCGTCTTAGTCTTGTCAAATAGTTATGTTGTGCAAATTCGTTCTCCAGTTCACGGATCTGGTGTTTAGTAAACGCCGTTCTTTCCTTTCTTGGTTTAGTACTGAGGTCCAGCTTAAAAATGTCAGGGTCTAAATAGACATAAACAATTTATAATAAATATTTTAAAATCTAACTTCGGGTCAATCAGACATTTTTTAATTTACCTCATATTTCTTCATTTTCAACCATAAGTACATTTTCAACCTAAATATAGTACTGTCTAAACATAAGCAAATAAAACACAGTATTGTTTTTATTTTATCTTATAAAGTCATTTGCGTTTGTAGAGTTCATAAAAATGATATTTTCTGAAAAGACGCTTTGAGTTTTGGTTTATAGAATGGTAGATAAACTTGTTGAGATAAAGCTAGGATTATCTGACCATATATGAAAACATTCAAAAGATTTTGGACTTGAACAATAAATATAAATATTAAAAAAACACTTAAGCCTGATCTATAACTTTAAACATTCAAGAGGTTTTTAACCTACTTTTGAAGTTTAATCATCAAGAATGTCTGAACTTTCCAAAGACAGTTAAGCCAATCTTTAAAAAGGTAACCTTCAAGAGTTTTTGTTTGTTTGCTTTGAATTTCGCGCAAAGCTACACGAGACATTAATTGTACATTATAACGTTTCCACTGTTGAAGGGCGAGCATGTGTGGTGGGCGGGGAATCGAACTCGCGATCTGAAGATTGGGAGTCAAGCGCTCTAACCACTTGGCCATCCCGAACCGCCCTTGAAAGCACTGTGACATGACTATAAAAAGTATAGAAAAGTGGAAATAACTTGTAAGGAACATGATGTCGAATGTAGAGAAGCATGAAGCTTCTTCGGTTTTATATTCATGATTGTTTCAGTGAAATTAATTTACAGTTTCAGCATTATTATTATTATTATTACCATCTGGCTGAATTAAGAATTTCTGTTATTCACCAAAATACCTAAATTAAACTTACAAAACGCAGCTCATTACCGAAACTTTTAAACTACATAAATGACGACTGACGACTGTATTAAGAAATCTAAATAGAAACAAAGTTTTCACAGCCCACTTTACCAAGACCAAAGTTCCATTATGGTGCTTGTTATGTAAGTGTCTCAAGTGGAACTCTCTAAGCTTCCTCAGCCGACAAAAAGGGACAAGTTCTCAGTCCGAATGTTTGTACACAAACAAATTATGCAACTCTTATCATTTATTTGTAATTAATTTATAAAATTAACTTTCCATAAAGATGTATTTTGTCTAACAGCATATGTTTTGCTTTTTCTATGTCTGCCGTGGTAATTGACTCTTATCACCTACTGCGCTGCTGAGAGTAAATTCTCATAAAAAATTGAAAATAAATCTATGCGTCATGCTGTTGTTCGGGGTTAGCATAGTTAGTAGTTCCGGCAAATATAATCAGTTTTGGGGGATGTTTATTGAGTTTCGGTATTTGTATACCACCAACTGTTGGATGTTCTTTTTTATACTATGCACATGTTTTCAAGGTAGTTCACAACTAATCTGTCTGGTGTCACAAGACGGAGTTTAAATGTTATAACCATTTTGACAAACGATTCACATTTGGTAGCAGTTTTGAGTCTACCGTTTTAATACCGCGAATGAGAATTTATTTGAGGAGAAGACTGTTAGCAAAATACACGAAACCACTAACTCTAGTGACATACTAGATCTGTGTATGTGTACATATAATTTAAGCCAGAAATTAGTAAAATTTCAAGTGGGAAAAGATGTAGATAGTGATCATCTCCCAATTTTTTGCGTCTTTGATCTCACCCCCTATAAAAATATAACATATAGGAAAGAAAAATTTAATTACAGTAAGGCAAATTGGCAATGCTATAAACAAGAATTAGATAATCTGTTACCTAATAAAATTATTAAAGAAGTTAAAACGCATGTCGAAATGGACAACTATTGTCAAACAATCACGGATTGCCTTCAGAAAGCAGCCAAGTTAACAATACCAAAACAACACCACAAAACAACAATCAACACATGGAAACCCACCACAGAAATAATCAACCTAATGAAAAAGCGCAGACAACTGAGAAGACAGTACATGATTACAAGAAACAGAGAAACTAAAACACAAATAAACAACATTAGAAATCACATCAGAACTCAAATAAAACAACAAAAACAAAATAAATGGGACAATTACTGTAATAAACTAAACGACATAACTGACCCGAAAAAATTCTGGTCACATCTTAAAAGATTCACAAATGAAAACACAAACACAAAGAAATATCCTCCACTTGAACATAATAACACCATTGCACATACAAATAAAGAAATAGCCAAAGCTTTCAAGGATCAACCCCAAAATACATTTAAAACTCACACAGATCCAGATATGAATACAAACTTCTACAATAAAGTCACTAATCACATAGCAAACAATAAACATCAATATGAACCAATATTTCCAGTAAACATAACTGATACAAATACAAGTTCTAACGCTGATTATGAAAGCATATTACTAACAAAGGAAATATCCCTACATGAAATACTAGGAGCAATAAAAAACACCAAAAACAAAGCGCCAGGAGAAGATGAAATACAAGCTATTCTCCTAAAAAACGGCACTCCGAAATTTGTTTGACCACCTAAATTCTCTATTTAACTTATCGCTATCCTCAGGATAGTTTCTTGGAAGCTAGCAAATATATTAATGTTCCATAAGGAAGGAAAACCAGCGAATAAACCAAATAGCTACCGACCAATCAGTATGACCAGCTGTGTTGGCAAAATTCTCGAAAGAATAATAAGTAATAGACTCTCCACATTCTTGGAGGTAACATCAAAATTACCAGAAGAACAGAATGGATTCAGAAAATTTAGACAAACGACAGACCATTTAATAAGATTAACCGAAACCATAATAGATAGTTTCAACAAAAAAGAATGTACAGTCGCTTGCTTCCTCGATATCGAGAGAGCATTCGGCACCGTTTGGCACGATGGTCTAAGGTTCCGAATGAATGAAATGGAACTACCGCGAGGAATTATTCGCTGGTTATCCAACTTTCTGGAAAACAGAAAATGTAGAGTAAACGTAGAAGGAACTTTTTCCGAATACTTTACTCCACTAGCTGGTGTCCCACAGGGAGGGGTGGTTAACCCTATACTCTTCATCATGTATGTTAACAATATGCCATTGAAGGATCCAAATCATGGATTCTCATCACAGTTCGCAGATGATGTGGCAATCTGGAAAAGTGCTGCAACACGCACGATAGCAGCTACAAACGTACAACCACAATTAAATAGAATTAGTGAATACTGTGAAAAATATAGAATTAAAATAAACACAGCAAAAACTCAGCTCGTGGTCTTTACGAAATCGACAAAACACAAAAAACAACAGCCAGAAATATATATCTCTACTCCAGATTGCCCAATCAGCAAAATTTTTAGGTCTGACTTTTGATTCAAAATTAACTTGGATCAATCATGTCAACGAAATTAAAAATAAAATTTGGCGAAGAACCAACTATGTTAGGAGTCTAACTGGTAAGCACAGTGGAGCATCTACAGATAACATTTTGAAAATATATAAAACATATATTAGACCAGTAATAGACTATGCAGCTCCAGCATGGGTAACTGTAAGTAATAAAACAATCAAACCCAAACTACAAACAATACAAAACACACTTCTCACAACAGCATACAGAGTCCCGAGATCAACATCATCTAAATTCATTCACAATTACTCGAACATACCAACCATATCAGATAGACTCCTAAATATTACAATTAGATATTTTAACAAAAATTGGACGAAAAATAATTTATTATGCGAACTAGACAGGTACCTCATACACGATGAAGAAAATCCTAAATACCTCTCCCCAATTAACATATATATTAAACATAAAGAAAAATAAATTAAAGTAAAATATGTATGTATATAAACTTTAAATCTTGTATTTATTGTTTACATATTTATGTATTTTAAAATAATAATAAGATAAAATAAATAAATTGCCGCCAGCAAGCTTGACTACTGTGAATAAGAGACTATAAATGGACATTGCCCTGAAAAGGACCTAACATACAAACACTTAGGGAAAATACGTTCAGGAAGGAGGAAGAGGTCAAAGTGAACCTGACCCTCCAGGGCAAAATACCCAAATACCATTGACCAAGGAACACGAAACCAAAAATAAATGAAATAATACTTTACGCTTTTCGTAACACAGAAACCTTAGAATTAGACGTGTGCTACTGCTCCAAATAGTGGAAAAAGACGGCTCATACCCTCCCCCTACGAATAAGTATGTACATCAATACTTTTTTAATCCAACTATTACTTGGTTTATACATTGAGCCATAACTTCTATTATAAGTAATTAAATGAAAATGTTTCAATGACTTATTTCATTTACTGTTATATTAATTGGCTCTTTTGTCATTAGCTTCGTATCTTGTTCTACTTTTCTCCCTACTCTGAAATGAAACCTACGGTAGTAAAGTGTTAGAAAAATTAAAATTTGTAATTTTGTAAGCAATCTTCTTAGAGAAAACATTCACTCTAACTATTTTCTAAATAAACGTATTAGTAAATAAAAAGTTTATTTTCAAGAAAGTTGTTAACTAAATTGTTTAACTCTTCTTTTAATCATTAACTATAGGATTAGACTCTTCTATTGTTCAAAATAATCTTGCATCAACATCGCTGCTCCTCCGCTAGTACAGCGGTATGTCTCCGGATTTGCAACGCCAAAATGAGGGGTTCGATTTCCCTCGATGGGCTCAGTAGATAGCCCGATGTGGATTTGCTATAAGAAAAACACATACATATAGCTACTAATCAATTAAATGTTTATATAAACGAAAAAAAAAAAGTTTTAGAGCTCAATCTTATGTTGTTATTTACAATACCATGTGAACTCTAAAGGTAAATTTCTCCTTACTTCAGTTGACGGGTAGAGAATAGTTAATTATTCTTATGGTGTACCACTGTATCATAAATTGTAAAATATTATTTGAGCTGTGTAATAACTGTCTTTATTTTCATGAATTTTGCGCAAAGCTACAAATGAGCTATCTGCTCTAGCAGTCCATAATTTAGCATTGTAAAGCAGGAGTTAGGGGAGCTAGTCATCACCATCCACCGCCAACTCTTGGGCTATTTTTTTACAAACTCAAAGAGGGATTGACCGTCACATTAAAAGCAACAAAAAGCTGAAAGGGCGAACATGTTTGGTGTGACGAGAATTCGAACCCGTGACCCTCAGATTACGAGTAGAGCGACATAACTACTTAGCCTTGCCGAACCCGTGATAAAACTGAACTAGTAAAAATGCTATATATACATGTATAAAATAAAAAAGTTCTGATGAAAAGAGGTAGCTCAAAACTTCATCCTCTTCAAATAAAAATAAAAGCTTGGCGGTTGTTTAACCTAGTTTTTTCAATTTTTATTTAACAATTCTGTTTAATTCTACAGCAATCTAGGACATAATTCAATCAATTACTGTACCAAGCATATATTTAAATACCTTATTTGTGTATGCTACAAATAAACGATATAACTCATTTATTGAAACTAAATGCTATAAAAAACTTTTGTACCACATTCATTGCAGTTATGCACGATATAAACTAATTCATAACTACAGTCATGTGAAAAAGTTAGGACACCTTATGAAAACGTGTATTTTTGAAACATTTTTGGATATATAGATATTTAATCTCAATTTTAACAAGAGTGAGAAATTATAGGAATATAGCTAAACAATTAAAACTGAAGGAAAGACTTTTCAAAATCTTCTGTAAATATAACTATATAAAAATGCATATTCTAACTGAGGAAAAGTTAGGACACCCTCACATTTATTCCTACTTAAAATGACTGAACTCACACATAGGTGTATCCCACCAGGTGCACATGATTAGTAGATCGTTACTCAGCATTTTAAATGAGGCGTGCCCTATTTAAACCTCAGACCTTTAGTTTGGTGTGCTCCTGACTGTTAAAGTGAGAGTGATCATCATGGTGAGAGCAAAAAAGCTGTCTGAGGCCTTAAGAATGAAAATTGTAGCAGCTTATGAGTCTGGTAAGGGATTTAAAAAGATCCCAAAATATTTTGAAATCAGCCATTCCACTGTCCGGAAAATAGTCAACAAGTGGAGGGCTTTCAAAACTACTACCAACATGCCCAAATCTGGTCGTCCAAGCAAGTTCACCTCGAGAGCAGACCTCAAGATGCTACACGAGGTCTCCAAACACCCTAACATGTCATCATGGGACCTAGAGCAGGCTCTGGCTACTGTTGATGTGAAAGTGCATGCCTCTACAATCAGAAAGAGACTGCACAAGTTTAACTTACATCGGAGGTGTGCAAGGAGGAAACCTTTGCTCTCTAAGAGAAACATTAAGGCCAGGCTGAAATTTGCCAAAGAGAATATAAACAAAAACCAGGACTTCTGGAATAATGTTCTTTGGACAGATAAGTCCAAAATTGAATTATTTGAAAAAACAGAACAGAGGACATGTTTGGCGTAAACCAAATACAGCATTTCAGGAAAATAACCTCATACCAACTGTGAAGCATGGTGGTGGAAATGTCATGGTTTGGGGCTGCTTTTCTGCAGCAGGACCTGGACAGCTCACAATCACAGAATCTACCATGAATTTATACGAAAATTAAAGCTAAAGCGGAATTGGACCCTGCAACACGATAATGACTCAAAATATACCAGTAAATTCATCAAGAACTGGCTAAAAACTAAGAAATGGAGAGTCCTGGAACGGCCAAGTCAAAGCCCAGATCTTAATCCCATTGAGATACTGTGGGGTGACTTGAAACAGGATGCACATGCAAGAAACCCCTGAAACATCTCACAGCTGAAAGAATTCTGCATTGAGGAGTGCGGCAAACTTTCTTCAGACTGATGTCAGAGACTGGTAGATGGCTACAAGAAGCGTCTCACTGCAGTTATTTC
The DNA here is from genome assembly GCA_011833715.1 of Carcinoscorpius rotundicauda. Classification (NCBI taxonomy): domain Eukaryota; kingdom Metazoa; phylum Arthropoda; class Merostomata; order Xiphosura; family Limulidae; genus Carcinoscorpius; species Carcinoscorpius rotundicauda. The sequence goes on along the minus strand of CM022396.1, from coordinate 42,808,350 downwards.
AGCCAAAGGGGATAACACTAGCTATTAGGGGGTATGGTGTCCTAACTTTTCCTCAGTTAGAATATGCATTTTTGTAGAATTACATTTACAGAAGATCTTGAAAAGTCTTTCCTTCAGTTTTAATTGTTTAGTTATATTCCTATAATCTCTCAGTATTGTTAAAATTGAGATTAAATATCTATATATCTAAAAACGTTACAAAAATACACAAGCTTTCATAGGGTGTCCTAACTTTTTCACATGACTGTACCTCACTGCAGCTACTTGCTACAAGAAAAGACACATAACGTTATTTGCTACATCACATTGTGCTTCAATACACTAAGACGTAACTAGCTCATTGAAAGTACTTGCTTTACAAAAAATATGACAAATCATATTCATTGTAGTCACGTAATATAATACATTAAGATATAATTAGTTCATTGTAAGTATTTTTCACACCAAGATACGAGTAATTTCGCTGTAAGTACCTGCTGTACGAAAATTATGTCATTACATTTAGTGTAGTTAAGGCTGTAATGCATTGAGATTTAATTAACGCTTTACAACTGGCTGCTTTTGTAAACTTGTTATATTTCTGAACTATTGTATGACCGTCATAGATTAACAATGTATCATAATCAAAGCAATCCATAATGTCTAAATGCTAAAATGGATCAATATTATCAACGACCTGTTATAGTGCTGTCACTCGGTAGTGTTGGTTTTGAAGAATTCCTTCCGTTTTCGGTTGCTTTAACGTACAAGATAGGCTTCTCGAAGTGATGAGTTGTATGTCATACATCAATTGTCTGTTTCGTGGGGGTTTGTTTCACAAAATCGGTATAACCTAGTGCCATGTGATAAAACAAGTCTACGGACTTACAAAGCTAAAATCAGGGTGGGCTTAGCAGATAGCAAGATGTGACTGTTCTATAAGAAAACATACACACATACACTTAAAAATTACAACAAGCATTACTGTTTAATGTAATAATTAGCTCAGTAACTTACCATTTCTTAGAGCCAAGTTTACTTCCAAAATCAAAATGTATTTTTAACAGTGATGAGAACTAGGATGGCAAGTTTTGTTAGAAAAATATTTTTAGATTTTATTTTTACAAATATATGCTGATGTAAAATATTAAATGTTTCACAATCAATTTATTGATTTATTGTATCTAATTACTCCTTTTGTAAATGGACTTCGTCTACACGGTTAGTAATTACACTCTAAACAATAATAACCACCCACTAGTAATAGTGGGTGGGTATAGGATATAAAACCTCAATACCAGTTCGGAAACCATTTTGATTCCTATTTAATTTCTATTTTGTATTCTTACAACTGTACCAGCTAAGTTTCAGAGACTTAGGAAATATCTCTCGCTTTCTTCATCTAGAGTACATTCATGGATCCCTTAAGTAAATTCCATCTTACGCACCCCCAGAATAAACAACTACAAACCAAATACCGTTATTGCTCTTATTAATATCTCTACTTGCGATTGACGTGATGTTACTTATTAGAAGTGATCAACTAATTAATTTATTCATTTTCAACTTGTTACCAGGAGACTCCTGCTCACAATTGCTTCCTTACAAAACATTATTTATTCTAGTTATCATAAGACCGATCAGTCTTCTTTTAAATTTATGTTGGTTTTATACTCCTGGATAATGATTGAGATCGTACATCTTATGAACATGCTGATAACTTAGCTCAGATCCTTGCATCTTCAACAAGTTCTCTTCACATTCCAACTGTTTTATGTATATAGTATCCACATAAACCTATCGCGTTAGGTTGTTTCACTGATTCCCCAGTTTTTATTTTACTTCAAGAATTTCAACAGTACAAATATCCTGTTTTCTAGCAACACAAACGTATCCAACAAACTGCACAAAGTTGCACTGTTATATCAAACAGGTTTGAATGGCAACGGATATATAATAGACTGCGTATTGCTTCTCATCCCCTCAGAGTAAGAGACTTACTTTAAGATGCTAATAAACCATTTACGTCCGGCTCATAAGCATGGCTACCTGTTATTCCCTTGAAACACCTAACGTATTCACTATTTCGAAACAGTTTTTCAAACACTCGTATGTTGTTTTTCTGATTCAGATATTTACATCTTGCTAATATTCAGCTGTCAAAAGTCGTTCCAAATGTTTCCCACGAATTGGATGACAGCTTTCTAAATGTTCGAATTACTGTGACTGACATTCGTCGTGCATTATACAATAGTCGGAATAAAAACAATAAATGCACTTGGTTCGAACAGGATCACATACTCTTATCTACGAAATATTCCTAACAAGTTTTACATAACTACTACACTGTTTACACTCATTCAACCACTGTTTTTGTTTCTTAACTATGGACGTTTCCACGATTATCTGATTGCATTTAAGCCTAATAAGCCTCTTTGATAAGTGGGCTCTTACCTATTAGTCTTCTCAGTGTTTTCAGCAAGACATAAAAACGTATTTTGACTTGTAGGATCTATCGTTTCTTATCCTTTAGACTTTGAAAAATCAGTTCCTCAAGCACCGATGCTAAGCCACTCTTACGTACATAGATCCGGATTACAAATTCATTTGTTATTGATCTTCAAGCTGCCATATCACTGGAAAACACTTTATCTCAACCCTTTACCTTCCAAAAGACCTTTACTTTATGTACTCCATATTGCAGAATACCACGATAAAAATATCTTGTTCTTGTCTTTCAATACACAAGGTCCGGCATGGTGGTTAAGGCGCTCGACTCGCAATCTACAGGACGCGAGTTCGACTCCCCGTTTTACCAAACATGATCATCCTTTCAGCCGGGAGGCGTTATAATATGGCGGTTAACCCCACTATTTGTTGGTAAAAGAGTAGCTTTGCGCGAAATTCTAAATAAACTAATCAAAACACCGGTGATAAAAATCATATTTGACGCTCATCACGCAGTAGCTATTTTTAACACGCTGATTCAGTAGACAGATAATCATTTCAACTAATCGTTTAAAAACGACAAAATTTCGATGTTCTCATAATAACCGATTCTTCAACATCCATTCAGCTTTGTGGTTCGCTTAAATATCTGATCGTCATCTTTGACAAACATATTACCTTGAAAACAAACTTCATGCGAATTGTTCCATCAATTCTGCTGATCGTTCTATCAATTCGTTATGAACCAATACCTTAGCTTGTCAATATATACACCCTCTACTGGCACAGCGGTATGTCTGCGACTTATAACACTATAAACCGGGTTTCGGTATCCGTGATTGGCAGAGCACAGATAGCCTATTATGTAGTTTTGTGCTTAACTATAGTCAATACAGAACATCATCAACTCTACACCTCAAGAACACTATTTTTCCTATTACTCGACAATAGGTGTTTTATTTTAAAAGTGTTATATTTAATACTTATTCAAATATTATAAGTAGTTTTCAAATCATGGAAAAAAAACTCAAAACAAATTATCTTGGTAATTACACAGTACGCATGCCGAACACAAGCTGTTAAACTTATTTATAAACTATGTGTCAAGCTAGAGAAAATTTAAATACGAACATTACGCTAACCACAACTAGATAGAACACTAAACAGTATGAAAAAATTAATAGAAAACGAATTAAAAAAGTCCCCCTCTGGTATAGTGGTAAGTCTATGGATTTATAACACTAAAATCAGGGGGTTCTATTTCCCTCGGTGGACTCAACAGATAGATCGATGTGGCTTTGCTATAAAAAACACATAGACAAACGACAAATGGCGACTTATTACTATATACATATTAATCACAACAAAATCTACGTATAAAATCATGCATTATTTACAGATGCATACAATTATACGAACGTTAAAACATCTAGCAAGATTACAGGAAGTATTATTGCTGTTTCTATTTATCAGTCCTTTGGATGGACTTTTGACCTTTTTTTCCCCGAAGAAGAACTATTACAAACTAGCAGACTTTTGGCTTGAATTTCGTACAAAGCTACAAATGTGCTATTTGAACTAGTCGTCCTTAATTTAGCAGCAAATGACTAGAGCAACGCCACCCTCCCTCAAATCTTGAAATACATTTTGAGAAACGAATAGTGAAATTGACTGAAACATTATAATGTCTCCACGGCTGAAAGGACAAGAATATTTGGTGGGAAGGAAATTCAAACCCCACAAGAATATTGCGAGTCGAGCGCTCCTAAACACCTGGCTAACTAGTATTTGTGGTCAAACTAGTTTCTTTATTGCAACAGTACTTCTTTATATACAATATTTTTTGAATAAAAATAATTGTAATCGTAAACACCATTACATAAACTCCGTTAATATTAGGCCTAACGGTTGTTAAGCTTTTATTCAATATGGCGTGTATTTGATATAAGAAATAAATTAAAAGTGCTACATATGTACGTTTTTTGCTTGCGTTTAGTTAGGGTTAAACGTAGTCGTACTTGAATCAATCAGCAGATAAGCTTATAATATTATACTACGACGTGAAATTGAACCTTTTACATTAAGAAATTAATATGATATTGTTCAAAATATCTATTAAAGTATATTAACATTCGCCTTTTGTTTACATTCGTTAAATAAAACGCAGGCGCATTCGCACTTAGAGCGTAAGGAGTAGGCACATTTTCAGGACTGACAAAACAATCTTATTTTTGAAAAGAACGTAAGTGCATAGACACCTATCAAATATGCACGTGCATACAACTTTCTTCTAGGCTGCCATACAACGAAAGTTTTAGGCATCACACGTGCCTATAAATCAGATTGGAAAATCCATATTAACCAAATTCGAACCTAGTTGTGGAGACGAACAAATTATATTAAAAGATTTTACATAACAATTCAGGAACTTCATCGCAGAACATTGTTAAAACTACAAATCATACTAACAATCGAATATGGTAGTCCAGTATGGATAAACATTCTATTAATCCTAATCAAAAGACAATTACAACTCATACAACACTTGATATTCACTGCATCATATAAAGTATCAAGAACAGCAGGTTCAAAGTTTTCACACAAATTTGTAAATATACAGACAATAAACGACAGGCTCTTACGTCCTTAGTTATTTATTTTAAAAAAAACTCAATCAGAAAGAATTACTTCATTGTCTCGTTGTATCGTATATGATGAAAATATACCTAAGTACCTCTCTCCGGTTAATATATACTTTAAGGCTAGCAAAATAACCATTTAATGCTATACTTTAAATATGAATGTCATTAATGAGTAGCCTATCAAAAATGACGGGATAAATAGTACTACCTACACCCTAACCTAACAATTTATAGCTAAATGAAATAATTGTTTGTTTTTGAATTTCGCACAAAGCTACTCGAGGGCTATCTGTGCTAGCCGTCTCTAATTTAGCATTGTTAGACTAGAGGTAAGGCAACTAGTCATCACCCTCCACCGCCAACTCTTGGGCTACTCTTTTACCAATGCATAGTGGGATTGACCGTCACATTATAACGCCTCCACGGCTGAAAGGGCGAGCATGTTTGACGCGACGGGGATGTGAACCCGCGACCTTCAGATTATGAGTCGCACGCCTTAACGCGTTTGGCCATGCTGGGCCAAATGAAATACAAATAATTTACGAAATTAAACTTGACTAACAAAGAAAAGCAGCAAAGTGCAATCGATACACCCCGTCACTAAAATCGTAATAGGCAAAGAGTAATTAAAATGCTTTATCTTAATAGATGCATTTTAGCTTTTATGACTTCTATTTTGAGAAATTAACTATGACGTGACTCGACACACATTGGCTTTTATATAAGATAGAATTTAGTAGTTTATAATCAAAGTACTAATCACGGTATTTATGTCTAATACTTTCGTCATGAATAAGTGAAATGAATGTATCGTAATATACGGAATCGTTTGTCATGTGTAGGACTATACACAGAAAACAAAAAAAATTACAATGTTCTATTTTGATTTTATCGTCTACATGCATGGAGTAGTTGATAAGTAAATGTTCGGGCAGTAACAAAGAAGTTAGTGTATCATCGGACAAATATTTTGAAGTTGTTAATCTGATCTGTATAAATTGTTTTGAGCATTTGTTCATCAAAACACGAACACATCTGTTTTGTATCAAAAGGTGTGTTTTTGGCATAATCTTTTTTCAAACAGATTAAAGCTTTTTAACAAACAGTTTCTCTGCACTTGGTTTAAAATCATGAGTTGTCACGTGCTAGAAGTTGGTAGAAGTTTGCTAAAAGCAAATAGACATTGACAGAGGAGTAGGATACCCCAAGTGTATTGTATCCAGAATCCTGAAATGTTATTGGATAGACAAAAAATGTTCAATGAAATTCCACTTGTAGACGCCGAAAATCTAATGCCCGAGATGACAGTGTTTGGATCAGGTTAATGCGTCGAAATTGAAAGAAGGCTTGGAGCAACTTACGGCAAGAATGAAATAAACGCATTCATTCCAAGACCTATAGAAAAAACAATGAAGGAGAATGATCAAACAAGGCTACATTGCAAGAAGGGTTATTTGCAAACCGATATTAACCGTAATTTACCACAATCACTGTGTTTTTCTGGGCAAGACAGCATGCCAACTTACAGTTAAAGACCCTGGTAACATGCTATTTTTTAGATGAATCCCGTTTTGACTTTTTAAAGTTGATGGCAGGATTTGTATTCGTCATTTACTTGGAAAACAGATTAAGAAAACTGCTTTTCATATCATCCAAGAAAACATCAATTGCACCTCCTACATGTATCACGTGGAGACGGTATATTTGACATCTGATAGGACAGTGGTTTTATCATCCTGAAACTCAAATTTATCGCCATACCTTGCCGTAGCCAGAAAATTGTTAGCCACGACCTTTAACTAGCCACTGTAGCTGAGTTGCAGCGCCTTTTATTGATAAGTTGAGGTAAAATCACAGAGGATTACATCAATAACTTGATTGACAGCAAACCACATTGCCTCATAGAAAGTATTAGAGTACGAGGAAAGTCAACAACGCACTGAATGTTTAATACGAGTTGTTATAAGGATACAGACACTACATATAATAATTTATTTTACATTTTGTCATTGTATGTGTTCGATAAGGTTTTATTGTAATTGGTGAAATGGTGATTTATGCACCATTCAACAGGTGTCTGATAAAATTGTCTTCTGTTCTAATAAATCGCTCATGACGTCCATAGAACCTGTCACATAATATAAAACACAAGTGTAAAAGTTTAATATAAAACACTTTTCTCATTTTCTTAGAGCTAAGTATATTTGTATTTCATCAAAATAATAATATTGGTACTTGTTACAAAATATGTAAAATTTTGGCCAAGACTGTATTAATATAACATCTCTTCGTTTAATTCAAAAAAACGAAATTATAATAGCAAGTTAATATAAACTGTATTTCACATTAATTAATAATGAAGCATATTTACTTTTAATGGGATGTGGTAACAAATGTATTAAACTTTTTACCTACTGCCCTATTTCAAAGGTAAAAATGCGGTAACTGATTATTACTACTTACTATCCTTCTTTAACAGTGATTACAAAGTTATAGCTTATTCCAAATAATGTTGTACTTCAAATACTTTAATCGACAACTGTCACTAATTATCTTACTTCAACTTTACCGTAATCTATTATTACTACTTATTCCTACTTCAATAGTGAATACATCTGATTATTAATAATGACGAGAGACCCACTTGAAGCAAAAATGTGTTCAAAAACCGGCTGGTATATTATTACAAATTTTATTTTAAATAAAGTTTTAATACACATACCGCCTGGCTTTAGAATACGCATCTGGTTATTGCTACTTATTTTCCCAGTTGAAGAAAGAATATTGTAGCTCATCAGAGTTATTTCGTGTGTTACTTCAAGACCGAATATTATAATTAATCATGGCTACTACTATCCTACTTCAGGAGTGAATAATGTAGCCAATCAGGGCTACTTATTGTCCTACCCGAAGACTGAATATTGTAGCCCATCAAAACAAATGACTGTCCTACTTTAATGATAAACATTGTTGCCCATTAGGACTATTTACTGTCCTACTTTAAAGATAAATATTGTTGCCCATTAGAACTATTTACTGTCCTAATTTATGACTGAATATCGTAGCCGCTGAAGTTTGTTTGAAGTCGTATTTTAAGAGAGAATATTGTTTACAGATTGTTCCTTCTCATTGTTATATATTTAAAGTGTAAATACTCCGCAATAAGTTATTCATAATTATTGTCCCACTTCCAAGAATTAATCTTAAACCGATTAATGGTTCTTCCTGCTCTATTTCAAGATAAAGTATTATGACTAATTACGATTTTCGATCATTCTTAGAAATCAATACTGAAACCAATTACTAAATTTATTTTACTACACGAACAGCCAATATTATACTCATGTTGGTTTTTTTAGATTTATTGAAGAAAATTTAATTTTAGAGCGTTTCTTATACAACCGAAGTACTAAAGCAGTGAAACAAAGTATTTAGTACATGAACTAATAAACGTCCCATTCCGATTTTTTCTACTATCAGTACTTAAAATGTTTGTATAAAATTCTTGTTTTTCATTCCCTGTGTATATGTCTATAAAAGCATTACACAAACATGCCACACAAGATGTTTTTACATTTATAAAGTGAGCTATGACAAAATGTACAGGACGTAATGCTTGCATGACTTTGACCACATTTTTAGTGTTAAAAATGGTTTGTGTTTCAAAGAACTTCGATTACCAAAACGGCTTATGTCACTATAACTGGAACCACAAATGAACTCTTAAACAGTTTAGTGTGTAAAATCAGTTTTAGACTGTCAAAGGTCAACCTGAGAAGATTCCAAACTAGTAACAAAGCCTAATTACTGTACAACGTTTATAATATTTATAAAATATATCACTTATCTCATTATATAACACATATATTCATATTAAGATTGCTGTTATTAAACTTAGTACCCTAACCCACTATTTCCGGAAATAGTTTTCTAATGGAATGTCATGAAAGTCCAGAACGTATGTTTGTTTGTGTGAAAGCGTAACGACCAGCCACGTGCAACATTTTAAATGATTATAATTAATTTCAAAAGCATTCTATGAAAAAAAAACACCCAAACATTTGTCCAAATTGCTTAAAGTTTAAAGAACTACGTGATATGCATGTAGTTATTGTTTGCAAATTATATCTTTCGGAAAATTTGTTTGTAACGATATACTGTTTCATAAGTTCTTGTTTTTCACAAGTCTAATATCTGGATTTTACTAAAATGTAAGTTATCACATAAGTTATTCGTATTTATAGAGCGTAAACCGGATATGTTTGCACGCGTAGAGAAGTAAACATTATATGTTTGAATAACTTCTGAGGGTTTGTTTGTTTTTGAATTTCGTGCAAAGCTACTTGAGGGCTATCTACGCTAGCCATCCCTAATTTAGCAGTGTAAAACTAGAGAGAGAGCAGCAAGTTGCTATTTTTTATTGTTCAGTGCAAAGCAACACCTGTTCACCGCAAGGAATCGAGCCTTGAACTTTAGCATCTGAAAACTGACCACTGACCCACAGGCAACTTCAAACAATTGATACATGTGAATAACGTACTCAATTTGTACCACAAGGTATTGGTTTTTACTCAGTTAAAGCATAATAACTGAAGTGTTATAAATAATAACTTACAGCGCTAATAATTGAATTCCCCTCAGAGTGTAAGCAATAAGTTGATAGACATGCAGTTCTAAAATACAGGGTTCGAGTGGACAGAATGCAAATAGCTCGTTGTTTAGCTTTGTGTTAGTAACAATAATGTGCAAATGTTTTAAAACATACAAATTTATCTGAGATGCTCTATTTTAAGACATTTAACCATGATTAATAAAATTTGTATCTCTGAATGATATTTTTGATTAGCAATTCAAAAAACTGTTTACTCAAAGCGTTTTACACCAAAATGACGTAAACACATAGCTATAAACCATTACAAATATTAGATATGCCTCCATGATTCGTTCAAATTTAAGCCACAGAATCCCAAGATTTAAAAGGTTATAATAATTAAGAATACGTTTTTATGGTGAAAATCTCGTTCATACCATTTACTACAAGTGGCCTAAATAGCAATTAAAGAACGATCAGTCACAAAGACTTCAAAGTCACTACTGCATAAAACACGTTAGCTAATAGCCGAACTATTTAAATAGCTCACTCAGGTTTCCAATAAGTGCGGACTTAGCTTTCTAAATTCCTCACAGTATGGATGCTTGTAAGCAAAGATCTATTTTACAGCGTCTTTGTAGAACGTGGCTGTAAAAAGTACTTCAATTTACTAAAAGGCTTAGTAACAACTCAAGCTGTTGTTCCAATTTCTTTCCTAAAACTGAAGACTCAGTTTGGACCCAGATCCATTCCTCTTAAATCAATTAGTAAAAGTATACACACTACATTGTATGGCATGGTGTTGATATTTTTTCTTCTGTAATGTTCTCACCAAACATACTGATACATGATAAACTTTAACTCAAAAATCCGTTGCCAGTAATAGAATCACTACAGCGTCATATATTCAGACCATAAGTGATGCACAAATGAGCAAAAGAAAAGCACAACAAAGATTACGGAAAGTTTTATATCATACAGAAAACAGATACGCTTAATTTTAGATGAATTATAGAATGAAAATAGAATATCATCCAAGACAAAATGTCAGATTTAAAACGCTACATTTTAAACTAAAATTAAAGTGAATAACATAAGCTAATTCTTTTATATTAGTTATATCAGGGACTTAACTCGAAATCTGTGGGTCGCGAGTACCAATTACCGTCATTGAACACGCAGATACCTTCAGTTATAGGGATGTTGTAATGTCATGGTCAAACCACCTCCTCATTAGTAAAAGAGTAGCCCGGTAGTTGGCAATGGGCGGTAATGACTAGCTGTCTTTCTTTTGTCTATCACTGCTAAATTAGGTATGACTAGTACAGATATCCTTTGAGTATGTTTGCGCGAAATTTAAACCAAACAAACCAAGTTTTTAGACCGAACATCTTCGTTTAGTTAGGCATAAAATCATTACTAAATGAAACACAAACAAGGAATTTTAGTTGACGATAAAAGTATACATACATGATCAATAACTGAGGGTCTATTCTTTCAGATTGTGCTGACATGTATAGCTTTTACATTATACTATATTCATACTGCATTGTTTGCGTTACAACTTTGTGTCACGCAATATTTCAGCGAAAAGAAATGAAAACGCAGGTTAACAGCTGTGTTAGACATTCCCTAGTAAATGCTAGTACTCGAAGGATTTCTAGCCAAAAACCCTTTACGTCACCGATTTGACCATAGTATTACTCTTAGTCGAAGTTGGCCATGATAATATTATACCACAACAACTCGCACGCCCTTCTGATCATGCTACATATTGAGCATTTGCCATATTACTAGTTGGATAACAAAATTCTATTGAAGCTGAGTTCTTAAGATAATTGTGCTCTTCTCATCTCCACTGAAGTTCAATGCATGTTCCACTGGTTTACACTTTTATCACGTGTAACAGGCTCTGGTTCACTTGCATCACTTTCATTCTCTTTTGAAGTCTGTACATATGGTCCACTTGAACAGTGAATTCAAGACTGTACATATAATGGCAAAAATGCTTGATGAAGTGGACAACAATGAGCAGCTCTTTGTTTATGGTGCAGTGATGGGATTCAGGTGGAGTCATCTAATACTCGCAATTAATTATTACTAACCTATGGCATAACCACTTTTTTTTTAGCCGAATTGGTAAAAGAATCAACAAGTAATTTTATGGGTCTAGCAGTGATGTTTCAGGTTCTTCAAGAGTGACCGTCTGCTGGGAAATTCCAAGGATCCCAAACAGTTCGCCCTCAGCTAATGACCAACTACATCCTTTAAAGTACTTGCTACAATGTAAAAAATGGCCAAGAATTTCCATTTCTTAGCTTTTGCTCTCTTTGCCGTAATTAGTTCCCGTTGGTCACAGTTGCAAACTGTACTTTGTAATATACCTATTGTATTTTTGGTTAGAGATTAAGGCTGAATTATATTGCCCCCATAATAACAGAGGGATTTCTAGGATGAGGTTCACAGGCAAGTAACTTGTGAAGAAAAAATATTATTATAAAGAAGTATGACATAAAAAAAGAATAAATTCCCTTAAGAGAATGACATGTAAACCTAAGTTCACCAATAATATCGCACTGGTCCGATTATAGAGCGATCTTGGATATAAGGCGACCCCATTTTCAGAAACCATTGAAAAGAAAAAGTTTTCGTAAAATCAATACTATAACTGAAGAGCTGCAGGTGAATTAGTTACAAAAATTAGTAACGACCTTGAGAAAACATCTGGTGCACATATGTAAAGTGTAAACAGAAAAAGAGTATGCAAAAGGGGCCTATGGTCAGCTGCGATTATCAGGCCAATATGAATTTTACAATCTAATTATCCATCCAAAAATATCACCTTATGACTGAAGCAATACAATATCACAGAGGTTTGTTTAACGAGTTATATTGCTTTCGTTTTTCAATTATGTAATAAGTAACCATGCTAGAGTGTGCAAGAATCTCATTTCTCACACTAGTTCAAGTTTAAAGGTAAATCAGTGTTAAAATCGACAGATCATACTTTAGAATAATAGAAACAAAACGAAACACAATTTTGTCTATAGAGAACTCTAAATAAATTATATTAGACTATGTTTTACTTTCACGGTTATCAGAATACGCTACAACAATAGGAAACCAGCGTCGAGCAATTGCTCTGAAAAGATCAAATTTCTGATCACTGTGGCTCTCAACATGCCTTTGAGAACAGGTTGAAAATTTAAATTGGCGGTAACTAGTAAAAATGTGATATCCTTTTGCACTGGTTGAAGCACAAGACTACATTTTTTATAGAGAACTAAATTTTCAATTTACATAATTTTTTGATAATCTAAAATTAAAACATTAGAAATATAGATATGATGTTAAGAATATTCAAGAAATGGTGCTGTTTTAAATATACATCAGTGTTGTAAACATTTATTCTCATGATTATAAATGTTTTACAAACACCACGTAAGTCAAACCGCAAATCTGTCAGTTTTAAACAATAGTGGTATCCGAGTAATTTTTCCATTGACTAAATTATGCTTTATGTTTTGGCAAAAAAACAAATGGAGAGATCTTTTGAAATTCCAGTTACAGTTTTGAAATATGTATAACTATTTTAACACATCCCTCAGTAGCCAGGGGTTGTCTTTACGCTAAAATTTGTTGAATATTAAAAGAAGAATGGCCCGCCTATCGAAAGCGCTCGAGACTTCAAGACCAGTTGAAGCTATGTATTTTTCTAAAATCAGAAAAATAGGTTCAACCTCAACTCTAAGAAAAAGGGTTGTTTCAAGCCTATTTTTTTCAAGACAACTTTGACATTAGTTTACGTTTGTTAATTAACAAATTTTAAAGCATCTTAAACAATAGTTAGTACAAAGGTCTACTTACTGGGAGTAAATTCAGTGTACATCAATTCAACCACATTCTCAGGATCATTAATTAAGTAGCTGTCAACCTTTTATACTTCAACTATCACCTTTTTATGTTTAGCTTTCCATCAAGATGGCCAAGCATGACCACGTGGTTAAGTCCGAGGTACACGGGTTCTAATCTCCATCACACCAAATATGCTCTCCCTTTCAGCCGTGGGAGTGTTATAATGTGACGGTCAATCCCACTATTCTTTGGTAAAAGACTAGTCCAAGAGTTAGCAGTGGATGGTGATGACTAGCTGCCTTCCCTCTAGTCTTACCCTGCTAAATTAAGGACAGCTAGTGCAGGTAACCCTCGTGTAGCTTTGCGCGAAATAAAAAAAAACAATTAAAATGAAACGATTTCACCTGCGATTCTGTAGAGAAGGTCGAAACATCACGATAGTCAGTAGTAGGATAAGCAGTCAGAAACATCTTGAAAAAGCTACAGGCATAATATTGAACTCGACTTGCTGCACAGTATCTTCCAAAGTGGTTCTAAACAGTTCCTGATACAATGTTCCCTTGTGTATCGCGGTAGATGCGTTCCAAAACCCCCCGCGAAAGGAGATTTTCGGCGAAGTGGGATCGCCGATTTTTACGTATATATTTATGTGCATTTAGACTTTTAAAACCCTCCCTGTACAATTATTTAACCCTCCCATTACAATACTGTTCATTATTGCTGAAATAATAAGAACAATTATTAAGATATTAAGCCTTAAAATTAAAAATTACATATCTTCAGCAGGTGCTGTCTTTTCGGGGGACACCACTTCCTCTTCTGTGGAAGGTAAATCGGCAATTTCTTCGTCGGTCGTTACAACTTCAGGAACAGTACTTGCCACCGGTACCCTTTCTTTCTTGCTCGGCTGGAAAAACATTGTTATTGGCAGTTGTTTTCTCTGCCTCTTTAGCTTATCGAAAATCATTTGATAAGGAGTCATCAGTTCTTCTATTTTGTTGCAAAATTGTACTGATCGAACCATATCGTTGTCCCATTCCTGTGAGCACTCCTGCACTTCGTTAATTAGTTTTATTAGTTTACCTAACCGCTCTAACGACCATCCACTTTGCTCGATTGTTTCCTCGGCTTCTATAGCCTTTCCACTTGGTTCTGTTTCCATTTTTACGCTGTTATAAACTCAAATATATGTTTATATCTCAAAATATAACTGCTTTTTTTCTTTACACTATTAATTATATTTATTTTTAATATTTTAATGGTATTTAATGCTATATTTTAGATTTAGTGTTTATTATTATTATATATATATATATATATGGGGGGGGGGGTCGGCCGAGCCCGCGAAGTGGCGAGGGAACACTGTACACCTTTTTGGCATTTGGAGACTTCCATGCTTCCTGTACTTGACCGTTAAGCTCAATATACGTTGACGGATTTCAGTCACTTTACCACATAAATCACTTTTTGTAGCCTTAATTCCTAAAAAGTGCAGGAAATGCATTGTTTTTAGCGATAAAAACGTCTCAAAAATTAATATAAAATTAAGAAAAGCCTGATTTGATAGCTTCTTCTTTCAACAAAATGTATCCCTTTGTCACATGAAGGGTCTGTTAAATACATTTGTTTGTTTGTTTTTGAATTTCGCACAAAGCTACTTGAAGGCTATCTGTACTAAGATAGTGTAGGAATAGAGGGAAGGCAGCTAGTCATGACCACCCACCACCAACTCTTGGGCTACTCTTTTGCCAACGAATAGTGGGATTGACTGTCACATTATAACGCTCCCATGGCTGATAGGGCAAGCATGTTTGGCGCGACGGGGATGCGACCCGCGACTCTCAGATTATGACTCGCACGCCTTAACACGCTTGGCCATGCCGGACCGCCTATAAAATACAGTTGCCACTGCACAAAAAATCGTCATACAAAATACACTTCATTATAAGGTGTGTGCTTCTTTAGATCTAACATTAAAATACTTTACTTTGTTTAAATATATATTTTTTTATATTTCGCTTTTTCAAACGTTTTTCAAACTTTTGCATTTTACTTAAAAGCGGATGGGGTCAGGAGTGCACATTGGATAATCTGTCTTTTGATCCTTTAAGTTTTAACAATGACGCATATGACGATACTTGTGTTTGCTTTAGCATGAAGCTATGCAATGTGTACACCATAGGAATCGAACCTTAAGTGATGCTTATGCATTATAAACCATTAATCTTACTGCTGAGCTACTGAGGGATTCAGACCAGGAAACATATTATTACAGAACATATTACGCCCGTGTACTTCTTTGAAGTTAAAAACATTCTTTGTAATTAATACAAAAAAATGTGGTGTTTGTCACTAATAAATACAAGCTACTCGTCATTCATGCCTAAGTCTGAGTTTTTCAAACATTTGTTGCTATTTCATGGCCTCTGTAAACACTATTTTCATATACTCAAAAATGTCAATGTTTTTAATCGTTAGTAAATTAAAGGTGTGCTAATTCTCATGGCCGTATAATAAACAACACTTCGTACACAATTTAGTCCTCAGTTGTTACTTAGAATGTTACTACCGTACTCTAAAATCGTGCTTCTCCTCAACGGCTCGCATTTCCCTTTTGATAGTTTCTTGCAAACAATACCTCAAATTCATATATACTATTTAAAGTCTATTTGAATGACTACTATTACCTGAAATACGATCTTTTCACAAATGACAAACAGACATCAGCAACGTAACAGAAAAGAAACGTCACAGGAAACTAGTCCAAGAAATCTGGAAGCACCGGAAAATGTGTGGTGAATGAGAAACAGACTCCTAGTGACAAATGATAGAACGTGACTGTTTAACAGAAAGGAATCAAGCTGTTGTTGTTTGTTGTTTTGAATTAAGCACAAAGCTACACAATGGGCTATCTGTGCTCTGCCCACCACTGGTATCGAAACCCGGATTTTAGCGTGTAAGTCCGCAGACATACCCCTGAGCCACTGGGGGTCAGGAATCAAGATTCGCGAATTTTGAATAAATTTTAAAAAATATCTATTCACTCGAGTTTGCCTTTTGTCTCTGCTTGAAGTTGTCTTGCAACAATGTTTATTTTTCTTCTAGTTGTAATTTTAAAATGATTAATAATTTCAGTGAGAATTTTGGGAATTAAAGTAAAATTTTGACATATAATATTTAGGATAATTTTCTGTTGTAAAACAGAAAAATATCATTGACATTTATAAAGCAATTTCATTTTTAATATCAAGTTTACTACTATCTGAAACGGTCATATTAATTAAAATTCCAAATGGCTACTGGTCTAATTCAGTTCGAAACAGAAAACAGTATAATTACAATTTTTGCAATTAAAAATATTCACAAGTTAATCTTCGTTTGTAGTTGGTCAAAGCTACACAATAAGTAATCTCCGCTTTGTCGATCTAGGGTGGTCAAACTCTGGATTTTAGCAAATTTCACAAATTAATGAGATGTGCAACAGATTTTGTCGAACAATTAAAATAATGTTGATATTAGTTCCAAGGCAAAAGTGTTATTCTAAAAAAAGGAAGGCAAAAAATTACTGTACCTAAAGAATAGGTAGAGTATCTAGGGTCTCCCATATTCTAATCAGAAATCACAAGAAAATGATAGAGATATCCAATGTTAACTAGTAGAAAATGGAGCTGTATATCATCACCTATTTCACTAACATACAAATGGTATGTGATTTTTAAATTACCATCGTATCCAAGAGCTCCAGAACACCCTCTTGTCCGTTCCACAACAACGACACCTTAAAACCATCTCTGAATATAACATACTCTAGTAAGTAAGTTTTATGATCTTCGATTTTCATGATCGTGTTATTGTTATCAAACAGACTTTAGTATTAGGCTTCAGGTAAGTTGAAAGTACACAAAAAAAAACAAGTACAGAAAATCATGCTCTTTTCATAGCCGGTTTTCTAAATCTGTTATAGAGTGTGATAGGTAGGTATAGCTTTTCTTACCACAGAGAAATGTTTCTTCTAAGTTATGATTTGCTCAGCTTCCCTACTTTTTGTAACTATGTCATTTATTTCGATTTTCTAAAGTTCCCTAATTAATTTTAAGAAGGTTCAAGTTTACTTGCGCCCGGCCATAGATCCTGGTTCTTTTTAATTCTGTGATTAAATCAGTGAGAATTGCATTCAGTGCTAATACCTCTCCTGTAGTATTAACAAAAATGTCTGAACTAGCAACGTGAATTAGGACAAAATTTATTTGCAACATACCGAATTAGTTCGAATTATTATTAACATTTTGCCATACTTACATACTTTAGATTTGTAAAAGTAATAACACTCTTTTAGACTTTCAGCACTACAACAATCTGTTAGGTTGCAACGTTACCAATACTTTGCTCGACTTGCAGCAATAAAATAATCTGTTAACTTCCAACGCTATCAGAATCTCTGCTAGACTTGTTGCAATACCAACACGCTGATAAATTTTCAGCATTACCATCACCCTGCCAGTTTTGTTACATTACCAACACTCTGCTCAATTTAGAGCATTACCAGCACTCTGCTAGATTTGAAGCATTATCAACAATCTGTTAGATTTAGAACATTACCGACAATCTGCTAGATTTGGAGCATTATTAACAATCTGTTGGATTTAGAACATTACCGACAATCTGCTAGATTTGGAGCATTATTAACAATCTGTTGGATTTGGAGCACTGTCAACAATCTTCGAGATCTAGAGCATTACCAGGACTCTAATAGACTTTCAGCAATACTGCTAGTTTTCTTAACGTTATCAAAGTTTACCTGTTTACCTTTATTTGCTATAATAAAGGCTCTATCAAAGTTTAATTTCTGGATTAAAAACATTAACAAGTTTACGAAACCCTTAATTTACTATTGATGAACTCGAAATTTGAGTTTGAAGAAGAAAAACCTATTTAATAAACCCGTTAATGAAGATGTCTCTCAAGATAGTAAAATTTTGTTCTGCTTATCAAAGTTTCCTATGGGCCTAAATCAATAGTCCAATGAAACATTACTATTACTTCAAACATTAGAGGAATTTTGAGGTTGAAAAAGAAACCCATCTACATCAATCCCTTACTAAAGTATTCCCTTAAAAAGATTAATATATTGTCTTGGTTATCAAAGTCTTTTACAGGCCCAAACCAATTGACCAACGAAATACTACTATTTTTTTCAAACATTAGAAGTCTTGTTTGAATTTATCTAGAACAGTTTGTATCACATGTTTTGACAAACTATTGGGTTAAAACATGAAACTGCAGTTTTTCTCACCAGTTGGGCATTTTAAAGAACAGAAAGAAGATAGATGTAATAAAAACAAGTTTTTACTTAGAAAACAAAAAGCCTAAAGTTTAAGCAGAAATTAAGAATTAGACACCGGAACAGCCACACGTATCACGTCATGTAGCTTACATTTGCTTTATAAATGAAAACTTTCCGACTTTCCTGAGTACAATCTCTGCTGTAACTGATCTGTCCAATTCGTGATGTTTTACATGTAACGCCACGCGAGGTCTATTAAACAGCTGTGTGTTTGTTAAAAACAACAGAACACCTCATTCTAATGTTAACTTTAATTACATTGGTGTACTTTTGCCCATGTTTAATAACTTAGTTTATATCAACACGATCAGACTGCTTTTCCAGTTGAAACATTTACGTGATATTCAGAGATAGAAAATGGAAACATCTACTTAAGTTTCAAGAAAACTTCACAGCTACACGTATTGTCCGGGATGAAAACTTCGAAAACTTCTCATAATGTCTGGCCTGGCAAGCGCGTTAAGGCGTGCGATTCGTAATGTGAGGGTCGCGGGTTCGTATCCCCGTCACGCCAAACATGCTTGCCCTCCCAGCCGTGGGGGCGTTATAATGTAACTGTCAATCCCACTATTCGTTGGTAAAAGAGTAGCCCAAGAGTTGGCTGTGGGTGATGATGACTAGCTGCCTTCCCTCTAGTCTTACACTGCTAAATTAAGGACGACTAGCCCAGATAGCCCTCGAGTAGCTTTGTACGAAATTCAAAAACAAACAAATAAACAAACTCATAATTTCCGAACAACAACTCGAAAACGTCGTTGTTCTTTCTTCAAAACTCGAAACAGTTATCACCCTTTCTGTTTACTTTCTATCATAACAAGGTGGCTAACCAGATGGATAAAGCATCTGTTGATAAATATCTGTTACAATAGTTAAAGTAAATTGTTGCTACTATTGATGAAATAAGCAAACGGTAAAGGTCTCCTCCTGTACTTTACTGATGATAAGAAGATGCAACTGACTTCTAGGATATAGTCTGTTGAATATATTATCATCATTTTCTCGAGACAAATAATAATAAAGAAAGTTTGAAAGATTATATTTGTGACACAAACCTTTGGTAACTTACTTATCACCTACTTTTAAAATTATCTTGAATGATCCATGACTGAAAGACAGTTTTTATTCTCTACTTTTAGTAAAACATATTTCGTTGGTTCTTGGCTGTCATTGATGTCTTTTTTTGTCCTGCCTAATTTTAGTGAAAAAATATAATTGATCCGTTGCCAAACGATGATTTTTTCTCATGTGTATTTTCTACTTGTAAAATCTACCTGATTGATTCATATACAGCAAAAACGCAAGTTTTTTTTTTTAATTCAAGCAAAATCTACTGAATTAATCCGCAGCTAAAACATAACTTTTCCTACTGTAATTCAAATAAAATCTACATAAGTTTGTCTTTTGACAAAACCTATCTGGTTGATTCATAGTAATTACAAGTTTTTCTTTTCAACTCTAGTAGAATCCATCGAATAGATTTATAGCTCAAACATAAGTTTTCCTTTCCTATTTGCGGTAAGGCTTAACTGATTGTTTCGTATGTACTAAAACATAAGTTTTCATTTTCTGTTTTCAATAGAACTTACCCGTTTGATCCATAACTAACACTTCGAGTGAAAAACACCTGATTGATTCATAATTAAAACATTTGTTTGATTTTAATACAAACAAACACATTTTTAGTGTGAAAATGTACCCCACTGAGCTTTAGCTGAGACATAAGTTATCTTTTTATACTCTGGTAAAACCTAGCTGGTTGAGCTATAATTAAAACGGGTGTTTTCTTATTCTATTTCTAAAAAAAAACAAACCTTTTTCTAATTCTATTAGAACCTATAAAATTCACCTGTAATCCATATAAACGTTCACGTTTTTTTATTTCTGGTGAACCCTACCAGATTATTTCTCAGCTAAAAGATAAGTTTTTATTTATATCTAGTAAAATTCTTTAGTAAGACAAATATTTTTGTCTTTAGAGTAAATCAACACTTGGCTATTTGATATGTCCACCGCGAGGAATCTATCTCGAGATTTTAGCGTTGTAAGTTCGTTAATTTACAGCTGTTCCAATAGAAAGTACTTGATTGAGTCATAGTTGACGTGTGTTCATTTTATAATTATTGAAAACTCACTTTATTTTTCTATTTCTACCAAAACTAAGCTGATTGCTGCGTATAATTAAAATATAAGTTTTCATTCGTTTTCTATTTCTAGAAAAACTTACCTGATTGATCTACATCTGAAACATGTTTCCCTTTTCTATTTCTGGTAAAACCTAACTGGTCGATCCATATTCAAAACATCAGTTTTCCCATTTCCAGTAGTTCTTACTTAATATACCAATAGATGTTTTCTACTTCTAGAAAACCTATTTAATTGATCAGTAACTAACTATAGCTTTTTCTTTTCTAATTCTGGTTCAACTTACCTGACTGATCAATCTATAAAACATGTTTTCCATTTGTATTTCTAATTAAACTTACTTGATTTATTCATATTTAAATTATAATAAAACTTTCCTTGTATTATTCTAGCAGAGTTTTCCTAATTGATTTGCTTAAGTTTTTTTTCCCTTTTCCTAATTTTGATATACTTCCAGTTTGATCCCAAGCGTAAAAGTAAATTGTTATTTCATATTTCTAATACACTCTACCTGATTTATTCATCTAGCTATAACATACGTTTTCCTTTTATAGTTCCATTAGCATCTACGAAATTAATCCATAGCTCAAACATATGTTTTTCGTTTTCTATAACAATTAGTAGCTAACGGATTGATCCTTTGCTAAAACAAATAAATTTTTTCTGCTTCTTCTCGATCATACCTGATTCATACATAACCAAACACTTTACTTTTTTATTGTCTTTACACCTAGCTAATTGAGTCATTAGTAAAACATGAGTTTTCTTTTCTATTTATAGTAAAGTCTACCTGATTGATTTGTAGCTAAAACAATTGAGCAATAGCTAAGGCATTGGTTTTCCTTTTCTATATTTAGTAACACATACCTGTCTGATCCATAACTAATACACAAGTTTTAATTTTCTAATTCTAGTAGAACTTACCTGAATGATCCATAACTAAAGCATGTTTTCCGTCTTTACTTATGATAAAACCAAGACTGATTCCTAGATAAAATATAAGTTTTATTTTTAAATACTAGTTGAAACTATTTGATTCTTCTGCACTTAACACCAAACTTTTCTTTCTTTATTTCAGAAAAGACATACCAACTGGTCACTGCCTGAAATTTCGTTATTTATTTACAGTAACACATGTTAATATCAAAAGTTCTATATTTATAGTAAATCTGACTTTGCTTATTATTATAAATCCTTTCTTAAAACTATCCAAATCCCATAGTATGGTTTGAGAGACGTAATAATGCCGTATGACTTATTAACGATTTCTAATAAAGTGTAAGCTAAATATAAAAAGCAAAACAAAATATTAACCTTCAAGTTTACGTCGTTAAAGTAATTTTTAATGTCCAGATAACTAATTCATTAACAAATATAGTATGTTAAGTGAAGATGTATTTATATACACCCTCTTCTTCTATGCTATAAGTGTTCAATTACAGTGAAATAACGTTTAACAAGTTAAAGTTTTGTAATACGTAAACGATATTCCATATTGATGTTACTAAAATATTTCAATCACAATCTTCTCTCTTTTTTCATCAATTGAACAATTGGTTAGAAAATTTACTTTTCAGGAGAATCCGTAATCGTTCTATTTACATATTAAATAGAACATTAACCATTTGTTTTCTAACCATAGAATACGCGAAAAATTACATGACTTTAGGATTTATAACAACAGCAAAAATGATTAAATATAATATTAACGTGTTTTATTTTGTTGCATTTAACAAACAAACAAAAATGCCTTAATTTTGATTTCACACTGTTTTATCATCTCTTACCGAAAATGTCTTCTGGGTTCTGATATAATTCCAAAGAGGACTGAAGGTCGGAGACGGTGGGGTCGTTCACAGCCAGAGGAGAATAACTATCAGAACCACTAACGCTGCCTTCAGAGTTCCCACTGGTACATTTTAAACACGTGGTGCAGACACACTGACTGTCATGAAAGTAGTTCAGTTCAAATGAAGAAACACTTCTATCTTGATTGTTGTCGCCAAGAAGAGCAGGTCTCTCCTGAGTACTTACTGGTACGTAGAGCCCTACAGGTGATTCAAGAGACACATCAGGAAGAGGTGAATAGTCACTGGCCGAAGTACTAACACAAACTCCGGTCAAGGGAAAAGACGAGGAGGTCTGTAATGGATTCAGGGATGTATTTGTGTTTTGAGCAAACATTCTTTTGTGTGAAACCAGATCACCATGATCACTAGAGTTTGATTGTGGCGCTTCAGGAATGACAACTGGGGGGTATACTTGATCTTGTAACAGCCACTCCTGGGAGTTCCTTGTTGGTGCGTAAGTTGGCGTTATGGTTGTGACTGGAACGCCGTTGTTTGAATAACTGACTGTAAATGTGCGGTAAAACGGCTCTGTAAACGGGGAGACCGAAGAATTACAAGGAGAAAACATAGAAGAATTTTGGCAATTCCATACTGGACCAATACTGGTTCCTGGGGTCCTACTACCCTGCAAGCTATAGCCACTGGGATTCATACTTTCCAATAGGATATGAGCTTGGTTGTGTAGGCGAAGGAAAACTTTCTAACGTCTTTTCTAGTTTTGTGTGGTTCAGCTTAAGCTAGTTTCTTTAGTACGCGCATCTAGGACACTGAACAATTCATTAAACGTTAGCACGTTAATTGCAAGGATGTCAGTTACAGAATAACCTGTATGTCCAGCCAGGATTCCTGCAGCGCAACAAGGGCGATTCTGTCACAATACACTCGCACGAGGTCATGTTTAGCTGTGATTGTCACGTGGCACGACAGACCATGAGCTATAGCAGTAATGGGGGTGGAGTTAACATTTTGTCACGGCTCTTATGTCGAACCGAGACGCCCCCATCCAACCCTCTATACTGATCTTTCGGTTCCCCCAGCTGTGCTCCGAGAGCTGTATGAAATATGATCAACCACCGTGCGTACCAACGACCTCGATACTGAATATCTCCAGAAAGAGAAGAAAAAAAAGATCTCGAAAGTGAAGATGAGCACTGAACTAAGTGTTGCATGAGTAGGGAAACGAACAAATAGGCACTGATGTTCCTATAGCACTTTAACATCGCTATCAAAATAATACGATTATTACAAACGTCTCCAAGTACGATTTTATACGAAAGTATAAATTTTCTGTAATACGTTTTCAGTACTGGTGTGACCAAGAAACATCCTCATGGATTTTTAAGAAACGCTATTATTGAGTCATACGTAAAACCCAGTGTTGTTTCTATGAAACCCTAAAGATATTACGTCACATCTAAACACGGAACAGAAGTAAGTTGACTTTGTTTTTGTCTCTGAAACTAAGTCAACAAGAACACCAGACTTTATTCTATTGCTCACAGCTTTTTATTTTAAGGAAGATTATTCTTGTCACATTTGTAATAATAATATCATTATCCTGTCGCCTGATTTAGGTGTTGACGTTTCAACATGTTCATGTTTGTATAACATTTGAGAATTTGGAAACTAATGCGTATTGGCCTGTATTAAAACCTAAACTTTCTATCATTGTTTACCACCGTCAAGTAGTATAATTTTTTTTGCCCTATAAGATTACAAGCTAGTTTTTTTTTGTTTTTTTTTTACAATCTTCAATTTGCGTTGCTGCAGAGTGATTTAATTCATCACTCTATATTGAAATGAATCAGCGCGTGTTAATGCATTGCGAGAAGTGATAAAACCTTTTTCTCTTTTCAGCTACTAAATAAACAATAAGTTCTAGCATCAGTGGTATAGCTTGGTCTCATAATACTTTGGGACAGAAATTACTGTCGACCCGTCCCATTAAAACTTTATCCGTGTTTTTGAGTATCTACCCCTTAAATGTAATATTCGAGGTTTCAAATATCTACATCGAGGAATCTTTTCGGTTCGCCATAGATGCCATGCAAGCGCTTCCTCATCTACTGCACTGGGACGCGAGCAGAGCTGTTGTTATTAAAGCAAAATTACTTTTTCTACACGGATAAAATGGATATTTAAAAGTTGAGCGAAGGCTAGCCACCCTTCAGTTAACGCTCCGGGCTGTGAATATGATGATCCATGGCGTCTCATTACAGTGAAATCGCTATTCACACTTGGAGAGATGGGTGCGTTATAAGGGTGGCGATCAAACCCCACTATTCAATCAGAATAGCCAAAGAACTAGATTTGGGTTCTGATTACTAGTTGGCTTACCCTGGTCCATCACGTCAAAATTAAAGATGTCTAGTGCAGATAACACTTGTGTAACTTTGGAGGAATGTCCGAAAATAAATTTGAACGTTCAGTGGGTCTGTTAGTTTACCACATCTATTAGTTAAAAATTACTTCACTTAATTTACCCGTTATGATGAGTTTTGTCGAGATTTGAACAACTGAAATTACGCGACTTTTTAAAATTCTGATTTATCTATTTTTGTTCTTTTTGACTACCCTAAAAGTTAAGAGAGACTGAAGATGTGTATGCATATGCAATAGTTCAAGGTGGTCTTTGTGTTTCAGTTTTATAATATTATACAAAAAGCATTTCACTATACAGTGTTTGTTCATGAACCCTATATAAATTTTAAAAACTGAGAATATTCCGTTAATAATATGGGCGTTAAACTAAGTTGTATCAAAAATAACATCTGTTTTGTTCTTTTCTTGCTTTTTCCACTATTGAGTTAACTATTACACTAAGCTGCATAATTTCAGTTGTTATTTAGTCTTAATGTAATGCTAAAAGAGCCGTAGACCAGACGAGAGTCGTTGGTTGTATTTACTCATCATCTAACAGCGAATATGTTCGCTTAGTATTTATGGCATAAAATATAATGAAAATATTACAACGGTATATAAAAACGAATAATTCATGTAATTCTTCAAGTCTAAAGCAGTCCTTAGTTGCAATTGTCAAATTGACTAGCCGAACTTTGAAGTAGCAGGCTCATGCAATGTGATTGGGAAAAAAGTAGCCACGTCCAGAGCGAATCTTTCCAGACCTTTCCCATACACACATACTCATGAGATACTGTACTTCTTTACATCTGAACAGTTTCTGTTTTCTTTCCTTGTAGAATTACTAATTAGGAATATTTTATCTTAATGGAAAAGAGATTAAAGGAACCATTACGTCGATCATAAGAACTAATTTTACTGATTCTCTATTATTACCTATGGCTAAGGAGAGTTTCAGTGCTGCCGCTAGAGTTATGGATCAGAAAACGACATGAGTGACTGAGATTGTCTTTTACAGTTTATGGACTCATTTTTCCCTAGTCCTTTTGCTATGATGCAAATAATAATATATTTTAAAGAAACTTCAAAAGACGTGATTATTAAAAGTCCAATTGTTAATTGTTCGTGTGGGTTATATTTTGAAAGACAATCAGTGTATCCCAAACTTAACGAAAGCAGGGAGCATTTATTTTTGTCGAGCTTAAAGTTACACAATGAGATATCTGTGAACCTTGGTATCGGAACTCGATCTTTAATGTTATAAACCTCCATACTTAACGTTGAGATGCATGGAGAGCGTTATATACAAAATATAGAGCAGTGTATGAAATAGTGTTCCAAGATAGTTTGTCTATGTCTTAATATATGTTTGAAATATCCTAAAAATAAATAGAAAACATCGTATTCATCTTTAAGTAGGCCCACCATGGCCAGGTGAGTTAAGGCGTCCGACTCGTTATCTGAGGGTCGCGGGTTCGAATTCTGGTCGCACCAAACATGCTCGCCCTTTCAGCCGTGGGGGCGTTATAATGTGACGGTCAATTTCACTCTTCGTTGGTAAAAGAGTTGGCGGTGGATGGTGATGACTAACTGCCTTTCCTCTAGTCTTACACTGCTAAGTTAGGGACGGCTAGTGCAAACAAACAATACAATCATCTTTAAGTATCAATGCAAATGATGATTATTTTAGTTTTGTATGCTCCGAAAGCTCTTAATTACTCCTTCCTGGCAAGAAACGATAAAGCATGTACCACTGAGGTAGATTTTCAATATACTTTGATTATATTAAAAATTACAAACAAGTATTTCATTCAAAAGTAAACGATTAAAATCTGTATTGATTAAGAACTTACTAAATATTTTCTGAAGCCGATAAGAACTTCATAGTGTATAACTTTTTAAAACATTACTTATGTGGTAAACTGGATATTCACTTTGCAACGTGAATGTTGAAAAATACATATGTATAAACCTACAGTAATGTTTTCCAGCTTCGGTCTTCATACAATACTTTGAAAAAATATTGGTATCCTGAATGACTATTTCACTTCGCAGGTTTGTTATCTTCGTTGTGTGCACTATTACGTTTGTCTTATCTATTACTGGCTGATTATACACTTGTAATATTTTAACTAAGAATTACTCTTAAACTTTAGGTTTATTTTAGATAGTATAAGAGGTATTTGCTTGTCTTGATATTGCTGACACCAGCCTTATTAAGATATTCTAAAATCTCATAATGTTTTCATCGTTAGAGTTTGTAAGGATGGAACTTCCTATGGTGTAAAACCCTCAACGTAGTAAATTAGATGTTTAAATCCTCAGGAAACCACACGATAAGCATAAACGTTCAGTCTTGTTGGATTAAAATTATGTTAATATATTAGATGTTTGTATTACTTCAAAATGGCCGTTTTCGAAGCCGTATAGGTTAGTGAAACACCATACAATTGTACACATTTTTATAAGATACAATAACGAAACCACATGGTTTATGTAGGTATATAATGTAAAATTTATTGTAACTCAGTATTTAGCGAATAATACAATTTCTAAGATTGTCGGCTGCAAGAGTAAATAATTATCTGAAACAAGGTTATCATATATTTCAAACAAGGCTTTTCAAGACATTTTAAAAAGTAAAGTTAGATAAGATGTAAATTTTAAAAAATATTGATATATCGATATTCGTAATTAAACAGTTGTGGAAAAATGTTTAAAATCAATAATTCAAAATCACATGTGCTTAATATGGTTAAAAAAGTAGAAATATATTTTGTATGACATCTATCTTACTGAAAATCTTTACTAAATAAAAGTATTTGTATTCTTAATTCATTATAAATACCATGAGTTAAGAATTAAGACAGACTAAGAAAATAAGCACATAAACAGTAAATAAATCTGAGATAAGCACAAAAACATTACCTTCAAATCTCTTCAGAATTAACTTATAAATTAGATATGTGAATATTCATTCAATACTACTATAACAAAGCTGATATTATTATGTTTCAATGATATCATTTCACTTAGAACTTTACGGGATTTGGTTAAATCAATTAACTTACAGTTTTTACTTAGAATTGAATGAATTGTTATCAGCTACGGCATGTTCCATGTGGTAACTTTTATATTTTTCACATTTGATTGTTTTAGTGCAAAGTTACGTTGGGCTGCATTCAACACGGGGCATCGAGCTCTATTTTAGAGATGTAACTCCTTAAACTTACTGCTGTCCCACCTGGGAGGAAAGCACGATTTTATGTAGGGTTAAATAAATTATTATTACTTATGGCATGCTCCATGCGATATATCTTATAGGTTTTACATAGGACTAAATGAATTGTTATTAGCTGTAGCATGTTTCATTCGATAGTCTTTATGGATTTTACATGGGACTGAATGAATTGTTATTAGCTATGGCATGCTACGTGCCTTAAATTAAGAACTCTAAGTTATCATAGTGATTACTTTTACAAACGATATTAGAGAAATCCTTCTTCTTTTTCCCCCTTATTTTTCTTTTTTCTCATAATTGATAAACGTGGCTGGATAGTATGATGTTTCAGAAATATGATAGCGTGTTCCATCCTGTGTATTGTCTTATTCGATTTCCAATCAAATCAGAACTACCCACATTAATCTAAACTAAGAATACCAGATATGTTCTTAAGCGTTAGAAAGTACACAATGTCAAGATAAGTTAAAAACAAAACAAAAAAATTGTGTTATGTATTTATGATTCCTCATTTTACTCATTTATTTATAATTCTATGTGAATTCATTTCGGGTTTTACACCGAAGAAGGTTTTAAAGACTTTAGCAAAGTAAAATCTACAGATAACAATGGTCAACGCGTTTGTGTGTGTTTTATAGCAAAGCCAAATTGAGCTATCTGTTGAGCCCACCGCGAGGAATCGAACCGCTATTTGAGGGTCGTACATCCATTGACTTACCGCTTTACCAGCGGGGAATATGGTCAACGCCATCTTTAGAGAGTACGTACATTGCATTAGAAGCGTCTCTCCAGTGTCTCAGCCACAAGTCCAGGACCTAAAATTCGGTTTTCGATACCCCTTGTGTTGTTTGTTGTTATAAACAAATATTAGATAATAAAACCAAAGTAGCAAAAGAACGTATGTATAAATTTATAAATGTATCAATAAAAGTACTTCACGTAGCAATGACAGTCCTGTAAGATTGACAAATACTGAACATTTTGCACAGACTATTTTTCTCAGACTTACGCGTGACGAACTTTAGGCTAAGTGATTTGATTAAATCGAGTGTTAATGATAATACTTGTAAACCCTTATAATGAATATAATTTTATCCATTAAATTGAATGAGTGTTCATACACATATTCATTGACTTTGAGTCTGTATAGATGCCCCTATTTATTACATATATGGATCTTGGTGGCTTGTACCACACTGGAGTAAATGCTGTTTCAAAAACAATATTTTGTAGCTTATGGGTTATTAACAACATATTCAGTTGGAAGTTTATTTCAAAATATCAACATAGTATAGCTCAGACCTTCTAAGCTTCTAATACTTCTTTCCAATCAATAACATGTTTTATTATTGTCATTATTGTCACTGTTCGGTGTATTAGTTCATCATATGTATTAGTGTATATTTTCCCCAAGGAATTCAGATATTTTCTATGAATGCTGTTGGAGTCATTTGGACAGTTGTCTCCTGGAAAAGTAAATAAATTTGTCTGAGTTATTATCCCTTTCAGCATCGTGAATGTGATATCTTAAAAATGATGACTATGTCACTTCTCACATCTTTCTAGCTCAGCCCCTATAAATTGTTACTTGACGAATGAAGAAAATTATGGGAAAATCCCGTCTGCCAGAGTATTAATTAGCGCGAAAACGTATAGTCTTAATTATCACAGGAAAGTGTGTGTAAAAATATGTTATATTTATTATGTTGTTGGGAACACTTATTCAGTACTGTGTCAGATACGACTAGCTTTATGTAACAGACTGTCTTCATAATAATCATAAAAGTGTGAACACGAAGATATGAAGGGTTTTTTTAGTGTTAAGCTAACAAGTCGCTCTTTTGAAAAACAAAATCTTAAAGCCTTTATATTGTTGTTGTTGTTTTGAAGTAAGCACAAAACAACACAATGGGCTTTCTGAGCGTTGCCCACCACGGGTATCAAAATCGGTTTTTAGCGTTGTAAGACCATATATATATACCGCTGAGCTACTGGGAGGCCATAGCCTTTATAATTCCAATCATCTAATGCTTTCGCTGTACTCACAAATTAGTAGTTTGTTGCAATATTTTATTTACCAACATTAGGTGAGTGTATAGATATATATTAAGTTTCAAACTAAAGAATAGTGACTATTAGTTTAACATCCTTAGTTTTAGTTCTGCGGCAGCTTTTGTGGAAAACAATTTATGTCTTTTACAACAAATTCAGAGCAGCCATATCCAGACTTTAATATGTAACAGGTTCGTACACGCATAAAAGTAAATTATCATAAATGTATTTATTTTTTGTTAACTCCAACCTTAAACATTTTAACATAACTGTCGTTTTTAATAAAACATCCTAACTTAATATATGTATGTTGTAAACAACAGTACAAATATCTCAACCAATGAACATGGGCGTCCACAAAAAATATTTTCGGAGGGGGACAGAAAACGTATGTAGGGGATCAGCTTTTGCAGTGTTCTTCAAGAGATTAAAATAACATGTGTTATGTCTGTTTAATCACAAAAAACAATTTACAATTTTAATACTAAGTACTAAAAATATTTAGTTTGACTATGAAGTTAAATTTATACCGTAATTCGTGCAGTTTCTTTGTTCAGAATGTAACAGGGGCAAATGCCTGTCTTACGCCCTCCTGCGAGCGCTCATGCCAATGACGTTTGTCTTCGTTTGAAATTAAGCGCAAAGCGCAAGGTTATCTGTGATCTGGCCACCACTGGTATCAAATCCTGTTTTCTAAAGTTCTAGATTTTGTAAGAAAAGTAGGTAATAGGAGTACTAGAACAAAATTTAAAACCTCTTCAGGCTCGGCCTGGACAGGTTGTTAAAGTGACCTACTCATAATCTGAGGATCATGAATTCGAATACCCGTTATACCAAATATGCTCGTCCTTTTAGCCGTGGGGGCGTTATAAGGAAACAATCCATCCCACTATTCGTTGGATAAGAGGGTAGCCCAAAAGTTGGCAGTGGGTGGTGATGACTAGCTGCCTTCACTTTTGTCTTACACTGCAAAATTAGAGATGGCTAGCGCAGATAGCCCTTGTGTAGCTTTGCTCGAAATTAAAAATACAAACAAACAAAAGAGTAGCGCAAGAGTTTGCAGTGAGTAGTTATGACTAGCTGCTTTCCCTCTTACACTACTAAATTACGGACGGATAGTGCAGATAGCCCTTGTGTAGTTTTTCGCGAAATTCAACAAACAAACATTTTCTTCGTCGAAATGTGAATTTCGGTAGAGAAAATTATTCAAATTTTAATGACTATTCTCTTTTTTTCTTATTATTCTAAATAATAAAAGTTATTTTTGGTTCAACACAAAGCTACTCAATGGGCTATCTGTGCTCTGACCACCACTGAAATCAAAATCCAGTTTTCTAGCTATATAAGTCCGAAGATATACATACAGCTGTGTACTGGGAAGTGATTGTTTTAGTAAAAAACTACATATTAAGCTACCTTCTCTACACCACGTGAACCAGTGGAATACATTGTTTGTCGGTAATACATTTTTATGAGAAATAGTGAAGAATTAATTTTGTTTTCACAAATGTGTACTAAAAGATATGCATCATTTACCAAAGAGTGTTTGAAAAATATAAAAACAAGTTTTGTAGATTTTAGTGCAAATTCAGAAACATTTCAATAATTATAATTATGCACATTGGGACCGACATGACCTGGTGTTCGACTCCTAATCCGAGGGTCGCGAGTTCGAATCCAGGTCACACCAGATATGCTTGTTCTTTCAGCCGGGGGACGTTATAATGTGACGGTCAATCCCATTATTAATTGGTAAAAGAGTAACCCAAGAGTTGGCGGTTGGCGGTGGATGATGATGACTAGGTGCCTTCCCTATAGTCTTACACTGCTAAATTAGGGACGGCTAGCACAGATAGCCCTCGAACAGCTTTGTGCAAAATTCAAAAACAAACAAACCTCGAGTAGCTTTGTGCGAAATTCAACAAAACAGCTATACAAATTTTTTCATTAGGCGTAAAAACAATATATATTGAAAGAAACTAATAAATGCAAAGAAACTTAAATTTCGCCTTCAGGGCAATAAATTCTAACCTATTCAAGGCAATATTGAAAGTGTGTTTTCAAAAAGTAAACAATTTGAAAACTTAATAATGATAAAATGGACTATATGAAATATAACAATTTTTATAACATTTTAAAAGTCAAAACCCTAGTTAAAAATTGTGGAACTGTTTTAAGCTTTGATAACAAATCTTATCTGTCAAAACGTTTTACAGTTTACATATCTTAAAGAGTTTGTTTAAAATATGTGTGTATTTTTTCTTATAGCAGAGTCACATCGGGGTATCTGCTGAGTCTGCCAAGAGGAATCGAGCCCCTTATTTTAGTGTTGTAAATACGTAGAGTTGCAGCTGTACCAGCGGGGGAGACTATTTGAAATATAGTGCTTGCACTCAGCAGACTTATAGTAAAGAAGGTTCGAGTTGTCATATGTCACTGAATGAGGACAATCTATTTCAAGTTATAAAACACAGTTTACTGTTCCTCTATAAAGTGAAATTAAACCTTCAATCGTATCACGTTTTCTAGGACACTTCATATCCTCCATTTTATGTTTTTGTATACTTCGGCTAATCATTCGAAACTAATACGGATGTAGAAATGTTTCTGCAAATAACTTGAAGTTACATGTATTTGATAAAATGAATTTGACGTCACTCTGTGATACTGTATGTTTAAAATCTCGTATTTCCATCGCAACCGAGTTTGTGAGAAAATGCTCACACACAATTACTCTGGACAACATAAATGATAAAGAACGGTCTACTTATTAGTCTAAATGCATGAACAAGCTCAAGATTTTTTTAATCCATCAGAAAGAGAGAGAAAAAATTGTCAAGTTAAGTAATGACGTCAAAATTTCGTGACATTTTTCAGCTGGTCGAATAATTGAGAGATTTGAAGGTCCAAAAAAATTATTTGCAGCTGACCTCTGTGTGATATCCGGGTACGTATGTCTACGTTAAGCCAAGTGTTCTGATATCTGTTAAGCTTGCAACAGATTGTCAAGTAGCGCGTAGCCTGTTATTTTGTTGACGTCAGTACAGTAGTAGATCTTAATGTTGGATAAACATACTACGCTAGTTTTCACCACGTTCGCTTTTCGACATTGTTGTTATTGTCATGCAAACTTTTTTTTCATGGTTCAAATACAAAATACTCGTTAATAAACTATTTAATACAGTGTAAATCCTTGTAGTAAGTAGAGTATACACAAATTACAATACGGAATGAACACTGGATTGTTATTGTGAAACAAATGTGCAACTAATTAATTAATCGGATCAGTGGTAAATTTCCTGCTTTTCACCTCAAGCTTTGGAAACCACTCGAAATAAAATGTTACTCGGAATTCTTATGATGATCTGCAAAACTTTGATATTAGTACATTAAATTTCTGGAATATACGTCGTTTTTTTTAAAGTTTATTTTATTGAAACAGCATGTAACAACCGACAATAGAGTACGAGTGTTGTTAATTTTAAATAATCAAGCTACTTGAACCCCTTATGTTTATTTGATTAAAGTATTACTTAACAAATAAATGAACACTATTAACACGTCTTAGTTACTAGAAGAAAACTAGGTGACAATAGCGGCCCGGCATGGCCAAGCGCGTTAAGGCGTGCGACTCGTAATCTGAGGGGCGCGGTTCCCATCCGCGTCGCGCCAAACATGCTCGCCCTCTCAGCCGTGGGGGCGTTATAATGTTACGGTCAATCCCATTATTCGTTAGTAAAAGAGTATCCCAAGAGTTGGCGGTGGGTGATGATGACTAGCTGCCTTCCCTCTAGCCTTACACTGCTAAATTAGGGACGGTTAGCACAGATAGCCCTCGAGTAGCTTTGTCCGAAATTCAAATAACAAACAAACAAGGTGACTGTAAGTATCTTAATAATAATTTGGAGGCTGTATTCGAAACTTTTAAGAATACAAAGTTTGAAAAAAAAATCTCCAGTATAAAATATTCTCACGCATTTGTTTGTAAACATATCTGTCCTTTTTACTCAAGTTGTGATAATCTATGAATATTACGAAGTTTTTGAATATTTGCACTATCGTTTTATTGGTGCACAATTTTAGGTATGTACCATTTATTTATATTTTTTAAATTATATCCGCCTTCTAACAAACATTTCATTATTTTAGTTTGGAGTCCGCAACTCTATAATCCGAGTTTTCTAAACATTGATCTCTAATATTTCGTAATGTTTTATTTTTTCTCTTAATTAACGTGTATTTTCTTAAGAAAAGCATGATTTTATGATTAAAAAAATTGTCAGTCATAAAATAAATGACTTTTTAGAGAGCCTCTGTTTTGTGCTTTTAATTTTACAATTAATTGTTGTGTGGCTTGTTTCCTCCAAACTCATATGTTACGAATCAAATTAGTTTTGTACAATCAACATTGTGATCAAAGTTAAAATATGATATCTGAAAATAGAAACATTTACAGGACGTTCGTAAGTCCGTTGCCATTGTAATATTGATGAAACTAACATTGTTATGCTTGTTACTTTGCGGTCTTGCTTAGTAGAATTGAATTTCTTTGTTATCAATCTTGAAAGCAGAAAGTTTGAGCATATCGCACCCAACTTATGGGAAACCAAGTAAAAACAATAAGATAGAAACTAATAAGAAAGTAACAAATCATAATAATAAAATAATAACAGGTTGAAGCGAATTATTATTATTATATTCTTATTTTAATTGAACAGCGAGCATACAATCTTTAGGTATGTCATAATATGAGGGAAAAAAATAATTCCAGAAACTATGGAGGCCCGTGTTGGCCTAATTATTACAAATTAGCAAATATATTGCTTTAACTTGCCCCCCAGTGGCTCAGCGGTATGTCTGCGGACACGCTAAAATTCGAGTTTCGATACCCGTGGTGGGCAGAGCACAGATAGCTCATTGTGTAGCTTT
The DNA here is from genome assembly GCA_011833715.1 of Carcinoscorpius rotundicauda. NCBI lineage: Eukaryota > Metazoa > Arthropoda > Merostomata > Xiphosura > Limulidae > Carcinoscorpius > Carcinoscorpius rotundicauda. The sequence continues at coordinate 42,772,916 of CM022396.1, read as the reverse complement.
GTGCTTAATTCAAAACAACAACAACAACAACAACATGCTTTAACTTGTGATCCTTCCCATGATAAATATATTTTTTTACATATCAACATCCAGTACAATATTTCTCAAATCTTTATAAAAGGAACTCCTTTATAAACTTCATAGCTCGTAACGAGAGGGGTCCGGCATGGCCAAGCGCGTTAAGGTGTACGCTTCGTAATCTGAGGGTCACAGGTTTGCGCCCGAGTTGCGCCAAAAATGCTTGCCCTCCCAGCCGTGGGGACGTTATAATGTACGGTCAATCCCAATTGGCGGTAGTTGGTGATGACTAGCTGCCTTCCCTCTAGTCTTACACTGCTAAATTAGGGACGGCTAGCACAGACAGCCCTCGAGTAGCTTTGTGCGAAATTCCAAAAAACAAACAAACAATCATAACGAGAGATCGGTTGGATAACGGTGACACTAATATTTGACGTTATAATGTACGGTCAATCCCAATTGGCGGTGGGTGGTGATGACTAGCTGCCTTCCCTCTAGTCTTACACTGCTAAATTAGGGATGGCTAGCACAGACAGCCCTCGAGTAGCTTTGTGCGAAATTCCAAAAAACAAACAAACAATCATAACGAGAGATCGGTTGGATAACGGTGACACTAATATTTGATGAATCTACGAGTTGGTATATCAAAAAACAAAATTGCTTTTAAAGGTTGAGATTTGTTAGAGATAACGTTTTATTTCAGAAATCATCCTTTGTAAACTTCTAATCTTAAAAACATTTTTACTCGCCGTGTCCAAACTTATAAATCTGTCACACAGATGAATAGTTGTTCACATTTTACTATTTAGCAACGTAATTAAATGTCTCTCCATGTTACCAATTATTATTAACATAATTCTATATGTTGAATGTGCTTGAAAATCGATACATAATTAAATATATCTCATCAGGTTATCAGTAATTAATAATAAAATCAAAGAACTTGCCAGGTTATCGGTAATTTGTGACTCTTGCTATTTTTTCAGTAATTAATAACATAATTAAGCATTACGCCAGGTTATCAGTCACTAAAAACAAAATTGGACATCATGCCAGGTCATCAGCCATTGGTAATACAAATATCTTGCTACTTTATTAATGATTAATCATATGATTAAACGTTATGACAGGTTATCATCATTAATAACAGAGCACTAGAGTGTCACGTGTAATTTCGCATAGAAATATAATCAAAATATTCTCAAATATCCATGCATTTTGTACAGTCTTTGATTCTATAACCAGCCAAAACATTTTATTCAACGTCGATTCCCTTTATTCTCTAACTTGTTTTTTATTTTGAGAAACGTCTTTATTTGCATTTCTTAATAAAAATGATAAGAAAGAGAAACTGTTTTTCTTGAGCCACAGAATCAATATTTAAGTGAAAACAGTTTGTACGAGAAAAGTGTATTCTTATTCAAAATACGAAGGATGCACATATAAAGAAAAATAATATTTGATTTGAAATATATTAAGTATATTCTCAAAGTAATTTGCATAAAATGCCATTACGGATCTTTAATTACAACAACTAACCGGACAGTAACATAAAAACAGAAACAGGTAATGCTCAGTTAAAAAATGAAAATTGTTTATAAAAGAATGATAATCTCATAAATTCATTATTGTACGATACGAATGATATAAAATGTCTGTTAAAAATAATTGAAGTTAAGCAACATGAATTTTAATGAGCAGTTTCATTTGAGTTTAATCACCGATGTTAATTATTGTCACAGCTTTTACACTACTGAGCAGTTTTTATTTAAGTAGGAAAACGTTTCGATCGTTGATGTGATCATTCTTGTTTTTTGGAATTTCGCACAAAGCTACTCGAGGGCTATCTGTGCTAGCCGTCCCTAATTTTGCAGTGTAAGACTAGAGGGAAGGCAGCTAGTCATCACCACCCACCGCCAACTCTTGGGCTACTCTTTTACAAACGAATAGTGGGATTGACCGTCACATTATACACCCCCACGGCTGGGAGGGCGAGCATATTTAGCGCGACGGGGGCGCGAACCCGCGACCCTCGGATTACGAGTGCACGCCTTAACGCGCTCGGCCATGCCAGGCCGTGATCATGCTTAAGCACAGAGTTTATAGTGAAAAAAGGTTTTGTTTGTTTGCACGTCTCTCAACATTCAACAATATAACAATGCATTTAAATTAGAGAAACGTTGTACTTGTTTAAATTAAATGTCTTCCTTACTGTAGAAGCTGTTATTTGTTAAAAATAAGCTATTAATATTGGTGCTAGTAGTAGGCAGATAAATAAAGAAGTTATATAAAATAGCATGAAAGATATACGTTGATATATCAAAGACTTATTTAAATATTTTAGGCTATTATGCTAATTGTGTAAATATATATATATAATACAACTAATGAGGTTGTTTCCCAAAACAATTTTTAACCTTTAAATTAATGACTTGTTTTTTTCTTATACTTCTCACTGCTGTTGGGGTCTGCATATTGTATAAGGGTAAAGTGTCTATTTTCTCAGAGTAAAGCCACATCAAGCTATCTGCTAAGTCCACCGAGGGGAATTGAACCCCTGATTCCAGCGTCATAAATCCATAGACTTACCGCTGTACTAGCGAGGAACTTTAGGGTAAAGAAATTACCAAAATCGTTGAGTGAAGTCTCTTGTTTTCTATGTAAAATCATGTAGAAACTCCAGTAGCTATTAGTGAAATTAACTGCAATATTGAGGAAGTTTTGTTTTGTGATGGTTAATGTCTATAAGTTCTTACTCAAAAGTTGTTGTTTTTTTGCGTTAGTAATATGTTGTCAGGAATCGTGTTTACTGTTGAAGTCATGAGCCCATGAACAGTGTGATGAATTAATAGATCAGAAAAATCCAACGGAGTCTGTATGGGTCCTCTGGTTCAACTTGGTCAGGTGGTTAGGGTGCTCGACTCGCAATCCCCGTTACCCCAACATGCTCGCTTTTTCTGCCAGGGGAACGTTATAATGGTGCGATCAATTCCACTATTCATTGATAAAATAGTAGTCCAAAAATTGGCGGTGGGTTGTGATGACTAGTTCTCTTCTTTTTTGCCTTACACTGCAGTTAGGAACGGCTAGCCCTCGTGTAGGTTTGCGCAAAATTCAAAAACAAATAAACTGTTCCAGTCCTACCTTTAACTTGACAGCAGATGTAAAATATTTGACTGGATCTTGGAAATACTATTAACCTGGATAATTAATGCTAGGAAATTTAGAAATACGAACTAAGTGTAGTGAAGAAACGTATTACACTTTATTTATACTTTGTATAATCTGCGTTGTTAAGCACGTTTTCCCGCCAACGTGTATTCAGTTATTATGAAGTTTATTGATACGAATGTTTAACTGACACAAAATTACAAGTTTAAAAAGATTGAAGTAAGACACCTTTAGCGTCATACTTACTATAAACGTGCTTTGTACATTCGAATGATGTTCTAAACGTTCGTGGCTCGACCTGTAAAGAAAAAAGACACAGGTTCAATTATGGTTTATTTTTTCAACAAAATCTCCTCTTGAGACTTTATAATTAACACCAGTAATACTATAAAGCCTTTATATCTTTCTGAATGAACTCTTATTCCTTGTCCTCAGTCCATAACTGAACAATGTGTACGAGATCATCGTCATTCCGAAATATTTAATTTTTCAGAAATATCTTAAGGTTAGGAAAAAGCTGTGACATTATCCTGATGAAAAAAACACTTTTTTTTAACAATCCTTAAAACCAATAAATTATTCATCAAAGATGCGTAAGGTTTTTACCCCTTTACAAACAATATATTAGTACAACACCCTTAGAATCCCAAACAAATTGATGCCATAGATCTGTGACTTGAACTTCTTCAATACTGGCAAAGTTAGGTGTCTAAATTGCAAGCTTTGCATTTTTGTCTCACTGTCGAAGTGGTGAGCCCACTTTTCATCTATAGTTGCGAATCCTTTGTAGTAGATGTCGGCTTCCATCAACTCGGATCTGTTTCTAGTCAGGTGACAACATTTTTGGAATGAAGCAGACACTATCTTCATAACGTTACTGCAATGTCCTCTTGCACTTTCTGCGGCGTAATTTTTTAACAAAATATTTGATCATAGCACGTTTAACACTGTTCACTTCTCTTGTTCAAAAATACACAACACACAAAGTTCGTTAAGTTATATGTCACGTGTTGTTTGCTCATAAAAAGGCTTAAATTTAATATCGGTTACAAAGAATCACACATTCCATGTCTTTTTAAAGTCGGACCTCGAACTTTTCGAACAACACTTTTTAATATAAATTTTAAATTTACTGTAAATTCATGTTTTATAATTTTTATCAAGGTCAGCTAACAAGTCTACAATTTACTGATAAAACTCAACTACATTGATACCAATGTTTCAGTGCGTCAGGAACATTACTCCATCTGAGTAACTGATACTTTCGAGTTAGAATATCAAGAGTTATTGCATTAGAAACTTCTGAATATATTATGTAGCTTAATTATCTTTTAAATCAATATTTTTTTTACACATGCAGACCAGTTTTGTTACAGAATTTATTTTACTGCAGTAACAAGTAAAATAAATCATCAGCTGACTTGAGTTTACGACTATTTTGAGTCTACATCTTCTGCTAAGTCTTATTGTTTACGCTCGCGTCAGGTTGCTTTATGCAAACTTGAAGTGAATATTTAGAAAAAAACAAAAAAATTAAAAAGTATTCTTTGATAGATTTTTTTTTTGAGAAGTTAGTAAAATGGTCAAATAAACCTGTAGATAATAACCAAGAAGGAGCAGGGATATGCAACTGCTAGATATTTGGGGTGGCGAATTCCTTCCACTGACAAGATGAATTTCCATGAAATTGAAGAAGCAAGACGCGAGTCAAGAACAAGTTCCAAACAAAAGGATCACTTCACTTCGTTTGTGACACTTCACGTAAAGCCGACAGTTGCACGTGCGAGTCTCCTAGCCGTTCCCCTAGGATGTTGTTTTGTTTATATTGTAAACACGAGCAGCACGTGATGAATGAATGTGCTGAAACTTCTTCACGTATCAATCATTTGACATTCTATCTTTCCTTTGACCGCTAACTTTGGACTAAGCCTGACCACGGCTACCCTTCAGTTATGCACGTCACTACTAGCTTGTTGACAATATTTCTTTTTTAATCTTGTGGAATAATAAGTTAACATCAGGAAATATGTAATTTATGGAAAATAAACTGCCACATTCTAACAGAGCAAGTGAATGTGCACACCAAAGATAAATTTAGTCCATCATTAGTTTTTTACAAAACATAAAATAAAAAATTAAATATGAGTACAGTGTGTTTTAAGCATGTCATAGTTAAATATGAGGTAAATACATTTGGCTTTATAGAAATCGATCGAAACCTTAAGGCGACTAATTACCTGAAATAAATGTATATGATTTCATTATTGCTTACCACATAGGCTAATTTTTATTTATTTATTTTCCATCAAGTAAATACTATTATTGTTTGTTTTTATTTCTTAGAATTGTAGATTATGTTAAGTGTTTCTGGAAATGAAATCATGATTTGTATGACATTTAAAAATATAATTGAACTGTAAGAACTACTCAAACTTATATGAATGGAACAAAAGTTATAGAAATCTCTTCGGCTTAATTAAATCACAAAGATTTAAATTTTTATATTACTAAAACTAATCTAGAGAAATTTCTCAGACTTAGTTGAATCACTGGGACCTCTCAAACTTTGACAAGGTTTAGAACGAATTTAAAGTGAATGAAGTTGAAAGATCAACTTTCTCAGATTGTCATAAGTTGGAAAATATCATTGAAAGTGTAGTAAAGAGCGTCGTATACTTCAATATAGATAACAAGTAATTCATGTAAACTTGTATGAGAAACGCTTTATAAATATTTTTTACTGAAAGGACATATCTAATGTAATAGTATAAAATTCCTCCAGTAGGGTTTTTCTCTTCATTTAAGTTTTCGAAATAAAGAAGTTTGCAGAGTACATTTATAATTGTACTTTGTGTTAGTATTATCTCCTATTTCGAATATTAGTACTAAAACAATTATGTAGTAATGTTGCAGTATATCTTTCGCGAGTTTCAACCATGAATTAAGACTTTCTCTTTTTTATCATTTTTCATGTCAGTGACGAAATTTTTAATAGAAAGTAAAATCACGTTCTTTACTGTCCTAAAACACAGACATTCTTACAACTAGCACTTTCTGTCAGTTTCTGAAACAAAGTTTTAAGTCTGATTCTTAATCGTATTTAAAAAGTAATTAATCATATAGATAAAAGGTTAGTTTAAAACTCGACTGTGTAGATAACTCGTAATAATGCTATTCAGTTGTCTTCTACGTGTTTCACGTAAAAGTTATTTATTGTAATTAAGTGTAAAGCAATATAGTATGTGCATTGAGGCTTATATATTACAAAAACAAAAACATATATTATTGAATTTAGGTAGTCTTGCTTGAATTTCGCGCAAACCTACATGAGGGATATCTGCTTTAACCATCTCTAATTTAGCAGTGAAATACCAGATGGAAGGCAAATGGGTAATCATTAACACCCATCACCAGCTCTTGGACTAATTTTTTACCAAAAAATAGTAAGCGTTACATTATAGCGCCCTTACTGCTGGTGGAACCTGTACCCGAGATCATCAGAATGCGAGGTCTACCCAAACTACCTAGCCATGCAGCATCATTTAATCTTTTCAATCAAGTTGCGACTTAACATTTGAGCTATTAGCGTATAAAAATGTTATAATTAATTACAAATTAAGACCAAAGGTCGACAGATTCAGGTTTAATCATAAAGAAGATCATTAGTACTTAAACGTGCAACAATCAGAAGCCAAATGTGGTTTCGAAAAATGTATTAATAATTTACTACATTTGAATGGAACACTTCCAAATTTTTTACTTTAATTAAAATAATTAAATAATATTTCTGAGTATATTTATTATACATTTAGTATTTTGTACTTAGTGCTTAGTATCTTTTAATTCTTTACACAAGCAAAAAGTATCTGATATTCACATGCGTTTACTAGGAGTATTTGAAAGTTTCTACGGAATTGACTGCTTCTCTTATACAAATCATGCAGCACTTACTCCTACGAATGGTTTGTAAGTTATTATTGAATGCAAGAGATTCACAATTCAAACACACATTAAAGGAACCTGCTTTCCAAGGTTTCGTGCTATACATAATAAAGTTTATTATTAGCTTTTAACTTTGGATTTATAATGTTAGCAGTATTTCAAAATTATTTAACATTTTTATTTGAATTGCTTAAACTATTGTTAAATAGCGAATAGTTGTTACTAGTTTAATAAATACACCATTTAAAAATACCCTGGATTCAATGTTTTTAATCAATACTTTAGTTTCTTCACATTCTTAGTTTTGCTAAGTTTCTTGTTCAGATATTGCGAATGCTTTCACTTTTCTTAAGTATTTTTATAGTATTATAAAGGCATTTAATCTATACATCTGTTCTTGTTGAGTGATACTAAAAGTCTTGAATTTGATAAAAAAAAATGTTTATTGAATTTCCTAAAATTTTTCACTTTTGCTAAAATTTCTTGCTATGGTGTCGTCAATACTTTCTGTTTTCTAAAACTGATTATGGCATTTACTATTTTTCTGTAAAGGCTTGTAGTTTAACAAAGTTTCTCGCTGTTTTCAGTTTTTCTAATTTTTTTGTTGTTATTATAAAGGATTTTAAGTTTGCTACCTCTTTGTCTGTCATGTAAAAATTAAAGTATCACAAAATCTCTTGTTGTAATATTGTAAGGGTTTTCACATTTACTAACTTTGTAGTCGTGTTGTAAAGTTATCAACTTGCTAAATCTCTTTCAGTTGAGTTGTTAATGTTTTCAGTTTGCTAAGTATCTTTTTTTGAAGCTGTAAAGGTTTTTAGTTTCAATAAGTCTCAATCTGTGGTATTGTAGAGGTTTTCAGATTCACAAAGCCTCTTGCTGTGGTACTGTAAGGGTCTTCACGTTTGCTAACTTTGCAGTTGTGTTGTAAAAGTTCTCAATTTTGTAAGTCTCTTTTTGTGCAGCGGTAAAGACTTTCAGTTTGACTAAGTCTCCTTCTTGGTATTGTAATGAATTTCTGGTTCACAAAATCTCTCACTGTAGTACTGTAAATGTTTTCACATATAGTAAGTGTGTCATGGTGTTGTGAATGTTTTCAGTCTGCTAAATCTCTTTTTGTAGTGTTGTAAAGATTTTCGGTTTTACTAAGTCAAATATATCGAAATGGACAAACAAGGAAGGTAAGTATTCATTACGAAATATCTACTTTTATTCGTTTTAATGTAGATTCTAGAACGAAGTAGCAGTCAGCAAAAACCCTTGCTATGCACATAAAACCGTATCAGAGGTAATTGATTGTTCGATTTTCAGTTTATGGTGTGACTTCTACTTGCACTATAGTAATTTTCGCGACAATGAAGATTCTTTCCGTAGTAAATGTTAAACAATGAAAACTGTATAAGAGTCAACATAATCACTTCATAATTAACATTGAAAATGTATTTGTGTGTCTTCACCAGAATCGCAACTTTTCATTTAGTTATTAGATTTTTCTGCTAATAACACTATTTTCCTCTGCGACTATGAACAGCGTTGTTTCTTTTGTTATTTTAAATAGAAAATTGTATAATTTCATGTTGTATTTTTTACAGTGACACAAGACTTTTTACTAAATTAAATTATATGAAAAAAAATAATTTAATTTACTTCATTATCTTTAGATAACAATTTTCAACCTTATTGGGTTCAACTGTTGAGCCCTCTAGTAGCCCAGCGGTATGTCTGTGGACTCACACCACTACAAACCGGGTTTCGATATTTGCGGTGGGCAGCGCACAGGCAGCCCATTGTATAGCTTTGTGGTTAATTCCAAACAAACCAAATCAAAGGTTAAAAGCAAGAACATGTAATTTCCGTATGCCGTGATCAACTGTTGTTTATTTTTTTTACTTTTAACAATTACAAAATAATAAGTAAGTAAGAGAAAAATAAAATTTGCATTACAAAGTCTAAAATATATAATTCCATCTCTTTTCAGTTTAATTTATTTTAGTTTGGATTTGGCTCGTTTTGAATTTTGCGTAAAGCTACACGAGGATTATTTGTGCTAACCTTCGATGATTTACCAATGAATTAATATAGAGTAGATAGCTAGTCATTAACACCCCCTGCTAATTCTTAAGAACAAATAGTGGGGCTTACTACCACTTTACAACTCTCCCACGGCTGATAGTACATGTTTATTGTGATGTTGGTTCGATTCCCCCCGCATCTCACATAGTCTGGTGATGGGGTCATTCGGTTCGCAATCTGCTAGTCTTGTGTTTGTTTGTGTTTTTCTTATAGCAAAGCTACATCGGGCTATCTGCTTAGCCCACCGAGGGGAATCGAACCCCTGATTTTAGCGTTGTAAATCCGGAGACATACCGTTTGACTAGCGGAGAGCTATCTGCTAGTCACGGGTTTGAATTTCGTCACTGACTATTCTGATCCATTCAACTAAAAAGTTATAATGATACGATCAATCCCACTTTTCTTTGGTAAAAGTGTATTTCAGGAGTGGGTAGTGTTTACTAGCTAGCTGCTTTCTTTCTAATCTATCACTTCTAAATCAGAAACGACTATCACCAAACATGCTCACCTTTTCAGCCGTGAGGAAGGTATAATATTACGAACAGTCCCACTATTCGTAAGTAAAAAAGTGACCTAAGAGGGGTGATGACTAACTGCCTTCCCTCTAGTCTTACACTATTAAATTAGGGACGGTTAAGGCAAGTTGCCTTCGTGTAGCTTTGGGAAAAATAAAAAAATAAACAAACTAAGAATTATAAGTTAATTGCTAACTCTTTAGAAAAAAAAGCTATTGTTTCATCTAATTACTACCAGAATGACTTTACATTTTTATTGTAGCTGCCATGTTTTCCATTGTAGAAAAAAGTGCACGTCTTTTTTTATTATTTGTAGAGCTTGGATGTTGGCCTTTTTATTGGTTATGCACACTGAAAATAATAAGACATAAATAATGTAGCATATAAAACGTTTACTCCAATACTCCAAGTTAGACGGTATGGATTATTATGTTATCTGATTCTTACACACATTTAGGAAGATAAGGAAGGCTGAAATGGTTAAAGTATATCTAATTGGAGCATGAGAATGTAAAGGATTAGGTGAAAAATGAGGTGATAACTGTGACGTTTGAAAGTTATATTACTTTTAATATGATTATACGCAAGCAAGCAAGCGAGCGTGTGTGTTTTCTTATAACACAGCCACACTTGGCTATCCTCTGAGTCTAGCAATGGTAATCGAACCTCTGATTTTAGCGTTGTAAATTCGTAGACTGTACCAGCGGGGGACTATATGCAAGCTCTGCTTCGATGAACAATATCTGGCATGGTAATGTTTATAGTTCTGATAATCATCTATGTGTTTGTTTTTCATGTTTTTGTTTTTCGCACAAAGCTACTCGAGGGCTATCTGTGCTAGCCGTCCCTAATTTAGCAGTGTAAGACTAGAGGGAAGGTAACTAGTTATCACCACCCACCGCCAACTCTTGGGCTACTCTTTTACCAACGAATAGTGGGATTGACCGTTACTTATAACGCCCCCACGGCTAAAAGGGTGAGCATGTTTGGCGCGATGGGGATGCGAACCCGCAACCCTCAGATCACTAGTCGTACGCCTTAACACGCTTGGCCATGCCGGGCCTCATTTATATGAAACCAACGTAATTAACTATAGTGAATATATTTAGATGAAGGAATAGAGAAATTACAGTCAGCTAAAAATAAAACAAACGCACTAAATCAGAAACTGATGACAAAAAGTGGACAGTTATATATAACACAGAAATTCAAATAAATGAACAGAAATTATAAATAACGTATTAAAAAATCGGCCTTGTTACTAATATGGTTACATAACTTCTAGCAAAACCACGGTTGAGATTTCCTTTTTTAATACTGTTGAATTACCTTCGTCTTCTCTTCTTTTTCTCAAGAGTTAAACAGAAATTTTCAGAATTCAGACACAATCTTTATTTAAGAAACGTATTTGTAATAAATAGACTCCTTTTTCCTCCAGCGGCCTGGCATGGCCGAGCGCGTTAAGGCGTGCACTCGTAATCCGAGGGTCGCGCTGAACATGCTCGCCCTCCCAGCCGTGGGGGTGTATAATGTGACGGTCAATCCCACTATTCGTTGCTAAAAGAGTAGCCCAAGAGTTGGCGGTGGGTGGTGATGACTAGCTGCCTTCCCTCTAGTCTTACACTGCTAAATTAGGGATGGCTAGCACAGATAGCCCTCGAGTAGCTTTGTGCGAAATTCCAAAACAAACAAACCTTTTTCCTCCAACCTAGCATGGCTAAGCGTGTTAAAGCGTGCGACTCGTCATCTGAGGTTCGCAGCGTCGCATCCCGCTCGTCCCAAACATACTCACCCCTTCAGACGTAGCCGCGTTATAATGTGAGGGTTAATCCCACTGTTTGTTGGTAAAAGAGTAACCCACAGTAGTTTTCTGATATATATAGTTGGAATAGCAACTACGTATTTCTGAATTAAAATTTCTCATAGCTCTATTCTTATGATATTTACCCTGCCAAACATTAAAATTCTTTTTTACATATTACAAACTGCCACGGGAATATTTACTGTTAAAATAAAAACCATAAGTGTTAATCAGTAAAGATAACAACGTAAGAAAATCTGCAAACCTGTCATCTTCGGATTTAATTTGTTCGTGAAACACGATATTTAGAAACTAGTATGACTCACCATTACTGTTGTAGTGTATAGATATTAAACATCACACTCTCTTATATACATTTAACTCGACAAGATTATTTTCAGTATTTCAAACCAGTATAACAGCTTCCCTTCCATTTGGTAGAATTTAAGTACCATCAGCATAGCACCCATAACAACTTTGTTGTATTTGCTGATAAGCTATGATGCTTACGCTTAAAACAGTGGTAACTAACAGAAAATATATTCAGATCAATAAGTTTTAGAAGCATTTCATAATGAATCCATGCAGCATTACTGAGGTATTAGAGATGTTATATATTTTATTTATAAGATATAAGAATGTAACCTCAACCAAGTTGTTAGAGCAGAAAAAGAAGCCTACAGTGGTAAGTGCAATGGTTGAACCAAAGTCTCAGTCTTTGAGCGTGCAACTCCCCATTATAGGAGCACATATCCGATGGAATTACCTTTGCACACTCTACATGACTATTCAGCTTACCAGAAAAGATGTTCTTAACCTGATGCTTCAATGGAGAGATATCCAGAATAGTAGAGAATATAACGGAGGAGAGATAGTTGCAAATGCTGAGTTTGGTTAATGGTGAAGCAGTTATCCCTTCATCGTGTCTGTGTAGTAGCTCTCACTTCTACTAAATAGATCAAGTAGTAGACAGTCAGTTTAAAAGATATGACAGAATATAAATTTTATCAGTTATATTAATTTAAACAAATGAAACCTCCCACATATCTCGCCAATAATCTGGAAGAGAACTGAAATCTCTGTGTTCACGCATGGCATAAAATGCCCACAGTTTAAAATTAGAGATTTTAGAACTACAGAAAATTTCATGATATATGAGTCATTACCATATACGTTTTCATCGTTGGTGTTCATAAAATATACTTGTACTGTATAAACAAGCTCGAATATCCATCATTACTGGTATTATAACTCATTATTTGAGTATTATTACACAACTTGGCCAGAGAATAAGTATTTTAGATACAGACATATTAATACTTATCGGTAAGTAGACAGCCGATGTACCAGTTGCTAAAATATATCATGGTTGATGCAGTGGCATTAGTTTATCCGACATGAGATATTTCTATAATTGCGGATATGGATGCCAATAACTACAGAATTAGAGCAGTACTATTACAAATAAAAGATTTTATTTGTTTGTTTGAAGTTAAGCACAATGTGACACAATGGGCTATCTGTGTTTTGTCCACCACGGTTATCGAAACCCGGTTTTTAGCGTTGTAAGTCTGAAGAAATCCTGCTGTGCCACTGAGTGGCACAAAATGATATATAGCATGTTTTCAAGATACACAAGTTAAATTCTAATTTCTGCAAGTTTAATTCTTCAATAAAATTTTGCCCACAAACTTGTCTTGTTGTGACTGATACAGGTTTATATGAATTTCTATCCCCCTTTTTCGTTATTTCGTTTAGTTCTTAAACTGTGGATGAAACTCGTGTATCTTTTCTTGAGATCCATCATTTTAAAAAACTAATAGTCCTTTTAAATGCTGGAGAAGACCTGATAATTGTGTGCTCAGTTTATAATTCTAATGCTACATTGATGTTTCTTTGTTTGTTCTGTGAATTTTGTGCAAAGTTACACCAGGGTTATCTGCGCTAGTCGTCCTTAACTTAGCAGTGTAGGACAAGAAAAAATGCAGCTAGTCATTAACATTCACTGCCCACTTTTGGGATGCACTTTTACCAACTTTTGACTATCACTTTATAACGCCCACACGATTCGAAAGCCTTAACCACCTGGCCATGCCGGGCCTGCCACATTGATAACAAGAATGTTAAAAAAATAAAACATCGGCCCAGCATGGTCAGGTGGGTTAAGGCGTTCGACTCATAATATAAGAGTCGAGGGTTCGAATCCCCCTCGTACCAAACATGCTCTTACTTTCAGCCGTGGGATCGTTATAGTGTGACGGTTAATCCCACTATTCGTTGATAAAAGAGTAGCCCAAGAGTTGGCGGTGGGTGGTGATGACTAGCTGGCTTCTCTCAGATCTTACACTGCTAAATTAGGGGCAGCTAGCCCTTATGTATCGGCCCGGCATGGCCAAGCGCGTAAGGCGCGCGACTCGTAATCCGAGGGTCGCGGGTTCGCGCCCGCGTCGCGCCAAACATGCTCGCCCTCCCAGCCGTGGGGGCGATATAAAGTTACGGTCAATCCCACTTTTCGTTAGTAAAAGAGTAGCCCAAGAGTTGGCGGTGGGTGGTGATGACTAGCTGCCTTCCCTCTAATCTTACACTGCTAAATTAGGGACGGCTAGCACAGATAGCCCTCGAGTAGCTTTGTGCGATATTCCAAAACAAACTAACAAACAAACCCTTATGTATCTTTGTGCGAAATTAAAAACAAACAAACAATTATACAGAACAATAATAATAGTGCATAATAGGATATCTACTACACCTTATGTTTTACACTTTTTTAATAAAAAATCGTCAAGCAAATTATGATAGAAATATTACCAGAATTATTGTGTCATAATGTCACACTTATTACTAATTAAAGGATCGTTTTATTTGTTTATCAAACTAATAATTGAAGAAATAACAGTTCGGGTATGCCATTAATAAATGAAGGGTAATTTCACCTATTTAAAAATATGGTTGTTTATTGTATTTTTTCTCTTTTTTTTCCATTAATGTAACTTTAGAAATTCAATCTTAGTTTTAAAAGTATTCAAACTTCGAATGTATAAACATTTTATTAAATTAGTTTGGCACAAAATGGCTTACAATATTATATTATTTTTTGTTAATACCTTTTGATAACACCACAGAGAGGATCAGTTAGCCATGTTTTATTGCATGGAAACTTACGCAATGATTGTTAAAGAGATCTGAGGAGGAGAATGTGAGTAAAAGAGCGTCTTTTATTAATTTTAACTGAAATTTGAGATAGTGCTCAGTGTATACCAGTTTTTTCATACTTATATTATTTTTAGTGTATCTGAAGTAAAAATAAATTCAAACATGATAATTTTGGAAATAGTTGAACACGGCATTACGACCAGTAGTAATAGTGATACTGGCACTTCTGCCCTCACTCAGAAACGATATGGATAGTTATTAGAAATATTTGATAAAATTAAAAAGCTCGATTATGTTTTCGTGATGTGAAGAAAACTTTTGAAAGCCTTTTCGAAAATAAGCATTAGAGAAAACTTAGTCTTATTATTCTTGCTGAAACCTGCTCAGAATCCATGGTTGAATTCACCACATAACTGCTCATAAAACTTAGATTAAAAAGATTATGCAGGTATAATACATTTTTTTTTGTTTTTTAATACAATATCACAACAACAATCACTTATAGTTTCTGTCATTATTAACTGAGTATTTATTGATTCACCAGACAATGCATGATCTTGCAAACAAATTGTATTTAAATTGAAAGTATTAACTTTATGATAGTTACTTTAAACTTGGATGTTTCAGTTATATGTAGCTGTTACAAAACTGAATTGTTTTATTTAGAGGTCCCTTGTCTTTTAGTAAAAGAATAACAGCCTCATTGAATATCTGAAATGTTTTGTTGAGTAAAATGTCTTAGATATTAGAAATTAAGTATAGCCTTAAATAGTAATGTACAGTTAAACTATGCTTGTTCTTTATAAATGTGGAAGACTTAGTTATGAACAGATTATTAAAATGGTTTTTCATAAGTTAATTATTGTAAAAGCACTCAATAAAACAACTAAAAGGAATGAAATCCACTGGGCTTCCCATGAATACTGAATCATCAGTTCTTGCAAACTTTTACAGTGAGAATTATCCAGACTGAAATCCATTTTTTAAGTTTAGAGATAAGCAGTTAACCATCTTATTTTATCATTTGTGGTTTCAAATAATGGTTATATATTTTTATGAGCTACAAAGCACAAAAATTATAAGAATTTTGAGTTTCAGTAATATAATAGAGGATGAGTTATAGTTTCACAATAACTTTTCTGCAGATGAAAATGTACAAATGTTCAACACTTCCTAGAAATAAGAATAATTGGGAAATAAACAATAAGGAAGTTCACAAATTGAAATTAAGGTTTAAAATAAGAACTGCAATCTCTTTCTGCTTCAGTTTTTACAAAAAAAAATATTTTCTTCCTACTTTCAATTTATTGTTGTTGTTTGCTCATTATTCAACTATTAGTTTCGAGAATATAAGAAGCACTGCTTTTAAGAAATGAACATACCTTTTCAGGTTTGGTAGATGCAAATTATTATAATCTATGTATTAAAAAAAATGTGGAAAGACTTTAGCATTTTATTTGGATCTTTTTAGTAACTATTAATGAGAATTTTTCTACTTTAGTCATTTATAAAGTGAAGATGCCAAAAAAACGTGGAAAATATCCAAAACAAAGTAACAGTGCACATAATGACAAGCTTATGTACAATCTAAAAGAGGAAATAGAAACTACAAAAGAAAATAATGTAACAGTTTGTACCAGTGAAGAAAAAACTGAGCCAGTGGAGGTAAGTGTTAATTTTGTGAAGAATTTATGTATAAAGGAAAGGTTCTGATAAGTAGGTTTAATTTACAGAATGATAACTTCCTGGGCCAGATAATATCCTTCTGAGGTTTTGAAGGAAGCTAAGTATTAGATATGTGAACCACTTGTTACCATTTTCTTAAGTCCGCAAGGAAAGTGATAAAATTGTTCAAGTAATTAAAGGCCTATTGGTGTGAATAAATTTATGAATGTGATTAAGTATTCTTTATAAAATTACATAACAATGTTCAATATTTTGGAAGGTAGTCAGCTTGATTTCATCAGGGGAAAATCTTACTTTATTAATCTTTTGACATTCTTTGACTTAAACCATTCAAGCAATATATTGTTAATAGTGGCAGAGCTCATACAGAAATATTGAGTATACTGTTAACAGTGGTGGGAAAGATAGTATCTTAGGTTGTGTCTACAGAAATATATAGTATAGTTTAAAGAGGTTATAATTTCATTGTTTTTTACTTGTTTATACATTTAGAGTATTTCATTCAATCTTGAACTCTTCACTTTATAATGGACATTCAATTGTTAGAAAGGGTTCAGAGGAGGACTACTAGTAAAAGTTGTTACATGAAGATAAGTTCAAACCTGAAGGAGGTGCAAGCTGTAGTTCATCAAAAGTAAGCTTCTTACATGGGGCCTGAACCATTTTTTTCACAAAGGCCAGCACCTTTTCAGACTGATGAGGATGATTCAGGCAGCCTTTTTTCCTGCTCATTCTTTTGTCTTATGACCATGTCCTGTACCTATGGAGGAGGTTTAACCTTCTACATTTTTCTTCCCATTACTTATACATCTTTTTCACATTTTGAACATTTCTCCTGTTTTTTGCAATGTCTCTCCGTTCTTGTGAGATCCAAAAATTTGTAGTATTTGGTATTTCCCCTTTCACATGAAATTAAGATTCCCCACAATGGTTTTTGTCACAATTAAGTTTGAAGGTTAATGTGTCCTTATTTCCCACAATTTTCTGATCAACATGTTTTAACATTTTGTCATCTTAAAATCCTTATGTGGATTTCCAATAATTAGATCTGATGTTATCCCTTTGGGATTCTAATCCTGAGGCTTCTGTATCATTTTCATGAGCACAGTTTTCAAGGATTCACTTTACACTTAGTAACATTTTGTGCTATCTCTCCTCTCTGCACTTTTTATCCAAAGCCTTTGTCATTCATCTGACAATTTTTCAGAGAAACTCAGATCCCTTCTGAATTTGACTTTGGCCAGGCTCTCTTCATTGGCTCTTATCCCACTTACCTGCATGATTTGTTACGGGGAAAAGATGTACTGCTTTCAATGGTTTGTTCCTCCTGTGTTTTCTCATGAACTTACAGATTGCTCTGTTTTTGTATTACAACATTTTTTTTTACTTGGGCCATCCTGAATCTTTGGAGTCCTTTACCGATGTGGTCAGTTGCATACTTCCCTGTAGTTCCTTACTTGTTGTTTGTCTCAACTTTTGTCATCCATGGCTCCTGATCCTATTTTTGTTCCTTATCCTCCTGTTTCCACTCATTGTCTTTTACCCTTGTCTTGATGTTCTTATCCTTGCTTTTCCTTTGTTTGTCTAGAATGTCAATAGAAGTATAGGTGACTACAGAGTAGGATCAGGTCTTGTGGGGCCAAGCTCCACCATTTTGTAAACAATTAGGAAACCTTTATGACTGATCTGTTGGTTTTGTGAGAGAGTTTTTCTCTTCCATTTCAGAACATGATCATTAGTTGCTGTGGAAGATTTCTTCCTACCCCTACCATTTCAGGTAACCAGTCTTTGTGTATCTTTACACTCAGCAGCTCGCAGTAAACTGGTTAAATCTGATTCTTCTAGCAGTCTACCTTGCCAGATAACCCTCATTGATCAGAAAAAGGATGATTTTTTTTTTCCATGGAACTAAACTTGCAAACCTTACCTATGATAGTATCACAAGCACATTGTAGCAGATAAACTTCTATTATGACTTTCAGTAAACATTTCTTTTTATAGCAAAAGATATAACTGGTACTATTCTATACATCTTATAAAGCTGCTGATGTAAGAGTAGTGAATCATCCATATTACATGTTTATACCATTATGCATTAAGGCTGCAAAAGATGACAATTCCAAAGAAAAGTGTGAAAAATTGTGTGATATAATTTTCTGTGACTGTAATTGATTCTTTTTAATCATATATCCTTGTAAAAATGATCAAAATGAATTCACCATTTTAGAAATTTGTGACAAGATATACATAAGTGGATCAGCTATTTGTTAAGACTTTAAACAGACAAAACTTGCGCAACTACTGAAGTACTGAAGTATACATCAATCAGTGTTATGAAATTTATTTTTTCAAAACCAGTAAGAGAGTATATATGTGAAACTTAGGAGAATACTGAACAAAATTTGAAGCTTATAAATCATTCATTTATTGGTGTCTCTAGATTCTCACTCTATTCAGGTTCAAAACAGTTTAAACTAAAAGGCAATTTTTAAAATCCCTCATATTTTAAAATCTAGAGCTGGCTGAAACTGTTGGTTTTATTGATTATTTAAATACATATTCATATAATTAACAAACATTTTACTGGAAAGTTTATACATTTTTATTTGCTTAATATGTATGCTTTTTTAAGCAACAAGATGTGTTAAGTTTATTCTCCCATAAATTTTTTATAACAAACACATTATTTATTTTTTGGGCTACATGGAGTCAGTCATACACAAAAGAAAAAAAATAAAATCCAGGCTTTACTTGTTCTTAGTATTTGAGTGTTAGAACCAAAGCATGTTTGGTAAATTTTGCTGTATCTTTTGTTACAATAGTGCATGTTACAGGAAACGTGATAAAAAGAACTGGCACTACCTGTTTCACAATCACATGTGGTTTAAGATAGAAACAGTGCAAGTTAAATATGTAGTTGACTTTTCACACCCAGTTAAAAGTTTACAGCATAAGACATAACTTGGTTTGGAATTACTAAACTGATTTATATTTAATATCTTCATAATATTTGGTTAAATCGACTTGAAATGTAATAGGAAGGTCAACAAGTTTTGTAATTTATTGTGAAAAAAAAAAATTTATTACAATTCTTGAGTAATGTGAATTGACCCTTTGTATGCTAGTTTACTTTTTTTTAGTTCTATTTCTAGGTTATTTTGTTTCTTATAAATGATATGAAAATTTCAACTATTTTGTATCTGAAAGGCTATCAAACCAAGTATCCAGCAAAATGACTCAATAGGCCAGATAAATTTTTACCAAATATCTAATAAATCCTAATTTGTATAAAAATTGGAAATGAGAAAACAAATAGTATAGCACTAAGCTCAAGATTGATAATATATTAATTTTTACACTTAATGAACCTTTGCTCAGTTATTTTGTTGTTTTTACTTTAGTGTTTCATACGTATTACCCCTGTTAAATTGTGATTTTGCCTTTAAAATATGATGGAGATATTTTATAAAACAAGTTGTATGCTGAAAATGTGAATTTCCTGTAGCAATATATTAAATGCATTTTAGCCACAGCTTGTTCATTGCATCTAAACTGTGATTGGTATCTTAATACTAGAAATAAATGAACTTGTAATGCTAGAATGGTGTTTTTTATATAATTGGACACTGAAACTTTCATTTTATAGTAAAATTAAATAATGATTGATATATTACTAAAACTGTTAACTATCCAAACACTATTGGATAAATAGAAAGCTAGCATATTTTCTGTAGTATTGTCATGTACTATGCCTATTTTACAATAAAATAAAGCAAATTTCCAAGAAATGCTTGTGCTTGTATGTATATATACATACAATGAAAGTTTTCAAACCAGCAGTATTTTCACGATTGAGTTTTTTTTACACATTCTTAGTGATATTTTAAAGATTTTTTTTTCTTGTACTTTTTCTGAAATTGTGTAGCACCATTGTTGTAAGAGGCTGGAATGATATGCTATTATTGTTTTACAAAGTAATAATAATATATCCTTTCAGCAAATCAGTAAATTCTTTTTTTTTTTTTAACTGTAGCATACAGACCTAACAGAGACAAGAAGGACCATATACAGTCGAAGAAAAATAACTAGTAACTGGAATCGTTACGAGAATAATACGTGTGCTAATGAGGTAGAAGAAACCTACCAGCAGAAGGGTGGAGATTTTGAGGTGATTCTAGGCTTTTCAGGTAAATTTCTCTGCAACTTGTGACAAAACTATCAACTTATTAATTCTTTATAATTTCTCTGAAATGATACGAAAGTAGATGGAGATATATTACTCTTAGTTTAATAAATGTGTTCACAAGATGCACAAAATAATGAGAAGAACAATTAACAAAAGAACTTAAGTTTTAAGAACTGCATAAAACAAATTTTATGGATAAATTCTACCATAAAGGTAAAAAATAAACAACAATGAAGTAAAAATAAAAGATACCTTCTAGCTAAATTAGATGAATATAAAAAAAAACTAGTTAGGAAGTCATAAAGGTTCTGTTGTTGAGGAAAAACTGTCTATTGGTAGTGATATTATAAAATGTTACATAAATAAAAGGGATATTTGACAGTGTGAAATATTAATACTTCATATTATTTTTAGTTTTGTGATTTTGCTTCACATCTGTTGAAACCCTAAAATTGTGTTTAAAGTCTTTTTCATATTTGGAATATTATTTTTTTAGTTTTTTATTTATTTAATTTTTTGCAGGTTATTTTCATTCCTAAACTTTGAAGATAAAATATCAAATATACAATGGTTCATAAAAGTGTTAGAACAAAATAATGTTTTGTCATTCTATCCACTTTATTGTGATAATTCTTCCATGCCATTAAAGAATATAAATTTCAACAGTATGGTAATGCTTTTTTGATCCATGTTTACAACGTAATTTTCATGTACTTGTACCAAGGGCATGTCATGGTGGTTCTACTTGAATGAACATAATGATCAAATTTAGGGTCTGAAATAACTGTCATGTTTGTCACATGCAGTATCATAACTATATAGAAAGAACCTAGTAAGAAGTCAGCATATGATACTGGTACCTGCCAGAAGAAATTGATTTAATAGCACTTCACAAATAAACCTTGATACAAACAGTGTTTAATACTATATATTAAGTTTTATTGCAATGTCACAGCTCAAAAGAAGAATAGAGAAGTATCTATAGAGCAGAGAGTTCATATAAAAGCTTTACTTGATGCTGGTATTATAAAGACTCAACCAGAGTGGAATATTTGGTTATGTAGTAGCTCAAACATCTTACATTAATCTCTAAATATTGTCAAGAGACTGAAATTTGGTATTAAGTACAAAAATTGGACTACTGATGATTGGAAAAAGAAGTTATGGCTGGAAGATTCCTGGTTTGAAATTTTAGGTTCAAAGCATAGAAAACAAAAGAAAGGTGAAAGATACTTATATTGGTACATAACCTATAATGAAGCATGAAGGAAACAGTGTGATGGTGTGGGTGTGTTTTTCTGCTGAGGTGACAAAGATATTTACTATATAGGTGGAATAATAGACCAGTACAAGTACTATCGGATACTGATTTGTCATGATATACTCAGTGGTTTGCATATTATTGGTAAAGGATTTTATTACCAAGAAGAAAATGAGTCCAAAAAGGATGCTGAAGTCATTCAAATGATGCAATGGCCCCCACTGTCTTAACTCATTTGAACAGATCTGGGATTTGATAGATCAAAAACATATCAAATCAGGAGTTTTTGCTTCCAAAAAAACTTTATGGGAATGTATTAGAAGCATTTGTAGTAAAATGTCAAAGGACACTTTGATTAAATATGCTGCAGTGATGAGTAAAAGACTATCTGCAGTTATTAAAGGAAAGGGAGACACACTAAATATTAACTGTTTGCTGAACTCATGCACTTCCACTGAGTTTCTGTTGTACTAAATAGGAAGATTAATACAATTTTGATGTTTCTTCTGCAATTTACCTTCAGTTGTTCTTTGAAAGTAGCCTGAAATCTAATTTTTGGTATTTATCCTAACCAGGGGCTTGGATCCTGTGGGGATGGGGGTATACATCCCCTCCTTCATTTTAGGTTGGGGGGTATGGTGCATACAATCATACCCCCCTACAGTTTGATCTGTTGAATTGTTTTATTGCATCACAGGCCTACAAATTGTGTGTTTGTTCTTGTGATTCTCATGTTCTCACCAATCGAATTACATAATTAGGCCCAGATGTAGGTTTTTTTCAGTAGCCGAAATGTACATCTTTAATATAGGTGTGCTTCTAAGCTTTTCGATCTAAGCGATAGTTTGTAAGTATCAGTCACTAGGCCTAAGTATAATTGCAAGTATCGTGGCAACAAGATTACTCTGTTGCTGCATGTTTACAGCTTTCAGGTTCACGTAATCAGAGATTACCAATTTGCAAATTGAACAGTCCACATAAGTGGTTGCAAAAAATAATCTCCCCCATCGGGTGTAAAAAATCTATGCCCCTGGTCCTAACACATGCACAGTACTGTATTTTAATACGTACTTAACAATTTATTATTCAAAAGTTGAATATATTATATCAGAAGTTTTGTTACAGTTTAAGTTACTACCTATAATCAGGCTGTATATGACAATTATGCATTTTGATAGCAACTCTGCAGTGTAGTTTCTTCAGCAAAAGGCTCCATTGTGAGACTTTCATTTTCAAAGAAAATCACTTCTTCCAGCATAGTTTCTGTAATTTATTTTCTACTTGAGAACAATAGCTATCTGAGCTAGTTTAAACTGTCTGAATGCACAGAAATCCATAGGCACTGAATTAAAAAACTTCACCTTTAACTCTTCATGTGGAATATCACAAATACTCATTTTATTCTGCAGCTGCTTAACTACACAGTGGTTGAATAGATATGTCATGGAAGCACCTTGTGTGTTTATATGTATATATAACTTGTAGTGCTTTACCAGACAGAGATTCAGAAATTCTTCTTGATAATGTTAGACAGCATTACTTTAAACAAATTAATGGCTTTTGTAACTGACCTCCGTGTTCTTTAATTCTCATCTTTTACAATATGATAAAACTTGCTCACCATTGCTTCCTAAGAAATGCTAAAATTATTAAAATGTAATTCTGATTCATGCCATTTCATCCTGATTTGATACCAGCTGTGAGTGCCATATGACTTTCTGATATGCATATCTAAAAATTATTTTAAAATAACATACTCAAATCTTTGTGTACTTGCAAAACCCTAAATGTGTTTCAGTTATGTACATCATTTTATTTAGTTAAGCTATATGTAATTCTGTATGCCATTGTTGTGAGGGTAGATCAGTTATTAACACAGTTACAGAAATGCATTTTCCATTGTTTTTTTGTCAACAATAAATTATTTTGTAAATTTACTTTTTGTTTTTCATGCAATCAGAATGGAATGTTTTTTTGTTAAAAATAAGGTGATTCATCGAGTCAGTTGCGCCTTCAAGATGAAAAGGAATGGGATGAAGATGTCACTGAACAACCTGATCTTGATTTTCTGAATATTCATTGTGATACTCTTGCCAATACATTGAAATGTATTCCTTTACACAAGAGACTTGGGCTTTCAGAAGAATCTCTGTCGGTATGATAGTAATTATGAAATATCATTTATAAACCAGCTAGGAATACTACAGCACTAAAAATGATGTATACAATTTTATGAGTGAGGAAGTAAAATTGTGTACAACAATAAATATCAGACACATCTAAAAAGATCAAACATGTTTGTGCTATAAATATTGGTATTAGTAGTTTTAGACTAGCATAACTAATTCTTAATTTTTATTTATTTATATTTGATTCTGAGAATTATTTTGTATTATTAATTTTCTATATCAAATTTAGGATTAAACTGGTAGAATCTGGTGTAATATTACTGAGATTGCAATAACAATTTTTGAAAGTAGTGAGGGTATTCAACTTGTGAATCATTAAATTATACTCAAAATGTGTTTTTCTTTTTTTGACATTGCTTACATCTGTATAGGTTGGTGTATTGAATTAATGAAAGTGTATTTTTAAAACTATGATACTGTTTCAGGGCATTATATACTGTTAGCCATCATTAGATCTTGTTCCAGAGAAGCAGGTATTTCACTAAAAGCATAGAGAATCATATTACAGTTATCAGTAACTTCTGATCATGTTAATCTGTCTACATAGATGAGACATAAGAATTTGGTAACATCACTCTAATCAGTAGTTTTGGACGTAATCCTAATAATATCTCCAGAGATTTGTGCAGCAAAGGATATTTAAGTTATTGCTATATCTGTGTAATAAGCTAACAATGGAAAATTGTCTTCATACATGTGAAAAAATTAAACAAAATTACAGAAAATGTAATAAAAATTTTGTAGGTGAACGTGTGTATGTGTACATGTTTGTGTGTGTGTGTAATATATATGTGTATGTATTAAATATTTTAATCAATACTGGGAATTAGCTTAAAATACAAAGTAAAACATAACTGTATAGAGATACATAACAAATAGTAGTTTTCTTTACTGTTTCTGGTTTCCTTGAAAAATATGGCACCATTATGGAACTTCTCAGATTGTAAGGCTTGGTCCTGAACATTTTTTAAATAAAGAACTAATCATAAAACTGTTTTACAGCTTAAATGTTGAAAACTATCAAAGCATTAAAAGCCAGTGAGCCTAAACTTTGTGATAAAAATATCATGACAACTCCACAAATGCCTTTTTCTTCCAAATTCCTCTTAATTTGTCCAGTTCATTTTTAAGATCATAGGTAAGTAAAAATAACATTTCAGATCTATTTCTGTTTTCCACAAACTACTGCCTTAGAGGCCTTTTGTACTATACTAGAATTCATCTGCTAGGCTTTACAGTGAGAGATAGTAGATTCTCTTCAACACTCTTTATACATTTTTATCATATGTGTAATTGATAAATTGACACATTTTTGTGTGGAAACTGTTATTTGCTATGGTAAATATCTTCTAATATTTCTGTATTTCTGTGGTACTTATAGAATATAGAATATTATGTTAAACTTGTATTTGGCAGCTTTTAAGTGCAAGTTAAAAGTATTTTGACTGAAATTAAAAAGTTTTGGATCAGAAATTGCTCCAATTAAAATTATTTTTCTTTCTCCTCATATAATTTCAGCCAGAACTAATTTCTAGATTTCAGCAAGTGGCAGACTGTAATAGATCTTCCAGGAAAGAAAATCCTAAAAATTCACACAAATTACGACTTGTAACCAAAATCAATAGAGATGAAGTTAACAAAAACTTTTCCAAAAAACTGAAAGAAGCATTTAATAATACAAGCAGTTCTTCACCTGGAAGTTCTGAAGTTAATGTTTTAGAGCAAAAGAATACTAAGTTTAAAAATATGGATACCACTGAAGATCTTTCTCACTCAAAACAAAATGTAAAATTGGAGAAAGACTTGTTGCAGTCTTTGTCAGATTTGAGTTTGGATACTGTAGATACTTCCAACCAACCAAAAACAGTTGCAGTTTGTGCTGAACTTAATACTTCAAAGATGAAAGATAAAGAAAGAAGTTCTTTAACAACTGCAAAAGATGATGATGATTTGGAATTTCTTCTGTCTTTAAGTGCACCATCAAATAGCAGCATTTTTTCTGTTAACAGTAAGTTTTAAGTTATATTTATCAAATGAACCATAAAGCTTGTGTGATTCAAAAAAGTTTACAGTGATAAAAAAATTAACAGTCTTGTTATGTGTTGGTGAAAATCAGGAGCCTAAAGTATACAAAGTGAGTAACTTGAAGTAAATGACAGTTATGTTGCAGTTGTGAAAATGATTAAACAAAGTATGTGTAAAAAGTGCTCTTTCTTTATTATGATACTTTAAAATATGTACATAAGAAATTCCTAATGAAGTTAATGCATTTGCAAAACCCTCAAACTGTTTTTTACACTTTTTATTCTGTAGATTTTGATTTAAATCCATTCAGATTCATGATCATTAGATATAGCTATTAGAAATTCTTTTTATGAGCCTGAAAAATGTATCTGTTTTTCAAGATATTTCTTGGTTTGTTACTATTACTTTTGTATGTTTAGTTTTGAAAGCTTAATTATACAAGTATTAAGATTGGAAGTTATCACAATATCAAAATAGGTACTTAGAAAAGATTATAGAAGATCACTATAGTGAGTGTAAGTTAAGTTTACTAGGTAACAGTACTTTCATCTTTCTAGTAATGTATTCCTGTGTTGTAAATATATATAAATCTTTAATGCAAGTTACATTGAAGGTTTTTGAGAAGTCTGTAATGTATGTTATGTCAGGCTAGTGTAAATTTTTAAAGGTTTTAAGAAACATTCAGTTCAGTTTGTTATTTAGAGAGCTGCTTAATACTTTGATATGTAAAGATTTAAGCATTTTGTGTGTTATTTAATGGGTTTTATATATTTAATTAAAGATCTGTTTTGGTAGGAGAGATGTTTCATCTATTTTTGTATATGGGTCATTCACAAAAACAACATTAAAACACTGATAATATTTATAAAAAAAAAAAATTCCACAGTAGGTCCTCAATACATAATAAGCTACAGCTTAACACATCTTTGTTTATTACAGGAAAAACATGGAATTGTGTATATTTAATTTTTTAAACAATAAATCCGAAATGATGTTGAAACACTATGAACATATTGGGGTATATATGTTAATGATGAGGGATGAGTTTGTTATTAATTCTTGAAACCATTGATGTTTGGTAAAACTTCATAATTATGGAATTGAAAAAAAACAAGGACACTTCACAAGTATTTCCTATATGGTTCCTACAGTAAAAGGCTTCATCAGGTACAAACTGAATTAGCTTATAAACAGGTATATAAATGTTAAACCAAAGAATTGGAAGTAACTTCAACATTCACTCTTAGACAAGTGTGGTGAGAAGTTGGGAGGAACTTAAGTTGATTTGGCCATTTAAAATTTTGTCTGAATTTGGTTTTTGCACTTCAATTTATTTGTAAAATATTTGGGCTAGTTCATTTTTAGCCATAAATGAGCAGCTCATAGAATGGCTCTGAATTGTTTTTTGTGTTTTTTCAAGTACAAACTTTTAGTTCATAGCTTCATGGTGTTTCTTGACTGATTTGAGATCTAATTACAGTTTTTAACTCAGAAGTTCTAACCCTTTCTTTTGGTATAGTTGACTTTCTTCAAAATCTTATCTGCTAAAATTTATTCTAATTCTGCCTGAAAGAATTTCAGAGGATAGCCTAGTAAAAGTCCTGATAAATAATAAATTTGGATCAGATATAAATGCATCCCATGTTTGGTACTGCTGGCATACAAAAATACAGCTAAGAAGAAGGGAAACAAAAGTCTCATCAATGAATTTAGTCTAATTCTGCTTAAAAGAATTTCAAGAGCTGTGGGTATTGAGAATTTTCTCAATTTTCATCTTTTTGATAGACATTTTGTAATTTTTTTTCTGGATTACGTTAGTGTTTAGTTTTTATAATGTGTGTGATGCAGAAGTTTAGTCCATTTTTCCTAATTTCCAATTTCATGAGTGTTCTTTAACTCTTCTTTGAATGCTACATCCTATCTGACTTGACTAAACAATGTTTCAGTTTTGAAAATTTAATTGTAAACACAACTGTGGCTGTATTTTTGTATTTTATCTTTATTGTTGTCCAACATTTTTCCTAAGTTGTCTGTACAATAGAAAGTTGATTTATAAATTTCTTTGTTAACTCTGTGATGTATTTTGTGAGAGGGTTTTCCAATGTAGCTTGTCTAACACTAATTCCAGTTTTTGTCATTTTGTACAGTATATGGGTGTCTTGATTGTAAGTTAATGGCCTATGTTTTTTAAACATCAGTGTGTCAGTTAACTTAGATTTATAACCATTATTGACAGTAACTTGATTTGTTTTCAATTCAGTTTCATAATCTTTAGATGATGAGGGTAGAGTGAAATTCCAGTTGTTTCTAAACTGTGCTCTGTGGCACTGCCAGATATTTTAAATTTTTCAAGGGAAAAACACTGTAATATCTACATCTGTCAGACACTACAAGAACTACTAGTTCAAGGTAGTTCACAGTTTTAACATTAGATTGTGCTACATTCCTTTCAGTGATGTTCTCAAATGTTTGAGATATGTCTTGTTTACTTGTACTTTCAGTTATGCTAAGTAACTTCTCAAACTTTCTTATTTCTTAAGTTGTTTGTAAATATCTGTTGACTCTCTGGGTCCATCAGTAGTTGAAATAACTGAAAGGTGTTGTGATAAAGTATCTGCTAGGTCTAGGGAAGTTCAGCGAATTATTTTGTTGATTTTTGTCCTTGTGCATAAAAATGAAAAGATTCTTGAACATTAATAAGAAGTGTGGGAGTAAAGAAAAGGATGGCACTCTACAGATCAGTGACAAAGTTGTGAAGAAATGAAAATATCAGAAACATAGCCATAGTTATCTAGATTTTTGTTTTTCTTCAGTAGATGTCAATCATGAAGAGTGTCCACAGTGTGTGTTATGTCTAAAAGTTTTGGCTTCAGAGTGCATGCTTCCAAGTAAACTAAAATGCCACTTAGAGACCAGTCATCCTAACATGGCTAATAAATTCCATGATTATTTTACCAAAAAAGTTAAAAAGAACTGAAAAAACAAAAAGGTACATTTTTGAAACAAGCATCAATACCAAACAATGCAATGCTAGCATCCTACAAGGTGGCATATGGAGTTGCAAAATGTGAAAAACCTCACACCGTGGCAAAATAACAGATTTTACCAGCTGCAGTGGATATGGTAAACATTATGGTCAGTGGATCTGTGAGAAGACTGCTTTCAAAGGTACTTTTATCCATCAATTGTAGAATCCAACACATGGCCAAAGACCTCAACTATCAACTAATTGAAAATATGAAAGGAAAGGAATAAGGGTTACAGCTAGATGAGGCGACCAATGGTAACAAGGATACTTATTTTATTTGCTACACGTGGTTTATGGATGGTGACAAAATTGGGGAAGACCTTCACTCTTGTAAAAGTATCACTGCAGGTACAAAGGCATAAGACTTGTTTGAGATCCTTGACACTTTTATTTGTGAAAACAACTTAGACTAAACTAAATGTATTGGTATCTGTACTGATAGTGGTCGCTGTTATGGAGGATTGCAGGTACTCAAACAAAACAAAACTCTTGATGCACTGTGGACTCATTGGAGCCTTTGCATCAAAGCAACTGAGTCCTCCACTGAACCTACTCCTGGAAAGAGTGTTGAAAGTGGTGAACTCAGTAACAGAAAGTGAGGGTTTTTAAAAAAAAACAAACTGTGTGAGGATATGGGATTTCAGCACACATCTTTGTTTGAACTAATGTAGCTTGCAATGGCTCTTCCATGGGAATGTACTGTCTCATATGTTCAAATTATGACAGGAACTCTACTCTTATCTTGAAGAATAACACAAATGTGCTAAAAACTTTTTGGGTACTGATTTTTTGTCAAAATTAACATACCTGCGTGAGTTCTTTGAAAAACTGAATGCATCGAATCTCCCTCTGTAGGGAAGCAACACATACATTCTGAAACTCACCTTCAGAAAAGAGTTACTACTGTGAAGAAGAAAAATAAATGAAAATGGTGGCAAAGACTGTTCCCCATTTTGCAGCAGTTTGTTACATTCACTGAAGCTTATTTGACCCATGAACTAATATCTGTTTTTGAGGGGCACCTAACACAGCTCAGTGACTGGTTTGAAAACTACTTTCCAGAAGATATGGAGAAGTTTGTATGGATCCAAGACTCATTCAAGGTTAAGGCCCCATCTGAATTTACCTCTGCAGAAGAAAAAAAATCTTATTGAGCTGTCTTGTGACAAGACTTTATAAATAAAAGATAACAATATGGAACTGAGTTTAAAATATCAGTAAAAGACTAATATCTGCTGCTAAGTTCTAAAGCTTAATGAATCCTAATTCCATTTGAGATTTCATATGCCTGTGGAGTTGGATTTTCAGCAGTTGCTGTGATAAAAAGCAAGTACTGTGCAAAAGTCAATGTGGAATAGGAAATGAGGGTGGCAGTGTCCAGTCTGATTTCAAGGTTTGAGAAGCACAAACATCCTATTAGCAATTGTAGTTATTTAAAAATGAAATAAAACATATTGATTTTTACTTTCAATTTACATGTATTATTCTTTCGAAGTGCTATTAAGTTATTTGGACCTAACTACTAAATAAAGAGAACTGTTAGGTTTTTATTTTTGCTTAGGGACGTTGTGAAAAAAAATTACTGAGACACTTAAGGGCACCGTGAACTGAGAAAGTTTGAGATATGCTAGTGAAATTCTATATATCTTTTGTTTCAGATTACAATAATTTTGGAAATTGACACAATTATTAATGTTTATATGTGACTGAACCATGCCATCTTTTTTAGTATTTAAGAATTTGGAAAGGAACACTATTATTAGTGTTTGCTTTACACATGAGTGGACCATACAATTGGTTTCAGTTTAGTCATTTTGGAAATAAACACCATTATTAATGTTTGTTGTACATATCAGTGAACCATGTGTATCAATTTACAGTAATTTTGGAAATGAACATTAATAATGTTTGCTTTACACATGAGTGAACCATGTTATATGTTTCACTTTACAATAATATTGGGGATGCTAAAGTGTCCTTACATATAACATCTATAAGGAATGCAATGTAAATTAATTATGGACTTCAATATAGATTTTAACATATGGTATTTGTGTAGATCTGTATTCCAGTACATTAAGTTGTTATAACACAAATTCATTGCTTTTTTATTAAACTTGCTCTGTATTTATTATATATTATGGAGTTATAAAAAATTGTATAGCTATTGTTCAACTAATTCTTGATACAAATATTTCTGTAGTTAAGTAATGTACTTTATTGAATTGTACTTTGTAGATGTTTTTTTGAATTAATAATAGTTTTTGAAATTACCATTTGTTAATTTTTTATAAATATGTATTTCAAATTGATTATGCAACATTCCCATCCCTTGGTGTTTTAAAGTAATAAGATAAAATGTCACCTTTTTCTATATCTAGATTCAAGAAAGACTTCACCCAATATTTCAAATTCTTCATCGTCTGTTCTTTACATTGGTGATGGAGAAAGTATAAAAACAAAGAATAATGGTAAGTTTTAAAATTTGGTTTTACCTCCTTCACTCCCAGTCATTGCTGAGTTTTAGTGGCCTTTAATGCTTTTAGGAAATTTGTGGCATCTCTTTATTGATTCATCAATTTTAAGCCTCAAAGCTGTTCTGTTACATAATAACAACGTTCACCCTTCAATACCTGTTGGCTATGCAGCACACATGAAAGAAACCTACAAGAACATGGAAATGTACAGCAAGTACAACTGAAATATCTGTAGAGATCTGAAAGTTGTTGCTCTGTTGTTGGGACTGCAGCTTGGCTGTACAAAGTACTGTTGATTCATCTGTGAATTGGACAGTCTTGCTAATGAGTCACATTATGACAGACAGAGCTGGTCACTCCGTAAAACGTTAGTTCCAGGACAGAAAAATGTGGCGCATGAATCACTTGTTGACCTGGCAAAGATTTTTTTGCCTCCTCTTCACATAAAATTGGGACTTATGAAGAATTTCGTGAAAAAATGAACAAAGAAGGAGAAGGTTTTCCTTATTTAAGACAGATGTTCCCAAGAATAACTGAAGCCAAAATCAAAGAGGGCATTTTTGTTGGCCCTCAGATCAGACATGTTATAAGTGACAAGTGGTTTGAAGATCTGTTAGTTGGGCTGGAAAAGATTGCATGGAAAGCCTTCAGAGACGTTGTTGACAATTTTCTTGGCAATTACAAAGCCCTACATTACATTCAGCTGGTAAACAAATTTCTCAAAGCATACAAAACAATGAAGTGCAACATGTCACTCAAGATTCATTTCCTCCACTCACACTTAGACTTCTTCCCCACAAATCTCTGTGCTGTCAGTGACAAACACCAAGATATTGCTACAATGGAAAAACGGTATCAGGGCAACTGGAATCCATCAATGCTTGCTGACTACTGTTGGACACTGCGACATGATTCACTGGACATTGAATACAAATGAAAATCAGGAGCAAAACACTTTTAATTATGTTGAACTTAATAGCGTATTAGAAACATAAATGCAATTAAATAAATCATTGCCAGTAAACAGTTAACTGTTTATTTCTCAAATACGTGATGAAGCAAAACCAAAACTATATTTGTGCATACCCACCAGATACCTATTAAAAACCTGAACATTAAGAAAATAGCCTAAATTCTAGCTGGTCAAAAGTTTAAGACCACACTGAAACAAAGTGTCAATAGGCAAACATGTAACAAAATGTAGTATTGATTTTTGTATTTTAGGCAGGCCATATAAAATTTTGCTGTGAGAGCCAACTGATTAAATTTCTTTTCCTAATTTGTAATTTTCACATTGATTAGTTGGGTCATTCTATGTCAAATCGTCCAGGGGGCTGCAGATGACCCCACAGAATGCCTTGAAAAAATTCACATGTGCTTATCTACCTATATAATGAAAAATTGCCAAAGATTAGATCAATATCTCTGATAGTTTCTGATATGCAGCTCTGAAATATTTAGTTTATTTTTTTTTACTTTTTTGCAAATTCATTTTTGGACAACTTTTGCTGCTTAAAGCTACAAGAGTAATGGTGGTAGAAGGCTGAAATTTGCTACACTGACTGAATTAATCTCGCATAATTCAAAAATGATCTCAAACCAAGATTATCTCTCTTAGGATTTTTATAGTGAGGCAGTAAAATCACCTTAAAACCCCAAATCATAATAAACATAATAAGACTTGATATGATACAAAGCTGAATTTTGTTTTCTAATTTCCTATAAGTTGATAAATCAGCAATTGTTGTAATTAAAAGTCTTAGATCTTCTGTAAAAAAATTTAGCTGCATGCAACTTTTTATGATTTAGCTAAAAATAGCCCTATTTCAGGCCACAGTTTGACCATATCACCAGTTAGTTATTTAGCCTTTTCAGATTTTTACAATATATTCTTATATCTCTAAATATGATCTACAAAAAATCAAGGTGTTCAACCTACTTTTTGAGTTATAATTTTTAAAAGTATCCTCTGACCATACATTTTTTATTTTAAAAAAGAAATTCAGTTCAGGTGTGTTACTGTGTGCAAATATTACCATACAATTTTGTAAAATACCTGTCAGAATTTTATGAATCCCACTGAAATATTCTAGCCAGCCTTTCACAATGTTAAATAATGAAGTTGTAAGAAACAAGAAAGAATTAATTCATTTCTGAATAAGTTTAATGGCATAACTAGTTGGATCATATGGTAATGAAAATATATTGTGTGTACATTACAGTTATACAATTATGGCTGAGTTTAAGATTTATAATGTAATAAATACAAAGGTAAATCAGACACAAAAAGCACAGTGCTACAACAGGGGATAACTGAGAAAGATTATAGTCACACCAAACTGCAATAATCATGAAAAAGAAATGTTTAAAAAACTGCTTTGGCAATAAATTAGCCTTAACAACATCAAATAAACATTGCTTTGCTCATACAGCTTGAATAAATTTCTGAAATTCAAATTTGATTATGTTGAGGTCACTTTGACTTAGAACATAGTGGCGAGCACTACTGGCTTGCACAGTAGGTACACTTATTAGACAAAGAATATATTGAAAAGGAATCCAGCTTTCATCTTTACGTGACCTTGCAGGACATGAGAACAGTTTGTTTTGTGATTTTTTTCAGAAATGACATCAATACATTGGAAGGTTCATCTGATCTGTCTTTTATGTTTCCCACATACCATTCATGATCATATATGCATGACACATATTTCCCTGGCTGATAATTGTCATTGCTATCATTAGATCCTATTTGAGCTGCTGCAGCATCACTTTCATTGCTACTACCAACAGTTACAACTGTGTACACATCATCATCTGATAGCCTTCTTATATACAATTTGTTGGTAGAGTGGGGAATAAAGTTATGATATGATCTAATACCTGCCATAGTTTTGCATTTTCTTAGTGCTAAAGTAGATCAAACTTTACACAATTCTGCAGGACTGATTCCTGATTGGCAAGAAAGAACTGAATGTCCTGAATGTAGTCCTTTGTCTAATGGTACATATCAGAGACACTTAAAATTTTATAATTTATTATTTTTCACAACCTTTATTTTTTTGAAGATCATGCTCAGAGATGTAAGAATATATGGTAAAGGCTGATTAGAATATTTCAATGGGGTTCATAAATTATTTTAAAATTGTATGGATATATCTGCACACAGTAACACATCTGAATTGAAGGTTTTTTTTCAAATAACATATGATCAGAGGATAATTTAAAAATTGTAACTCAAAAAGTAGGTTGAACACCATTCTGATTTTCTTTGTAGACCATATTCAGAGATGTAAGAATATATGGTAAAAATCTGAAAAGGCTGAATAACTTTGAATTACAACAATTGCTGATTTATCAACTGATATGCTATAGGAAATTAGAAAACAAAATTCAGCTTTGTATCACATTAAAGTCTTAGAGCTATGGCTTATTAAATAAACCAATGCTTTTTACAATTTTGGGTTTTCAGGTGATTTTACAGCCTCACTATAAAAATCCTAAGAGAGATAAACTTGGTTTGAGATCATTTTTGAATTCTCTGGGATTAATTCAGTCAATGTAGCAAATTTCAGCCTTCTACCACCATTACTTTTGAAGCTTTAAGCAGCCAAAGTTGCCCAAAAATGAATTTGCCAAAAATAAAAAAAAATAATTACATTTTACAGGGCTGTAAATCAGAGATATTGATCTAATCTTTGGCAGTTTTTCATAATATGGGTAGTTGAGCATGTGAATTTTTTCAAAGCATTCTGAAGGGATCACCTGGAAAATTTAGCAAAATCTGGATGATTTGAGATGGAATGACCCAGTTGTATTTTAGTCTAAAACATAACATGTAATACAGTTGATGTATTTATTTCATCAGACCTAATGTATTGTATTTACTCAGGTGTTCTTACTAATAATTCCCTATTATGAATAGCAACATCATTTCCTCTATGTGGTTATGAAAATAATTAAATGTTTCAAAGAAGTCAATTGTTTTAGAGCTTTCTTAATTCTTATTTGGACAAATTATTTTAAAATTTTATGTTATAGACTGAGGTCCAACTAATCAAAAAGAAAAATTATTTATTAAATATTAAGAAAAGAAATTAGTTTCTCTCAATTTTAATCAATAATCACTTAAGATTAAACTTAATATTTTACTTATCAAACGTTTTTAACTCACGTGCAAAAAAGGTAAAAAATTTTAAAAGTTGCAGAAAACTTTGAAATTAGTAAAAGAAAAACATTTTTAGATATTACTGAAACTTAGGCCTACATTCTAAAACTTATTTGCATATTTATAATTAAATGAAATATCAATTACGATATCAGATTTATTGAAAAATAATAATTTGTAAATTTAATCTGTATACTATTTCAAAGACTATTTTAATGGTTATACATTATTCAGATTAGTAAAATGGTAGTAAAAATAAGGTGCTAAAGCTACAGCTTGATTTATTTTGAGGACATTGCTGGAACTATCTGTGGTATTTAGCTACCCAACATGCTATGTCAAAACATTTTCAAATCTGCATGTCTATACATCTACGACAAAAAAATTATAAAATATGAGATGTTGCTATATTTTACTATTTTGGATTAACTGAGTGATGTTTCACACACCACTTTATACACAAAAGTTTGTTTTGAACTTTGTAAAGGAATTGGTAGAATACCTTAATATTTTTTGCCTGTAAGGTTTTAAATATATTTTCTACAATATGTGAATACAACTTGCACTGTACCACAAGTTAGAATTTTATTTTTAATCTGTACAAGTAATTTGTAATCAGTTATAATGTAGTCCACACAGTCTTGGAGTTACATATCTCCATTTCAGTATTTAAAGACGTGCATTTTGGGATGAATATTATTTTTATAATTCATAATATTCTAGAATAAATTTTAGGTATAGAAATATCTGTTGATGCAAGTTTTATGCTTAATTACATTTGTGTAACCTTATATTGTGTCTACTGTTATACAAACACTAACATACAGTACATGAAACATTATACTTTAATTAATTTAAATTTTTAATAAAAATTTGTTTAGGTTTTTTTTGATTAAATGAAACCATGACACCATTAATATCTCATTCCATTCAAGACTTCATTGTCATTGGTTCTGATAAGAGTGCCTCAGACTTAAGCAGAGTTTAAATTAAATCCAGAGCTTCATTTTAATAAGAATGTGTGCAACATAAAAGTCGTTGTAAACCTTACAGTGCATTTCTTATAAGTTATTTC
Source organism: Carcinoscorpius rotundicauda (assembly GCA_011833715.1). Taxonomy (NCBI): domain Eukaryota; kingdom Metazoa; phylum Arthropoda; class Merostomata; order Xiphosura; family Limulidae; genus Carcinoscorpius; species Carcinoscorpius rotundicauda. The sequence continues at coordinate 42,736,148 of CM022396.1, read as the reverse complement.
GTGATGCATCAGGTCAAAAATATTGAGGCAAAACTAATATAGACTATAAATTATGTGGTAGTCAAATGTTTTTTCCATTGCTCATGAGAATACAAAGTGCCTGGTTTCAATGTACTTGATATTTTTTTCTCAATTGAAGACAAGACCAAGAATAAATACTTCAGGCTCAACCATTGAAAACAAGAGTATTTAGTATTGGGAATTCTGTATATTATTATGATCATGATTACTATTTTATTTTATTTAAATTTAAGAACTCCCATGTTTAACATTTCATTAAGTCTTTTGACACAAGTGTTTTTAAGTAGGTAAGCCATCTTTTTTTTTTTCTCTCAAATTTTATTTCAGGTTTCAAATTAAGTAATAACTGAAAAATTCTTTTATTTTTCTAGGGAATTCAGTGAGGGAAAAAAGAATCCCTCGGTGTGGATTCTTGTACGTGGGGAGGGGACCTCCCAGGGTAGGTTCTGTTCTGTCTGATTACCTTCTCTGGGATCTAAACATTCACCCATGTGTTTGCCGTGCATGGCAACCCGTGAAGGGGAGGAGAGGATCCTGGTGGTTGAGGGGTCCAACCCTAACACACCACTTTGGCCTCGAATTCCTGTAGACGGGTGGCCCTTGGGTGGCCCCCCTTGGGTCAATCGGCTGGTCCACTTGGGCTAGAGCCAACCAAGTACCAGTGTTGGAAGTTCTCAACGGGTGTTGTGGACATTGTGCCTGATGCTGGTGTTTGGGTATAGTGCTCATGAAACCCTGGCGTTGCTGCATTGTCCTTGCATGACTTTGTAGTGCGTCTCCTTGTAGGGCTCCATGGTGGGTGGTGGGGTCAGTGGGTACCAAAACATTTCCTCTTTCCTATGGATCCTCCAAAAAATTTAAATAAAATTGTAAAAACACAGTCAATGGGTAAGCGACCACGTCTTGAATACTCAGAACAGCAATCTTCAACATCGGTAACACACGTACCTCATTTTCTTATATTGCATTCTCTTTCGGAAGAACCTTCAGGGCAGATGTCCTCTTTTTTTATTCAAAAGGGACTAGAGGGACTTACTGGCTCTCCAGAGTCAGTAAAGAAGCTTTGATCTGGTGACATATTGGTTGAAACATCCACATCCCAACACAGTGAACTCCTCTTGAGTTCAAAGGCAATTTGGGATATACCTGTTGAGATTACACCCCATGCTTCTTTGAATTCTTCACGAGGAGTTATTGTTGAAAGGGATTTGAAGAACGTTCCCAAGTCAGAGTTTCTCGCTGGTCTCTCCACTCAAGGAGTTTCTGCAGTGAGGCGCATCTCCACTCACAAAGATGGAGTTACACTGCCAACAAATACCCTCGTTTTAACATTTACTTCACCACGTGCACCTGCCACCATCAAGGCAGGTTATCTCATTTGCAGGGTTCGGCCTTACATTCCAAACCCTCTTCGATGTTTCCAATGTCAGAGGTTTGGCCATTCAAAGACATCTTGTTGTGGTTCCCTGACTTGCTTGTTGGGGAGGCAAGGATCACGATGCCTATGATTGTGACATAAACCCACATTGCATCAACTGCAATGGTTCTCACCCCTCTTACTTTCATTCTTGCCCAAAATGGTTGGAGGAAAAAGAGGTGCAGCGTTTCAAAACGACACATAACATTAGTTATCCTGAGGCTCGGAAATTGCTGTCCACAATCCCATCTCGAACATATGCTGCTGCACTTCATTCCACAACTACAGTGGGAGTGCAGACAGATCTCTCTGTGCCTCTAAGAGAATCGTTTTCAAAACAAATGAAAAGCCTTTTGACCTCCGTGGTTAAAAAAGTTGATGAATCGACTTCCACACCCATCTCTGTTCCTCCCATACCTTCCAACAAACCTCAAGATCCACGTCCTTCAGTTTCAAATACTGGCATTTCTTCTGATACATCGTTGTCTCCCACCACAAGAGACAAAACAATTATTCGTTTGCGTCCTCAGTCACTGGATTCCTCTTCCAATAACAAAAACCTGCCCACTCGACCCATAGCAGGATCCATGGAGGTTGATAGACCTCCTCCGATTAAAGACAGTAAAGAAAAAAGACGTGGTCGTAAACCGAAGGGTTCTCCAGCCACTTCACCTACCCATTCTTAAAAATGGCCATCTTGATACAATGGAACTGTCAAGGTTTACGTTCTAATCTGGATGATATCAAAACGCTGATTGCTTCCTACCATCCTGTTTGTCTTTCTTTACAAGAAACATTTCTCAAATCTGCTGATACAGTCTCCATTTGGCAGTTTTCTCTGTACAGAAATGACAGGTTGAGTACATGGAGGGGTGGCACTGTTGGTTGATCGACATGTGCCTTCCCTGTCTTTGTCACTCAACACACCCTTGGATGCCGTAGCCATCCGTGTTTCCTTAGGTCATACCATCACCGTTTGTTCTCTGTACCTGTCCCCTGGAAATACATATGATCAATCAGACCTTGATGCTCTCGTTGAACAGTTGCCATCTTCATTTCTAATCCTAGGGGATTTTAATGGACACCATCCCCTCTGGGGAAGTGCTATTATTGATGGGAGGGGTCAATCTGTAGAGTGGATGCTCTCTGATCACAATCTTTCTCTTTTCAATACTGGTTCTTCCACTTACTTTCATGCACCTAGTCAGTCCTTTACCGCTATTGATCTCTCGGTTTGCTCCCCTTCATTATTCTCCCATTTTTCATAGAGGGTTGACAGTAATCCACTAGGCAGTGATCATTTTCCGATCCTTTTGAGAGAGACTGGCCGTGGTTAATGCCACCCTACCTGCATGCCCCGGTGGAAGCTGGATCAGGCAGACTGGTCCACTTTCACTGCTCTTGCAGAACTTGATCCTGCCATCGTAATTCAGCCATCAATAGACGACTCTGTTGCAGCAGTAACTGACTGTATTATACATGCAGCTGCTCGGTGTATTCCTAAAACCTCGACACATTTTCCACTATCCTCGTCCATGGTGGAATCCTGCTTGCCACTTAGCACGGAAGGCTCAAAAACGGGCTCAGGATACTTTTCTTAGATATCCCACACTTTCAAACCGGGTTGCTTTCCAACCGGCCCGTGCACATGCCAGGTGGGTAAGACGTCAAAGCCAGAAGGAATCTTGGATTAAGTTCACAACCAGCATATCTTCTACAACCAGTTCCAAGATCATATGGGACAGGATTAGAAAGGTTAATGGGCACTACAGTTCTGTTTTCCTATCGATCAGGTGGTCAGGAGATTACTGATGTCCTGAACATCGCTAACACTCTGGGTGAAAGCTTTTTTTGGGTATCTAGCACTTGTGGTTGTTCCTCCACCTTCCTGGCCATCAAGACTCGAGCAGAGCGATCACCTCTTTCCTTTCAAACTGACTGTTTCTTTGACTATAATTGTCCCTTTACCCTGGTGAAACTAATAATGGCCCTTCATTGGTCTGCCAGTAAGTCTGTTGGACCTGATGATATTCATTATGACATGCTGCACCATCTATCTCCTGCTTCTCTTGATGTCCTTCTGATTGTCTTCAACCGGATTTGGCAGGAGAATGTTTTTCCTGATGCCTGGCACAAGGCTATTATTTTACCTTTCTCTAAGCCAGGGAAAGATATGAAGATTCCTTCAAACTATTATCCAATTGCTTTGACGAGCTGTCTGTGTAAGACCTTAGAAAGGATGGTTAATGCTCGTCTTGTTTGGTTTCTTGAATCAAACAACCTCCTCTCGCCCACCCAGTGTGAGTTCTGTCGACAGCACTCCACCATAGACCACCTAATTCGTCTTGAAACATCTATCTGAGAAGCCTTTCTCAACCGCCAACATCTTGTATCAATATTCTTTGACATAGAGTAGGCTTACGACACAACATGGAGGTATGGCGTTTTGCGAGACCTCCATACATATGGGTTTCGTAGCCATCTATCCATGTTTATTGAAAAATTTTTAATGGACAGGAGATTCCAAGTTTGTGTGGGTTCGACACTTTCCCGTTCTTTTGTACAGGAACTTGGAGTCCCTCAAGGCTGTGTATTGAGTGTCACACTCTTCAGTATAAAGATAAATGCCATCACTGAACAACTCCCTCTCACTGTTGAAAATGGGCTGTATGTTGACGACTTTCACATCTCATGTCAATCGTCAAACATGAGATATATTGAGCGGCAACTACAAACTGCCCTCAATCGTGTACGGAAGTGGACTCTGGCGATTGACTTTAATTTTTCTCTCTCCAAAACTGTATGCATGCACTTTTGCTGTCAACGAGGTATTCACCCTGATCCTGAACTTCATATCGGTGAAGTTTTGCTGCCAGTGATCCTGGAGACAAAGTTCTTGGGGCTTATCTTTGATCGTAAACTGACCTTTATACCACACTTAAAGCAGCTTTGGGTCAAATGCACAAGAGCACTGAACATCCTCCATGTCCTCTTTTCTACCAGTTGGGGGGCAGATCGTTCTTCAATGTTAAAGATATATCGTGCTCTTATTAGATCGAAACTCGACTATGGATCAATGGTCTATGGCTCTGCCAGACCCTCGGCCTTAAAGATGCTGGACCCCATTCATTACCAAGGACTTCGACTCTGCACTGGGTTTTCTATACCTCTCCAGTTCAAAGCATATACATTGAATCTCATGAACCTTCTCTACACCTTTGCTGTTTGCAACTATCTTTACAATATACTTCGAAACTTCGTTCCTTACCAAAGCATCCCACCTGGGAATGTCTTTTCCTTCCTCTGTGGGCAGTACTTTTTCAGAACAGACGATCTGTCATTGCTCCGTTTGGCCTTCGCATCTGGGTGCAATTGGATGAATTGGGTCTGTCCTTGGATAACATTGCAGATTCCACAGGTCGGCCCATCCCACTATGGTTTATTACAGCCCCCAAATGTGACCTAAAAAAGGCAGATACTCCAGATTGGAAGTACTGTCTTTTATTCAATGAATATCTTTCAAACAATCATTCAGTTCCCATTTATACAGATAGTTCCAAATCAGGTAATTCAGTGGGCTCTGCTATGGTTTGCTATGGGTCAGTATTTGTGCGCAGAATCCCCTCCACAGCTTCTGTGTTCACTGCTGAACTGTATGCCATATCTCTTGCCATGGATCATATTGCAGCTGAGCAGTACTCCAACTGCACTATTTATACTAATTCGCTTAGTTCTATACTTGCCTTGGAATCACTACACGTTAGCTCACATCCTATTCTCGGTGATATTCGAAACCGACTGGCCCATTTCTCATTAGCAGCTACTTCAATTCAGTTTTTCTGGATACCAGGCCATGTTCGTATTTGCAGGAACGAGCTTGCAGACATGGCAGCTAAATATGTCTGCTTCAGAACTGTCACCCCTATGCCTATTCCGTACATGGACTATGGTGTTGTCTTCAAGGCTCGGCTCAGTTCCAGCTGGCAGTCCACTTGGAGGGAGCAATGCAACAACAAACTTTTTCTAATCAAACCCAAAATTGGAGTTTGGCCATCCAGCTTCCGTAAAGTTCGGAAGGAGGAAGTTGTACTCACTAGGCTATGCATTGGTCACAGTTTTTTAATTCATCATTTTCTTTTATCTGGAAGTGATGCACCAATGTGTAGTTTGTGTAACACTCAAATCACTATCAGCCACATTTTACTTTCTTGCCATCGTTAGAATTCTCAATGACGGCAATATTTTAAACATATTTTTTCCCAGGGTCAGTCTGTAACATTGGACAGAGTTATTGGTGATGGTGACTCTGTTCACCTTGATAACATTTTTAATTTTTTAATGGCCATTAATCTTTTTAATCTCATTTAAGTATTGCATATTTATTCATTACACCTTTTTAATTGTGGCTCCTTTTTTACAGTTTTAATTTCTCTCACTCAATTTGGCATTGGACAATGGTCAGAACAATAAATAACTCGACACCAGGACTGGAAAGGCCAACTTCAGGTGACTAACGCTACTGTTTGAACTACTTGTTAGTTGTCCTGGCGAGTTGTTATTATACTTTTGCTGCATATCATTTCACATTTTTACTACTTTACTTTTTAGTACTGGCCATATTGACTCATAACCCGGAACAAGGACTGGAAAGACAAACTTCAGGTGACTGATGGTGGATTTTATTCTTACTTGTTAGTCTTCCTGGCGGGTTATGATCATTACCTTTATGCTACAGGTTGTCCTTTACAACTTTGTTGACTGGATGTCAACATTGGTTTTTGCCATTTTCTGTTTTAATTGCCGTTTTGTTTTTACCTTCATTTACTTTTACAAATTTTACTCCATTTACTTTACTTTTATCTTTTTACTGGACATTTGGCTACTCATTGTTGCAATTTTGCTATGTGTCTTTTAAAACTTCTATTCTTTTACATTTTGATATTGGTTGCTATGATACATAACCCAGAACCAGGACTGGAAAGACCAACTTCAGGTGACTGACAGTGGGTCTTGAACTTACCTGTTAGTCTTCCTGGCAGGTTATGATCATTACCTTTTCGCTAGAGTAAATACCTTACAACTTCTTTTACTCTGCCTTCTATCTTAACGTTTTAGACTAGGTGTCAACATTGATTTTATACTTTTTTGTTTTACCTTCATTTCCATTTATGTCTGTTACTTCATTTATTTTCTTTTACATTTTTACCGGATGTCTGGCGCAGATAGCCTTGTTGCTTTGTGCCATAAAACACTAAATCAATAAATCAGTGGTATTGGATTCACATGTAATAACAAATTGGTATTCAAGAAAAGGCTTAAAAGGTATGATTTGACCAATTGAAGAATATAATATGTATTTTACTTTGAAGACTAAATATATTGACTAAGCCAACTTGATTTTAACTGTTTTCCTTTTTATTGTTTATAATTATAAATATTTATCATACTTAGGTATACCTGAGCCAAGTAAAACGTCCATAGAAGACTGGCTAGATAGCGTCTTAGAAGATTAAAAGTATAATTCCTATAAAATGAAATTATGAAGAACCAGCAGAGCTTGCTGAAGAACAAATTTTTCTGTTTTCTCAAACTTGTTTTATTGTATTGGCATATGTGTTGCACTTTACTTTTCTGCTTTAAGTTATGGTATATTTAACTTTAAAGTGCCAATGTTGATAAATGATGAAATTAAATAATGTGAATATTTTCAGTCCTGAATTAATTTGTATTTTTTTGTGTGTGAGCTTGTTACGTTTTTTATGTGGACTGAACGGAACAGAAAGACACAGATAGCAGCTTGTATAATTTATTACAATGATCTACTTATATGTGATAGACACAAAATAAATTAACTAATAGCAATAACAGATATCCAGTTTCAACCTTCAAAACCACTTATAATACAAAAAGGTACTGGCCTGTGCTTAATAATATGATCCAGAATGAGTGTCCAAATTAGAAATCCAAAATTCCAGTCTAGGCAGTGAATCTGATCCCACGGAGAAATTTACGAAGTTTGAATGGGTATTTTCAAAAAAATTCACAGTCCAATACGTGTTGGCTTTTGGTATAATCCGTAATTCGACTGAATTATAAAGATTGACGCAATAAAATAAATTCACCGCTTTAGTTGATCTAGCTCTATTCACAAATTCAATTTGAATAATCACACGGCAAACGTTTAAACTTTCTCAAACGAGACAAACTTCTTGACCCGAGTAAAAAACGGATGATTCACTTCCCTCGCATCGCCGTCTGTTTATATACTAATCGCGTAACTTCCCAGAATTCCAGAGTACAGACACCAGGCCAGTACAAGTGATCGATCTACCTAGTTTTAGAAATTTCTACGTATATACATAATACTTTATACAGACACCAGGGCAATACAAATGATCGATCTATTTAGTTCTAGAGATTTCTACATGAATAATTCTAAATAAATTATAATTAATTCTGAATACTATTTTAAATGAATAACATGTTTTATTAGTTTAAATTTTAAAACAATAATATAAACAAAAACATGGCATTCCAAACGCTTTATACATTACAGAGCTGGCATATAAAGAGATTATGTTCAAAGCATTTCCAGCATCATTTCGTTTACATTAGTGAACAAGGAAAAGTTATCCTTTGAAAGTTGTATCACTTATATTTCATAGACAAATGTGTACTTTGGACTAAATTCAAAGTTAGAGTGTAATATTGTTTGTTTTAGCTAGTGCTGTTAGATTCATAAACAAGTGAAATAAATAATACAATGTAATAAAGTTGACTTTTTTAAATGTTTACAAATATATTTTGAAACACAATTTAAGAACATTAACTTGAGCTAAATTTTGGATGCAAAAGTAACCAATTTTCTGATTGTACATTGATCATGAACTGAATTATTTTAATATATTTTTATTATACACCAGTTTTATTTTCCATTTAGCTATTTTACATACAAGAACAGTAAGATTTGGCAAGTTTTCTTCCTATACCCTACAGTGTATGCTATGGTAAAAGTGCTACCAAAATCTTAACAAATGTAGAAGTGTCCAGCCAACATTTTTTGCTGATGGTCATGTGATTAAATTTATCCATAAAGTTCATTGTTATTACAGAACACAAACATATTTTCCATTAATGTGATTTCAGAACAAGAGTTTCATGCATTTGTCTTCAAAGTAATGAAAAACATAAACTGGTATGCTATCTTACTTTTGTCACTACATCGGATTTATTAAAATGGATATTATTATTCACACATTGTGAAATTACAATATTTATTTGGTTGTTGTAATAATTGATCGTATTGCAGGACAATATTATTTTCAACAAAATGAACCATCTTGTTACACAAGTTAAAGAATTCTCTTTTTTAGATCATCTTAATACAAGCAAACTTTTCAAGTTGCAAAATAACATAAACTCTCCATGTGGTAAAATATAAAAATAAGGGATTTTTTTTTTAGCTTTGTTAATCTATTTTAGAAGTATTTTTCTAAAATATTGTGTTCATTTCAGTATACTAAGGAAAATTAAGATTTTTTTCACCTTTCACATAATTTAAACAGGATTTGCAAGTAAACTTCAAATTATCATTCTATTTAATTTTTGGGTTTTAAATATTTTCATTTGATTTCGAAGTTTATTATTATTCAAATTGTCTACATAAAGTGAAACTCACAATGCTCTATCTTAAAACATCTGTGTTCTCCACGTACATAATGATAAATGTTCTTTCCTGTAAGTCCAGGATTAGCTTTTTTTTTGTAGTGAAAGCTGAAAACATTGAAGTAGTATTTAATAAAATAAAATTCTCCAACCGTGGTAAAAAGGTAAAATAGTACAACACATCACCTCTAAGAATGAAATTAGCATTGTTAAAATAAAACCGAAAATAAGTTTCTGGCATTTAATTTCGGTAAACACGAAGCAGTGTATAATATTTGCAATGTCATTCTGACGTTTAAACACATTCAGAAGTGTGATACGTTACGAAACTATATTTCCTGTATACAGTGTCGACAAGGCTGTGTACAATATTTGCTATGTCATATTGACCTCTTAAACACTTCTACGCACGTTTGATACATTGTGAAACTACATCTGCTATATACAGTGCAAACGAGGACTAATTAGGTCAGCTGGATTATCACGAACACACCAGTAACTGAACCATAAAGAAGTGTCATAGTATACGATTTGTTTTTTGTTTTTTTTTGGAATTTCGCACAAAGCTACTCGAGGGGCTATCGGTGCTAGCCGTCCCTAATTTAGCAGTGTAAGACTAGAGTGAAGGCACCTAGTCATCACCACCCACCGCCAACTCTTGGGCTACTCTTTTACCAACGAAAAGTGGGATTGACCGTAACATTATAATGCCCCCACTCCTGGGAGAGCGAGCATGTTTGGCGCGAACCCGCGACCCTCGGATTACGAGTAGCGCGCCTTACGCGCTTGGCCATGCCGGGCCCCGTACGTACGCTCTTTACAAGCTAGTAGAAAGATAAAGGGGCGAAAGTAGAAAGTACGAGGAATTGGTTTCCATGGAAAGATATTAAATAGCCCTTTCCCGGCTGAACCCCTACGCCATTATTAATTAACCCTATTGTCCCATTACAATTTTTTAATTCCAGAATATGAAATTTATGTTTACTAGATTCAGCTGGACCTTAAAGAATAACTTCACACCTTGCCTGACAAAAAGGATCAGAGAAATCGGGCTGTAAATACGAAGAAAAAGGAGGGATAATGCAATTGAAATAAAACAAAATGCTAGAAATTGCGATAATAAGTACACGAGTGCTTAATCAGTTAAACTGATTGTCTGACAATGTTCAAAACAGTTAAAGGGTGTAAAACTAGCAAGAGAGAGTAATTTCTATTGAAAGTAAAATTAACCATTGGCCTATATGGACCAATTCATTGGGCATTACTATTGACTCCGATTAATCGGCGAAAAAAATTATATTTACTACAGCAGTGAACTTTTGCACGAAGCCTTTTGTTTTTGCTTATGTAGAGGTAGAATAATCGAATCTTTAACAAATTCCAACGATTAAGTTTAAATGGAAAGATAAAATTTTATTTGAATAGTTAAAAGTTGCTCTTCAGGGGAGGTCAGCGGTTATTTCGTGTACTCACAACGTTGTAATTTTTTTTTTTTTTATTTCGCGCACAGCTACTCGAGGGCTATCTGCGCTAGCCGCCCCTTACTTAGCAGTGTAAGATTGGAGGGAAGGCAACTAATTATCACCACTCACCGTCAACTCTTGAGCTACTCTTTTACCAACGAATAGTGGGATTGACCGTAACATTATAACGCCCCCTCGGCTGAAAGGGGAGAATTTGTATGACGGGGATTCAAACCCACGAGTCGAGCACCGTAACCACCTGGTCATTCTGGGCGTGTTGTAAATTAAATATGTGTTATAAACGTATCAGCGAAACGTTTAAACTTGCTAGAAATAAAAGCAAAAACATGCCCATGCATTCCGGTATATGCGAGTAAGGATTATGGGAATATAATCCTTCAAAAATATCGGAATTCAATTTTTAAAGTATGATTTATTTTGGATGTTTGTATATTATTTATTTTGTTTCACAGAACAGATAAGAACAAGTACAATTTGAAAAAATAATAATTTAGTGTTATTCAGTTACATACCATACAGAATACAGTATTACCATCCACTCACATTTCTTGTGTTAATTTTTGCGCAAAACTACTCGAGTGTTATCTGCACTAACAGTGCCTGATTTTGAAATGATAGACTATGGGAAAGATACCTAGTCAACATAGCTTTGATCAATGTTATATGGGCATTTTATGCCCTGGTGGGTCAGGTTCTCTTTGACCTCTTCCTCCTTCCTGAACTTATTTTCTTGACTAATTGTATATTTGGTCCTTCTCAGGGAATGTCCATGTATATGGCTCTTATACAGTTTTAACTATTTCTATTATTCACAGTATGTCAAGTTAGCTGGTGGCAATTTTTAATCAACAGAGCGAGAATATTCAGAGACAGGGTTTGAACCCACGACCTTCAGATTGCGACTCTGGTGCCCTAACAACATGGTCGCAAAAAACAAAAGGTATAAAAATAATTTGAAAAGCTCAGATTCACATTTTATCAATGGTAACTAAGAATAGAAAATTGATAATTATTTTAATAACAAGGGCAAATCTATACGACAGTTTTTTTTACTCTTTACCGAAATCGTGATAAAAATTAAAAGACAAAAAAACCTTATTGAACATGTGAGTAAAATCATAAATAGGCAAACTTTACAGTTGAAAATGATTTCTCTTTTTTTACACAATACGTGTTTCTTGGGGCTGATCTGGATTCACCACTGACTCCTGAAATTGTCGCGTTGGAACATCGAAGTATATTGACTATAACAGTGACTACAGAACAGTTCCCTACGAAAAAGTTTATTGGGTAAACAAAAATAAGTTGTTGTTTCTAATAGTAGTATGTACTTATAAAGTGACTAGTATTTAGTTTTATGTATTTAAACAAGTTCCTTATGGATAACGGAACCAAAGAAGAAACGAAACCTTACCACATTAGTAGTCTATCATGTACAAATCAATATTCTGCCGAACTTAAATTTGGGTTTCTAGCTGTAACTTCTAATTCTGTGTGTATATATATGTTGGTGGGTGGATAAGAGAGTGAAGGAAACCACAGAAACAACCGAGGATACGGCCTCGATTTCGTCATGTTTTTATGGCTTTGTAATTGATAATTACTTCTTCCGCTGCTCACTGAAGAAGTCGCCATTTTCTCGCATGTGTTGCCTTCCTCCAGTCATCTGTTCATTTCTGTCTGCGATTTCTTTTTCATTAATGTCTTTAATCCCATCGTTCTAGACCTTAGCTCGACTCTTAATCTTAGGGTTGTGGGTTTGAATCTCCCTTACACTTCCTCATTATTTCAGGCGTGGAGCATTATAAGTTTTCGTCAATCCTACTATTAATTGGTAAAAGAGTAGTCCAAGAGTTGGCAGTGGGTGGTGATGACTAGCTGCCTTCCCTCTAGTCTTGCGCTACTAAGTTAGAGACGGCTGGCGCAGATAACCCTCGTGTAACTTTGCGCTAAATTCAAAACAAACAAACCCATCCTTTCACGCGTACCTCCCCTCCCCTTGATAGCAGCAGTGCGCGTCTCCTATGGTGGATGTACAAGCTATATGACAAACCACGTGATTCTTTTTCGAATATGATTTGCAAGGTTTTACGCTTGGGTTACAAGCCCTGGCGGCAACCCACCTCCTTTGTCAACCGGGCTTGTATAATTGATCATTATTAAACATTGAGAAATAATTTAATACGCCTGATCGATTTTCAACTCTCGTCAGGGTTTTGAATATACTGTGGAAACTTAATCCTTTTAACCTATAAGGAAAGAAACTTGTATTTTTTCCGTGATATAAACCACTACATTTTAAGAAATAATTATTCCATCACTTTAAAATCCTGCGCAGTGTATAACAATACCTTGTTTTGATTGAATGAGAGTTACTATTGAAGGATTATATTTAACTGATTTAAACTGTAATTATGTTGAATAAATTTCAAAACTTTGCTACAAATGCTTTATAAAGTTAAATACTAGTTCTATATATTTTTTTATTTATCCATATAGTTTATGTTTTAGTCAAAAGATTAAATTAATGATTTTTTAATTCGAAAAGCACACCATTTTTTAAAATTGTGAAATTATGAGAGGATTATATATTTTCAAGGACACAAGTATGTCACAAGGTTAACATTTGTACTGAAGTCACGTGCTATGCATCTGCGCGGTGGTGTCACCAGCAATGATCAGCTTCTGAGAGAACTTTGATTTGATCTTTGTCCGTTACGAAACTAGTCCTTAAAGTAAACTCTCAAAACTATTCTCACAACCAAACCTAACCTAACAGTATTCCTATATTGTTATTGTTATCGTCAAACAGTAGTGATTCAATCACTAACGAACGGTCTTAAGAATTTTACTTATAGATCTGAATAAATGAAAATTAAGTTTGGCGAAAAAAACTGGTTTGAATATGAATGCTCAACTCGCAATGTTCGCTGCAAAAGTGATCCAATGGATTATAAGTGTACCTTTTTATATGACTAAATCTTCACCGTAAATCAAATATAATTAAATTCTCTCGTAGCTTCGTCTTTAAAGTGCATGTTTAGTATTTTATGAGGTAAAAGAACAATAATAACATAAGAAGATATTGATATAAATAGAAAACTGTGAATGGTCATTACGAATGCCACCCTTTGGAACATGAAGAAGCTGTGAACTTTAGTATGATGGGTGATATACTGAATTTTAGACGCTTTAATATATATATGCTCTTTATATAACTATTAACTTGAATGAGTATTTAACTGTTAATAACTTAATGTATGGGTTATTCGAATTCAAAATCTATAACAAGTATTAATTTTTGTTTCATTAATGTCCTTATCTTACTCCACTTACAAAGCTGTGGGCTGACACTTACTTAATCTTATATCCAACTAAGCCTACGTAAGGTGCCTCTAAACACTGTATTGTTGATATCCAAAAAGTAGTTTCGAAACAGTACTATATTTCCGTTCTCGTTTTTCACTTACTTCCATCGATAAAACAGGAATCACAAGTTTTTTTAATTACAATATTTTGTGGTCTCCTTTAAATTTTATTCGTTCTTCTTCTTGTTAATTACGATTTACAGAGGTTGGTTTTGTACTCAAGTATCCATCTATCTGTTGGATTTTATACAAATTTATTTGCTAGCTACACCTAATTTTGAGCTTGTGATTTAAAAGGATAGCAACTTCCCGGTACCACTCACTGTGGAAATCTTGATATACGCTTGTCAAACCGAATAATGTGATTTGAGAGTTACTCTTATAACACACCTACGACCTCAGAGTGTGCAATCGTTTTCAGTGGTTACGGGACCCGAACCACAGAACTTCGGCACGTTAACCAAGCTCGGCCCACCACCCCAGGGAGCTAAGTGTCTTTACAGTGTATGCTACTTTGTGATGGTGATTACATTTAAATGTATTTATAATCCATATAGTTACGTTAAAAAAGATAAATAAAAAGTCGTAAATATAGATGGAAGGGAGAAATTGTCATTAATAAATTAACTGCTTGAAAAACGTGACGTGAATTGGAGGTTTCTAACAATTTGAGGATCGCGGGTTCAAAACCCTATCCCCGAATTTGCTTACCCTTTTGATCATAGAAGCTTTATATAATGAGAGTAAATCCCAATATTTGTTCGTAAAAGAGCAACTCATGAATTAGCAATAGGTGATTATTACTATTTGCCTTCCCTCTAGTCTTACACTACTAAATTATGGACGGCTAGCCCAGATAGCCCTCGTGTCGCTTTGAGCGAAATTCAAAACTAACCAAACAAACCAAAGCCCTCTCTCTAGTCTAAATCAGAGATGGCTTTTGAAGATATCTTTCTAGTAGGTTGAGAACCTCACATAAACACAGAGCTAGTTACACTTTGTTTTCTTCAAATCAGAGTATAATGTATGTATTTATCTATGAATATGACTACAACTAAAAGATACCATAGAAATATGTCTAGTTAAATCAAATACTTATTCGTGAAAGTTTATATATATAATTTGTTTTGTTTGTTTGTTTGTTTTGGAATTTCGCACAAAGCTACTCAAGGGCTATCTGTGCTAGCCGTCCCTAATTTAGCAGTGTAAGATTAGAGGGAAGGCAGCTAGTCATCACCACCCACCGCTAACTCTTGGGCTACTCTTTTACCAACGAATAGTGGGATTGACGGTCACATTATACACCCCCACGGCTGGAAGGGCGAGCATGTTTAGCGCGACGCGGGCGCGAACCCGCGACCCTTTGGATTACGAGTCGCACGCCTTACGCACTTGGCCATGCCAGGCCCTTATATATATAAAATAAGTTGATTATCAAAGTTTAATTCATGAGGCTTGTTACGAATTATAATACATCTCGGACGAGTTTCCCGTTTATTATGTTACTTTGACGATTTAGGAAATAGCAGGAAATTTTTATTGTAATCTAAAAGTTAATTGGTCGATATCTATCAGATTTATGATATTTGCCAACATGTTTGATACACATAATTTATCTTTCTTAACACAAATATATTTTAATCCACAAATAATAATAAAATTTATAACAATGGTTATTACAAATAGTTATTGGGAATGATGATTTATATACAGAAATTTTATAAACAGTGCCGAGTCTCATATCTGGTTTAGAACTGAGTATTTTATTTATGGTTTAAGATAAGGGAAATAATTCCTTTTAATATATGCGTACTCTTTCACTTGGCAGGGCCCCCCGCTGGTACAGCAGTAAGTCTACGGATTTACAACGCTACAATCAGCAGTTCGATTCTCCTAGGTGAACTTAGTAAAGAGCTCAATATGGCTTTGTTATAAGAAAAACATACACAGACGTGGTAGGAAAAGCTAGCTTCTTCACACGTGAGTTTTCTTCTCTACGAAAATATCTAATGTTCTTATAAAAATACTAACGTCTAAAGTTAATCCGCTAAAGTTAAACAGTTTGTAATAATTGAAATTTATAAATGCTCCTGGTTAAATAGCGGTATTTTTCGATTAATAACCGTTTATCACATCATAGTTATACCTCCTGAAGTTTAGTGTATACTGACTGTAGCAAACCTGTTACATAACAGGTAACAATATTAAGACCACGTCTTCAGGACGGAACTCACGCTCTTTAGCCTTATGGTCATAAACGTTTTTTTTTATTTTTGCTTGGAATGACTTCACATTTTCTCGAGCCAGTTCAGAAGCACCTAAGAGTATGGATAGAAACATGGAAACGTAATCCAGTAAGTACATCTCTTTCGGGTCATCTTCCAAACATTTTTCCTTCAACAACTTCAAAGAAATACACACTGAACAGCAAAACACCAACTCTACCGGTTTTGTTTGTTTGTTTGTTTTTGAATTTCGCACAAAGCTACTCGAGGGCTGTCTGTGCTAGCCGTCCCTAATTTAGTAGTGTAAGACTAGAGGGAAGGCAGCTAGTCATCACCGCCCACCGCCAACTCTTGGGCTACTCTTTTACCAACGAATAGTGGGATTAACCGTGACATTATAACGCCCCCACAACTGGGAGGACGAGCATATTTAGCGCGACGGGGATGCGAACCCGTGACCCTCGGATTACGAGTCGCACGCCTTAACACGCTTGGCCATGCCGGGCCAACTCTAACGGACTAAATCATAACGATTCCTGAAATGACTCACGAATAGCAATTAATAATACATTAATTCTTTCATCTTAGTCCTTCTCATTATCCAGACAGTAAGTCCACATATTTTTTCAACTTAGAATGGAATCTCTCAAGAGCACCTTGAGATTCGGAACAGTTTGCACGAGATTTAATCAGTTTAGCACCGATCTGGTAAACAACCTGTTGAAATAACCAAGGTATAAAACTTGATAACTGATCACAAAACAAAGAAATTAATCAATGCTTTAGAAAGTTTTGTGTGAAGTGTTTCTAAAGGAAGTAGCATCAATGAATCGAGTGGATGCTCACATGATAGTCAATAACTACTGTTCCCTGATCAAATTTTTTTTTTTTTTGCTAAAGGCCCAGCACAATCAATAACCACATGAGTGAAGGGTTCTTCGAAAGTTTGGAGAGTTTTCAAAGGAGCAACGGAAATTCCTGGTTTGGTTTTCCTAACAATTGACAGGTGTGACAAGTTTTACAAAACTGGGAAACATTTTTCCTGATATTAGGCCAAACAAAATGTCTCATAATTTTATCACATGTCTTGTTGGCACCTAAATGACTTTCCATGGGGAGTTCATAGGCAACTTTCAATAATTTGAGAATGATATGCTTTGGGAACAACGATTTGATAAACAACAGACCAGATCTCAGAAACTGGCACATTTGGTGGTGTCCATTTTCTCATGAGTACAACGTTTTTTTTAAAAAGTAATCATTTGAGACTTTCTCCAGTTCATTCTTAGAGAGTTCATACCTAAACAGTGAAGAGATCTGTGGATCCTGTTCTTGCTTGGCGATTAATTTACGTGTAGCAAACGAAACTTCACCAGGTGAATCAGATTTTTCACGTCCGTCATTGTCACTCACCAAGGAATTATTAGAAGTAAAAATATTCACAAGATCCCGTTTGGATCCAAGAAAGTATTTAAGAATAATCTGTGATGTCGTCTTCTGAACACGTGTGTATCATTTATTTTTGTCTTAATTCCGCAGCCTGAGTTCGAGTGACAGCACTCGAGAGAAACACACCCGGATTCTTCTCAACAACATCACCATTCCGTAGGTTAACTTAACGGGTAAGCTCTCTCTCTTTCTCTCTGCTCCTACGTAAGCTTTTCTGCTGAAGTTATGCGGTGTTAATTCTTTGAAATTGAACAGTTTGTAATGTTCGAAATCTGGTCAGTTATCTGTTGTTTTCCGATTTATAAACGTTGATCACATTATACCTTTCGAGGTTTAAAGTATACTGACTCTAGCAGACCCACAATATTAAGTTGTCCTATCGCATGTTACTGTGGCTACCTTTTGTATTCATTGGGCGACATTCTCGAAAATTCATCCCGCAATAATAATGGTAATGACTAGTATTTTAGATAGACGCATAGTTGATTTTTACGCTCGAGAATCTTCTACAAATTTAGAGCACAGTCGGGACTTGTGCAATACACATTTAACAATAAAAGTTACATACATTTATAAATATATATTAAACTGAAACAAACCTAGATATTAAAATAATATTAGATCCATTAAAACATGGGCCTCCAAAAACTTTCACAAATATTTCCATTTTGAAATTTCTCTTCGTCTAAGATCGTAAATCAACAGCAGTAAAGTCTACAATTATCGTTGACAGGATATTTACCTCTCCACCCCTAAATGGTACAATGTTAATTTGGGGTTCGATTTTTCCCAGTGGACACAGTAGATACACTAGTGTTGTTTTTCCTCAAAACAATCTCGGTATGTTTTAACTGAAGATTAAACGATAAGTTGTACTTCCTTATTAATATAAACATTATTTTTTACAATGTAACTGATACATCTGCTACAAACCCGTAGAGTCCATGATCCAATAATTCAGTGACATAAGATACGAAAAACAATACGTTAAAATTATTGTTTCATTTTAACTGAAACAACGAGCTTTTTCAGTTGCTTTGAATTTTAACTCTGTATTTAGTCTTTGATATGACGAAATGAAATACTGTACTTACTGGCTGGAAAGAAAATAATTCAAAAATTCATGTACTTGTTTTTTATTGTTATTCTAATGCTTAAAGGATAAAAAGGCTGAATTCATAATTATTGGAACCGTTGGTAACACCAACTATTATTACCAGCTGGGCGATGTGTGTATCGTGAAGTGACAATAAAGTAGAACTCATTGAAAATTTTGCCAACATGACTTCGAGTATACGAGTTGGTCTTACAAAGTTGTTGAGACGTTCTGTGAGTTTGTGTAATATTAGTTGTAAAACATCTTAACTAGTTTGAAGTGCTTTGATGCAATGATACAAGACATGATGGAAGCAAGCAATACTAGTGTATAAATAAGTAGTTTAATGAATAACTTACATGATATTTTATGGCTTCATTAATTAATTAATTTTATATTTTTATATTGCCAGCTAGTCTGTTTGTTTTTGGAATTTTGCGCAAAGCTACTCGAGGACTACCTGTGCTAGCTGTTCTTAATTTAGAAGTGTAAGACTGGAGGGAAGGCAGCTAGTCATTACCACCCACCCCCAACTTTTGGGTTACTTTTTTACTAACGAATAGTGCGATTGACCGTAAAATTATAACGCCCCCACGGCTGAAAGGGCGGGCATGTTTGGTGTGACCGGGATTCGAACCGCTGATCCTCGGATTACGAGTAGAACGCCTTAACACACTTGGCCATGCCGGGCCATATCGCCCGCTATCCAATCTTATTTCTAATGTTTATCTATTTGTAACCGCTTTTTGATGGGTGAGAGATCAAATTCTTTATACTTTATTAAACTGTATTCGTGACATCTCTTAAATGTCACAAAGTTACTTGTGATTAGTAGAGCAAAATGGATCGAATGTGTGAGCAAAAAAGTAAAATGAAGCACACACTGTAAACATTAACTCGACTACTTGTTTTTTTGCATCTGATGTTTTCGGGATTGTTTACAACATAGATTTTTAAGTATAATCATATTTCAGTTGAACTTGTACATCTATTTATAAATTATAATAACTTCATAGTTAATTTTGGTTTTTGTGTCTTTATTAAATTATTATTAGTAGTGTATTTAGATGTATTTCATTAAAGGTTTAAGGCATGGAACTGACAAATTCTTATAATGTTTGAAACGAAATGTTTCTACTTGAATCTTTGATCAACGATTACTGTAAAAAGTGCCATGTGAAAAGTAAACATACTTCTTAATGATTATAGTAAATATTTGTCGCGCCTCTGACGAACCGGTTTGATCTAGTTCTGAACAGTTATTTTTTTCTTTATCTCTTTATTCCATCTTTAAAGTCATATGTTTTCTATTAAACATGTGTGTGTGTATCTGCATTTTATTCTCGTACCAACATCATGTGAACAGTAAGTACTATTATAAGTTGCAAAATAAATTGAAACCATAAATGGTTTTGATAGTTAGCAAGAAGATTATGTGCACCATTTGATTCTTATGATTCATCTCATGTCCGATCTCATCCACTTAACCAATCAAACAAGATTTTCATTTTCCTTACCCACTCCCTCCCCCCGGCAACAGCCACGTGTGAAGACTATATAAGAAACGAACGTGTAACACTTCTTTAATTTCATAAGTTGACCTCGCTGCTTCAAGATATATAGTTCAAACTCATCATGGTTGACAGCGTGTACCGTACAAGATCACTTGGCGTTGGGGTTGAAGGGTTGCCTGATCAATATGCTGACGGGAAAGCTGCCAAAGTGTGGGAAGTTTATATCGGAGATAAGACGTTCAGAACGAAGCACTATCGAATGTTTCTAACTGGTCTTTTGAGAGACCACAACTGTAAGCACGTTCTGGATGTAGCTTGTGGCACTGGGTAAGTGTAGAAGGTTGTTCAAGGAATATTTAAATCAAAAATGTAATAATGTCTTGTACATCAGT
Organism: Carcinoscorpius rotundicauda; assembly: GCA_011833715.1. NCBI lineage: Eukaryota > Metazoa > Arthropoda > Merostomata > Xiphosura > Limulidae > Carcinoscorpius > Carcinoscorpius rotundicauda. The sequence goes on along the minus strand of CM022396.1, from coordinate 42,715,517 downwards.
TACATTCACATCTGCAATAACCTTTTGTACATCAGTTATATTCATACCTGCAAGAACCTTTTGTAAGACAGTTCAAAGTTGATTATCGGTGAAGAATAAAATAAGCGTTTAAACAACTGCGTAGTTATAAACACATTGCACTGAACAATACGTTTTCATTATCAAAAGACAGATGAATCAATGCATTTCGAAACAAACTAAATAAGATGAAAGTTTCATTTTGGCCCGGCATGGCAAAGTGGGTTAAGGCATTTTACTTGTAATCTGTGAGTCGCGGGTTCGAATCCCGGTCGCACTAAACATGCTCGCCATTTCAGCCATGGGGACGTTACAATTCTACGGTCAGTCCCACTATTCGTTGGTTAAAAAGTGGCCCAAGAGTTGGCGGTTGGTGGTGATGACTAACTAGCTGTCTTCCCTCTTGTCTTTCACTGGTAAATTAGGGATGACTACCGCAAATAGCCCTCGTGTTGCTTTGCGTGGAATTCAAAAAACGTTGTTGCTGTTGTTTTGAATTAAGCATAAAGCTACACAATGGGCTATCTGTGCTCTGCCCACCACGGGTATCGAAACCCGGATTTTAGCGTGTAAGTCCGCAGACATACCGCTGAGTCACTGGTGGACATCAAAAAACAATAAAGTTTTATTTACTAATAAAAACTAATAATTACACTTATTACTTATTTAATCAAAATCTCCTTACATTTTGTAAAGTTTTTTAAAACAAAAAATACAAATGTATTCGAAAATAAAATTGGAAATTTCATGTTACAAATTATTTCTTTAATTTAATACAATTTTAATCTCGAAAGCTGCATTTTAGTGTCTTCCACTTCCAGGCTAAACTTATTGGATGACATGTGGATATAAGGTCTTACAAGCACAGCTGCGTAATGTGGCGTCATTAAGACAGGAAATAAGACCCTCACCCGCATAAGACTTTCTTTTTCTACTTTTTCTGATATTATTCTCGTACTTCAAGTTCTGAGGGAAAAATTAATGAGCTCAGTCCACTTTGCTTCTTCCTTTTTATTCCTGGAGAAGGGCTTGACCTAATGGCGAGTTTTTCGAGCTGCGAACAAGAAAGTCCAAGATTCGATCCCAACACTCTGCGCATTTTAAGTTGTCTGAATATTATAATATTGACAAATAATTTTGCTATTTGGATCAGGTAACTGTTGTTTGATTGCCCTTCCTCCTCTTTAGCAACTGTAGGCTTATAAATAGGTATGTTTCAGTATTGGAGGGGGGTGAGGGCCGGACTTGTTCGATCAGCTCACATATTCCAAAATTAATTTTTCATACTGAAAATACCAAATCTTTATTCATTCAAACAAAACTCATCCTTATATATAAATTTAACGATGCAGAGAAAATGTTATTTACCAGATTGCTAAAGTAATAAAGTGAATTTGTTTTAATAGTGCATTTGATGATAATTTAAGTAATCCTGGTTGATTATCAACACTCCGACTCCAGCACAAGAAAGAGAAACGCTATAACTAAAACAGATAATTATGTTGGTATTTTATTTTTTCTTAACAGAATAGACTCGATAATGTTGTTAGAAGAAGGCTTCAAAGTTACTAGTGTGGATGCCAGTGATAAAATGTTAAAATACGCTCTTAAGGAGAGGTGGAACAGGAGAAAAGATCCCGCTTTTGATGGCTGGGGTAGGTCTAAAAAAATGAAAATTTCTTTCGTTATTTATGCGTTAATAACTCATTTAAAATTTCATTTCAGTTGTATATATATTATCTACACATCTATATGTGTGTGTGTGTATAAGCAAACATGGACGTGATTTCAAGCCAGTCATTTTGTGCTGTAAATGAAACTTTGTGGAAATTTTGGACTATCTATGCTCTGACCACTGCAAGTATTTAAACCTATTTTTTTAACGTTATAAACCTGTAGACTTGCCGCTGAATCACCAGGGGCCAACAAATATAAAAGAAAATTACGAGACAAACATGGAGATAAATCTGCATTTACGATTATAGATGATAGCATATAATTCGGTGAAAAATGACATCATCGAAGTTAGATTCTTTACCCATGTTACGGTTTTAAAAAACATGTTCAATGTTTGGTGGAAATTAGAAATGAGAGTAAACAACTCCATTCATCAGCGATTGGCTGTGTCACAGATTACGTTTAAAGAAAATGTTTAAAAACTGAAATATTTACCATATATATAATAAGATGAAATGAAATGGCGATGACGAAACAAAGAGACAGGAAAATAATTAATTAATATTTAATAAAACAGCCAGAGAGGAAAGAAGTAAAGCAAAAATGCGTGTGTTTCACAGAAAATGGAACAGATGGAAATTACTAAGTTTTAGCCATCGAATCCAAGATCTTCTGGTATAAAGTGAATTTATGAGGCTTTTATTATTACATAGCATATTATTAAAAAACGCAAACTGTTGTTTCACGTTCAAGGTTAATTGTGCTTAGTTTTATCATAGGTACTTTTTTTACCATGACTGAAATTGGTAATCTCACCTTATAACAGGATCTTAAATATAACGTTAAGTACAGAATTAGACAAAAGAAAATATCATTTTTTCAGTATTAACGTGTGTGCTATTTGCTTTTTCCATCAGTGTTCAGCAATTGTTGAAGATGTGACCTGTGCACATTGAGAAAGTGAAGTTGGTGTTTCATTGCACTGATTTTGATCTCAATTCTATCTCCAGACTAGTTGATTTGTGACATCCAGATTTGGTGAGTGTGGAAGAATATCTGTGATTTAGATGGTGACACTCAGAAGACAGGCTTGCCTCCGTAAGTACGAACTGCCTTCATCCTGGATTGGCGGCACTAGTCAATTTTCTGGCTTGAATTTTTAGAGCAAAATGTTAAAAATCAAATGAAATAAAAGGGGCAATAGTTAAGTGGAAACTGCATGGCTCATATATGAAATCCTTTTTTTTTTTTTTTAGTTATTGAAGAAGCTAATTGGCTGACATTGCCGGAGGACATCGTAAAGCCTGGACATGGATTTGATTGTGTGATTTGCCTTGGTAACTCGTTTGCTCACTTGCCAGACTTTCTGGGAAATCTGGAAAACCAGAAAACTGCCATCAGGAATTTCTATGAGATGATAAAGCCAGGCGGTTATCTGATCATCGACCATCGTAACTATGACTATATCATCGATACAGGAAGTACACCAGCTGTGAACATCTACTACAATGTAAGTTTGAAGTTTTTGAGCTTTAATACTGGAAGTTGTAGTTTAGTTTCTGCTTGTGTGGTTATATAAATTTACACAAAGGTTTTGTGTTTGATCAATTTGGTTTTAAAAGGTGGCGTATGATATATATAATCGACGTGAGATAATGTTTTCCCACTAATAAAAACTTACTGACGTATCATAAAATTTTAGTAATGACTGTAATAACACAGTGCATTGATTTACTGAATTTCGCGCGAAAATACTCAAACCCTATCTGCGTTATCTATCACCAGTTTTGATATGATTGACAATAGGAACTATAGCTAGTTAACAGCACCTGCCACTAGCTCTTGGGTAACTTTTGTTTGATTGAATAGTTGGGTTTAACCGATGTGTTTTTATCGTTCAGTATTCGTTTACTATTTACGAATGAATAGAGTGAGTGACTATCATGTTATGTCCCCACGACTGAAAGAAGATCAATAATTTTCAGTAACGTATTTCAACCCCGTGACCACATATTACGAATAAAGCATTCTCTTAGCATGAAAGCTACACGCGGATAATCGAATCCCAGATTTTATCACTGTAAATCTACCAACTTATCGCTGATCTACACGTGAACAAAGATATTCCACACAAATCTAAAAAATTGTTTATCTCAGCTCGAAGCTGCTCAAGAATCGATCCCATATTTTAGTGTTGCTGTGTACGGGTGCTACAAAAATATGTCTTTCACAGTTATATTTGCAAAATTCGTTTTTTTATATCTAACTCCATCAAAAGCATATTCCTACATTTACCCGAGATCTGTAGACAAATTGACAATTGTCGTGATTAATAAGCCTACTTGATGCAATATACTGTTGATAACTTCAACAGTATAAACGACACCTGGTTCATTTAATGTAACTTAAATTAAACGGTTTTAATTATCAGTAAAATGTTTTAGATTTTCTAAAGATTCTCCAAAAAATACTCATGTAGTCTTTTGTTTTACAGAGCAAACATATTAAGAGCATTCAGACCTCCGTGTTGTTCCAGAATTCGAAACCAACCTTGGTAACACTCGACTACACCATGGACATTTCTGAGTTGGAAAATAAATTTGACAGTACTGATTCTGCCATTACGAAGAAAGGGCGATATTCTGGAGTTACAGTCGAGTAAGTACTGATATATATCTGTGTTTTGTAAATACTTTGTGCGAACTACGAATATTGATATGTGCGTTAGTTCGTGTAAAAATCATATTGATTATCGATTAATACAACGACAATTGTTTCGTGAATTAAGTTTGCTATGGAATTTAAACAAAAATAAAATATTATCTTGTAACAACAGTTTTCTAAATGTTATTATTTCTTACTAATATTTTGAAATAGCGGGTAGATCTTTTTATAGTTTTGTTTCCTCCTCTAAAGACTTAATTGAAACTATAATTATATTCCCTTAAAAATAAAATTACAATATTCATAATGTTCCTTAACACTGGCTACTCACTCATATAGAAATCTAACGTTAAGAAAAAGAAGTGTTTCGTCTACAAGTAGATAATTTAAATATATGTCAGAATTAATATTAAATATATTTTGAATGTAAAGAAAAAAGTGTGCGCTTTATCGAATGGGTAACCGTAAAAAACATATGAAAAGTGTTTCCTTTTGAAGCGAGTAATTTCAAAATATGACGATATAGATATGGTCTTGAAAATACTGTTTACTTAAAAAACAATCAAAAACTTATGAATTGTGTGCTTAAACGTGAAACTCTAGTTTTTATTCTGATTCTTTTTTTAATTCGGTAATTTCTTGGTAAACTGTTTCCACCCTTTGAAATGATAAATACAATTAAATTATTTAAGCACTCATGAAACTACTATATAAAATTATTTGAAAAAAAATAAATGTAATTGAAGAATATAAATATTTGTAAATATTTATAATTTATCAATTATATTTTGTACCTTCTTTCATAATAGCCATTTCCGTTTATCGTATTATCCACACCGACTGGAGCCTTTCTCTAACATGCTTCGAGAAATCTTTGGGCAGGATTCTAAACATGATGTATACGGTGATTTCAAATCCATGGATAAATGTGAAAACGAAGCTCCTGCCTTTTACATTCATATTATTCAAAAATCGAAGTGAATGGCATTTATTTTACGTAATGACAACTGTTTGTAGTGGAGATTAAATCTCTGTGAAATAATATTGAACTTTTACTTCTTTTTTAGCAAGTAATATTTTACATGTTATCAGCAAACAAAAAATAAAGGTTATATATATATATATATATATATATACATACATATAAGTTATATGTATGTCTAACTGTTGTTATTATTAATTATCTAAAAATGAAAGATAATAACCTCCTAAGTTATGAAAAATCATATAAATCAAAATTTACAAAACTATCCAAAAGTATAAACAAATAATTGAGGTGTAATATTTGTCCTAAAAGTACTCTAAATTTTTAAAACAATACCGTATACTGGAACTCGCTTTAATCCATTTTCTTAAAATATACTTTATTATAAAAAAGTCCAAACTTGCCTTTAAATGACTTCATAAACAAAATGAATTAACTATGGAATACAGAATGTAATTTTGCAGTTCATGAAAATTACAATATTGTTATATATAAATTTGTATAATTTTCTACAAATCACATGAGCTAGTAAGATTAGATCTTATTAACTGCTATTGGATTAAGTTATCACTCTTCAGATAAAACTAAGAAAACAATAACACAAACTTGCAAGCTAAATCTTCATTCAAGACAAGTATTAGCAATTATAACGAATGTAACAGTGAAATAATTATTTTCATTGAATGAGCTGTCACATAACACCATAATACGACTGGTGACAATTTTAATCATGTCTTCTTTCACTGGATGGATATGTTTTTACAAACACCTTCAACTAATAATTTTTGTGTTGAAAGTAACTTTGTCATATCTTGTTTTATCATGTCTGTTCAAAACCTAACAAGATTGAATGCTATCTTATGTTCTCATAATGGTCTAATTTAGTATCATGTTTGATAAAACTGAAATAGAAACCTTTATTACCCAAGAACTTTTGAAAGGTGGACCTTTCTTCTTCAAAATAAGCATATCACCAGTATCACGCTTTATGTGCTATTCCACCAGTTATCCTTGGTAAGGCTAAGTTTTGGTTTACTTAACATTATACTTATCTGAAAATGTAATATATCACAAAAAATACAAAAACTTCCATAGTCTGTCCGAGGACAAGAGGAATGTGGCGTCAAAGGTAATACGAACGTGTAGATTGTCAGATTGATAACATAGATTTTAAAATTATTTAGACAATAATAAATATACAGCAAGAATTATAACACAGCTTTAGCTTTTTGAACATCCGCTTGTTAAGGGTTGCAAAAAACGGGTTTTTAATTTTGGATTTAAGGACAAAGCTATACAAAAGGTTATCAGTGGTCTGCTCACCATGAGTATCGAAACGCAGTTTCTAGCGTTGATAGTTCGCAAATATATCACTATGCCACTAGATGGCAGTAAAAGCGTTTTTGAAAATAAATGTGTAAAATGTGTAGCCATTTATCCATGATAAAATATTCGTTATTATTTAAGACATACACTGCTGGCCAAAATCTTAAGGCCAATGAACATAAAGAAAAAAATATGCATTTTGCGTTGTTAGACTCAACCACTTATTTGAGTAGAGCTTCGAAAGATGAAAATAAGAAAAAAAGGAAAAAAAAAACTTTTTTAGCATTTAATGTGGAAAATGTGAGCACTATGAAATTAGCCTAAATACTAGCTGATCAAAAGTTTAAGACCATACCAAAAGGTATCAGTAGTGAGTTGCACGGTTGTCATTGCGAATAACTGTAAACATTCGCTTTGGCATAGTCGATATAAGCGTTTGCAGAAGGCTGGCTGGAATATTATTCCAAGTGGTGAAGATGGCTTCACGAATATCATGCACTGTTTGGAATTGACGTCCATTTCTATAAACTTCTCTTGTTATCTACCCCCAAACATTTTCAATGGGGTTCAATTATTATATTACATATTACAAGTTAAAATAGTCTGAAACTTTAATTTCAATGTAGAAGTTAACTGAATGTCTATATCTGTCAAACTTGTGACATTTGGAAATAACACTGATACACACAATTTTCTTTCTTGTATATATTAATATACAAACAATACAATTTATAATAACAGTTATTGCAAATAATGATTTATGTACAGAAGTTTTACAAACTTACGAATAATACTGAATCTTATATATGGTCTGGAAATGAGCATTTTATCGACGGTTCACGATGAGCAAACGCATTTCTAGTTGATAACGGTATTATTCATTTAACAGCTAGCATCTTCACTGATCTTCGGTGATAGTTTTTTTGAAGAAAGTTCTGATTTCATACAGGTATCACGAGTAACTGAGTGAAATGAAAATCCTCAAAAAGATCTTACATTACTACCCGCTTTGACTTTCCTTACGAAGCATTTATGAATATCTTGCTTTTGCAATTTTTCAAACTATGCTAATGTATATCTTTATAATTAGCTAAAAGGCAAGTCTTCCACAGATATTGCGTTCAAAACCTAGTTCAAGTTAATTGTTTCAGAAAGTTTGACTGGTTCGTCTAAACGGAATATATTTTATGAAAGTTGGCTCTTAAGTTTTTCTTAGGAAACTTCACGCGTAAAATACGACTGGATAAGGTACTTAGCGTTATTATACTTTCAGGAACGAAATTCAGGCCGTAATTTAAATACCTTAAAGTAACAGAAGAAATGAACGGAAAAATTTTATTATTAAAAGAATACGGGTCTATTCTAAAGTGATTCGCGAGAGTTAAAGTTTGTACAATAAGAGTTATAAAAACTAAGACGAAGATACAAATCTATACCAGGTTTAAAAATCAATGCTAAAAATAGGGGTATGGGCCACGTCTTTCATTGTTTTGAGCTGTAACATGCGAACCTCTTATCCGACAAAAAGGTACAAGTTTAGTCAATTTCGTCTGGCGTCGGCTGCACGGATTTTGGTACAAGTCTCGTCGTTCGCTTAAGACGTATTTTATACTAATCCTTATCCATTAAAATGCAAAGTCTATTTTAACTCTTCTACCGAATTTCACCGAAACTAGCTCAGTCACTCACAAAACGTGTGACAACAGATAGACAGACAGGTGGAAGATTGTTGTATATGAAAATACGTGATGAGTTTTATAAATATAATATAAATATAACATCTACAGCTTTATTCCCTATCCTGCGTTCACCTGTTTCACTAGTTATGTATTGATACACTATGTTCAGAGAATAAGTGTACGAGGTGTGTGCTAGTAGTTACAGCCTCCAAAATTATGTTCCGAGGATCCATTGCACTCAACCTACTGTTGCAATTCTATTCTTTGCATTTTGAAACTATGGGAGTTCTACAACAGTGACTGTCGAACTAGGCAGACATAGTTCAAATACTGGGAGTGTAGTGTTGTTAAGTTTCTCTAATTTATTAGTTCAAAAAGAGGAAGGTTATGAACAGTTTAATAATCTTATTGTTTCTGTTATGTGTGATTCCCACTACATGGTCAGCGCAAAACCATAGAAGAACTTTAGTGAAATACATTAACAAATAAAACTATAGAAAAACTTTAGTTAAGTGAAATATAGTAACAATTAAAATTATATAAGAGCTTTAGTTTAATGGAATATATTAACAAACAAAACTCTAGCAGAACTTTACTTTAGTGGAATATATTGGTTATGGTATACTTAAACTTGAATAAATAATATGTTAATACAAAAATAATGGCGTATCCCACTTTAGTTCAGAGTTAGTAGTTGATATCTATAAAAGATAAACAAGTTTCCCTCTCTTAACTCACGAACAGTAAAGATCTACAGGTTTCATCCAAAGATATATTTTTGGACGAGTCCATTACTAAGTAAATTGTGGAATGTAGTTACATCTCCAGTTACAATCATATACGCAGAATGTATAAAATACTATTAACATTCCTTTTCATACATCACAATTAAAAATGAACACTTCCTATACAATAATGTCATAAAATTATACGCAAATCGTTTAAACAAATTTTCTTGAATATTACTGTTTTTACTATCTTTCAGAGATAGAGAACAAATGTCTGAAGTCCGGTTTAAAAAAACTCACCAAAGAAAAGTCTTGTGACCAACAAATGCCAAAAAAAAGGGTAATTTTCATGAAATCTGTACAGTTTTCTTCTGCAGTTTTTATTTTCTAATGTTCTGGTAATTATAAAATGTGTTACGTATACTCTGTTGACTATGTATTTATTTAACAATTTTGTTTCTTTGTTGTATTGAGAAACGCCTAAGTTCGAAAATCTATGAATCTATAAGTTTCGAAGTAACACATGATTGGTTAAACCTCCATTGGGGTGTATATGTTTTTAAAACTTTTCTCTAAACTGGTTTGTTGCATATTTCAGTTCAGAAATGTGTATAAATAGTATTTTAGTTTCATCTTATGCCAGAGATCACTCCTCAGTATATTTTTTATTTAATACTAAAGTTTATCTTGAATGCTATGTAAAAAAAAACTTAACGAATATGATGAATCATGGTTGTTGCAGCTGTGTTTGATCAAATTCATCTTAAATAATATGTATCAAATGTTAAGCTTATTTTCAATATAGACATGTCTGTTTTAGGTATCGTTTCAACATTAGTTACTTTTTTCTATTAGTTTTTATTACTGTCTCATTTTTAGTCTTGTAAATGCTTGTTGCTTACCATATTTTTTACGTTTTTTATATCTTTAATACTGAACCTCTTCTTTTATTATCTTTTTAACAATTGACCCTCCCTGTCTTTAATATTGGACACATCTGGAATTTTTAAGTGTTTTTTTTACTGAACCTATGTGACTGATAACTTACGTTTTTTAATAGGTTTTAATTTTTAGTGCGTTATCTTTTGGTATAATTTCTAGCTGTTTCATTGGTATGAATTTACTATTAAGCCGATTTTCCTTCGTTATATTCTTATTACTGAAAATATATCTTGGTAGTATCTATATCTTTAGTATCGGACAATTCTGCGGTCGCGAGATATGTGTGTTTCGTAATACATTTTTTATTATTTATCACATACACTGTTGTTCTTCCCTCATTGCCAGCAGTATATGTTTTATACAATATTTTATCTACTCACCATACCAGCTCCATATTACCAAAGAAGCGTTTTTCGTATTATCATTTGACTTCGGGCAATATCTGTTTTTGTTATTTCGTTAATACGAGACATGTTTGTTTTCAATAGCGATATTCGCTCACTACAAACCAAGTGTTTATTAATATATATTCTAAATATTAACCACATCGGATGTTCTTATTGTGTCATTAACAGAAAAGTATGTTTTGTATTATATATCTAGTGGTGATCATATCTGTTGCTTCCAACTTCTCATGTAAAGAGGGCTGAGTACGTTACATCAAAATAATTTTGAATAAGTAAGTTGAGAAATCATATAATAATCACAGCCAATAAACAGTTGAAGGAGAACGTTAATGGGTTTCATTACTAATATGCTGACATCCAAAATCTATTAATTTTCGGAGTGGTACATAATAACATATTCTGGCTCAAAATATTCATACCCTGTGTTCTTTATTTTCTTACTCGTTGTCTCATTACTATAACGTGTTGTCATCTCTTATTTAATCAAACAGTTGTGTGTATGATGCAATTACTATAACACGTAATCTCTTATTTAATCAAACATATGTGGGTGTGTATGATGTCATTACTATAACATGTTGTTATCTCTTATTTAATCAAACATGTGTGTGGGTGTGTATGATGTCATTACTATAACATATTGTTATCTCTTATTTAATCAAACATGTGTGTGGGTGTGTATGATGTCATTACTATAACATGTTGTAATCTCTTATTTAATCAAACGTGTGTGGGTGTATGACGTCATAGCTATAACATGTTATTTTCCCTTAAGTTTGCAGACAAGTGTTTGTTCTTTATGTCATTACTTTATCATATACATAACTAGATATATAAGTGTTTCTTTTCTCTTTACTACTGAACATTTTTTATCCCAAATGTTAGAGTAAGACACTATGCTATTTAAACATTAGCAGTGATGTTTATATTGTATGATATTTACAGAACACTATTCCAGTCCATCTTCACTGTTTATGTGATATTGAGAATTGCTTCATAGTAAAATGTTGCTAATTGATATCATTCTTTCCGTTTTAACCATCAAAATTAACATCTTTGTTTCATAGTAATTCTCTTAAAATACTTCACAATAAAAGTTTATTTTCAGTAGTAAAACTGTTTTGAAGTATTCAAATTCCTAACGCATGGTTCACATATCTCTCCTCTAGGTGAACCCTTAGCGATTGAGATGCAGATGGAAATTGGGTATCTAGGTACGATTCGTTCGAAATCAAAGGTAAGCAATTTGTAGAGAGATGGTTCTTATATTTCTAGCTTTTAATAAAATATTTTCAAATATGTGTCAAGAATATGATTTAACCTACAAATTGCATTTATACTTTCTTTGTTTTAAATTTAAAACATTGGATTATTAATTAAATTAAAGATTGTACTGTAGAATTTTGTGTAGTATATACTGTATAATAAAGTGTAGAATATACTGTAGATTGTACTGTAGAATATAGTGTAAAATATACTGTAGATTGTACTGTAGAATATAGTGCAGAATGCAGTGTAGAATATACTGCTTGTGAATGAAAATTCGGCATCAACATTGTTCATGCCTATTCTTTCATCATTTCATAAATGAATGTTAAGTCTTGTAATATACATATATATTTATATATAAGATGCCAACTGCTTAACTTATTACTGTATGGAGACTCTACTGTATAGTGTAACTAATGTATCGTGTGAGAGGTGTGCGCACACAGCTAGAAAGGTAAATTGAACAATCGTCAACCTGACTTTGCTATGTTTACGTTTCAAACCTGTTACCAATGTAACTTAATGTTTCACTACACATTTGTTTTTTATAACCATTATACATAAAAGTCAAGTGTTGGTCGGTCAGTCTGTCGATCACGCTCCATTTCTCCTAATTTAATGAGATATTCAAATCCAATTCCATTTTTTTCCCTGTGATACTTTCTCTTTTTATCGCCCGTCCCCATTTTAGTTAAATGTAATCTCTAACATAGGTGTAAATAGCTCCTAAATTTTAACAGTTTTTCTACTATAAACAAAGAGGTAGTCCAAAGGATCAAATCAGGCATAGCGTTATGTATATGATACCACATCACCCACATCATTATGACGTCAAGCTAGGTAGATCCAAAAAGAAAATCCAGGAAGACATCCTTGATTGAGAGCACGGAAGTGTACTCACACTCTATTACCGCCTATGAAATTTTACTGAAAATTAACAAAAATCTATGCTTGGAAATTATTACAAAAACAGGTTGAAAATACCAGTTATTTGTAAGGAAGAGAATGACTTTTCCTTAAAAGAAGAAGTGTATATATAATCACATGGCCATCGTATGTTTTAATAAGTTATTCAAAGACACCAATATGCAACATGTGTGTTAAGTTATATGTAATTGTTACGTATTTTTTATGTTTTATGTTTTTCGTAGACTAAACGCAACAGAAAAACACAGATAACAGCTTGTATAATTTATTACACTAAACTATTAACAAATATAACAGATATAACATAAATTATATAATAACAGTGACAGATATTAAGTTACAACATTCGAAATTAATTACAAAACAAAATAATACTAGTTTCAAACTTCAAAATTAATCACAATACAAAATGGTACTGGCCTGTATCTAATATAATGATCTAAAATGAAAGTCTCAAATTCCAGTCTATGGTGTGAATTTGGTCCCACGAAGAAATTTTGAAGCTTAAATGAAGAAGTTCAGAAACAGTTCACAGCTCAATAAATTCGCCGGCTCTCAGCACAAGCAGTAATTCAGATGAATCGTAGAGATTGACGAAATAAAATCACGGCTTCCGTAGATCTAACTTTAGTCACAAATCCAAGTTGAATAATCACAGCAAACACTTAATCTTTCTCAAATAACTGACTCTCTTCTTTTGAAATAAAACTAATGTCTGACTCTCTTCTTTTTCGAATAAACACTGATGTCTGAATCTCTCTTTTCTTCGAATAAAAACTGATGACTGAATCTCTCTCTGGCTCTCTCGCATCTTCGTCTGTTTATATATTGTAGGCCTAAACTCCTCGAAAGACCGCGAACTTTCTACAGATCTCCAGAGCAATCCGTGCATGTCCGTTCTTGCATGAGACTACAAATCTAGACACGAAGTCACCAGCACTTCATTTACAAACATATGATTGGTCTACTTAATTCAAGAAAATTCTAAATGTTACCCTAAATGAATAACATATTAGTTTAAACTTCGAAATAATAATATAAATATGGAAAAATGAATAATAGAAATGAAAATTTAAACACAACACGACATGTTGTCGTTTACAAAATATTTACACGACATTCACATAACAGTAATAGATTCAGGAGCAATATGTAGCATGTTTTTGGAAAAGGAAATTTTAAATTTCCTTTATTGCCTATTTTATACAAATTAGTTTTAATTTTCAGTAGTTTCCCCTTATTTTTAATGGTCTTTTACGCCCATGTTTTTATAATTACTCTCCATATCAATGTATTATTGTCCAGTTCATGTTACCAGGACTACTCCAAATATCACCATGCAACTATTTAGTTCATGTTGCTAAATTTACCCTAAATATCATTATGCTACTCTCCGAATTGTGTTACCAACATCACTCCGAATATCACTTGGTCCAGATTGTGTTACTAAATTTATTCTTCATATTACTATACTATTTTCCGGATTGTGTTACTATTGTTACTCTGCACATCAATATTTATAGATTGTACTTTACACAAAGCGAGTAAAATACAATTACAAACACTATATTAATATGTTTTGACAAAACAAACCTCTCCTTTTTGAGCTCATAAAATTTTGAAGCTGCTTTTTCATTTATAGTGAATTTAAAAATTAGGGAAGGAGGATTCAAAAGGTGAAGATTTATGGATATATCACAAGATTTTTGTTATTATTAAGTAGGAAGTTAGCAACTGAAATATTTGTGCTGTGCCTGCCACGGTATCAAAATGTAGGGTTTAGCATTATAAGCTTTCATACTTCCAGCTGAACCACTAGGAGGGGACATACAAAAATTACAATAAAAATAAGAATATATTTAATATGATTGTTCTGATTTTAAAATAAAAAGTCGTTTGCTCCAGAAAAACTTTGATATTTTATTAATTATTTAGGCTTATTACATGTGAAGAATTTCAGTAAATAGTTATATTTGTTATTATAAATAGCTATTCATAAACAACAAGAAATAAAATCTGCTTATTAATCTTGTGTAACAAAACTCTCTAACGAAACTTGTAATATAGATTTATATACAATTTCCAGTAGAGGAACCTAATCGAAGGTATTGTAAATTAACTTTGAGCACAAATTACTGAACAAAACTATGTTAAAAGGCTAATTAATTACAATTGGAGTAGAACGTATATTTAAAGTTTATAATAAGATTTTTTTACAACAGAAATAGTAATATAGGACTTAAATTAAATCTATAATTTAAAATGTACTCTATTTATTTAAAATTCATGTTTTCTTTTATTAAATAATGAAATTATAAACTGAGTAGGGTTAGGTGCAGCCTAATTGTTAGTATCCCGGTATGTAAATCTTAGGTTTGCTTTTAATTGCAATTAAACTACAATTTTCATTTGAGGCTGAAGTCACATTATAAAAATAGTCAAAAATAGTTCTGTTTGTGCTATGGATTAAGTGTCTTTTCTTTTGTCTATCTGTTCAAAATTAGAAACAACCAGCAAATATTTCTTGCACTTAGTGAACCTAATCAAACTTATCCTTATCATTACAAAAGTGCTTTATTTATGGCCTTTTTTTTAGTACCGCGATCATGATAGTAAAGAGAAAGACGAGACCTAGAATAGAAGAAAAGAAACTATATACAATTGTATAACTCAAATGACTTGATAAATGCACAAAGAGGCATTCAGAAGAGCTCGTGCATTTTTTTTTTAGTATCACCAAGATGTTGTGATCTCACAGTCAAATGACTTGATAAATGCACAAAGAGGCATTCAAAGCTCGTGTATTTTTTAGTATCACCAAGATATTCGTCAAACAGATGTCGTGATCAGATTTAAGATCATCAAGATATTCGTAAAAAAAAAGTCCTATTGTTCTGTCACAGTTTTCACATTATTACCACATGTTCTCAATTCTATAGTTCCTTGGGAAGAACAGATATGTATCAAACTCTAATGTAATTCTATGTTCTTCCCCCCCATTAAATTTTCATTTGATTTAAACTATCCCTCTGAAACTTATACCCCCATAAAAATGTATCTTTTAACAATATCCTCTGACTCTGTTTTTCTCTGCAGCTGATTTTAAAATATAATATTGGTTATTTAAAGAAGAGCTGATATAGTTAATGAGCATTAGGAACTGTTCTTTAATCGCTTCTTTTGAGTTTATTAAAAAGAATATTAAACATAAAATATGTTTCAAGATATTGTGCTGTATTAAGTTTTCTAACAACTTTTCATAATGTTTTTTTACTCTTTACTTCCATGGTTATTAATTTTACTCCTCACAGACCTCGTTATCTGTTTGTTTTATTGTTAAGAGCAAAGTTGCACAAAAGGCTATCTGTCCACAGTTTTCGAAACCTCACATCCGTCGATATTTATGTCTAAAACTATTATATCAACTTTTGGGATCTTATGACCAAAATTGTTTTATTTCTGACATGTTTTAGATATTCCATCACATTTCTCTGATTTCTTATTCTGTCATTATAATGTGATTCATGTCTCTAAACAACTTATTGTATTTTATCATCAAGAATATCAGTAGTAGTTCTTTAGTTGTGTTCATAACTGTCATTTGTTACGTTTTTTTAAACAAATAAAATTATATTTCCCAAAATAAGAATAATTATCAAACCTTATCTGTATCAAAAACGTAACAAACAACAGTTATGAACACAATAAAGATATTTTTGGCATAATAAAATACATATTGATGACTACGACATTTGTTGACGAAACTATAGTAAACTCGCGTTTTTAGTCGATAAATATTTTATTATACGTATAAAATCTTGTTTGTTCTCGTTGTTAGACACAAATTAATTTCTTAGACTGAGTATACGATTATCATATTTGTGGTCCCGCAATTCACAAAGTTATTATATTTCAATAAAAAATATTTATTATTTACCAAATAATTCTCAGAAGTATTTTATAGGCGTGTTATATGTAGTCTTGGTAATGTAACCAATCTTATTTTATTAATGAATGCTTGTTCTTTAACAAAATATTTTATTGCTTTTGTATCATTCATATTGGTATTTATTTCTCAACTAATAAAAACATTGTATACACTTATCATAATATTGTCTTTTAACAGTAAAGCCATCTTTTCTTTGTGGGTAAAAATATCCTTTTTAAATATTAAGTGAAATGCCCAGACGTTTTCTGTGAATCTAAAAATATCCGTATAATTTTCAAGTAGTAGTTCAAATGTTTTGTATTTCATTGTGTCCTCAAATCAAGCCGACTTATTTTACTTTCTCTTGACACAATATAACATTAAACTTGGTTAAACAATTCATAAAACTTTTTTCTCGTTAATTTCACACTATAACACTAAACTTGTTTTAACAATTCATAAAACTTTCTTTTGTTTTTCATTTCACATTATAACACTAAACGTAGTCAATTCAATGAATTATTTTCGTTTTCATATCAAACAATAATGCTAAACATGATTAAACAATTCAGGAGATTTTTTCTTGGTGTTATTTGACACTATAACACAAAATTTGATTTTTCACTAATAAGTTACAGATTTACTTCTTGATAATGATGACACGTATAATGTTCTGATAATTTTCGGAGAAAATATCCAAAAATCAGATGAATAAAAACGTACTTATGAAAACATTAAGGCTTTTCCAAATAATACTGTCGCGAATATTGAGTACAGGAGTTTAAAATCAATTAAGGGAAAAATAGAAATATTTATTAAAATAAAACCATACAATTTTAATTAGTGATCCAATAATACAGTCAAGAAAGTTATTAGTGTGTTTTATTTGCATGTTATCATTCCACGATTCACTTATTTTGGTTAGCGGGAACAAGTTTATTTTTTTTTTAATATGTGCCTGTGGAAAATCTTTATCATTATCATTTTACACGGGTTGACTAAATGGATTATACTAGATACTCAATATTGATCGTTATTAAGTACTCTGTCTGTAAATTCCGAGCATATGAATATATCTTTGTTTAGTTGGTTTTTAAATGTATTCATTAACATTTCAATACCGCTGGAAAAGTTTAACATACTAGAGTGTCGTTAATATCTTCAGGTTATTATTTTTATTCTTTATTGTTGTTAATACAACCAGCTTTAAATGTTGGTTCAGTATTTATTACCCGTTTCAAGAAAACACTGTTGTTAAAAAAGGATAGCTTTATGTTATATTTTAGTAAAATATCTTGAGCTGTCGAATTGAGATTGGATATTTTTTTATTATTACTTTTGAGCTCTTTTTGATATTATGATATATATAAAGATATACTCCAGGGACATTTCACTTCTATAAATTTTCATGATAATAAATGGTGATCTTGGCATTTGAAGTAATTGCTATTACTCTAACTTGTTATTGTATCTTTCTTATGTTTTACTAGTCTTAACTTGTCGCATGTACATTCAAATCCTTATCTTTAACGACTAAAATAGAAACAGCCCACTATATTATTACTGTACTAGCTGCAACTCGCAAATATTTTGCGAGTTGTTATGCTCTTCACTTGAATTTTCCTTTATGTATTATTTTCATATACTCCATTTAAGCTACACTTTCTTGTAGGCATCAAACGTTAGATCGAAAAATCCTGGTCCAATTGGAAAATATTTATGTGGTGGGACAAACGAACTCAGTCTTTGTTTAATAAAACCATACGTATTTAACTTTATTTAATAAAACTGTACGTAAAGTAGACAGTAAAGTAATCTTACTTATAATAGTGTACAGGGTGTGAAGCAGTTACAAGCCTTCAAGTGTACGACATGGTTTCAGTAGTTGAAACAAAGAAACTCACGAAATCAAAGAATGAAACCAGTAGTAAAGAAAAAAGTGGGTAGAAAAGTGTTTATAGCTCTCAATAAAACGACCTAAAGCTAAATTATCGCAAAGTTCAAAATCATAGAAGTCATTAGATAGCCTTATTACTTTCTCGTAAACAAATGCTGTTGTCAGATAAAGTCATTATGGTAAAATTAAATAGAACTTTAAGTAGACGACATATGTTAGTAGCTTTATAGCACGATAGGCTATTTATGATCTGTCAACCGCAGGTATCGAAACTGGTTTTAGCGTTGTAAGTCCGCAGGAACTTACTGGAAGGGCAGTGTGATGGAAATACTGTAAAAAACTAAAAAAATGGACAGAAAATTGAAAAAAAGGAAAGAAGATAGCCTCAGAAGGTTTAAAGATGTCAAAGATGAAATATTAATTTACGAGAAGAGTTGCAAAATAAGATGCAAGATGTTCAGAAAAACTGCGAACAAAATTCAATTTCTTAGAAGCCAAGATTGCAAAAGCTATAAAAATGTACAGTAGAATTACAACAACAAAATGATAGTTGCACCAAAAGTCATTACAGAACAGCAACAAAGTAAGAAGTAAGTAGGAAAGGACGTCGATGCCACAACTAAACATTCAGAAAGTAAACTGGCAAATGCGAGGATAAAACCAAACACACCTCTCTCGCTCTCTGCATCTGCTCAAGAATTTTAACCTTAAACGCCTTTAAGTATGTTTGAGTATGCAACAAGAAATAGGATAACCCAGTATGTCTACAACTGCTACTACTGATGTTTTGCCAACTACATCATCATGTTGTGAATTTATCAGGTCAGCTCAAGAATATCATTCACTCGAGAAGGAAATATATAATGGAAGACATAACAAGCATATTTGGTATGAATGAATGGAAAATTGAATAAAAATTATTAATCTCCCTGCTTATCTAAAAGAAGCAGATTTAAAAATATCAAGAAACTTTTCATAACAACTGCCATCATTAGTGGCTACCTTATTAAAGAAATTTAGAACACTACACCAGAAAGCAATTACTAAAACAAAATTTAGAAATTGAGCAACGATAAGAATGATACCTTGGCGAAAACTTGCAGATGATGTATAGAAACAATTAGTTAGATGTTCAGATATACACCTTAAAGGAATCTGTTCAGTTTGTAATGGAACAACTGAACAAATTACTACTACAAATGGAAAAAGCCAACACAATTTCACAAACACTTTATTCCTACCTACGTAAAACCGACTCACGCACACCGCAAATATACGGCATCCCCAAACCTCATAAACCAGATTGTCCATTACGACCAATAATGTCAACATATGAATCGTTTAATTACAATCTTGGTAAATACATAGCATGGGCATTCTCCAAATATGCAACATCAGCCAGCTCATTCATCAAAGACTCTTTTAATTTCAAGTCTAATCTAAATCAACTTAATCATAAAGCCTTAATGGCCAGTTTTGATGTTATATCCCTCTTTACAGAAGTTCCAACAACAGAAGCCTGCAAGATAGCCTTAGAACTCTATATTCGAGACCCTAACCCAATTATAGACATTCCCAGTAACCAGTTAGCAACCCTCATAGAATTCACCACAATAAAGACAAACATCATGTTCAACAACCAAAACTATATACAAACAAGTGGCCTAAACATGGGCAACCCAGTATCATTAGTTCTAGCCAATATTTTTATGACACAAATTGAAACACAAGCAATTAATACAGCATTACGTCCACCACTATACTGGTACAGATATGTAGATGACACGGTTGCGGGATTCAAATCTACAGAACACATACTTAATTTTTTCACTCACATTAACTCTATACATCCCAACATTAACTTCACATGTGAACAGGAAGAAAGCAATCAAATATCATTTCTTAACCTCAAAATTATAAGAACCGACACACAATTCAAAACAGAAATCCACCGAAAAATCACCCATACTGGACTATACATTCCTTGGGACTCAGCACACGAAACAAAACAAAAACTCAACATACTAAGAAACCAGATAAACACAGCCATAAAACTATGCTCACCAGATAAAATTAACGATGAATTAGACAAAATAAAACAATACTTCATCAACATCAATAAGTTTCCTCCACAAACCGTAGAAAACATTATACGCACACACCTAGACAGAAAGCAAAATCAACCAACAAAAGTAAATATATCTCACGAATCAAAAAATCACGAAACCATATACTGCTGTATACCATATATTTCCGACATCAGCAAACAAATAACCAACATTTGGCAAAAACTAGTAACAAAATATAACATTCCAGTTAATACTAAATTTATTCAAAAACCAGGCACAAAACTAAGGTCTATACTATGTAAGAACTACACTGACAAACACCACACCAACATTATTTATAAAATACAATGTGATAACTGCCACGACTTCTTTATTGGAGAAACAAGTAGGAAAATGGAAACCAGATTTAAAGAACATGAACAGTCACCTTCACACGTTTTCGAACACTGCAAGTCAAATGGACACAACATAACCATAGAAAACACTAAAATACTAAATAAAGAAACAAACATAAACAAACGCAAAATTAAAGAAGCCTTACTTATACAACAACTTAAACCCAAAATAAACCAATATAAAGGAACTCCATTATACCTATATTAATATTATAGATAAAATTATATATTCAAACATACTTCGACACATTGCGACACTCAGTTACACAACCCCTTCCAAACATGTGGTCAGCTTCCGGTCAGTTACCTCTTTCTTTGTGAACCTGACGATGACCGAAGAAGGTCGAAACGTTGTTCGCTCTTCTATTTAAAATATTTTCTGAACCCAAACGAGCCGTTTTTGCGTATAAAATTCTCATTCGGTATACCATTACAGATTAATAGCTGATGGTACTGGCACTGATCCGCTATTCCAACTATTTTGCAAATATCACATGTCGCATCAGCAGAAAAAAACCCAACTATCATACCAACTCCTCTATGCTTCTTGGTAAGTGCTATACATTGAGGTAAGTACATACGCTAGGTTTTTATATATAGTTAATATGTTAAATTTCATCAGTATATTCATTCAAGCAGAATCCTTATGACATACTCTTGATATGTCTAGAGATCAAGAAATAATACCTTATGACATACTCTTTATACAAGTATATGAGCCCCCCAGTGGCTCAGCGGTATGTCTGCGGACTTACACGCTAAAATCCGGGTTTCGATACCCGTGGTGGGCAGAGCACAGATAGCCCATTGTGTAGCTTTGTGCTTAATTCAAAATAACAATAACAAGTATATGAAAATGTTAAAGAATGATAAGTATTCTCACCCTGCCTCATTTATTTATCGACAGGTATCAATGAAGCATTACCATAATGTCAGAAGTTATATTCTGCAGTTGCATTGAAGAATTAGCCCAATAAAGTGGAATGATTGACAAAATATTATTTTGTCTTAATACACTTGCAGAATACTGTAATAGCTCAAAAATTTAAGTTTTACATTGGATCACTTCGAGTTTAGGTTTACTGGTCTGGGTATTATTATTATGTTTCAAATAATTTTTGCATCTAAATCATCGTTGAAATAAATAGACTAAAATATAGGACTTCATAACACAAAGTCGTGCTTTTAATATTTGTCATGCAGAGAATGAGTGGAATGTTAGCATGTAATACGTTTAAGTTTTACTAATTATTAGCAAGTTTCTAAATATACGTTTTGGAATTTTTTGCAGGATTGACAGAAGATGATATATTTTCTTTTTACATATTGATCAATGTCGTAAAAATATTTTATATAGGTATTCTGCATTGTTGGTAGTTATTCAGCATTTGCATGACAAATGTTTTTTCTCAACTGATTTGCTCTAAGTTTTCTTTGTCGTAGATATACTTTTTACTTTATTTTTGAAGCCTATTTACAATAGATTTTCTAGGGTTTTAAAGTATTTTTAGAAAAGTGACGTAAAATGAATAAAACAAGTATTTTCGAAATGACGTCACCACAACTGAAAAAAGGATGTTTCCGTAATATGTATTATTGAAATTATAATTCACTTCTATTTCGAGATTAACCAAGTCTGTGTTTTTAAATCGGTTTTACTGTAGGTGATGGACAAAATGTAGGCTGAGAGTCTATATTATTTCACCACCATTTACAGGATAGATATTCACTAAGGCTGAACCATATGTCGTTAGAAAGGCCGAGTCATCATTGTTTTTTTGTGTTTGTTTTCGTCATTGAAAGACACCTTTGTTAGCTCTGTTGAAAAATTCAATAACGGCTTTAAGAACAAAAGGAAATCTATATAATGTGCCTAATAAAGAGAATTATGTTACTGAATGGAGTGTTATGTTTAACACATAAAGTTCGGTTTTAATGTATACTCACGTCATGACGAAAAATTATAAAGCTGTTTGTATAATTTTCCTTAAAAATAGTAAAAACTGTCTTCTAGTTTTAATAGTACGACATTATTGGATAACACAAAATGATTTTGTGATTGAACTTACTACTTAATTACATACATTTGTAATTCCAAATGTAATTTTCTAGCTGTACAAATAGGCTACCACGTCAAAAGCACACCATCAATCCCTGTGTGTTCTATAATTCATATAGTATAAAAGACAGTGGCTCCTTAGCACCTGTTTTAACAGTCCTATCACAAACAAATATTCAGAAGCTGCGTAAGACAACATTTGCAGATTCTTGTGTGGAATACTTTGACCATTCGCTTCATCATCCACTTGCTTGAGGTATGTCACTGTTCCAAGGACATGCTATGAAAACAGACTTTGTACAACAGACCATTGTTTCTTTTTTGAATGGAACTCCTTTTCGATTACGCTACACATTGATTTCTGGGAAACTTGGACAGCTCTTTCCACTAACTTTTATATCCACGTGTTCTCATATGTTACAAGATGCCACAGTTTGCTTACCACTGCCGGCACATGATGATTGTTGCAACTATTATTTTGAATGGTCCTGAGCCCCAAAGTTTACACACGTTTTCTTTTTGTTTTGTTTTCGAAAGGTTTGCTACATACCCTTTCCAAAAGTGGTCCGTTTTCGTTGGCGTCATGTTATCCACGAAACATCAAAAACGTTAAATATATTTCTGGTATATTTCATTGTATAGTGACTTTATATTGGCTGCGGTTGTTATGAGATTTGTCGACTTGTATACTCAAAATCAAATCGTTTTACTATAACGTACTCGACTCTACTTTCTACAGGAGTGTGGTAATAGTTATTGAAAAGTGAGAAGCATATTAATAATTGTTGATAGGAAGATGTAAATAACTAGGAGTGTATAAAAGTAACCATATTATATTATAGAAAATGTTATTATGATCAAGAAAATAACATTGTACCAATTATCTAGACGTCTATATAATAATATTCATATTTTCAAAATAAAACTATTTATCGAATTCAACCAGTATGGTGTAGTAGGCAAAATTTTGTACTGTGAATTCAAGGCTCAATATTTCGCGTCTCTTTGTTATAAAATTGTGTTCAGTACTTTGAGACGGTGGATGCGTTATAAGAGTAACAGTAAAACCTTACTATTCGATTACATTATTACAAGTGGATGTTATTTAATAGTGTTTTATTTGTAGTTTATCAATTCAAAATTGGGAATGGCTAGTTTTCATACATTTACTACACCAAGTTATATTTAATTACATAAAAGTAACAAATTATAGAAGCGATTATAATGCTAGAAATTTACTATTTAAATCGTGCAAACTATGGCTCAAGTTAACTTATAAAAACACTAGATAATGTATTTAAATTTTATAAAATATTTCACAAAGATAAACAGTTTTTGATATATATAATTAGTATCTTTTCTCCGAGCATATTCTATAGGTCGAAAAAATGATTTAATGATTTAGTAGTTAACGTGGGTTATTTAAAAAAAACTGTATGTCATACCTTGTCTTTTCGACAACGAAAGGTTAAGGTATGGTCTGGTGGATAGCGGGCTGAGATCAAGAAATAATACCGCTGAACGCGCTTCGCTGAACTTTGTGGCGGCGGATACTGTTGGCTGCTTAGCTTCCCTCTGTTACGTATTTTTATGTTTTATGTTTTTCGTAGACTAAACGCAACAGAAAAACACAGATAACAGCTTGTATAATTTATTACACTAAACTAAATATATATATGTAACAGATATAACATAAATTACATAACAACAGTGACAGATATTAAGTTACAACATTCAAAATTAATTATAACACAAAATAGTACTGGTTTCAACCTTCAAAGTTAATTACGATACAAAATGGTACTAGTTTCAACCTTCAATGTTAATTACGATACAAAATGTTACTGGCCTGTGTCAAATATAATGATCTAGAATGAAAGTCCAAAAGTTCAGATCAGAAATCCGAAATTCTAGTCTAGGAGGTGAATTTGGTCCCACGAAGAAATTTCGAAGTTTGAATGGAGAATGACGAAGTTCTTTTTTACGGTGCTTCTTGATGAACGTCTCAAACTTGCCGACTCTCAGCACAACCAGTAATTCAGATGAATCGTAGAGATTGACGAAATAAAATCACAGCTTCTGTAGATCTAACTTCAGTCACAAATCACAGCAAACACTCAAATGAATGACCGACTCTCTTCTTTTGAATAAAACTGTCTGACTCCTCTTTTTTCCTTTCTTCTCGCGTCACCGTCTTTTATACCAGTAGGCCTACTTCTCGAACATTCGCGTTACTTCCCAACTTCCAGAGAAATCCGCGCATGTCCGCTCTTGCACAAAACTTCTCGTCTAGACACTAGGCCGCCAGCATTTTATTTAAATACATATGATTGGTCTACCTAATTCTAGAAAATTCTAAATGTTATTTTAAATGAATGACAACATATTTTATTAGTTTAAACCTTGAAACAATAATATAAATATGGAAATATAAATAATAGAAATGAAAATTTAAACATAACACGACATGTTGTCGCTTACAAAACATTTACACGACATTTACATAACACCTCTCATCATTAACAAGTCCTGACTCTTTAACCTCAGTGTGCATAAGGTGCCTCTTAGGTTGAATATTCCAATTGTACTGTTATTTTGTGAGAAAACAGAAATATTTGAAGAAATAACTTAAGGGAATGTTGTATAATTTTCATATGGAGAACTTGTTTCTGATAACATTAAAATGAGTTTACGCTTTACCAAACATTTATCTAGTTTCTTCATGTTATTTCAGTTTTAGGGCTAGTTATAAAATCAGTGTAAAAATAGCACTTTCTTCTTATTAACTACGGTACTTCTTTAGATTTTCGAAACACACCTGACTCTTCAACATTGGTGGAAAGACTCAAGACTGGCGTTTAACAACACTTTAGCGTTACACATCGGTGGCCAGACTTCACTTAAAGATGCTATATGAACACCCACACTATTGTTTGGAAATGAGAAAGATAGTGAACTTGTTGAGATAACCGAAGACAATATATTTGTTAGAGTGAATAATAGTGGTGACATCTACTTCGCCGTGAGGTACGTCCAAGATTTATGTTTACAACATTGTACATCATACAGACAAACGCACACAAGAGAAAAAAACTGTATTTTATAAATTATTAAACCTTCTGATTCATCAGTATTTTTTAATATTAATTTGTAACATCTTTTCATTTCCTCTTAAGCTTCTTATTTTTGTATGTGAAGAATTTAACTGCGTACTATTTTCAGATTTCCTAACTATATAGTATTGCCTTTTACTTAAAATTTCTTTCATTTAAGGAATGTCATATCTTAGCTTAACTTTTCTAAAATGAATTACATCATAATGATGTTTGTTTTATTCTAATACAAGTTAACAATAAAATGAATATTAAGTTCAGTACAATAATTATTTTTAAGGAACAGTTCCGCGTCCGACACTTTCACTAAATAAAATACGCATTAGATACGCAATGACCAATAAAATCTTACTTATATCTTTACTGCAAACCTTTTTGTGCTACAGAAAAGAATTGGATTATTACTGCTGCCATTTGTTGTCGGGTTGGTCTTTATTATGTCAATCACACTAAAAACACATTGAAACTGATTGAATCACATTCTTTGTTTGTTTTGAGAATTTCGCGCACAGCTACACGTATGCTATCCGCGTCAGCTGTCCCGACTCAGCAGTATAACACTACATGGAAAGCAGCAAGTCAGCACCACCCATTGCCAACTCTTGAGATACTATTTTACCAACGAATAGTGGGGCTAACCGCCACATTATAGCGTTTTCACGGTTGAAAGAGCGGGCATGTTTGGTATAACGGGGTTCAACCGCGCACCTCCTTAGATTGCAAGTTGATCGCTCTAACTAGCCTGCCATGCTTGGTCCTTAAATCACGTAGAAATAGAATTGATATATAAACTTCTTTACCGTTATACGATGATATTTACACCAATAATCAAAGACTATTCAATTTATTAGAACTTTGAAATAGCGTACCATTTCTGTGATCTGTAAAAAATATATCCATACAAAGATTTAGTTTCGGGGTTAAAATTAAACGGTATAGTGAATGTTTTTCTTTTGTTTTTGAATTTCGCGCAAAGCTATTCGAGAGCTATCTACGCTAGCCGTTTCTAATTTAGCAGTTTAGGACAGAGGGAAGGCAGCTAGTCATCACCACCCACCGCCAACTCTTGTGCTACTCTTTTACAAACGAATAGTGTGACAGACCGACACATTATACCGCCCCCACGGCTGAAAGGGCGAGCGTGTTTGACGCGATGGAGATGCAAACCCGCGACCGCACGTATTAACATGCTTGGCCATGCCGGGCCCCTTAAGAATATGAAATGAACCTATCATCAGCGTGCAAGTCAATTATAGTCTAGAAATGTGATTACTTTCAAACTCTATATATGAGCTCTAACAAAATTTGTTTTAATTACCAAAGTTTTTACTGATTATTGCTTGAGTGGTGTAAAAATATGAATAGAAGTTTGGATTAGTAACCGCAGAAAAGGGTTTATAAATGTTTCATGTGTTGACAAACACTAAGCAGACTGTATATACTTCTTTTGGTTTGGAACATGTTGTTTTGGATGTTATATACGTGTATGCTTGTATATACCACAAAACAACACCTCCTCTCGATCTTATTAATATCTAAATGAGTAAACCTTATAACATAACTCCAAGTTGGAACTTTAAAACTCGTCAACGAGCTCCAACCTGCTGGTCAATTTGTTTTCGTATTTTAGAGATTCTTAATGTTTACACTGATACACGAATCTTTCATAATAGTAGCAGAAAATAACCTGTTAAAAAAGAAACAATCGACTTGTTTTAATATTCAATCGAATTGATTACAACAAACTTCGAACGAGTTAGACGTGCGAAAACACTGTTCTGAGAAAGCTCAAATATTTTTAGCACGAGCTAGCTTTTTTACAAATCAGCTTGTTTGTTTGCAAGGCTAAATGAAAGCTACCTGCGCTAGCTGTTCCTAATTTAGCGGTAAGACTGGAGGGAAAGCAGCTAGTCATAACCACCCATGCTAACTCTTGAGCTATTCTTTTACCAACAAATAGTGGATTGACGTCACATTATAACGCCTCTTCGGTTGAAAGGTCAAGCATGCTTGGTGAGATGATTTGATTGCGAGTCGAGCTCCCTAACCACCTGGCCATGCCGAGCCTATCACGAGCTACAAAAAAAAAACTATTCGTTTTTTTCTATTTTTCTATTTCTCATACGAACCAAAACTTTGCAGTTATCAGGATCAAATTATAAGTAACACAGAGCATATTAACAAAACTACGTGAAGAATTACTGTTGAGCTAATTTTCAGGCAAACTAACAACACATTTGAGTATCCTTTACAACAGAAATCCGAGGGCCTAGGACGTGGAAGGACAGATGTAGTGATTAGTAACCAGAAAGTGAAAGCAACAAAACACAGTATCGAGTTTAAATAAAAGTTGTATAACAAAATGAATAGCTATTTGTAATGTAACAAAATGAATAGCTAATTGTGCTTCTGGAAGGATCATCGAAGCTTAAAGTATTAAATAAATGGCGGAATGATTGTTCTTTGTTTCAGCAAAAAGCTACACAATATACAGTGTATACACAGAACTGTGCGGATACCGAACCTAACGTTTTAGTGTTACAAGCTCTGAAGCTTTTCGCTTTACCACAGAGAAATAACTGGTAGACTTAAGCTTTGTTTACATGTTAAAAGCGATCAAAAGACAACTGTATTTAACAAAATGAATGAAATTACACTTTACTAGAATCAGATAACACACGATCAGCAAAAGTGAATAGAAATAATGGAACAATGTCATGACATTATACTGGGTTATATTTCTCTTAGAATCCGATACATAATAATATGAAAAAGCCAAAATTACGTTAATAATTCATCTCCTCTCTGTAGATGACCAATAAATATCTAATCACAAGAATCCGAAAATATCTGTGTTACATGTGACAATCATCTAATAGTAATAAGTATACAAGAGAGTGACAACCATCGGACAGTAATATGTACACAAGATAATATAAATATTCCACAAAACAGTATATCATTTTTGTCAATTAAATCTACTACAGGAAGTAACATCTCGGCTAAACATGGTTCATCGTTTTGAAAGGATTTAGGGTGTTTCATATCAAAATTTAGAAAATTTTAACATTTTTGCAAATGTAAACGTGATAGGACCAGATATATAACATTTTTCTAATACACTCTAACCAGTAACTGAGCTAAACTGAATTGCTTATTCCACACTATGAAGTGAGGAATGACTGTAGCTGTAAATTACAGGGTGCCCATAAATTTTCTGATCTATCTTAAAAACTAAAACACTTCAAAATATTATAAATAAAACCATATGGTAATTAAACTCGACAAACAACTCAAAGTTTTTCTTATGTTAGTATACTTCCATTGGTACAGAGCTGGTTTTTGGAATGTTTAGGTAATACTCTGTTTACTTTCAAATGTTCTTCAGCATCTTTGTCGTCACATTCTTTATTGTATCAATTATCGTATGGCAAGGATCCCTGATATCACACAACGGTGCCAAATATACTTGACCTTACACAGGCTTCCTTCACAAGAAAAAATCCAGTAAGCTTTTTCCAGGGTAACATGAGGGCCATCTTGTTGGTCCATTTGTATTAATCAACCTGTGTGGAAATGTCTTATTCAGAAACATCCTGGCTTCAAGACTTCATTGTTGTGGAGTACTGACTAACTGAAAAAACTTCATGAGTTGTTCGTCTAGATAAATAAAACCCGAATGTTCCATCTATAGTATTTTTGATGTTATTATTATCTTTAAACGGGTGGGATAATTCACAGACACCTTGTACACTCAGAATGAACCACTTCCAGCTTATTTGATGTTGTCCCCTTTTGGGACATCGGTAAGTCTTCGGATTTACAACGTTAAAATCAGTGATTCGATTCCCCTCGGTGAACACAGCAGGTAACCCGATGTGGCTTTATTGAAAAAAAAAACACAAACACAATTATTTGATGTTGGATTGCGCATCAGATATTTAATCATCGATATTTACGATTTTCAAAATAAAATGGCTTATGCTTTAAGTTAATTAAAAGTTTTCGAAGATTAAAAGTAAAAAATATTCAATAAAAGATGGTAAATACTTCTTTGTTTTCATTAATCCAAGGTAACCATTCGATATTAGTTCACACTGCGTGTTTGTTTGTCCACAAACACCTCCAACAGTTTTGAACTCAACAGAACCAAACGTGGTAGGCGTATTTAGGATAGCCCGAGGGTTTGTATTTATTTATATAACTCAGACTTCACCCTTGTTTATTCATGTTACTAAAGGAAGTAAAAGAAGCCATGAAGGTAATCAAAGCATGATGGGGTCTAGGAGTAAGTTTACAGGTTTTTCATAGAATTTTGTGTTTTTGCAGCTTCTTGAGATAACAGGGACACAATTTTTGTAACTGTACTCATTCTCCCATTCATAAGCTGTGGAACCATATTTAGCATACGTTGACAAGTACTACGGGTTGATATTTTAACTTTTTCTGGTATTGAGTGGAATTAAAACGCTCCCAGAAAGTAAATAAAGCATGATAAAAGTATAGCAGTTAGTTTATAGGGTCGTTGAGCCCGAGTCTGGAATCAGATTTTATGTTCTTGTTCTCTTTAGCACTCTTTAAAATTCTCTTCTTTTTCCTACTTCTTACACACCAGTGGCACACGTATCAGGTGTAAAAAATATCATATTTTCTTATTAAAAATTAGCTTTTACCCTATTTCTCTACAAACATAAGTAAACATAAAATTCGGTTAAATAACGATGGCACTTTTCTCGTTAGTGTTAAAAATGATATTTTAATATTTTTATATTCATGTTGATCTAAAGATATTTTAATTAGGTTATGATTTGAAACGTTTCTAATAAAATAAGTTATGCTGTAACGTGGATTTTGAAAAAAAATTAAAAAGTCTTTAAAATAGAAAAATAAAGTTTGTTTATCAATTTTAAATTTAGATTTATCATTTTTGTAAAAGGGTGTAATTATTATTTTTATAGATTGTTAAGGCAGAGTTTCATGATGAAACTTTGTAGAATGGACAGAAACTGACTGTTGTGGAGACACAAGTGTAGAGGACAGGGTGTAATTATTTTATGATTTTATACCTTTTATAGTAAGTAAAAAGCCACACAATGACACAGCAGTATGTCTACGGACTTATACTGTTAGAAACCAGATAGCTTTATGCTTAATAACAAGGAACAACTTAATAACAAAAGATTAAAATTTAAGTATGTATATATATATATATATTTAAGTGTTTCTAGTACACTTAGTTTACTAATGTTTGTTTTAATATATCAACATGTACGTCTTTATTCTTCTTCAGACATGTTTGATCATGTAGTGTAGTCGGGACTTTTCTTGACAATTTGATATAATTTTAATTGTTATGCAGACATGTTTGAATTTGTTTATTGGTTATTCAGTCACGGTTTTGCTTGGTTCTACACAATAAGTTTTCTGGCTGAGCTGGTCTGTTGTATGAAAAGTGGTTTTAAAATATTTTAAGTAAAAAGAGACGCTGCTTTCACGTTTTCTTTTCTTTCTAGTTAAAAGTCAAAAATTGATTGCATAACTAACTAGATTACCCGTCTTATAGATGTGTGTTATGTAAATTCATGATTAATGAAAAGTTATCTAAAGACATGAAGATTTAATTCCCTTAAATGTAATTGAAAAAAAAAAATCAGCACGCAAAAGCGTCCATAAAACTGGTAAAACGCAAAATACAAAATTGAAAATTTGTATATATTAATCACATGAATGTGATGAGCCTCCATACCAATTTTAGTGAAAATCCATTTACACCTTGAAGTAGTTACATGGACATACAACATACCGTACAATTATATATATGTGTGTGTGCGTGTTTGTTTTTTAATTTCGCGCAAAACTAGACGAGGGCTATTTGCACTAGCCGTCCCTAATTTAGCAGTGTAAGACTAGAGGGAAGGGAGCTAGTCATCACCACCCACCGCCAACTCTTGGGCTACTCTTTTACCAATGAATGGTGGGATTGACCGTCACTTTATAACTTTCCCACGGCTGAAAGAGATTACGAGTCAAACGCCTTAACTCACCTGGCCATGGCGGGCCTTGGGTGTGCGTCAATATATTAGTTATATAAGTAGGGGAATCAGAAGTTGCAAATGGATCTAAAATGGTATAGATATATGTAATAATGAGGGGCTAAATTGTATATCATACAAACTAATTTAATCTTTATCCTTATGAATTTTATTTTACACACTGCTATCTTACTAACCATAAAACTTATCACTACTTGCAAAAGTAATAATTTAATATTTTAATAACGTCAAATATCATAGTATCAGATATATCAAGACGCAAAACGTGATTAACAACTTAATTGTTGACTTATCTAATACGGATTATCTATTAAAACATTACTCAATACAGGCTAATACTTCACAATATGACTAAATATAGTTTTAATCACGCTTTTCCTTGCTTACCTAATACGTATTTTGAACGAAAAGATGCCAGAATGTCACATTACAGCAAATAGTTATTTTAATCAGTGATTAATTTTTAAACTGACCTAGTTCGAATTTTAATGAGAAAGTTGACAGCAGCTTTCCCAGCACACTTTATGTTATGCTGCATGTTGATAAAAAACGTTGAACATATTTACTTAAAAGCTTCAACATTTAGGTTTCAATCTCGAAAAAAACAACAACTATACCCTACATTCAATATATTGCTTTAATTTTTGCAAGGAAAGGAAACAATTTTCCAGAAATAAAGATTATTAAACATTGAAAAGTCAAAATTATGAACTTTTTCATTTCCCTTCAGTTTTATACAATAAGAAATTGACAATGTACGTAATAAACAGTTAAAAATAATGGATGGTATGTATACATATATATACGGCCCGGCATGGCCAAGCGCGTAAGGCGTGCGACTCGTAATCCGAGGTTCGCGCCCGTGTCGCGCTAAACATGCTCGACCTCCCAACCGTAGGGGCGTATAATGTGACGGTCAATCCCACTATTCGTTGGTAAAGAGTAGCCCAAGAGTTGGCGGTGGGTGGTGATGACTAGCTGCCTTCCCTCTAGTCTTACACTGCTAAATTAGGGACGGCTAGCACAGATAGCCCTCGAGTAGCTTTGTGCGAAATTCCAAAACAAACAAACATATATATATATAGTACACCTGTATACACATAGTTCTGCTAGATACTCTTAAAAGGGTTATCGTATCTTAAAAATAAAATAATACATAGAAAATAATATATTTTGTTTTCTACACAAATTAGCTTCTTGCTTGTGATGTTAAAGGTAAGGAGAAATACTTTTAAGCTACCAGATACCGAAACGCCCAGATATGCAATAATGACTGGTTTTGAAACAGTAAAATTATTGGTTTTGAATAAAAAAAGATTCAGAATGGGATGTATTATTTTAAGCTGTATTTAGCTATTTATAAACACATATGAACTTCCAACACTTCCTGACAGGAATTATCAAGACAACCATTCAATTAGAAGAGGCAATGTTTTCAACTCAAAGATGTGTTGTGTGAATTATTAAAAGCTTTAAGTAATTTCAACTGCCTATCTCCTAATATAAATACATTATAAGGTTTACCTTATACTGTCCTTAAAATGATATCAAACCTTTTTAGTTTTATGATAATTTAATGCATGTAATGTCAGTTATCTGTAACTATTCTTTATGACGACAAACCCGCTTGAAATAAAAATGTATCTCAGGTTAACCCGAAGATCAGTTAAGAAGTTCAAAACGTTTTTCTCTGCTTTATTAGTAAAAGTGTTAATTAATACCCATACCAGCCGTTCTGAGATACATCTGTAGCTGTGTTTTGCTGGAGTAAATATATAAACTCGGCTCCATAAGAACTCCGCTACTTTTTGTACGTAGTCTCAATAATATGAATATATTGCAGAATAATTTATAATCTAACTCTTCTTAGATGGTGTAGCAATGCTGAGTTTTGTCGTGTATTTTGTGAATTAAGGTTCACTAATTTTCAGTTTATTGCGGTTGGACAAATAAATTTTATAGTTGGTGTTAAGGAAGTTAATGACGTAATTGTTTTTTTTTTTAATTTTGTGCAAAGTTACACGAGGGTTATATGAGCTAGCCATCCCTAATTTAGCAGTGTAAAACTAGAAGAAAGGCAGCTAGTCATCACCATCCACCGCCAACTCTTAGACTACTTTTACCAGCGAATAGTGGGATTGATCGTCACACTTTAACGATCCCACGGCTGAAAGGGCGAGCATGTTTAACATGACGGGGATTCGAACCCACGACTCTCAGATTGCGAGTAGATTGCCCTAACCACCTGACCATGCCGGACCTAAATAACGTAACGATATTCAGATTGTAGATAATCAAATGTTGGTTACAGATTATTTTTATCAGTTTTATACAATTTTAGAAGTTTTACCGTTTCTCCACAATCAGGCCAAATTCCAGTTGATTTTACTTTTATGTAGCAACTAGTATTCAACAACCACTACTATGTTTAGCGTAATAAGTGTGTGTGTATTTGTGTTACTGTTTATGATATCTATCTAATAATAAACGATACTGTTTAAAAACCACGCACTGGATTAAATCGTGTTTGTTACACGTATTGCAATTGTTTTTCTGAAGCAGAATCAGTCTTTATGGGATCTGTACTTTATGTAAGGATTCTGTATTCTTCTCTAATGCCTCGTGTATGTTGTAGTGAATAAGGAGGAACGATTTTACTTAATGTGTTTTACTTATTTGTTTCAAAGTGTCGACCGACGCTGTTGCCCTCTAACTGCAATGCTTTCCTTCTAGCTTCCTACCGAATAAGTGTGGGTGGACAGTAAAA
This sequence comes from Carcinoscorpius rotundicauda, assembly GCA_011833715.1. Taxonomy (NCBI): domain Eukaryota; kingdom Metazoa; phylum Arthropoda; class Merostomata; order Xiphosura; family Limulidae; genus Carcinoscorpius; species Carcinoscorpius rotundicauda. Next base: position 42,680,614 of record CM022396.1, on the reverse strand, counting down.
TAAACTGTTGCCTTCATTTTTCTGAACAGCTTTAAACTGTTATTATGAGTCATATTGTGCTCAAATGTTTTGTTTTGTAGCCTGGTAACATGATTTTGCATGAAATAACGTGTAACTCTTTTCTTAAATATTTCAGTGACGAGTAACTTCGAATGTTCTTTTATTTATCAAAAAAAGCAAAGATTGACCTCGTGGTAAAGCTTTTAATTTAGGGGTGGCGAATCCGTGTGCAATTCCACAAAATATACTCCGCATTTTAAATTATAGGAGAATGGTAAGACTGACAGCCAATTCCTTAACGTGGCTGATAGGTGCTAAGGTCGTACTGATTGACTGGTTTGCCTCTGGTCAATAGTTCAATATTTTGAATTTTGAACGGTAGCATAAAGCATTAATAGCTTTGTATAAATGCAAATACAAAATATTTAATTTCCATTAAATAGCATCAGTGGTTAAATTGGGGCGGACGGTCTGTGAAGGAGTTCCACCTTCTGAAGATAGAAGCTATTAGTGTTCCTGTCCTGATCTTCAAATTCCTGTTTAACCACTGAGTAATATGTTTTATTGGATATGAGCTGTTTTAAATTTTAACAAGTCATTTGACTTGGAAGCTGTTTTTGTTTTCTTGATCTTAAAACGCAAATTTAAGTTTCAGTGGAAGCCGAAGGGTCCTTGAAGACGTATATAATGACACTCTAATCAGACAAATTGGTCTCTTGTGTTCTGATGTTTTTCGAACATCATTATCCCTTTTCTTTTTACCACGGCCCGGTATGGCCAAGCGTGTTAAGGCGTGCGTCTCGTAACCTAAGAGTTGCGGGTTCGTATACTGGTCGCGCTTAACATGCTTACCATTTCAGCTGTGGGGGCGTTATAATGTGATGGTCAATCCCACTATTCTTGGGTAAAAGAGTAAGTAGGCCAAGAGTTGACGGTGGGTGGTGATTACTATCTGTCTTCCTTCTAGTCTTACACTGCTAAATTAAGAATGGCTAGTGCAATTAGTCCTCGTTTAGCTTTGCGCGAAATTAAAACAAAACAAATAAACAGTATGCTAAAATCTTTGTAAGACATATTTTAATTTTAACGTTATGTACTGCAATTAAAATTCGTTAACAAACAGGTTTTTTTTCTTTTATGTGAATAATACACAGCACGTATATATTCGATGCCCTTTCTATAGATAAGTTAAAAATTTGTGTACATATTGTATCAATAATAATGTTTTATCACTGGCATATAATACAGATATTATTTATGCATTAAATTTGGAAATACGTATTTAATTTATTTACTTAAGGTAGATAAATATAAAAATAATTGAACATTTTATAACTAATAACGTTACCATGGAACTTCACTGGCAAATTTGCATAAGTAATAAATAGATCAGTTGAAAAATGTTGCTGTTGAAAATGGTTCATATTATCGGATGACAAATTTTTGTTTTACTTTTCACTATTAGTTTAAACATTCAGTTTATTATTTGCTTTTTCGTATGATTAGGTACTCTAATCTGACTTATGGTCTGGTGTATTACACACGTAGGTTTCAAGTATTTAATTAATTAATAATACTTCTACGTAGTCAAGTTCAACTCTCCGTAAATGCGTGACGTGTGCTTCTTTTTTATCAGACCCTGAGTCCAGTCAGTTCTCATACTGTAGAATTTTCATTATGAACTTACAGAATAAAACTATTTGAATGGTTGATTATGCTTGTTTATCTAATAGCTAATTAAATAAGTTACATGACAATTTTCTCTAACTTTATTCACTTATCGAATCAAAAACATATCTCGTTCTGTCTTTATCGTTCAACCGCTTGTCTTCTTTGTCTTTCTAAGGAATACTTAATTTTTAAATGATTATTATATCATAATAGAAAATAAACGTTTTTACTTAATTTTCTAAGTGGAATTAAAAAATAAACACAAGATGGTTGGATGATTTCATGTTTTATGGCACAAAGCAACCAGGCTATCTGCGCCAAACGTCCGGCAAAAAGGTAAAAATAAAGTAAATGTTGTAAAATTTATAAAAGAAAATGAAGGAAAAGCAAAACAGCATTGAAAAACATAAATAGCATAAAACCAATGTTGACACCTAGTCTACAATGTTAAGAGAGAGAAACCAAAGCTAGAGAAGTTGTAAAAGACTTTCTGTAGCATAATGGTAATTATCATAACCCGCCAGGAAGACTAACAGGTAAGTACAAGAACAGCTCTTAGTCACCTTAAGTTGGCCTGTCCAGTCCTGGTTCCGGGTTATGTGTCATTACGGCCATTATCAAAAGGTAAAGTAACAAAGTGTTAAAAGACATGCAGCAAAATTGTAATAATAACTCGCCAGGACGACTAACGGGTAGTTCAAACAGCAGCGTTAGTCACCTGAAGTTGGCTTTTCCAGTCCTGATGTCAAGTTATTTAATGTTACGGCCATTTTTCAATTTCAAATCGAACTGGAGAGATTGTGACTCTTAAAAGGGAACCACAATGAAAACATATTCAATGAATAAATATAAAACGTTTAAATGACATTAAAACGATCAATGGCCGTTAAAAAAATTAAAAGCTTTATCAAGGTGGACAGTGTCACCGTCACCAATAACACTGTCTAATGTTATGGACAAACCTTGGGACACAACATATTTAAAATGGTGCCGTCATTGAGAGTCGTAACGATGGCAAGAAAGTAAAATGTAGCTGATAGTGATTTGAGTGTTACACAAACTACACACTGGTGCACCAGTTCCAGATAAAAGAAAACGATGAGTTAAAAAACTGTGACCAATGCGTAGTCCAGTCAGAACAACTTCCTCATTCCAATTCTTACTGAAGCTAGACGGCCAAAGTTCAATATAGGGTTTAATTTGGAAAAGCTTGCTGTCGCGTTGCTCACTCCAAGTCGAGCCCTGAATACAAGACCGCAGTGGTGATAGTGCCAGAGCAGACAGATTTAGCTGCTGTGTCTGCAAGCTCGTTCTCGCAAATACCAACTGGATAAAAGTAGCTGTTAATGAGAAATGGGTCAGTCGGTTTTGAATAGCAGCGAGAACAGGGTGTGAACCAACCTGAAGCGATTCCAGAGCCAGTAGAGAACTAAGCGAGTCAGTATAAATAGTGCAGTTGAAGTACTGCTTAGATTCAATATAATCCAGGGAATGAGAAATGGCGTACAGTTCATCAGTAAACAGAGAAGCTGTAGATGGAATTATGCGCGCAACCACCGAACCGCAACAAACCATGGCACAGAGTCGCCTGATTTGGAACCATCCGTTAAATTGGAATGGAAAGATTGTTCAAAAGATGTTTATTAAATAAAAGACGGGAGTATATGCCTCTCTCAGATGACTTAAAGAAAGGTCACATTTGGGAACTGTAATAAGCCACGGTAGGATGGGCTGACCAGTGGATTCTGTAATGTTATCCAATGACAGACCTAATTCATCCAATTGCGCCTAAACGCAAAGGCCAAAAGGAGCAATGGCAGATCGTCTGTTCTGAAAAAGTGTGGCTCACCGAGGAAGGAAAACACAACCCCAGGTGGGATGCTTTGGTAAGGAATGAAGTTTCGAAGAATACAGTAAAGACAGTTACAAGCGGCAAAGGTGCAGAGAAGATTAATGAGATTCTATGTATAAGCTCTGAACTGGGGAGGTGCGAAAAACCTCAGTGCAAAATCGAAGTCCTTGATGATGAATGGGGTCCAGCATCTTTGAGGCCGAGAGTCTGGCAGAGCTATAGACCACTAATCCATAGTCGAGTTTCTTTTGCATAGAACATCGATCCGCTCCCCAAATGGTGGTAGAGAGGAAATGGAAGATGTTCAGTGCTCTTGTGCATTTGACCCGTAGCTGCTTTAGTGTGGTATAAAGGTCAGCTTACAGTCAAAGATAAGCCACAAGAACTTGGTCTCAAGGACCACAGGCAGCGAAACTTCAGGATCAGGGTGAATGCCCCGTTGGCGACAAAAGTGCATGCAAACGGTTTTAGAGAGAGAGAAATTAAAGCCAGTTGTCGTGGTCCACTTCAGTACACGATCTAGGGCAGTTTGTAGTTGCCGTTCAATATATCTCATGATCGACGACTGACACCAGATGTGAAAGTCGTTGATATAGAGCCCGTTTGCAACAGTGAGAAGGAGTTGTTCAGTGATAGCATTAATCTTTATACTGAAAAGTGTTACACTCAAAAGACAGCCCTAAGGGACCCTAAGTTTCCGTAGAAAAGAGCGGGAAAGTGTCGAACCCCTACGAACCTGGAATCTCCGTTAAAAATTTTTAATAAAAATGGGTAAATGGCCATGTAACCCATATATATGGAGGTCTCGCAAAATGCCATACCACCATGTTGTGTGATAAACCTTTTCAATGTCAAAGAATATTGATAAAAGATGTCGTTTGAGAAAGGCTCTCTGATTGATGTTTCAAGTCCAATTAGGTGGTCCATGGTGGAGTGCTGACGTTGAAACTCACACAAGGTGGGCGAGAGGTGGTTGTTTGATTCGAGGAACCAAAAACAAGACGAGCAATAACTATCCTCTCTAAGGTCTTACAGAGACAGCTCGTCAAAGCAATTGTACGGCAGTTTGAAAAATCTTGGGATCTTTTCCAGGCTTAGAGAAACGTAATATAATAGCCTGGCGCCAGGCATTAGGAAAAACATTCTCCTGCCAGATCCGGTTAAAATAATTAGAAGAATATCAAGAAAAGTAGGAGATAGATGCCGCAGCATGTCAAAGTGTGCATCATATGGTCCAAAAAATGTACTGGCAGACCTATGAAGGGCCAGTTTCAGCTCCACCAGGGTAAAGGGACAATTATAGTCAAAGAGATCGTCATTTCATAAGGAAAGAGGTGAATGCTCTGCTTGAGTCTTGATGGCCATGAAGGTGGAAGAACAAGCAGAAGTACTGGATACCTGGCAAAAGCTTTTACCTAGAGTATCGGCGATGCTCCAGACATCAGCTACTTCTTGGCCATCAGAGAGTAGGATTGAGAGGGGGACAGAATTGTAGTGCCCACTGACCTTTCAAACCCTGTCCTATATGACCTTGGAACTGGCGGTGGGAGATATGCCAGTTGTAAACTTAATCCAAGATACCTTCAAACACAATATGAGGTTTATTCAAAAGTATGATAACAACGTACAGAAATTACTTTTTGTCCGTATCGTCGTGATAACAGTTGCATGTACCACAAATACCAACATTCTGACTATTAAATCGTGAATATTTTATGTTTTTTATTAGGTTTCGACAAAAGCTCTCTTGTCCGATGAACTTGGTCAAGTATCTCATGGACACCCAAAATTGTTCGATTACGTCAATGAGCTGTAAGTAAAGTATCCTTCTACATTTAATATATATGCAAAATCGGCTCGTTTTTGCATATATATTTCTCTACAAGTGGGTTTTCTCGACATCACTTCTACATTAAGCTTATGATTTTTCTTTTTTCTCTCTTTAAAAGTCTCTAGTTAATTTAAGAGATTTAGTAAATATCCAAATTAAAAAACGGCAAACTGAACTTAATTACGACTGTGGTTGGTTTGGATTGTTGTGAATTTCGCGCAAAGCTATACGAGGGCTGTCTGCCCTAGCCGTCCCTATTCTGGCAATGTAAGACTACCCACTACCTACTCTTGGACTACTCTTTTACTATCAAAGAGTGAAATTAGCTGTTACATTATAACGCCTCTACGGCTGAAAGGACGAACTTATTTGGTAAGACGGAACTTCAAATCAGATTGCGAGTCGAACTCCCTCAGCCACGTAACCATGGAGGGCCCATTTACGACTGTAAAATACCAGCATTATTACACATATACAAAACCGACAGCAAAGTAGAAATTACCATACTAAACGTTGTGTAAAATTATGTTCAAAAGCTCTATTGCAGTTAGGTATTACCAGGACGACATTTTGGGGCGATTATTAGTTTTTAGTGAATTATCCCTCTGTTATTCGTTATGTTAAATTAATGTTTATGCAAAACCGTGTTTTATTTTGTCCACTAAAATTGAGTTCTTAAGCAAAATCTATGCTACTATATAACTCGGAGCGACTTTTTTGTGAGTAGATGTAAGTTATAGTAATCATACTCTCTTTTTAACGTGTTATACTACACTTGTAATGCTACTAGTATGTGGTGTTAAAGTGTACCTTTTTTACTTTTGATTCTTAATGCCATATCCAATTATCTCCATGACGTCATATCTGATTAAAAGCAGTGAGATAGTGCATGTAATAACACTGATTAATGTGTTTAGTTTCGAGATCCAGGCAAATCTGGTGGCAGTGGTAGCCATCTGAAATGCGGTCCATTAGGTGCAGCTAATATGTTTATATAAATGTCCTCTCCAACTCATTTAGCTTTGACTTTAAAATAAAATAAATTAGGAAATATTTCTATTTGTCCGCTGGTAGATTCTAGTTTAGTTTAGGCATCTTATTTAGAATGGTTATACTGATTTTGTTTTAGGACATTTCAAAGCAGTTGGGAAAGCATTGATCGCCAAAGAATGCAATAAAAGCAAATAGGTTTACAGGCTTATTTCATCCAGCTCCAGGAACCCTAGGTTTAAAATGCATGAGGGTTTCCCAATTTCAGAAAACTACACACATTTCAGGTTTTTTTATCTCAATTTAAAAGTGGAGAGGTTTGTTGTTGTTTTTTTTTAATTTCGCACAAAGCTACTCGAGGGTTATCTGTGCTAGTCGTCCCTAATTTAGCAGTGTAAGACTAAAGGGAAGGCAGCTGCTAGTCATCACCACCCACCGCCAACTCTTGGGCTACTCTTTTACCAACGAAAAGTGGGATTGATCGTAACATTATAACGTCCCCACGGCTGGGAGGGCGAGCATGTTTAGCGCGACTCGGATGCGAACTCGCGACCCTCAGATTACGAGCGCATGCCTTAACGCGCTTGGCCATACCGGGCCTAACAAAAACAGCAATGTTCGATAATCATTTTTTGACACGAATAGACGATGTTATCAGTGAACATCAAAAACGACAGACTTAAATTCAAGAAACATACATTTCATTCAATTTTCTTCTAAAAAGAAGGGTGTAAGATAAGTGAAGAGAACTTTGGATGTTTTTCATCACTAAAGTCCAGAAGGAAAACAAACTGGTCACACAGTTTACTCGATAACGTGTCAAGAACGATGGGCTTAAAGTTAGTGAGACTTTCATCTAAGTCAAGAATCTATACATTCACAAGTATCCAAGCACTTAGAAAGTTCTGCACGTCTTTATTTATATTAGTTCTTTATATATATAGCAAAAGGGAAGATAATTTTGTTGTACATTTTCAACTTCTTTTTCATTAATTTGGTATTGTTTCTACTAAATTTATTTTAGTTTATTATCATTATATTATCGAATATCATATCATATCATACACGAGACCTTTATAATTTCCTTTAACATCTACCGAGAGAAGAAAACAGGTAAGCTCACAGTCATTGTACAATATGTTAAAGTGTAATACGTTGTTCACTGGGGAGTATGTTAAAAGGGTCTCCAGGCAAAAAAAATATTGAAAATGATAATCACGTGACCCAAAATAAAATTTCTCCGTGTTCTACTTCTTCGAGTTAACTTGTATCTAATCTAATCTACCGATCTGTAACCCTATCATACCTATTTTGTTATGTCAGGAAACGTGTTAAAACCTCCTACTGCGGTATTTATGACATTGGATATGACAGATAACGTGATCAATACACATGCATATAGATTTGTGCCATCGAGAACGTTTTATTTTGAATGATATAGTAGACAATTACGTATACTACTCCAGAATGATGGTTTTACCTACTACAGCAGTGATGACGATATAAAGCGTACGGCAAAGCAATCAGAATCTGATTTATTTGTATGTGAGGACTAATATGCAACAAATGCTTTGTTCAAATAAGGAGGAATGTTTTGGATTTTCAACATTTCTTGATTTTCAGTAGTCGTTATACTAAAGTTATTTTGTCAGATGTTTTTTTTGTCCTTGCAGTTCAATCCTTTTATACAACCCTTTAAACTTACAGTGATTTATAAGGCTAGTATGTTGGAACTGAAGTGGAAGAACGCCACCAGTTGTCTAATTCTTCTTTCCACGACTCTCCCTGAATATTTCTTGATTTCATCCAGCATTAAATGTACTGCTAGTAACACAATGTATAAAGCACTGGGTAATTATCACTGCTATTTGGTTTGGTACGACGTCATGAGAGAGAGTACAAATTGAAAAATTATGACAATAGTATACTTATAATGTGGTCCACTTGAAATTGTTCATATAATCACACATGTATAAGTGTTGCAGAAAGTAATCTGATAAATTTTCTAGATGGTTTAAAAAATAGCACGAGAAATGCATCTTGAAAAAATAAAATATTTTAAACAATATGAAAAAAATATTAGCTTCAATTGTTGAAAGTAAATTTATTTTATTCTAAGAAAATTTTCTAAAAGTTAGTTTTATAATTTTGAATTAGCCACAATGTCATTTTAACATTAAAATTATTTTTGTAGGAAAAGAGAATTTTATTTGTTCGATTTTTAAAATATTTGTAAAAGAAGAAAACTACCGGCAAAAATATGTGATCAATTCATTCTATATTATATTAATTAATAATGTTGTTTTATATCTAAAAATGGCCTAGTAAATGAAAATGTTTCAGGTGTCTTTTGCAACTACTATTATACGAAAATGTGGCAGCAGCCACACAACACATGGCCATTTGAAAGAGCCCAACAAAGCCCTTTTGTGGCGACGGATGCTATTAGCTGGTAATCATTTCAAAATTATGAGCAGCTGTACCTCTGTCACGGGATGTTTCTGACCAGACCATTTGGCCTATTCTGGGGTAATGTTGAAAATTTCCAATTCGAATAATTGTCAGAACATGATGAGAGGAAGAAATGTCGGACAGTAAAATAAGATTTTGAAAAAATTCAAATGTAAAGATAACATGAAGCGCCGATTTCTGTTCCATTTTAGTAACAATCACACACTTTCAAATAATTAATAAGTGTGGTTGATGAAAAGCAGTAAACCTGTCACTGGTGGTGCCAAAATACGTTTTGCAACGCTTGACGAGTTTCCAAGATTACAGGAATTGTTAGATTAGGATGTAAAATTCAACATTATAGAAATATTTCATTGATCGCTGTTGATAATTAAAAGAACCAGGGTGAGAATACTTATCATTCTTTAGAATTCCCATACACTTGTACAAAGGGCATGATATAAAGATTCTGTTTGAACAAACATACTGATCAAATTTATGGTCTGAAATAACTGTCATGGTACCCCAGATAAACTGTGGAAAGTGGGATAAGCGGTGATGTACAGCAAAGTTAGTTTTCGTCGAGACTGCCTGTTTTCAAGAAATTAATATGAAATCAAAATATCACACCTTCTACAGACAAACCATAAAAAGGTTATAATGAGCTAATTTATCGAGAAACTCTCATTCAATGCGAAGAAAATAGATAAAATGGTATTACATAATTTTATTTATGAAATAGAACATTTGAATAAGGTTTTTCATTGTAAACAGAAAAACTCGAAACGCCAAAATAAAGGACTGGTTTGTTTTCACTTTCACGCAACGCTACTCGAGGGTTATCTGCGCTAGCAATCCCTAATTTAGCAGTATAATACTAGAAGGAAAACAGCTAGTTATCACCACTCACTGCTGCCTCTTGGGCGACTCTTTTACCAACGAATAGTGGGTTTGACTGTAACATTATAATGTCCCCTGGCTGAAAAGGCGAACCTATTTGGCGTGATGGGATCCGAACCCATGACCTTCAGATCAGGAGTCAAGCACCTTAACCACCTGCCCATGACACGCCAGAAATAAAGGAGAAAAAAGATAAAATATAAGTTTTTGGTTTCTTACAAAATCTAATCCACGTGAGCTTTGAAAAAACGAAAAAAACTCTCTCCTTTTTAAAAAATGTTATTTATTTCCCAAAGAATGCTTGTTCCTTTTGATAAAAAGCACAAAGTTACATTGGTCTAGCTATGTTCTGAACCCCCACCCCTTGCCCCAACATCTCGGAGGTAATTCTGGGGGCTTACACCGTTAAAAACTTGGTTTTAATACTCGCATTGGGGACAGTACAGATTCTTCTTTGTGTAGCTTTGTGCTTTGCAGCGAACGAACAATATTTACTCCGCTCGCCACGAGTGACGAAATCGATTTTTATCAGCGTGAGGTCACGGAGTCCGTGCTAATCTACTGAATAGATAGCTGCTCGGAAAATAAATATTCTTTCTTATAAAACATTTTGGTTATTTTTTACAATGGCTAAAAAAACATTACCGCTGTATATCTCTTATACAAAAGTGGAGACATTTATTTTTAATAGAGATTAAAACAAAAAAGTCATGTTAAAATAAAAAACAAATCCTGTTATCAAAGTAAACTGTAACGAAATACAAGATTTACTGTCAAACTAAACAAAGATGAGACACAATAGTTGCTATCGTAGTGAATAATAATGTAATACAGAAGTTGCTATGAGGATGAACAGTAATGAAATATAATAATTGTTATTTGAGTAAATAATGATGAAATACAAGAGTTGCTGTCAAACTAAACAGTGATGAGAAACAAGAGTTGCTATTAGGATAGACGTTAATGAAATACAAAAATTGCTATTTGAGTAAATAATGAGGGAGTACAAGAGTTGTCATTAGAGTGAACAGTGTCGAAATACAAGGTAAGGTAGTAGGTAATCAATATTGTCTCGTGATGTTTGTTGTAACAGGTATCTGTAATTTGCATATCCATGGTGTATAAAGATTCTAAAAAAACTTATTGCGGGATATGTACCTGTAGCTTTCTATAGCACGTGGATTATTGTGGAAAATGTAAATCAGTTTTATAATATATCAATTCATCATAACTTACGTACAGCACAAAAGGAAATATAATTTGTAGCATGAAAAAATCAGTTAATTAAACAGTTATTAAACATCTTTCTCTTTAAGTATATCATAATAACTAGTTTTGATTAAGACAAGAAAATTTATTTTTACAAAATAAACTTCATAGATGTTGTCCATCTTTGAAATAACTACGTATGCAATAGAAATATTGACTTTATTATTTGGAAATGCCTGTACCGAATTATATGAATATAATTTTGCAATGAGATGTTGAATCCAATGAAGGGACTGTGTGGGAAGGAAAGTTTTTTTTTAATTACGATAGTTACATACAGCTGTAAACCTTTATAATCTTTAATATGTTTGAATTCATTACAGCTTATATGTGATATTTCACATATAGAAACGGATCGAAAAAAATTACTTTTATAGTTATTGTTATATTGACAAAAAGCATCCATGTACTGCTTCTACACTTGTCTCAATCGGCCGCTCTCTACGTAAAGTCTTCTGTTCTAAGGTTTTAAAAAAATAAACTCAAACTGACGTTCAACAGCCTGATTTTATCGTTACTCCTTAACTCTAAATCACCAGAGTTTTGACGTTATTTTAAACTATCTTCATAGAGTTTGTTTCTTTGATGTCATGATTGAAACATCAATTAAAAAAATTATATTTTTATTCTGAATATTTTTCTTACTTTCTTACCGCTACTAGGTTTTATAGAACTAAACTTCAGGTGTGTTTTTTATTTAAAAGATTTGCTTTGTTTGTATTTATCACAACAAAAATAATTTGATAAAATACAAGGTCAGTAATATCTGATGCTACTGTTTTATTTTTACCTTAATCAACTGAAAGCAGCTTTCTTTTTTCCTGTTTTCTTCTTGTTGTCACATATTAAGGAATATTTTATCTCACTCAATGCCCTGTTTATTCTCTTACATTAAGGAATAATTTAACTCAATCAGTGCTGGAGGTTCAGTGGTTCAAGACTTATTACCGCCAAAAAACATCGCGCCTCGTACTTTCGGTTGAGGGTGCGTTATAGGAGTGAAGTTCAAGTCCTTCTATTCGAATTAGAAAGGCCTACGATTTGATGGATGTCGTTGAGTAGCCATATGCATTTCCTCTAATTTGGTACTTTAAAATTAGGGACAGCTAACGCAGATAGCCGCTGAATATCTTGCGCAAACTTTAATAACTTGATTTAATTAATTACAACTTACTCGATCCTGCCTCTAATCGATCACATTATGTAACCAGTCGCAAACAGTTTAGTACGTTCATAGAAAAACTACAGTTTAAACGTATAATGCCGTTGAATGTATAGCTTACAATGTGTATATGTTTTAAAACTTCATTTTATTTCCTCCAAGGTTACGTTTGCTGAGATTGCAAGACATCATTACGACTACTGGAATTAATCTTTAAGAAGATTTAAAACAATTTAGCAACTATTAATCGACATTTAAAAGTGTGATTAAAAACATTTGTGTCCAAGTACTCATAAAGTACTTAGGCAAAGGTATTCCGAAAGTCAGTAATGTTCTGTGTTATCAAATAATAATAATAAAAACAGCTCAGATTAACCAGTGCTTACATGTTATAATCTGAAGTTTCTCATATTTATGCTATTATTCTAGCTTATACACGTTTATTGTTGATACCTAAAATATGAGTTACAGAAACTCTAACTTTAATTCATTGCCAGCCTTACTTCTCATACGTAATATAATGGTAAGCAATGTTTACTGTGGATTATTTCATTTTGAAATTTCTAACTTTGCTTCACCAGAGACAAAAAGAAAACTTAATGGATTAAAAAAACACACTTAAAGCTTAAACACGTTGAAAATAATTGTTTAATTTATGTTTGACCTGACAATAACGTTTATAAACGTCAGCAAAAGAAATAAAGATATGTATAATGGACAATTTTTACACAACATCATCTTAAAAGGATCTAAAAATTAAAAAGTTTTCACAAAAATTCTTCCAGTAGTGGACAAATATAGGCGAATGGGCGAGCGGTCTCTCTGTGTGTCAGAAGAAATGAAACCCAAAATAAAGCTATATGTTAGATTTAAAGAAAAACTTACATTTGCTTTACGCATGAATTGTTTGTTGTTTTTTTTAAATTTGGCGCAAAGTCACATGAGAAATATCTAAGTTAGCCGTTCCTAAGGATTCTCTAAGCAACGAAGTAATGGTTTGATTTTGAATTTCTGGCAAAGCTACTTGAGAGCTATCTGCGTTACCCGACCATAATTTACCAGTGTAAGACTAAAGGGAAGGCTGCTAGGCATCACTACCCACCGCCAACTCTTGAGCTACTCTTTTATCAACGAATAGTAGGATTGACCGTCACATTATAACACCCCCACGGCTGAAGAAGCGAGCATGTTTGGTGTGACGGGGATTCTAATCCGCAACCCTCAGATTAAGAGGCCTAAACCACCTGGCTATGCCAGTCTTATTTTAACATGTCTGCACATAATGTTTTAACAAATAACTAAGGTGAAAAATATGTTTTTTTGTTCTGTTTGTAAGTTAGAAATGAACATTTTCAAGTGTTTGTTGATAAACATGCACAACCATACATTCTAACAGTTTCTTTATTTTGTACATTTTTGGATAAGTAAATTACTATAGTACAATAATTACCTTTCGTGATAATTACTGCTTTTCTCCAGTTAAAATAATGGATTTACAAGGGGTAAAAAGAAAGGGGTCAATGAAATTCTTAAAGTTCGAGAATACTAGCCACCTGACCAAGCCAATCCCAGTTCACGCATGACTTAAGGGTATTTCAGCTATTACATGTTATATATGTACTTTGATGATATGCGCAGAAAAATGTTAGAACAAGAAAAAGTTCATGGAAAAAGATATTTAAATGTTATGTAGAGTTGATTCTTCAATAGAAAGTCTGCTACTCATGTTTCAATGTCCTCGTCCATACGGCTCTGATGTATAATATTACTTAGAAAGTAAAATTCATTTCTCTTGCGAACTTGTGACTTAGATTGTTTGTTTGTAATTGAACATAAAACTATACAATAGGCTATCTGTGCTCTGCCCACCACGGGTATCACAACCTGGTTTCTAGCATTGTAAGTCTGTAGACATTCCGCTGTGTCACTGGTGAATCTATGAGTTATAAATCATAAATATGGCGAGGAAGTAATTTACAATAGTCTTAACCAGTTGCGTTTTGCAACTTATATTATGTCAAACATTTTATTTCGTTAAACAACTATAAAGTTGTATTTGAGGCGCTTATAAGAAACGTACTAATACCTCATTCTAGACTGTTCATAGAATTGTAGTAACTGACAAAAGAATTAAGAATTTTTTAATTTTTATCCCTAAAACTGAATTATGAAGAACATTTAATTCATTAAAGAAGCTGTTAAACATGATTTTTGTTTATAAAAATATTCTACGCGAAATCTCTTCATTTAGATTTAATTACAAAAACTTATAGTAAAATAAAATTGAGACCAAATATTACAAACACCAAAATTCATTGTTTAATTTTCGAGCGCCCTGATGATTAATTGGTTCTCCAGAACCAATTAGTTTCACGTCAAAACAACTGCCAAAGGGAAAGGAAGAAAGACAAAAATATTTCTTTAACATTCCATAACATTATTTCTTTATTTTTGATGTTTTTTTTGTTGTTTTTTGAATTAAGCACAAAGCTACAGAATGGGCTATCTGTGCTCTGCCCACCACGGGTATCGAAACCCGGATTTTAGCGTATAAGTCCGCCGACATATCGCTGAGCCACTGGGGGGCCTTTATGTTTGATACCTTTCTAAAATGATAAAACGGAATTCATAGTTTCGGCACAACATTCATGTATTAAAGTGCGTGTTTGTTCTTTTTTTTGCCAGTATTTCATACATTGTTTAGTATTTTTTTACAAACATTTTTGAAAAACATTTATTGGCCTTTTGTAATGTAGATTCCTTTCTAACACATTTCCAGATTGCTAATTTATAACATAACAACATGTTTTTTAAGTCAAAACACCATCTACAAACGAATAGAACTTTAGTAAAGGTTATTTATCACTGGAAAATTCAACCCAGACGGCATTTAGGGATTTGACACCTGATGATTTATTTTCCTTCGGTTCGTTCATTTTATCTTGCTGTGTTCATTTTCAAAATGTGCACACTTTCGGGAAAATAACGCAATACACCCGATACTTATTCTGTAATTTTATTGACGAACTGTTAAATGTGCATCCTGTGGTTGATAAAGACGGTACTGTTCTGTTTGAAAATATAAAACGTTTTAATATGTGGTGACTTACATTGCACGATATTTGAAATGGTCTGAATGTTTTTATTTTCAAAACAGCCTATGTTTATTGAAAGGTATAACATGTAGTATTATATTGATTACAAAACAATCTGTGTGTATTGAAAGGTGTTGCACGTGTTTTTTTTATTCCAAAACACAAGAATTTGTTTGTGCATATGTTCTTCTTACTTTGAGATCCATTCTTAATACTAGCAGTAGCACGTCATAATTATTAGTTCAAGGTTAAATTGGTTAAAGGTTAATGAATTAGTTAACTCAAACATTGTTTAGTAATCTCTTTGTGTTGAACTTCCCGAAACATGTCGAGTAGGTTTTCTTTACCTTTATTTTGAGATCCATTCTGTAATTGTGTTTCCGTAATCCTTACTCGTATGTGTAAGCTGTGTCAGTTTAAACAACGATTTTCTTCATAAAACGTAAAGATTGAACAAAAGACGTTTTTAAATATTTTGTGATTTAAAACTTATGATCAACAGTTTCTCTCGTTTTCTGAGGAAATATACACATTGACTTTAATGAATGAATATTCAGATTGAAAGACAATAAATTGAACTGTATGTTTTCATCTCTTAAAGCAAGCTATGAATTTTCCGTTTGTTTCTCCTATATTCTAATAAATGAAGTTTTAAAGTGTTCGATAAAATGTGCCCAACACTTTCCACTTATAAAGTCTCAAATGTGAAATTTCTTTATCAGTCTTGTTATCAATTGATGCACTATAATTTTGAATGGTGAAATAAAATTTACTTGGTTTGGTTTGAATTTCGTGCAAAGCTACACGAGGGCTATCTGCGCTAGCCGTCCCAATTTTTGTAGTTTGAGATAGAGAGAAGGCAGCTAGTCATCACCACCCACCACCAACTCTTAAGCTACTCTTTTAACAAAGAATAGTGGGATTGACCGTCATATTATAACGCCTCCACGGATGAAAGGGCGACCATGTTTGGAATGAGAGGGATTCGAACCCACAACCCTCAGATTACGATTCGCGTGTCTCAACCACCAGGTCATACCGGGCCAAATTTACTTGAAGAATGAAGGACATTTTTCTCATTTTTATGTTCAGGTCCATGGCTTGAGCACGTCCAAAGGTTATGTGCTTAAATGTTTTCCAAAACAACATGCTCTTTTGAATAAAGGAATATTTATCCGTCCTAAAAAGTTGCAGCTATTAATCTTTCAAATAAAATGGCGTTTAATGAAATTGTTACATTTATCACGTAAATAGGAAAACAACCAGATAAAAAGAATGAAACTTACTTTTGTATATAACAAACAGTAGCATAACAAATAATTTAATTATTAATAAGAATCAAACTGAGCAAAAGATGGTCTGATCATAATGATGGAGTTTTCATTTTCATTTGGACATTTCAAATGTGATTTAAAGTATTGTTTTTCCTTAAAAGATTTAGTGGCAACAGAAAGCAAAAAATTCAAAAAGGATCTCTGTCTGGAAAAACGAAACAACTCACGTGAACATAAGTTACTTCCACGGCACATTCAATATAAACATATTTCAAGGAGCTGAGAAATAAAGCTGGTATTTAAGTATACCGGTTCAGTCGCCGAACGTAGATCCTGAGGTTTTCTTTGCGATATGGCTATTGAGGTTGGTCCTGGGAAACCGTTGTCCTTGCACACTAAATGTATTACATAAAGTATACTGGAAGGAATGGTATGCTTATGACATAACATATTTACAACAGGGCCATTTTTAAATGAAAACCCTGCTATAATGCTATCATCAGAAAGCGTGATCAAAATTGCGACATATATTGTTTCAGATAAAGAAGAAAATGTTTAGCATATGATTAATTATAACAACAGCGCTTTATTCCTTTAAAGATTTCATCAGTTGACAGTAGAAGTAAAAGAAACAACAATAGACAATATCACGTTAAGAATAGGTACAAGTTATAATAGGCAATATTCCATTAATTCTGTAATTATGAATTTAGGCATATACGAGAACAAAATAAGTTACTAATGAAATGTATATTTATTTCAAGAGTTTAATGTTTTATGATACTCTTAAACAATTTTAAAGTCTCTCGTATATGGAAATGTTATTATAGTTTCGATTTTCTCACCCTCTAGCGCCCACAAACACGCGGATCACCACAAATACTGGTATTAGCTAAAATTTAGAATCGCTCGTACCAGATGTTTTAGTTAATTAAACGCAAAATGGGTTATACGCTGTAAAATAATTTGTTCTGCTTAGTTATATCTTGTTAACGTATTAATAATCTGAAAAAATGCTAAGCGTAGAGAAATGCAAATTTGCATTCGCTTGTCATTGTATTCTTAATAAGTTCATTTTATGCAAAATAACAATATTTTATTGCGTTGGAAATATCACCTGAAAATTCTGGTCAGTACTTTATTAAATATATATGTGTATATATTCTTTCTCTTTTTATAATTACTGCATAAAGATACATTAGGGAATGTTTTTACAGCTATCTTTAATTTTGAATAAATTGATTAGAGTAAGGCAGTTCCAACCGCTATTTATTGGACTACTACTGCCAGACCGAATAATAGGATTTGACTGTCGCTCCCATAATACGTCTTCGGCCTTGATAACAATAAGGCCACTCACAGTTTCCAAGTTTGATAAGTTCTGTCTTTGTCAAACTTTCTATTGAATTCCTCGTTTACTAAAACTACCCATATAGCAACAACACATTCCTGTTTTTTTTCTCATCAGATAAGTATTAAACAATGAAAAAATGTTTTTTTATAAAACATTACGCATATTTTAGTTACTTCCATTGTAAAAGATAAAAATAGCTTACTGAAGTTTTAGTCTCCAGAATGTATTTTTATTTCGTATTTTGAGAAATCTGAGGTTTTTCTTTCATAACTTTCATGACGTTTAGTGTGAAAATTACGCACTCTTTATGAAAAAATTAAAATCTTTAAAGCCTCTCAAGTTTGTTTGTTTGGAATTAAGCACAAAGCTACACAAAGGCTATCTGTGTTCTGCCCACCACGAGTATCAATACTTGGTTTCAAGCATTGGAGGGAAAGGTCGTTGAAAACTTCGTTGATGGCTTTAAAACAGAAACAGGCTCAATAGAGTGGTAAATTATTTATAGATGCAAATAATTCGACAACAGCATTTTGTTGTTCTCTGTAGTCTAGTAAAGAATGACAAAAATTATTTTAGTTAGTAATCAACCATGAGTTGTAATATATGATTATATTCATAATCACTGCGAAAATGAACATTTTGCAATATAGAAGAGCGACGGCATGGTCTGGTGGTTAGGGTGCTCTACTCGCAGTCTGTAGGTTGTGGGTTCGAATGCTTGTCACTAAACTTGCTCGCCTTTCTAGTCTACGAAATAAATCATTTTGTGATAAAACTAGGTGTACCTCTTAACACTGTTATTTATATTATAAACGAGATAGAATATAAAAGTTTAAAATATTCCAGTCACAGCAAAAATGTTCCAGGCTGCCATGATAGACGGACATGACGTCCAGAAAGTGGAACCATAATCATGATGAGATCACTATAGACGTCTTAACATGTCATGAATGGCTACAATTATTATTATTCTGAAACTAATACAGTCATTTTGTGTAAAGGACTGTAAAGGACACTTCAATAATTCATTAGTTGTATATATAATCATATTGCGTTTCTTGACCTTTTATATGTAAATCATTTATCGCCTTGAAAAGGAGGCTCAGTTAACATGAAAAGTTACGACAATGTTACTGTTTTACTAGTTTGTCTTTATGCCATACATATGACTTAGCTCTTTGTAGATCTTTGTACCATCTACAGATGGTACTTTATATTTTTAACAAACACAAGTTTTACAAAAGTAAAACTGATTTACAATGCTAAAAACTGGATTTTGATACCCAAGGTGAGTAGAGCACAGACAGCCCATTGTTTAACTTTGTGTTTAATTAAAAGTATACAAATCAAGGCGAATAGCAGTTAAAAGGATTTCATACATATTTTAACTTATATTTATAATTGTCATATATATATATGTGTATATATTACTTGTATTGTACATAAGCAGGCAATGTTACTAAGATAGCATAGGCAGAGAATAAAGAGTTCGTTACCTCAACATTTGATAACCATCTATGTTTAATTACACGTGAATCTACTGCTATATTATAACGCAATAAATCAATAAAGTATTTCTATTAATACTTTATCATTTTCACAATAAAGATTTGGTAGCCTGATTTACATGAAAATATATGTGTCTCAATATGACATCAATGACTAGATTTAATTATGCTCTAAAATTAATACAGTCGTTTTATGTATAAAACACTTCACTAACTTATTAACTCAGTATTTAATTATACTTTTCGATCTATAGTGTTGGTATCTCTGTTAGTGTACTGCTGAAAACTTTTATTACCCTCAATATTTTAACAATAGTAGTTTTAAGTAACAAATATGCAAGTTCTAGATCGAAAAGAGAAAGTAGCATTTTACAAACAGAAATTAATTCTCCAGTGTGCTATCAAATATTGATAATTTCAGACATGTAAATTTACTTTTCTGTATAGTTGTGTCACGTGCAAGAATCTAGAGATGCCGAAAGTCTAATCACGTTAGAGAATGGTTTCATTCGAATTTATTGTTTCTAGTAGTGCACGTCTACAGACATGTCACTTTTTCACTTGGGAGCAAATGAAAATATAAGTACTGTTTCTGTAACATTTTCAAATTGTATGCAAGAAAAGGTTTGAAATAGTCGATAAACTATTTTTTTAAAACAATGAAATTATAGTAACATTTTAATTATATAGAAAATTGAGAAACGTTGACGTTTTTATAAATTTTCATAGTACAATGTATAATACCATGTATAAGAGTCAGAGCAAGAGAATATTTTGTCATTCTATCATTTTATGGTGATAATTCTTTCATGCCATTAAATAAAATAATTTTCAAAATAATGATAATGCTTCACTGATTTCTATCTAGCGTAGCTTGAACCATCTGCCCATGTAAAATACAAGTAATATATATAACTATATGACAATTGTAAATTGGGGCATATTAACTTCCACGCAAAGTAATTTTTTTCTTGAGAAACTTGTGAGCCTCGTAATTTGGTTTTAAACTGCCTCTAATGTGTTCTGTAATTTGATTTAATCGTTAAAATGTGGAGATTATTAAAAAAACAAGTAGTTTTAACGTTGTTTTGAAATCACAAACAAGTTTTAGAGAAGTTTTCAGAATAAGCTGATTTTGAAAGCTTTCATTGTACAACGTCTATATCTATCTCTAGGCTAGCGTAGAGAGTACTCGTATAGCTTTGCGCAAAACTCCAAACAACTAACCAATTAGAGTTTAACGCCTTGCACCCGCAAAAGAAGTATTAAATGGTGTGCGTATTATGGGTATCTTGTTATTGGACGAACGATTTATGTACTAAGGCTCAAAATAGGGGCAAAGAAGCAGCCCACGCTCCTATTTATAGCACTAGTTTTAAATCCCACATCTGATGAATATATACTGCTGATATAGCAGAAGATCATACAAGGTTGTACTCTCCTGACATACTCTGTGGATGTATATCCTGCCAGAAACTTCGTTAAGAGAAAGAAGATAGTTATAGAAGAATATTGATGTTGAAAAATATTGTGGGAATATTGTAGTTTGTACTTTATTAATATTTATGATAAATTGTTTAATAATATGTGTGTGAAGATCCAGGACAGTTTATTAACTGAATTTTGGTAAGTATTGAATTTACTCTCAAGTGTTGTTTTTGTGAACAAATTTATTCTCTAGACACGTAACGTTAATTTTAATAATGTTATATTGTGAACGATACGTTCATTCCCTAGATATGTAATGTTTATCTTAACAATATGATTGTTCACTGGGAAGTGTTTTTTAATTTCACTCAATACCTTATCATAAAGGTTAAGATTTTGAAGATGTTATTACTGTATGAGTGTTCAAAGGCTTCTGGCATTTGTTGATTTGACGTAAATAGCAGGTGTTGATGTATATGCTTTCCATTTTCTTACCATAATTAAGTTATTGAATACAGTGTGGCATTCTAAAGTGTCAAGTTATTGTTGTAAAAGAGAAATATTAAAAAACAACATATTTCTATACAAAAACTTTTCTACATTTTTTACATTTTCTATAGTTTTCACTTGGAGACCTTTACGATACATAATATTTTATTAACTAAATTAGATATTAAGTAAAATATTTTGTGAAGTACAATAAATTGGAATTGATTAGCAAAATTATGTACCCTAACACCATTGAAACTGTTAAGTAAGATTAAAATTGCACGTTTCAGTTTCACTGTACTTAGTCGTGTTACTACCACTTTATTTATATATAATTTAACAGATTTTCACCAAACACTGTTATTACATTCATAGTTTCATTGCACCAATTAAATTTACCATGATGATACAATAACTTGAGTAACTTATGACAAAATATTTCTGTGAGAATGCACTTGAAAAATATATTGGAATTTTTTTTTTACTTCTGCTACATACAAAATACTGCAAACTATACTTCGAGATTCCTTGATAGACGCTTCTTCTTTTGTGATTTCAGCGCAAAGCTACATAACGGATTATTTACATTTTGTCCTCTGAGAAGAATCAAAACACTGATTTTAACGTTGCAAGTCCACAGAATTACAACTGACCCATCAGAAGTTCCTGAGAGACTTACGAGAATCAACTGATAGAAGTACTTTAAATGTTTCTAACTGAATCTTATCTGGTCTAGAAAGTTTCGAATCGAGCATTGTCTGTGAAACGTTCATAGATAAGCAGATAAGACGTTTACTGATATGTGCATGTTATGTATATGTGTAAATATTTTGTAAACGACAACATGTCGTGTTGTGTTTAAATTTTCATTTCTATTATTTATTTTTCCATATTGATATTATTGTTTCGAAGTTTAAACTAATATTTTGTTATTTATTTAGGGTAACATTTAGAATTCTCTTGAATTAAGTAAACCAATCATATGTTTGTAAATGAGTGCTGGTGACTTCGTGTCTAGACGTGTAGTCTCGTACAAGAACGGACATGTGCGGATTGCTCTGGAGACCTGTAGAATTTTCGCGTTCTTTCGAGGAGTTTAGGCCTACAATATATAAACAGACGAAGATGTAAGAGATTCAGTCATCAGTTTTTATTCGAAAAAAGAAGATAGATTCAGCCATTAATTTTATTCGAAGAAAAAGAGTGAGATTCAGACATCAGTTTTATTTCAAAAGAAGAGAGTTAGTTATTTGAGAAAGATTAAGTGTTTGCTGTGATTATTCAACTTGGATTTGTGACTAAAGTTAGATCTACGGAAGCCGTGATTTTATTTCGTCAATCTCTACGATTCATCTGAATTACTGCTTGTGCTGAGAGACGGCGAATTTATTGAACTGTGAACTGTTTCGGAATTTCTTCGTGGGACCAAATTCACACCCTAGACTGGAATTTGAGACTTTAATTTTAGATCATTACATTAGATACAGGCCAGTACCGTTTTGTATTGTGATTAATTTTGAAGTTTGAAACTAGTTTTATTTTGTTTTGTAATTAATTTCGAATGTTGTAACTTAATATCTGTCCCTGTTATTATATAATCTATGTTATATCTGTTATATTTGTTAATAGTTTAGTGTAATAAATTATACAAGCTGTTATCTGCGTTTTTCTGTTGCGTTTAGTCTACAAAGAACATAAAACATTAAAAAATACGTAACAGTGCACTTTGCTCTTCTTTAGTTAAATTAAGATGTTTACAAAATAACATTTATCTCAGATTCGTCACCATTGAGGTAAGTTCTAAATTCGTCACAATAGTAAACTAATATGTTACTTTGTCATTAAAGTCATAAGTTCTCCTAGTGGACCAGCGGTACGTTTAAGAGCTTATGACGCTAAAATTTAGGATTCGATTTCTTGTGGTGGAGAGAGTACATTGTGTAGTTTTGAACTAAGAAAGAAACACCACCAAGAGCAACGTCTACAATAAAAAATATATGAAATAATTTATAATTAATTGTCTTCAGATACAGATATTCTAGCCATTCATATTTTGTTAACAGATACGATTATTGTTGATATCCAAATATCGAATATTTTTTATCAATTTTTTTTAAATTGTCTTCAACACCATATATTTGGTCATGGATGATGATTAACCGTTTTTATTAAACAGTAACTGATAAGAATATAAATTAAAAGGATTATTAATACTTGTGTATTCTAGGAGTTCTGATGCTAACATAATACAAGAATCGAAAAAGAAAGATAACAAAACACTAATCATTTTGTATTTTATATAACAAAATAAACAGCTGTGGTATGAAAATTAAGAGAACGTGTAACTGTTTAATGACGATAAAGAGTGTTTGTTTGTTTTCGGATATTCACGCAAACTATCTAGGGTAGTTTCCCATAATTATGAACTGACAGAACAGAGGAAAGGCAGCTAATCAACAGCACTCACCACACATGAAGCCAAAGACAATAATACCCTAGAAATCAACATCAAATCTCAGAGAAGTGAAGTCATAAAACTTTAAACCACCAACAATAAAATAATTTTCAATTAATTGAAAGTTTTCTCAAAAACCAATGTGAAATAATAGAAAACAAATTAGCAAACGTTATAAAAATATATAAATAAAATGATTTCGAATATTGACAGGTTTTACTTAATAACTATATTCATTAATAACATCAATAGTTTCAAAAAATAATAATTTTGATTTAAACCGTAAAGTAAAATGATTTATAAAAGTGTCACAAATTCAATTTATAATATAAATTCAATAATTTTACCAAAAAATGCCTAAGTGGAGTTTGTTATGGAAAAAGATACACTTTTAAGGTTGGAAATTCGCGCAAAGCTATGTGAGAACTGACTACTTGCGGTACCTGTCTCGAATTCAGCAGATATAGGCAAAAGGGAAGGGAATACTTCCGCCGCCAACTCTTTTACCAATCAATAGTGTTATTTACTGTCACATAATAACGCCTCCACGGCTGAAAGGACTAGTTTGTTTTTGGTTTATTTTACCAAAACAATTGGATAAAATTGACCAATGTTAAAAAAAACAAATAAAACTAATTAAGCCTTACCGATAATAATAGTGTTATTTCTACAAGATCTCGGAGTTTCAAAAGCTTAAACACAGTTATTTGAAGTTTGATAGTTGAAGTTTTTCACCAATGTTAAACACTTAATTTAAAACGTTTAGTTTAAGTTTGAACTGATAGCATATAAACAGTAACTTTGTGAATATTGTATATGACAGTGTAAAGTACATAGGTGTAATTTATTTGCAGAGCTGCGAGTAAAGCTACTCGACTTTATCTGTGTTAACCATCCCTAATTTTGAAATGGTACACAAGATAAAAGACAGCTTGTAAACATCAACCACCTCTAATACTTCGACTATTCATAACCAACGAATAGTGGGACAGATCGTAACATTAAAAAGCCCTCACGGATGAAGGGAGGGTATGTTCGGTGACGGGATTTAGGCCCGTGATCTATAGATTTCCAGTCGAGTGTCATCACCACCAAACCATACCAGGCTTATATAGATATAAATATATTTATGAAATAATGAATACAAAATTATTATTAACTAGGTTTCATAATGGCGTGATCGTTAAACATTTTAATGCCCGATAAATAACTATTTTAAAATTAAAATTTTATTATTTACATTTAAAGCACTTACTGCAGCCCAAAACATGTTTGAAAATGTAACAGAAAATAAAAATCTCGATACGCAAATAAACTAAAATATTGCGCAAGAGTCCTGCACAGTTATTTTCATTTCATTATATATATTTTATTATCCCTTTTAGCAAATAAGTGAAAATTTTACACAACATATTTTAGTAAGTGGGACATAAATAGCAAAGAAAATGTAATAGAGAATTTGAAACACAATTTTAGTGATATGTTTTCAGCATAAAATCCTTTGCCGATAAACTGAAAATATAGAACTTTAGAGAGAATATTAAAAGCAATTCTTATGTTAACGTACGTTACGATTCAATGTAAAATAATTCTGTTGTGAGGACAATTAAATGTATCTTTAATCATGATACAAAGACACATACATATATATAAGCTGGAATAATCACAAAGAAGTAGCGTTTCAAAACATTTCTTGTAATTTAATTACGATATCAGGATTCGATGAACATGAACCAGCGAAATCTCATATTAGCATCTTGCTGCCTAAATCGATACAGGCCAACTTGAAAA
This sequence comes from Carcinoscorpius rotundicauda, assembly GCA_011833715.1. Lineage (NCBI taxonomy): Eukaryota > Metazoa > Arthropoda > Merostomata > Xiphosura > Limulidae > Carcinoscorpius > Carcinoscorpius rotundicauda. Next base: position 42,655,094 of record CM022396.1, on the reverse strand, counting down.
ATGAGCAGCTTTATAGTAGGTTAAGTTAATAAAACACAGGCACATTTCGACAAAATATACTAAGAAACGACTGAATATAACACATTTAAAACATAATTTTATCTGCACATTTATATATACAACTGTAAAGTTAACCTTTATGCTAGAAAATTTGACGGATTCTTTTAATTTTTACAATAAACTGAAGAAAGACCACAAATCTTATGGACGTTACATAGTTCTAAAACAGTAATCATTTTGTTAAAATGTAGAAGGAACAACAACATTTGGGTGGTAAAACAATTAAATCTAATGTCAGTACCGTTTTTAAAAAAATCTCAATATTTCATACCTCACATTTGCTTTAAGTTTGATATTTTAAACCTTTCACAAGTTTAAGTCGAACAGTTAATGTTTTTGTTGTTTAAACAATTTGTTTCAATTTGTAATACCCATTTGGCTTATGGAGTAACCATCCTTCAATAAAACAGGGCACTTCCTTTAACCTATAATTTCGATTCATGTGGTAGTGACGAAACTACAAAAAACTTTTTCTTCCCAGAATTAGGAAGTATAAAAGAGTCAGTAAAGCAGACAGACAGACGTAACACACTCTACGAATCTGTCGAATTCTTCATTTAACACAGAGATATATAAGAATCATCTGCCACTCATTAAATTTTAATATGATGTTACAAAAACATGTAGGCTCAAATACTCAATTAAAGACAAATTCGAACCCCATAACCCAAGTGCATTCGAAAGGTTAACTTTACTTTAACATTAAAAAACTGATTTACAACCTCACCCTGATGAAGAAAGATCCATCTTTTGAAAGCGCTCAGGTTATAGAGTTGCCTTTAGTCTATTTTATCTTCATATGACAAATTTGTATTCTTAGAATTGACATAAAATTCTATAATAGAACTACAACTGAATACCAAGCACACGATAAATACAGTAATTCTTCAGGAGGTTCAATAGAAACGATCGCTAAATATTAGTTAAAAATATTATGAAATACACAAAAATATACATATGCAAATAACATTTACAGACACGTTGTAGACAGACGGACGATCTGCGATCAAGTTTCGTAAACGCCCTCTGAACTATACAAAACTCTTTGGAAATTTAAACCTCGATGCCTAAATGAGAGAGGTTAATCTTTTACCGGAATAATACTAAGTATTAAATATTGAGACCATCGCTATAATTATCAATATTATTATGCAAAAATACAATAACCGACTAGAATTACATTAGAGAATATCCTGAAGAGTGGAGTTATTTCTCCAAATAAGTTTTGTTTCGGGGATTGGGAAATGATGACTTGGTTTCTGGACAAGAATATCACGAACTGTTTCAAATGGCTAATGGTTTAAATGTAGACGAATTTAACAGTGTAATAATACTTCACTACTGGTACACCATTATACCTGGAAAAAAAAGTGTTAATCTTTTTAATGAAAAAGTATTTTCTTTGTTTTCTAACATAAAATTGATCGAGATATTTATACACTGAACACTTAAGATGTAGGTTTTGGTAAAAATTTGAAGAAATTTCTGTTGTTCTTTTTATAATTAATATTTTAAATAATTATCCTTTCACTAGTTTAAAGTTTCTATAATTTCTAGGGATATTTAGGATAAAGACATTTAAAAATTCTATAATTTTTTATGTCGAGTTTCTTTGAGATTTGCAAAAAGAAAATTAAATGACAAATTAATATTGATATTTGTATAGCAAATCATTTCAAATCCGCTTTTTCAAAATTGCTTTAACATATATACAAGCTGATAGATTTTTAATTCATACTGAGAGAGCGTCGATTTCTTTTTAAAAAAAAACATGTTTCGTTTTTGAATTTCGCACAAAGCTACTCGAGGGCTATCTGTGCTAGCCGTCCCTAATTTAGCAGTGTAAGACTAGAGAGAAGGCAGTTAGTCATCACCACCCACCGCCAGTGAAATAACGATAAATATTTGTTCAAGCAAGAGAATAAGAAAATGTTTCATTTACATAAAATTATCAATTTTTAATAGGTCTAAAATGTTCCCAATATTTCTTATAAAATTAAACCCAGGACTTAAATTTCAGATGTTATAAAACACGGACAAATATTGTTGCTGTTTTTGAATAAAGCACAAAGCTACACAATGAGCTATCTGTGCTTTGACCACAGATATCAAAACCCGATTTTTAGCGTTGTAAGTCCGCAGATATACCGCTGAGCCACTGGGAGGCCACGGACAAATAAACCTAGAGTGTGATAGAATAAAACACAAGCAAAAGTATAGGCCCCCAGTGACAGGAAACGTTTAACTTATCTATCAGTTTATTTTATGAACTTTTAATTGTTTTGTTTTGGAATTTCGCACAAAGCTACTCAAGGGCTATCTGTGCTAGCCGTCCCTAATATAGCAGTGTAAGACTAGAGGGAAGGCAGCTAGTCATCACCACCCACCGCTAACTCTTGGGCTACTCTTGTACCAACGAATAGTGGGATTGACCGTCACATTATAACGCCCCCAGGGAGGGCGAGCATGTTTGGCGCGATGCGGGCACCAACCCGCGACCCTCGAATTACGAGTCACACGCCTTACGCGCTTGGCCATCCCAGACCTTTAAAAAGGTTGTGTTACGCTCTGAACTATTGATACAGTCTAACATGTAAAGTAATTATTGAGTATTTCAGTCACGTTAAGAACTTCTCAACAATAACATAAGATAAATTACATTTTTAATTATTAAGCTATGTCAGATTTTAAAATGTTAATTATAAGTATAATTAATTCTTAACAATTTAGTGTAAAATATCAACATTATTCATTTCTGCTCATCTCTCACTTCAAAAGCAAATGTTGAGCTCTGTTTGTGTGCGCAGATTTTTAAGCAATATACAAATAAGATATAAAAATAATCATTGCTTAGGCTAACAGCCTATATCTGGGTTTGGTGTAGGTTATTTGGCTACAGGAAGGTGCCCACTAAGGTGATTTGTGGGACGGTATACTCCTTCCATTGGAGAGCTTGGTCCCCATCTAAGATTCACGATCTGGTACTTTCAGATTTTTTAAATAATCTTCGTAGTGACTCTTAGTGACATGCAAATGTAAAATATTTGGGATGCAAAGAGTTAATCTGGCAAAAATAATTAACATTTTTATACCACTGTTTGTTTGTAATGTTGACTTCTTATAAATTATGTTTTTTTAAAGCTAGTTTACATTATTTTGTTACTACATTAGAACACTGACTATTATTCTGAAATGATCACAAACTGAAGGATAACTGTTGATGTATAACAATTTCATTTCAATAAATACCCTATTAAGAGCTTCCTTTACTAAAAGTTACCAACTTACCACATATTCAGTTGGCACATCTCACCTAACTACGATCATCGAAAGAAAAGCCGGAAGGGAAATCTTGCTTTGTTCACTGGTGGTGGCGCCATGAGCATAGGCATTTGATTCTTATGGCTGATATTGATCTGTTTAGATTCACCATAAATAACATTAAATGTGATAAACATAATAGTTTGTATTACCAAAAGAACTCTGATATTCACAAAGATAATAATTCTACAAATATTACATTCAACAATTAGTGCACTATTTAAGCTTTACTAATTTCACAAAATAGGTATTATACAAACACGTTTTCAAACTGCAAAAGAAGTTAAATTCGTACCAGGAATATATTTTTGAAAATTGTGTTCACCATTCTTCATTTAATAATACACACAACAAACACACACATGTGTGTATGTGTATATTTCGTCTTCGAATAATTTATTTAATACTATCTAATAATTACTTCTTATACAAGTTAAGACCATTCTAAAAATTCACATATTCTATATACACACCAATGTCTTTGAAAACCAATGTTCAGTGTAACTGGAGCAAAACTTTTAAAATCGGAATTTAACATCACGAATTAATTATAATAACGTGTGTGTTTGTGTTTTTCTTACAGCAAAGCCACATCGGGCTATCTGCTCAGCCCACCGAGGGAAATCGAACTCCTGATTTTAGCGTTGTAATCCGGAGGCATACCTCTGTACCAGCGGGGGGTAATTATAATAACACAAAGTACGTAATTACAGATTCTGATATTTACGGATCCAGGACAACGTCTCACCGGAGGAAACAGTTACAGAAATAAAAAAAAATTAAGTTCTGATGTTGCATTCCTTTCCATAAATGCAGAGTTGTGGAAGAATTTGATATTTTGTTGTAAAAATTTGGCATTACTTTGATAAAGCATAGAATGAATGCTTCGTGAAAAATTACGACTATAAGATTGAATGAGGCAACCAAATGAAGTTGACCACCAAAATTCCTCTAATTTTTTATTAATATTCAAGAAGTTTTTGAACGATATTTTAACAGTAGGCAGTTGCTATAAGTTTTTCTTTACATGAATTGATTCCTTATATTTTTTTGTTTTGTGTTCTGAGTTTTTGTTTTATTTCGTATGTTTTTTGATATTTTCCAATCTTTTGTTTGAAAATTTATAGTTTCTTGTATTCGACTATAAAATGTATTTGGCTGTTGTTTTATTGAAATAAAGCAATTTTCTTCTGATAAGACACCAATTTTTACAACAGTGTGTAATTCTTCATCTTTAAAATTACAAGTTACAATTACCAAATTACCTATCTAATTAAATTCTCACTTAAAACAAACACTCATTTTAAATAATTTTCCTGATATAATTAAATTCCAACTTTAAAACAAACAAACATAAAATTACAAACAAAATTTCAAGATACCTTCAATAAAGAGTAATAAAAAATAAACAAACAGGTAGACTATATAAAAAATATTTGGATGAAACATTGTCCTTTTTTTCCAAAACTTGGTGACACAAGTCTCGAAAAACATTAGTTGTAGACTGGAAAGGAAATACTCACACGTTGTAAGCAATTAAATAACGAAAGTTAATAAGACCAGAAGGCAGTTTCTTAATTAGCTTTATCGCAATAGAGTTTCCTTACTAAATTATTCGAATATTGATGTGAGCATTCAGTATTACAATGATCCTACTGATTTTAGATTACATCTTTTCTCTCAAACCAGATAAAATTATTTACAAACATTAATATAATTAAAAACAAAAGCAACTCTTAAAAATTAAAACATAGATTATAATTTGACTACTGTCACATACCGAACAGGCAGTTTGTACCCATGGCTCTCCGTCAATTTGCATTGGAAATCTCCTTTTTGTCCTTAAGGAAAGACCAAACATTTAGCTTCATAAATTACTCAATTTAAAAATCAAATATACAGGAAATAATACGATTTTTACTTAAATCTTGAGATTCATAAAACATTAAATATGTTTTCCAATTTATGTTGCTTTTTAAAATTTACATCCTCAGTTAAATTTTAATTTTAAGGATTTAAGATGAAAAGTAAGAGAGTGAAAAGTTTTATGAAGACGTTTGCTAAAGTCCACTTTACCTTATCATAACTGATGAACACTGTGCTAAGCGTCGACCAGAGCCTCGAAGACCAGCTTTCACTTGGCCTACGTGCATACAGTTTTCTAGGCCAATAACTTCGATCAACATATCTCCAATATCTGACAGCAAGAATAAATGTATATGAATTGTGCAACAAAAAGATGCATTATCTAACAAGGCTAAAAAAAACACAAAAATTTCAGGACAGATATGGAAAGTCCAGTAAGCAAGGACGTGATTAAAATAATTAAAAGTTTTTGAAAAGTTAGAATTAATTTATCTCTGCAACGAAAATCTCTGTACAAGCTTCTTTTTCTGTTTTCTGTAGGACCATAACTCTAATTATATGTGGTATGTCTGCAAACTTACAACGCTAGAAATTGGGTTTCGATATCCTTTGTGTAAAGAGCACAGACAGCACATTATGTAGCATTATACTTAATAACAACTAATTTTATTCTACTATACGATAGTACACTTAATACCAACTAATACTTTGATCCTTTATCGGTCTATCTTGTTTTTAATGTATTCTATATGACATGAAAGAACAAAAGACTTCAAAATTCTTCATTAAAGTAATATTATAAAAATACAGAGTTATCATAAATACAGATCTGCTTACAATCTAAATAAGAACAAATGATTAAATAACATATACATATTTACAAAAAAGTAATTTTGTGTTTTTTTTAAATTAAGCACAAAGCACAATGGGCTATCTGTGCTCTGCCCACCACGGGTATCGAAACCCGGATTTTAGCGTGTAAGTCCGCAGACATGCCGCTGAGCCACAGGGGGGCTCAAAAAAGTAACATCAGTTTATATTTTTTCGATATTTTGAGAATGTTTGTTTTTGTTTTTAAAATTTCGCAAAAAGCTACTCGAGGGCTATCTGTGCTAGCCGTCCCTAATTTAGAAGTGTAAGACTAGAGGGAAGGCAGCTAGTTATCATCACCCACCGCCAACTCTTGGGCTACTCTTTTACCAACGAATAGTGGGATTGACCGTCACAATATACGCCCCCACGGCTGGGAGGGCGAGCATGTTTAGCGCGACGCGGGCGCGAACCCACGACCCTCGGATTACGAGTCGCACGCCTTACGCGCTTGGCAATGGCGGGCCAGAAATATTGAGGAGAAACCAGCTCTGCGAGAAAGTTGTGGCGTGGAAATCAGAAAGATTTATTTTAATATTTCTGTAAAGGTTTAAGAAAATAAATGCATTGACCAAAACTTAGAAATTGCGAAATTTTCTACAGCAATCTGATACGAGGAGGTTTGGTTTGGTTTGAATTTTGCGCAAAGCTACACTAGGAGAAGGTTTAAAGATTGACGCTTATAATCAGTCATTCGTGTTCAAGGGTTTCTTATTAATTAAAATATTTGAATCTAATAATGTTACATAGCTTTTACACTTAGAAAATATAATAATTCTTTAGGGCAATACTTATTGAATTTAGCATAATGGTAAAAATGATAAAGTTGCGTTTTGACATCATCAGAACAGTGCCCACACACACAAGGAAAATTGTTCAATACTAATCACAATATTCGTTCAGAACCTGGTGTTTATAGCGCTGAACATGTAATTTGACTATCATGAGACCGAAACTCGACGTCAAACATGCTTGCCCGTTCAGGCGTAGGGTTGTTATAATGTTACAGATAATCCCACTGTTCAATGGTAAAAAGTAGCCTAAGAGCTGGCGGCGAAGGCAGGTGGCCAGTTGCCATGTCTTTGGTCGGTATTTCAAAGTTAGCGAAGGCAAACGATAGCCTTAGTAACTTTTATAGTTATATGTAGTGTTATCTTCACCCTTCTCTTTCCGTTTTTTTTCATCCTAATAAAAGATAATTTATTTAATTTTGAGCTTGTGATTCGCTTGTAGAGCATTAATAAAACTCGCAATAACAAATTTTCCTGACTTTTGCAGATATATATTTGAATCAAGTTTAAAGTATTCGACAATGTTTAAGAAAGAATCGTATATGATTGCCTCTTGAAATAAAGTAGTAATTTTGTATAAGCTATTAGGCTTTTCGTTAATCATGTTTTATAGTGAAAACATAGAATAGTTGCCATATGCGTCTGAAACTGTCTTCAATGTTTGTTTATTTGTTCAGATTTTCTTTACAAGGCTACAAAAAGCTATTTGCCTCTAGTCATCCTCAACTTTGTATTAATAGATAAGAAGAAAGGCAGGTATTGACGTTTTAGTTCACGAGCCTTCGTATTAATAATTCAGTGACACTAACGATGTCATGTTCAGTTCGAGGTCTTCATTAAGGGTTAAAGATATTTTAATAAAATTCAATAAGCGTGTTTTGTGTGCTTTCTTATAGCAAAGACACATGGGGCTATCTACTGAGCCCACCGAAGGGAATCGAACCCCTGATTTTAGCGTTGTAAATCCGTAGACATACCGCTGTAATAGCGGGGGCTTTTTTAAAGGGTAACTTAATATTTTAACAAGTTTTTGTTTCTTTAACAGAAATTTTTAAGCCAGATCTGACGTGCGTCTAAATCTCAAATGAGTGTGTGTTTTTCTTACAGCAAAGCCACATCAGGCTATCTGCTAAGCCCACCGAGGTGAATCAAATCCGTGATAAAATTCAATAAATTTAGTACTTTAGCTTTTCAAAATTTGTTTATCAATTTCTTTTAGTGGAATGTTCAAGTTCGTTACATATTATACAAAGTTGTGGTTTGACGACGAATTTTTCCTTTTAGTATCTTCTAGTGGCATTTTTAAAATCTACATCACTCCACAGTTTTGTTAACATAAATATAATCGTGAAGAAGTTTCGTAGAGCAAACAAAAGACGATACTAGTCCTTCAAGAGTCCAAAGTGGAAAGTGATACATAAAAACATATAAGAATAGTGTGTTTTACATCACACCAAGTAAAGCTGGTTATCAGATTCATCAAAAATTAGTTCTCGTTCATTTTAAATATGTCATCCTTTTATAGCCTCTATCAACAAGACCTGACGAAGAATGCCAGCTATACTGTCAGAATACCAGTCTGACAGCTCTGCCAACTTTTGATCGACTTCCATTTTATCAACGACACAGATAAAATTTTTTATTTTATAAAAAAACAAAACAACTCCTGCTAATTGCAACATCTTAGTTCAAGTCTCGCTGCTCCTGTTTCCATAAGCTCATTTTTTTATTTATATATTTTCAACTCAAACTGAAACATTTAACCTTCAAGGCTATAATTTCTCCTAGTTGTTAAGTGAGCTTGATTAATTTCCTTCGAGAAGTCCTTGCAGACCATATAATCATTTTATCTTATAATTTACTGATTGACTAAAAACAATATAATTATTGTACTATGTGTGTGGTATATTGTATGAGTCACATTCTCAGATGTTTATTTTCACTGTCATTGCTTTTATGGCTTTAATACGCCAAAACGTTTCAGTAAGAGTTGTCTAATACATTTTGAAGAACATTTTAATGGTTTGTTTGTTTGTTTTGGAAATTCGCACAAAGCTACTCGAGGGCTATCTGTGCTAGCCGTCCCTAATTTTGCAGTGTAAGACTAGAGGGAAGGCAGCTAGTCATCACCACTCACCGCCAACTCTTGAGCTACTCTTTCACCAACGAATAGTGGGATTAACCGTCACATTATACACCCCCACGGCTGGGAGGGCGAGCATGTTTAGCGTGACGCGGGCGCGAACCTGCGACCCTCATTTTAATGGACTAAAAATGTTAGCCTATATTAAATCAACGTTATTGATGGGGTGTTTTCTTGGCTCTTCGTCAGTTTATGAGCTAACTCGGAATTATATCTTGTTCGTGAAAATAAAACTTTGTGAAAATTTTAACTCTGTTTTCCAGCAACACTATTTATGCAAATTTTTTAAAATGTATTTTAAGTATTTTACTTGTACTAGATTTAGATATACATAAAACCAAAATAAAGGATAACAAACATACATACACTTCGTGAGCAAAGCCAAAACTCAGTTTGATAAATGCATACTGCAAGAGTCATTTGTTCCCAATCATTAATTTGTCTTTGTCTGCCTGTTTGAAATTAAGCACAGAGATACACAATGGGCTTCCTGTGTTGGGCAGAGCTGCGCCATTGGGGTGAAGGGGTGCTATTGGTTAGTCATTAAATTGCGCTGTTAGGCACTACTCTCCGCTATTGAATATTACCTTGCACTGCAACGCTCAGGTCAGCTGGTTGAAGTGTGTTGACTAACCCGTCGTTTTCTTTTGTTTTATTTCTACGTTTGGGCTTCTTCTTGTGACTAGGGTTGTCTCCCCAGAGGTTGGACCCTCCATAAATACTGGGAATATTGAGGACTGCAATCCCTTGAAGAGATGGCCCATTGGCTAGATCAAGTGGCTCATCATCACACTGGAAGTAAATAGGGAAATATTATAAGCGTTAGCAAGTCCACACTGGTTTAGTTTTAAAGCGGCTAATTTATGTTAGTAAGTTCTTGGATGATACTTCAGTCAACATTATTCTAGATCTACATCAATAACCTTTGGTTTCGAGGTTCATTTAAAGTTTAAGTATCATTTCTGTAACCTGGGAGAAATTTTCATAGGGATTATAGCAAAAACCATCAACTCCTTGTTAATAACTAGCTCCAAAGATCTCCTGAAACGGATGCTTGGAGAAATTTCTTCTACAGGGTGCGGGCCCCCCAGTGGCTCAGCGGTATGTCTGCGGACTTACACGCTAAAATCCGGGTTTCGATACCCGTGGTGGGCAGAGCACAGATAGCCCATTGTGTAGCTTTGTGCTTAATTCAAAACAACAACAACAACAACTACAGGGTGCGGAAAGGTAAGAATCTCACATTTCAAATAATTATATCCTAAAAATCAGTTTTATGTTAAGCTATTATTGCTTTTGTTTATTGTTTATTTTCTATTTTAACCATGAAAGATTCTTACTTCGAATATAGTTCACGCTGGTGCCCAGGATAATCGGAGAATCAATAAATACTGTTCAAAAGAGATAATGACTGCAGTGGTTTAATTTAGAGGTAGGCCTATTAAAAATGACGGCAACCATACTGAACTCTCTCTGTAACAATATTTTAAATGCACTACGTTATGTTTAAACATTCCTAAATAAAGCTTATGAGCCACATTGTAACTTTGGTAAACGTGTCTTTTGAACCAATACTTTTTTAATGATGCAGTCCTTTTACGTATGGGGTTTTCTTTATAATTATCCTATAGGCTATTGTACTTTGGTTAATGTTTCTGGGAAACCGGTTAATTGATCTTTTAAATGTTTTCAAAAACAGTTATTGAAATTTTTATATAAATTTAAGTACTATTTTAGATTTGTAACAAAAATACACAATATTTAATAAAACCAGACTATTTTCATATCTTTCAAACAAATGAAGAACCACGTTTCAATGGTATCCATATATGCATGGCCTAACGTTATCATTCCCAGACTGTGAATCGGGGGTTTCGTGAGGTTTGCTGCAAAAAGTCGTTCAGCGGTTTGGAATTAAGAGTGTGCTATAAAATTGACAGTAAAATACCACTAATCCGTCAGATAAGAATAATCCAAGAATTCGAAATTAAGTATATCTGTGCATCAATAATATTAGGTAACCTTAAGCAAAAATTCTAAAGCAAACAAACTATGATTTCACAAAATGGTAATGTTTGAGAACTAGACGAATTCCTTTATTTCATGTTTTGATAACGATGTGCATTAGAGAAATATTAAGAAGTATCTGTTTTCTTGTGTGTATGATTGATTTTCTAACGTGAACAATGCAAATTAATCTCATTGAAATTGTCTTTATATGAAAATTATAATTTTCTGATCACTGTATTTGAAACATTGAAAAGAATTAGCAAGCTACAATCTTTTGAACTTCCTTATACTTCATATTTGTTAAAGAAAGTAGCATTTAGTAGCATTAGTCATAAAGCTTTAAAAAATATGAAAAAGGTGCTGAAAGAAGGGTAATCTGTCTCAGAAGTTTTACACTCAGTCACACAAAGGGTTATATGCACATAGCCTATAAAAATTAAGTTTACAGTTTCCAGAAAAGGTTCACTAATAAATAGTATCCAGCGTCAATTTTTGGGCTAATTTAGTTGATAGGTTCTATCGTTACGCACCTCCATAAAGTTGACAGTGGATTTTGTAGTTACAGGTCAAGAACCAAGGATACTCAGATTCACAATCTGAGCACAGTAACCACCAAATCTTACCTAGCCTACTTATTCGAGAATATTATATAAAGCGCCACTGATATATTTCTTACTTTCTATTCCCACGTACATTCCGACTCATATAGCTTCTTTATATATATACACATGTGTGTGTGTGTGTGTGTGTGTACAAGTGTATATGTGTAATTTTGAGATACAAAGACCTTCTCACCTGATTCTAAGAATTCCTAAGATCTGTAACTTTCGTGAATGTATTCAATTAAGAATATAATTTACCATCATTAACAAATTAACAGTATTTGTAAATTAATTTTGGGAACTTACCCCACCAATAGTTTAGAAATATCAATCGTATGGACTAGCAAATTATACTTGATGAATGCAAAACAAACGTGAAAAGTGATATCGTATGACGAACTGTTGTAAGTGATTTTAATTTGAATATCAAATGGACTAAACAGCCACTTTAGAGGTTCACAATAATGTTTTATCCTTTGACAATCTTGTGATTTCTAAGGTTAAAAAGAATTAAGAAATCAGGTATAATTATATAAGTACACAAACCGTTATCTCAATGTCATCATGTAAATTCTTGCACGTAGCAAAGAACGTTTCAGATGTAGCAAATTCAAAGTACCATATTTTGTTCTTCATTCTGTAAAAAATAAGAAAAAAAGGAGCGTGAAGTAGGTCATTTCTTACAATAGATTTTTTTTTATTAATGGACAACCAGAAAGTGCTTAGAAGATTCATACGTTAATTACAAAATTTAATTAATTTCAGTATTAAGAGTTTGTTTTGTTTGTTTTGGAATTTCGCACAAAGCTACTCGAGGGCTATCTGTGCTAGCCCTCCCTAATTTTGCAGTGTAAGACTAGAGGGAAGGCAGCTAGTCATCACCACCCACCGCCAACTCTTGGGCTACTCTTTTACTAACGAATAGTGGGATTTACCGTCAAATTATACACCCCCACGGCTGGGAGGGTGAGCATGTTTAGCGCGACGCGGGCGCGAACCCGCGACCCTCGGATTACGAGTGCACGCCTTAACGCGCTCGGCCATGCCAGGCCTAGTATTAAGAGTAATCCTAACACTTGAGAAGATGGAATAACTGGCATCAACGTAATTCTCTAGGGGCAAATGAATGAGTGCTACTGCGTTTTTGACTTACATGTAAGTCAATGACATTGTTCCACTTATCCTTGCACGTATACACACGCTTCACAATGATCGACAAATACGTTTTTTAGCGGAGGAGAAATAAACGTCACGCCGTTTGAATCTCGAAATTCTAAAAATATTGTTCATTTTAATTTTAGAGATGAAAATTCGATGTTCGACACTGGTATGGTTGCTTAAAATTATTTTCACACCTTCTTTCCGTACAGACGGTGCAATGCTAAAATCAACTGGAATGAAAACTGGAAAGACAATTTCATTGATACAGAATATGAATAAATTGCTGTACAACTGAGGGAGAAGTTGCACTGAGTGACATCTATTGTGTTCGAATGTGGCTTAAGAAGTATTGAAACAATTCATGTAGTTTTGATTCGCCCAAGAGTTGGCGGTGGGTGGTGATGACTAGCTGCTTTCCCTCTAGTCTTATACTGTTAAATTAGGGACGGCTAGCACAGATAGCCCTCGAGTAGCTTTGTGCGAAATTCCAAAAACAAACAAAACAAACAGTTTTGATTCTTCCAAATAATCAATTCCTAATCTTTTATCTATTTGATTTCTTAGTTTGAAATTCGAATTTCGTGCATTATATATCAAGCTTAGAAAACATTCGAACAGATCCAAACAGATGTAACTTTCGCTGAATTTGAGCTTTAAACGGAAGTGCAAGTTGATTAATAAATATTAATTAAGGATTATAGTAGTGCGGACCACAAAAGAAATATTTTGATTAAGTTCCAGTTTAGACTGGGAATTGTTATTGATTTAATTTGGACTTCAAATAATATAAGATTTCCACTCAGTCGTGTAAAACCGCTAAGAAATTTTTCAGATAACTCACAACGAGAAGCTCAATTTCAGCTTTGTTTAAATCGTACTTGTTTCGATCTTCTGTAGAATTGAGGGAGAAGTTGCATTGAGTGACATCTGTGAACCTCTGTCAGTACATTTGTTTGACGACCAGCAAGTAAAATCCTATAAGCACTCTAATGGAATTGAAAAACTTAATTTGAAGTTTGTTTAATCCCTGAGTGTCGACATAGAATTTGCTTAATCTTTCATTGTCAATGTAGAATTTGTTTGATTTTACTCTGTCCATGAAGTTATTTTGGTGACTATAATCATTGTAAAACAGCTACTTACTTTTTATACAATTAACTGAAACTGAAAGTTTTAATTTCGATTATTTTTTATCTTTCTTTAATAGTTTCTGTCAAGAAATTCCATTGAATGTATCAAATCTTCTAGTGATTACAAAATAAAATATCTTAAAGATTTTGTCATTCTGATTGAACTACTTTAAACGTAATTTTTTGGCTTTAAGAAATGTTTGCCTCTAAAATTTTTAAAAACACAATCCGTGGTATTTGTCATCATAGGTGTTATACAAAACACGCACATAAATAACTGGCATTTTTCTCTTTGTGAATAGCAGTAAAAATTTTTGTTTAAAGAAATATTGCATTGTGATGAAAAACAACAACTGTGCTGTCTATCAGTAAATACAAAACAAAAACTAAGATCCAGTCTTGTCTTGGATTCCACCTATCTGATTTATAACCGGTTTTGCGTGGTTTCGCAGTTCAACAGTAACAAAGACAATATAAAAATAACAGCCTTGTTTATAATGATAAACTGCAGTTTATAGATACTTTTTCTACATTTGGCGATGTAGAAATGCGAATAATATTTCGTGGCAATGTTATAATCAGTTGTTAAATTTAGATGTTATCTGTGAGCTTTCTTTCGAAATAAAAATAAACTTGAAAACCATATGTAATCGTGAAGCATACAAGTTTCTTAGTACCACATGGAAACGTTTTGGTAGCCAGTTCTTCTCTTGGTTGAAGCTTTGCGATTTAAAAATGAAATTTTAATTTTAAAAGATTTTACAAAAATTTGTCCTTAATGACCTACTGGAAATAACACTAGATTTATACACTACGATGAAGTAAAAGATACAAATAATTGCTATACATGTGTTTCGATGGAATGCAATAATTTTCTGGGTAAATACCTGTCATGTTTTTTACGAGTAATGAGTTATACTAAAACGAGAAAAATGTGCATCTGTATAAACTTACAAACAAAATCTACAAAGATCCCAGTGTAAATATGTATATAATTGTGTATAATCACATAAATTGAGTCTTTTCATGAACATCTTAACCTAATACTTATATTTTAATCGGAGCTAGAGTTAAATTACCGGTCAGAGTATCAATTAAGCCTTGCAAGTTTTTACATTATAAATGATCAAAAACAGATTTTATTATTCGAAATATAACTATGAATAATATATCACTTAGTTAAAGAGTTAAACATTATCAAACATACCTGCTGTTGAATTTTTCAGGATGTTTTTCTCTTTCCAGATGGAACTTTATGGCAATCGACGCATCCTGTTGACGGTTAAAATGAAACATTTATCAGTGTTATTCATGAAGATATTTTGTGTTAGATAAACAGAGTAGATATATATACATGTACTTATTTTATAAAATAATAATTTCACTTTGTGGCACAAGTTCGTTGTTCATAATATCGCTACATTAGTCCATAAGGAACTGGTTTCAGAAAGTAAATATTGAATCCTTGAAAAGCAGTAAATAAGGTGAAATACATCTTACATATTAAGTGCTACCTTTTATATGATAACTAATTTTTAATTATCCGGATTTCCTATACATGTACCTACACATAAAGAGAGAAATTATTACAAAACTAAATTTGGTGTGGTGTCGTTACGGTACTTGTCTTAAGTTAGGTCATAGAACTAAAACTTCCAAACTTACAGAGAGAGAAAATTGAAAATACAGAGCTTCTAGGTCTGGAATAAAGGACGTTACCATAGAAACCATATTTTAATCTATCCGAGAGAATTTGAGGCATTTACCACTCCAATGGAGAAGTAGTTGTTGAAAATATTACACGGTATAGGATCTCCTTTTTCCTCTGTGTTATCAGTTGTTGTGATATCGATTCTCCATCTATCCATTGGCACCGTCGTGGATTTTTCTATTTTGTTCAATATCTTGTCAAGGCTCTCATTTTCGTAGCCTGGTATATCAGAAACCAAACTACCTTCAAAAAGCCTATCTTGACATATCCAAAGTATATCACTTTCTTCTTGCAATTAAGATAAAATAATTTTGTAACAACCTGTTATCTCTTGAAACTTGAGAGCGAAAATTAAATGCCTTTCATCCAAACGATTCAAAACTCAAAATCACAATTTTACAAACTTGGCATCACTGATATCGTTAAACAAACAACTATATGACTAAACGTGGATAATGTTTTCAATGCATTCTATTAATTAATTAATTATAAAATGTGTTGTAAACTATGACATATGAACTATTTCAATTTAATTACTTTCTCTGAACAAATAAGAAGAGTTCAACTGGAGCAAAGAATGGCAAATGAACTAAAACTAGATGGTCTAACAAAAGAGATAAAATAGATTAATATACCATAAATTAAATTTCCACATTTGTTTCAATAAAACTCATCACACCTTATGTTTAGAGTTTTCTGATGACTACAAGTTATATTTTATGTTGTTAATTTGTAACAATTTTATGATAAAACTCTATTTTGTAAAGAACAATAACAATTAATTGTTGTAGTGCTATCATGTAGCTATAAAACATATTATTAACTTATCCTTTTAGCAAACTGATACCAAAATTACTAACGTTCATATTTAAAACAATGACTTGAGCTTATACTTTATGACAAAATCAAAAATAATAAGACAGAGTGTCCCTTAAACAGACATTTTTTTTCCTATACACCAGTTTGTCTTGTTCTTCATTTTCTTCTGCAGTAGCTGAATACACCATGTCATCTATACATTGCGAGACTGAAAATATATTTTCATTGTTACAAAGGAATCGAAAATTCATCAGTTAAATATCATTTTAACTCACCGGGTCCCCACCGTAAACACCTTGCCAGATCATTTCCTGTACCCAATGGCAGAATAGCGACAGGTGGTGCTTGGAGAAGATTCATTTTATCTATATATATATATATTCACACACAAAAATAGTAAAATTATAATAAAGAGACTGTACAAGTAAATGTGATATGAAAAAATGTACTAAATATTCAATTCACACAGTGATAACTTTAGTCTTAAAGCCAATCAGATCTCGACAAAATAGTGTTATTTTGTTTGACAGAAAATGTATATTTAGTCATACTTTATAATTAACAGATGGCTGCTATTCATAAAAGTAGATAAAGTGAGCTTTCTTGTGTCCTTACTTTTTATTTTCATAGCTCTCCTCCTATTGTTTTTTAAATTGCTTAACATAGATGGTATTACCCTACCTATTGTGTCCAATACCCAGCCGACTGTTCCGTCCCCACCACAACAAAGCACTCGAATGTTCGGGACATCTTTATAAAACTGTAGCCTATAAAAATTAACCACATAAATTTGCAAAGTGATTTTTTTTGTGATAAATTCTAAATTTATTTCACTGTGTATCTCTGCAGCAGGTTTAAAAAAAATACTAAATGAACAAAACTTGTTTCTAATGAACATCAAACTAGTATACTTTGAATTCGTATTCCTAGAACTAATAAAGATGAAGTCTCAAAGTGTTGTTCAAACATCCCTGAAGGGAACAAATATTAGTTTCAAAACCAGGTGAAAGTTTGCTTTCACTGTATTACTTTAATGAAATGTTGGAAGCATATGACGTATTGAAAACATCTTCTGCTCTATCGCTCTTTTATCTGTGTTATATAAAAAAAAATTATTGCAAGTTATGGTTAAATGTTCATATTCAGTTCTAATATTAAACTAAATTAATAATTCAAACCAAGTATCTCGAGTTAGTACTTCGTGTTTAAATTCAGACACATAATTCAGTGCTGATAACAATTTCTTAATTATATAATCAGATCATCTGAATTTTGTGTTTACCTCCGTTCATTTAATCAGTAAATTTAATTTATTTAATACTTTAGTGTTTAAAATAAGCTAATACGTTTCAGTTGCTTATCTGCTTTCATCTTAAAGAAACTATTGAAAAGAGCTTGTTTTTCTATTGGTTAATGCAAGGATTTGGGTCTGAATTTTCGCATTAGAAAGATTAGTATGTGATTCATTCGTGAAGATTTTCTTACATTTGAATTTCGGTTCATTAGAGGTATCCGGTTTTTGTTGGTTTATTTTTACTCAATATTAGGTTGACCGAGTGTATGTTATCACCATAACTCTCCTTAACATTGGATACTGTGAACGTAAAGAAGATAAACATTAATAACAGCAGAAAGAAACCTGCAGACGTATTTCATTATGTTAGACGCATCTCTAAAAAAACGTATAAAGAATACGTAACCACCAGAAAGCAAGGAGGTACGTACGAGTCACGTTACATTACGGCCGTAACCAATACAGAATAGACACAAAATACCATTTACAATACTCCTTGAGGATGCGGAATTCAAAAGACTAGGAGAATAAAAAGAAAGACAAAATCAAAATTCAAGGTCTGATAAGAAGACCAAACAACAAAATAGAATAATATAAAGCAATGGAATATTAAACATGCATGAGATAAATAAAGTTATAAAACGTCTTCTACAATAATAAAATGAATAATATAAAATAATGGAACATGAACATACACGAGAAAAATAAAGATACAAGAAGTCTTATACAATAAACTATCACAAACTCAGTTAACCTAGAACAAAAGTTTGTGAAAGCTGGATGCACTTGTTGAAACCATTCTAATAACTGACTGAATAATGTTTAGCAACGGACGGAAGGACAAGTGCATAGTATCTATTACCAAAACAATCTTATATTCGAATTACAGCTCATACTACTATAGAAAATAGTAATTTTTATATTAGTAACCAAAAAAATACCATGCATTAATCAATTAGTAAGTGGTCATTAAAAAGAGTAAATATTTAATAATTACATTTAGGTGACTGTATAGTCTACTAACTGTGACAATAACTGATTGTCGACTTTATCATAAACAATGCACGTTAGAAAGTACTCGATTATTTACATCCTTCTGAATTACATGTTCACTATGTGCATCTTTTTGACAAAACGTAATTAAAACCGCATAGGGGACGAAAATAACAAACTAAAGTAACAAATAGGTAGGTCCTTTGTTGTAAACTATACAATCTGACGAATAGATCCTGCTTGAAATGCCATCGTTCCTATAATAAAAACTTGGTGAGTGTTCAGTACATTATTTGATATCATATCTTCAACAGTGGCGGCACAAGGGGGGCTTGGGCCCCCCCAATGAGCCAAGCCCACCTCAGCCCCCAATATTGTTACCTACATATATGCATAAAATATGGAAAACACAACTGTCGTTGTTGCTTAACAATTAACATTAAAGAGACATAGATCTGTAGTACTCAACGTCATCATTAAAACGGAAGTATGTGTCATGCGTTCCATAGAAATACTTTAGTATTGCATTGAACTATGCACTGAAACTCATGCGCTGTATTGCCGTTCTCTGTGTAATGCCATTCTATTTTGAGCTTTGACGAAGATTAGACAACCACGTTGATTTCAAGTTGCAATAGATCATCAGGGATTTTACTTGATAAACCAAAGGTTTTACAGGTATTTACCCATTAATTTCATTTATCTTTTATTGAAAATAAAACATAGCATGCATGTATAAGTGTATTGTGTATTGGTCAAAACTATGAAGCATTTAGCCAATGTTGTCTCCTCTGTGAGATGATTTTGCATTGTGTATCAGCCATCCAAAACTGTACTGATGATTGTGGCATACACTTAAAATTGTGACTTACAATCCAATTAATGTTATACTTGTGATTAGATTATAACCTTACATGTTAACTGACCAAATAATATTTCTAAACAATTCTAGAGTGAATTTTGAAATTGTTATTGGGCTATTTTAGAAGTGCCTAATTTAATGTAATGCAATAGTTACATTTTTGTAACAGGTGCTTGTCACACTTATGATAATAAGAATATCACAATCACAGTTTGGCACACCTTTCTGAAATGTACCTTTGTATTTACATATAATTTACCATCTATCCTTCATATTAATGGCATTTGGGGAAGCCCCTCTACAGTTTACCTCAGCCCCCCAACGAAAATATCCTGGTCCCGCCACTGACTTTCAAGAATAAAAAGAACAATTGATGTTTCTCCATATTTGCAAAGAAGTGTGTATATTTAAAGTAACATATTATATAAGGTTTATCACACAGCTTCAAAATAATGAATCTATATTGTTAAATAAGGTTTTATCACTTACCCCTGCATTGGTCCCCCTTTGGATAAGTTATAAACCTGTCTAGGATTAAGTAAGTACTGGAACTTTCTTAAGATCCTGCAAAAAAAAAGAAACAAAATGTTAAAAAATAAAATTGTTTAGAGTTAATGGAAATTGCAATGAAACTAGCACAGGGCACCTGCAGAATTAATATGGAATACTATAAAATATCGTTGTTTCAGATAACATACAATATATATACTTCGTTATAGTTACGAGATCTTTTTAAAATACTTCGTGTTGAGACTTTATTGTAAAATAGTGCAGGTACTGAGCTATGTTGAACCGATACGGAGCTATGCCTTAATAAACGAGAAGCACAAAATAGTGTCTACTTTCAACGTCACATTAATGTTATTAGCAAACCATGTAATACGTGGATGCATGTCAAAGTGTTCAGCAACTGTAAACCAAATTTGTAGTTTTGTATTGAGAAAATAGGAACTACCTTGACAAGACACGTGGAAATATAATACATTGTGATAACTTAAGGAATACAAATTAACCTAAATGTACTTGCACAGGGACCCTGAAAGTGTTTTCTTTCATAAGTAAATAAAACCAAAATTAGGAGTAACGAATATTTTTATTTCTTGCTTTTCAAGTTCATATCTTGTGCTGTCTGTAACCTACAGAGTGCATAATTCTTCTCGTGATTCACAGTATGAGCATGCTTTACTGGCCTTACGACAGTACAAAATGAAACGTTAAGCATCCCTTAAGTAAGGTGATTTTGGTCTGTATTGACTGACCGACAAACACAACACTAATATATAAGTAATGCGAATGGTTGAAATAGGTGATCTCTTCAGGCGGTCATCGACTCCTTTCGGACAAAGTATTAAAATAGCTGTTAAAGTTTTGTTCTCTCATTCACTTGCGGTCGTTTATCAGCAAGTTTCAATTAGCAAACTCAAACAAACAAACAAAATGGTAAAGCAAGGTAATAGAGAAATATGAAGGATCAAGGAAATCTTTTGTTTTGAAGGAGGCGGAGCATTGCCTACTTTAGCACGTGGCAGAGGCTGGGACGAAGAAGTTGTCTCTTCCAACAGAGTGGAGGATACCAAAAATACCTTTCTTGGGATTATTATGGTGCCTTATTTCTTGCCATTGGTGTATTTTGTGGCATAAAATTAAGTTTCTGTTGAGAAGCATGGAGAGTAAGGTACACTATGTAATTTCTATGGTTCACTGTACACATCTAGTATATTCCCAAAACTTGTGGTATTAAATTGCAACCAAATTCATATTTATGAAACAAAGAAAATGTTATTATGCAGCTAAACAATGAAATTATAGCAATTAAAATTTAATAAGAAATTTGTTGCAATTTTATATCGACAGAAGAAAAAGTCTCAAAAAGCCTGAGAGCGGAAGATGGATAAGACTTGTTATCTCTGATGATATCGGCACTGTTAAAACTAGAATTAAATAACAGTTTATTATAAATTTAAATAAAACGAACTTATCAATCAAGTAAATGTAAAACTACAATATCAAAATGAAAAAGAACGACACTAACCTAACTCCTTGTCTCCCGCCACTTTTTGGATTTATCAGAACTAATAGCGGATGAGTACCTGGAAGTGGAGTAATTTGGAATGACATTGGAGAGCCCTGAGAGAAAATTAAACTTTTTGTAGAATTCATGCAAAATTACATTAAGTCGACAGATAGTTTTGAAACGAATCAGTTTATATCTTTAAAAATATTGTTTTCATCTTGACAGAATATTTTTTATATTAAATGATGCTGACTTTTCTGAATCTGAAACAAACAGACTTAAATATTTTGAAAGTATCCAGTAATACTGTTCAAATTGACAGTGAACACTTTTAGAAAACGTTTGAATAACGCTGGTGTTTATAGGCATCTTTTCTAAGTTAGCCGTGAAATTTGAATTTAAAAGTGAAACAGCAAATTTTCATGATAGTTGAAAGTATATAAAAGGCTATTCTCCACATAAAGGGAATTTTGTTACCGAGTTGAAATTGGATGGCATGTTTTCCCAGTTCCTCCAGTCCCGCAACATAACCTTAGCAAACTTGCTATACTTTTATGAAAACTGTATTTCAAGGAATGTTAGAAAACAGAACAATATAATACGAATAACTTATGTGTAGCAGCTCAATATCATCTGTATAAGATTTAACAATCAATACTATTCTAATTATTTGCTGTTATCTATGCTGTCCGCAGGTCTGTATAACAGCTTATTTATGCTTCCAATTTAAAAAGTAAAGAAATCTCGTAAAACCACATCTGATCAAACAAACATCGTTGTTTTTACGTTGTAATATTCTATTAATAGTTTGTTTTGTTTGTCTGTTTTTTTTAACATAAATATACAATGGGCTGCTTACATTGTGTTCACCGCGAGTATGAAAATTCAAATATAAAACTAAAAAATCACAATAATTTTGTTACAAACATCTCATGAAAAATTAATTCTAAATTTAAATTGTCCTGCAGAAATCACTTGCTCTAAGACTTAAAGGCAAAATTTAAAAACGAAATAAGATAATAATCCTTAAATACAGATTTTAACCACCTAATTTCAAAGACATTGTTTTACCTTTTTTGTTTTGTTTGTTTTCAAATTAATATTGTTTGGTGTTTCGGTAAAAAGGTTGTTACTGTCCCTAAAAAATTAAAGAATTAAAAATAATTTAAAATGTTTAGAGTTTGTCCTGATTTCTGAAACCACTTCTATGTGTGTGTGGTGGTCCGGCATGGCCCAGCGTGTTAAGGCGTGCGACTCGCAATCTGAGGGTTGCGGGTTCGCATCGCCGTCGCGCTAAACATGCCAAACATTATAAAGCCATGGGGGCGTTATAATATGACGGTCAATTCCAGTATTCTTTGGTAAAAGAGTAGCCCAAGAGTTGGCGGTGGGTAGTGATGACTAGCTGCCTTCCCTCTAGTCTTACACTGCTAAATTAGGGACGGCTAGCACAGATAGCCCTCGAGTAGCTTTGCGCGAAATTAAAAAAACAAAAAACAAGAAAAAACATTATGTAACACAAATTTTGTTTCTGGATAGTATGTGTTATTTCTTAATTGCTCGAGTAGCTTTCTGCGAAATTCCAAAACAAACTATGTGTGTGTGCATGTGATGGAAAACAAAACACACAAAAACATCGATAGATAAATAATGTACCTGTTACAAAACTAATTCATGCCGAAATACGCCTACACACATTATGCTCTTTAAAGTTAAGAGACAATGCTTAACAGTTTGTGGTTAAGCGTAAACGTACACACAGTTAACTGTACTCAATCCAGCGCAAGTAATAAACACCGAATTGCTTAACAGAGCACTTACACCTTCGTCACTAAGTATCTCAAAACTCAAAGTAATCATTGAAACCGGTACTGTGTAATTTATTTATGCTTTCGCTTTTAAAAGTAAAAACCACATCTGATCAAACAAACAACACTTTGACTATTCTAATAAACTGCTGAAAAGTAGCATAAAAGTGCCTGAAATTCGCAGATTTAAAAATTCTGGTTTCAATGATACAGGAGATAAGCAAAATTATTACAGAGGTTATAGCATAAGAAAATAAAAAGTTCTCACATAGTATCAAGTTCTATACATGTGTAAACCTTTATGTAATAGCAGTTGAATTTTGAATTCGATTAAGAACTTATGACTTTGGGAAAAGTTTTTTTAAAAAACAAACATTCAGTTTTTATTTCAATTCCGCGCTAGCCGTCCCTAATTTAGCAGTGTAAGACTAGAGAGAAGGTAAGTAATAATCACCACTGCCAATTCTTGGACTACTCTTGTATCAACAGATAGCGTGATTCGCTGACACATTATAATGCCCCTACGGCTGAAGGAGTGAGCACGTTTCATGGGATGTGGATTCAAACCCGCGACCCTAAAAATGCGCATCAAGTGCCCTAACCAATTCGCCACGCCCTAATACAGTTTTTATAGTAATTATCATAGAAACAGAGACTTCTCTGTACATATATTTAATATCTTCTAAAAATGTAAACATTAAAGGAATTTTTAAACACAAACTTACAACACTTTGTGAACTTTCACACGTTGCCATACTGGAATCTGAACGAGATAAGTTTTTTTTCTGACCACCGGACAAACTTCGTTGTCTTTCCTTTAAAAAACATCAATAAATGAGCTTACACTATTAATCCTCATTCACTAATCAGTCATTTTACCGTTTTTATATCGCTAATTTTTATTACTATCTAATATTTATGCTATTTTTATACAGCCCACACAAAATGATGTAAAGTAAGGTCCTCACTTTCGAATGAACTTATGAGGATTGATTTAGCTATACAACATAGGTTTTGTAACTTCAGACGGCGCCACCAGTCTACATACCCAAAATACTGTGTAAAAATTGTTCGTTTTTTGATACATTCTAGCTCGTAATGTTATATGCTACAGTGTAAAAGTCAAAGACTGTATCAACAATGTGCCATCTTATTGGGAGATGTGATCCTGGTTAAAATTTTACAATATTTAAATGAAAATATGCTTACACTGAGACACGTAATTTTACAACAATATATTGGTCCCACTGACAAAAGTAATCTTACCATACGAACGTACTTTCAATGGTTTAAGTAATCTTGATACTCAACCGTATTTTCAGTGATGTAAGTATTCTTACAACAAAAACGTGTTCACGGTGATCCATTAAACCAAACGGCAACTAATTATTTTAGTCAATATCTACCGTCTACCATCAAAGATAGTAAATAAATACAATATATGATGTGATAAATAAATAGCTAAGAGTAAAATAAGTAGATAGTATATTCATAAACCCTTTATAAACCACATTTGCATTTGATTTTCTTACACTAAAATATTACTAAACTCTAGTTTTAAATAATTCGTTCTAGAAGTGTGGATAATTTGTAGCAGTCAGGTCAAAACAAAGTTCTAAATTTAGTCATAAGATCATAGAGAATGTTTATTAACGCAATCTGTTTACTTAATTCAAAATAACAGCAACCATATCTTTAACATGCTTTAATATGTATGTATACGTAATTCACTTTCACTAGTCTACAGTGTGAATTTTGATGAAGTTATATATAAAAAAGAAATAAATATAATTAAAAGCAATAATTATATCTGACTTTGAACTTTTCAAACAGGCCCAAATTGCTAACTAATCTATCTTTATTTGGCATAGAACTAACGTGTTTAATTCAACCATCCAGAGCAATAGACGAAGATACAAACCATATGCGAGCATGCATGACGTAGATATACTAAAAGTAACAGTTATTCAGCTACCCATAAGCAATGTATGAAACTTGCACATCTAAATTACCAGGCTTCTAGCTCGTAATTATGTTTAAAGGTGATTACAATAGTAACTGCCTCTTCATCAGTCGGCAGATGACATTTGTGTTCCCCTGCAGTTGAAAAACAGTTATTCCTAATGTTAATCTATAATCTATAAATAACATGGTGTTGGGTTCAGTACTTACGAGAACGATGGGACAGATTGAAGTAGGTGGCAGAATATGGTCTCTGTGTTCTTCTAAAGTACATTCTGGTTTCACTTGGGAAGCACAGTGATTGTGAAGCTAATAAAGGCAAAAAAATGATAAAACACTTGTTTTTTACTAGAAGATCCTTGAGAATACTTATGTAATACTTATATTATATGTCTTCACCATTCATACACATTATATTATAAGTACTAATTCAATTTGATTGTGATAATTACTTATCAGTGAAGTTTATCGAAGTAATCATGTATTTATTCCAAAACAGACAACCGATTTCAGTCTCCTGGAATTTAAACATAAAATGATTTTCTTAGGTTTATGTAGGAATAATTAAATTTAACTGGAAGATCTCCAAACCCTTACAAAACCAAGGAAATGTTAAACATGAGTTGCTTGCAGCATCTTAGATTGTATCGCAATATATTCATTACGTTTCCTTGACGTAACGTTCGCAAACTCTTCTCAGAAGTTCTTCCTAAGGCACATAAAGCGCCATTTCCATGTTTGCTTCTCATTAAATGATTTGTAGTTACTTTCCATAAAACTATTAAGATTTGTCTATTTTCATTGATTAGACTGAATAATGTAAAACTACACACAAACAAGCGACATCATTTCCAGAGGGCTCGGCATGATCAGATAGTTAAGGTACTTAACTCGTTGTCCGAGGGTCGCAGGTTCGAATTCCCATCACACCAAACATACTCGCTCTTTCAGTTGTGGGGGAGTTCTAATGTAACGGTTAATCCCACTGCGCGGGTAGTCCTCGAGTAGCTTTGCACAAAATTCAAAACAAACAAACCATTTCAAGAGTAGAACTTATTTTGTTCTTTTCTACATGAGGCCAAGTGTGTTAACGCGTGGGACTCGTAACCTGAGGGTTACGGGTTCGCATCCCCGTCGTGCCAAACATGCTCGCTCTTTCAGCCGTGGGAGCGTTATAATGTGACGGTCAATCCCAGTATTCTTTTGTAAAAGAGTAGCCCAAGAGTTGGCGGTGGGTGGTGATGACTAGCTACCTTCCCTCTAGTCTTACACTACTAAATTAGGGACGGCTAGCACAGATAGCCCTCGATTAGTTTTCCCCGAAATTCAAAAAAACAAGCCAAAACAATTTTCTACATGTACTATTTATTTTACATTTTTCACAATTTACTTTATATTTGATTAAGCAGTTAATCTATACTTTTATATTTATTCATTCATTTCGTATCGATCTAACACTATTAGCATGTTTTTCTCATAATTGTGTCATAAAACACGTCTTTCACTTACAGTATGGCCCCCCAGTGGCTCAGCGGTATGTCTGCGGACTTACACGCTAAAATCCGGGTTTCGATACCCGTGGTGGGCAGAGCACAGATAGCTCCCTGTGTAGCTTTGTGCTTAATTCAAAACAACAACAACACTTACTATAACTAGAAACCTATAAAAATTGGCACATTCCAAACTAAAACACTCAAGTTTACTCTTACAAGATTTATTGTATAGATTCTACCTTGGAAATAAAAATATTTATTTACGGCAAATCGAATACTTACAATAAATACTAATTTGGACAACAATTATATAATAGTAATAAATACCTTGAGAACTTAAGAAAAACGTTTAAACAAATATACTCATTGAAATGTTTTATCTTTTTCTGATAACTGTTTTATTTCTTAGGCTTAAGGGCACAAAAACAAATAAAATGTTAAAGTTAAATATTTGAATAAATACTAAAAATCATGTTAATATTAAATGCTCCTAAATTAAGGGTATTATCAGTGTACGTTTAAAAATCACCTGCAGAACCTACCGTCATTTGACACCACCGACAATGGAGTCCACTTATTCCGTTGTATGATTTGATGGGTTTTTTACATTTACTGCACTTCCCAACACAGTTACCTTCTGTCCAGTGATGAAGTAACGTCTATTCAGGTCACACATAAGATTAATTTAAAAGAAAATTAATTTTTTTATAGCATACAGCTTGATGTATTCAAATTCACGTTAGCAACCTGGCAAGGAATTTTATCTAAACAGTTCAACAAAGATTAATACCTTTTATATAGAAAAGAAATATTAATGATTGGTAAAAAATTGGTGCAAAAATCAGTGAACTGAACTAAAACTTAAATTCTTGTTACATAAAAAAGGGCAAATTAAGAGCTAAATATCATCCGAACATGTGAAAGAACCCACGCAGCTTCATGACTAAAGAAGAATTTGCCGTGTCGTTTTTAACTCAGAATAAAATACTCCGCAGAAAATTAAAAACACATTCTAAAAAAGACAACTTATACTTTTTTTGACACGTTACAGTTAAATAACCCAGTACCTTCCAATCATAAAGCTACATTAACAACAGTTATTCAACTGCATTAATATTTTCCATTGACAAGAATATATTTTATTTTTGATAAATCTACACAGTTTTACCAAAATAAAACGCTCACATGTACAAAAACTAAACATTGTTACACAAAGTTTAAATTAAACTTCTAACCTTTGACTGGGTTTGTAAACAATAAAGAGAGAATTAACTTCAAACTATGTACACTGATGCAAGAGAAGTGTAAAACCTTTCATGTTTTAACGAACACACGTTGCAGTATGCTGCTTGTTCTTTGAACTTTTGTTTCAAATTCTACGTAATAAGTTTTCTACAAGAAGTAAACACTGATATAAATTTCACTTTACTTTTGTTCACAAACTTCTTTTTTTTTACAGGACTACATTCAGGCGACTGAAATTATGTGGATACTAGTAAGTATACTACATTCTGGGCCCAGCCAACTGTAAAATATTTAACTGATTAACGCTCAACATTTTGTTTTGTTTTAGGCTTAATAATTTTGAAGACTTTTGGCATTAATAAAATGACTTCGTTGGCAGCAGCCTTATAACAGCCAGTTCAGTTCAAAGCATAATGTCAAGAATTATGAATTAATGATGATTAATGAAACTTTGTGACTTCAAAAAGGCTAATCTCAATATAATAATATTGTAGTTTAAACACTAAGTTCAAAGATATCGTCAATATTTTAGTTACTTTCCAATAAAAACAAATAAATTGAATATTCTAAGTGACTGATGAACGTACCTGTGAAGTCCTTTTAGATTTGACGTAAGTACTTATACACGAGGCCGGTGCCTTCTGTACGCATCTTTCGTGAACGGTGTATTTGCAAACTACAACCAAACAACAAGAAATTCTGAGTGATGGATCTGCCTTTTAGTTTCCAACAAACCAAACACCAAGTTATACAGGTGTTATTGTTACTGGGTATTGTGCCTCGTTTATGAAAGATAGGTCAAATGTATTACGCAATATGGCTAATACCATTGTCAATTACATACATATTTTTGTCAAAAGCGTTATGACAACTGGTATTTTACTACCTGTGTTAACTCAGCTACTAAAGATTTACACAGCCAACAGAGTTATACTACTTAGTGTCAAAGAAAGTTTGTGTACGTACATTGGGTTTAACCAAAATTACTAGAAATTCTCCAAACTTAAAGGTAACTTGGAAGTGTTTGTCACATGGTTTCATTATTTATAATAACAGAAAATTCTATAAACCCAAAGGTAACTTGGAAATCTTTGTCACATGGTTTCTTTAACCATAAGGAAAATTGGGAGGAGGGGGTGTTCAGTGCTAAAAATGGGTCAAAAGTTTACACAGACGGGCTACAATAGGTGTTTCTTAGAACATTAGAGTGTATATCCGCTAACATCAACGTGCAGGACTAAAAGAGATTTGTGTTCTGATGATTCGCAGAAAGAAAAAGAAGATTAAGTAAGATTTGCAATCATAATGGCCAGAGTTGTTAGAAAATATAGGGAGAAAAATCGAATTTTCTGTCAAAAATAATGTCTAAAATATGGTCACGTAAGAAAGATAAGCCACGCCTGCAGTGGAAATGTTCAATACAGATTTTCCTTTTTGTACAAGCAAACAAACCGCGTTGCGTGCATATCCCAGAAATATTGTAGAGGGAATTTTTTGAAACGTCGCAAAAGAAAGTGTAGTCTTACTGGATTCATAAAGAACAATTAAAATATATGTAATATATTTTTTTCGAACTTACGTACATCAGACTGTCTATTGAAATGTTTACACAGCGTACGTTTTAGAATGTGATTGCGCCAAGATGATTGTGTCTCTAAAATCCTAAAAAGCGCTTTAAGAATGATATTCGGAAAACTTTTCAGGTTCCAGCATGGCCAAATGGTACTCGACTCGTAATCAGAGGGTCGCGGTCCGAATCCCCATCACACCAAACATGCTCGGGTAACGCAGATAGCCCTCAAGTAGCTTTGCCATAAATTCAAAATCAAACCATTACTTCATTGCTTAGAGAATCCTTAATGATTAATTACATAAATCAATCTACTACCTACAGCTAGAGTTCTTTGCGTGTTTTATATAAAAGATTGGCGACTTTACCCATTCTGGGTCAGTTTTTTACACTGAGTATTTTAAGAGGAAAAACATAAAATAAGTCATTGTAATACAATGATATTATGAAATATGTGAACTCCACTGGTAAGCGAAAAGTATAGAAAGCAACTATAATTTCATGTAAAATATGTTTGATAAATCACATAAATATAAAAGTAAATAACACTTAACATTAAAGATGTCTTTACGTTGTTGTTGTTGTTGTTTTGAATTAAGCACAAAGCTACACAATGGGCTATCTGTGCTCTGCCCACCACGGGTATCGAAACACGGATTTTAGCGAGCAAGTCCGCAGACATACCGCTGAGCCACTGGGGGGGGGGCAATGTCTTTAAGCCATTGAATAATAAATGTATTATGATCTAGTATAATCATTTACTTATTTTGTTTATAAAAATGGTTTTAAACAAGTTTACTTATGATAGTTTTACATGCTAGAAGATTGTTTAAGCACTGGGCAAAACACAGGCTCTTCTCTGTCTTATTAGAAAGTTCTGTCGCAGCACAGCAAGATAACCGGTCAGCAATAATCTCTGTCAATTTTTCATACATATACTGTACATAATAATATTTTAATGTATTTATTTTTCCTTTACTTGGGTTATATTATATTAATAATTTTTTTTACTCCTTTACTTTCATTGTAAATAAGAGAGAAATGCTCCTTAATTAAAATTCGGAAGAGAAGATGAAGTCTGCAAACCACTAAACCTAAAGCAACAGGTTAAGTTTAATCTAGTATTAATAAGTTAATAGAAAACTGAACAAGTTAAGAAGACTAATTCAACTTTTCAATTATTTTCTCTAAATAACTAGATATTAATTTACATATTCGTAAAAAATTATAAAGAATGTTATCACTGCCTCAAAAATTCTGAGGTTCGATTTAAATTTCCAACATTTTCCAGATCTTAATAATCCAAGTTTATTTTCCAAAATTAATACTTCTAGAACTCGTCCAGGATCATTGATGTTCACGTGTTATAAGAATATTATTGTCTACTCTACCTTCATTATAAACTACCGTGTAAAGAAATATTAAGATTCGAAATGTTGGGGATACGTATGAAAAGCATAACTAAACATTCAACAGTATCACGTCAAACAATATAGAAACACATAAGACATAACATATGCTACTTATATAGATGAAAAGCATAACTAAACACTTAACAATACCAATCTTTTGAATATTGGAGACATTGTGTGAAAAGCATAACTCAGCAGCAGATAGCCCGAAGCGGCTTTGCTATAAGAAAACACATACACACAAAACCACAACTAAACATTCGACAATGATCGATGGGTTTCCATGTTTTGCCAGCCTTCATCATTCGGATCTTTATTTTGGTAGAGTTTAAAAAAAACGAACAAAACCTGTAGTTTAATATAAGTTTTTACAAAAATATAAATTTTAACTTTACAAGTTAATTCATATGTGGTCGTGCAACAATATTCACAAGACTTATATAGCATTACTTAAAGATCTAAGAAATATTTTGAATAACAGCATTAGAAACTTACAAGAACCTACAAGAAACTGCACAACAGTATAAAAAATACAAAAGATATTTCGCATAACAACATTGCAAATTTATGAAAACTTACAATAAACCATACAGCAAATCTTATAGTAACTTACATGTACAACAAAGTCCTTTCTTGCCGAAACCGACTAACATGTTAAGACAGAGATTACAATAGGTAGACCTGCTGAAATGCTTCAACCTCCACACGTGGTTTCCGTCATCTTTAACATTCTGTTAGTCAAGAACAAAGATAAATCATGATAATTAATCACAATAACTAACAACAAGCACATGATATATTCATCTTATGCAAGACTTATTGTATATATTAAAAGGAATACGTTCTTTTGAATCATAACGCAAAAATTGTTAGTTTAGATGTTACAAATTAATTTTTCAGTAGTAGTGTAACATTTTTCATTTAATTTTGAATTTTCCGTTCTAGGAATCTGTTTTTATTGTTTCAAAAATAACTCAAAGATAAAACATAATCCCATCAGTTTCAGACTTGTGAATTCCTAAGGGTATTTCAGTTTACCTCACAAAAATATATATCATTCTCTCTATATATAAATACACTTGTGTTTCCATCTTACAACCTTGATGTTGTGTAGTTTATTATAAACTTTGTTAAACCCACATTAATACTACACCTAAACGTTTATCAGTACCGCGCATTTCGTGTAGACAGGGTACTTGATCACGTCACAATTAGAATTAAAGTAATATTTGCATGTTGAACGCTCAATTCTTTTCGTATCAAATCTGAGATAGGTTGCTGTAGCTTCAACCGACCGACAAGACTACGGGTTCCATTTCCTTTAGGCTTATTCAGAGTCGAACGAATAAACAAAGTTATCGATTTCATTCCAAGCAAAACAACGAATGTGATTTATCCAGTTAATCCCTAGAACGAAGTGTTTGATGAACACTAAGCTCAAAGGAAGTAGACTATTTAATAAAATAAATATAAAAAAGTGAAAAATGGCGAGCATACCGAATCAAGTCCAAGAAGAACAAGTAATGGAATTGTTGTCATTCCACCATGTTTCCATTCTCCAAGAGAAACTGTTCCATCAGCATCATAGTCAATTTCTATCATCATGTCCTGTAAAATCTGTGGGGAAAATAATCCATACGCTTGAGACTTTTATCTGTAATGTCATGTTTTTAAAGCTAAATATTTTGATAGAATATTCGACAAAACATATTAAAGACTCACATTAAACTTAAGTAATTTGATAAAGTAAAGTATGTGAACTAAAATTACAGTTTTTGAAAAATCTCTAATTTGTTTTTACGTGTTTTATTTTTTCCCTTGGCATATTTGAAGGTAACATCTGTGTGGCCTTGTTTGGTTAATGGCTATGCTGGATTTTTTTTTAAAAGTTGTATTGGGGTAAAATAAACTTGTATTCATTTGATTCCTTGCTTAATGTATTTGAATTAAGGACATTCAGGATAATTGATACATGCAGACGAAATGTGTCGGTTGTCCAATAGTTGTTGTTTACATGGATAACCAGGAAGTGAATCCAATCATTCAAAAACCCCAAATTTTAAAGGAATATGTACACACAAAGGTGAAACTCTTACTATAAGATCCATCAGTGGTGCAAGCAGTGCTCGTGATGTGGCACATCGAACTGGTTTACCATGGTCAACTGTATGTGCTACCATGCAGAAAGCATTGCGTACCAACCCCCATATGCTTCCACCTGACGTGTTAAATAGTTTAAAATGCGCTGCCATGAATTCCGAAAAGCGATTGATTTGAAACTCGTTGGCACATGTTATATTTGATAACTCAGAGCATACTCATAGACGTAACATTTGCATTTATTCCAAAGAAAATCCGTAAGCCACAGTAAAATCACGCTTAAGTTCCCCAAATATCACAGTGTGTTGCGATGTTATTGATAATTTCATCTTGAAATTACTCTTATTTAAAAAACGAAGAACTGGAAACTTGACGATGTGCACTTTAACTGGACAACGTTGCATACATGCATCATAAAATAACTCTAGCAATATAAATGTGCCCAGAATGTTAAATTAATGCAGGACGGTGCACGTAACACATCTAACACTACTTGTGCATACTATTGCTGAATACTGAGTTATCCCTAACCTTATTCTTACAGTCTGTTGTTCTAGGAATGTTTTTTTCTTTATCAATTATCGTCATAAACCAGCAACTATTCTCAAAGAGAAAGTTTGCATTATAAAGATTCTGTGAATTTCCCGAGCGATTTTAACAACAATATTGCCAGAATAGACACATTAGTTGTAAACAATGACGTAAACATTTAACCTTTGCTATACCGGCGCCTTTTAGTGTAATTGCTAAAGAAAAGTATAACTCATTTTCCGTTCTTTCTTACGCATGCACATAAAACATTTCCCAATAATATTACCCCATTCGTCCTATAGACTTTACAACCACCCTTCATTCTTTACGCTTCCCCCCAGTGGCACAGTTGTAAGCTTGCGGACTTACAACGCTAAAAACTGGGTTTTGATCCTCGTGGTGGGCAGAGCACAGGTAGCCCATTACGTAGCTTTATGCTTAATTACAAAGAACAACCACATCATTTTTCACGTGTCATTAACTAGTGGTTAATGTACATTTAAAGTAACAGATCTATTTAAAATTTATAAACAAAGACTATAGAACTATTTTAATATCTGAAAATCACTGTCATGATTTACGCTGCAAGTGTTCCCATGGATGTACACTGTTATGTTTTTATACTGTACATATTCTCAGCAACAGCCACTTCCATGACAAAATGCTGTAAGTATTCTCAACGATTAACCCTCCCATTATTTAAAGCAATAAATATTCTCAGCAGACGGAGTTAAAAACATTAACGATACGTGCATAGAGTTGTGAAGAATTTTAATGCGTTTATTTCGCTTATTTAGTGATCCACCTCTTTTTTACTTATTTATAAAGGCCTGGCATGGCCGAGCGCGTTAAGGCGTGCACTCGTAATCCGAGGGTCGCGGGTTCGCGCCCGCGTCGCGCTAAACATGCTCGCCCTCTCAGCCGTGGGGGTGTATAATGTTACGGTCAATCCCACTTTTCGTTGGTAAAAGAGTAGCCCAAGAGTTGGCGGTGGGTGGTGATGACTAGCTGCCTTCCCTCTAGTCTTACACTGCAAAATTAGGGACGGCTAGCACAGATAGGCCTCGAGTAGCTTTGTGCGAAATTCCAAAACAAACAAACAAACTTATTTATAAACAGAAGTAAAACGAGCACATCCTAGATTTTGTAACAAATTCAGGTAACAGAAATTAAGAGTAGAAACACAGTCAGTGATAAATCTATTTCTTAATTCATCTTGTTCATCAAAATGTGAGAATAGTAATTAGATTTAACGACTATTATCTTTTTCTTCAGTATTTTACATAATACAACTTGTTTGTTATTAAGCACGAAGCTACACAATGGGCTATCGGCACTCTGCCCATCAGAGCTATCGAAACCCTGTTTTTAGAGGTATAAGTCCACTGATATATTGCTGTGCCATTTGAAGGGAACTAATAAAAATAGTTTGGAGACATATTTTTATTTAAAGCAAGCATTTAACCACAAGCTGTTAAATTATCAGATACGACATAAACACGTTGTAAGGAAATTCATATAACTGTCAATAAGTTAAGCATGGCTTGTTAGTTAAGGTGCTCATCTCGCAACATGCGGAATGTGGGTTCAAATTCCATCGCTGAATGTGCTCACGTTGAGGTGTTATGTTATGATAGTCAATCGCACTATTCAAAACACGGCTGGTATGGGTAGAGAAGCTCCTCTACTGGTGCTTTCTCTACTCATACCAGCGGTTTTTAAATATATAATTTTCTCTACAAGTAAGTTTTTTCGTAATCACGAATCCCACTATTCGTTGGTAAAGAGTATTGTTTCTAAATTACGGTTGGAAAGCGCCGCTAACACTCAGATAACTTTGAACGAAATTCCACAAAGAAATGATCAACTATTTAGTTTTGCTACATCAAACCATCTGACTGGAAATTAAATCCAACTGAAAATCAGCTGTTTACTTCATCACTAAAATTCTTGTATTGACGAAAAATGGGAATTAACAAATAGACAGTTATTCCGCTGAATAGTAATGGGTAATGAATTGTGATAATACATCATATGTTATTCCAGTACCTCAAGTTTTGTTTGTTTGAAGGTAAGCACCAAGGTACACAACGCGCTATCTGTGCCCGTGCCCACCACGGGTATCGAAACCCAGTTTCTCGCCTTGTACCTCCGCAGACATACCTCTGTACCATTGACAGGCAATACCTCGAGTATTTTATTTGTGGGTAAACGAGTATACATCTGAATCCTACAAATTAATTCATGATTTGTGAGCTGTCATATGCTTAGTTGTAAAGTAAATATATTGAATAATAATGGTATTCAGAATATAAATACTTGCACTAGTAAAGTTGTGAAAATAGTACACACCACTAAATAACAAGAAAGTACGATTAAATTTCGAGACGTTATTAGACTACGCCTGATAAAAGAAACTAGCATTAATAGATTCTTTATCCAATTCTGTAACGCATTACTGTGTTTCTGGTATTCCAGACCTTCACGATTCAACATATTTGTACAATACTCGAACTTTCCAAAAAATGTTATATTATGTCAAGCTTAAATTCTGTGCCTACACATTATAGCTTAATCGCAGTAATTTCCGGATTAGATATGGCTGACATTATATTAGTGTTTAATAATATTTCTGCGTTCCATAAGATATGCTTTTTTAATTTAATTTTGAATAACTCATTTTTATCTTTACTCTATCTTCAATTATTAGGCATACCTGAATGATACATTTAAAGGCTTAATTATAAAAATATATGCTATAAAAACGTTTTTTTTTAAGTTATCATAATAAACCATTTTGAAAAGTTTAGCGATTTATTTGGTATGTAAGACAAAATCCATACTTTTATTCACTACTGTCTTTTATCCAAAATATATAGGAAATATTTTGCCCTCACTAAGAAATTACCTTATTTTCTTTCTCAAATCTCTTCTGTTTGTTTAATAAAAAAAAAATCGACCTTAACTTATAAACCCTGCTCTATTATTTTCACTAGGTGACGTCACTGAGCTGAAGTAATTCATCATTCGAAAAAACCGAAAGCGGGGTGTTTCCAGGCCTGATCAATCATAAAGCTTTTGCTCTATCTCTTTGATCTCCAAACGAAACAAGTTCTTCTGAGAAAATGAGGATAAAAACGATCCTTTCTTTATCCATAACTGTTAGCAACTCTTACGACAAAACATTCCGAATGCTCTTATGTGTAGTGAATCGTATACATACCTAACACAATAGCACAATTGCACAGGCCTGTGAACTTAAATTTGTAAAAGTTGTGTTGTTTCTAATACCGGAATTTTCGTAATTCAGCCACGCAGATTTCAAAAATAAAAGTGGCTGTTTCTTCTATCATGTAAATATATACATTTTTTTTTTAACTGGGAAGGAAAACTCTTTCTTCGATAGAATTATTATTTAGTTTACCACAATAAGCATTTTTTATTATTATGTTTGTTAACAAAAAAACAAATTGAAAAAGAGGAGAGAACAATAATGTTAAACTAATGTCCATCCTCATTTATCCTGTTTATGTGTGTGTGTATGAATTCTACATCTCTTATTATTATTGCCTTATAGCGTTTTGAAAAAAGATCTTATGTAGTGGAGAAAAATAAAAATATGTTCCGGATTCAGCAAGCAGGAATTACTGTACAACATATAAAAATTTCAACACAGTAAAATAATTGCAGGCCTTTGTTTGCAACATTTTTAACTTGTTTGTTTTTCGCATAGCAGAGCCACAAAGGGCTATCTGCTCAGCCCACCGAGGGGAATCGAACCCCTGATTTTAGTGGTGTAAATCCGGAGACATACCGCTGTACTAGCGGGGGGCCATTTTTTAACACGAAATGCATAGCTCATGGTGGCAAAATTTCCTGATATTTTGCCGATTTCTGCGTAACATCAGCTGTGGAAGTTTAAAACTGAAGTAACAAAAATATTTTCAAAGAATTTTTTTTGTTCCCCAGTGGTACCAGAGGTACATTTGCGAACTTATACTGCTAAAAACTCAATCTTTCGAAAGCAGTATGTAGTTTTGTGCTCAACTTCAAATAAATCACATTTTTCAGGTATAAATAACAAAATTTTACGACCATTTAAAAATCGTAATTTCGGCTACATTTTCCGAAAAAGTTCACCTTTTCCAGACCGTTTTTCTCTTAGTTTTCTTCTTCTTTTAAGTTTTCCTTCCTTCTTTCATGAAAATAACTAACAATGATTTCTATACGATTTCGTTGTTATTTTTTAGGAAAAACAACTTATATTAGCTTTTTAACAAGAATATACTCTCGTCCTTAAAACACGTGTCCGTCAACGGACACATTCAAACACTCTCTCTTTCTTAACCTGAAAATGACCTAGAAAGGTTTAAACGTAGTTCTCTGCATATCAATAAAAGTGTTAATACCCATAACAGCCGTTCTGAGATACATTTTTATTTCAAGTGGGTTTCTCGTCATCAAGAAAAACAACTTAATTTTATCATGAATATCGTCAAGCATATGATGATAATATTTAATAATTTTTTTCTTTAAATCATCATTGATTACAAAAGGAGTTTGAGGAGTACGACAAGTTTTGTTTTTGATGAACATAACTTCATTACTTTTATTCAAAGCGTGATTTATACAATATCATATTCTGAGTTATCATCACTACAACTTGCTGCTTCCTTATCCAAATGACACTTCTCAAGTTGATTCAGAACCAGCATTTTGTTTCTGTACTCATCCTGCATATCTGGATTGATTGCATCAATGATAGAAATCAGATGATCAAACGAATCATTCACCAAAATCCAACCTCCATAGTCCACAGCAGTCCAAGCTTTTATATCATTGAAAGTCATCATATCATTAACTTGAAAAACATTCTCTTACTTATTGTTCCACAAAACCTTTTCATGTATGATATGTTCATTAATTCTTTTCCTGGTGATTTTTGACAAAATGATCGATGCACTTTCTTTCTAATTCAATATTACTTTCACCACATGAATGTAATTGTGTATTTGATGGGGACAAGATGAATTTACTGAAACTCACATTACGAAAGTGTTATATTTTACAACTGACCTTTTTACTTTTTCCAAATCTTGCTCAAATGTCAAAGTGCTGTAATGCTTGTGCAGAGTTGTGCATATTTTCCTTCCTGGAGTTTTCTCATCTGACATTATGTCTTTGTACAAGGCCTTTACTTGTGTCAGTATTAAATTTCCACCCAACATCCTTTGCATTCTGCAAATATCATGACAAACGTTTCAGCTCGACATCATCTCACTCTTACCAGTGAACTTTTGGTAATCGATCAGCACCATGTCTATAAGTTGATTTAAATCTGTCGGGAAAACAGTTTTGCAAATATTTGCAAACACTACTGACACAAAGTAAACCCCCAGCATGTAATATGGAATACCTCTTTTTGATATTTCTTTACAAGGTGTTTTTTAACGAAATTCGCTGTTTGGGAAATAGAAATAATGTGAAAATTCATAGAAAATGTTGTCCGTATCTCAGTCAATTTTTGAATCTCATATGTCCATGGCTTGCATGAACAGGTCTTGGTTCCCTCAATCACAAAATCTGGAAGCTTAACGTAATTTTGTCGTGTTACTAACTTCTTGTTTTTCTGTAGTTTAAACCAGGATGACAACCCATTTTGCATTTCATTTTCTCTTCACCAGGGAGCATTTTCCACATACTTTTCACATGATACATTTGCATTTATGTTACTGGTACAATTTTGGCAATCTTTTTCCCGAAACAAACGTTTGTTTGTTTGTTTTTTTGGAATTTCGCACAAAGCTACTCGAGGGCTATCTGTGCTAGCCGTCCCTAATTTAACAGTGTAAGACTAGAGGGAAGGCAGCTAGTCATCACCACCCACCGCCAACTCTTGGGCTACTCTTTTACCAACAAATAGTGGGATTGACCGTCACATTATACACCCCCACGGCTAGGAGGGCGAGCATATTTAGCGCGACGCGGGCGCGAACCCGCGACCCTCGGATTACGAGTGCACGCCTTAACGCGCTCGGCCATGCCAGGCCCCGAAACAAACGAATGGAAAATCCAAATATTATCAAAATATTATTGAATATTGGAATAATACTGTACAATTTCAGCAGGTTTAGGAAAATCTCAGATTTAGTTAGCTCTAAGACGTATTGAAATAATCGATGGAAGAAACAAATTAAAAAAGAAAACGATATCTTTTTTCAGGCTAATGGGACAAAGGACAAATTTGTACTCTCAAGGAATAAATTACGTGTTAATACGCTTTGTTGTAATCTTGAAGATGGAGAACATTCTATTATGATTGACTATAAAGATGAATGATATTACAATAATTTCTATTTAACACACTCTCTGCTTCAAAATAAACTTTTAATATTCTATTGTCTATTTTACAATTTTTAATATAATGTTTTTTACGTTGACAATGAACTTTGCTGAAAGCTGTTGCTAATATGAACTCTATCTATTGTATTTGTTTCTGTTGTTTGGAAAACACGGACATTTATTTCATTGGTTCATAAATAAAATAGCTTTGGCTCACTAAAATTCGTGTTTGTCTCGCTTGGTTATTATATTTTTAGTTGATTAGGTGAAACATTCAACAAAAGTAAAGTATACAATCACCATTGTATGAATGTAATACACTTCTTCTTTTTCTTCAATACACAACGTTCTTTCTGAAAAGGACCGCAGGTGCTCTTTCTAAACACGAAGAGGAAATTTTTGTACACTATCCAAGGTTAAACACATTCTCGAACTCTACATACAATATTTATGTGTTGTTTGTTTTTTATTAAAATTTATGCTTACAAATGTCGACACTGATCCTCGTTCTTCAGGAGCTCTGCATGGTCTCATGATTAGACCCAGAATATGTGCATTGCAAGATCGAATACCGTTATCACACTTTTTGCAGTAAGGGCAATATAATATGTGGTGGATCCCATTATTCGTTGGTAAAGAGTAATCTAATGGTTGGTGGTGTTGAATATCTGCCTTCTCTCAAGTTTATCACTTCAAAATTAGGAATAGCAAGAGCAAATAACCTTCGAGTTGCTTAGTGCAAAATTCAACAATCAAACAAACCCTAGAGGTGATTTTTATTACGGTAAAACCAGTCTAAGTAGAAAAATGCATAGATCGGAAACCTATACAAGCCGGAAATATCAAAATTTTGCAGCATTATCTTAAGATTTCTCTTATAAAAGGCCATCCTGTGGAATAGAAAGCGAATAATAAAGCGTAGATGACAAGTGCTGTATTCGAGGACTTTATGAATAAATTAAACAAAAGAATGGAAGAAGAAAATAGGAATATTCTATTTTTCCTAGATAATTCAACTTGTCACCCAAAAGTTCTGCTTTCAAATGTTCGTTTAGTCTTTCTACCTCCATGTGAAACATCACTTTTACAGCCACTAGATAATGGAATTATACAATGTAGAAAATCGAAATACAGAAAACTGATGCCTCAGTATACCATTACAAAGAAGGACGACTGTAAGAGAGCATCTGAAATGACCATGAAAATTGACGTGTCAGATACAATTGCGTTTCTAAGTCATTCAATAAAATGCGTAAAAGATAAATGCGTATTAAAGTGCTTTCGAGACCATGAATTTATTTTTGACAATGGCAGAGATTGTGGAGAAATTATTTGTTATAACGATTCTAGTGAGATCCAAACTCTGATTGAGAAGATTGATGCAGATGATTCTTTGAACACTGATAAGAGTGTTTTAACAGAAACTGATTAAATTGATTTAAAATCTATAATAGAATCGCAACATGGTAACAGTGTAAGAGATTCAGAAAATAAACAAAATGGAAAAGATAGTGAGAAAATAGAAAATTCTACTTCATCAAAAGTGTTAAATTATATTAATGCTATCAAATTGTATGCAAAAATTAAAGGGAAAAATGAACTTCATAAAAAGGCTGTAGAATTGGCGCTCTCTTTTAACCGCATTAGAAAGGTCCCTGGCCCGGCATGGCCAAGCACGTTAGGGCGTGCGACTCGTAATCTGAGGGTCGCGGGTTCGCATCCCTCTCGCGCCAAACATATTCGCCCTTTCAGCCGTGGGGGCATTATATAAGTGACGGTCAATCCCAGTATTCGTTGGTAAAAGAGTAGCCCAAGAGTTGGCGGTGGATGGTGATGATTAGCTGCCTTCCCTCTTGTCTTACACTGCTAAATTAGGGACGGCTAGCACAAATAACCCTCGAGTAGCTTTGTGCGAAATTCACAAACAAGCAAACAAACAAGAAAGTTCCCAAAAAACGAAACAGTTAAAATTGGACATTTTCTTCAATAAATTTGATTAAGATTTTGTGTACTTATGTATATTTTGAATGTCTATTTTTGTTCCTATTCTAATAAATATAGTATAAATATTATGATAACTTTATTCACGAATGTCTTACTTCCTTTGAGTCAAGCAAGTACAACGCTTCGCTTAAAAATTATATACAATTAAGGGAATGTCCTCTATGTCTAAGCTGGAAAACCTGCCTAAGCCGGAAATTTTACTCGGTTCCGTGCATTTCCGTCTTAGACAGGTTTTACTGTAGTAAGAAATACATTATATTTACTGCGGGAGTAGGACAATGTTGGAAACAAATTAAACGTAAAATACATGAAAACAAACCACCAGAAGTATACAGGCTGATATCAACGGTTTAAAAATAATAATTTGTGAAAAAATCGCTGAATATATAAATGATTATACCGATTAAAATAAAAAATAATCTGGATAATCAATTATATCATTTTAATGTAGACATTCTATTTTTACTCAAACAATACTAACAAAGTGTTAAGAAAAATCAGTTTCAGTTCGCAAGCATTATCTTCTAAAAATGGAATAGAGTTCTAAAATTAATGCTGGTACAACCGGTTTCAGTTTACTAGCATCATCTTCTAAGAGTACAATAGACACTCGATACTTACCGGTTTCAACTCGCTGACATCCCATCCCAAGTATTCAGCGACTGTCATCATTTGATTTACTATGCAGTCCATTTCCTGTGAAGTAGAAGAGAAATTGGCTCTTTCAGTAAAAATTGGCATAAAACAAGGTTTATAGTGTACGTGGTGCGTTTTTCCTTTAGCCGCGGCACATCGGCTCATTGGTTAGCTCTAGAATTATTTTTAAGTACAAACTTTTAGCTTATCGTTGTTCCATCTCTTGACCAGTTTGAGGTCTAATTGTAGTTTTCGACTCAATAGGTCAAACATCTTCGATTGCTGTATTTGATTACGTCTAATGTCTCATGGATTAATTTATTCTAGTTCTGCCTAAAATAATTTCAGTTTGAGGGTAAGCTGGAAGAGTTC
The DNA here is from genome assembly GCA_011833715.1 of Carcinoscorpius rotundicauda. Classification (NCBI taxonomy): domain Eukaryota; kingdom Metazoa; phylum Arthropoda; class Merostomata; order Xiphosura; family Limulidae; genus Carcinoscorpius; species Carcinoscorpius rotundicauda. The sequence goes on along the minus strand of CM022396.1, from coordinate 42,611,972 downwards.
CTTCCTGATGAGTAATAAAATCTTATTAGGTACACAAGTGTCTCACGCTTGGTACTGCTCGCGCACAAAAATACAGTTAATAAAAAAGAAAAAAAAAATACCGGATCTACTGTTGTACGTTTATTTCGTCCCCCAGTGGCTCAGCGGTATGTCTGCGGACTTACACGCTAAAATCCGGGTTTCGATACCCGTGTAGCTTTGTGCTTAATTCAAAACAACAACAAACGTTTATTTTAGTACCTACGCTTATTTCTGTGTAGTCTTCTTTTTGCATGTGACGTAATTCTTGACTATGTATTGCGCAAGTCCCGCCTGTTCTTGAAATTTGTAGTAGGTTCTTGGGCATAAGAATGTGCTAGAGTCTCACGTGATTGGTATATAATAACTGACGAGCCGAGAGACAAAGATTATTATTATTACTGGTCAGCTACAGTCAGTGTGCTATATGTCTCGGAAGCTACAATTGTGATTAACGCCTATTGATCGGAAAACAACAGAATTTGACCAGAAACGTTTCATATTTCTAACATTAAATACCGTTCAACTTCAGCGAATTCACTAGAGACGTTAGTATTTCTACGAGGAGTTTAAATATCTCCTTCTGTGGAAAAGGTCCGCGGTGTGAGGCCAATCAAACTAACTAGCTAAAGCAAGGTGTGACAATATTAATCAGAATTAATCTGCTCATCGTGAACTTGTATCGTCAATAAAATATTCACTTTTAGATACAAGACTTAGAACTGTATTGTTTGTTTGTTTGTTTTAATTTTGCACAAAGCTACTCGAGGTCTATCTGTACTAACCGTCCCTAATTTAGTAGTGTAAGACCAGAGAGAAGGCAGCTAGTCATCACCTGTTGTATGTAACTTATTTGTAATAACTATTAGTAATAACCATTATTATAAATCGTATCGTTTTTATGTTTGTATGTTAAAATATATTTGTCTTAAATAGGGAAATTTGATACATATTAAGAGTTAACTAATTTCTAAATTCAAATTCATATTTCCAGTTATTTGAAATAGTAATACGTAATATAATAAATCGGAGACTCGTACAAAACATTATAATGCGTCACACTATCTGAATTATTACAGTTCCTGAACAAACTAAAAGCACTTGTGTTGGGTGCGTTATCTCTAGCACCATTAATTACAAAATATATTGTTTCGAAATAATAATATTGTATGTGCTTTTATTTAAGTCCAATTATCCTAAGTTTTACTATTTGAAGGGATTTTAACCCAGCTGAAAATTACCTCCAGTTCAACAGGTTAGATTGCAGTTTCTGCTAAACAGGTCACTTACGTTAAAATGAAGAACTGTAACTTTCAAATTTAGTAAAACAAAAACATAATATATAGAACAAAGTTTACTCAAAAGCTTTTGAAATTTCTATTAGATCTATTCTATCAGTGTTTTATGGCTATGAAATTATTTAAGTTTGAACGAAATTACACGAATAACTCATACATCAGAGTTGCATGTCACGGGTTACACAATACTATCGATTACATTAAGGCTATCAATATATAAAACCCAAGCTTTTCATCAATATCACAGAAAAAGCGGGTTTCAAAGGGAAGAGAACCCTCCCGGAGGGAATGTAGCAAACCCCACATTTTGCATTTATAACTTCTAAAATATTTAATTTCAAGAATATGTAATCACTGTTTAACTATTTTTTATTTTGATTCTATGCAATATTTTAAAATAAATTAACAGGCAAGAAAATAACACGTCTTTACTAAAAATGTTTTTAATTGATAACTACCTATTGTGACCTAGTTTAGCATTTTTAATCCGCTTGTTTGTTTTCCTGAGGGTTATGTACATAACTCTCTAACCCAAACTATTACACAGTTTTATTGTAATTTTTAACTCATACGATTTATTCGAACATCTCATTAAAAAAGCAACAACAATTCTTTTGATCCGTAAGCCTATTTTTATGGTCTTTGAGCATAGATACCTTGTGCAGATGCCAGGAAAGGTTAAAGTACGCAGTGACAGAAATAGTCAGCACTGAACAATAAAAACTACTAGATCAATGTAACAAAGGAAAACTGGGCTTCAGAGGCTTTCTAGTACATCACTGTTCATCTGCCTTTCCTCTAGTTTTACACAGAAAAGTTAGAGACTGCTAGCGCAAAATTCAAACCAAACCAACTACAGATCTTTGGTATCTACAGAAAAGCAGTACTGGAATTGGAGAAGATAGTAACAAGGAGAGCTGAAATCTATTCATAATCAAGCGTTACTCCTTTTTAAGAGAGAATAAAACGACTTCAAATATGATAAAAACGTATTATTACACCTCAGACTTTTTCCTGAGACTAAAGTGCTAGGTCTCGTGTTTTCATCATAAATTATAATCTGTGTAAAATTTCGACACTATGAATTACTGAAGTGCTGAGGTTATGTTCATTAAGAAGCATTATCAGCTTAATTATTTCAAAACAATACTCACGTCGTCTTGATAAGCTTTCACGTTTGTGAGAGTCTAAATGTCTCATTAATTTGTTTTTAATGATTCGCCAATCGAACTTGTTTCAAAGAAAAATAGCATTTATAAATGCGTGAAGAACAAATGGAACGTGCATTCTTTAAAATAGAAAATCGACTACATTTTGACAAACCACCCTCTCTATACATTAAAAAAAAACTAAACTTATGTGTATTATTAGTATTAAAAACACTAGTTTACCAACGTCTTAACAAAAGGAACGCCCTCCCTATGTCTAACACTAAGTGCAATGTTACCATACCAAACACAGTATTATAAACACAAATTTACTTATGTCTCAACGAAACGCCCTCTTTATGCTTAACATAAAGTGCATTATAAGTTTGATTATAACTATATCAAACAGGTAGAGAATCAATGTCATAAACATTTATTGATACATTATGATTTAAAAATTATACATTTTTTTGTTCGGCTTGTTTCGGATATTCGAACAAAGCTACACATAGGCTATTTGTGCTAACTGTCCCAAATATTGACCCGTTAGACCAAAGTCAACAGCACCCTTTTCCAAGTATCAAACTACTCTAAATGAATAGTAAGATTTGACCGCCACTGTGAAAAGACATCCAATGCCCAAGCCATGTATTTTTAAATACACATTACAGCACGCTAAGCATGGGTTTTGCATGACTAATTATATTTGCATAAAAATACTACTTAATCAAAATTCGTATGATGGCAAGAAAATATACTAACTATACATATTCTCTGCTAAACAGATTAAATGGTAAGTGCCATTAAAAATACTCCCATTCTTCCAAGTGATAAGCATTACATACACAGAAAACAACCACATCGTGAAAAACTTATACGTGATATCATAAGGTACACAGAAAACCACATGTTGAAAAAGTGAACCGTAATATTATAAGGTACGCAGAAGACAACCACATGGTGAGAAACTTGTATGTGATATTATAAGGTGCACAGAAAACAATCACACACACACTGTATAGTCAAGCGGAGTATTAAAAGAGAAACCTGTTTTTTTTAATAATAATAAAACTATGCAGATTTAGGACCGAATTTTTTTATATTATGTTAATAATAAAAAATATCATATGTAGATAAGGGCTAGAATTGGAACTTTCAGGGTTTCGATACCAATATCTATGTATAAATATACCACGTATTTGAAAATAAAAATATTCCTTATATTCAAATAAAGCTTGCGAGATTACTTTTGGTATTAACATGGCTGATACACACACAGTTTTTCAGTCAAATGTAAACCTTGTTTTATAACTTATATCTGAAGCGAGGTAAACATTATTCAGGAACTTCGCCAATGTTGCATTTTTTAAACAATTCATAAAATTGACCGTCTGGATCAAGCTTGCTAATTTATATTAAGTTGATTTGAAGAGAATAATTTCAGATTTCATTAATTATTTTACGACTACAGTGTTCCCTCGCCACTTCGCGGGCTCGGCCGACCCCCCATATATATATACATATATATAAAATAATAAACATTAAATCTAAAATATAGCATTAAATACCATTAAAATATTAAGAATAAATATAATTAATAGTGTAAAGAAAAAAACAAGTATATTTTGAGATATAAACATATATTTGAGTTTATAACAGCGTAAAAATGGAAACAGAACCAACTGAAAAGGCTATAGATATACGCATTGTGCGTCTGCGAAGGCTACGCGAGATCAGCTTCATGGCGTAGCGATGTGCAAGACGGGCTATGATTGGTGCAGAAATGAAAGACGGCCAATGACAGCTACCCATTTTGATTGCCTCTGATTGGTGCTGTCAATATTCATGTCTGGCCTGTGATTGGTGATTTCATCCACGGCAGCATCTTTGAACTTTTGTGTGTGTTTAAAGCCTCTGCAATGGCTCCCAAACGTGCTAATACTTCTAAGGATGCTTTTATGCCTAAACGGTCACGGAAAATGATGACCATCGCTGAAAAGGTGAAGATATTAGATATGGTAAAAAAAGGAAACTCTTATGCGTCCATAGCCCGCCATTACGGAGTGAACGAATCCACCATTCGCTACACCAAGAAGGACGAAGTTAATATTAGGAAGACTGCTACTATTACTTTTAATACAACGGCTAAGAGGGTTGTAACATCTCGTAATAAGAGTATCGTTTGAATGGAAGCTGCTTTGGCCATATGGATAGCTGATTGCCGTAAGAAAGGTGTTCCCTTAAATACTAACATTATCACAACGAAGACTAAGATGTTGTATGATAATTTCGCGGAAAAGGATAAAGATGAAGAAGACGTAGACAACCCACAGCCAGGAACGTCCAGTGATTCCCAGCCTAAGAAACCGTTTTCTGCAAGTAAAGGCTGGTTTCAGAAATTTCAGCAACGATACGGCCTGAAAAACGTATCGTTACATGGAGAGGCTGCTTCGGCTAACAAGGAGGCTGGTGAAGCTTATGTTCGGAACAATTTTAAAGAAATAATCGCTGAAGGAGAATATAGGCCTGAACAGGTATTCAACATGGGCGAGACTGGCCTGTTTTGGAAGAGGATGCCTTCCCGAACGTTCCTGTTTAAAGATGAGAAAAAAGCCCCTGGTTTTAAAGCTCATAAAGACCGGTTCAACCTCTTAATGACTTTATGTTGAAGTCGACATTAATTTACAAGTCTAATTTACCTGAGAGCTTTAAAGAATAAGAACATGAACTTGCTACCGGTCCATTGGATGCACACTCCTACTGCCTTGATAACGAAGCCTCTGAGCTCTGATTGGTTCCATCAGAGTTTCATTCCTCAAGTTAAGCTTTATTTATTAGAGAAGGGCTTGCCATTCAATGTCCTTCTTCTTTTGGATAATTCCGATGGCCACGCAAGAAATCTTTCTTATGAAGGCGTTAGGGTTGAATTCCTGCCAGCCAGCACTACGTCCCTTATACAACCAATGGACCAGGGAGTTATCAGGGCTTTCAAGGCCTTATACATAAAGAATACCATGTCCAACCTCGTACGTAGCCTTGATAATGCCACCGAAACCGAAGCCGAAAACGACACGTTCACCCTGATGGTTCTTTCACCACTGCTACATGTCTTCAAAATGTTCATTAGGCATTGCAAGAGATGAAGCCCTGCACTGTTAATGCAAGCTGGAAGAAGTTGTGGCCTGAGGTTGTGCACGACGACAAGGGATTCACGCCTGAAGAAATCCAACACTCGGCTGTTCAAAAAGCTGTGCAATTAGCTTCGTTAATCAAAGGTAAAGGATTTGCCGATATGACGAAGGAAAACGTAGATGAACTGATTGACTTAGAATCCGAACCACAAGACTTAGAAGCACTGACGAAGTCTGCTGCCGAGGAAGACGACGAAGAGGAAACACCGAAAGAAGCCGAGGAAACAATCGAGCAAAGTGGATAGTCGTTAGAGCGGTTAGGTAAACTAATGAAACTAATTAATGAAGTGAAGGAGTGCTCACAGGAATGGGACAACGATAAGGTTCGATCAGTACAATTTTGCAATAAAATAAAAGAACTGATGACTCCTTATCAAATGATTTTCGATAGGCTAAAGAGGCGTGTTGTTTTTGTTGTTGTTTTTAAATTAAGCACAAAGCTACACAATGGGCTATCTGTGCTCTGCCCACCACGGGTATTGAAACCCGGATTTTAGCGTGTAAGTCCGCAGACATACCGCTGAAAGAAAGGGTACCGGTGGCAAGTACTGTTCCTGAAGTTGTAACGACCGACGAAGAAATTGCCGATTCACCTTCCACAGAAGAGGAAGTGGTGTCCCCCGAAGAGACACCACCTGCTGAAAATATGTAATTTTTAATTTTAAGGCTTAATATCTTAATAATTGTTCTTATTATTTCAGCAATAATGAACAGTATTGTAATGGGAGGGTTAAATAGTTGTACAGAGAGGGTTTTTAAAGTCTAAATGCACATAAATATATACGTAAAAATCGGCGATCCCACTTCGCGGAAAATCTCCTTTCGCGGGGGGGGGTTGGAACGCATCTACCGCGATACACGAGGGAACACTGTATACGCTTTTGAATAGAAATGCTGATAAAATGATATAAAGTATAAGGTAATGTAACAAGTATCGTTCCTGCAAGTTGAATAGCATTTTGTACCTTGGGTAAGACCACCAAAAATCGATCTCGAAATTTGATTTTGGAAATGAAACAAAAGTTTTCATGTAAAAATTTAGTCCCATATAGACCAATGCATCAACGAATATTGCCTATATGTTAAGAATTTTCGGTAATGTACATTGCAACTGTAAACAACCATATTTGGACATGCTTACAATATACTCTATCAAGTTGAAACACCAAGTAGGGAATAAGGTTTCGATATCGATTTTACAGAAAAGGAAAACCTCATTTTCTAGCGAAACAAATGAATTAATAACACTGTTCTCTGGATAGAATGTAGTGGAAGTTTCAATTACATTTTAATTATATTTTTCTTTGATTTATCACTAGATATGATTTCTTTGAATTATCTGCTATTGTTTACAATTTGTTTTCGTATATTAAGCTATAATTGGTCTGTCTTTTATATTTACTTCACTACTAACGACTTTCTCGGTCATCTTCCGGCAATTCCTAGCAAAGTGGCAACATTCTCGAACTGGTAAAAAAAAAAGCTATCGGGGAGGGGGGGCTGCCTCTCAGTTTGCCAGAAGGTTCCCGTGTAGAGCCCCTTACCATCTTTATTTCTCCCTCACTCATCGGTGCCTGCCGAGAGTGGATTTTCAGTTACGAGAGATAAAACTTTTGTTCCAGATTCGCACCACTTATATTATTAATATAATTGGTCTGCATCACTGGGTAGGATAACAGAGTGAAAATTATTCAGTATTGAAATGTTGAAGGTAATTATACGATTTCTTTCATCAATATAATTAAAGGATTCACTTTCACATGATTTTCGATTTGGTAAATATCTTGCAAAAAAATTATTTACCCCGAAAATATCCTTGCTATTATGCACATTTTTGTATTTTTACATGAAATATTCACTATCTCTGTCATTATCACTTTCCCGGCATGGCCAGATGGTTAAGGCACTCGGCTCGTAATCCGAGGGTCGCGGGTTCGCATTCTCGTCACACCAAACATGCTCGTCCTTTCAGTCGTGGGGGTGTTATAATGTAACGTTCAATCCCATTATTCGTTGATAAAAGATTAACTCAAGAGTTGGTGGTAGGTGGTGATGACTAGCTGCTTTCGCTCTAGTCGTACACTAATAAATTAGGGACAGCTAGCGCAGATAGCCCTTGTGTAGCTTTGCGCGAAATTCAAAACAAACCAAACCATTCACTATCTTCAGTTAAAGGCAAAACACCATTATCAATACCGTTGATATTGCCATTTCAATCGTGTACAACTTCATTTTTGATATTATCATTGTTATTTGGTTGTGGTCGTTTTCATCTACCTTTTGTTGCATTATTAGAACTTGCTAATAATTTTTTGACTATTTTACCCCATGTTTCGGACTCAGTTTATGAGAAATTGATAATACATCACATTCATAACCATCATGATAAGTATTTTGAACACCTAGAACTTTTACTCTTGTAAAATAAAGGTTTAATTTTGAACTAAAACTGCAATTCTCTCTACAATCCTGAAGCTGTCGTTAGCAGTTTCGATCCGTCCATTTGGAGCAGCCAATGATCCACTGAAGAAAAACGTTCGATAAATCGCCATTTTGCCCAATGATATTGTCCACATTTTCACAATGGGTCTTTTTTATGCCTAGCATGAGCTTACACAATTTTCAGATACCATGGTATTAAAATTATTTATGAACTGAAAGTGTGTATCTTAGAAAAAAATATGTTAAAATTTAGTAATAGTTCAAAAATAAGCATTACATAAACGAAAAACAGATATAAAAGAATTATATAAAAATTAACTGCAAAACTGTACTGAATTAACATGTAATTGCTGAACCATCGATTTTATGAGACTCACTTTGCAGATTACTATAACAAAATAGTTTCGGTTCTACGAAGAAAGCGCAACCATATAAGATCTACGTAATGAACTATTTGATCAAATTAATTTTCCCCAAACAGCTTCAATAGAGAACGTAATGAAAGGAAGAAGTTGAGTATTAGTGGTGAATAACGCTCTAGAAACACATGACATAGTGAGTAGAATCGAAGTAAGATTTCAGAAAACTGGTATTGTCATTAAATACAAAATCAAAACGGTTTTAACTTCCGAAGATAAAACCGTTGGTCATTTCGGATGTCTGGTTTGTTTGTTTGTCTCTGAATTTCGCGAAAACCTACACGAGATCTATCTTCTGTAGCCGTCCCTAATTTAGCAGTGTAAGACTAGAGGGTAGGCAACTAGTCATCACTACCCACCGCCAACTCTTAGGCTACTCTTGATCAGCAAATAGGGCGAGTATGTTTGGTGTAACGGAATTCAAACCCGCGACCCTCAGAGTGCCCCAGCCACCTGGTCCTGCCGGTCCTTGAAAGTCTGGAGTTTTGGGTATTATACAATGCGTTATTTTTGTCAAAGCAATATCTTAAAGGTTTCTAAAAATGTTTGAACTAAGAATTAAAATAATAAACAAAGTGCACCATTGCGTGGCCTAGTGGTTATCGTAACGGATGTAAACTTCGATATAAACGTGCTATGAGTGTGTGTTATAAGAGTGAAGGCTAAATTCAGTTATTACCTTAGAGTAGCCCAAGAGTTGGCAACGGGTGCTTCTCTCTAATTCATCAGCTCAAAATTTATCAAAGACGGCTTGTGTAACTTTACGCAAATATTTGAAAACAACCAAACGGTTCATATTCAAATACTGAAATATTTGATCAGAAAATGAATAATATAAACACATCAGTAAGTATGTTATTCTTATGGTACATAATATTTCTGGCTGCGGCATTGAGGTTCATAGAAACATTGAAGTTATGGCTCCATCATTTGACCGATATGAGATCTAATTACAGCCGCCACTATTGAGAATACTTTTTTTTAAATTGCGTAAAATTTATTTTGAATACACAGATAGCAATAAACGCACCACCTATACATAAGCATTTAATAAGGTCAAATGGTAACAAATCAACAGAACTGTTAAAGTGCACGTGTGAAAGATCATAAATAATAACAAAATGTTTGACAGAAATAAAACTTACGTTGCTATCGAGGTATCCATTACTATCAGTATCGTAAAGCCGAAACATGACTGAAAGATAAGAAGTTTAACGTAATGAATACTATCAGTACGGAAAACCGTAATTTACAAGAACACTAACTTAAGCACAAACTTGTTCAACAGTGAAGTTCTACAGTGATAAAACAACAACAAGCAAACAGGATAAACAATGGAACATTTTTTGATATGTATAACAGTAAGTTTCTCTAAGTTGGAGTTTCTCAATAAATTTAAAAAAAGAATATAAATTCAATTTGACTTAATGTCGATAGTTTATAATATACCATCGTTTAGTATTAAGTGGCATAAAACAAAACTACATAATTCGTTTAACATTTAATCATTGAAATACTTTTAACGATTTTCCATTGGAGCAGACATCCTGTTTCTACGTAATTAATTCTTTCATCATTCATGTTATCATTAGGGTACAAATTATTATTTTTATCAATTCGTCTTTAAAACATTTAATTACTTCACACTGACGGCAGGAACGCATTAAAATTAGGGTCTAAAAGCTACTGTAAAAGGGAAATATTTTTATTTTTCTAAAATGCTGCATACTAAATCTAATACAAACATGGATCTAATAATTAAAAATAAAACTTGTAATAAAAATGACCGCTGGACTAGACTCATAGACCCAGTTCATTTGAAATTAATGATCATAAGTTCTGAGTGTACTGAAAAAATTAAATCAACGATAAGCTGATCCTCTAGTCAGATTTCTTAGGAATAATATGGATATATTTATACAATTTCACAGTTCTACTGGAACTTTAAAATCGCTATACTTTCGCCAGACGTTTTTTCTGTTCACTGGAACTTTTTTTATTTGAAAACTTCTAGTACAATCCTAAAATCCCTAATATACAATGAGACTTACATTCAAGCTTATCTTCCGGTCTTCCAGCTTCCAATAGCGATAAGTAACATACAATGTCTTTCAAAGGAACCTGTAAAGTGTGCACGTCCACATGACTACTGGCCTTCCTTAAGTCAACTAAGAAATATAATTAAATTCCTATCAATAGGACATCTTATAGATCTAAAGAAAAAAAACTGGCTGATTTAAAGGTTGTTTAAAATACTCCATATTCTGCAATGCTAGAATACCGTAACTAAAACTCAACACAGAAAATAATACAGCTAAGTTAATAAACCAATCTAATCCGAAGTGTGCGATGTCTTAAAACAAAACTTATAATGTAAGTAAATTTTTATGTAAGAAAAGAAGTAGCTATTAAAGTTTCTTTTCTTTTTTATTATTGTTTTTATTGGATGTACGGAATCAAGCTCACGACATAAAAAGTTTTACAGAATTAAATATGCTGAAACAAGTCATTACTGAGACAGCAGCTGTTGCTTTAATTATAATGTTATTATCTTGTAATGGAACTAAATGTTATCTCATCTTTATTATAAATTATTAGTATGCACTGACACATTAGCATTGTACCCTCCATAGGAAAGATATTTTGAGTTATAATATCAATACTAATAGATTGAGTAAGTTTATAAGATTTGGATTAGTCTTAAATGCATAAACTAAGCTAGAAATGCAGAATAAATATATATAATAAAGATATATATAAAACATGTTAATCAGTACTGTTAATTAAATAACAATACTCGTACATTTAAGAGAGTTCTGTATCAACTTATGCAAGGTTGATAATATAATAACTTATGCTGATTCATTAATATAACTACCGATTCGATTCCAAATGGTAATCATTTTTCAACCTAATAAAATGTTATATTTCCCAGATACTAAAATACAATTAATTGTTCAATCCAGGCTTACTTCGTTGTTTATAATGGTAGTAATCAAGTCATAAATTCGAAATCGAATATTTCATATTGTGTATTAAAACCTCAGTAATTTCTTTGATTTTATGGTAATAGAGCAAATCTTCAAAGCAATAAGCAATTGAGAATGTGTAAAATATGTGTAAAAATGGAACTTAAAAAATGACATGAGTCCTTACATGTACGTGAGTGGGTGACTTCACACTAATAATAATAATTCAATATTAAAATTACACCAGTGTTTCATTTAGGTCAAACGAAGTTTAAAACTTATCACAATCTCCGTAACCTTACTGAATGTTCTACAATCGGTGCTGTAAAACTCACTGTTGTGTACAAGAATAGAACTGTTGGACTTTCGCGAAGAATTTCTGGAAACCACACTCTGGTTAGGAGAGGAATCCGTCGATATCTGGTCCCCGTATTTCTGAGTTACAGTCACCATTGGGTGGACAGAAGCACATCCTATTAAAAAAAAAGATACAGATATGGCTTTGAAGTTCTTGGAATATGGTTCCTTATATTCCTATCCTTTTTATTTTTAACTTTATGTATTTTAAGAAACACATTCTATAGAGTCTCTATTGAGTCTGATCAATGGAAGCTTAAAAAGTACTATCAATCGAGAAATTGTAAAACAAAGAAATAACTTATTATATGCTTTAACTTCGCGTAGCGAATCTGCTGATGTCTGTATGCGCCATATTGAAAAACAAAATAAAAATGAGTTTAAAACTCTGAAGCTACAAGGTAGCTTATTTGTAGAAAACAAAGTCTTCTATCTTCGGTGACAATTTATTTTTGTTCTAATGATTGTTTTAGTGTGCAGTGGTAATTTCCCCTCTACCCGTGTAGGGATTGCATATCTCACTTTAATTACAGTTCAACGTCTTCAGTTCACAGTAGAGAATACTTAATGTAAACAGAGGAGCTCCAGTTGAACTACACACTTGGATTTCTAAAATAACTAATACTCTTGCTCGCATATTTGTTAACATTTTAGCAAAGCAAGAAAACGTAATTTCTGTTGAAGTTACGTCAGTTGTTGTTAAGGAATTTCGAAGTTCAGAGACCCTTTCTGAGAGATGCCCAAAAGACACATGAAATGGAAACCCATGTTTAAAAAAAAAGCAGTTGTTGGCTAATATAATTTTGTAAGAACCCTTTAAGTGTCACGAGACGCACGAGAAAAGTTGTGAAAATAAACGAAGTATCAAAATCAGTTGCAATCATACTTATATTTTAACCAACTTGTTTAAACGAATTAAAATGTTATTAAAAGCCACAACTAACAGAAGCGTCAAGTGGAGAGGGGCAAAGAAGACTAATACCCCGTAGGCCTCCACCGAACCATACTGGGGGTCCTACGTTATGACGTAATTGTTGTTGTTTCTTTAAAATCCAGCTTGAGTAGAAATGCCTTACAGAAATTGTAAATTGGAGACCCTCCCCGACATTGTAGGTACCCTGTTACTACTACCCCTTCATACACTCGTACACAAATTACGCCCTTCTGATTATGTTTTGCTTACTTACCGGATTTGCCAGTGAAACTGTCACTGTCACTGCGATGATGACCTAGGCTGTGTAGTTTTTCTGTAAGGCCGTGTATTTTTTCTGCCAAACCGTGGTATTTCTCATCCTTCTTTTCTGCTTGTCCATGCTTGGGTAACTCCGGTAAAGAACTACAGCCATTATGTGGTGTGAGTGGTGCACAGGCTGTTGTGGACGTCACAGCTGCCACCTACGAAATACAGGACGTGAAGGCTTCTTAACACTCATTCTGTGGAATCACAGACCAAAGGAGACACAACAATATATTGTAAGTTACAAAAATAATAGATGCGCAATTAGAATCATATTAAAAATGAAACTTCTGTGTACGTTTTACTCACAAACGCATGATAAACAAAAATAAAATCAATTACTTATTATTTTGTTAGTCCCGGCATGACTAAGCGTGTTAAGGCGTGCGACTCGTAATCTGAGAATCGCGGGTTCGCATCCCGGTCGCGCCAAACATGCTCGCCCTTTCAACCGTGGAAGCGTTATAATGTGACGGTAATTCCCACTATTCGTTGGTAAAAAAGTAATCCAAGAGTTGGCGGTGGGTGGTGATGACTAGCTGCCTTCCCTCTAGTTTTACACTGCTAAATTACGGACGCCTAGCCCAGATAGCCCTCGAGTAGCTTTGTGCAGAATTCAAAAGCAAAACAAAACAAAAACAATCTATTTTGTTTAATTCACTTTCCGAGGAGCAACGTGAATTGAAAATAGAACTTTATGATATTAACAAAGCAAGAAACTTTTTTGTTTTGAATTTTCGCACAAAGCTACTGGAGGGCTATATGTGCTAGCCGTCCCTAATTTTGCAGTGTAAGACTAGAGGGAAGGCATCCACTCATCACCACACACCGCCAACTCTTGGGCTACTCTTTTACCAACGAAAAGTGGGATTGACCGTCACATTATAACGCCCCCACGGCTGGGAGGGCGAGCATGTTTAGCGCAACTCGGATGCGAACCCGCGACCCTCAGATTGCGAGTGTATGCCTTAACGCGCTCGGCCATGCCGGGCGAGGCAAGAAAAGGTTTACTATAAAATGAAATGTTTTTGTATAAATAAAAAATCGTAAAGCAGGAATGATCATCCTGACCAAATTTGACCATTTATATCCCAGGTGATCACCCGATAAACAATAAGGTTTTCATAATATCAAATTATAGGCCTATATACCCGGAAATAATCAGCCACTCTCATATTCCAGACTTAATGCGTTTATATGTATGCATAAATTAATTTGAAGAGCGTGAGTTAATTGTCATTGGGTACATTTATTATATTGATTTCAGAGCTGGCACAAGGTGCTTGTGATAGATGAAATACTGCTTATGTGGTGTTTTCAGTAAAGTGTGATAAAGAGAAAGTAATGAAACAGAAATAAGCCAAGATTTAATTCATGATTGATAAACCAACACACTAAGAGTAAATGAAGTGTTAAAAGTTGTTCTGATATATATTTATCGGAACGATTAAACTCACCTTTTTCTCATAAATTAAACCTAAGTTGTCTCAGTATTTACCTTAAGAAGACGACCATCAAAGCTCTGGGTTGTAGCTTGGGGTGACTTTTTTAAAAACGAAAGAAAAAGACGTTTGGATAAATCTCTCGGAGTTTCGATCTCCAGGTAAGTATCCAGAAATAGCTGAAATCCTTCCAGATCAATATCCTGCAACATAGGGAAACAATGACTGTGGTAAAGGGGATACCAAACCAAAAAATCTAAATGACGTTCTATTGTAAACTGACAAAACCTTTAATGAATTATTGTCCAAATTAATAATATAAACAGTGAAGAAAGGAGTGTTATTTGTTGAAATCCGCTGCTAAAGGTACTTGAGGGTTAGGAGCGTTGGCTTTAGAAGTGATAGACTAGAGATACATAGACGCAGCAATTAGTCAACACTGCCCACCACTAATTCTTGCTTAAGATAGTCGAAGGTTAGGAGTGTTAGCGTAAGAAGAAATAGAATAGAGACACAGCAGTTAATCAACGCCGCCAACCACAAATTTTTTACTACTCTTTACCAAGGAAAAGTGGAATTCACCATCACATTATAATTACTCCATGGCCGATAGGGCTAGCATGTTTGGAGACGGAATTATAATCCGCGACCAACAAATTGCGAGCCAAACGCCTAACTTCCAAACTCCCAAGAGAAGCGATTTTAAAAAAAAATTCTTCTACTGTTTTACCTACGTAAAAATCTCCAGCACTTTGTTTAAACACTTCAGTATATATAGCTGTTGTATACTTCCTGGATTTTATCTGTATAAGCTTATTAATTTTATTAAATACTGAATACTAGAAATGTTTTTAAAGAAAATAAAAGTGAATGAAGTTTACAGAAAATGAAACACTTCGATATTTTACTTCTCTTCTTTCAAACTCCATGTTTTAAACAATTTAGTTAAAAGATGCCTACACCTTTTGTCTCTAACTTCTAAGTGACTTCACGAAACTCATGCTTCATTGAGTTAATACCTGTTTTCGACTTCACACACAAACTTTACGCTGTTTTATCTGTATGGAAAAGAAAACGACAAGAAAAAAAACAGTAATAGCTCTCTTTGATCTCAGGGGCTATAAAGATGAAGAAATTGATCAGAAATACTATAATAATCCTGACTATGCTAATAAGGAAAATGTCTACACAGAAGTGTCATCCTTTAAAATACAAATAGTTTACCGTTATTTACCATTATTATTACCGTTGTTGTATTTATTTCATAAATAAAAAGAGTTGTTCTGAAACGTTAAGTGCTGTGTCACAAAAACGGTGTAATATATATTGATATTGTTTCAATTACAAATATTCGGTGCTCGTAATATTACAAGGTGTTGTATCAACACAAAACTCCATAATATACCGGCAGGGGTATTTATTATTAATGCCGCATTTATTTCGCCTTTAAAAAATTTCGCGAAAATCTACACAATAGTTATACACGCTTCGCTGTTCTAGAAGAAACACAGCTGGTGATTGCCTCCCACCATGGACTATTGGGCTATTCTAATCGAATGGTGGAATATGACCGTTTCTCTGATAGTGCACCCACGGTCCGAAATTGCAGAGCTAAATTTTTGCTGGAATAGAATTCGAACCATAAACCCCCGGGAACATGACCGTCACTTTTATAGTGTACCTAGAGTCCTAAATTGTAGAGCGCGTTTTTTGGGCATACGAGCCATCAGTCACTTTCAGTCAACAAAACGATAAAAACTCATCGTAAATAATTATAATGAATAAATGAGAGTTATAAGCTCACAGTGACGTGAAACTTGTAAAACGTACGAAGGAAGAATACCAATCTGAACGTGGTTTGTACCATAATTTACCATAAAAAGGAATAATTTGCTGAAGTTAATTAGATATTTTACTTAGAGTCATTAAAAATCTCGACTTTTTCAGATGTGGAAATACTTAGTGTTAAATAATTTTTCTTTTTTAAATTCCAAAATCTTAAAACTAACTTTTTCTACTCTTATATACCTTATTAAAGGTAAAATTCGTGATGGGTTTCTTTTGCTTATATTCGTATTTGTCATTCAGACAAGACCTAAGACAACATTACTCATATTATGTAGCAATTGGGTTTGTCTCTCTGGCCCGGCACCACCAGGTAGGTTAGCTCTTATGAATTCTTAATTTATCTTTAAAAAAAGCCCTCACCCTTCAAAGTCATCTCTCTTCCATCTTTAGCCTCTCCATTTTCAAAATCCCGAAATTGGCATTGGTTTACTTATAGAAACAACCCAACATGGCTCGATGGTTAAGGCTCTCAACTTGTAATCCGAGGGTCGTGGGTTTAAATCCCGGTCACACCAAATATGCTCGCCCTTTCAGCTGTGGGGGCGTTATAATGTGACGGTCAACCCCACTATTCGTTGGTAATAGAGTAGTCAAGAGTTGGCGGTGGGTGCTGGTGTCTAGCTGCCTTCCCTCTAGTCTTAAACTGCTAAATTAAGGACGGCTAGCGCAAATAGCTCTCGAGTAGCTTTGTGCGAAATTAAACACAGAACAAAACAAGTTTTGTCTTTGCTAATTCCTTATGGTTAAAATATGTTTTTTTTTTATTTTCTTATTGAAAAGAATATGTCGATAACATGTCAACTTCATATTTTTTAGTTTACACTGAGAAGGGAAAGCTGTAATTGTCAACTTTAATAAAAGATTTAAAGAGAAGTAGTTTGTAATTTTAAGCTTCAATAGATATGATGGTAAAAGTAGCGGCCGGAAACCATGAATTCACGTATTCACAGTCTAGTCATATACTGAAATATGTAAAATCTTTAGCTCTTAATTATTACTGATATTTTAGGGCAAAACACTCTTTATTGAAAGTAACATCTCAAGATAATGCTTAATTAACTGTTTATTTTTTACTAAAATTATTTGTTTAAAATTTTGAATCTTATTGTATTTTGTATTCATTTTTTTAATCCAGAACCTCAAGAAACATTCACAATGGGGACAATGAGTAGTTTATAATGCAAATATTTAAGCAAAGAGAAGACAATAATAAACATGCCAATAGCAACAAAACTAATGGTTGTTTCCTAGCTGTTCGCAGAGAGCAAAGCATATGGTGACTTTAACATTAGAGATACGAAAAGGATAAATTTTATTGAGAATGCAAATTGTTCGGTAACTATGTCTCCAGTTGATTGTTAAAATTTTAATGATAAAAGTATATTAATATGAGAAGCGAGCTTATTGTATATTTACAAAATTGCATTCTACTCATTTCTGGCTCAGCTAAGAGCTACTTCCTTTTAGGTCGTTCCATTAATTTATATGTACATTGGTTTTAGTTCGACTCTTTACCACTTTCACGCTAAATTATGTGTTAAATAATAAGTTTTTTGTTGTGATTGAAGTAAGCGGTTGAATATTGAGAAATAAATCTTGCCTTGAAATTAATTATTGCTCAAGATAACACTAAAAGTATGAGATTGTTTTCAAATAAAATATTCAGTATTAAATGATGTTTATAGGAATCAACGTACTCCTAAAGTTATAAAAAGGCACATTTCAATGAGAGTATTGATTTACAAAGGACTATTCTACCTGACAAGTCTTGATAACAATGGGAAGAAGTTAATAAGCACATTTTTCAAAACTCTAATTATAATAAAAACCCAGTAAGTATCACACTAGTAATATTACTATTTAGATCGAAAGTAGCACAGCAACAGTTCTTTGTAAACAAATCAACAACATTTTAAACAAAACATTTAACTGGTTAGATTTTTTAAGGAGCTGGAACTGATACACAAAAAGAAGTTAGAAACGTGATTTCTTTAGTTGTGCATACTTACTCCTTCAGGATTGTACTTGGATAAAGCTCCCCCTTCTTTAAACTCATATTCTAACACCTCAGTCAGCTTCTTAGAAGAAACTGTAATCGATAAAATTAAAATCAGATAATTTTACTCGATTGCTCTCTAGCTAATCAGTAACTGCAAAACTAATTTTCTAGTAAAAGAAAACCTTATTAAGGTAGGAAGCTTTATTTTATTTTCTTCAAAAACTTAACTAATCAAAATATAAATCACAAATTATCACTTTGTGTAATTTCAATATTGACAATGTTACCATTTCCTCGGTACAAACTGCATGCAGTAACGTAGTTTTCAAATCCACCTTAACGCCTTTCATTATTACTTTCATTATAGAACTTGGAGAAGGTAAAGTTTCATCACCCCTATGAGTGTGTATGTGTGTGTGTTTGTCAGCAAGTTTTATCAAAAACGACTTAGTATAATTAGCCAAAATTTGGTATACATTTGAACTATAACTTAAGTCAGACGTGTTCTGTTTTTGAATGGTAAAGATTACAAAAATAAAATAAAATCCCTATCTGTCAATATGAAGACCAATTTTCACGTCATTTTTGTTCCATAACTCAGTTAAATGTTGTCAAATTTTAATGGAACTTGATGGTCATATGTAGATTATTATTCCTTGTTGGTTTGTCAAAAATCGTCTATGCTCGTTCATAACGAAGGATACGGATACACTTCCGTATTTTTTGAGAGCCGAATATGATCAGCGCTGCATAGCGGAGATGTACTTTGTACTGTGTGCCATCTGGTTCACATTTCTAATAATGAATTATATGATGACATAATTATGTCCTCCTTACTCCCACTTTTCATCTTTATCAAAAACTTTCACAAAATCCAAAACGTTAACCTGTAATATGGTTAAATATTACAAAACTGTCTTAAAACAAAACACATCTAAAATCTGAATATTATAGATTTTGTTACCTTGTCTATACATCTATGAATGCAGTTATAGAGCCAGTTAATACTGGATTACTTACGGTACACTCGTGGCACATTGTAACTTACAATGCTATAAATTGTGTTTCAATATCCGTGGTGAGCACAGCACAGATAGCCAAATGTGTAGCTTTGTGCTTAACTACAATCAAACAAACAGACTACTTCTTTTTGAAAAGCCACCGATTAGTCAGTCACTAGTAAGACTAACTGAACTTCTTCACCAACGATAGTAGCAAAAGTAAATAAGCCTGTTCACTAACGACACTAGTAAGACTAACTGAACATGTTCACTGACGACAGTATATTTTAAAATGTGACTTACTGAATGCCAGAAAATGTTACATAATTTGCTTCTTGCTGTTAAGCCTAAATCAACATCGTTGAGACGCTGGAGGAGGAAGAAGGGTGTACAAAATACATTGCCAAAAGAATAGATGGGTATAAAGCTACTTAAATGACGTCCAGATATCTGTTTTACAACCAGATCAGTTTCCAGAGGATTCTATTTTGTAATTTAAAAAAATATCAACTCTTAATCATGTTAATCGGTTATTTTTTGTTTGTATGACAGAGGCTGTTTTATTGATTTCCTGTCAAAGTAACCGAGTATGAGATGCTACTTTAGTAACATACACAAAGGTCGTGTGCATAAAATAAGAAATCATGAAACTATTGTTCTTTAATGGACTGTGTTAAAATTATGTTAAAAAGTTCAGAAGGTTGTCTAAACATATTTGTGTCTAATCAATAATACGATCCATTAACTTGAAAGTGCTCTGGTCTGGATATTAATTTATTCAAACTTAAACAAATATCGATATATTTTATTTTATTAGTTTTCATCTGCTTTCTAATATTTTGGCATAAACACTGAAAGGCAATCAGCTATTTATTAACTTTCATTTGCATTCTAATACATTGGTTTAAACATTGAAACACAGCTATATTTTAGCTTTTTTAGTTTTCGCCTGAATTCTAACACTTTAAACACTGAAACACAGCCAACTATGTTTCAGCTTCATTAGTTTCCATCTGCATTCTAACTCTTGTACACAAAACTGGACACAGCCAGCTATATTCCAGTTATATAGTTTCATCTTCATTCTAACAAATTGATCTAAAACTGTAAACCACTAGCTGCTATATTTCAGTTTGTATCCATGCTTGACCCATTATCTACTGATGAAATGGCTTCATACGTATTAAACTACGCAAGCAAAAATACAAAGAACATGGTTGGAAGACGCTGTACTCAGTTACTGTCGCAGTGGCTGAAATTTGTATATAAATATTCACCCATCTATTTTGTCAGTAATAGAATCTTACAACTGTAGCCGGTATAGAATGTAAAGCTGCCTTTACCATTTCTGTCTTCACAGTTCCATACATTGAGTTATAAAATTTTGATTTATAGCATTTTGTATTGTCTAAAAACAAAAACAAAAAATGTAATAATAATACTGCGTCATGTACCGGTAGTTGGTGGAAACACAGCGTTTTCTTCCCATGGGATATAAACCGGATATATATTTTATATAGTAATTACAAATTGTTACCAAAAAATGGAGCAACATGTGAAGTCGACGGTTTGATTTACTAATCTAGCTGTTATCTTCTCTTATGTTCGGTGTACTAATGTGCTGCAACTTATGTAGCCCTCCACAGTGGTAAGTCTACAGACTTATAACGCTACAAATCGAGATTCGAAATCCTCGGTGGCCAGAACCCAGATAGCCTGCTGTGTATATTTGGGCTTATCAACAAACAAATAAAGCCATCATTCAAATTATTCATTTGTGAATTGGCTGTACTCTTTGACCGCTTATGTATAGAAGAGACATTAAATTGAAAAATGAACTTTGTTTTATCTCGTGAATAATTTACTTATATACTCCAAACTTAATTTATTAATTTTACCTTTTATCCAAATATTAATAGAGTGATGAATATTGTAGTATATTTTGTTTGTATTACTATCATAATGAATGCCAGAAAATTAGTTACAGTGATGAGTTTTTTTTTTCAAAAATTTATTAAAATATTTGCTATTGAGTGATATTTAGTATGTTCCTTAGTGTTATAAAACAATACTGTTGTTTTTGTTTTCGGTATTGCTAATGGTCATAAGAATGATCTTCTGTGTCCGCTGCTGCCTTTGAAACTGTTTCCTTCAGTATTGAATGTCACAATGATATCGTGACTCAACACGTTTCAATTTTAATAAACTTTTGTGAGGAGCTGCGAGGTCACTATTAGATCGTATGACTTCATGAACTGTCTACACACCTTTCATTACACATAGAATTCGACCTTCAAAGCCGAACATATTTATAAGCTTTTCACAGACTCTCTACTATACATGGATGTCGGCTCTCAAGACCACGTTTAGTTAAACACATCACAGGTTCACATGCCTGTTAAAACAGCATCGGAAACTTACAACTTGTGTGGTCAAATGGTATAGATGTAATTCCAGTTAATTCAGTCATTTCAAGTGTTGGTTTCTGGATGTGACTGGAAGCTAAGCTTGTAAAAAGTTAGGTACGTAAGTTTTCTCTGATTTTAAATCATTTTTAGTTACATTGTTTACGACTCTTCGAAATATGTCCAAATATAGAGCAATAGCTCCGCTGTGTGAGTTTTTTCATTTCCTATGTAATGTTCCTGAGCTCTATGTCATTTAACAATTGTGGAGGCATTGCATTGCTAGATCATCAGAAATTAACAATGAACTAAATATAAACAAATCATTCGTCGTGCCATGGTTTACATCTACAGTGAAACGTGTCATTTTATCAACATTTGTAATATGTGTACTGAAACATTTTCAAAATATAAAGGCTTTATATATTCTGCCTAAAATACAATGATTACGAAGTCTGAGTTAAGGAAAACGATGGCATCTTTAGCTATTAATACTTTTACATTGTAGTTGGATGTAGGGTAGCAATATGGATAAAGTTCACTGGCATAGAGGAACCTAATTAATCTCCTTCGGTTACATAAACGAAACGTTCCATTTAGTAATAATCAACGATTATTTGTTCTGAATTAAAATAACAATTCACCTTTTAACCTATATTTAGTACAATATAAAATATTTGTTCAAGAAATGTTATTAAAATATTTGTATATGTATTTTGTATCTATAGCAAAACTACTAAGGTTATCTGACGCAGACCCTAATTCTGAACTAATAATCAGAAGAAAATTAGCAAGCCAGCAACAACTTACCATCATCAAAATATATTGGCAATACATTCTTTTATCTCAGTAAAAATTATGTGTGTGTGTTTTTTTTCTTATAGCAAAGCCACATCGGGCTATCTGCTCAGCCCATCGAGAGGAATTGAACCCCTGATTTTAGTGTTGTAAATCCGGAGAGATACCGCTGTACTAGCGGGATGCCAGTAAAAATTAATTAAAAAATTTAACTTAGTGTGAAGTGCAGTTCCTTTTTTGTAACAATAATTATAACTGAATTCAAGAACGTAATATAAAGATAGGCGAAGTATGTATTGAAAAAAAATATCTATAAATATAGTGTGTAGTGATTTATGTAAAATTTTGCAACCTGATAATGAAATGTAAAAATATTCTCCAGCTATTACAAACTACTACTTTCATTTCAAGTTAATGAAGGATTCACGAAACCATGAAAGTACGTCATGTTTTCTACAACAACGAATGTCGTTTATGGCCTTTATTTTAATTAAATGGTTTCACTTTCTATGAACCATATTTCACTGAATATTTTTCAGTTCTGTAAAATACTCCTGTAAATGTTTTAACAATGTAAGATAATTTAAAATGTATAATACAGTACGACTCTAGAAGTAATGACAACTATATTATTAACGAAATTAATAATGAACCTTTATACAGCCTAATAAGACTCCGTATTAACCGTTGCCTAGTCAACAAAACCCATTTTACTAAGAGCCGAGACGTATACACACACATCTTAAAGAGAAAACAAATATAGCATTCAGCTCTTCACATACTCGAAAACTAAAAGTGAAAGATACATGAATTGTATTCCGGGTAATGTTATTTGTAAATGATTTTTAAGTTGTCTTAGAGAGAAATTCGTGCTCGAGTTCTCGATTCTGTTATAAATTTATAGTTAGATCATTGCTAAAATGATATAACAGTAGAGTGTCATGCAACAAATAATACACTGTTCTCTATAAATTATCATTCTGACTCTTGAATTCGTAAGGCTTACATCTTGAACAAGAAATCTTGTAAGCATTAACATGTTCGTTTAACCTAATGATTTTGGAGATACTTTTATAAATTTACTTGAACAATTTTTAGGGATGTCTTGTTTTTATTATTACAGATAAGAATAGTTATTTGAAAGGAAAATTTATACCGACCTCAGTAAACGTTCAAAATTACTTGTACAATTTCATGCTTTGCATACGTTGAGTAGATTATCATACTTTACACCGTAAAACCATATACAATCTAAATTTTTAGATAAAATTCACCAAATATGATCAGTTTCTAAAAGTATTTATATTTTATATAAAATAAATGGAGCTTAAAAGATTTATGTTGACGTAATACAAAATTAGGTGGGCGAAGGAATTATCTAAGTTACTGATAACACAAACTAATTTTTTATGTTTAATTTAAAGGTTCATAAGCTTAATTTTCATAAAACACATGCAGAACACTTCATATCGGTGATTTCAGTGGATAAAATTTGCACCTGTTCTATTAAGTGAAATAGTTTTCAGTCATCGCGTACTTCAAGTATCAGTCATACTTGATATCGTGCTATAATTTAATTACTACTTAAGAAAAAAGTGTAAAAAAACTGTATTTATAACCTTCCAATAAATAGTAATTTAAGCAATTTTATTAAACGATCACAGAACCTACAATGGGAAAAAAAAATTCTCCATTTTCCACTAAATCGGAGTTTTTTAAACAAGTACTTCATTACAACATGATAATTTCCATCACATGAAACTTAAAACATGGAAATGAAAATGGCTCCTTGATGGCTCACCCAAAAATTTGGTTTCGATATCCGCTATAGGCAGAGAGCAGATAGTTTAATGTGTAGTTTCGTGCTTAAAAACAAACAAGTAAGCAAAAAAGACTGTAACTGCAAGTGTTTAGATATTTGTCGAGTAGTATTAGTTACTCATACATACATGCTAGTATCTTACATGTTGATCACTTACAATTCAGTGTAACAACATAAAAATGACACAGATTGTTGTTTTCGTGCGTACAAGTCATGAAAAATAAACTAATACGAAAAAACCAAATAAACATAAATATACGTTATCATCAAAATTCTAGTTTCACTTACACTGTATAAAATCTTGTAGCTGTTGAAATTCGGCAGGCGAAAGTTTTTCCCACTTTAGCGTCATCATTTGGACTGGCTCTAACAGACATCAAACAAGTCGGCATAACAAATAAAGAGGGCGCTGTGACAATAGGAGCTGCCCACCCAGATTGCGGCACGAGCCAAGGCAGTTTGTAAAACAGTCTCACAAACCATCAACTGTAGAAGAAGAACAGATGTATATAATGATGATGAGATAACAGTAAACAATGATATATAATATCAGCATATTAACAATGACCACTAATGTCCAGCGACAAAAGTGTCAGTTAATAGAGCTAGCTGTATTCATAACAGATCCTATTACTGATCTTTACTGATAAACCATTTTTATTATACAATAGTTTCACGAGAAAAGTTTTGAAGAAAATTGGGCGCACGCACACACACACAAAGTTTAAGCTTTTCACGAAACTTATCACAGATAATAACCAATAATTTTAATCTAACAAACATTATTTAACAGGCTGTTTTTGAAATATATTAATTACACTTAGGGATTCAAGGCTTTTATATATTCAGATATTATTGTTCAAACATTACAATTGACATTTCTTCATGTGTTTAGGATTTTCAGAAAAGAAAGTTTGTCCATCCAACGAAACTGTTTAGTGAGTAACTTTTTCATTTATTTATAGTAATTCCTGAAATATTGGCAAGCCTAAAATGCATGTTTTATTCAGTTATTAGAAGCGCGTAGAATAATAAATTACATCGTTTTCAAAACTTTTATTTTATGAAGAAGAATATGAGACGTGTTTATTTGGCAACTAAAAGTATCTTTTTGAACAACTTTTTCTACTTTTAATGCTACTAAATTTTGGCTCTATAAACACATAACCCATGTTTGCAGCAATATTAAATGTTATACCAATTATGAGAGACACTAAAGGAAAGAAATTAAACGTCTAATAAAATTAAAGGTATGTGTGAGATGAGGGTTTAGAGCAATTAAGTGCAAGAGGTTTAATTAATACATAGGAAAACGTTTAAAGCGTATAATATCTCGAATACAATTTTCACACAATCATATGTATTTATACATATATATATACATTCTTCTTATCTCAGAGTCTAGATTTCATAATGTGTAAATATTTTTAAGTAATAAAGAAAAACATGACATGCAAGCAGCAATCTCGTAAACAAGTTAAAATTCCTGATAAAACCTGAAAGTAAAGTCATATATATATATTAAAGGCTGTGCCCAAGCAGGTGCTTGTGGGTGTGTCAGTCCAACCTCTTTAATCGTATGTGAATAAGTAGCACGTACATATAGTAAATTGTGAGAAGAATGTCGTCTGACTTTCTTGTTAAAAAGATAATAACGATATGGTTATCATAACATGCGTAGCTGGCAGTCACTGCTAATCCAGTGACAATAATTTCTACAGCGTTAGCTGATCCGGTATCTCAGACACCATGCTATTAAAATATTTTAGCATGAATTGTGCTTATTTTGTTGCATTTAACTTTATGGAACTTAATACAGCGGTCAGTTGTACTACAATTTAGTAAACAACAGGCTGTCCTTACAATATCAACCAAATGGCAAATGGCAATTGACGTTAAAATAGGAAAGAACAACGTCTCAGACCTGTTCTGCGCATTCGCTGTGTTTTTCGCTCATTTATGTTTGTTTGTTTGTTTTGGAAATTCGCACAAAGCTACTCGAGGGCTATCTGTGCTAGCCGTCCATAATTTTGCAGTGTAAGACTAGAGGGAAGGCAGCTAGTCATCACCACCCACCGCCAACTCTTGGGCTACTCTTTTACCAACGAATAGTGGGATTGACCGTCACATTATACACCCCCACGGCTGGGAGGGCGAGCATGTTTAGCGCGACGCGGGCGCAAACCCGCGACCCTCGGATTACGAGTGCACGCCTTAACCCGCTCGGCCATGCCAGGCCTTCGGTCATTTAAGTTTATAGAGTGCTATAAGAAAACACATGAAGTGTTTTTTCGACAATCACGCAAATACATATAATAATTTATATACAAACAAAGTATGGGAATTTCCCTTATGGGCGTGTGTAAAGTTATCTGTCCATTAGCAAGAAAAGGTTTTCACAGCTCCGCCCAGAGATGGAAGGGTGAACATAACATAGCCATTTCCGAAAAGGAAGCAGTTATTGTTTTGCTTATGATTTATAATAACATGTCAAAAAGAACGAACATTAATAGGCTCAAATAAGAAACTTCAATATGACTATTTTAATTACAAACTAATAGTAATCATTTATGGCTTTCGTTATAACATTTTGAACTATTAACTTTACCAGATTCAGTTTAAACAAAAAAAAATTAATAATTACAAAAAATATATTTTCAATTTTCTATCTAACTTTTTTTTACTTAATGGAAAGTTACAGGTAATTAGTTGTTGAACCATAATTATTGCGTACAAAATCGTCCAAATAATTAATTGGATCTATTATAAAAAGAGTTTAGCATATTTAAAAAGAGACAGACACCAAGTACCATCAGGAAAGCAAAGAAATCTTGTCAAAAATTCAATTAAAATAAAATTATTGTATATATTATAGTGTTATAGCGATATAATCGATAATATGAAACATACAAATTAAGTACGGCATTACACATCAATTCATGATTTATATTTCCTACACGTGAGAAAATGTTACTTTCTGGGCCATGTGGAATAAAACACTTAACAATAAAATAAGAAAAGTTAGGGGATTTTGCAACTAGTAAAAACTAGTCTTCCCTCAGTTTGATAACCTATTAGTTCAACGTTAGGTTTTGATGTTTAAATGGATTTATAGACTTCGGGCTAATAAAGTTTCATATTTCCGGGCACAATTTTATAATTGTCTTGTGTCAAAAAACTCGCGTGACTGTATACCAAAGCTCCATGCGGTTTGAAGAAGAGAAATGACTAATCATACCAATCCGATTTTCATGATAACTCAAGAAACTGATCCGACTTTCCTGCTGAGCTTACATGATCACATAGACTTGCTTAGTATTATGTAAAGCTGTTTTACAAAGTAACAGTTTAGAATATACTAAACTACTCCTGTGTCAGAATTTGTAGTGTCTACTAGTAAGATTTACTCATTTAGCTATAAAGCTAGAAAAATCTGTTTTTACTCTCCAGATAATAATAAAAGAGCTTTTATTTCAATCATAACGAAACAGCAACGGCAAAAGGTTGGCTGCAATAAAGAGCTTTGTTCATGTATCAAATTGTTAATGGGTTCTTGGCTACGTATTGGTCATGTAGAAAATTTCAAACAAAAGTTCCATCCCACAATAATGAACTGCACTTGTGTCCTCTTTGTATTTTATACAGGAAATGTGAGTTCTGGTTCAATATTTATATTTATTTCGTTACACTAAATATTGTACCAGCAAAAAAAAAAAAAAAATACTCAACGTAATTCAATTTTGTGAACCATGTCTGTAGTGAGATGCATAAAAATAAGTCGGTAATTTGATTGTGACACCAGTAAACAATACATGCAAACAAAACAAGGGACAATAACACCCTCAAAGTGAAGACAAAAACAAATGCAGAATGAGTATTGAATGTAAAGTTATTAACAGAATGAAATTATAGCGATAATAAATAAAAAAAGAAAATGGATGAGAAGAACATATGAAAAAAATACGATTTCAAATGAACGAGATCATTGTTCTATGTTTCAAAAGGAAAATAGTTCCAGCTGAGACAAAATAACGAAACAAGTTATAGAATTTTGGAGGTTTCAATTAGGGACAGTGCTTGACTTTTACAGAAAAACATAAAACGATCACTGTTTATAAATAACATTAGGATGTTAACAGATTTTATATAATATACAATTCGGATGTTAGTATGGTCATTAACAACGGAATGTATACAAGTCTTCGTATAGGCAATGTCTGGTAAATCGTACGGTGGATGTGATTCTTTGAATCAAACCTCCTATCTGCTATCGTCTTCCTTGTTTTGTGTTTCTACTGAAATAGTAACTGAAAGGGTAAGGAATAATTAGTTATTTTTTCCACAAAACGTTTTCTTCAGATGAAATTTAAATGCTAATAGTTTCAAGTTACACATCTATAAATATGAGATTGATTTTGATTACAAGCGCTAAACGAACTGCTACGAAATAGCTTCTGCCTAGAATATGCATTTTTTACCCTGTATATTATATGTTATATAATTACTAAAAAGTTCCTTTGTGAAACACCTACTGCTCGTTGCAAGTTTCGTTATTACAATTTAATTTTGGAATATTTAAAAAATCAAATCATATCCTTATTCTTACTACACTCTTGACGATTGTGTTCCTTCCAAAATAAACGAAGTATTCATTGACGTTAGAACGAAAAACATGTAAGGATCAAACTTCACATGTATAATGAATATAACAAATAAAACAACCATTTTCTCTGAGTTTCAACTATTTTTACAGAAAGCAAAAACCATGAAACGTGAGTTTTAAATACGCACTACTTCAAAACAAAGCTAAACGAGTGCACAAGTAAAAAATAAAACTTGATTTTTAGTAGAAAGTCGACCCGGCATGGCCAGGTAGATTAAAGTGTTCGACTCGTTATCTGAGGATCGCGGGCTCGAATTCCCGTCGCACCAAACATGCTCGACCTTTCGGCCGTGGGGAGTTATAATGTGACGATCAATACAACTATTTATTGGTAAAAGAGTAGCCCAAGAGTTGGCGGTGGGTAGTGGTGACTAGCTGCCTTCCCTCTAGTCTTACACTGCAAAATTAGGGATGGCTATCACAGATAGCCCTCGTGTAGCTTTGCGAGAGATTCAAAGACAAACAAACAATAGTAGAAAGTTGCACACAATTTAGTTTCTATTATGAAACGTGTTTAATGTGACCTTATCATAAATTGTATTCATTATTATTTTTAATAATTGTCAGGAAAATAAAATAATGTATTTTATGAAGTGGAAGTATAATAATTGTGCTCAACCTAATCTTATTATTTTTAATAAATGTATTTTTAATATACGTATCAGCGTACATTGCCTGATACGTGTGGTTAGTATTGAAGAGCTTTCCTAATTAAAATAACTTCATTGGAAATCATTAGCAACTAACTGGTATTTTACAAGGACGCTGATTTTAGTTTTAATTTTTTTGGGGGAGGATGGGCGTGGTTCAGGGCCTGGCATGGCCTAGCGTGTTAAGGCGTGCGCTTCGTAATCTGAGGGTTGCGGGTTCGCGCCCGAGTCGCGCCAAACATGCTCGCCCTCCCAGCCGTGGGGGCGTTATAATGTGACGGTCAATCCCACTTTTCGTTGGTAAAAGAGTAGTCCAAGAGTTGGCGGTGGGTGGTGATGACTAGCTGCCTTCCCTCTAGTCTTACACTGCTAAATTAGGGACGGCTAGCACAGATAGCCCTCGAGTAGCTTTGTGCGAAATTCCAAAACAAAAGGGCGTGGTTCAAGAGTGTGTGGTTAGTGTTCGGTTGTCGCAAGAACGCACTTTATACTTTAGGACCAAGGATGCACTATAAAACAAACGATCAAACTGGAGTAACCTGAGAGATGACTGTTAAAGTTATCGACTAACTGTTTTCCCTTTATTCTGTAAGTTCGAGATTATCGATTTCAAGATCAGATGTCCCTTTCGCAAAATTATCTAGTGCTAGAACAGATGGCTCTTGTGTAAAATTATCTATTTCAAGATCAGATGGCTCTTGTGTAAAATTAACGATTTTAAGATCAGATTGCTCTTGCGTTAAAACTTCAAGATCAGACTCAACGTTGATCAGTCTTCAAGGCTCCGTCCCGTGTCTCCGACAAAGGAAAATTTCTACCCTCGGGCAAAATACATTCTTCTTAACATTTTTTAAATTTCAGCTGCATAAAAATATGTGTACAACTAAGTTATTTAACATTAAAACTATAGATTAACAGTACCTTGGGAACGAAAGATACAGGCAATACAAGTTACAACTGAATAACTAGCTAACAAAAGTTACAGAAAGTGCCAAGGAAATCCACAGAAACATGTCTCACTAAATACGTTTTATCTGAGGTAATATTCAAGCTTGGTCGTAACAAATAAGACAGCATGTTCTCAGACAATTCACTTCTTGTCGCAGTTAAAAAGTTTTCTTTTATTTACGATGTTTCGGATGGAAGCTTTTCGTCCAACCTGAACGACACTTGCTGAGCACTTTACCTGCCTGATAGAAGTATACAGAGAGTGCATTCATCCACCCGAAAACTCGTAAATTATTTCCAAATAATGTTAAATGTGACACAAATCGTTTACAGCTTTTACTGTTGGACGATTTATTTATTCAGTTCCCGAAAGAATTCGCCTTGTGAACCAATAACAGAAGGTTGTGTTTGAAACAGAAAGACAGCAACAAAAAACAAACACAATTGATCAGGGATTAAAAGCATTCTAATGATATAAATTCAATTCCAATGAGACTTAAGAAGAATTTCCCACAATATTATATATTTGGAAAACTATCGTAGCAAGACAAATCACGTCACCTATTGTTAGAAAGTAGCAGATTTTTGTACTGGATAAGATATAATTAGCCTATTGAAAACGAAGGTTAGATATAAACCAAATATCTTGACCATTGCGATTATTACACATTATCGACTTTTTATAAATCCTTCTATTGTTTCTGACAGGAACATAAATATACTTACAAAATTTATAATATATATATTGGTTCATTTATGTGCAGGTTCAGAGCTCTTATTGTTACAGCCATGTGAATGACATCGAAACGCTGGCAGGCACTGCTAACCTTCAGTAAATGTCCCGATTTTTTTATGAATAGGCTCATTGTAAAGTTAGCATTTTTTTAACCATCAAAAATGTTCTATGATTAACTTCTCTGTTTTAATTTTATTTATTTATCCTGGAAATGCGCCAAATTAGGTAGAAACATGATTTTGGCTAACACACATGCACATGATCTTACGGTGACATGTTACCCTTAATCTTTTAATACAGTCACAACATTAATTCAAAAAAAAAAATAAACCACAGCGTTTATTTCAGTAATGAATTCTGATTTGTTCATTCTTCAAAGCTTACGACTTTAGTGGTACTAAAGAAGGTTATATAAGAAACATCATATATTTTGTTTAAAATTAAATAATACTTCAACTGCACAGTCACTCATGGATTTCACATATCGATCTTACTTATTATCTTATCTTGTTTTAAAGTATCTGCACTTGCTGTTATATAATCAGGAAAAAACGTTTGTAGATTTGAAACTGTCACGCATTAAACATTTAGTTTACAGCATCCCAGTGATTCAGCGGCGAGCCTGCAGGTTTACAACACTAAAATTCCGGTTTCGTTAACCGTGATGGGTAAAGTACATATAGTCCCACTATGCAGCTTTTTGCTTAAAAACATTCCTTACTTAAATTTGGCTAAACACAAAATATATGCACAAAAACCAATTAGCCCTTGCTAGCATTCTCGTGAAATGTGAAAATCAATGAATGTTTACATCCACAAACTGTTAATTAATTTGAACAAAATGAATCAACTTTTCAACTTGAATAAACCTGTATTCTAAAGATGGCTGGAATGGGTATTAAAACTTTAATCAAAATAAAGTAGAGAACAACGTTTTGACCTTTTTAAACAAAAATATAATAACTGGAATACATGGAGTCATCAATACAGTACCGTTTTAATTTAAAATATTTCCTGTTGT
Organism: Carcinoscorpius rotundicauda; assembly: GCA_011833715.1. NCBI lineage: Eukaryota > Metazoa > Arthropoda > Merostomata > Xiphosura > Limulidae > Carcinoscorpius > Carcinoscorpius rotundicauda. Next base: position 42,579,560 of record CM022396.1, on the reverse strand, counting down.
AAGAAAAGGTTTTGGATACTTATATTCCTTTAAAAATATCACATAGTGTTCCTTATCATTTTATCATGTACTATGAATATAAGTACTATAGTTAAAAGTATTTTTAGGTATTATTAGGGCAAATTATTAATACTGCAATTTTCAAAATAAAAACATAATATGGATAAATAGTTTCACATTTTTATACTACTAAAAAGTCATATCTTAAAAATTAAAATGAGAGATAATTAGTCCATCATGAAGTTTTATTTTATAGTAAATCTAAATGTTATGATTTATCACTTATTATTAAATAAATAAGTCACTAGATGACAGCATAAAACTTTTTATTTTTCAAACTATCAGCTTTAAGTATTCATTTCAGATTCAAACAGAAAATATTTTAATTGTGATTATAAGACTATTTTATTTACCTTTGATTTAGAGGAGAAATGAATAAATCATATTGGCAACCTTTTCAAAATGTTTATTTAAAGAAACCAAACACAGGCAAACAATATAAAGTTGGTTTAAAATTCAAAAGCAATAAGATAATTTAATAAAAGGTAAGCTTAAATAAATTGCAAAATCTATTTCAACAACTATAGTCCCAATGAAATCTTAAGTACTGAAAATGTAAATGTCTTTTGATTTTGTTACTTAAAACAAAGAAAGTGTAAACTAAAGCTAAAACCTTTATCTTGCTATCATAGAAAAGGACAGGGTACGTTTTCGCATTCACAATGCTAATATCAGGAGTCTGATTCCCTTCGATGGACTCGGATACCCCGATGTGGCCATGCTGTAAGGTACACACACACTTTACAAAAGACTGTTTGGGATGATATAAAACCACTCCTGTGAAGTTAATGATTTAAGCTGGGATAAAATGATGGGAACAGAAGTCACTTTACACATTTTCTTTCCTAATCTGAGGGTCGTGGAGTCGAATCTTCATCATACCAAACATGCTCTCCCATTCAGTCATGCGGCGTTATAGTGTGACGGTCAATCCCACTATTCGTTGGTTAAAAGAGTAGCCCAAGAGTTGGCAGTGGGTGATGATGACTAGCTGCCTTCCCTCTAGTCTCACACTGGTAAATTAGGGATTGCTAGCTCAGATAGCCCTAGTGTAAGTTTACACAAAATTCAAAACTAACCTTTCCCAAACTTTAAAACATAAGCTTTAAATAGAATAACTTCCTGCAAAAATATTTTAATAAGTGTATTTTTCAAGATAAAGATACTGAAACGACACGTTTGACCCACTAACGAACGTTCTATTGTGTAATATCCAAAAAATGTGTTTCGCACTTTCTATGGCCGGCAGTGACAGAATAGATAATTCCGTTTAGGCTTGAGGAAAAATCTTGCCTCAGCAGTAAGTATGAAGGTTTATAGAGCTAAAGATCGGAGTTCGATACCCGAATTAGGCGCAACACAAATAACACAGCATCATGTAGCTAACTAAAATAAAAAAAAATTATATTTTTTCTGTATATAATCAAATCCTTCTTCAAAATAGCGAAACCATTAAAAGATATAGAAACAGTTTGTTTTTGAATTGAATGCAAAGCTACACGAGGTATATCTGCGTTAGTCGTCCCTAATTTAGCTGTGTAAGACCAGAGGGAAAACAGTTAGTCATTACGACCCACCGCCAATTCTTGGGCTACTCGTTTACCAACGAATAGTGGGGTGAACCATCACTTTATAATGTCCCCACGACTAAAAGGGCGACCATGTTTGATGTGGTGGGAATTCGATTCCGCAACCTACACAATGCGAGTCGAGCTCCTTAACAGAAACAGAATCTTGGTAAAATATATTAAGCTCTTTATCTCCTGTTTCCAAATAAACGAAATTAGTATATTGCCTTAGAGTGAAGGACAAATATACTCCGACAAGTCACAGATAGTTTTGTTTTTTCTGGTTTTGGTTTTCTTTTGTTCTTTTTTATTGACATGATTCAAAATGTTCCCTAAACAACTTAAGATATTTTAATTTAAAAGAAAGATTTATTGATAGCTATTCCCAACATACAACTTTTACAAATGCTCGTTGGATTCTATTCATAACGCTTTTGTAGTTGACTGTTTAGTTTCTGTCATTTTTTTACTTCATATTGATTGAAATATCATCTGAGCCAAGACAGGTCTAACCCGGAGTTAAGTGAATTTACCACAGCCTTTTCAAACTAATAAGTTACGTTCCTCGCTCTTTAGGCACTTGATGTTGTGTACATATTGGATGGTGACTTGACAAAAACATTTTTATAAATGCAGTAAAACAGTTACTAGTCATGCCCTTCCAGTCAAAGATAGATGCATTTATTTAAAACGCTTTACTTACTTTAAACTAATGATTTATTCGAACTTTTAACATCACCATGACATTCCATCGGACGTGAGAACGTCTAAATTAATACTCAGCTTAGCATTTTATAATTGTAAGAATCGGTATTTTCCCTACTGTTAATCGGTGATTTGAAACTTATTTTAACAGTCCCCTTTGCAAAGATTAACTCTAAATAAACGAAAAAAGATTTATTTAGATCTATCCTAAATTTGTATCTTTTGGAAAATGTTTATGTTTTCTTATAGCAAAGCCACATTGGGCTATCTGCTGTGTCAACCGAGGATGGTAAATCCAGCGAGGGTCTTTCGATTTAATTTTGGATTTTGAATTTCGCGCAAAGCTACACGAGGGCTATCTGCGCTAGCCTTCCTTAATTTAGCAGTATAAGACTAGAGGGAAAGCAGCTAGTAATCACTACCCACTGCCAACTCTTGGGCTACTCTTTTACCAACAAATAGTGGGATTGACCGTAATATAATAACGCCCCTATGGCTGAAAGGGCGAGCATGTTTGGTGTGACGAGGATTCGAACTTGGGGCCCTCGGATTACGAGTCGAGTGACTTAGCTACCTGGCCATGCCGGGCCGTGGGCCTTTCGGAAAAAGAAAAGAGTCGCGGTAACATTTAAAGCCATTTATAATTTTAAACGTTTATTAATAAGTTGAAACTTTTTAAAAACTAGTTATAATGAGAAATGATTTATTTCTTTTTTAAATTTTAAACTGATATAAATAGCCTAAATTTCCTATAAATAACATATAAATATCTAAATATAACCTAAACGTATGTCTAAGTATGTTTTTTAGTGTGTTGAATAGAAATCAACAGAGATGATAGAATACCCTCTGCCAATCTTAAGCTATTCTTTTTGCCAACTAAAAATGGATTGACTGTCACATTTTAACACTCCAACGGCTGAAGGGACGCCTATGTTCATTGATGGAATTTGAGCCTGCGACCCAAAGATAGCGAGTCAAGCACCATTTACGCCAGTTCATATCAAGTACCTCATCAAAATAAATTAAAAATAATTAATCTTAAATGTCTAAGACTAGCGTCAAGATATCTAAAACAACCTAAAACTCCTAGAAACAGAATAAAGTGACTAAAATTAAAACCCCAATAGTTCAGTAGCAAGTTTTAATTATTATTACGCTAACGTTGACATTTGGGGTTCGATGTGAGCGTTGGGAACGAGACAGACAGCTCATTGTACACCATTGCACTTAAACAAGACAAACAAACATAAGATACCTAGAAATATCACAAATATATTTATGGAAATAACACTGAAATGTAAAGAAACAAACTAAAAACTTAAACGTAGATAGTAATCCTTATCTAGCTTATGTTTCAAAATACGTGTTTGACAAACAAGTTCCTGATTTTGCCTTGGCAGACTTTTAAAGTTACGCTTTAACAATATTTATCGCACTGGTAAGAAGGTCAGTAACCTCTTTGGTTGTGCTGTACTTTTGTTTCTTAAAATAAAATGAGAAAAAAAATTCTTGATATTTTAACATGCACGTTTCTCGGAAAAGGTTGCTATATCAACGTTATGACGCAGCACATATTTTACAAAATTCAATTTTGTAAATATAAAACAAAGGGAAAAAATCCTCCCGGATATGTGTCTATGCATATACACTTCATTCGTTTCTTGTTAGAATATCCAGTGCCAGTTCTTAAGCATTAGTAACTCAGTCTAAGATAATTAAAAACAGGATACCATTAGTGTCTAGTATGTGTCTTTATTTGGGGTGGAAAAGGAATCATATGTAGATGCTGTTTATGAGTGTCAATGTTTCTTATTTAACCTGCCACTTTGAAACGTCGTGTTTGAAAGAAACATGAAAGGTATTCATAAATTGGTCAGAAAAAAAAAATATCTTCTCCAATTAAATGTCATTTTTTTTTCTATTTTTGCGGATTTAGGATGACATGATTTGTGAAGTGTATCAAAATGATTGACTTTTCTTCGTTAGATACCGAACCACGATCGTCCAAGCTCCGTAAAAAACGGAAAGAAATATAATGAAAAGAACGTAATTTAGAGAAATCCTTCTAATATATTCATAATGATTGAAAAACGTGATTTCGCTTTTGAATGCTGAATCGCTGACCAACATATTTGTTACATGTATTTCAAAAGAAAGTAAAATATTGTTTATTTTCATCCACTAATCAGAATATACATAATATGAAACACTACTACTTGCACCCTTGTCCAAATTAATTGAAACAATGGTCATTTTACAATATTTTCAGCATGGCGGCCGGTGTAGGCTCGCTGGACGCTGATTTCCTTTAATAGTCATTTTTTTTACACAGACGGCGTCATTAGCTGTGTTTTGCAGTACAGTCAATCTATTTTTGGGATATATGACGAAATTTTGAGGAATATTACGTCATTCGATATTGCGTTAGAAGGGCAAGAAGACCAGTAAAAAACAACAACTTCTTATCAACTCAATGAAGAACAAACGGTGTCAATGGGGTCTGAAATACAAGAATTGGACGCAAGAACTACGGAGGAAGGTGTTATTCAGTGACGAGATTCATTTCTTCGTACAGGGTCAAAGAAGTTTTGTACAGATAGCCCTCCAGCAGCTTTGTGCGAAATTAAAAAATAAACAAACAAATCAAAGTTTTGATGGGTAAAGGCTACTGTATGCAACAGATCGAGACGAAATTTCTTGTTTCACTACGAACTTTATGGAAACTTGGCAAGAATACATGAAACTAATATTGTTGGTAATGGAAATTGCTGAGGTTAAAAGCCCACACTCCAAAAAAAGTGATGTTAAGTTATACAAAACATTCTCTTTATGTGTAACAATAATCGAAACTAAACTGGTTAACGATCCTGCTGTACGTACAACTGTCAATGTTGTATTCAAAGCAACAAAATGCATATTACTAAAAAATAACCGTAATGATATGTTAAAAAGTATGAGGAGTGATGACCAGATTAAAAGGTTGAAATATAAATAACTAGATGACAAAAACTGTGAAAGGGTGTTGAGCAATAACCAACTATAGTTTGTTAAATGAAAGAGAGGAAAAAGGTATCACCGTCAATGAATAATGTCTACAGTAAAATATTCTTGAGTACTACACAAGTTTTGGAAATATATATATAATATTTAGTGCATCCAGATGGCAAACACGTACAAGCAGAATCTTTCCCACCATATTATATCTTTATGAACATGACATAACAAGACATAATCCTAGGCATTCAGCAGTTGTGGTAACACGAAACTGGAAAGAAAAGGAAGCTGTTGGATTATTCGCAATCAAGATTTCGACTGCACCATGTTCTAATATAAATATTATTGAGGCTACATGAGTTCATATAGAAACTGAGTGAGCCACGTGACAACCAACCAATTAGACTGAATTATAAGGGGGTAATACAGGATATTTGGAGCAATATTTCACTATCAAACACTAACAAAATAACGACTGTATAAAAATAAAATACTGTACTCTAGTTAAAGTAAATAAAAGCCCACCCTAGTACAACGGTATGTCTACGTATTTATAACACTAAAATCAGCGGTTCGATTTCCCTCAGTAGTCTCAGAAAATAGCCTGATATGGCTTTGTTATAAGAAAACATACACACAAATATTAGTGCATTTTTCACTTTACCTTTCTCTTTTATTTTCTATAATAATGTACAATGCTAATGACAAGTTTAATTTTAGTCACAAGTACTCATTATTTGTAGAAGTATCGCCTGTAAGATTCCACAATTACTCCCAATACAGTATATTTAGGCATAAACCAGATCCGCTTTAATAGAGAACTATTAAAGACGAACAGATTTTGATACAGGAAACAAAATTCAACATTGGAAACTGTTGTGACCTAAGTCTGAAGAAAGTCTCCAAGTATTTTTTACAAAATTTCAATAAATAGTTTAGTTATTTGTTGTTGAAGATATTTTTAAAGGAATGGTGCGTACGTGATTTTTAAAGAAGAACTAAAAAATACTAAAATCGTCCTTGCTTTATTCACTTTTCGAGTAGCATCCTAAATTTGATTCTTCTTGTGAGCTCGAATATTTCCGGGTAATTTGTGTGATTTCCGACGAATCCATCTCAATTCAACTGTTTACTGTATTTTTTACTTCTAAAAGAAGCTAAGCCCCCCAGTGGCTCAGCGGTATGTCTGCGGACTTACACGCTAAAATCCGGGTTTCGATACCCGTGATTGGCAGAGCACAGATAGCCCATTGTGTAGCTTTGTGCTTAATTCAAAACAACAACAAAGAAGCTGAACTTGACAAAAAAATACAAATTTTTTAATGTGTATTTCCGGTTCAACGGAGGTGTGACTATATATCCTAGCAAGAAACAGAAACTGTTGCACTTCAAACATTGCAAAATATCTTAATGTAAATGTGTATAGAAACAGTGCTGAGTATAATTTGTCAGCCATTTTTGATCTGTAACATGCTAGTGTCGAGAGCCAAAAATATTTGTTGTCAGTTTCTGTGGGATCGATCCAAAATTTTTTTCATCACCTGTCGCTCCTAGCAACTAGTTCTATACACACACACAATTAGGTTCTCCGTGTTCGAGGCAGAGAAGTTTAGTAAAAGTAATATCGTTCAAGCACAACTAAGGCATACAGAGAAAAAATTGCTTTGTAAGAAGTCATCGATATTAAAGACTAGTTGCTGAACGTAGTGAAAATATTTAAATAAATAATATTTATACTATCCTAGAGTTTAGTGTATCACACTAAGTAATTCAACGATCACGTAAACATCATACGACATAACAGTAATATCTACTTTCGTAAATCAGAGAAGGTGAGATAAAACTGCCACATTAGTATTGAATATGGTTTCAACGATTAAGATAAATGTTATGAAAAAGGAAAAAAAATTAAGATTTTTTATTGTAAATATCGTTTCTCGTTAAAACACAAATTTGGCATCTTTCTAAATGTTAAAAAAATGAAATTACTGTAGTTTAGAGGTTGTTTTACATAAAAGTTTTCATAAAACGAACTTCCTAAATGGGATAAAATGGTCTTCATTTAAACTATAACAACTTTAATTTAAGTTAGATTGTCCATTTGAATCGCTTAATCTTTGCTTTTCAATTAAGAAATTAACTCGTATATAATATTAAAATGTGAATTACAATCTACATTTTAATTAGAAAATTGTTGACATAAATTCATAAAAGAGTAGTTTAATAGCATTCTAAGTGCAAGTCAACAAATGCGATAACATGCCCTTTGACTCCTGACCAGTTGCGAAAAGGTTAAATCATCTGGAAGACCATGTGCCAAGGGCAAGTTGTACATCATCTATGACAAATGTGCAAAACTGGTGGCCACAAGTATGGAGTACGACGATCCCGTTACCTGTGTAAGTGTATCTGTATGAAATGAAATAACAAATATTGAACGGGGCCATTTTACCTTAAGTCGCTTAGTGTAAACGAATAACATGCATGTAAAGAAACCACGTTCACGTTCTCAGTGAACATGAACTGTTGTCTTCAATACAAGTTATTTCCTTTCCGTAATTATTGATTGTTTGAGGTCAATAAAGTGAAATTCCGTGAAATACTATTTTCTTAATGCAAAACTATTCAAAACGGTTACGTCAAGTCAAAGTTTTTGAGAAACAAAAAGGTAAAGTCACGTTTTTATCTTTTACATTCGCACTCGTCATTTTCATGCATAAATATGTACACTTAGACACAATAGCAGATAGATTCCTACATAGTACAATAAACTATTTTGACAAAAATTGAACAAAGAATGAATTATTAAGCGAACTAGACAGGTACTTTATACATGATGAGGATAGACCTAAACACTTTTCCCCAGTAAATATACATTTCCAAATAAAACAAAAATGCCACCTGTAAGTTAGACTCTACATTAGTTTAGGGGTTAACTAAAGAAAGAGCAAATAGTTATGTAACTATAAAGAGAAATGAGTTATTTGCACTAGGTGTATATATAGATAGTACATGGACATTGCCCTGATAGTGGCCTAAGTAAGTGCTCATTACCCTGGCCCTAATATACAATGTGTAAATACACTTGACAGTTGCCGAAATAAATACAAAGAAAGAAGGAAGAGGTCGACGAAACCTGACCCTCCTGGGTATATAAACATTAATACCCAAATAACTATGAGAGAAAGTGAGATATATGAGGTGGGAGTTGTAGCGAAGAAACTTACATCCATACATCCCCTGACCTTTTATCAAGCATCGTAATGATAAAAGAAATATTCACTTGTTATATTCACAGGTATAAATCTTCCATGCTAATCTTTCTTATCTGCCTCAAAATATTTCAACTCGTCAAGTTCTGTTTTTAAAACTGTTAAGGATGCTCCAAGGGTCCCTCTAGCGGTCAGCTCCTCATTTGTTTCTTTATAATGTGCCTTGCTTTATTTGATCGGTGTCAAGATAAAATGTTTGTCTTTTCCAAGCTTCACCCAACTATAAAAATTAAGACACCATAAGCCCACATCAGATAGGGGTGGCATTGTCCAGCATATGGATGAAACTATTGATATTTATAATAATACTAGCTGCGTGCCTCAAAGACAATGGTAATGTTAAAGTTAGATTATCATAGTAAGTTACTAACTTTTTCATATCAATTTATAATTACACGAAACACGTAAACTGAAATCTCAAACGGCACGTTAAGATTGTTTTGTACGGTTGACTTAAATTTAAGTTTCAACTTGATATCCAAAAATAAATATGAAAAACAGAAAATTGAAAACGTACGTCACGGTTTAAAAACAAACTTAAGAATAAAATTTATTGATTAGTGACTTTATCCTACTTGCTGCTATCATTTTACAGTTTCTAATATTTACTATTATTCTGTTATTTACAAGCTTTTTAACTCCTCAAGTTTCTCGAATTTCAGATGAAGCTAAAAAATATATCTCAGAACAGCAGATATGAATATTAACACTGATTGATAAGGAGAGAACAATATTTAAACCTTCATACATACATTTTTATCTTAAGTGGATTTTTCATCATCAAGACGTAGCTAAAAGTTAGTATCAGCATAGCGGCATGTTTCTGGACTTAAATGCCTGATACCGATCGCGTTTCATACTCATGGTGAGCAAGTAGACCATTGCGGACCTTTGCGCTTACCTACAAACAAACAAATCAGTAGTTAACTTTTCAGACAAAATAATATTTATTACATTAAAATTAGAGACGCACTGGCAAAACTTTCCATAGAAAAAATAGAGCCGTGCATGATTGCTTCTCCTATAAAAAAAACAACATAATTTTTGTATCCTTCATACATTGTTCTTTATTTTAAGGTGGTGAGAAGGATAAATGGAAGTTCTGAGATTAATCTTAAAAGGTTAAGGGTGTCACTGAAATCTGTGTACTGATAACTGCTGCCATGTATCGGGATGTACGTGTTCCCAAAATTATGATGTAAAAATTGTTTCGATATTTTTTCTTATCAATGAAATTAAATTAATTATGTAAATAACGTGTGGTAACAAAACATATTTCAAGAATAAATATTTTTTATGAGTTCAATTAACCTAATATTTTCTGAATGTTTGTGGGTCTGATTATTACTTCATATGTTTATAAAATACTGGATTCATATTAATTATGATTTATAACTTGTTAGTGTATGCTGTGAATAGACAAAAATTCGAAATATCTAAATGATCAATGTCAGAAGACGTCTATGAAATTTATTATTTTGTCTGTTTGCTGCAGCATGTGTGAAAACCATTGAACAGACTCGTATAGTTCACAATTGATATAGTATTAAATAACTTTCCAAGTAGATGAAGTTTGGTCTACTTTTATTCAATACTTTCGATATTATAATTGAGGCATTGTGTGATTTCTTCTGGGAAAAAAACAAACTCAAACATCGATTTTTCTAAAGTTTAAATACAGTTGTAATTTCTTAATTAGTAAACTTACAAGTGGTCCTCCACTAGCACAGTGGTATGTCTACGGACTTATACCACTAAAAACCGGCTTTTGATACCCGTGGTGGACAGAACAAAGACAGCCCTTTGTGTAGCTTTGTGATTAATATCAAACAACAACAAACTTACAAAACACGATTTCATAATCTATGCAGTATTTTCAATACAGTGGTTAAAGCATTAACAGTGAGAACTTTTTTTATAAAACAACTAGCGAGTTAAATCAGTAAGGATGTCACATACACGACGAAAACCAATTTTAGTAAATACTCATATGTTTATAGCACTAATAAAAACAATTGCTCTTCAAACGATCTCTCAATTTGATTAACAACTCTTCTATGTTTCCTTATTTTTCTAATGTAAAAATAAAATATTCCATTGTCTTTTTCAACTTAATTCTTAAACACAAAAGTTGTAACTTACTAAAGAGTGCTTCAAAAAGGAATTCCAAAAAAATTAATGCAAAGAAGATCGTGAGCAGAACGCCCCTTCAAGCGGATACTCAAGAAAACTAAAAGAATCGTAAAAATAAAAGTGGTTCTTGTAATGTGTAACACAGACGGTCACTTCTATTCAGCCATATTGCCAGAACAAAGACAAGCCCTTGTAAAAAGTCAGCCATCATTACAGCAACGTTTTGTATGTTATGACTGCTGTCGCGTAGTTTCTAAAACTTACTTCAAATTCTTCTGTTTTGTTATTGTTGTTGATGTTTTTGTAATTTATAACCACAACTTTAGACACTGTTTAAACAACAAACATAAAATTACTTGTCTTATATGGAATTTTTTTAAATTTACTCTACAGATTAATACAAACACTTAAAACAGCATATTCTATTTTAGTTTTGGACTGGTGAAGCTTCATGTTCGACCCACAGTCGACAACTCTTTAGTTTCTGGTTTCTGCTGACTAACTTCTAGAAGAAGCGGTTCGGTTAAATGAAAAATATCGATTTAGGGAACGGAACTTGTTCTTGATAAGAACTGAAACTTGCTAATGTCTGACTGGATCTGCCTAATAGTGCAAGGAAGAAACTTCAGCGGAGCTTGTATACATAAAAACACATAATTATTGCTATTACCAGATGTAATTCGCTAAATCAGGACAGAGAAACCCATAAATGTTAAAGAAGACTTGGACGGAATACTTATATATTCCAAAGATAAATAGTTTTTATTCCTATATTGCGCCTGTTGTACCCCATGAAAAACGGCTGGAATGGACATTAACACTTATTGATAAGCAGAGAGCATCGTTTCGACCATCCTAGGCCATCTTCAGGTTTTATTATTTTTATTTCAAATAGGTTTCTCGTCATTAAGATTGTAGATCGAAAAGTTGCACATTCAAACAAACGTCAGTGAGTTTTAATTCTTTAGATTATAATAGTTACATTTTCGTACTTAATTATATGTTCACTCATTCAATGTCACCGACAAGAAACCAATACGCTTCCTTGTCATTGTATTATTACATATATATATATATTCTGAAGCGTGCACTTTCTGCATTTTGTGTTTTTACTGTAACGTCAAATAATCACTGACAAATCAAAAAGAAATAACGGACAGCAAGTAGAGCTCGTGTAATATAACCGGTCACTGATCTTTTCCGCTTGACAATTCATCGTAATTACCAAAATCTGTCTTTCTCGTGAACGAAAAGCTCCTTTGATGATTATTTAAATATCCAGAGTAATGTAGTTTTCTAAGCGCATCTTGAAGAAAATTATTAAATTTAGAACTAATAATAAAAGGATTAATTTGTGATGGAATAAAAATTGGGTAGCTTGAAGATTTCTACATCTTAAAAGGAAGGTGGTTTGTTTGTTTTTAATTTCGAACAAAGCTAAACAAGGGCTATCTGCGCTAGCTGTCCCTAATTTAGCAGTGTAAGACCAAAGGTAAGGCAGCTAGTCATCACCACCCACCGCCAGCTTTTTGGCTACTCTTTTTACCAAAGAATAGTGGGATTGACTGCTACGTTATAACGCCCCTCACGACTGAAAGAGCGAGCATGTTTGATGCGACGGGGATGCGAGCCTGCGACCCTCAGATTACGACTCGTGTGCTTTAACCGCCTGGCCATGTGGGACCAAAGGAAGAGGGGGTGATTATTGACTCTTGAGAGTTTTGAGAGGAGAAGGTATTAAGTTATTTACTTTTTTCAGCCAAACAATTTTACCTCGTGAAGACTTGTTCTAGCAGCTCAAAATATTGACTAAGATATTGTTAAAGAGTTGTTTTTTTTTGGAATTACGCACAAAGCTGAACAGTGAACCATCTGTGATTTGCCCACTATGGGTATCGAAACTCGGCTTCTAGCGGTGTGAGTCCTCAGATGTACCGCTGTGCCACCGGAGGGCTTCTTAAATGGACGCACTTCATTAACAGCACCTTTCAAGTATACCGTCTTCTATTTAAATCTTCTTTCAAACAAGAAACAATTAGATGTAAATGTTAATAAAGTTAACTTGGATTCTATAATCATTAGATTTCCTCAACAGCTTGTTAATAGCAGACTTCATATATGGTGTAACTTAAATTTATACTTATAATTTATTAAACTTTCAAAATTACTTGGTTCTGTATGCTTTAAGAATATATGCATGTATTTGAACTGTTGAATAAGAAAATTTGTAACTATTCAATAGCACCCAACGGCAGTTGTTGGTTTATTTTAATAAAAAACAAACGGATTTTGCCATCAATTTCATAACATCTTCGCAACCTCAAAGTGGGGAGCAATATTTTTCACTGCAATATAAAGCAAATTACTGACTCTTGGATCAAGAGTTCGATCTCTAATTAATGATAAATACTATTATTTATTTAAATGAACTATTATAACATATAATGAGTAATAATGATAACAAATATAATTAGTATTAATTCTTATGAATAAATACGAATAAAAAACAGTTTTGGTCTCGAATTATATATTCAGCAAAACTACAATCCTCACATCTTTGTCTACTTTCAAACATGCATTATTAAACCCATTAGAATGACACAGTGTTATCTGTATTTACACAGTGAAATGTTCGATTTTCAACCCACGTTGGTATGCTTCATCTACTGCCATTTCTGGGATCCTAAATTTCAGAGAAAAAAACCGAAGAAAGGAAATAGGAAATAAAATATTTCATAAAACAACAACTTTTGATAAATTACATTAATCATAACGTTAATCATTTATCCTAATTAAAATCGTCCCTTTCATCAGATTGTTCTAGCTTTCCATATAATTGTAAGGTATATAATTCTTAAGTTGGTGACAGTAAGGTTCTGATATACTGTACTCATTATTTCGATGGCTTTTATCCGGAAGATCAATCGATGTTTATAAAAACATCTTCCATATGTTATTGCAATAAAAGTTCGCCAGAGGTAGCATGTTTACCACCTATTTACTTTCTTCTCTGCGAATTCCCAACCACTGATAAACTTATAACTGAAGTTTTTGTCACTGCTCTTTCAGAATAATATTCATGTTATGAAAGAAAAAGAAGACATAAAGAGCTGGTAAACACCAACCTCAAAGAACTTTAAGGAGAAAGTGACTCAGCCATATTAAGATATACAACCAACTAAACAGATCAGGACTTTTTACTATTACTGACAAAGTTATAAAACTGATTGTACATGGAAAAATCTTCAATCCACATTACAATTACTAGCAAGTCCAACACATCCCATTCAAATATGCCCAGAAAAAATCGGATAGATAGTGGTAAAATCATTAGTGTCCCTTGTAAGAAAAGAAAAGCATAAACAATGAGTCAACGAGATTACCCCTAGAGATAATAGTGAGAGAAAGACAAGTGAAAAACACCACAAATTGAACAATAAAGTTGACATTAATTTCCTATCAGAACCATGTCCAGTGATACATAATCATGACTGGATACGACAGACTTTGGGGTAAGTAGTTCCGAAGACGGTGTTGGACTTTGTGTTATTTATCTTTTGTTATGTCCACAATTTTCTGTTCAGGTGGCGCTAGTGTTTCAAGTTTAGTCATTATAAACATACATTATGCATTTTCGTTTAGCTGCTGAAATTTTGTGTAAATATTAGTTTCTGGAAACACGAGATCACAATTACTGGTGTATGAAAAAAAACCTTTGCTGTAATGAGTGTAATCAGTCAATATACATATAAATAATTATACTTTACTATGTATTTCTTATGTTATTTTGTGTCAAACTGTGGGGCTATGTCACTCTTATTATGCTTGACTAACATTCCCTTGAGCACTATTTCAGCAAGGTAGTATACGGAAAGTAACTCGTAAACGATTTGCTTCAGTGGTAAACCTAAAGAGTTATAACCCTAAAAATTGGGTTCATATACCCGTTGTGAGCACAGCACAAATAGCCCATTGTTTAACTTGTACTTAATAAAAAAACAAACAAATAGTGAATGATTCTGACACGCCTGAATAAGATGTGCCAATAACTTTATTTTGAGGTGCAGTAAACTGGAAGGATAACCAAAATGACTTTGATAACGAACTCAATTTGTGATGAAAAACTAGTGTAGTTTTGAATGTTATTAGTTTTAATTCACGATAAAAACATTCAAGCAGAGAAAAGTGCTTAGATCTCAATCAAAGTGGTGTTAAAGTCGAAATAAATAGCCAAGTGGTTAAGGTGCAAGACTCCTACTCAGAGGGTCGCGGGTGAGAATCCTCGTCACACCGAACATGCTCGACCTTTTAGCCGTGGGGACAATATGATATTTAGGTTAATCCTACTATTCGTTGTTAAAAGAGTAGCCCAAGAGTTGGCGGTGGGTGGTGATGACTAGCTGCCTTCCCTCTAGTCTTACACTGCTAAATTAAAGACGGCTAGCGCAGATAGCTCTCATGCAGCTTGCGTGAAATTCAAAAACAAACACCGCTTAGTTTGTTCGTTTATAAAACAGAGTAGTGTCATCAAACTGTTATCTGCAGATAATGGCTATGAAAATTCATCAACAGGTTTAAAGAATATTTTCCATTACAAGAAGCACTCATAAATAAATACCACGAGATGGTTTTTACCTTTTGAATCCGGATAGCAAATATTTATATTAAAATGTTTAGAATTGTGAGAGGATTCCTAATAAAAATAATTAAACAGTAAACCGTAATTAATTTAAATATTAGTGTCATTTTGCATTTATAAGCAAGAATGGTGAGTTTAAGCGAATATTCATGTTTGTTTGTTTGTTTGTTTTTGTTATTTACAAAGCTATACAAAGGGTTATTTGTGCTCTGGCCACTACGAGTATCGAAACCCGGTTTTTAAAAGGCACTGATGGACTATTGTTAACGAAAAACGAATATGCATTACCGTGTGACAATGTGGCCCAATTGTAATAAATGATGCTACTAATAAACTACGTTAAGAAATAATGTATAAAGTAAAAAACATTCATTAATCTTATCTTCCTTCGGTCAGAGGTTAGTGTACCTTAATTTATATGAGTTCAAAATGCGTAGAAAAATATTATGTATGTTGCAAATATTTTCAGAGCTACCTAGTTTAGCACATTTACTAATAGTATCTCGAGAAAACTGGTACCTCTCTTTATCGCAAATCAGTAAGTTTCAGAGAAAGAGCTAATATGTTTTAATTTCGTTTCCACAAAGTAAACGTGATTATTTATAAGGAAGGAACATTTAGCGATTGAATAAAATCAAAGGACAAACTTTTAGAATAAATCTAATGCTGCCTATAAAATCTACAAAAACGTCTAAGTAGCCTTTACATAATCTTCTCTTCAGAATGAGGCGGCTAGATAAATATATCTTTTATTGTTAAATTTAACCAAAACAACGAGACGACAAAAATCTAATTACATTAGGAGTAAGATTTATTAACCACAAGACAATGTAAACTTTGACGATTGTTATCTTATCATTGCTTTATCTATTCAAGAAAAAATTCCGTTACTTAGCAAATTCATCAGTGCTACAAGGACGTGTTTATTTAGTATTTTACCATCACTTAATGAATTCATTATTGTACATAGGTGTGACTATAGGGAAGGCAGCTAGACATTATTACCATCCGTCAACTATTGGGATACTCTTTTAACAACAAATACTGGGGTTGACTTAACATCATTACGCTCCCACAGCTGAAAGGACGAGAAAATTTGGGGTAACAAGGATTCGAAACCACGACCTTTAGAATGCGAGAGCAGTGACCTAACCACCAGCCCATGTTGGGCCGTGCTGAAATAAATCGAACATCCGGAGGCATGTACTAAAAACCTACTATCTGTTATATATTAATCTTAGATTACTAGAACACATTACAACATGACATTCAAATCTTTATTGGATAGTGATCCTTAAAAAGCTTTACATAAAGTATTAAACAACACAGTTTAGACTAGAAACAAGTTTACTTGCTCACAGTGTTTCATACTTGCAGACAGAAGGATTTACTTACCTGAAAACCTCCAAACAGTTTGACTTTCTAAGCTATAAAGTGGTATTTAAACGGAAAAGTTCAAGAGTGATTGAACTGTAATCTAGTTTGACGTGATCCTTAGTAAAATGATCATTGTGAGAGGCAGAATGTACATAGGTATGTGTCCACATTGAATCCCATAGTTTACTCTAGTGTGAGGCAAATACTTATTCATTACACAACCATACAAACGGTTAAAACATCTTTAATAAACTGTACGTACAAAGCATATAACTGTATCACGTACATAATACACCAATGGTACCAATATCTAACAATAAAAAATGCATGCAGTTAATTACTACCTTTTACAGCGATTGAAAGGATAAGCCTAGAACTTTGGATATTAGCTTTTCTCACACGAAAAGTTATTAAACATAAAGCACGGTGAATTTTGTGTATACCTATCTAATAAAACACAGTATTTGAAGCCCTCTAATATATATATATATATATATATATCAGGGCTATTATATTATTGGGTTTGTTTGTTCGAGAGAAATTTCTCTAACAAAATGTTTTAAGTGGCACAAAAAATCTTGTACGTTCAAAAATAAAAATAAAAATATAACATGCTGACAAATAATAAGCTTTAAGGATTATTCTTAGTATACCTTTCCAACCTCTACATACAGACAGTTGTGTGCTTTATAGTAAAATTATTTTGAATATACAAATCAGATCGATGACTAAGAAATTCCAAAATGCGGCTATCCCTTATATGTAATGATATTGGAAAAGAGCGAAATACGAAGCAGGTTGTGGCACCAGAACAATCCAGAGAGACCTGTAATAAATCGTATTCCAGACGTGTTAAGCTAAGTGTATCTTTTTGTAAAAGATGAAAATTCACGAACACAAAGGTCAGTAAGTAAAACCGTTTGAATGTCCCAAGCAACATGCTAAAACATAATTAAAAATTAGATTTGTTATGAAAAGCAAAGAAATTTATGTGTAAATAATTTGCTTCCTCAGCATATCTGTTCAACATACTTCTAACAGCTGATGAGTAGAGGGGTATTCATGCCATTTCATACCGAGATATACTAGTCAAGTCGCCTGTGGATGTCCTTGTTGTCGAACTGATGAAACCGTTGCTTTTAAACCATCGTCACCGTATATTAGATGGCTCATTGAAAGCACGCAGGAAGTAGTGGTGTGCTTTAGACATGGAGGAATCTTTTGCAATGAAAACTATGCAATACAGCCAGAAGTTTCAAAACTATTTTGATATAACGTATCCGAACTTTGCATAATTGTATATATTTTACAGCGGGTGGAAATAATTTCTTGAGTCCCTTAAGTAATAAGTCAACAATGTTCTTTGGAAGTTGCAGTCAGTTCTTGCATAAAGACTATTCCACCTCAGGATGTTTATTGGCGTAAAATATTATTCGACAATGTAAAGCGGCTTTCAAATGCAGTTGCTAATATTTCACATCTAATGATTTCAGCCTTTCCGCTGTTTTGTTACCGAGTTGCATTACTTCCGCTCAGATTGAAATAGGGCACGTTGCGAACTTATCAGCACTAAATGTTTAGCAGGAAGCACGAAACCCAATATTGTGTAAAGAACGTAAGTATCCGCTAAGTTAAAATAAGATAATTTATATTCTGAAGGCAAAATATCAACTGAAACTATGAAATCTTCTATACTGGGATGTGATTTGTATCTGTTCCTTACGATATTGAAGAATTTCTTTTAATTACATTGCGTGTTAACATGTAAAACAACACAACTGAAATTATTGTTTATATTAGGAACGTCATATTCACTAAATTCAGTTTAACGAAAATCGCTTTAAACTGCACCTAATTACTTAAAGTGGTCAGAGTTGGGGACTAACTGAATCAACTAGTCTGAAAATATTACGTTTGGCTAAACAGATCTTTCTGTTTAAATCCAGAAATACTCAGTAACGATTCGAGGTTCCTTCCTTTCCCTCTTAAAACTGATACATTGAGGCAGACATCTCACCAGATAATATTCAGATAGTCCTCTATCATCTCTGAATCAATGCAAGCCACATCGGTTAGAACGTTAAAAGTTCATGGTTTTATAGAGTTGTCCTATGGTCGCGATTTGTTGCTGAAAAATCCACGACCTCTACGTGTTTGTTTGATTTTTAATCACAGTTCTAACAAAATGATCCAATGTATAATTGTGAATAAAGATACCGTCTTATCGGATGGCAACTGGAGCGAATATTACGCTAATATATTATCGACCAGTAAGAGCACGACTTTTTACGTTAATTGAATACCTTGCTATACTTTGTTTACTATAGCTCTACAATTAGTTATTATTCATTCACGTAGTTGTGATCGGAGAGTACTAATAAGAAAACCTATAGCAGAGGATTTATCTATATTTTCTGATATCTTTTAATGAAAACCTTTAAAAATCAGTAGACTGTAAATCCAACTATGCACCTTTCTATCGGTTCGTTTAGAAAACGTAAACTTTAATACTGAAGATTTACTTATACTTATATATTATGAAAGCCTCATAAATACGTTTAAGACTTTATCTTCAATATTACGATATTTTCTTTCCACTAGGTATAAATAGGACATCAGTACAGTTATATTACTGTAATCAGACAAACTATGGTGTTATTAAAGGGAAATGAAATTATTCAGGGAGAAACCTTGAAATATATATAATTTTTGAAAAAAGCACATAAAACAATTGGGAAAACAAGAACAAGCATGTAATTTACAAAGTTTAAACTGTGTGTCACAAACAAGTGAAAGGCAAAGAAAACGAGTTTTTCATACAAACGTGTCAGCATATGAGCATTTGAAGGAAGAACATAAACTCATAAATAATTTTTTATCGAAGACATTTACTGTATGAATAAAATCCTTTTTTGATTAAGATGTATTTGATAAAAACTGCTTGCCATTCAAAAGATAAAAGTACCTAGTTTATAGCATATATATAGATCTAACTTAAACAACAGAGCAAAATATTTAGCTGTACCTACAGCTACAAAAATTATACTTTCTAAACATATCTTTAACCATTTTGAGCCAATTTTAACTCTACATATCAATGAGAAAGCTCAAATATATCAGTAGCCAGCGTTAGAAGAATTCATGTCTAACATGTGTGCACATAATGTTGTAGCAAATAGCATATTCAGTCTAAAGTTGACAATACGTTTTTTAGACATTGTTAAATGATTGATGAACCTATATTTTAGTGCTATCGTGTTTACCAGCATTATCTAATGAAGTGTGAATTTATATGAACTGTTTGACCAATTTAATAACCGATAATTAAAACTTAATAAACAGAATGATTAGAGAGAAATAGTAATAATTAATAAATAGTAACAGTATTATTTAATGAAAAACACGAGCAGTGTACGTGCCATTGCAGTAGACTTATGGCCAGATGAATTTATCACAATTTCTCCAAGGAACAATATTCATATGACGATATTATATAGAGGTGAAACTACAATGTTCTCCACGGAAGAGAAAACTTCGCAAAATAATAAGTTTAAGAAATGATGAAATACTTGACGTTAACGAATTCTAACACGTCAAACAATGGGCAATTCAAGTGATATCACTTCAATAGCATTCAGTCGCATGCCCATATTTTCCCGATGCAGCTACAAACATACTCCTACGATAGAGGGCCTGAAGAAAGCTTGTCATCATATTTAACCTAAGAGTGAACAAATTGTTCTTCGCAGGAGCTTATTAAATGAAAATATTGGTGTCAGGCAAAAAAATTCTAAAAATGACCATTAAAATAAGTACGTTTGATGATGGTGAAATGTTGGGAACTAGAACATTCTCCTTTTATGGTTAGCTCTCGTTACAAATTGAGCTGTAGAAGGTAATGCATTTATGTATTGTATTTGTTTTATTTAGTTCTCAATCTTTAGCATAAAGCTACACAATGAGCTATCTGCACTCTAGTTACTGCGGGGAATCGAACCACAGAGTTTAACTTTATACGTCAGTTAACTTACCGCCTACTCATTGGGAGAATATACTCTATTCATTCAGGTACACTTAAGTTATACTTGGAATTAAGTTTATTATATATCTCAAATTAAGTTTGTATTTGAACAAGGTATAGAAAATTTTACCAATTATGTTGAAAGGTATTTTTTGAATCTTAGGAATTAAAGTGACAAAATGGCGAGGAATTTAAAATCTGTTAAATTTCAAGATAGTTTGTTCTAACCCTTCTACTTCTTTCCTTCTTTAAAAAAACAACAACAAAAAGAAACAGTGTGATTTGAAAAGAAAGTTGAAAATCAATGCAAACCCAGTACAGTTTATACGTAGTCAAGCAGTAAACTATACAATGGGCTATCTGCGCTGTGTCCACCGCGGGTACCGAAACCCAGTTTTATCGTTTTAAAAGTGCAGACTAGTCCCTAAGACACAATGCTGACCGAAGTGTGCATGTAGAAAAACATCATCATTGTATGCATAATAAAGGCTATTTTATAATAAAGCACTTTTCTTCTATTAAGTGTTTATTTTAAAAAAATGTTTAATTGAGATGCATGTCTTTAAATTTTATACCAAGGACAAAGCAGTATCTATCCATTCTTATTAATTATAGAAAACCAGTATTAGCCATTAAATATATTTTCAGAGATTTGTTTGTGTTTTCTATAAAACTCTGATAACTTGCTGAGAAATTTGATTAAACGGTAAAGAGACCGTTAATTTGGTTATTACCCTGGCTAATTTCGTAACCGTATAAGAAAATATTCTAAAATAAGATTAAGTAACTAAATAATAAGCACTTAGTCTAATTAAACATTATTTCAATCAAGTTTCTGGATTAGAGAGAAAAGTAATTTGGGTCATCTGATAGGAACTTTTGGAATCAATGAACCTTCAAGAGACAACAAATACAGAAAGGGTTGTAATACTTCAATCCGCCAACTTTTTTCAAAAATAGAATCAAACAGCTTCTACTTAGTGAGAACGATTACAAAAAGTTTGAACATTTTCCACTCTAAAAGGTAATTTTTATGTTTCAAAATATAAAACACTTTCATTCAAATGGTGTGCATATGTCAGACAGACAGATAATTTAGGTAATTTGTATTTCAAGGCACTGTAGTCCTAAGATGACAGTTATTTGGTTGATAGGCCACCCAGTGGCTCAGCGGTATGTCTGCGGACTTACGCGCTAAAATCCGGGTTTCGATACCCATGGTTGGCAGAGCACAGATAGCCTATTGTGCAGCTTTGTGCTTAATTCAAAATAGCAAATAGTTGGTTGATAGACAAGTTTTTTGTTCTTATCGAAAAACAAACTTTGGCGTTAATAATTAAGGTACAGTGGACAAACAGAACATCTTGTACTTATAATTTTATTGTACTCACTTTCGTGTTTCAGAATTGAAAAATAAAACAATTTTCATACTAATAAAGCTCACACAGAGACCAAACAAGCCATTTGTGATGGGATAAAACTTTCATTAAAAATAATTCTAAGTACAGAAAAGATAACATATTACTGAAACTATTGTACATGTTTACAAGTTGGAATCACTAATGTGTTGTATAACATTGGACTGAACTTTAAAGAATAAGATATTAACTATGTCGGATTACGATCTGTTTCCTTATATTTGCCTTGTATTTCTGTTATATATTTGAAACATCATAATACTGACTTCCATTTATGTAAAATCAATATTTTTTCTGAGATAGCCATGACTAAAAGTTCTTCAAGTAATAAAATAAAACAGTAGACAAAATATTAGCAAAAGCAAAATAAACCTCGGCTTTCAGCAATCACAGATCCATATATTAACAAACAACATCTGTCCAATAAGAGTTTTTTTGTTTTGTTTTAAATTTCGCACAAAGCTACTCGAGGGCTATCTGTGCTAGCCGTCCCTAATTTAGCAGTCTAAGACTAGAGAGAAGGCAGCTAGTCATCACCACACACCGCCAACTCTTAGGCTACTCTTTTACCAACAAATAGTGGGATTTACTGTCAACTTATAACGCCCCCACGGCTGAAAGGACAAGCATGTTTGACGCGACAGGGATGCAAACCTGCGACCCTCAAATTATGAGTCGCATGCCTTAACACGCTTGGCCATGCCGGGCCATCCAATAAGAGAGAAATACGACTCTCAGTAAAAAATATACGCAATATTATTTGACCTCTACAAGATGATGTGTACAACCTTAAACGTTCTTGTCCTATGTCAAAAGGAAGTTAACTTTAAACATTAAAATATACATACAAATTTTACGGTACTAAAAAAAATTAGGATGGAACTCACACACAACAACAAAGAATGAGCTCATCTCCACTGAATTTGCACGTAAATCTCCTGTTATCGAATGCAGCGTTGGTAGTTAACGTTTAAGAGACGTTTTAATCCATATCCAGTACGAACTGTATTCTGAAGAAATGATATCAAATGATATCCTAATGTGTGTATGAAGAAAATTTCATTTTATTGACTTTTAAAGAAAGGGTTATTTTCCACAAGTCATTCACCACAATTGTGCAAGCAAGGCAACTACTTTTATGACACTTGAAAACGTAGAATGTGGGGTGATGAATTATGCCCCTTGTTGCTCATTTCGGCAAAATTGGTCCGGATTTGACACTTGCTTGAATCACGAGTTGGTCATGGCTGACGAAATAGTATCGTATTTAAAACTGTTTCAAATGGTTTAAAATTGATCAAAAGTAAAAGTTAAAAAAAAAACTGTAGACGTATTTTTCTTTTGCCGTGTAATTAGCACTAAGAAATGTTTGTGGATACACAAGATCAATCCTGTATTACATGTTAGTCAAACAGCTTTACCTTTGCTCCAAAAAATTGGAATTGATATAACACAATATATTGAAAGCATTCCATATACAGTGTAAAGAAACCACCAAGGAAACACAGAAGCGAGAGACATAGAGCAGACTTGTTAAAGGAAGTGTAATGTATAGTTTTAAATCTTAAGACATAAATGTATACAAGTATGTCAAAGTGTCCTAACGTAAACAAATTGGATTAGAAATAAGATACTATCTTAACGAACCGTGTCATGGAACCAATATCTACCACGGACTATTCTATTTATAATTTAAAGTTAAAACAGTTCACTCGGTGATACCCACATTGCCCTGCATCATTCTTCTACTCAAGTGCAGTGGATAGGAAGTTAGTCCACTGATAACTATCGCAACACGATAAAAGCGACAGATGAATAATATAATCACATAATTAGGTGGGGACAAATAAGGCTAATAACACCAAAAACAAAACAATTGAACTGTGTATACGACCGACACTAACGAAAACTAAATCCATTCTCTGGCTTTTGACGCGTACTTCTTTACACATTTAATGTAACTAGGCTCTTTAGGTTACTGGCATGTATTACATTGTAATCCTAGATTATATCCACTGTTGCTTATAGTGATTTTCTGCATTGTGTATATTAAGATGCAAGTATTAATATTTCGCTACAACAAATTTCAAACAAATAACGTACCATTAAAATCTAAGAAAACTGAAAGAGTCTATTTATCTATTCTCTTTACAAAAACAAATTTAGTTACGCATAAGACACGAAGTGTTTCATCTCTGAAAAATTTACGTGTACTTCTGGTAATTCGAGCTATTTTATATCTTGTTCCTGTTTCAATATTTTGAAAATTTACATTGGAAGTAGCTCCTTAGATGATTCCCTATATTTCCTGCGTTAATTAAACTTTATTAGAATCGAGTCACAGCACGAAGTTGGCAACAAAACAGAAGTGTAGCTGTCTTTTCCTGCGCTAAAATACGTCATTAAAACCGTTTACGTCATTAACTCTATGACGCGCAAGATAATACTGCCAGCCTTCTCTAATCCATTTTTGTCCTATGAATATACTGAAATAGCAACAGCACCCTTAAATATTCCTCAGTAATAAGAATCACTTCTATATGAAACTCTTCTGAAGTTCTTGGAATCATGTTTCCAATCTATTTAAGACTTTATACAGAAGTGTTCCACGAACTGTATAAATTCGAACTTCTGACAGACTGGAAGGAATATTGTCATTGTAAATTAAAATCAAAATTATTAGTAGTGTCACGAGAAAGCTAGATTTAAATACAAGGAAATGGTAAAAGGTTAACTATGTACAAACTGAATTCCACAGTAATTTTTACGACTCCATCAAGTTATATTCTTTCGTAAAAAAAATCACAAAAATATACAGCTAATGACTACCTAAATATGCAAAAACACGACAGTTTGTAAATTATTCCTGTACTCTTTGCTTAAGTCACAAAATATCTAATACAACGTTCATCGAATGTATTACAATATCAGAATATATAAAATTTCTCAATGTTTAAAGTTAATATCAAATTCGACAGTATAAACAAGTGTGATATATCGTACGTAAAGTGCATAACAAGTATGATATATCGTACGTAATGTGCATAACAATGGTTGCTGCTATACGAAAAACACGCAAGCTCGAGTGTGTGTATATATATATATATATATATAAATGAGTGCATTTTGATAAACTTAAGTACACAAAATAACGAGAGACTGCGTTAAAAATCCAAATCCAAACCTTTGACTAATTATATTAGTCATAACTTAAAAAAACAAGCCGAAACAAAAATAAATCAAACAAAAACACAGCACTAATTGACAAGATCCCAGGGTACATTTTATAATCACACTTCATAGGTTCGAAATAAATTGTATGGGAAGGATAACATACTTATCCTAAAATATTAAACATATACCTATATCGTAAATAAAATTTCCAAATCAAAAAGGTAAAACAAATACACGTGGAAGTACCGGTATGTTAAAGAAGTTATATGTAGGACCAGATCAACAACATGAGATGCTTTGCACAATAGGACCAGATCAACAACAGGAGGTGTACAATACCTTGGTTATGAAAAACTGAGAAATAAAAGATCAATAAATTAAACTTTCTTGTCAGATTGTCTGAATATAACACTGGACAGTTTATTTCGTAACTACTGTTAAGTAATGAAACTTCCTTGTCAAAGGATCGGAATATAACACTGAGTATTTCATTTTGTAAGTAACTAGTGTCAAATAATGAAACTTCCTTCTCAAATGGTCAAAATATAACACTGGGTGTTTTGTAAGTAACTAGAGTGTTAAATAATTAAACTTCCTTGTCAAAGAGTCTGAATATAACACAAAGTATTCTATTTTTCAACTTCCAAATGAATAGAAAACTGTCATTGAATAAAAGTTCAAATATACCCATTTTGTTTCCGAAACACATATTTCTGAACACTAGATAATATGAAAATACACAATTTCCTTAGTCGTTGAATAGACGCTTAAATTAATGTTTCCCATTTCATCGGTTAAACAGGAAAAAGCATGAATGGGTCAGTCTAGGACTAATGTGTATATATGTGCTCGTGTAGCAAAGCCGCATCGGCTATCTGCTGAGCCCATCGAGGGGAGTCTAGGACTAATAATATCCTTTATATATTTGATGGGTTATTAAATAAATGAGTAGAATAAATATGTGCAAAACGTTTGCTATTTCAGACGGAAGGGTTATTCTTCCGAAAATACACGGACTCACATCGCTAGAAACAAGGTTTCGATACCCGTGGTGGGTAGAGCATAGATGACTTATTTCCAATCACCAAAAACAACAAATAATCAACAACCAAAAATATATACCTGTTTAGTTAGAACACCCTACATTGTTTCTATATATAATATAATTAATTAAACCAAGATACGGAAAAAGTGCGATATGTGATCTAGACACGTAGAGCCAACTTACAAAATATTAGTAGGTAAAAATATCAGGAAATTTAATATTTACCATTAGTAAGTTTTATAAGTAAATTATGAGAGAAATAGGTTGAGAGATAATAATCAGATACAAGAAACATGAAAATGAAAAAAAGTCAATCGTAAATTAACATGAGACTGAAAAACAACACGAAATAATCTTCAAAATAAAAGTATTGAAAACAGAGAAAACCCCCCAAAATAGAAAAAATCTGGAAGCACTAAGTATGAAGTAATTAAAACCTGACATTAATAAGACATCAGAAACGTCATTATATTTGTGTTAAGTTAATTACCTCTAGAAACAAAGGGAATGAGTATCAAAAATCAAATTTTTTTATTGGATGTGTTTCCAATTTGGTTGTGTTTGTACTTTAAAATATTGTAGATGATCATATCTCACTGTCAAAGACAAAACGGTGCACAGAAATAAATATGTCATCACACAAAGAGTTGTTTGAGAAATTCATAGTGTTTGTAAGTTATGTAGATAATGAATAAAAATATGAAAACTAAAAGCAGTTATCCAGAGTACTGTTCTTAAATAAAATTGTGATTAAAGATCCATTACACGGGGGAGTGGATAAAAAAAGACCTGTTTATGCTTATCTGAATCAAAAATACTTTAGAAAATAATATATGTTCACCAAATCATATCCAATAGTAACTATCCATTTTAAGTTATTCACATTTTCTCAATTTGGTGTCATCAAATATCACGAATTCCTCCTTAAGGTACTTAGAAAGACAATTGTAAAGATATCGAAATCAAAATGTCTATTAAGTGTTTGTGGCTTTGAGGGACGCCATTTTACAGAGAATGTCTGTATAGTATTGTTAAATGTGTACATTTAACTAATAGAATGTTATAATTTAAAATGACAATATAAAACTATTTCCAAATAACATTTACTAATCAAACAAGAGCTAAATATCCATGAAACATTTTAATATTATACTTCTGGTTTTAGAAATAGTGCTGTCCAAGTTTCATTGCAAAATAGGTAAAAAAGCTAATATATTCTACTTTACTGTCCTTTCTCTTTATTACTTTTAGCGTTATTTATTTGTTCGATGAAAAATCTCGTGACAGTAAAAAGTTTAATTTTAATACGTCATAAATTGTATTAATATGACAGAAACAGTGTGTACAACTATTTTTACAGTGAAAAAGAAACTGTAAATAAGAAACACGAGTACTTTTATATCATATAAACTATAATTCGACAAAATTCGTCACTTTTGCTTATAATTAGAAAACTACTAAGCCGATTGTCATCAAACCTCTTGCGACTCCTCTGGAAGCGGTATCTGGGAAGGGGGTTTCGAACTGATTCCTCTACGACATCCCTAAATCTTCCCTGTGCTTTAAACGAAACATAAACTAATGAAAATATATAACCTAAATTATGTACACAAGAACTCCTACACTAGAAAACTGTAAGAGAGAAAACTCATAGTAAAATGATTTTGGAGTCATTGTTATAATATAAATTATTGTGCCGAACAAAACTGTGAAATAATTATTATCAAACATAGTATAATGTAAAATCCAGGAAGTATTTCGAAGAATGGTTCGTGACCTGGAATATCAGTTTTAGAGATTATTGTTTAACCCTCAGTATGCCTGATGGTGTGTAAAGGTGTGTTTTTTATCTACAGATTATCTTAAGTAGTTTCATTATTCAGAAGTACTTGTCTGAGGAAATATGATTAGATAGGAAGTGGTATGACCTGTTCTACAATTACTTAATGATATATTTAACGTTAGAGAGTTTTTACACAGTAATGTGTTATTTGTTTATACCATACTGTTGGACGTCGTGTCAGGTTTCAACCTTTTAGTTACAGACTGGTTTACATACTGTTTTACCACCGGTGGGGTCCACATATTATATTATGACGAGTAATTTTTATGTTTTCGTCTATTATAATAGACCGGAGAATAAGTGAAATTATTCTTTTTCTCTATAAATTACATAAGGGGATCCACTAACAAGTAGTGGAGTTGATTTCAGTATTAATGGTATTTTGTTTAGATTTTCTGTGTGACTCATTTGCTAATATAAACTGTAAACAACTGTCCCTAAAAACCTATGTATCTCTGTCAAGAACTTTAGAGTTAACAATACCTTTTTCTGGGGGGAGATGAATCAGATAAACAATTTTTAACCATAGACAAGGATTTTCTGCTCTAACAATTTCTTATTTTCAAACGATAGACTAAGAAAAGACAGATAACAGCCGCCATCTTCTTCTGGCTTTTTGGCTACTATAATCAATATCACCTTTTAACGTACACACAGCCTCAAAGTGCGAAGGAGATACATGTACCATGCACCCTTAGATGCAGAATTCGATAAACTTAATACAAGTTAAGTACTGAGCATGCATGCAGAAATTAGGTAGCAGAAGACGCCTCATTATTCCCATAATATTCCCACACTATATTTTTAACACAATGCAGTATCAGAAATAAATAATCTAATCGTCCGTTAAGATCACTTGATAATCCAAAGCTTGCAAGATCAACAACAAGATAAGTTAATTTTAATAGCTAAACCTAATAATCTGAACACTTTTGAAAAGTAGACACTCCTTTATGAAAGGTGTTTCGTCATTTACTTCTGATGACAGAAACTCTGTCTACTTTTCAAAAGCAATTGGGTTTACAAGTTTATTTTCTGATGTTAAGTAACGTTCTGATGTTTTTAATTTTTTCTGATTCGATATTCTTTTAATATTAGATTTTATATTGAGTCAATGTACTAGTAGAATATTGTTGACCAATAATATCCATATTTTATGATATTTTTTGTTAAAAGAAATTCTATTTCCTAATAAAGATTACATCATAATAAGCCATAAACCAGAACAACTACCTTATTATTTGACGTATTGATAAGCCAACAATCTATTTTTCAGAAGACTACCTGAGAAACAGCTGCAAGATGCTATTACGTCATGTGTTATTCTCTGTCGCCCAAGCATGATGATTACAGAAAAGGTTCAACCATGCTTCTCTCCACACCACGCTTGTACATGTTTATATAATCTCCATTTCAAGTGGCTCCACTCCAAGCTGGCATAAGGAAAGTTCCGGGTGGTGTTAACCGAACATTATGTCTTTATTTTAACGACAATGAATTAAAATAATATTCCTATTCAAATCGGGACAGGTTATTTTTTTTCTCAACTAACACATATTATTCAATGCTGAAAGTAATGTTAGTTGTATATTAATACATTAGGATTCCTCCTCGCAGAGGTAATTTCATTGGAAGTCTAACTAGATGTTTGACACCAGTTACTTTGACTAATTTTTTGGTGTAGATTAAGATATTTAAGCTATTTAGTGCATTTTTACTTAGTAGAGTCACCTAATGAAATAACACTTGTTAGTACGAGGTAATGTTAGAGTAAGCAGTAAGATAATTAAGCTATCATAAACAATAATGAGCATGTCTCTGTTTCTGATGAATTCTTACACTACACATTGTGAAAAAGAAATGATCGGGTTATCTCAACGTTCCTGCCAGTTTCATGATATAAATATGACCTGTAGTTAAGTCTGATGTCCTCAATGAATAATTAACAAGGAAGAAGAAATATGTATTCAAATACATAGTAATTTTATTTGTCGTTCTCTTCTATACATCGTAGTTAACCACTACGTATTCAGAAAAAATAACTTATATTTTTCACATATTAACAGTTTCAGTAAAAAATAATCATAATGACATCTCATAACATTGTTAGGCTATATGTTAAAAACGTGTGAGATACTGTCATACATTTGCATACATAATATACATTCAACCTTTATATTTTTACTCCTAACATAAACTGATAATTACTAACATAACGAAAACAAAAAAGAAGTTAAAATGAAACTATTTACAACCTGCTTGATGCTAATACTCCATTCTACAGACAAAGCAGGAAATCCTTTCGTGACAAACTTCACGACTGATCCACTACCCTTTCAGACAAGTTTCTATAAATCGTTTCCTGTATAAAACACAACAGTCTGATAAACACATAATCAAACTGATTAAAAAATGTCATACTTTGCTTTGCAATTTAAGGTTTTTCTTTTGGAGGGGGAGATTAACATAATGCATACACTGATTATTTGCTAGAATGTGAACAGTACGGAACTACCCTCTGTATTATAACCTTGTCTTCTTGCTATCATCTTCTTAATCGCTACGACAACAAGATCTTCTAGAAGAATGAACTGTAACCTTTACTCTAGTTCACAGGGTGTTTGTTTATCATTGTATTGTAAACCTACGTATTACCCGACTACCAATCTTAGCTTAGTTACTCTGAATGACAAGGCATTTTGGCAATCTGCCTTTCATCTTATAAATTATTACATAGTATCAGTTTATATCAGTATCTTATGGTACTTGTGGAGGTATCACTCTTTGTGTTATAGGCTGCATGTCACATCTGCGCTTCGTTTAACACTGCCTAGATAGTCTGGTGTGTGTACTTTTTTCTCGGTGTTTAAAAGCACCGTTATAGAAAATTTCTAAACTTTATTGTGCATATTGTTAATAAATGTTATGATTTAATAGTTAAAACTAATAAAAAATAGTGAGCAAAATAAAACTACTGAAACGCATCCTTTTTCAAAGTTTTTAAGATTCTCAGATACACTGACAGTGCCATATATGTCACACGTGAGTCATCACGTTAAGTCAAATATTGTGTTTCTTAGAGTATTGGCTCACGCTATATCAGAGCGTACACGTCACTTTTATGACACTTGCAAAGGACGTTACAAAAAAAATATACAACGTAAAAATGTTATAAAAACGAGTTAATTGCTGATGGAAATTTCTTTCGCATTCCTCTTAATTCATTCAAAGTGGATCGAAATAAAAATTATGTAAAACGCAGCACTTTAGAGTTATCTTTTGTTTCTCACTGCTCAATGGGCTTTTTTAATTCAATACTTCAACTCATCAGTTGGGTTGGATAATGAGAGACAAAGGATTACGTGAAACGTTATCTATATAACAATTCTTAATTCGCGATGCAGTTACAAACTCTTTGTTAACATGAAGACGACCTATGAAGGTTGAAACGTTGTTCTGTACTTTATTCTAATTAAAGTTTTAATACCCATACCAGCCATTTTGAGAATACAACAATTATCAGGCCCAATGGTTCTCCAATAATTCGATTTTTAAACCGCAACTTTTAAATAATGTAAGATTATGTACTCTTTCTTTTACATTATTTTAAACACAGAATTTCAAAAGGAACAATAAACGTGTGCTCATACAATACATTAAGAGCTATATGGCACGTCATGGCCAGGTGGGTTAAGATGTGCGACTCGTAATCTGAGGGTCGCGGGTTCGAATTCCCGTTGCACCAAACATGCTTTACTTTTTAGCCGTAGAGGCGTTATAATGTGACGGCCAATCCCACTATTCGTTGGTAAAATAGTAGCTCAAGAGTTGGCGGTAGGTAGTGATGACTAGCTGCCTTCCCTATAGTCTTACACTGCTAAATTAGGGAGGGCTAGCGCAAAAAGCCCTCGTGTAGCTTTGGGCGAAATAAAAAAAAAAGGGCTAGATTGTTTGGAACTGAAAGACACGCTCGAGTAAACTCAATATACATATCCATAGTTATATTGGAATATGTACGTAATACAAGAAAACATAAAATATCAAAGAGAAAGAACGCACCTGAAAGAGCTTGTGATTGAAGTCGTAACTGGTTCATACATCTGTATATATAAATATAATGTATAAATAAAATATTGGATTGTCTAAGAGGTGCATTATGCTCAGTAACAAATTAGTGGCTCCTTCAATTTCTTCGTGTATTCAAAAAACTTTGTTGGTTGGATTTCTTGGATTTATTATTAAGCATAAACCGACAAAAAGGAATATATATGCTTTGCCTACCACTGGTATCGAAACTCGGTTTCTATCATTGTAAGATTTCAAACTTTCCGCTGTGTTTTGAGTGAAACATAAAGCTACACAATGGGCTATCTGTGCTCTGCCCACCGCGGGTATCGAAACCCGGTTTTTAGCGATGTAAGCCATAGAAATACCGCTAAGCCACTGGGGTCTTTCTGCTATTTCTCTGGGAAGATATTCGGAAAACAAAAATAAACAGGTACAAAGTTTATAACTGATAACAAAGTTTTGGCAATGTTTGAAGTTCACATAAAAAATATTAGTTATATTAACAGAGGTGCTTCTGTGAAAGGGATCGGATGTAAAAATTTCGGGATTTATCTGATTTTTGTAAAACGAAAACAGGGTGTAATATACACTACGATTTCCATATTATAGAAAAGTTATGACTGGCCACAACATTAATAGAAATCTCTTTGTAAATTATTGTTTTTGTTGTGTACAAAGGGGCTCCTACGTAAGCCTTTTTCTTCTTTGCCTGTCGTTGCATTTGTTTCTCAGAACAGAGCCAAACAACTCTTCAGCAGATAGCTAACAGCCCCGCTGACTGTAACTAAAACCTTGCTACTTTCAGACGACTCGTCATTAATCACTATTGTTCCCTCGATTACCTGCACGTGCAAAGTTCCGAAATGTTCCACTTACAACCTGTGCAGCCGATGTGGATGCAATCACAATGGGCATTTTGACAGCTCTTATTGAGGTAAATCCATCAATCAAGCTTAAAGATGCTTTCGCGACACTCAAAACTAGGTTTGGTGCTATGAAGAACAGCAGTAGACGTAACCTTTCACTGGATCACTACATTAAGAACAAAGTCTTCAAACTTAAACTTTCATAATTTCATTTGATAAAGGAAAAAGGCTTAAGCAGTTGCTTTCTTTGTTTGTTTGTTGTTAAGCATAAAGCTAAACAATGGGTGAGCCATCTCTGTTGTTCCTACCATGGGTATTGAAACCAGGATTTTAGCGTTAGAAGTCTTCATTCTTATTGCTAAGTCACTGAAATACTAATAATCAATTAGAGTGTTTGTAACCGCTGCTGATATGAAGTGATGTGACTACTCTGAAATCCTGCGTTTCTTTGAATGCTCCTAACTCCCGACAAAAATACGGTACTGTCATATGGGTTCTATATTTAAATACGACAGCTCCAAATAACAGTTACCTGAATTTTTTATGTTTTGCCTTCTTTCCCAACGTACTACTTTGCTTCTGGTTTAGGTAGGGGGAAAATATGTGTTAATAGAAATAGTAAAGTGTCAATAAGCAGAAATCCCGTAATTTCCACTATTGTTATGCTAATGTACACACATACCACAAATAACTTGATATTTGTAAAATTACTTAATAGTTTTATTATTATAAGGAAGTCAATGATTGCACCTAAATTATTACCTAATGTCAATAGCATATAATGTGAAGTTAGTAACTGGTTTATATATAATATACAGGAACCTATTGATTTTGTTATTCAGTTACAACATATTGCCTGTTTTCAGTATTTCTCTTTAACGCTAATTAAAAAGAATTATTGTGTGAGTTTTCCTTGTTTAGGTAGTATTAGCTTGAAGGAAGACGAAGAGACGTCAGTAGCTAAAAATTTAGCAGCTATGACACTTCCTTATTTTGTTCCATAACATCTTTGTAAATAAAAATAAGTTACTGTTAAAAACTCTAATTCATGTATCTTATATAACGGGCTGTACTTTATCATTTGATACTGTGCTATTCAAGCCTGTACAGTCTTGACATTCAGTTTCGAGGAAACGAAGTTGAAAAGTTATATATTTTAACACATGTTGTGTTTCAATAACACAAGACTTCTTCAGGGCATTTATAACACGTAGGTTATGTTTAATAAGAGTTCCTAGAAGATCCTATTTTAAAAAACCTTGTTGCATGACTTAACCTTGATAAACAAACAGGAGAGAAAAAAGTGTGACACAAAACCATGATGGACAAGTTATGTACTGATCCATAACTACAAATAAGCGATAAAGTTATGGACGCAAGAGTCATGTTCTGTTAAACAAACAATGAGCATTATTAGTAATATAGAATGTTTAGCTAAGAGATATAGACCAAGAGAGCCATAGCTGTCAAAGGATCGATAAGCAAAGAAAAGTTCGATATATTTTTCCTTACATCCCTTTAAACTAAAGCATTATAAATGACGGGTAAGTGAGGAGAGAAGTGTTTCTACAAGAAGTGTTTTTATAAGTGTTTCTACAAAAAATGTTTCTACAACAAGTGTTTCTACAAGAAGTGTTTTTATAAGAAGTGTTTCTACAAGAAATGTTTCTACAAGAAGTGTTTTTATAAGAAGTGTTTCTACAAGAAGTGTTTTTATAAGAAGTGTTTCTACAAGAAATGTTTCTACAAGAAGTGTTTTTATAAGAAGTGTTTCTACAAGAAATGTTTTTATAAGAAGTGTTTCTACAAGATACAGCAATATAATTGAACTAAATCTACACACCTCATACACTAACATTTTTCTGCATACTACGTAAGTTTTTGTCAAAAAAGTTGTTAACCACGAAGTAAGATGAAGAAAATTAATAATTTTCCTTTTCCAAATATAACATCTGGAAAGCAATATTTAAAATTCTATAAAATGAGGAGATAATAATATTTCTAATCTGAGTTGCGAAAACTGCTGAAACACCTCACAAAAGTGAAGATGTAGTGTGGAAACAAAAATGTTACTAGAAAGAAAATGTAATTAACTTTTGAGCCAGACTCTCCCTATCGAAATATAATACGTGCATGATGTCTTATTATCCTAACAGTATTAAAAATAAATTTGAAAACAATAATTTATGTATAGACAATGAATATACTACCAGCCACTAACAATTCAGATTTCAATTAAATACAACACGAAATTTCAGACATTTAGCCGGGCATGGTCAAATGGTTCACGTCCCGTTGTTGCAAAAACAAGCTACGCCCTTTGAGGTCATAGGTGTGCTATAAGATTCATGGTCATATTTAACTACATGGTCACACAAGAGTAGCTCGAAAATTTGTCGATTGGTGTTGTTGCTAGCCGCCTCCCTTTAGTTTATAAGTTCAAAATTAAGGACAACTAACTGCAAATAGTCCTTCAAAATAAACAAATAAGCGTTTGTAAATACAGCAGCTAAAAAAAATTTGCATTAAAACACCTCAATCGTTCAGAAATATATTCTAAAAGTGCAATAATAATCGAATGTTTCTGGTCAGCATCGAGAGTTATTGTTACGCATTTAACGTCTGGGTGATCATTGGGCATATTCTTCGTGCTAATCTGTAAATTGGGTATACAGTATTTTGTTGTTTTTTACAGTTATTTAACGTCTAATTTTGCAGACTACCTTGTATAATACTAATAACCACAGAACATTTGAAGCCAATGCACACTCATGGTACAGAAAGATATGCGTTTTTATATGCAAAAACGGCTCTTCTGGGCCCAGAAAACACTTCAAATAGAAGAGCGAACAACGTTTCGACCTTCTTCGGTCATCGTCAGGTTCACAAAGAAAGGGTTACTGGTCGGAAGCTGACCACATGTTTGGGAGGGGTTGTATAATTGAGTGTTGCAATGTAGAGGGCGCGGTTTGAATATATAATTTTGTCTATAATATTAATGTAGGTATAATGGTGTTCCTTTATATTGGTTTATTTTGGGTTTAAGTTGTTGTATAAGTAAGGCTTCTTTAATTTTTCGTTTGTTTATGTTTGTTTCTTTATTTAGTATTTTAGTGTTTTCTATGGTTATGTTGTGTCCATTTGACTTGCAGTGTTCGAAAACGTGTGAAGGTGACTTTTTATGATATGCGCTTTCAGCTATTTCTAGTTGTAGAGGTGGTAATATTCGTGTCTGATGACAATGAACAGACTATCTACATGAACTCCAACACATACCAACTCACCATACGGGTGATATAATACTAGTGCCTCAAGCCTTAGTTCAGATCAATACATTGATAAAAATTCCCTAAACTTTAATATGAAAGATTATTCGAGAGTAGATTTTAGTATATCTCTTAATATTATATGTTGATGCAAATTTCAGACACTTAGCAACGCGTCGGCCCGGCATAGCCAAGCGCATTAAGGCTTGAGACTCGTAATCCGAGGGTCGCAGGTTCGCATCCCCGTCGCGCCTAACATGCTCGCCCTTTCAGCCGTGGAGGCGTTATAATGTGACAGTAAATCCCACTGTTCGTTGGTAAAAGAATATCCCAAGAGTTGGCGGTGGGTGGTGATGACTAGCTGCCTTCCCTCTAGTCTTACACTGCTAAATTAGAGACGGCTAGCACAGAGAGCCCTCGAGTAGCTTTGTGCGAAATTCAAAAACAAACAAACAACGCGTCGCTCTCCTAACAAGTTAAACATTGAATCAATTGAAAGTGAATTAACAAACATATTAATTTTATTATTTACTATACAAAGATAAAAACCAACAGTTGTAATATCGTATTGATCAAAATGGGGTATATATATATATAGCGTTTTTTGTTTTTTAAATGTAAAATTGTGAAAATAGTAAAATATACGAACTACTATCAAAGAAAAGGCATTTTGTATTATTCAGCCATAAACATCCGTATAATAGCTAGTGTGGAATAAAATACAGACAAGGTTTACAGCGTTCGTAAATAGTTTAGTTCAAAAATCCTTGTTGGGGAGGGGTGAGGGAGCAAAAGTAATTCGTGAGCTCCCGCAAGAAGAATGAAGGCTGTGCATCATGCAGGGCAATGATTTCCAATTTTAGAAACTCAAAAACTATTTTGGGTGACATGCTAGAGAAAACTTATCAACACAGATATCATGAGATTTAAATTTTTTTCTACTAACATAAAAGTGGGTCATGGAGCACCTGTGTTTTAATATTATCATTATTATATATTCATAAATATTAAATTTCGACTATTTAAATTCCTCTACGTTGGAACTTGTTTTGATAGAGAAGATTGTACGAGCTCCATTACGTTTTACAAAATAAAACGTTACTAAAACACAGTAATTAGTGTAGGGCTTTATTTGTACGAAAGGACTGCATTTCTACTTACACAGAGATAAGCCACACGCGCCGATTCCAATACTAACTTTGACGGTTTGTTTCTACCGCCACCTCGATGGTTTCTGTTTGAGCAGTTTTCGCTACGTTGGGCTTCGCCACACTAAGATGAGCAATTACTGAAAATTAAACACCAGAAAAATTAGCTTAAAAGTTCTACAAGAAACAAGAGTCACTAACACATTGTCAAGGCGTTCTTGGATAACCGTGCTGTGTCTTTTCATGAGAAGATCTGTCAGCACCAGAATGCGTTCTGTGACTTGGCTTTCGGCAAACCACACGTTAAGCTTTGGATGGAGGAAGAAAGTTTTACGTAAGCCGGCAGTGGCATGCGCCTGTGCAGCTCGAAGCTTCCGTTCTACTTGAGAGGTACAGAGCAAGGGTAGCTAGGAAAATCTGGATCCATTCAGCTAGCAGAGATGGGTGGCGTGTCGACTTCTCAATAGACAACGACAATTTTCAAGAATTTCATATGGATATTTATATGTCGTAGGCGTTGAGATCAATCTATGATTTGTGTTGGCTGAGGACTTTCGGGAAAAATCAAGACTTTGGAACCTAAATATTTATGAATGCTTGGAAGTATAGGCGTGAAATTCGAAAGTTCTCCAGTATTGTCTTCACGGTAATAAAAACGTTTTTTACACTTACATGGTTTGTGTTGTTAAGCAAAAACAGTATTGTTGCACCATATTACCCTAATAGGATCGTTGAGTGTTTATTTCCATTAAAACAACAGAGTTTACATATTAACCGAACCGTTCATTCAGAATATATATCATGTTTTATATCCTATTGATGTTTTTATAAACTGTTCAATTTTCTTTTTAATATTGTACCTTAATATACGCACTTGTTTATATTTACATATCTATATCTGTAGTATATGACGTATTTATGGTAAAAGCAGGTTCAAATTTTCATAGGTTCACAATGGAATCATAACGCGTTAGGTAGAAAAATATTAATGTAAATTCTTAAATTATTATTTCATGAGGTAATACTTTTGGATGATATATAGAGGTATATTGACAGTATCGTAAATCATGATCACTATGGGTTAAATTTATTTTATAAAACGGATTAATAAGGGTTAATACCACTTAAAACTCATTTCTGCAGTTAATCGCACATTATAAAACTGATTGCTGAGGATTAATCACACTTTATAATACTGATTATCGTGTTTTAATCGCATTTCATAGAACCGATTACTTATGTTAATCATACTTCATAAAACTAATTGTTGATTTTTATCACACTTTATAAAACCAACTGATGTTAATTACACTTTATAATACTAATTACTGATTTTTTTTATGACAGGAGATTCATCAAACTTTTGAAAAAACCAATTACTGATGGTTAGTCACACTTCATAAAATCAATTACTAATGGTTAGTCACACTTCATAAAATCAATAACTGATAGTTAATCACACTTTATAAAATCAATAACTGATGGTTGATCACACTTTATAAAACCAATAACTGATAGTTAATCACACTTTATAAAATCAATAACTGATGGTTGATCACACTTTATAAAACCAATAACTAATGGTTAATCACACTATAAAACTGATTTCCTCCATACTACTTCCTCTTTTGACAGTCGTTCTAAATCTGATGGTTTTGTTTACACACTAATGTCTGGCATCACAGTTTGCATTGTAAGAAGCTTTTGTAAGGGACAACAAGGCCACTGTTAGACCACACAAAATTTTATTACGACTGTATCCGGGGTCCTGTCCGTTTTGTAGCCAAATGTAACTACTGTAATTCCTGTTTCTTCTGGCCATCTTTCTCATGAAAGCAGGCACCGGTTTCAAGATGTGGCTTGCAGCTTTTGGCCCTCTACTTTGTGAGTTCTCTTCGACTGTTAATTTTACTAAGAGGTATGCCCAGTTTTTTTTGCAATTACGAAAGTGTAACCTTTATTTTACCAATAAAAGTATTACTGTAGAGTACTCTGATGTGAATTTAGGGCCCGTTGCTTTCCATAATACTCCAGGGTTACGTTTTCTTGTTTGTGTATTAAACATTAGAGGTTCTGATTTTGAAATGTTGTGTGTTTCGGTGTTCGTCGTTTGAAAATCTCTTGAAAGAAACATTTTTCTTCAAAAAGACTTATAGCATAGATCACTAGCAATAACACTATAGTGGGTGCTTTATATTGTCAAATAACGCTAAAATATTGTTACTAAACATGAGGTTATAGCTTACATCTGCAGTGACACGCACTGCATACGAATATCGTTCTTATAAAATGTGATTAAACGTCTTTGGACACGTCGAGAGATGCGAAATTAAGAAATATGAGAAGCTGAGCTGTGCAATTTATTTTAACGAAATACTATAAGAGCTTCATTATGTGTTCTATTTTATGATTGTTTAAGACTGGTTGTAACTGAAACGTTAAAAAAAGGTTTCTTAGCCCATAATAAAGTGTAATAACATACGTACTTACCAAAGCAAGGCAGTGTTAACGTATTTTACTAAATAAAAACAGTTATTAATATGCATGGAGACGTCCCACATGAACCTGAAATGTGATTTCAATAGAAACATATACTGGGATTTAAAAAAAAATACTTTTAAACACTATTAAAGTGTCCTATATTTATGTTATTTTTATTTTACCATGCATTTCATAGTTTATGTATTCCATAATTTGCTATAAAGTACAATTCAAACAGTTTCAAATTATATTTATTCCATAGATATTAGAAATTAGAACAGTGGTGCTTGGCGAGGGTCTTCCAGATGATTTGTAGGCTGGTCAAAAATGCAAGTTTCATCATTATTTCCATTAATTCTGGTAATATTTTGTCTGGTGGGAGAAGACCGGTAGGTGGTGTGTGGGGCCTTTTTCCTCATTGAAGTGGTTCTCGAAGAAAACATATGAGAATCATTGAGATAGACGAAACACTATAATCGAAGTGAAAGCTGAGACATCAAAGAAATATTTGTGGTTAGTTATTCAATGTTTCTCCAGTATTTTCAATCTGGGCTTTGTATCTGATACAGAGTGACGAAGGTTGAAAGTAAGCACGCGCTCAACAGTATAAAGTGTATAAATATTTTAATGTTTTAGGCTAAAAGCAGTCATGTGTCAACAGCACGGAGTGAATAGTTCATTTTTTTTCTTATTCCGGAGCTAACCCCACCTCTGAAAGATTAGCTCGAAGCATAAATATATTTCATTTATCACATAAGACCAATAAAGTATATGAATACGTGACAAATACTTTGTGTATTTCGGAAGGTTTCCATTACTTAAACTGATAAATATAAATACACAAATACTTTGCGTTATTTCAAATTCCCGAAGTTCTATTCGAGTAAGATAAACCGTTATATTATTATGTACAAAATACCAAGAAGATATTCGCTAATATTTCTTAGAAGCTATATAGTTAAGATATTACAGATCTATAAATTTATATAAATCGATGAGAGTTGGGATCTCAGTTGGCAGCTCTTTCTCTCAGACTGAGACACCAAAAGTTTAAAAGAAAGGTACAGTGCTTGCTATCCAAAAGTTGTTAAATTCGACATTTACGTTTACTTTAAATACCATTTTGTATTTTCTATCATTTAACTTCTCAGAAATTGAATATGTTTACCATTACATGAATAAATCGTGCAAAAATGCATTGTTTTGTCTTTGTGGTAGTTTACTCTGCTGTCAACTTAATATAAAAGAAAAATGAAACGCCTTACACTGATAACTTCTGTTTCATTCATTTATTTTTTTGAATTTTGCGCAAAACTACACGAGGGCTATCTGCGCCAGCCATCCCTAACTTAGCAGTTTAAGACTAGAGGTAAGGCTGCTAGTCATCACCACCTACCGCCATCTCTTCGACTACTCTTTTACCAACAAATAGTGGGATTGATTGAAACATTATAACGCCCCCACGGCTGAAAGGGCAACTATGGTTGAGTGCGACGGGTATTCGAACCCATGACTCACGGATTAGGAGTCGAGTGCTTTAACAACCTGGCCATGCCGGGTCAACTTTTGTATTATCTTAATATATTCTTCTCATATTTGAGAAACTATAGACGTTTCTCAGTTTCTGCCTGTAGTTTATTCACGCATTAATACCAATCTCTAACTAATATAAATACA
Organism: Carcinoscorpius rotundicauda; assembly: GCA_011833715.1. NCBI lineage: Eukaryota > Metazoa > Arthropoda > Merostomata > Xiphosura > Limulidae > Carcinoscorpius > Carcinoscorpius rotundicauda. The sequence goes on along the minus strand of CM022396.1, from coordinate 42,537,802 downwards.
TCGGAAAATACTATTAAAGTCTAATGTGTTTTATTTTGAAAAAAAATGAGTTCATAAATTAATGGCAAAAACGATGCCTAACGCCTAATTAATTTCGCTGAGTAATTTTCCAAAATTATGAATAATTTATCGAAAGTTAATCTAATATAAACAAACCAATCATCCTAATTTATATATCACAAGAGAGGTGATCAGTACTAGTGAAATCCCTAGTTGTTGCATTAGAGAAAAAAAAACTGTTTGTATAAGGACAAAAACATAAATTTAAAGGTATGTTATACTCTTTAGCTTTACGTTCACCCCCAACTGATTCAGTAGTAAGCTTGAGATCTTTTTACGTTAAATTTCGTTGTTCAATCCCCGTGACAGACAAGGCGCAAACAGCAAGATGTGTAACGTTGTGTTTAAAATATTTGAAATCAATCGAAGTATAGCATTTACTTTCTTCTAAAACACAATAAAACACATAACCAGATTAAAGGAATTATTTACTGCTAGCAAAATGTCCATGAGTGTTAGGCTAACATTTTTGTGTTAATCTTCCAATCAATAAACATTTCCATAAGAAAATAATTTACTTTTGATATTAAAGTGCTCATCTAGTTTATTACATGTATAGCTCAGGTGTTTTTATTGCAATTCAAATTTAACTTTGAAAATATGTTCATGTGTTTATTTGTTTCTCTCTGGGTATGTATGTCATGACAAGAAATTTCTGTAGACCAAATACAGTTTGTTGAATATCTAACGTCTATTGCATAGATCATGTCTTTGTTACTGAAACAATAAGGCAAATAGTACTATATATTTAAAACTGGATCCTATAAATAACAATGAACAATAATAGGATAGAACCTTTAAAACGAAATATAAATGAAACGAAGCATATAAATGGAAACTAAGTTGTTTGTTTATTTTGAATTTCACGCAAAGCTAAACAAGAACCATCTGTGGTAGCCGTCCGAAATTTAACAATGTAAGACTAGAGGGACGGCAGCTAGTTATCACCACCCACCGTTGACTCTTGGGCTACTTACTCTTTTACCAAAGAAGTGTGGAACTCGAACCCGCGACCCTCAAACTGCAAGTAGATCGCTTTAACCACCTGGCCATGACGGGCCATGGAAACTAGACAGACATATTAAAAGTATACAAAAACTGATAACGGTAACAAGTTTAAGAGAAGAACTCATGTAACAAAGGGTAGCGAAATAAGCCGAAGGCGGACAAAATAGTAATGTAATTGTGTAAAGAAGGCGGTAAGGCAACTTGAAAGATAACTGTAAGACATTTAAATTCTCTTTAAAAACTTGATGAAGTTAAAAAATTACAATAAGCTTAAGATAGGGGATTAATATAAGAAAAAGGATCAATATAGGAATATTATTTGTTTTTTTGAATTTCGCGAAAAGATACACGAGGGCTATCGCCTGCTGTCTCAAAGTTAGCAGTGTAAACTAACTTATGAGCTCTTTTAGATACGAATAATGGGATCGAAGGTAACTAAATAGCGTCCCCAGGGCTGAAAGGGTTAGCATGTTTGGTGTGACAGGGATTTGAATCTTCGATCCTCAGATTACGGTTCAATGCCCCTAACCATCTGATCATGCTAGGCCAATGGAGGAAGAACTATGAGACTCGTAAAAAGGACAATTTATTTAAGGAAGTCAGTAGAGCTAGGTCACTGAGAGACGTCAATGTCAGAAGGTGATTAAATGTAAAAAAGAAAAGGTATCGCAGGTTGAAGGAGGACGATTATTATGAGAACGTTCGTATGTTCAGTTTAATATAGAGAGATAAGGCAAGTTTGATAAATACATAAGTAATACCACAAAATGGTAATACAGGCTTAACAGTGAGAGTAAAAATAACCAGGATAGTGTAGGTAATCTCAGGAGGTGAATTAATATAATGATATTAGGAGATGAATAAACATAAAAAGAAAATAGTGCATGTCAAAATTAGATGTTCTGTAGTAAGTTTAAGGAGGGTGTTAATTTTAAGAAGAGCAGTAAGACGAGCTTAGGAAATAAAATAGATCAGAAAGACGGTCAGATAAGTAAAAAGGGTTAGACCAACAAAGAAAACATTATTACACAAGTTTGAAAATGAAGATTAATGTAAATAGAATTATAAGTCAAGGCAAAGAGGAACTGTAAGATGTGTTTAACGTGACAGGTAAGCAGAAGTTAGGCTTGAGAAAGGCGGATAAGTACAAAAACACTGTGAGTTAGGCTAAAAGGGTAAGATCAATCCGAGGTTTGGGGATAGTTACCAGCTTAAAGAGATATCAAAGAATAAGAGCGCTAAAGAACGTCTAAGAATGATAAGATAGTTTTTATAATATTTGTTATATAATTTGAAGTTGTACTTCTAATAAAATGGTCGAAAACAATTACAAATAAATTGGAACATCTACTGTCTTAGTAAAGAGAGGTAATTAATATCCTGATCTCTTCTACTTACAACATTTTATAAAGTATAACGAAAAAGTTTCAGTCTCATTGAGGAATGGCTCGTTAAATATTGTAGGTTTGATTTGAATTTCGCGGAAAGCTACACTAGGCCTATCTGTGCTAGCCTTCCCTAATTTAGCATTGTAAGAATTTGAATTTCGCGCAATGCTACTCGAAGGCTATCTGCGCTAGCCGTCACTAATTTAGCAGTGTAAGACTAGAGGTCAGGCTGCTAGTCATCACCACCAACTATACGGCTACTCTTTTAACAACGAATAGTGGGATTAAACGTCACATTATAAAGCCCCCACGGCTGAAAGAGCGAGCATGTTTAATGTGCCGGAGATTACGAGTCGAGCGCCTTAACCACCTAGCTATTCCGGGCTCAAATATTGCAGGAAACTCGATCAAGGTTGTTTTTTAAGACAGTTTTAGACTTAAAATAACAAGAATATAACGTTGAAATATTATCATAACTCCTCATTTCTTTTTGTTTTTGTTATCAAGTACATAGCTACATAATGGATTATTTGTATGATGCCTACTGTGCTGAGACTGGAGAGATTTTTTTCATTTAATTTGTCCAGAAAGTGAGTGTTGGAATGATTGAGATTTGGAGTTTAGTTTGGTTTGCTTCTAAAAAGATATGTTTTAACAAAAATGAAGCTTGTCTAAGTTTAGTAAATATCATTACGTGTGTTGTTGTTGTTTTTTGTTTTTTTTATTTAAGCACAAAGCTACACAATGGGCTATCTGTGCTCTGCCCACCACGGGTATCGAAACCCGGATTTTAGCGTGTAAGTCCGCACACATCCCGCTGAGCCACTGGGGGGCTTCGTGTTTGATTAAAAAAAAAGGAAAGAAAGAGGATCAACTCACCAAGAATAAAACAAGTGTTTGGGAAGTTCATGCGGAAAAGACTAGAACAAGCATGTGTTAAGGGGTCAAACTAGACGAATTAAAGACCTAATAGTAAACAAGCTTGGCTGATTATCACGCAAGACGGTGCCAGACGTTCTCAAATATTTTAAACAAAAAAACATAAGTGGAGATAAGCACAGAAGAACAAACGGTTCACATGATGATAAATGGTGGAAAATGACGATGCCTTCATGTCTATAATTTAAGTGAAAGACGGAATTGCAATATATAATCTTCATAACATTTTATAGAAGTCGTACCTCTTCCAATGAAGGTTTGAAAAATGACAAGGCTTCGTTTGAAGAGAAAAAACTGTATTTTTGAGGTGGTGAATGAAAAAGACTGACTTTCAAGCGTTGTATAACTGAAAAACATGTATGCAATTGATATTTATTCATAGTGTATATATAGCCAGTTAGCTGCAAGAGAATATAACATGAGTTTTCAATGATGTAGTTGAAAAGTTTATGATTGTCATCGCGGATAAAAGCGGTTTTCACATGAATATAATCATGCCGACTTGGAAATAAATAACATAAGAAGACTGTTAGATTATTTAAGTTATAATTGAATAACCTACCTTTACATCACTGATCGAGTCTGCAGCTAGTAGAATAAAATAACATCGAAAAGAAGTAATGAAAAAAAAAACGTTTTAACATTCCTGAACAGACGACCTTTTAACACTAAAATCTGTTAAGTATAATCGTAAATTTAGAGTGAAAAAGAAAACTAAATACTTAAAAAGTACTTATAATCATTAACTTCGAGTAATAAAATTATAAACTTCAAAATTAAGTCTAGATTTTGAACTTTATATTAGATTCGAACAAAAGAATTGTTCTACTAATTCCATCATTAAAACGTATATTTTCTCCAGATAGATTCTATGTTATTTTCAGGATGACCCACCAACATGTTTGTGATAAGTATCTGAGGTTCACCTGACATTCAAGCGTTATCTCTTCGTGTGTAATATGTTTTATGTTTATCGAAGCTGATCTTATGTTCGATTTAAAAGTAAAGAAGATAAATTTATTTCTGTTATGGCTCAATATCAGAGGGTTCCATGTTCGTGGGGCTTGTTATCGTGATCTGCTAAGCAATTCAGTTATGGAGATTAATCCCCTAGAAGACCCGCGGGTTAAAGAAAATGACGAAAAGATGCTTAATCTATCGAAACGCAAATAAATCATTTAGGTTTTTTTTTGTTTTGTTTTTCACGAGTAATAAACGATGCCCTGTCTACAAGTGAGTACATCTTATATATCGCTTACTAACTAGAGTGATTCAAGTCCAAGAGTAATGTATAAAATTAATGAAATCCCAGGTAAAATCACATAAAATTACCTTATGTAATTATTATACACGTGGTATTAAAATCTGTTCCTAGACATCGCTGTTTTAGTTCATTCTAAAATAACACAGTCATATGGATTGTAAACTGTCACACAGGACATTGGTGTGAATACATCTTCAGTCTTGATTTGCATGTACCTTGGAAGTTTTATTAACTTGACAATGGTCAACCATGATCACTTCTTATTGTCATCTTATTTAAACAATGATGGTCAACCATGTTCAGTTCTTATTGTCACCTTATTTAAACAATAGTCGACCATATTCGCTTCTTATAGTTGTCTTATAAAACAATAGTTAACATATTAATTTCTTATTGTAGTCTTATTAAAACAACAGTAGACTATGTTCAGTTCTTACTGTTATCTTACAATTAATCTTTTGTAATAATATAACAAAGGAATATCAAAATTTTGATATTTAAGGTCTTAATGAATTCAGCACGTTTTTAAAATTATATTTAAATGTATATTATAATTTATAGAGGTGCATCTGGATTAAAACTCTTTCGCTGCGAGTGCAACATTAAAATGAGGAAAAGTGAAGCCTAACAGATTTTAAAATACCAACTTCGCAAATTTCGTTTTTGCACAAATTTATGATCTATTTAATAGATGATTTAACAAACATAATTAAATTGTCATAGTGAGATAAAGGTGTTGGACGGAATAGTTAAAGATCAACCATAAAAATATTGTCTGGTGTTACACGTCTTTTATATAAATTATGGTATGGTCTGTCGTAATTACGTATATTGCTTTTATAAGACTACACACACCCAAAAATACATATACACATTGTTAAACATCTGATCTTGTCTTATACATTCGATGATGATATTGTATAAGCAATACTTTTAAATTAAGTCTGTTGGTTATGTCTTCAGAGACCATAAAAATATGGTCAGTGTTTAGAATAAGCCACCTTTATCCAGACTAAAACGTTGACTACATTTTATCTCACACATGTTTTCAGATAATAAAAACACCGTTTACAGTATAGGTTTCCTGTAGAAGATCATGATTATACAAATACCATAAAATTGAAGACTGTATAACAATATACTCGGTTTCATTTTGTTCTACAAAACTGATAAAAATATCGAGATATTAATATTGAACACATTACAAATAAAATCTTGATAGGTGGAGACCGCCTAGATGCTCTCTGGGAAACACAGCTTGGCCTTATATAAGAGTAGAACGTGGACTTTTATTCCGAGACTTTTAAATCAACTGTCGGTAAAAAAAAAATAAAAATCATTGTTATTAACTAGCCAGTTCTATCTAGAGGCAACCTGCTCTTGTTCCTTGTTTTCTTACGTAATAAAAATCAAACAATTTAGTCTCTTGCAGTGATAAAGTTTAGACGTTTCGAACAATACACGTTCAAATATAATTCTAATGTGTAGCCTCAAGCCAATACGACTTTAGAAACGTAAATCTTGTAATTTGTGTAAGAAGAAATGTTCTCTGAGAAAACAATGCATTCAGAATTTTAATGGTAGATATTAAATTAAGTGATCATATTTGAGATCAGATCAATTATTGAAGGAATTTTTTGAAAGGACATCTACATGAAAACTTTTATACGGATTTGACTTCTTAAAGACCTTAATGTAGTGGTATAGAATAAATAAATGTAAGCTGTAATCAACAGAATACTGTGAAGGAAACACATGATAACATTAAAAAACCTACATTCTCAATGACCTGAATGATATATCACTATAATAAAAAACTGGAACCAAAAAAATAATTTTAGTTGCTTTTTCTTTTTATTGTACTACAATGTTTTTGTTGTTGTAACCAGTGCATGATAGTACAAGTATTTTAATAGTTACGTGAATCTAGTGTATTGTGCATCGTAATGATGGAAAATGTTTTACAAAATGCAAGACAAACCTAATGTTCTTCATGGGCATCACTGACGTCTATTTTATTTAATATCAAAACAGATATAAATCCTTACGAGTAAACCAAAAATTCTTGACAAGTAAAGGAGTTAGCCTTTAGAAACAAATTTTGACCTCGAGATTAAAAATATTCGAAACGTTCTATCACGCTATACCTACTTGGACTTTCTGTCCAGAGGCAACATTCTTTATCGCTTTCATGACATTCAAAATCAGCCGTTCTAAATAATAAGTTGATAAGAAGAGTCGAGCGCACTTTGTACACATCCGTCAAAGAAATTGAATGGTTCCTTATAACACTGGGCCATAGTAAACACATACTATCACGCAAACATAAGCGCTTATAATTCACACACATATGTACAAGTATTCGTAATATACTGTCAATTCTTAATTTCTCTTAACGGAGTTAATTTTTATTACTATTTAAGTGAGATTAAACATAACACATCACTCTGCTCTTAAACGAGTTAAAATACTGTTATATTTATAACTGAGTTGGAAAGTAACGTATCACCATTCTTAATAGTTGTTTGATTGGTTTGGGTTTCGTTTTGAATTTCACGCAAAGTTACACTTTGGCTTTCTGCACGAGCCGTCCCTAGTTTACAAATGATATATTAGAGAGAAGGCAGCTAGACAACATCAGCCATGGCCAGCTCTTGAATTGTTTTTTTACCAAAGAATAGTGGAACTGATTGTTAAAATAACGCTTTATGGCTCAGAAGGAAAGCAAGCTCGATGACAGGAAGCTGAGCCCACAACCTTCAACTTCTGAATCGAGCGCCCGAAACAATAAGGCCATCTTAACAGAGTTGAAAGATGCTCAGCTATCGCCGTTGCCTGAGTTAAAAGGCAGATTTGATAATATATTAACTGAAATATGACTTGTCATTACTCCTTCAGTTAAATGTAATTAACACTTTCACGAAACACAATTACATCCCAGTACCTTAAGACTTAATTAGGATACTTTATTAAAAGCATATTCTTAATAATTTCGTGGATTTAAATATCACAAGCAACGATCCTAATAAAAAAAGCCCGGCATGGCCAGGTGGTTAAGTTACTCCACTCGTAATCCGAAGGTCGCGAGTTCGAATCCCTGTCACACTAACCATGCTCGCCTTTTCAGCCGTGGGTGCGTTATAGTGTGACGGTCAATCCCGCTATTAGTTAATAAAAAGTAGCATAAGAGTTAGCGGTGGGTGGTGATGAGTATCTGCCTTTCCTCTAGTTTTACACTACTAAATTAGGCACGGTTAGCGTAGTTAGCTCTCGTGTAGCTTTGCGTAAAATGCAAAACGAAACCCAAACCAATCAACTGTTAAGAGTGACGATAAGTTAACATTGAATTTCGTGTAGCTTTGCGCGAAATTCAAAACAAACCAAACAAAAAAACATGTTTTTTTATTTAGACACTAATGAAGGAACTTTAACTAAAATTATTCACTTATTTATTTAAGATTTATAATATTCGATTTAAACAATATCAGAATATAATTCTATAATATACGTCTTTCTATTAGAATATAGTTCTATAATATATATTCTTATTTTTTGCGGTGTCTGTCACGTTATTTTTTATTGTTCTTAAACGTATTTTTGTAACAACAATTCCCAAGAGAAAAGCCCCCCAGTGGCTCAGCGGTATGTCTGCGGACTTACACGCTAAAATCCGGGTTTCGATACCCGTGGTGGGCAGAGCATAGAGAGCCCATTGTGCAGCTTTGTGCTTAATTCTAAACAACAAACAACAACCCAAGAGAGAAAAATCCCAGGCACTTGTACTCTCTATCTAAGACGTTTCATCAGCGTCCTTACCGTATCTTAAAACGAATTTTTTTTATTTCTTTAATTGTACTAGAAGTGTTCTTTTTACACAGAAACAGCATTTTATCAAAAAAGTGATTTATAAAAAATATGATTTTTACTCAGAAGCAAAAAAAAACACGTTATCAAAAAGTATTTATAAAAAAATGTTCGGAATCTCAATATCGTTAATATTAACTGAATAACAGTTCGGACTAACTTATGTTAAAATTTTCGTAGTCCGCCATAGCATCAGAAATTTCTATATCTGTATTTATTTATTTATAAAAAGAATTATTCTTTAAAAACCGATATGAAGGGTCGTGTTTCATATAAAAATTTAGTAATAATATAAATATTTATCTCAAGAAAAAGAAGTGACCTCGTGCCAGAAGTTATTCTAAATGAAAAAGAAAAAAAATTCGAATCCGCGAGGAGAAGGAAAGATGAGCAGGTTTCTCCTGTTCGTGGTTCCTGACGTATTGGAAACTACGACTGAACAACACTTATTCACTGCTAATCTTTAGGCAATTTAAAGCCTGAGGTATATACATATACAGTTAAACGTTCCTTTTACAACAGAGTCGGAGAGTAGAATGATTGATTTACTGACTTAAGATAGCGAAAAATATATGTTTGTCAGTCTTAGTGAGTGTCATATTTTTAATCATTGATACGTAAACGCTACTCTAATCTGAAATATACTCAGAAATAAATTATAACATCTCAAGTGGTACCTAATCACTAATCACGACAAATATATTAATATGTAATTTTAAAGTTTCACACATGAAGAAAGTATGCTAGCTTAGAGCATGCACTAAACACCTTAGAACATCCTGACTCCCTGCTTTAGCAGTTATAACACGAACTTCTCAGGTAGTAGCAGAGAAGCTTCTGTTCAAACTTTAAGAGAAAAAAACTCGCTGACAGAATATTTTACCTACATAAAAGATAACTTTCAACAAAATAACTTGACAGTCTTCGCCGTTTGATTTTTCAATGGGCTCGATTTTTTTGTTTATTGCATTAACTCAAAAATGTCTTACAGGAATTTCTAAGTTCCCGTAAATAAAATTAGCTCAGGAGTACTCTAATAAATACTTTAAGTTTACGTAAGTGTAAAAAACAAGTATATTAGTACGTAAAGAAACTGTATGCACTCTCATTTTGTGTACGTGTTTTTCGTCTTTCAGGGTACTTTTGTTTAAAATTTAGTAGTACTTGCTTCCAGTAGCAGATGTTTCGGATGTCGTGTCATGTACAGCAAAACGAGTATCAAAAGTTTACTTGAAACAGAGCAAACCTTTGTTTTCATAACAATAACATGCATGTCACAACTCATAACAGCAAATCATTCAAGCAGGTGCATCACGATGTTTTGAAGTAAAGTAATCACAGCTGTTACCATTAGAATGAAACTGCAACTGCAGCATGGTAGATTTCTTATGAAAATAATTTCTTAAACCGGGACAGAAAACAATTTTAATATTTAATATCAGAACAACTGGTTTGCAGTAGATCTTCGTAAGGAACCTCTATGAGTGTTTAAAATCTTAAAACAAACAGATCATAAATCGCTGAGATAATTACAAACGTATAATATCAAAACAAAAATTAATTTATTTGTTTCTACATTATATAATATATGTAAAAAATTTCCGTCTACTGTCCTTGAGTTTCTAAACTTAGATAAAAGTTAAACGAGAGAAAGAATCGCTAGCCAGAAGTTGAAAACACGTAAACAAAACATCACTATTACACGAAAGGAAAGTGATTCACCATGTTGAATGTAAAATATAACTTTTTAAATAACGTCTGGTGACGTAAATTAGTCACTTAAATTAACTCTGTTTTCGTTTCCCAGATTTGACATTTTATTTCATCATTATTTCAAAAGCAACTTTACGAAGTTCTTACACATACACACATATATTTGTATATTTATACGTGTGTGCCTAAGACAAAACATGTGTTATGTGACATTACTTCTCGAACCTAGTATAAACACAGTCACAATTATTTTTAGTCAGTGAAAATGTGTATAATGTCAAGAATCTCCTTGCCTTTCCTTTTATAGGAACGTAACAGCAAGTGTCTTCTAGCAGAAACGTCGTTAATAAAGACAGTTTCGTTCACCAATTATTCAAATTAAGACATGTATCATCAGAGTCTATACCCAGTGAAAATATGAAAAAATAAACTGCTAACTATAGGTAACTGGCTAAGGTGAAAAATAAAAGGATAGAATTATAAAATACACCACTGAATTAAGACATGTATCCATTGAATAACTCCTTCAACAGTTACCAGTCTTTGATTATTTTCTACCTTTTCTGTGCGGAAAACAATACAATAACTCTAACAATTAATTTCAAAGGTGAGTAGTAAAAATGCTTCAAAACTCCTCAGTAGAGAACAGTTTGTAAGCAGTAAGTGGCTTGAAGTTTGCGATGTGGTGGGCATAATTGAGTTTCATTATTTTCTAAAGTAATGAGGAAATATGAAAATCTCGTAAAACTCTCGAATCTTTGTTGTTGCAACAGTGTAAGAACATATTTGTGGTACGTTTTAAGCTCTGTAAATCCTTTACAAGTTTAAGTAATATCCAAAGTACAGCTGAATGTTTCTGTACCTACCATAAATATAACAACAATATCGATTTTCTTCACCTGAATAAAGGATTTTTCGAGCATCATATTACAATTATCTTTTGTGACAGAGACTTCAGTCTTAGCTCAACTGGGCATCATTATCAACTAATGAAATATTCTACTCTTCACTGTAACCCACAGATGATATCTGTAAACCAGTTGAAGACGAAACTTCTCGATCGGTCGGCTATAATTCAATTTCGGCGTGTTGTGAATTCCGACATTACCACAGTAAAAAGTGCTCCAACTTTATGTGAGATAGGGATCTTAATAAAGTAGCCGTGTCGATGCACATATGATGCTTTTGTTTATTGTATTAACTTTTTATTTTCAGTTATTTGCTTTTAGTACAGGCTGTGTAAAGCATAACCTCCTAAAATTCTGTATGAATACAAGTTGGACTGGTTTTATAGTAAACTTGTTACTGATAGCATTCGAATGGTCTACTTTTAGAGTTCAGGACAATTCCCATATACAGATGTATTTAAATACATATTTTTTCTCTAAATATAGTACTTGATTTCTCTCTTAGGAATGGTATGGCCTGGTGGTCATGGAATTATACCAATAATTCGTGGGTCACATATCCGAATTCCGTCACCAAATATCCTGGCCTTTTAGAAACAAAGGCATTACAATGTGACGTTTAGTCTTGGTAAAGCGTATCCCAAAAGTTGATGGTAAGTAGTGTTGGGTAGCTTTCATCCATCCAGTAATTTAATTTCAAAATTAGGGATGGCAAAATTCAACAAACAACTTTAATCCAAAAATTTCATTTTAAATCTCAATTTAGTTAAGACTATAAGTGATTGTATCAGACCATAGCATTCATACGTTTGTATTTATATTATATAATAAATGTAAAATCTTTCCGTCTATTCTCCTTGAGTTTCTGAACTTAGATAAAGTTAAACAAAAGAAAGAATCGTCAGTCAGAAGTTGAAGACACGTAAAGGCACTCGACTCGTAATCCAAGGGGCACAGGTTCGAATCCCCGTCACTCCAAACATGCTAGCCCTTTCAACCGTGGGAGCGTTATAATGTTACGCTCAATCCAACTTCCCTCTAAATTAGAAATGGCTAGCGCTACATTTCACGTCTAGCCTTGTGTGGAATTCAAACCAAAAGGAAAGTAATTCGCCATGTAAATGTAAAACATAATTTTCTGAATAATATCTGGTGACGTAAATTAGTCACTTAAACTTTAACATAAACACGAGTAGTACAATATACACATTATACTACAGATCAGGCACCCAGTTTCAATAAAACAAAATAACTGTATTCCTAAACAAAGGGGTCATCATTTAAATGATGCTTCATAAATATAGTTTATTTTTAATATCTAATGAAACTAACGATACTGAACACATTTTGTATAAGATCTTTGTAAACATTATCAACCTTGTAGCACATCATTCTTAACTTGCACATTAAAGGTTCTTTGCTTTTTATATCCCTCTGCAACAAAATCTTCGCCGTCTTAGTTACAAAAGTGAAGTTTTAGTTGAAAACTATTTATATCGGTCACGTATAAAACATAAACTTTTGTGGTGTATCAATAAAACTAATATTGGCGTAACATCACCTGTTTTGCAAGTTTTATGTACAGAGAATATTTAAATGAAATTTTATTGTGCAGATGTTTTCACATATCATAAACTAGGCCGTTTAGAGTATATTTTGTTTTTAAAATGTTTTTTATATATTTTCATCTACTGTAACTGTTTTTGTTTGTTTTCGAATTTCGCACAAAGCTACTCGAGGGCTATCTGTGCTAGCCGTCCCTAATTTAGCAGTGTAAGACTAGAGAGAAGGCAGCTAGTCATCACCACCTACCGCCAACTCTTGGGCTATTCTTTTACCAACGAATAGTGGGATTGACCGTCACATTATAACGCCCCCACGACTGAAAGGGCGAGCATGTTGACGCGACCGGGATGCGAACCCGCGACCCTCAAATTACGAGTCGCACGCCTTAACACGCTTAGCCATGCCGGGCCAGAGTAACTGTATCACGGATAACTCTACGTCACACTTAGCGTTACACACTACACGAGATTAAAACTATCTAGTTACATTTTAATGAAGCTCTTGTTGTTAAGCCTCATAAAGACATCAATTATTGTTTCATTACGGTCTTATAAAACGCTACTTGTATCTTTCGTTTGTAACACATTAACTTTTTTGATATTCAATGCCAAAGCCGTCGAAGCATTACCTTCATTAAAGTTTCCAGTATTTTGAGCCATAAAAAACGTTATGTTGCAATGTGCTGTTTTCCTTCTGTTTTTTTCTGTTGTTGTTTTTTTTTCGACAACTAGTAAGAAGACATTCAGAATTATGGCTTTCGAATAGATAGGATTGAATCAGTTTTGAGGTTAAATATAATGTAAGCTATAATACTACTTGCTAGATTTTAACTAGAGTTCATCGTTATAGTATTGTTAAATAGCAATATCATTTTAACATGTTTATCACATCTATGAAGTACATAATTTTTTGACGTACAACATCAGATCTAGTGACGCATGCAAACCGGGGCCGTAGCCCCTTGATAATAAAACACAAGACTGAATAAGTTTTATTTGTTTGCTCCTCAGTGCAAAGCTACACAATGAGCCATCTGTGCGCTGCCCACCTAAAACATCAAGACTCGATTGTTTAGAGAACTTACTCTTCTGTCACAGAGGGGCAATTATAAAAAAATACTCTTTATGCTAACTTCCATGACACTTTCTAGCTTTCATAGAGATTTCATGATAAACTTTGTAAAGTCTATACGTATTTGAATGTATGGAAGAAAGAAAGAAATAGCAACACAAACACGTTAAAAACTTATAAACTATGCGTATGAAACGTTTAACATATATGTTAATTGTAATAAAATATTTAAAAAGACGGTAAACTCTTTACTTTGTAAATAAAATTATGTAGTATATTGAGCTAGCCATCCTCGTGAAATATCAAAGCAATTAAAATATTGGAAAGTATACAATTTTTCAATCTTGAAAGATTTCCAAAAAACTCTCTAATATTTCAAGGTTTCTAAAGTATTGCATGAAACATATAAATATGAATATATATATATATATATATATATATATCCATTTGGCGACTTCCCAGCCATATATCTGTAGACTTATAACACTAGAAACCGGATATCACACCCGTGGTGGGTGGAGCACAGATAACTCATTGTGCAGTTTTTATGCTGAACTACGAACAAACAGTCCATCTAGCGACTGGACACTGCAATCACAATAACTGTAGGTATTTAGATAAAGAATTATGTTTTTAAGTGCTGTAGGTATTTAGATAAAGAATGATGTTTTTAAGTGCTGTAGGTATTTAGGTCGAACAAAGTTTTAGAGGGAACCGATCTTCTAGCTCTGTTTCCTAATATTACAACAGAAGTATGAAACAGAACATTGATGAATAAACTTAATGTGTTCTGTGTTGTTGTTAACAACGTGTTTTCATTATCTAATACTAATGATTGGGTATTGTTTTTATTTCTAAAACTTGTTCTTTATCCAGGGCCACTAATCAGTTAGTTATTCACGAAGGAAATAACTGTCTGTGCTTTTTAGGGGTGAAGGAAACTTTTTTGGATTGGTTAACCAGCTCAGTATAATATGCAAAACGTGTCAGTGGTATTCGTCTTGAAGCATGTTCCCCAGATATTGCATTTTGAGCTAATTATGCTCTAATTTACTGAAAGTATTAATGATTTGTAAGCAATTTTTTAATGGTTCATAAAAATAGGTGTTCACTCACTATAGGCAAGTAGTAGAGCATGTACGCTTGCAGATGATACACGTAATTTGTTAAGCATTGTTATACTAATTCATACATACTACTTTAAGCCTATTTATCTATCTAAAAACAATTTGTAAAGTGCAAGGTAAAATTTAGAAAGCCAACAGTTACTGTGACAAAATACTGGTCCGGTTGCTTCACGGTCTACCGCATCTGTTCCGGCGCACAGGAAAGAAAAATAACTCTCACTGGCATCACGATTAAGTGTTCGTTTATTTACTTACAATTTCTTGCAAATCTACATAAGATCTTACAGTTCCAAAAACTGGTTTTCAATACCCATGGTAAACAAAACACAGACAGCCCATTGTGTATCGTTGTGCTTAATTACAAACAATCAAACAAGAAAAAAAGTAGCTATTTGGTTCATAGAAATAAATTACAACTCTGGAGATAATTTCTCGCTTTGAATAGTGAGTTTTAACTGTCATCCTTATAACACACCAGTTGTTCCAAAGAGTTTTTTTTTTGTTTTTTTTACGGTAACGAATTGCGAACAAGAATCTTTCAGTTGACAATACGCGAATTCTAGCTCATAACCAGGCATCACCAGACCCTTTTAAAAAGGTAGTAAATATTAAAGTATGACCCTCTGCTTTAGCGCCATCTGTTGAAACTCAGGAGAAAATATTATTGTCGACATTTTGTCTTTACTTTTGATTCAGATTTAATAACATTTTCGTAGTAGGCCCTCCGTATTTGTGAAATAAAGAATGTTTATTAAACTTGGTTGTGTTCGATACCATTATCCACTGTCACAAACAGATGAACTTCAGTGTATAATTATAGACAATTGAACCGACAAAATATTAAATAGATATTTTTTGAAGTTATCCTACATTAACTTCACAAAAAGATAAAAAACACGCAAGAACGAATATAAAATATTAGAACATGTGCACTGCCTCTCAACTATTCCGCCAAAAGCAGTTAAACTCTTATGCAGGGGATAACATAAAAATACATTGGTGGGCAAAATCTTAAGGCTAATGAACATAAAGAAAAAATATGCATTTTGCATTGTTAGACTCAACCACTTATTTGAAATATGAAAATAAGAAAAGGGAAAATAAAAATAAAAACCTTTTTGGCATTTAATAGGAAAATTGAAAACTATGAAACTGGCCTAAATACCAGCTGGTCAAAAGTTTAAGACAACATCAAAAAGAAGTCTTAAACAGGGTAGGAAATGACCAACACGAGGTCTCAGTAGTGAGTTGCACGGCCGTCATTGAGAATAACTTCAAACATACGCTTTGGCATAGTCGATATAAGCGTTTGCAGAAGACTGACTGAAATGTTATTCCAAGTGGTAAAGATGGCTTCACGAATATCATGCATTGTTTAAAACTGACGTCCATTTCTATTGACTTCCCTTGCCATCCACACCAAACATTTTCAATGGGGTTCAGTTCGAGCAAACACGCTAGATGGTCGAAAAGAATCTCTTCAACATGCTAATGTAGCCAGTCGCTGTTTGACGCCCCTGTATAACGTGAAACTCCATTGTTCCATGAAAGGAGAAAGTACTCCAGATCATGATGGAACCTCCTCCATGTCGTGTAGAAAATGTCTCCGGTGGAATATCCTTATCGTGCCAGTAACGTTGGAAGTCATCTGGGCCATCCAAGTTATAGTTTTTCTCATCAGAGAAAAATAAAAATAAAATGAAAAAACCAAAATAAAAATTAAATTAAATCTAAATAATCTACAACTACAGTTACTTCAAAAATAAATAGACCATGTTGCATAATAATTCTTCGGCTTACGAAAAACATATTACTTGAAAAAATATATAAGTAATTGTTCATTAAATAATTGATTTACACACTGAAGAAAAATGGAACTATTTCCTTTCTATTCTCTTCCCAGTGGCTCAGCGGCATGTCTGCGAACATACACCGCTAAAACCGGATTTCGATACCTCTGGTGAGCAGAGCACGGATAGCCCATTGTGTATCTTTAGGCTTAATTCCAAACAAGCAAAACTGTATTATTCAATGCTATATGTTTTAAGTGATGTGCGTTAAGCTATTTAAAAAACTTTCTAGAAAAAGGTTAATCAAAATCGTACTTTATATTGATAAATTAGTTTTATTTTTCAAAGCAGTGGAATTAAACAGAAAGTGATTCTAAAAAACTGTCAATCACCCAGCAATATTTATTTTGTTTAGAATGATTGATAGATTAAGTTCATATGGCCTGGCATGGCCGAGCGCGTGAAGGCGTGCGTTCGTAATCCGAGGGTCGCGGGTTCGCGCCCGCGTCGCGCTAAACATGCTCGCTCTCCCAGCCGTGGGGGTGTATAATGTGACGGTCAATCCCACTATTCGTTGGTAAAAGAGTAGCCCAAGAGTTGGCGGTGGGTGGTGATGACTAGCTGCCTTCCCTCTAGTCTTACACTGCTAAATTAGGGACGGCTAGCACAGATAGCCCTCGAGTAGCTTTGTGCGAAATTCCAAAACAAACAAACAAACAAACTTAAGTTCATATTCTTAAAAAATAAAAAAATGTAACAATAAAGCTATTTAAATATGTTATAATAGTTAAATATTATACCTTAAGCACGTTATAATAATTAAATATCATACCTAAAATACATAATGATATTGAAATATTACATTTTTATAAAATAAATCATTAATAATAATATACACATTAGTGAGGTTTTCAGAGTTCATTCGATTTAAATTGGTAGTTGTTATCTTAGCATATTATATTTATAAGTTGGTTTGGTTTGGAGGTTCGTCACTCAGAGCCATATATAGGATTTTCGTGCAAGCTGTCCTTAATTTTCAGTTTACAAACCTATTCAAAAGCATCTACCGCAAAACGTTTCCAATCAAGTAGAGAAATTTGACGGTCATCGTTTAATGAATTAATTGAGGTGTTTTTCTAGAAGAAGGGACACCAATCATGGAATATCAGATTAACAGTCGGATACGCCAGCCATTATGTCAAGTTAAGCAATTTTTGAACAAAAATTCTAAGCATTAAATGGATTAAAAATGGTTTAATAATTTCCCGTAATTATACATCTCTAACTTTAATTCAACATGGGTAATTCAATAAAACTTAGCTCAATATGAATTGAGCCCCAATGGCCCAGCGGTATATCTGTGGACGCTCACCGTTATAAACTGGGTTCAGATACCTGTGGTGAGCAGAGCACAAATAGCGTATTGTGTAGCTTTGTGCTTAATTCCAAACAAACGCAGCACGGATTATTATCCTTTGATGCTTAAATGCGTTTAAATGCACATGGAAAATATTTTTCTCACAGTGACCTAGGTAGAAATTTAGGACTTTTAATTGTTTTGATATTACAATTTCTTAACTATTATTTTGAAAGGTGCAATTGGTATTCCTTACAAAGAATTAAAATAACCCATATAAAAATCTAGCAACTTTGTAAATTTCTTTTCTGCTTAAGGAGGTATGACGTAATCCAAAAAGAAACTCATTTTCTCGAGCTACTGTGGATTTTCATTAAACTTTCTCAACAAACAGAAACACAAAACAATATATTATAGTTTACTGTATTTCATAAAGAAAAAAAAAGGATGAAAATGTTAGCTATTGACAATCATTTACACAATGTTATCACAAGACGAAAGCGTTAAAGCATAATAAACTCAATTCTTTGTTTCTTATTTTGAAATACATTTTTCTCATGATCCACCTCTGAAAGTCCTATCCTGAGAGACGAAAGTTGTCTTGTTTGATCGGATATTTCGCATGAAACAAGACTACATAAATGCAGTTTTACTTTTTTCGCCTATTTTCAGTACACAGCAATCTACAAGAAATTCAGGAATACATATTTGTCAATCCATTTCTAAATGAGACAAAGTACATGTTATTTCCACCTATTAATTTATCTAAGTAGAATCACATCATTTGAAAATAATAAATGAAATAAAATATCGATACATATATTGCCATAGGTTGAAGTGTATTAAGTGATTTTGTGGTATATGTGAGAAAAATGCGGTTACTTGATGAAATGTTGCCAAGAATAAATAAATACAACGAGGTCGTAAAGGAAAATCCTTCTTGTTTGTTCAATATGACTTTCAAATGCCTAAACACAGATGAAAAATATAGCACGACTATGTTTTCAACAACTGCATTGATAAGAACGTAATATTAAGTAAAATAACACAAGGCTGATATATCGACTTATATATATATATATATATATATATATATATATATACGTTGTTTTAGGACAACAAACCAACAGCATAATTATAGCAGAACCTTTACGCTAAGTGAGTCCATTTCTCTTAGAATAAATTCACTTCAAAATTTCCATCTTAAATTTCGCCTTTTTTAAGATAATACTTCGTTCAAAACTTTGATAATTATGGAAATTACGAAAACACACCGTTCCTTGTAGGAATGAAAAATTAAGAAATGAAATTTGAAATCAGCAGTAAGTAATGACGATAAACATGTTTCTTTGTACGGTCATGCATGAATTAAAAGTAAAAAAAAGGTAAGTGACTTAAAAACTCCTAAGTTTCTACTATTTATAAACATAGTACTGATATTTAATACTGAAGAATTGGAAGAGGTCCATAGTGTCCTTACTGCGTAGAACAATGTGTGGGCTGTTAACTATACAAATGAAACAATACACTCATTGTAAACCTAAGTGATCGTCAAATACTGAATGCCACGTTTAGACAAAATATAAAGTTCAATTTCGCAACCGATAGGTTTTTAATAACTATTACATTCACAAAAAACAGGAACTTCGAACTCGAAAGAATCTAGTCAATATTGAATAGAAGTTGACTTCCAAATAAGAAAATTGTATGATCCACTTATTATCTCAAACTATGAATTTGTTTTAGTTTTCGAACAACACTGAATTGCGCTCAGATATTCCGTGTATTGACAACTAAGAAATAACTTGAAAAAATCTAAATCAGTTAGAATAAAAGAGAGAAAAAATAAATAATCTGAATTTAAAATGGTAGAATGGAGAGAATAAGATAATAAGTAGAAGAAGAAATGAAAATCAAAGTGAAAGAAAGCAAGCAATGAAGGAAAGAAGAGAGAATCAGTGGTGAATGAATATGGTAGTATATCTGTATATTGGAGAACTTTAGATAGAAAACTCTCCACCCACTGTCGCTCAGTCAATACTAATGTTGGTGTTGGTACTGAAAGAAGGTTTATGGAAAAATCAATAGTTAACGTAGAACGCAAACGTTAGAAAGGAAAAAGACATTAACGTCTGAAGCGAATTTCTGTGGCAGTCAGAAGTGCGAATTTTTTTTTATTCTCGAAGTTCTCAGATATGTCTTTTTAATGACTACGATCTGTTTACAGGCAAAGGAACTCTAAATGTCAAGGGTTATATCAGCTGCATAAACTTCGAAAGTGATACTCGTATGGCAATAGAAATATTTCCTTATGCAGGGGAATAGCTCAAATACGACAGTTGTGGATCGTATTCTTTCCTTTGCAAACACAGAGGAACGTAATAAGACAGCGGGTTGTATTCACTGTAATTGAATAATTAACAATACAGTAACACTATAGGATTGTTATATATTATCTAACAAAATACTGAAAATGATGCCGTGAAGTTTGTTTTGAATAATATGATACACATTAAACTTGTTTTGTAGATTTTATAAACAACAAATACGAATAGTAAACTATTCTCATAATTCATAATTATCAACAAATTGTAAGTAACTCTGCCAACAAGACTGTAACTCTGTCGTCATGACTACATAAATATAAATAACTCTGCCCGTCAGGACTGTAAAAGTGTAAGTAACTCTGCTATCAAGACTACATAAGCGTAAGTAAATCTTCTGTCAAGACCATATAAGTGTAAATAACCCTGCAGTTAAGATTATAAAAGTGTAAGTAATTCTTGCCTTGGAGACTGTAAAAGACTATAAAGTTATTTAGCTAAACTCACGGCTCCCCGGTATCTGTGGAATTCAAAAGTTTTTATCCCATTGTAAAGCTTTGTGCTTTAAAATAACAAAAAAAGCTAAACCCAACAAAATTAACAGTAACATGATCTCGTCTGTTTGGGTGCTATGTTTGTTTTCAATCTAAGATCTTAATTTTCGCATATTAAACTATACATTGTTGGATAAGGAATTCTAAAAAAAACAAACACCTAACAATAATTTTCTGAGATAAAAGTTGGAAAAGTCTTAATACAGTCTTTTCTTAAAATAAAATTAGATTTATCATTTCCTCAAAACAAATATTATAATTTCTTCAAATTTCTGAATTTTTCATTATATTAAGTCGCATAAATGTTTCCATAAGGGCAATTCCACGTTGGTTTTATTTGCTGTGTCCACAACAGTAAATCAAACCTCGGATTTTAGCATTGTGAGTCATCAGACTACCACTGTCCATAAAGAAATGACAAGATTACTCGACAATCAAAATATACTCGATTTACCCCTGTAGAAATGCTTTGTTTGTAATACAGTTGGTTATATGTGAAGCCATAAATTCAGGGGGAGTCAATGTGCATGTAGTTTCATATTCAACTTATCGTTAATATCATATGTGTTGCAGTATTCGTCGTTTACAAATCACAATTTATTAATGTAATTTATATTTTTACTTAAAACGAGAAGTTATAGTTAAGTATTTAAGTAAAATTAGAACTTTGTTTTGTATTTAAAATAACCTTAGCTTTCCAAATATAAATAACTCTGCCCGTCAGGACTGATGAGCGATAACAATGAAGCTAAATTACTTCAGGTAACTGAAATAATCTGTTGCATAGTATGAGATCTCAATGTCTTAAAATTTGAGAATCGTATATTTTGTTTTATTTATTTCGAAACGAACTCAAGCTATAAACTGATATATCTGAATCCACAAAACTGCAGCATATTAAATTAAATATGCAATACACATTATCAGATCCAAGATGACGAAATGTATCACCAAGGCTTGAAAGATACTAAAAGTCTCAGTTAGTCGAATTGCCAGTATAGTAAGACATATTACTATAATTTTTACATGGATTTCTAATTATTTTAACTTTATGGAACAAGAAAATTAGGAGATAAGAAAACCACAAAGAATTTGTCCCTTTTTTATTACATGAACTGTGAAACCTCTTACTAAATGTTTGTCAATTACTTTCCATTTTTATATTTACTTCTGGCTAAGGCTTACGATAAAATGACCACAGAGAACCTAAAATTTATATAGGATTTTGTAGTTTACACCAGCAAGAGTTTGAATTTCCATAAAACTAGAAGTTATATTTTAAAGTTAAAATAATGTTTAACGATTCGTTTGGGTGTTTCCTTAGTAAGTGCTCTCTAACGTGTGATACCTGATTGAAAATGTTATTACTTTCAGCTCCGAGGGTTTTATCCACTCACCATTTTACTCAAATGTTCTAACTACGCTTTATATTTATTGGTGTTGCTTGTTTTAGGGCAAAGCCACATTGAGCTATTTGTAGTATCTACCGCAAAGAATTATACCCCCGATTTTAGTGTTGTAAGTCCTTAAACTTACCCTTGTCCAACCGGAAGAGCACTTACTTTGAAATTTTCTCCACATCTAATTCATTATTTTTGTTAAACTCAAAACATTATTTTCACGATTGCTGATTTTAATTTTAGTCCTTTCAGCAAGCTTGCCTATGCAGAACCGAGAATTTAGTGAAGGTAACAAAATTAGTAATCTAAACTACATATGTTAGCATATTGGATAGTTAGAGTGAACGATTTTGCTTTACCATCTGCCTATAAAGTTAGAGATTTAACTGACTCACTCTTAAAATGTTTAAAGTCTAAAATTCTGAACTGACTTCAAGTAATACTTTGTTTGAAGTTATGATCAGATAGAGATAAGCCAAACAAAATATTATTTGTGTTAAGTTAGTTCACTGAAGCCAAACAGAAATATGTATGAGAACCAGAACACAAGTTCGTGAAAATTTTTTTTATAAAATTTAATACCGATCTCCAACTTTATGTCCTCCCGAGGGGTTGCGATCCCTGAATTAATTTAACCAGAGATGTGGATCAAAGTAAAAAAAAAGGTAAACTGATATTTTTTATAACTAAAAGTTTATGGACAAGATATCACAAACGAGATGAGAAGGCTTGTTTGCACTATTTATATTTTGAGTTATATTTCTAATTTTACATCTTTGAAACACAAAGTATTTTCTTTCATTCAATTTTTTGTAGTTAATAAAATATTAATAAATTAAAAAGTTACATAAATATTCATTGACTGTCAGAAAATTTGTTTTATAAAAACTTTATTATTAAACTTTTATACCTAAAATGTAATGTAAAAATAATTGTGCCAGACAGATAAGAAATTGTGCACGGAAATTTTGACTAGTCATTTTATTATTATAATAGAAATATTTTCAAGAGACTATCTAAACAATAAGTTAGGATATTGCTAACAACAATAAATCATACTTTCGTCACTTACGTATACATATATACAACAACGGGAAATGCTCGGACGTCATACATGTGATATTTTTTCAGTCCTCTCAACCAACCCTTAGTCGATCGAGTTACTCTGTATCTAAACCTTGTAGATGGCGTGTACCTATTTTTAGAGAAGCGACAGAAAAGAATTCAGGTTACTTGCTAGTTCCTTATAGTTGATACATTGGCTGAAACAAGTAAGCCTTGTTGTATATACACAATATATCAGATTTATTGTAATGTAAATATGTAAAATATATTAAATATAATTCGTTACAGTAAGCCTAAGACAAATGGACATGTTTAATGATTAATTTTCAAACAGAAGCCTCTGTGTTGCGTTGAAATAATGAAGCATGAGTTAGCTTATTGCATGTGACCGTTAACCTTTTCTGCTACTAAATCGGTTACTAAGGGAACCAAGTTATAGCAGTGAGCTGTTGCTCCCAGGTTGCCAGGCGAAACTAGCGTACGTGCTGCAGGAGAGACATGACAGAAGTTATATGATGTGAAGCTTTAGTGTTGCATTTATTTCCTTCGAAAAATGTTTGAAATTATAATTTTAATAATACCTTTTATTTTCTCGAGAACATAAAATACCGAAATATGTAAAATTGGAAATAAGGGACGCTATTTAAGATATTATATCAGGTCATATGTCCGACAATTTACTACAGAAAGTGCGTCACTATTTCTGTCTTTGTAGAAGGCTTTAATGACTAAAATACGTAGTAGGACGTGTATAAAAAATGCTAAGACTAGCTGTATGATTTAAATAAGAAATGTTCACACGAGATTGGTGGATACCACTGAATATTTTCAACGTAATTAAAAACTCAACAGTGCCTTCAGTATATATCATGTCTTCCCATAAGTAATGTCCGAAACCTTAATACAGAAAGTGCATCATCATTTTTGTTTTTGTAGAAGGTTTTAATGACTGAAATATGTAGTAGGACGTGTGTAAAAATGTTCAGACAAGTAAAAGAAACTAACCCAACTCCACTTTGTCAGATCATTAATCAAATAAATACTTATGAAGATGGATGTATCCGAGGAGCAAGTTAGGCACATAATGCTTTATGAATTTAAAAATGGCAATAGTGCAGCAGAAACTACATGAAACATTCAAGGTGTTTATGGTGCGGAGTCTCTTAATAAAATAAAATGTTGAAGGTGGTTTCAGAAGTTCAGATCAGGTTGCTACTGGTTAAGTGATGTGCCACGTTCAGGTCGTCCTGTTGAGTTTAATGATGACTTGCTGCTGACTACACGTGATAAAGGTTGTGCTGTAACAGAAGTACGGAAGCTTAATTCAACCCATTCAACAGTTCTCTATCATCTGAAACAGCTTTTAAAGGTGTCAAAACTTGGAAAATGGGCTCTCCATGATTTGACAGAGCCCAATCTTAGAGCAAGAGTGGACATTTGCACTTCTCTGCACTCTCGTGAACGTAACTTACCCTTTTTGAACAGGATAGTGATTGGAGGTGAAAAATGGATATATAATAAAAATGTTATACGCCGCAGATAATGATTCAGTGCCTCTTAATTCGCTAAAGCATAGCCCAAAATGGACCTCCATCCTAGGAAATTCTTGTTAAAGTTTGATGAGATATTGTTGGTGTGATCCACTTTGAGTTGCAGCCATTAAATATAACGATTACACCAAACTTCTATTGTCAACAGTTAGAGCGATTGAATGTCACACTGAAAGAAAAGAGGCTTACTTTGATCAATCGTAAAGGTGTTGTGTTACACCAGGATAATGCACGGCCCCATATAGCAAGGATCACATCTTATTATCATCTATTCCAAAGTTTGCAGAACTATCTTGATGAAAAAGAGATTTGAACACAGAAAGATGTCAAAACTACCTTCTCTACATTTTTTTTCCTCCAAACCCCAAGAATTTTATAGAAGTGGCATTTAGAAGCTTGTGAAGCGTTAGTATAGAAGGAAGTAATTAATAATGATGGAACACATTATTTATTAAATAACATTATTTAAAAGCGTATGAAATCCTTTCTCTTTTTCTGAAACTTAGGAAATGACCTGGTAAAACGAACAATGATTTTAATTTACAGACTGATTTGAACGAATGGGGTAGAATAATATACAATTATCTTTAATCATCATTGCTATTTGGTTCCTTATTATTAGCCTGGAGTATTAGGCTATATTAACAGCTGTAACCAAAAAAGATTATCCTTTTGGTTTTCACCAGTATTCTAACTAATTAATTAACATTTGTATGGTTAAGAAATTAAGGTTACATGATACTATAATACTTCTTTAAAAATAAGTTAGATTTTGTAAATATGCAAATATTTTTTAACATTTAGCAAGCGATTCTTCCAAAATAATTCATTATTCCAGAATCATAAAACTAGATTAAGTTAAAGTAGTTTCATTAAATTAAAGGCCTTGTGATTTAATAAATGGAAGTCGCAAACTGCATCCGATTTAACTTCAACACAGATTAAATATATTAAGCAACATTTAATGCATTCAGGAAGAATTTTAAAATACAACATAAAATGTTTCGTTTAACTAGGTATAGATACAAACTGTTTGATAACAGACATAAATTATGAAGTTTCATAAATGTGTAATACCTATTTTACTAATACAATTGTAAAATATTAGAAAAAATGCCCAATTAACCGAAAACAGTTATGAATTTTCTTTAAAAAATGTCTAGTTCAACTAGTACAGTTGCAAACTCTGTTAAAGAATACTTTATTTGTATAATACACTCGGGAACTGTGTTAAAAATATTATATTTATATAATACAGTTGTGAACTGTATAGAGTAATACTTTACTTAACTATTGCAGTCGTAAACAACTATAAATAATATCTGAATTAACAAGTACACTTGTAAACTGTGTTTAAGAATATTTTATTTAACTACTATAAATGTGAACTCTGTTAAAGAATATTTTAGTTAACTAGTACAGTTGAGAAATTTGTTAAAGAATATTTTGTTTAAATAGTACAGTTGTGAACTTTGTTAGATAATATTTTGTTTAAATAGCACAGTTCTTAACAGTTTGAACACTGAGAGAAGAAAACTTGTTTGAATTATGTTTCCTTTGTGACAACGATTTTTTACGTGGGGTTATTGGTTTATTCTAAGATGGCTAAAAACACCTGTATTTTACAAAATATGATAAAGGAAGTATATTAATAGTACATTTGCGTATTGTATTGTTTCTTTCTCTGAACCTGAGATTAAAATATACATAACAACTGAATAATAATGAACACAAGAATTAAACGTCAATTTAAAATGTAAAACACACCAAAAAGTTACGTTACTTGAAAACGTGCAAATATTATTAGCAGTAAAAGCATTTAAATTTTATTTTGACATAATTCACTTAAATCGCTTTAGATATATTTATAATAAAGTTGAATAACTAAGTTAATTCTCTAACCAAAAAAAATTGAAAATATTTTCTCAATGTTCAGGTTATTCTGTGCATGAATTCTCTTTTTTTCAGATACTACAGTTTTATAATTTAGAATACCGCCAATGCATTGCAACACAAAAAAAATATATTAACATAGAACAATCCTATTAATTATTTATTTTTAAACAATTCCACCTCCAAGAATGGTTAAAGTTTCACATGCACTGAGAATTATTCAGCTCCAGTTAGTTCATGTACCATAGGTTTTATTAAATTTAATGGTGCAGACCTTGCAAAATATTTAGCTCTTTTCTCTTTTATCTAGATCAATTACACGATCACTGTGAATTCCTTTTGATACAATTTATCTTGAAGTGTCTGCCTTTTTTTCATCGAGTTATTTTTCACCTTTACTGATAGTGAAAATGATTAACTCAATGCTGTCAAAGTCATCATCCAATGTAAAACCTATGTTTGAACGTATTTGGTCTCCTGGCATGTGATAAGGAAGAGCCAACAAACCAGATCTGCTAATTAACTCAACATCACTGATGTTCTCTATCCAACAGTTAGACATAACACTATTTGCACAGCATATAGTGAGAATTTTCACAGTCCTATGTTGGTTTTTTTAGGATTAAAAATTGTCTTGAATCTTGCCAGAAAAATTTTTGGTAGATCAATTAATATTTCGGAACAGTTCATTGTTCCGGTAAGTCTTAAACACTGAAGGAACAATTTGCTGTACAACTTGCAACTGAATCAAGAAAATATTGAATACATGAACATTATCTGTATTTTTTAAACTATACATTATTCGGCAATGTTATGTATACATACAATTTAGAGTTACCACTGAACTTGAGAATATTTACCCAAAACAAGTTCTCCAAAAACACTGATCTAATTTTGTTTGACTTCAAAAACTGACTTATAAACGAGGCTAAATTATTTTCTTTTGGCATCCATGTTCTCTGTTGATTCATGTCAAATTTATGTTTTGATGATTCTCTGTTGATTCATGTCAAATTTGTGTTTTGATGGTTCTCTGTTGATTCATGTCAAATTTGTGTTTTGATGGTTCTCTGTTCGACTTTTTTTTTCTAAATTATTCATATCTGCACATAGCTTTTCCCTTTTACTTTTTATCTTTCTTATAGTTTTTACACATTTTGCCTTATTCTCAACCTCTTATTTCACCACAAAATTTTGGTCACACAATTTCGTTTATAAGTTTCTTAATGGCTCTGACAAACCTGGAGAAGTATTTGATGTGTGAAGAACTGGTTATGCTCCACCAGCATGAATATGTGTACCAGTTTCAGTACTACATGAAACTTGTCTCTGTGCAACTGTTATTTGAATCATTGTATCCTCAATACCAACTGTTTCTAACTTTTCAAAGCAGGAAGGATTTGTTATTTTATTTTCGTCTAGACTGCCATCAGTCGCACAGAAATATTTCTGCAAACTTAAAACACTCTAAACAGGGTTTCGATACCCGTGATGGGCAGTACACCGATAGTCTATTATGTAGCTTTATACTTCAGTACAAATACACTAACTAACTGAGCGTACATGTTGTGCACAAAGTACATTTTAGATATTAACACTTTTATTAACAAAGCAGAGAATTATTATAGTTAAACACATAGCAGATATTCCAGATGGAGTTGCCCATAAGTTTAACTTCCCCTTTACATTTTCATTACCTTGTTAAGTTGTACCACTTACATAGGAATAAAAACAATAAAAATGGATAAAAATAAAAATACCAACAAGTTCAGTTGTTTTCGTTTTCTGGTCTTTTGAATAACATGAAATTTCCAAATACGAATTGTTACTTGCTTGGTGATAGGAAGTATATTCATAGTTTTTCATATAGTTTGCCTTGGTAATTTTCAATTCACACAGACCTAGGCAGAGTTCATAAAACCAGTTTACGCTACTAGAAAAAAATATTAATCCATTTATATACGTGAGATGAGTCATCACATTTTTACATAAATGTGAGAATTTTTAAGCATAATTGTATTAGCAAGAAAAATATTTGTTGAATTAAAAGAAGTTACGGTTAATTACTTAAAACAACAAATTGTATATATATATACATATATATAACACAATAGCCCTGGTTATTTTTTATAAATAACATTTTTATAAATCCTTAAAAATGTCATTTTCAAGGACAGCACTTCTATATCATAGGGATATTTTAAATAATATAATTTTAAATTATATTTTGCTTTTTTCTATTGTCAAGAAGCTTTTATTAACGTAATTTTAACGTGATCATGTTTTAAGACTGACAGTGGTGTAGATGTTTGGTGATTGAGTGCTGCTGGCCAGCTGCTTTTCCTCTAGTTAGTAGTTGAAAATTAAGGACGGTAGCAGATAGCTCTAGTAACTGATAGCTTTGCCAAAAATACAAAAATGTAAATTTATAAAGTTTTAGTAACTTAACACTTATGTTTATCCGAAGTTCAGTTATCTTTTGCTTACTTTGATTTTTAGTCCAAGTTTTTAGATGCCGGCTAGAAACTTGACCTGTCTATCTTCTTGATTAAATTTCATGTTCAGTCATTTTTAAATCTAAATGCACTGAAATATGTATTTAGTTGCATAGTTATTGAGATTCGTTTTGTGATAACTTTGCAATATGTGGATTAACGTATAAATTAGAATGACATTTCGCCATCTGTAATACAATAAATTTTATTATCCACTTATTGAACATCATCTTAAGCTTTATGATATCCACTGCATTCTGTGCAGCTGATTGGGTAGTAACTGTGGGTCGTAAGTTACTTTCAATCTCTCTGGCAGCTAATGTATTGCACTCACATATGAACGACGTAAACTATGACCACTGAAAGTAAATTAGCGGATATTACTTCCTACACATCTCTATAATCAGTTACTAAGAAGCAATGAATTACGTGCTGAGTAAATAATGTTATAATACAATATTGCCCGGGAGTGTCTATTCTTTTCTGTTGACAATTAAACATTATGATATGAATATATTTAGTGTACACAGTAGGAATATATATATATAACTTTTCCTGCTTTATCTTGATTAATGTTGATCTTTCTTATTTTCTTTGACTCACTTATTTTCCTCCAAGTGGACTACATCACCTCAACCTGACACTTCTCTTGCATCACACTTAATCTTCTTCCTCAACAAATTACCATTACCTTAACTTTTCATTTTTTCTCAACTTCATATTTTAAATTCTTCAATTCACGCAGCCTTTTCAGAAGGTTGAGCACGTTATATCAAAACAATTCCAAAAACGCAAATCAATAAGTTCAATTAAACCACACAGCCAATATAACGTAACGGTGAAATGACGTATATGAGACTTACATTTTGACACTGTTTGGCTTTTCTTAGGTAATGATGCTACAGAAAATTGTAGCAGCTCTTTCCACGCAAAATATTCATACATTCAGATCCTAAAAATGTGTTCAGCTTCATTATTTATAAGTTACAAGACTTGGATATGCCTTGCACTTAATAGTATTAGAAAACAAGAAATATGGATCAATTTGGGGTACCAGTATTATACAGTAAAAGGTGCAATAAGTCGTACTTCAGCATAGCGAGAATTCACTTGCACAATGTTTTGTAGCAAAACTGTCCATGTGATCCAGGCATAATAAAAAGATTCCTGTCTGTAAAAATTACACAGTCACGTGTACACAAATAGCTTTCACTCCATATGCAGAAAAGAAAGATCTGTATAAACTATATTATCGGAGCATAGCAATGAAAAACCGGCAGTACGTAATAATACTCAATGAAGTGAATGTGTACCTTTACGTAGTGCCCAGCATGTTGCAAGACTCTATTAAAAGATATTCATGTTCTTTTCTGAACGTTACACTCTGAAAAAGTTAGAAATCGGGAAAGTTAATACATAGGTCAAATGTATTGTAAACAATGTTCTGAACCCTTTAGGCTACAGAGAAATACCAGATTTGTTTGGAAACGAGGCCAACAAAATACGAGTTTTCTAAAATAAGGATTACGGGCATGTTGTTTTTTTTAACCGCAGTATGGCTCCAACAACTGACGAGTGAAGCAAATATTTATTCTATTCCGTACGAAGACATACCGTTCAAGCTGCCTTTTCTGTCTGATCACACTGCATAAAAGGGCACTGGAAATCTGCCATTTTATCATACACTAGATGGATTTTGGAAGGCCTATATGGAGGAGTGACGTGCATTGAACACTATCATCTCAATGACTGATCCCTTAGCGTTGAAACTACGCTGCAAGTCTATTGTTAAGACGCAGATGGCTAAGTAGGTAAAGACTGTAACAACATGGTGAGACTTTAACTTTGTTTTAATATAACGTAATAAATCCTCTGTATTACTTCTGTCTATCCTCCAACTGTACGGTTTGAGCTCAATTCTTAATATTTAACTTAACTCGAATAGACCACATTTTGCATCAGGTTGATCAATTTATATGTTGTCGTTTTTTATTTTTTTCCTGTTATAACACTAAGTGTAAAGATCTTACTATTGCAGTCTAATGTATCCACCAATAAGCACTACTTAAACCTGTTACTTTATCGTTTTGATTCAGACCCTACTACTTCAATAACTGTATTACTTCAACCTCAGATGCGTTTTGTTTTCAGACACTACTACTTCAATATAATTTTCTCCACCAAACTTTACTTCCTCAACCTAACTTTTTCCTACAAGATACATTAATTCAGGCTAATATTTATTTCTAGACCTTACTAATTCACCTTATGTTTGGTCGCAAATCCCACTCCAAAGTGGCGTTTCATTCAAATTTCTACTAATACAACCATTTTTTTTACCCTAGAATTCTTTAACCCATTGTTTATTTCCAGACTGTACTACTCCCAACTTTGTGCTTTCATACAGTTCAACATAAGCTTAATATTTTTCTTCATCTGTTAATACTTCAACCTAGCATTCATACTGTATTACTTCAACTTAATGTTTAATATCTCGTTTAATAATTCATCATTTCGACTTAATATTGTTCTTTCAGTTCTACTCTATCTTTGCATTGATTTTTAACATATTCCATTTAACTTATCTAGCCCAAGATTGTACTACTGAAATATAATATTTCTGCCATATTATATTACGCCAAATTAATATCTCCCTCTATACTACGATTGGGTGATTAACACGAATCTACACAATTTCCACTTGTATTCACCTCCTGTTTTTATTTATCTCTAAACTATAATGTACTGCTACAACTTATTGGTTTTGTTTGTAATATCCTGTACTACATTTACATATGAACTTAAATGTAGTTACAACTATTATTTCCATAATTCAGTTAGGCAACGTTTAGTTTCTAGACTGTACCATCCAAACGTAACACATAATTTGTTTGTCTTTATTTACTTACATGAGTCATCAGTGTTCATTAACACCTACACCTAGTTGTCAAAAGGTATATAATTGAAAAAAAGAAATCATTTACATTACCAATTTTTAGGTTGAACATTGGAAACGAACGTTACATTTCTTTAACAAATGTGTAATATATTATACAAAATATATTAATATACTAATTTACTTCTATCTAAACAACGTGGTTGTGTCAAATTTAAAGTTGTACTAGTCTTTTTCTAACAAG
The DNA here is from genome assembly GCA_011833715.1 of Carcinoscorpius rotundicauda. Lineage (NCBI taxonomy): Eukaryota > Metazoa > Arthropoda > Merostomata > Xiphosura > Limulidae > Carcinoscorpius > Carcinoscorpius rotundicauda. Next base: position 42,505,326 of record CM022396.1, on the reverse strand, counting down.
AGTTTAAACCAGTAGGTCTTTTATCCTAAGGCATAGAAGAAAAAATCAAACGAGACCTAATTTAGTTTAGCCCTACTTGAAACAACCTTCTGGCTTTTTAAAATTAATAACAACTGTCTTTGCTTTTGTGGTTGTCACAAGCACAGTTACCTTCACGCACGTCACACCCTATTTCTACGAATAAACGACGTCTCTAGAGGGGGCATCAAGTAACAGATTACCTTCTGAAACATGAAAGAAACATGTTAGGCAAACCGCCCTCTACAGGGGGCTGTCACATTTAAGAGTCAGAGTCGGGCAATTCGAATCCTAAGAGAGTTAAGATTCAAGTAAATAACCTTATCGCTGTCGGGATACCCTTAAAAATAAAAATCCTTGACCCCCTAGGTTGTTATAGGTTTAATTCAATTACCTTGCTGTCGGTTATGTGGAGGAAATAGAGAATAAACACATTTGGAAATTATGTTTTTGTTTTGCAGAAAATGATATCCCAGTAATGATTTCTGCAAAATATCATTACTTATGTCTTGTTCATACCTTTCCTGGGTAGAAAGTAAGCAAAACATATAGCAGTGTTTGCTTTTGAAGACATTATTTATATTTATTTAAAAGAAAAGTGTAATGTTTATATTGTTATTATTTAGACATAGTCCATTCTTATTACAGTGTCTGTCCATCTATTAAGGCAAAGGAAAACTTTGTCGAATAGTTTGTTGTTGCTTTTTCTTTGTCATAGGTTTGATAAAAGTACACCACTGTGATAAATTTAATCTTGAGTATAGATTTAAGTATTTTCAATCTCAACATCTGCGCGTGTGGACAGTCAGGTCAGAGAATCCTAGTTTAACCTTCATAATAGCCATCTTTATTAATAATAATCGATCAGTTGATTGATTGATTTTAGAATAACAAAGATTTAACTTGTAAAACTTTATCATAAACTTGTGCCAGTAAAACATAAATTTTATTTTTGAGTTATTGACGAAGAACTTTGTTAAAACGCTCAAAAATCTTTGTTTTAGAAAATAGTGAATGATAAATCATTGCATTTATTGCAGATGCTAGTAATGCATAATACGGTGTCATGTTTCGAAAAAGTACATTGAAAACCTTGCTGCAAAATATAAAATAAAATAATGACCGGGAAAATGTGGGGTATTTTTTTCCATTTGATCTGATATGAACTGCGTTGAATTCGAGTAAAACAGTTTCATCCCTCGCACCTAACATGCTCGCCTTTTTTTACGCCCGGCATGGCCAAGCGTGTTAAAGCGTGCGACTCTTAATCTGAGGGTCGCAGATTTGCATCCCCGTCGCACCAAACAAATTCGCCCTTTCAGCCGTGGGGGCGTTATAATGTGAGAGTCAATCCCACTATTCATTGGTAAAAGAGTATCCTAAGAGTTGACGGTGGGTGGTGATGACTAGCTGCCTTCCCTTCCTACACAGCTAAATTAGGGACGGCTAGTACAGATAGCCCTCGAGTAGCTTTGTGCGAAATTCCAAAAACAAACAAACAAAACCACTCATATGAATGTTGTAAACACACTAACTATTGCCATTACTTCTACCTTTTCTGAAATATTCACAGAATACACAAATCTTAATAATGAAAACAACCTAACATATAAAATCATTAAAATAATTATGATAAACATAAAAAATAACATACATAATGAACTCTATTAAACATGGATAAATTCACAGTATTACACATCAATATCCAAAGTGCTATTGCTTCTAACACCTTTCCCCGTTAAATTTACATATCTGATAAAATCAAATTTAAATAATATTAATTAATAAAACATGCTAAAATACAACAGCCACCTACGTAATAGGCATAAAAAAGAAAAGTATAAATGTACATTGCCTTAAAAGGACCAGTCTAATATTAATATTAATCCATAAAATTCAGTGAATTCCAATAACGCAATGGAAGGAGGAAGAGGTCTCGGTGTACCTGGCCCTCCATTGTACATACCCAAATACCAACACAGAGGAGTTTTTTAATATTTATTCAATTTAGTTTTTGTTTGCGACAATAGTACTTCGATACAATATTAGTTACTCCATTGAGTAATCCATTGATAAGCTTAACAAGTAGCAAAAACTTGCAGTCACATTGGTATTTGTTCAACTAGAGCTCTACAGTTTATTTGATTGCTTTTCCTACGCAATTTTAAATATAGTGAAAAGGTTCAGCCACATAATAAATATTTTACAAATTTGTTGCTTTGTTATAAGTATTATATTAGAGCAAACAATAAAATGTAGGTGGTGCTAATTTTCAGAAGGTGAAAAAGCAATGAATGAAATTTGATTTAGTAAATGCTAAATTGATGACGATAACTGACGTTAAATCGAGTAATTCCAGTTAACTCAATGCATGGCCCATATACAAGTTGTAATATATACTCTTTGAGTGGAAACCGGCTACTCATTCTATGTAATATAGAACGTAATGTCATCCAGCACTTAACAAAGTAATAAAAGTATCGAAGTTACGACCCAACAAACTATACTTCTTTCAGATTTTCTGTGGCCTATTTTGAAAAATTCTCCAAAGCTGATTTTTTATGAACAGGTCCATTCAAAGATTATGATCAAGTGTGACGAATATATATTACGTGTATCAGTAGTGAGAATGTATTAAATTTCTATCTCTGTCACTCCCAGTAGCACAGCCATATGTTTCTGGACTCACACCGCTGAAAACCGTGTTGGGCAGAGCACATTTAGCCCATTGTGTAACTTTGTGCTTAATTTAAAACAAATAAATAAGCAATCCATCTATGTTATTTTTTAATATCATTGTTAAAATAACTGACATGACAACAAAAAGTTACGTCTTCTTTTAAACCAAGAGAAGAAATGTATAATGGACACAAACTGTCTTTAAAATGTTGATTATGAGATTAATAGCAGAGATAATAGCATAAATAAAAACATATTTAGAAAATAAAAATAGTAGAATGAGAAATACGTGGAGGTACGGATACATTTTATATTAAAAGTTAAGCCAATGTATTGAATCAATATAGTAAAATAAATTATTCATTGGTGAAGCACTGTGAACAGGTCCATTAAAGAAAAACACATCAAGTACATTTTTAGAAAGTTATTAAGTGGTAAAAGTAAATTCATTAGAAGATTATCTTTTAGTTTGGCAAGTCACTGATAATAGAATTTTCTGTTTAAAAAAACCTCCGGTGATATATCGTGTACGAAAATATATTTGAATATGGGCGGGAATGTGAAATAATCATACAGTTCACTAATAGAAATATGTAACTTTGTTTCGAAGACTAGATGAATAGCGCACTGATTCTCAGTCCTTCGACTGTCGTAAAAATAACTCCAGGTGAAACAAGGGTGGATGATAGTATCGAACGAACGAAGTGAAATATTTTGTTCAATTCTCTAGGTTGACCCAGACAACTTTTTCGGAATGTATGTACACTGTACAATTTTGTGAGCAAGTACAGATAGTAAGCTTTAAAGGACAATTTTCTATCGAAAGCAACACAAAGGTAGTTAAAAGTAGAAGAAAGATGAAATGTCACTGAAGGGAACATTAAAAGTTTAGTGTTGCAACACTTGTATGCTTGATATTGATACTATTGATGTTTAGACAGCATCGATATGTGAGAAACTGATTTAAGCGGTCAATAGAAATTTATTAATAAAAACCATAGCTAAAAAGGATGCAACAAAAGCAATGTCATCAGCATATAGAAAAAAAACGTTAATATCTGACGGCCGTTGTGTGTTTGTTACAAGAAGTAGCGAGAGTAACCTTGCGGTTACGAAATGGTATAGGAAGCATGTATTCTATAGAACGCTTTGAAGATAAAAATTGATTAGCCTTACAAAGCTTGCACTGAGGAACATTTTTCAGTGTTTATAGAACAGACATTAGTAACAGACTGAATCAAAAAGTTTTTTCAAACTCAATAATCAAGGATGACGGGTTGGTATTGAAGCGTCTGATACTTTTAAAAAGTCTGAGTAATTGGTCATGAAATCAGAGAGAAGACAAAAGTATGTTTGATTGGATGGTAAAGATCGACGTTCGGGAATATAGAATGGTGCAGTTGTGTGACAAGAATGCGTTCAAAGGTCTTACTTAAAACATTGTGAGGTTAACTGGGGTTCCCGCTGGGATAGCGTTTAATCTACGGATTTACGACGCTAGCATCAAAGGTTTGATTCCACTCGTTGGACACAGTAGATAGCTCGATGTGGATTTGCTATAAGAAAAAACACAAGCTGATTGAGCAGTAAGAATGAGCATCACTATCATCTTTATCGGGTTTATACAAGAGTAAAGTAATAGCAAATTTCAAAGACATTTAATAAGTAGAACAGAAGATAATATCTAAAAGACTAGCTTCTTGGTTCACCAATTCTTCTGACTGACGCGTAAAAGTAATGTTAAATAAAATAAATAACATTATTAATATACAATCTAGAGGTAAAAAACAACAACAGAATCTCATCCTAACAAAGCTAATAGACCTAATTTTGGTTTGTAATGATTGGTAAAATATTACAGTTCATGAACATAATCTAGTTTAAACAATTGTTATTCAAGTAAATGATAATATAAATAACGTCTCGGCCATTACTGTGTTAGCAATGGATGTAGCAGATATAGTGCTTATGTATTCGTTAATTTCTTCACCAAACCAAAACCTGTATTACAGTGAAGAAACGATGACGTAAGGTCTAATGTACTCGTTGATTCGCTACAGCTGCTCTAGCAGACTAGCTTCTCTGCTTGGAAACGTAAGCAAAAATAAAGCAGGCCTTACACAGTGGTGGAATTGAAGTATTATGTTTCGTTTTGACGTACTGTCTTTCACTCGCCACTAATGGCCTACTACGTTTCCGTTGCTTTGAATAACCTGTGACATACCGTCACTCCACCCCTCTAGTGGCTCGGCAGTAAGTCTTAGAGAATGCACCGCTAAAAACCGAGTTTCGATACTCATGGTGGGCACATCACACACAGTCCGTTGTGTAGCTTTGCACTTAACAACGAACAAATAAAATACTGTCAAGGTCAATAAGCTGTCACTATTCAGATTAACAGTTTGTAATGATTTAAACAGCACGATAAAATATCACAGTTTACGAACCAAAATCTGACTCAGACCAAACCAATTGTTATCTACGTTACTGATGGACCTCGGTATTTGACGAAGGCCTCGTTGGCATTCGATATAACAAATATAGTATTATTTTCCTTTACTTTTACTCACACGTTCTAATATAATTGTAAGGTATAACCAGTAAAATAAAGAAACTTTACTGAGTTTGTTGGATGTGGATGTACACAGTATCATCTTGTTCTGATACAGTACCACATTTTTTTCTATCACTGATTGTGTGCTATATTTTAAAATAAGTTAATAACGTTTGTGGTATATAGCATATAAGACATATGTTGGTGATGTAACAATATAATATCATGTATGATATTATATTATATCACAAAACACTGATAATATTTTTTAAAAATAAATACTTTCTTTACCAGTGGCTTAGCTGTAAGTCTGCAGGCTTATGACGCTAAAAATAAAGTTTCCATTCCAGTGGTAGGTATAACATGGATTTCAAACCCATTGCGTAGCCTTATGCTTACCAGCTAACAAACCTATACTACCCCTATACAGTTTTCCATTAAATATTTGCACTCAGTTTGAAAGCGTATAACTATAAAGTTTTCATCTCTGTACTCAAGCTGTTTTATAATAAGCTAAAGGTCTTTATGTATGTTGAGACTGAAAGTGTACTTGATTTTTATCTCTAAAATTTTGCTACGTATAAAAACGCAAAATACGTCAGAAAAGCCAAAAATGGGCTTTTACACAGAGACGTTAATAACAAATATTCTCCTTTGATTTACTACCATGTAAATCATAATACTTAATTGGCATGTAGATTTTGCATTTTTCAATTTACTCTTCTGTCGGAATATTAAATATTACCGAAACAGTTTGTAAAATATTTTTTCAGATAACAAGTTGTTATTTTGTTTCTAATAAAACATTGAACGGTAATTTATGTTCTCTCTTTACAGAAATGTTAGTTTACCAAACTAAATAAATCACATATTACTGCCTCGAAAGTTAACTCAATCCAAAATACGTGTACAAGCTGTAATAAGTTTTCCTTTGATGAAAACCGGCTACTAATCCGATGTTACGTCAGCTAACACTAAACAAAGTGATAAAAGTCTTAAACCTACATAACATAACATGCTATATTTCTTTCACTTTTTATTATTATTTTTCCCTGTTAATTGGTGTGCAGGAAATTACCTGGATTTTCTGAGAAAATAATGCAACAACATTTAACTAAAATAGAGTATAGTGACCGAATACAAGGGGTAATATGTTATCGAACTATGAAATACTTTGACATGTGATTTCTATTGTTTCACGTTGGCCTCGCTGAGCTCATGTAGCTAGAACTTTTGAAAACAATCGAAATGTTTAAAATCCATTCAAACGTTCTATAATGTCCCAAGGGAGCAGTTTTACGTTTCCCGAGAAAACCTCCTATGCAGATAATATACCTCGTTATCAACAACTACGTGCCTATTTAAAAAATAATGGTAGGGTTGAGACAAAACATGATTAAATATGTAATGAATTACAGCTGCATTTCTTTTAAAGGTGATATGGTATGTTTAACATCAAAACAAAAATCACCGCGGTATACTGAAGTTAAGAGATGGCTAAACAACAAACCAGAACTGACTGTGGTATGTTGTAGTTAAGGGAATGGCCTTAAATGACAAAGACAAATGTTATGTGAACAACGTTTGACTTCAGCCAATAGGCATGTACAGAAACAATACAATGCTTGAAAATAAAGAAATGATTGGTAAGTTTAAAAGCGAGAAGGTCTAATACATCAATAATGTATTAGAAATTTATGTGCAGCGAACAAGTATCAATTTTTTTCAATGATTTATTCCGTGCTTAACGTAATTCTAACAGATCAAATACTGACACATCTTTACACAAAATACTCTAAATTTTTGTATTAATATCGTGGTAGCAAGTTTGAGTATCAGTTGTGTTATCTATTTGTATAAAGCTGATATATTTCAGTTGTTCAGACATAGTATCGTGAAGTAGATCGTATTTAGATTTAAAAATGAGTTGAATGAGTGTCCAGTTTAACTTTAATGCCTTCTTTTCAAAACTTCTTTAAAATTTCATTGCATATATATGAAACGAAAAAGAGGTTTGGATTCATATAATTCGAAGCTACATTCACTGTTTCTTATACCACTGAAGCGCATCATTTATCAGACTGCTAATAACACCAACCTAGTTTAACATCCTTATGGTTAATATCATGAAGTATATTGAACAAATGAGTAACGAACTATACAATATATATATATATACGGTCATGTGGTTATGACAGAAAAAGCTCCTAATATCGCTGTTAATTTATGTGTTGCTCTAAAAAAAACAACACTACTGCAAGTTTAAGAAGTTTCTAAAAAAATCGTAAGCTAGCAACCGAGAATAAAATCAAATAAAAAAGACATCAGTTTTTAGCTCCTGGTTCCGAGACAAAACAAATACAATAAATAGCTTGAAAATCTTAACAATCTTCTTTGATACTTCTTCCAAACTGCAGTACATAAAATACTTTTGTATAAATGCCAGTTACTGGGTTCTTGAAAATATATACAAAACCATTTAGTCAAGACAGTTCACAATTCAGCTGCACGTAACCGCCCCATAACTAACGGGTTGCTAATAAAAATTCCTAAAAGATCAGGTAACAAGTTACGTCCTATCAGTTACTTATTGAATAACCTCATGAGACAATGTTTGGTATCACAACAAAATGCTTGGTAGATTCATAGGTCATGCATTTTCAAATCAAGTGGTCGGTTGCTGAATGATCAGATAGTCAATATTAACCGTGAGGCGATTATTTTATTATATCATGGATCACCTATTGTATCACTCAAATTATTAGAGTTTATAATTCCTAAGTTGACCACGAGCAATGAAACGAATAATTGGTACAGCTGTTGTTTCTGTTATCAGATTAAATCTTGTCTTATAAAAATAGCAACCTTAAAAGAAAAGTTTTATTTAACTGAACGTTTCAAGAAAAAAATAAGATTTCCTGTAATTTTTCTGGTCTAACATCAAATATATCTAAGTGCGAGAAACTTTATGTCTTGCAATTCTGTATATATTCAGAAAAGCCCAGACTTGGCATGGTTTGGTGGTTATAGCACGCGACTAGCAATCTGAGAGTCGCAAGTTTGAATCCCGTCACCAAACATGCTCGCTCTTTCAGCCATGAAATGTGACAGCCAATCCTTGATAAAGAATAGCTCATGAGTTGGTAAATGAGTAAATGGTGTTTGCTAGCAGCTATTATCATTAAATTAGGAACGGACAGTGCATATAGCACTCAAGTAGCTTTGCGCAAAATTCAATAAACATGCAGAAGGTCTCATGTTTGATTATTTGTTTTTCAATTTCGAGCAAAGCTGCACGGGACTATCTGCGCTAACCGTCCCTAATTTAGCAGTGTAAGACTAGAGGGAAGACAGCTGGTCATCACCACCCATCGCCAACTCTTTGGTTACTCTTTTTACCAACAAATAATGGGATTCACCGTCACATTATATCGCCCCCCATGGCTAAAAGGGCAAGCATGTTTTGTGCGACGGTGATTTGAACCCCCGATCCTCGGATTACGAGTCGAGTGCCTTAACCACCTGGTCATGCCGAGCCTTTGAGTCTTTCCGGAAACTATACAATCATACAGTCTAAAATAATCTGAAACATTAAATGTCATTCATCTTATCATTTGAGTTGGATGTCAGTGCATACAACATCAGACATGTATAAATGTTAAGGTGTTAATTCTTTCATCATTAACGAAACAAAGTTAATCAAAATATCTCTTTTTATTTAATAAATAATGATTTGTTTAACTAAGTTTTATGTCTTCCTTACTGGCTCGATGCAATAAAGGCTAACCAGTATTTTTTGGTGTTTAAAAATTTTGCTTTAAAATTCATGTTAAAGATACATACGAACACCCTATGTTTTCACAGATAGATTAGATAAAGCAGTTTAGCCTCACGATATCAGATTTTAATCTGTAAACTAAGTCTTAAACATTATACATAAATAAATGATACGATCACCGAGTCTTACAAATACAACCATGATACAGTCACGCTGTGTGACAAGGCCTATATTTAATACCAGTTGCCTACGTGTTTGGGATCCGACTTGACATCCAATAAATCAGGCTTTGCAAAGCGTTTAGGTCGTGCTATAACATCCACCAGTTAGACATGGTCGCTGTAGTTTCCAGAAGTCTCGCAGGGTGTTTCCAAAAGATTCAAATCAGGGCGTTGGGTTGTACTTAGAAATCTGAAATTTATCTATGAAGTATCAATATTAGAACATAGTGAATGACACGAATTTTTTTAAGCTTCAAATAAAGCTCTTACTGAATATTTGACTTGAGCTTGTCAGTTTTTGTTCTTCTTAATGCAACTAGAAAGAAGCTGTACAGCTACGTCTAGTATAGATATCTTCTTCACCGCGCGTTCGAGACATGAAATATACTTGCTCACGTTGTACAAATAATTCCACACTAATGATGAGCTAGTATTAGATTTATTGTAAAATGTAAATAAAGAGGCTTAATATTACCAAAAGTGTACCATCGAGGTCCACGAGATCCTTCGAAAGGGTACGGAGGGTATGTTCTAAAAGATAATTTCAAGTTTTCAGACTTATGTAAAAGTAATGGCTCGTCAAAATAAATGAACAAATATTGTTTTATTCATATAATCAGTCTCGAGCAAAACTTGATTTGAAAGAAAAACAACAAAATAGCAAAATATTCATATCTATTTTAAATCTCGAATTATATAATATCCTTTAAAAATGAATATTTACGAAAATAATCATTCATCGACGAAAATTAATCTTTCAAAAACATGAAGTAAAAGAAAAGAATATTCAAGAATATCGAGCGGTTTACATTTCCTTATATAACTACTGTTACTTTTAAACGACAAAGACCATGAATATGCATACGTAATGGGTAATTCATTAAGCGTAATCAAATACTTGATTTCTTTTTATTGGTAATGCTTACTGTTTCATCAAATGTGTATTGTACTATATATATGTGCCCCCCAGTGGCTCAGCGATATGTCTGCGGACTTGCACGCTAAAATCCGAGTTTCAATACCCGTGGTGGGCAAAGCACAGATAGCCCATTGTGTAGCTTTGTGCTTAATTCAAAACAACAACAACTATATATATGCATACTTATATACAGATTAGTGATTTTATATTAAAAAGTTCCCATTAAACCATCAGTGAGTTCAGAAAACGGGATATTTAAAAGTTGGGCTTTAAAAGCTATAATCAACGTTTGTTCTTTCATTCATTTATCCTAGTCGCAATTCATTGTTTGATTCGTTTCATATATTTGCCCAGCATTATGCAAGGGTTATCTATACTAACTGTTCTAAGTTTGAAATGGTAGACCAGAGAGAAGACACATGGTCAATAGTACCCTTCACCAACTCTTGGGCTGCTCTTAACGAATGGTGAAATTTGACTGTCACGCTTATAACGCTCACTTAATCCCAAAGTGAGGTGCAAGAATTTTTGCGTCAACAGAACTCGAGCCATAGAGTATACAGTCCAACACATTAACCACTGGGCCACGCCCGACCCAGTTCATACTTAATTTTTCTGTATATTTTTATTTTATACATTAATGTTGGATATTATAAAGCTATTTACAAAGATATCTATTATATGGTGGATACTTTCCTTCCTTTAAATAAAATTGTTTTTGGCCCAAGAGCAACTTTAATATTAAGAAAGCGTGTTTATTATTAAAATAAGAACATAACCTCGAACTCGTACCTCTTTATTTTATCTTAATTAAACGGTTTAGTAAATATTAAAATAAATTTTAGGTATACGTACATGTAAAAACATGTACATGTAAAAATATGCATGGTTTTGTTTCTTTATATCCTGTTAAGCGCAATGGCACAAAGTGGGTTATTTGTGTTGTGCTCAACAACGGTATTGAAACGCAGTGTTTGGCGTTGTAAGTTATAAGTCACTGCGGAAGTGTATGCATCTGTGTGCAGAGACAAAGCTGAATAAATGAAAATATGTGTTAGTTCACTGAGAAGTACATGAACTCTTTCCTTTAGTTAGAAAAATCTATGCATTCAATTCTATACCTACATGTTTACATATATGTGGAAATGTTGCAGTTACAACAAAACTAAACTGAATTAGTGCTTCCCTTTAAGTAGCCTAAGGCCATAATAATTTTTTAAAACTAGTTCCAAAAGCAACTCCTGAATGTACCGAGAACAATTTGTTTACTAATTTTTATAACTCTCATCCTTCCTATTTAATTACCATTAATAATTATAAGCAATTCAGTATTTCAGGATACAAATAGGATCATAACATGTAGGTGACAGAGCCCTTGGACCAGCCACAAATAATTCATTTACTTAAATGATAATTATTGAATGCACTAACACTATCTTTGCTTCTAAATATACACAATAACCTCACAACTGAACATTCAGCAGCCTCTTTGAAAAAACGTAATAATAATCCTAACAGTTATATCTTTACACCTTTTTCTCAGAACCAAGATACCAAAGTGAATAACAGTACAATAAAACCTGTTTGTCATCATAACAGTTGTTAAATGAGATATTCAATGTTTAAACATAGAAAGTTTCCGTGGATTATAGAGCCAAGGTATCATGAATTGCTTAGGTTTATAAAAGAAACGTTTCTAAAGTTCTGGCACGTGTGATGTTTTATATTCTGATAGGTTCAATTACTTCTTCTTTCATTTTTATCTTCAAGTTTTTAAGAATAAAATCAGTTTACATTACATCGAACCGTTTCAGAAGTTATCAACATTCCGTAAAGTGAAGAAGTGAGTTTGTACTAGTATAAAAATAAAGGAGTAGTGTCATATACTTCTTTTCAAATTTGAAAAATAATTTGACCAAATGATCTCCACAATAGCTAGGAGAGGTTACAAGCTTGTAGATTGCACTTGTAACTTCAAAAGATATCTATCAAAACTTATTATTCCTTCAATAAGAACTGCTTTAAACAAGAAGGGCGGGTAAGAATTTTTCAACCTGTTAGTAACATATTGATGTACCACAAATTTCTAACTCATATTGGAGTCATTATTATGTTTACGGACTAAATGATCAAAGTTCTTTAAGCACTGCTTCATATAAACTATACCGTGGTTGGCTGATCATAAATAGCTCATTATGTAAGCTTTATGTTTTAAAACAACAAAAATAGTCAATGTTCAATTTACGAAGGTGCATGAACTCATTACTCCAAACGGTTGTTTATAGCAGAAGCTAACACTTAAAAAAAAAACCATGTAACAGTTTAAACCCGTGCTTATAGGATACTTTGCATAGATTCACATTTCAGCATTACTTTTGGTACTGGGATAATGCGTTTATAAACTACTATTAAATAGCTCATACTGAAATACGAGTTTTTACATCGACTATAAACGGTTGATTGTTTTTCTTAGGCTTATATTTAAACATAAGCTGTGATATAAGACTACAGCCTTGTGTAATTTATGTATAATGACAATAAAATATCAATTTTGATGTGAGTAGAGATATTTGTACACTTTCTACGTAAATGATCCCCGGTGGGACAACAGCAAGTCTCTGGATTTACAATGATAAAGTCAGGGAGTCGATTCTCCGCGATGGACACAGCAGATAGCCCGATGTGGCTTTACTATAACAAAAAAAACCCTACGTAGATTTGTATTTAAATCATCGTACAAACTAATGAGATTTTTATGTAATACTTAGTTCGTTGCATGTATTTACAGATCAGCGATAAGCTTGAGGACTTATACCACCAAAATCGGAGGTTCGATTCCTCGAGGCGAAAACAGCGCAAAAAAATCCGCTACGTGGCCTTGCGTTTAACCAGAAGCAACTATGTCTCTACATATCAAATAATTCATGGAATCTACTGTAGCATATGTTTCTCAAATGAAGCTCAATTTATTCAAAAAATTGTAATGCAAAGAGCTCACCAATTTAATCTTCTTTAAGATATTTTATTTCATAAGTGATGCGAGAATTTCATATTCAAAGTTTGAAAACAAATTTCTGTATACGTTTACTGTTAATTATTAATAGACCAGAAGTTTTAATAAGTTACCCCAACTGCGGTTTGTGTAACGAGCTTCGAATAATTTTCGAAACGTCTTCCATGACAAGATTTATTAGGCAAGAGCAGTACAGAAGATCTTTTAATTCTACAATATTTAGGCTGTCTAGAAACTCAATTAAGTTCAGTGTTCGTTGTTTGTTCACTTACGTATGTCTTTATATGAAGGAAAATTAGAAAAAAAATTAAAAAATTAAACTACAAAAACACTTAATGTTCTTTGACAACATTAATATATATATTACGCAAATTTCAAATGTACTTACTTATATTTTCTCAAATTTATAAAACAGTCACATCCTACAATTCGGTTTTCATGAATCCTTACTACATAAAAACATAGGTTTCAAATTATGCGTATAAAGTACGCTTCAAAAAAAGCCAGCGTGTTAAGGCGTGCGACTCGTACTATGAGGGTAGCGGGTTTGCATCCCAGTCGCGCCAAACATGTTCGCCCTTTCAGCCGTGGGAGCGTTATAATGTGACGGTCAATCCCATTATTCGTTTGTAAAAGAGTAGCCCAAGAGTTGGCGGTGGGTGGTGATGACTAGCTAGCTGCCTTCCCTCTAGTCTTAAACTGCTAAATTAGGGACGGCTAGCACAGATAGCCCTCGAGTAGCTTTGTGCGAATTTCAAAAATAAACAAAACAAACCTTACCCTCTAGGGGTGCCCCCCAGTGGCTCAGCGGTATGTCTGCGGACTTACACGCTAAAATCCGGGTTTCGATACCCGTGGTGGACAGAGCACAGATAGTCCATTGTGTAGCTTTGTGCTTAATTAAAAAAAAAAAACCTCTAGTGGCAGAGCGTTGAAACTGTATGTATAGCGATCCCTGTGGTAGGCATAACAGAAATAGCCCATTGTGTAGATTTGCGCTTAACAGCAACCAAAGAAAAAGTGTAGTTTTACTTTTCGCACGAAAGAATGCTCGCTTTTCATAATAATGTGAAAGAAAAACTTATGTAACTTGTCCTGAAACATGAACGATTATTTGTAATTCAAATAAATTAGCATTTCCACTTATACATTTATCGACACTGCGTAAACTGCAGAGTTCAGCTTGTAATATTTAAACAGTAATAACTATTTCAGTAATTTACAATAAGTAAAGTTTACACATTAAAATTAGATTCCTTACTGTTTAATCGCATGTTTTAGCAACAATTATACCTCTTGTTCATGATGTGGTTAAAGCGTTAAAAACTAAATCTTCTATCACATAAAAATGTGTATATTATAAAAAGAATTATTTCATAAATCTATTTCGAGATCTAGCAGTATAAATAGCGGATACAAAGACTAGATATTTTAATAATACCTTTAAAAAACTATATTCTAAACAAAACAAATTTAAGCAAGTTGTTCCTTAGTGAAAAAAAACACCAGAAACATATCGCACTTTCGTTTAATAAAGAAAATATATTAGTTAAGGATTTAAAGCCAAACAAAGTTTATGTGATTATCTGTACAAATATTCTCATGATATATATTGTTTTAAATGTTTCCTATACCATGGGAACTAAGATAATGTTTCGGTAATTAGGACGATTTTTTATCAAACCAAGCAAATAAGCAGTTACTAAGCCATCTTTGAGGGTAAGTCAATAGAAACATTATTTTCTACTCTTATAAAGCCTCTTACAAAGTCTTTGGTGTATGTGAATAGGCTTAGCCTTAAATGCGTCTAACATGTTGTTGAATTTCGTACAAAGGTTCCTCTGAAAACATGATTCTTTCTCTTCTGTTTTTTTTCTTGTGCTAATAAGGCGCGAGTCACGGAACCTCATGTTCACAGGCCGGCACGCTAACATCCGCGCCATAATTTGTCCTTTAACACATATAAAAAAAAAAGATAAACGCTATCTATAACATGGAAACAAATTTTCAAGCAACAGTAATTAATGTAAAAATGTTTTTATAGAGAAAATCGGCAATCCACACATTAAAAAAAAAGTTTCGAAAATATTGAAAGCTGGTTCATCCATACAGCCAAACAAACTTCAAAGGTATCATGAAATAGTTTCCAAAGACAAGGCCTTGTCGCAAAATGTTCACCCAGTGTTTATAACAGCAATCGCTCACGTGATACATAAAACTATAAGAAAATTAAAAGTTTACCGTCATTCATAAGTATCATTTTACGACTTCTTGGTGACCTCTCTCTACATTCCAAAAACCAACAAACAGGATCTTCTAAAATTATTATTAAGACTTGCGTTTCACTTTTGTAATACATTTAATACGAAAATATAAACACCATAACATTTATTACCCTCTAACGAGAAGCTATTTTTCAGGGGTGATAACATAATAAGGGCTTTAAAAAATGTACCTCGATTTACGAGGTATTGCAACAAAATTATTTTTTAAAAACATGTAATCTTGTGTGTGTTTAATTTATTACAATTTATACAAAACTAAGTAGAGAAAATTACTATTATCTTTACGATTAGTTTTTATTTATTATGTTTATAGTCTCATTCGAAATGTATTCGTCGTATAAGTGGACTGTTAGAAGTTTTAGAAATACTCATAAGTGAAAAACAGGAGATTAGCAAAGTTCATCACGTTACCGCACTTTTTGGAGTGCAAGAAGGACAAGGGGTATCAGGTTTAATGTAAAGATTAGTGTTACCAGTGTTAAAACATACAAGAAAATGTTTATTTAATGTGTTTACTTAAGTTGAGTTAATCTCTGTGTGTCACCTCCGGTAAACTTTTTTGGGCATTTGGATTGTTTAACCTACAAAGACCATCAGATACTGTAACGTTGTCCATAATAATGCAACAATGCGTACACATTTGATCATACTTCTCAAAAATTGTGAAAAACTTAATTTGATTATATATTAAAGTAATGTTAACTATAATTAAATGTATTTGGTACATTAAGAACAGGAATGATGTAATAGCAAAACAAAACAGTATGACCACTTTTTTTTCAATGGAAAACATTTAAAGTATGAAGAAACAAAATAAACGCCATAAAAATGTATTTCAGAACGACTGGTATGATTAACCTGAAAATGACCCAGGAAGGTCGAAATGTTGTTCTCTGCTTTTTAATAAAAGTGTTAATACCCATACCTGCCGTTCTGAGATACACTTTTATTTCACGTGGATTTCTCATCATCAAGAAACGCTATGAAAGTTCAATACACGGAATCAACCCGAGTTGTTTGGTTATTCACTCACCCTTTGTAGATTGGTATAGTGAAAATGTTAATACATTTCCTTTCCAAAATATTGTTTGTAAATTTATATACACTCTGACACCTGTGTTGTTCGTGACAGTTCTACCCACATTTCAGGTTACCTAAGCTTAGGAAACTTATGTTTTAATGTCTGAAATATACTGTTAGTTACAGGTCTTCAACTCCTAACGCATTTCTATACCATGAAACAAAAGAGAATAGATTGAAGACATACAACTTATATATTAGCCTAGCTGAAAATACAAGTTAAAGCACGTTTATTAGGTGGTATAAGACGAGGTAGCAGCTTGCCATGAGATTAATCTTGCCACCAACGTAACAATATAAGATTATTTAAAGCAGAAATAATTGTAATTGCTTAGTTGTTATTTTATGTTGAAATCGAGCTGAGAGACTCGGACGAATTAAAGTATCTTTATTTATTTTGATTCCTAATTTTTATAAAAACAAAAAGCTATACATTAGACCATCTGCGATGTTTTCATAACGAGAATCGAATCCCGAGTTTTAATAATATAAATTCTCGTAACTACCACCAAGCTACCAGGAGATTTTTAAAATTTAATATAAAACCGCAAAGAATCAAACTCCGAATTTTTAGGTAGTAAATCATAAACTTATTACTGTCCCACATGGGGTCGCTGGTTTGAATATCCGTCACACCAAACATGCTGTAAGCGTTGGGAGCCGTGGGGCGTTATAATGTAACAATCAATCTCACTGTTCGTTGGTAAAAGAGTAGCCTACGACTTGGCGGTGAGTGGTGATGACTAGCTGCCTTCTCTCTAGTCTTACACCGGTAAATAAGAACGGGTAGCACAGGTATCCCTCGTGTAGCTTTGCTCGAAATTCAGACAAATAAATCCACCAAGGTTATACAATGTAAATTAAGTACCTCAAAATATATTAACTATTAATTATCCTAATATCTTCTTATTATATCTGTTCTTATATGATTTGATCGCATTCTTTTATAGCTTGATCTTTAGCTGCAATGATCAAAACTTTTTCTAATAAATAATCTACTGATGGTGTAATAATTATTAATCCTATTGATACATACTTCTATAGATAATGGTTTGCAATGTTATGATAATGATTAGTCCTATTGAAACTTACCTTTACACGATGGTTTTCATTTACCAAAATTAGATATAAAAGGTTGATAAGTTGTACAAAAATTCTAAAAACACAAAACTATTCTCTCATCGATCAAGGTTCAATTTTGAGCAGTTATTTGATTCGAATTTAACCCAAAGCTATACCCCCCTCTCAATGGAACAGCGGTATGTCTGCAGATTTATAACGCTAGAGACAGGGTTTCGATACCCGTTGTGGATAGAGCGCAGATAGCCCATTATGTGGTTTTGTGCTTAATTACAAACAAACACAAAGCAATTTCTAATCTGGATATGAACTTATTAATAGTGTCCATGTTGACACAATTCTACTTAAAACACTTATGATACAAGCTGAGGAAAATTTAATTCCTTGAAAAGGTGTCTCTTCAATTACGCAGCCCCCCAGTGGCTCAGCGGTATGTCTGCGGACTTACACGTTAAAATCCGGGTTTCGATACCCGTGGTGGGCAGAGCACAGATAGCCCATTGTGTAGCTTTGTGCTTAATTTAAAACAACAACAACAACAACATCAATTACGCAATTTGATCCAGACACACGCACACAAAAAGTAAGGTCTCCATGCCCTTAGATACACACGTACACCATGTTCTTAGATTTCCCAAATATTGTTACTAGCGAAAATCTTCTTTTCTACTGCTACATTTTAGTCGATATCTCATAAGGTCTGACAGATAATTATGTACAGATAGATAATAATAGTCTAACACTGTTAAATTAGGGACGGCTAGCACAGATGGACCTCGAGTAGCTTTGTGCGAAATTAAAAAACAGCAACTTTTCTTTTTCTTACTTAAATACTTAGTTTTAAATAAAAATCTGGAAGAATTTTGAAGAATAATTTAAATTTCTGTTTGTAATTTTATTTATCAGTAATGAAAAAATTGAATTATTTAATAACATGTTGAGAAATTAATGTATCGGATCGAAAAACTTTCAACTTAAACCTAAAGCCTTCTACAATAACTTTTAGTAAAATCAATTTAAAAACATGAAACTTATTCGAAACTGGCTACATTATTTGGTAATGTTCATCTTAGACATATCAAAAGAAATATCTTGTACGTGAAATAATACCCTGATTAATTAGAATTTATGATCCATAATATATATGTTTTGTTTTGGATTAGAAATATATTTTGTTATCATTGTTTAGCATACACTGTACGAAATAATTAATATGTAATCAGAATTTTTCAAACTATAAGTATTACATGGCAAAACCACTTCTAAAAAGCAATAATCACCTCTCAAAGTTCGCTGTTATAAAGTTAATGTTGGAGATTGCCTTGCACACTTATAGCTGATGATATTTTAATCCAGTATTTATAGTTAATGACATTTAAATTCAGTATGTAGTACGGTCACCACGAGCAACAAAATTGCTTGACATTGATATTAAATACTTAAAGTTCTGAAAAGATAACCTCAACCACTCTTGTTAAAGAGTTATTTCCACGAAATCTTTAGTGTTCTAAAGTCACTTGACGGATTTCAATGTCTTTCAAGATCATTTCTTATGTGCTTAATAGGGCTGAAGTGGGCTGTTAGTTCAATCCATTCTTTTTCAACGAATGTGTCTACCAGTTTACAACAGTAAGGGAAGGGGCTGTTATATAATTATACAAAATTCAAACATAATTAAGACATTACATGACAGTGTCAAGGATAAGCTTCTTGTAATTTGTAATATTAATGATATAATTTATTTTTGCTCATATCAGGTTACCACATCTCTCAGTAAAAGTCTCATTGAAATGGATCGTTTTTCATAATGATGTACAAGCTCGTACCTCCGCCATTTATTCCTAATCAGAAGTAACTGATAAAAACACTTAATGTGAAAAGTACTTGTATATCATTTCTAAATGTTAAAACATTCTACTATACTCGTAGGGTTAAAAAACAAAGAAACAACAGTGTAGCATTTTTTCAGTACTGTTTACAAAACAATAAAGTCTATGAAGTTTTCTAAATTTTCTGTTGTGATCTGCGGAAGATTGTAGAATAATCATATTTTCCTTACAACATAATTTCCTGGGTAAGAAAGGTCTTAAGGAAAACCTTTCTTTAGACGGGCCAAAGCAAAATACATTTAGCTGTTATTTTTGAAGAGACGGTTTCAGGTCACGTGAGTGGTGTATGTATCTAATCCTTATTTGTTACCCTTAGTTAAACATTTACACTTTAGGTCAAAATAAATATTAGTACTAAATCTGCTTAGCACATTTTCTTTCCACAAAGACCAATGAAAAAAACATTAGCATCTCTCGTTGTAAGCTAGTTTTCGTAAAAAAGACACGAATCACCCAGTAAAAATTAAAATAATGAGCTATGACTTTTCACTTTCTCTTTTCAAATATTTTGTTAATAATAAATCCTTTCAATTAAAGTAAAATGGTTTCATGACTAAATTTCTCTAATTAATTTTCTGTGTTTTTTGTCATGAAACCATTTTACTTTGATTTAAAGGATTTATTATCAACAAGATATTTCAAAACGAAAGATTTATATTCACTCGTTTCAACGATGTCTACTTCTATCATGAATGATGGCCAACAATTCCATACAGCTACTTGATCCTGGCTATGTATATGAATTGTGTCTAAATACTGTTGATACTGTCGAGGAAGATTGGCCAAGATACATTAGAAGCTTCTTCAGTCTCTCTCTGTAAATTATTGTTTTACGATGCTGATTATAGATTGTGGACAACTACTTCTGGCCGTTGCTGGATTCTGTTTATAAGATATGGACAACTACTTTCATCTGCTATTTAAAAAAAGAACTATAAAATCAACATAAAGAAGTTCTTATATACAAATAACATTAATATTTGTTTAAGATTGACTTTTCCCTTGGAAATGGAACCCTAGACTTAGAGCCCTTACTTCATAAATCGACCTTGAGAACTTCATGTTTACACGGCACATTCTTTAAAAAAAGTGATAGTACCAGAACCTCCAATAGCGTTATATACCAGAACGACCAACAGTGTTATATACCAAAACTTCCAATAGCGCTATGTACCAACATCTTTAATGACACTATATACTAAAACGTCTAAACACATACTGTCTCAAAACTGCTCTTGACATACCCCAGCAAAACGTTCGATGACACATATCTTACCGAAATTTCCGGACACATACCGTAAAGGAATATCCGATCACATGCAATATAAAAATATCCATTATGAGGCAAGACCTAAGGAAAATGGTTTTCGAAAAGATGTAATACTTTTTATATACAATATTAAATATCATAACATATTATTATAATTGGAGAATTCTAGTATTAGAATAAAGCTAAACAATGGGCCATTTGTGCTCTGCCACTAGAGATATCAAAACCCGAATTTTGGCTGTGCCACTGAGGAGATAATTAGATCTATGTGACAGTTTTTTTCTTACCAATTTGTAAAAACTCTTTTCGCAATAGAAAAAATTTATTATTATTATTTCTGAAGTCCATGTAGCTGAATTATGGAAAAACCGCTACTAAAATCAACACAACGTTTATGAAGTTTAAATTCGCAGACCTGTGTAATTACAAATGTGCACATTGGTTTGTTTTTTTAAAATTTAACGCTTTAGTTATCCAAAGATAGTACTTTTGTCAGATTTGCTAATAAATATACAACATAATTATATGCATATTCCAATGATAAATTGTGGCAGGTATACAAAAGTTGAATTTTTAATTAGTCATTAAAATCATATACCGTTACATATTCCTCAGTAAGCCCAACAGAAATCTTATGTGTGAAGTAAATATAATTGCAGAATGTGCAGAGACACCAATGCAATGAAAGTGAAAATGATTATATAAATGACTGACACTCAGCCTAAACAGTTTCCAGAAATGATTTTAAGAGCATGTAGTATACCTTTTAAATCTAACGTCTTGCAGGTTAATAAGACAAAGCAATGTCTTGAATTTACTTCACCCGTCATGTCTGAAGAAACTTGCATTTAACTTAGCTATATGCAAATCAAACTTTTAAAAATACTTATGTCAAGTATATTCAAGAAAATAACAAATAAGTTAGTGCAAAGGAAAAGATTTTCGATGTCTCGTTTAATTGAAGAAATATACGTTAAGAAAAGTGTTTGCGATAAAGGTGGTAGGTTTGAAGAAATTTGATGAAGGCTAATGATGATGAAACCAGATTTCAAACCTTAATCATGGCCTCAATATTTCCCAGAAATAATTTCCATCACTTGTTTAAATTGTCACAAATATTTTTACTAAATAAGTATTGTAACGTAAGAAATGGTTGATTGGTGAAGTTTAAAAAAAACAACAACAGAAAATTAGCAACTGTAACCAGTAAATGAACGTCTTCTGTTAAAACAAGTTATATTTGCAAGTACCGTCATTTTATTAGTATGACTGTTCTTTTGTGGTCGCCACATGCGTTACTGAAGTATAATGATATCAGAAGGTACCTGTAGATAACTTGTAGGCTATATCAAATGATAATTAGATTAGATTAAATGTAAGTAAGGTGTTTATACTTTCAACACCGGATTCATTTTTACTTTTTAATGTGCTTATAAATTAAACATTAAAACTTCGCTGGTGTATTTTTATTTCGTTTTTTTTATTCAGAATTTTGAAGTTATATTTATTTGTATTTTGTGGCACAGTCACTAACAAAATACTTGGATCATGTTTGGTTACTCGTCCATGTTAATGGTTTATTATTTTTATATGACACCTAAGAGACTTGGTAAAATTCACATTAGTTCTTAGCTGATTTTGTTATTTATACCAAAAGTAGTGGCCCATCCCAACAAACTTAATATTCATATATATGTGTGTGTGTGTGTGTGTGTGTGTGTGTTATGTAAATGTTGTGTAAATGTTTTGTAAACGACAACATATCGTGTTGTGTTTAAATTTTCATTTCTATTATTTATATTTCCATATTTATATTATTGTTTCAAGGTTTAAACTAATAAAATATGTTGTTATTCATTTAAAATAACATTTAGAATTTTCTAGAATTAGGTAGACCAATCATATGTATTTAAATGAAATGCTAGCGGCCTAGTATCTAGACGAGAAGTCTCGTGCAAGAGCGGTCATCGCGGATTTCTCTGGAATGTTGGGAAGTTACGCGATAATTCGAGAGAAGAGGCCTAATAATATATATAAACAGACGGCGATAAGAAGGAAAGAGGAGTCAGACATTAGTTTTATTCAAAAAAAGAGAGTCAGTCATTCGTTTGAGAAAGTGTAAGTGTTTGCTGTGATTTGTGACTGAAGTTAGATCTACAGAAGCTGTGATTTTATTTCGTCAATCTCTACGATTCATTCGAATTACTAGTTGTGCTGAGAGTCGACACGTACGGGACTAGCCAGGGGAGATCGGAAAAATTGAAGGCGACAAATTTGTGACGTTCATCGGAGGCATCGTGAAAAGAACTTCGTCGAATTTATTGAACTGTGAATTGTTTCTGAACTTCTTCATTTAAACTTCGGAATTTCTTCGTGGGACCAAATTCACACCCTAGACTGGAATTTCAGACTTTCATTTTAGATCATTATATTAGATTCAGGCCAGTACCATTTTGTATTGTGATTAATTTTGAAGGTTGAAACTAATACCATTTTGTATTGTAATTAATTTTGAAGGTTTAAACTTAATATCTGTCATTGTTATTATATAATTCATGTTATATCTGTTACATATATAATAGTTTAGTGTAATAAATTATACAAGCTGTTATCTGTGTCTTTCTGTTGCGTTTAGTCTACGAAAAACATAAAACATAAAAAAACGTAACAATATATTAATATTTCTACTGCCAAAACACGTTACAATAATATTTCTACTACTACCACGGAATACTATAATATTTACTGTACAAAATAATGAGAAAATGTGTTCACTATAACCATCTGTGTATTTACTATTAAATATTGATAATATATTGGTGTTTACATAAACAAAGCTCTAATCACATAGATATCATAGTAATTTTACAGCACGTTCTGCTTAGAAAATTATATTATAGTTAACTGATAAGGTAATTGAAATAACTGTAACATACAATAATAAACTGCATGCAAGAAGAAAAAAAATTAACAACTACGTTTGAAGAGACTCAATTCCCAGATGTGACATCACTTGTCGAACTACCAGAGTTTAAAATTAGAAACGAGATGGCCTTGTCCTAACCCTCGTTTCAATCGGTTTTTCACAAATTCAGCCTCGTTTCAAAGTATCATTTAAGTATAACTCTAGTCATAGTTTTAAACTGTCAGCTAGTTTAGGTGTTTATGTATTCGGATGTGAAAAAACAAAAAGCGGGCTATGAATCTGTCAGAAATACTTAGGTCTTCCTAACGCCAAAAATAAATCGTGCTCCGCTCTTTGGAACTATCATACAGGATGCAAATAAGCCTAAATACCTCTCACCCCTAAATATATAAGCACAGTGATTAATCAGCCACCTACTGCTAAATTTACCTAACATTATTCATGTAGCGTATATATTATGTATTAAAGAGGTTTGTTTATGTAAATACATATAAGATATACATTATGATGATTGAGCACTGGATTATGTGGGACGTTTTGCAATATGTAAGATTTTAGCATAACAGATGAAGCAAAATGTATGCGAGAGCAAATGATGAATATTGAACACAAATGGACATAGCTCTGATAGAGGTATTGTAATCATTATAGTAGCATTAACTGCTAACAACATCCTAATTTATGTGGTGTTCAACATTTAAACTGTGAGACAAAATACCAGTACAAGGGGAAATACGTTGGTGGAAGCATCAAACCTGACACTACCAAATCCTGATAAAGAGGGAAAGCAATATGTGTGCGTTATTAGGGGGTTTTATAGTAGTAGAACTGATACTGCATGTCAATAAGTTCATACTTTAGTATTACGAATAAAACTGTAAAAAGTTTCGAGATATCGGGATATGTGTCGGCTAGAACTAATTCAAAGGTAAGACTTATGAACATATTAAAACTACAAGTAAATTAGATGTAAGACCTATCAACATTTTAAAACTACAAGTAAATTAGATGTAAGACCTATCAACATTTTAAAACTACAAGTAAATTAGATGTAAGACCTATCAACATGTTAAAACTAAAAGTAAATTAGATGTAAGACCTATCAACATATTAAAACTAAAAGTAAATTAGATGTAAGACCTATCAACATATTAAAATTACAAGTAAATTAGATGCAAGACCAATCAACATATTAAAATTACAAGTAAATTAGATGCATCACTATAAACATTTGTTAGGACAATGAGTAAATTAACATCTTTATATCTGTTTATTCAAACTATAAGTAAGTCAGACTCATCATTATGTGTGTTTATTAAAACCATAAGTAAATTAGACTTACCACTGTATATGTTTATTAAAACCACAAGTATATTAGATTAATCTCTATAAGTATTTACTAAAATCATGAGTAAACTAGGTGAATATTTGTATGCGTTTGTAATACCAGCATCTATTCAGCTTCGTATATAAAAACACTTGCTCTGTCTGTTCACTATCTAAATAAACACCGTATTTCACGGTCCTGCCAATCATCAGCAGTTTTGAACTATGATATTTGCGATTCTATACTTATCGCGAACTCGGTTTGCTAACGACTATTTAATCACCTACCGCGGCCTTAATCTATCACTCAGCCACCAATTTTAGATCCTCCTCTGCGGTTTGTCATTTCGGTAATTTACTCTCCCTTGGGCTTTTCTTAGATTTCTACTCACAACCCGCGCGGCTCATTTTACGAACAAACTAATCATTTTGTGCCAGATATCGAGGCGATGGCCTACAAGCCACCCATGTGCAGAACGTTCCATGTTTTAAGTAAAACATTGGCCTTGATCTATGACCACTTCATCTCTTGCCAGCAGACTTTGGTAGTTTTAATGTATATGAAGATATGGTCAAGAATATATCTTTTTATTATTTTCCTTTAGGTTTTAATGTTCCGGAAAATGTCAAAGACAACCCACGTAAATGTTAGCTTCCTACACAATTATTATGTGACAATCAATGTAAACATCTTACCCACCTTCCAACTATATTATGAAACTCTGCAACGGATTTTAATAATCAACTAAAGAATAAATCTTAGTTTGTTCTTTATATGGGTTAAGAAAATTGTATGGTGAAAGTAATGAGTCTCTTTTGATATTTATATTGCAATAAAAGATTCAGCAGAAGTCTATTATAAATCTTATTAGTTACCTATATTAATAACAGCGACACAACTGTTATATTTGTAAGATCCCCAAGCAAATCAGAAACATTGTTTTACTTTTTCATTCAAGAGAGATTTCTTTTCAATTTAATGCCCTGTAGAGCATCCACTTTTAAAAGCTGACATGAAGAAATATGGAATTAGAAGCCATTTTTATGCAAACGTACGAGGACAATTGTTAATAACGCTTTGGATTGAAACTTTGCTCCAACATAAGAAAAGATGATTTTACTATGTGTCACGTGCTGGTTCTCAATCACATTTTTCACATTCGTTATTTTGACGCGTTACAAATTCCGGTAAGTGCAAAAGAAACAAGAATAAAACCAAAGGGCTGAAGATGTTTGTTATGTTCCGCTAGAAAACCCGGATGTAAACCTACATAAATCTTAATCAAATTTAAGGAATAAATACTTCTAGGTTTCCAGATGGTTCTAACAGTTTGAAAACACCCAGCTAAATAATCTAGCTCTAAATTCTCACTGAGCATTTGGAGAAA
This sequence comes from Carcinoscorpius rotundicauda, assembly GCA_011833715.1. Taxonomy (NCBI): domain Eukaryota; kingdom Metazoa; phylum Arthropoda; class Merostomata; order Xiphosura; family Limulidae; genus Carcinoscorpius; species Carcinoscorpius rotundicauda. The sequence continues at coordinate 42,478,900 of CM022396.1, read as the reverse complement.
CATCCGCTCTGACAACGCTAAAGATAGAATCCTTTAGTGACTTTTGTTTAATGTCTTATATTTTGCCTCATTCCTTTTCATTTATCTTAACACTTCTGTATATCATTTAACTTTTCAAATACTTTTTCGTGTTAAACATTGTTCTTAAGTTTCTTTAAAGCAAGTTGCTGATATGAAACAATATATTTTTAACTTTCTTTAACATAAATTCCTCGTGTGAAACAATATTCTTCCATTCTTAACTTCATTTAAAGCAAACTGAAATCTATAATAAGATATTTTATTAAGTTAAATAACATAACGACCTATATCTCAAGGATCTATCTTTATATGTGATAGATGTCTATATGATGGGGTATCTGAACATGTGCATAACATCCAGGACTATAAGCAAATAATATCTCATCAGATGTCCAGGTCTTATCTCATTGTTATATTTTTTGGAAGAAAGATTAAAGAACCTATTTGAATCAAGAAAAGCATATCTAAAATGACTAAATATAATTGTTTGTTTGTTTTGGAATTTCGCACAAAGCTACTCGAGAGCTATCTGTCCCTAATTTAGCAGTGTAAGACTAGAGGGAAGGCAGCTAGTCATCACCACCCATCGCCAACTCTTGGGCTACTCTTTTACCAACGAATAGTGGGATTGACTGTCAACTTATAACGTCCCCACGGCTGGGAGGGCGAGCATGTTTGGCGCGACATGGGCGCGAACCCGCGCCCCTCTGATTACGAAGCGCACGCCTTAACGCGCTAGGCCATGCCGGACCCAACTAAATATAAAATTTGGTCTCTAACTTAGGGACTTTGATAGTATTCTTTATATTTTACCATGTTTGTATGGCAGCGAAGTATCTATAAAGTTAATAATGTTTAAGTTATATTTTCTAACATTGTTCTGTGTGTATTAATAAAGCAAGGTGTAATAATACTCAGAGTACAAGTATAAAAAATGTATACATGTATAACACATCCTATTCTAAATCCTATAATATTAATAGTTTACCTGTTGAGTTACACGTATTATTTATTAAGCATTGTTGATTCAGTTCAATTCAACAATTTAAATTAAAGAAAGTTTGATATCCTAAAATATCACTAATCTAGTTGAATCTAAATTGAAACACTGTTATCAGTTTATTAAAAATTAATAACTCTACGTGAAGCTAATAACGATATATTCTTGAAATGTGGGTTGTTATTTTATTTAACTTAACAGAAATATTCTTTGTCCTGGATGGTCAGGTGGGTTAAGGCGTTCGAATCCTCAGGGCATCAAATATGTGCTTGCCCTGTAAGCTGTGGGGGCGTTATAATGTGAAGGTCAACTCCATTATTCGTGGGTAAAAGAGGAACCCAAGAGTTGACGGTGGATAGTGATGATAAGCTGCCTTCTCTCTATTCTTACACTGCTAAATTAGGGACGGCTAGCGCAGATAGCCCTTGAGTAGCTTTGTGCAAAATATAAAATAAACAATCAGAAATAATATTTCACTAATTGATCTATCAAAAGAGGTTTACATGTATAGAAATGTAAAAACAATTTATTTACTAAAAAATACTTGTTCTGTATTATTCAGTTTTGTGTACATATTTTTGCTATGACTAGACAGCGCATATTACTCTTACAACATTCTTGGTTACAAATTACGTCACACATTAGTAGTTGGCAGTCGTAAATGTTGACCAGCTGTAAGCAGCACTTTTAAATTAGGACGGTGAGAACAGATAGCGCTGCAGTCAAATTCAAAAGAAACCAACCCCACGAAACAATATATCAGTCCAGTTAGCCAGCAGCACCCACTACCACGAGTGATTTGTCCAGCTTACTGAACCAAATATTACTTTTTTTACTTACTTCAACCAAAAGTGCGAAGCGCGTGCGGAGACCTCACGGGGCAAAACTTGAGTTTTCCATCAACAACTCGGTCAAAACTTGTACGAAAAAGAAAGTGTGGTTTAAGAATTGTACCATTACATATAATCAGAGAAAAAAACAATTGCTTTTTAGCGTTAAAATTAGATATCGACGCTCATGGGCAGATGAAAAATTAGATTCTTTTTTTCATTTGACCCAGATCAAACGGTATGGTACATCTCAGTTAAAATCACAGCTTTGTTACATTACATGTTTTTTGCTTAAAGTTTTAGAGTAACGAAAATCAATATGATTTTTTTAAAACCAACAAATATAGATTTATAATTCTTTATTGTGCTATCATACAGATATTAGCATTCAATTTAATTTTTTTTTTCAGATTTTATTACCCCCCAGTGGCTCAGCGGTATGTCTGCGGACTTACACGCTAAAATCCGGGTTTCGATACCCGTGGTGGGCAGAGCACAGATAGCCCATTGTGTAGCTTTGTGCTTAATTCAAAACAACAACAGATTTTATTCTTGTCTAGTTTTTACTATTCATCATAAACGACCAAAAAATATGATTTTGTCGTAAAAATTCTATAATATCTACCATGATTCCTCAATTGTTGTTCTTGAGCTAAATTCTCCTGGATTCTTTATTCAAACTTAATTCGTGATTCTATACTGAAACATAAATAAAATGATTTTTTTTAGATAAATTTGCGAAAATACGATAATGAAACTCGTTTATTAAATTAAGAAACTTCTCTACAGAATCATCATTCAGTATAGAAAACTACGAAAAAAATGTTTTTTTGTAATTTATAGCATTTTTAAAACAAATACAATTAAATATAACGTGTGTGTTAAATATTTCTTTTCGTTTTACCGTGAAGTAAAAGGGACTTAAACAAAACCCATAAAACAGTTTAAATATTTCTTTTCATTTTATGTTGAAGTAAAACGGAATCGAAAATCCCATAAAAGTGAGAATAGTACGTCCTTTCTAAAAGAATGTCGAAGATATAGTCTTACGCCAACATTCGTGAAACTGAAAACTATTAATAATAATAATTAGGACAATAGGCCTAAATTTAAAGTTCAGTGTAAATACTCGCCGTTCTTCCAAACAAATTACTTAAACGCACCATCCATGAAATACACGAAGCCCTCAACCAACTTAATGAATGTGACATTTAGTAATAACCTATTCAATAAATGGTTTTCATCGTTATTTCCAAATCATCAACAGCCACCTCTACAAGCATAATTTTTGAAAACTTTAACAAACTTCAGCCATGAAATTCGAAAATTTTAAACAAGATAATAAATACGTAACACATTATTCTTTTAACATTTTTATGAACGGACATCAAACTGCATACCTTAATAGAAATTTGCCACACCATCTAAAATACCTACAACCAGCAAAGAAATGGGTTTTGAAGAATCATATAGAAAGCTAATTTTGAAAGCGATCCAAAAAAATAAAAACATTCCGATAATGAACAAAATTAATTATATATTTTAACAAATAAATTTTGACACCCAAGAGAACAGTAATATTTCATTTAAGATTTCACAAGTCACTAGAGGTATATTTCCTTACAAACAAAAGCTGATTTCGTTTTAAAAAATGTTAAACTTAAATGAACAAAATAAAACAAAACTTATCAAAAAATGACAAAAAACGTTGAATTAGCAAAGCTACGTCATAGTCCCAGTTTAACCTTCAGAATAGCAGACAGACATAGTTTCAATAAATAAAACAATTCATTTCACTTATCAGCAAAGAATCAACTGGCCCTAACAGATGTTTAAAAATAATTAAAATATTCAACTGTCTATATAAAAAATAAGTGATGAAACTCCAAAAACACTTTTAAAAAGTTGCATGTCGAAAATTTATAAAACAGTTATGACAATACATTTTATAATGTTAACCCATTTTTGATTTATCTTTAACTTTGCAAGTGTCTGACTTGTATTATCTCGGTACACAAAAACTGTTTATTACCATAAAAAACGCATTTTATTAACTCTTTAGATCCAAAAAAGTTAAGATCAAGTTTTGATGTACAAAATCTATATATCCAACTTATATGATTCTTAGCTTACAAATTTGACTGTGAATTGTTAAAGACCCGAAACACATTTTCCACATTCTTGTCAAACCCTGTTTAACCTCGTTTACCTCCACCTGTTTTAAATCCAACAACATCCCTATGTGCATATTTCAAACACTATCAACTGTACAAACAATCACCTTCGTAATTCAAGTGGGAAAACAGTCCTCTTTCGTAAGATATATTGATGATAGTTTCTGTGGCTACATTGATTAATTGTGTTAACAATGTTTTCTACGGTGTCAACATTAACGAGTGTAAAGAAAACTTCTCATAATAAGAAAACAGTCAAGATTTCACTCTAAAATTCATAGGAATGCAACAAATTCAGATCAGTAAATTCGTGTTCGGTTTTCATTGAAAATCCGCATACCCTATACAACAGAAACTAGAAACCTTATTATACAAATAGTGCATTATACAAATAGCAATTAATATATACTTGCAAAAAGTTAGACGATGAATAACAAAAAGTTTATTAATTATTCTTTCAAGAAACAACCATCCAAAATAAGTTGTAAAACAATAATCGACACCTTCAAAGAAACATCAACCAAACAAAAGCTAAAATCTTATAGACGAAAATCAATTTCAACTTTATCACAATACTGAATTACAGAAATACCTCATGCAAAAATACTGTGTCGACCTAAAAATCTAAGTCATACAAAAGGTAGGAAAAAAATAAAAACCTCATTATTAACAACTACACCACTGAGAATAAAAACAACAGAGTCAATTGCGAAATTCACTCTTGTAAATACTTTTATATTTTACAAACTAGAAGTTTGTTTGTTCGTTTGTTTGTATTATCTACGCTAGCTGCTCCTAATTGATCAGTGTAAAACTAGAGAAAAGGCAGATAGTCATCACCACCCACCGCCAACTCTCGGGCTACTCTTTTACTAACGAATAGTGAGACTGATTGAACATTATAACGCCCCAACGGTTGATAAGGTGAGTATGTTTGAAATGAAGGGAATTTGAACTTTTTATCCTCAGATTACGAGTCGAGTGCGCTAACCACCTGGCTATGCCGGACGTATCAGGATAGGAATGAGCACAAGATACAATGAACATTTTAAACGACACTCATAGATTATCAAACATCTCGTAGGAACCGGGAAAATGCTGCAATCATTCAAAGAGAATCGGACATCAAAGAAATAAAAACAGGTGAAGCGTATTTAATTAACTCTTTGTTCTTTTTATATCCATCTCATGTTACTTCAAAGCTGAACTTCTCCATTTACAAACCTTGTCCCCACCATTGAGTCTGCAACGTTTCACTGAAATCCAAAGTGTTTTACTAAATGTGTTACCTGAAGATGACCCGATGGAATGTCTTTAAACGTTTCAATCACTGAAACCGGAATTTCCTTACTGTAAAAGTTATTGCTATTGTATTTTTGAATTGGAAAAATGTCTACTAAAACTCCCATTTCCTTGAATATTTTAAATACTTTAGAGCTGTTTACCGAAGTTATAAAAATTGCGTGCTTAACATTATTTCTCAGTTATTAACTATCCAACGAGAAAATATTTTCATTGTACAGTTATTGTTCTTAGTTTAGAATGAATAACAAACACTGTTACAAATAAGAAATCTCATTCAAGTTGAAATTTGTTTCTAATAAATATCCTAGATATGACGTAAACCAAAGCATAATATTTTGCTGTGAGTATCCAGTGATACGTAAATCAAAGCTTAGCTTTTACTGAATATCTAATTGATAACAAGAAATAAAGGGGAAAAGGTTTTGGCTTTATTTCTGAATATCTAATTGATAACAAAAAATAAAGCCAAAACCTTTTTCCCTGAGTGCCTAGTTGACGTATAAATTGAAGCATAATTTTCATACATTAATTAAAGCGTGACTTTTTCTGAGTACATAGTTGGTATGTAAATTAAAAGGTAATCTATTTTTAAAGTACCTAGTTGATATAAGAATTAAAACATAACCTATTTTTAAAGTGCCTAGTTGATACATAAAATAAACCGTGACCTTTTTTTGAGTGCTTAGTAATATGAAAACTAACGCGTGACTTGTTTTACCTAAGTAGTTAATTGAAATGTAAAACATAGTAATTACCGATCTCCTGCTTTCAAACATTGATCTTTCAGCTAGTGACTTTGAATACTCAAACTGTCGAAGTAAGCCTTCAAAGCACCGACTGAGACAATCTTGCTTGAAATAAATTATGAAATAATTCCCTTGAGATAAGTGAAAACAAGTAAAACAAGCGCAGGTACATGCATTACTTCCACCTACAGCCCTGAAAAATACCTATAAGTACAATAAAAACACAATTCATAAAGATTTTAAACTTAAACAGATATTTATTCGCTTAATACGTCACCGAGAGTATTTTTGCCTTTACATTTTATCAAGAGTGTCTATATTATTTTTTTATTTTTTACTCAGTGAACTAAGTTTATTTTTTAATATTTGACAGTAACTACTGCTAACGAACAAGTAGAGACTTGGCATTACAGGAAGCACGAGACCTTAACCTCCTATGGTGAGTATCGTGACAACCAGAAATTAAAAAGCGAGACGCTGAAAGCTAAGAAAAGGCAGCGTGCTGCACGAAACATTTTTCAATGTAAGACCAGGAGCTATACCTGAGAACACAGTATATCAAACCTCTTAGCCCTAATGGAAACCGGCACCTATGCTGGCTTTCGTTAGCTCTTTGATTTGACATAACAAACGAAACGGAAAGCTTTCATTTGTAATTACTTATAAGGAACCAGAAAACTGGGCTTCTTTTGCAATAAAGAGACCTGGTCGCAACTAAAACATTGTTCTTGGGTGGTTTCCCTACAACTATTCATATAAAACTTGAATAACCTATGTGATAGAAGGCTAGGTATTTTTCAATCCATTCTAAAAAAGACAGACAGTGTTCAATTAAACCAAGATCACGCGAGAGCTCTGAAATTACAATGGCAAAATATAAAATATATATATTTAAACAAAGTAAAGTATTTTAATGTTAGATCTAAAGAAGCACACATCTTATAATGAAGTGTATTTTGTATGACGATTTTTTGTGCAGTAGCAACTGTATTTTACAGGCGGTCCGGCATGGCCAAGCGTGTTAAGGCGTGGGACTCATAATCTGAGAGTCGCGGGTTCGCATCCCCGTTGCGCCAAACATGCTCGCCCTTTCAGTCGTGGAAGCGTTATAATGTAACCGTCAATCCCACTATTTGTTGGTAAAAGAGTAGCCCAAGAGCTGACGGTGGGTGGTGATGACTAGCTGTCCTCCCTCTGATATTACACCGCTAAATTATGGACGGCTGGCTCAGACAGCTCTCGTGCAGCTCTGCGCGAAATTCAAAAAACAAACAAATAAAACAAAGGTTGCGTATACAGTATTCCCTCGTGTATCGCGGTAGATGCGTTCCAAAACCACCCGCGAAAGGAGATTTTCCGCGAAGTGGGATCGCCGATTTTTACGTATATATTTATGTGCATTTAGACTTTTAAAACCCTCCCTGTACAACTATTTAACCCTCCCATTACAATACTGTTCATTATTGCTGAAATAATAAGAACAATTATTAAGATATTAAGCCTTAAAATTAAAAATTACATATCTTCAGCAGGTGCTGTCTTTTCGGGGGACACCACTTCCTCTTCTGTGGAAGGTGAATCGACAATTTCTTCGTCGGTCGTTACAACTTCAGGAACAGTACTTGCCACCGGTACCCTTTCTTTCTTGCTCGGCTGGAAAACATTGTTATTGGCAGTTGTTTTCTCTGCCTCTTTAGCCTATCGAAAATCATTTGATAAGGAGTCATCAGTTCTTCTATTTTATTGCAAAATTGTACTGATCGAACCATATCGTTGTCCCATTCCTGTGAGCACTCCTTCACTTCGTTAATTAGTTTTATTAGTTTACCTAACCGCTCTAACGACCATCCACTTTGCTCGATTGTTTCCTCGGCTTCTTTCGGTGTTTCCGAAGCCCGCGAAATGGTGAAGCCGCGAAAGAGGATCTGTGAAGTGGCGAGGGAACACTGTACACCCGATTGCTTAATTAAACATATTGCATAGCTTGGGTTTATTGTAATCGAATGGAAAATAAAAACTGCGACTGCTCAAACGTACAGTAACAGCCCAGGATTATTATAACAATAAACCGTAATAGTTGTGTCTTGAAGTGTGATTACTGATTAAACACAAAAAAAGGATAAAGTACAGTGGTAGAATTGTAGAGATAAACATAAAGCAAGAATTGCAACTCAGAAACGATGGTCAAAAGTAGAAGACAACTTTTATAGATATGTTTTCCAAACGTACAAAAAAGGCTCTAGTTTATAAAAAATGTTGGATAAGAGCTAAAGGTTACGGTGTAGAGATGTGAAGCTAAACACACTATAGTTTAGAAATGCTGCATAGGAACCAGAGGCTAAGACATAAAGTTAAGAGATTACACACACAATAAAGGCTATAGTTTATAAATATTGGTTAAGAGCTAAAAGTTAAAGTGCTGAACTGTGTGATTAAAGAGATTACCAACCACAAAGAGGTTTTTTTGTATATTCACACGTCATACGTCAACTCTTGTGCTACTCCAGTCAAATAGTGGTATTGGATATCCACTGATTATATATATATTATATTCATAGAAAGGCCTTAAAGCGATAAGTTAGATTTTGTGTCAATGTGACAGGAACCATGGATCTACCGATTTGCAGTTCTACAGTTAACCAGTAAATCGAGTCTGATTCAACCACAAAGTTACCATGTTAATCGTGTAGTACTATACACAGTTCAGAAAAAAAAACATCACTAAACACAGAGTGATTATATTAATCTTACACCCAGGTACAATTCAGAACAAATGAAAAAAAGACTAAAATATGAGACTTCTAGCTACAACGCGGCTGTTAGTCAGATCATGTCAATTCTAAAAAACAGGAATAGCTAAACTGATTGTTTAGATATTGTTCTTTGTTTTAACGCAAAGCTAAAAAATAAGCATCTATGCTTTCCTCACCACGGAAAATCGAGCCTCGAATTTTAGCGTTGTAAGCCCGTAAACTTACAAGTGATCCACCAGAGGAGAAAGATATTCCCAGAATCAACAATTAACTGTATTAAGTGTTCTTTGGAATCTACACTAGAATAGTAATCTTTAAGTAGCTGAATGTAAGGTTTGAATAGTCTAATGTAATGTTCTTTCAGATCTACTTTAGAAAAGTAACCAGTTAATTGGGTAATTGCTAAAGCTGTGAATAACCGCATTAAGTGGTATTTCAGATCTACTTTAGAATAGTAATTGGTTCAGGAACCAAATGTGTTAATCGTCTTTTGAAACTCTAATATAGCAAGGGTAGCTCACTAGATGTTAGAACCTAAGTTAGAAAAGTGTATCCTTGCAGGTACATATTTTAAGACAAAGTAAAATCAGCAAATAAAAACAAATATCGTATGTCAAGACGAAATCGACGGTTAAAAAATATAAGTTAGCAAATTTAAAACTTTTATAGTGAAACTATACAGTGATATTAATTATACTTCTCTCAGAACTTGTGCTAACCAATATGACGTGATTAGGAATACTAACAATAAGGTGCGTAATACATATATGTTGTTTGCATTTTCGAATTTGTTTGTTTTTTAAGAAAAGCAGATTTTTCCAAACAAATGTAAATCTTTATCACACATTTTGTGAAAGTTGACTTATTTGTTTCGTTAGAATTAAACACAAAGCTACACAATGGGCTATCTGTGCTCTTCCCACCACGGGTATCGAAACCCGGTTTTTAGCGGTGTGGGTTCGCAGACATACGTGAAGTTTGACAAAACAATGACTTATAACATTGCTAATAATACGAACAAGCAAACTGCTATCTGTTAACACAAATAAGAAACAAATCGTTCAGCAACGTCGTGGAAATGACAGAACACCACTAGAAAAAAACCCAGCTTGTTTGTTTGTTACTGAATTTCGAGTACTATCTGCGCTAGCAATCCATAATTTTAAACTGAAGGAAAGGAAACAAGTCAACATCACCTATCGGTGGCTACTGAACTACTCGTTATTAACGAATTGTTCAACTGACCGTTACATTATGACGTCCCCTCAAGGCTCAGCATGGCCAGGTGAGTTAAGGCGTTTGACTCGTAACCGAGGGTCGCGGGTTTGAATCTCCATTGCACCAAACATGCTCGTCCTTTCAGCTGTAGAGGCGTTATAATGTTACGATCAATCCTACTATTCGTTGATAAAAGAGTAGCCCAAGAGTTGGCGGTGGGTGGTGATGACTATTTGCCTTCCTTCTAGTCTTACGCTGCTAAATTATGGACGGCTAGCGCAGATAGCCCTTGAATAGCTTTGTGCGAAATTCAAAACAAAACTCACAACACTAACCTTATTAACTTCAGTCTTGGTAAATAAAGATATATGTATTATTTTCGACGAAATTTATCACAGAAATAGACAGACGATTGATAGTTATCTTGTTTATTTTCAAAGTTATAAGACTTACCGTAGAGAATTTTAAAAGACTCATCACGTGTACCAGCCAGGCTGTTACCCCTCCCCCTGACCCTTCTCAAAAGATATGATCGCTAAGACTAAAGAATTTTTTTTTTCCAATAGATATTTTCGCTACCATGAATTGAAATGCAGGGCACGAGTTACTTATTCCCAGAGAACTCCACCTCTTATGGTATTAGTATGACGTTTCCCTAGGAAGCTTTAGGCTATCACTGTTGAGAGCATTGACACTAGTAATTCGTCTTTTTTTTTTTCTTAAGTTGAACTTAAGTTACATTCTAGAAGTCGTGACTTACTTGATAACCGTGATGAGGTAGTGGAGACGTTCGAGGAAGAGGGAGATTAATATTATCGTTAAACGTAAAACAGGAATATTTGTTTCTCATTTGTGTAAGTAAAATAACCTCATCTTATGAATCTGTGATATGAGGCCGTTAGTAAACAAGGGACAATATATATGATTGTCGATCGAACTACATATATATTCTTTCCCATAGCTCAGCTCGGTCGCTTTGTTTATCTGAAATATCTGTTTGTTTGCTCTTCAGGGCAAAGCTACACAAGGGGTTGTTCGCGCTGTATCCATCACTGTACCTAATCTCGGCTTATAACGTTATAAACCGTCAGACGTATCGCTCAGCCACTAGGTAGAGAGGGGGATTTACTCGAAATAATGTAACACATTTAAAGAATATAGAATATTAAACAGTTATGCTTTTCTAGATCAATAACTGAGCTGTTTCAATGCACATAAAGGACTTTTATTAGAACTGACATATTTTGAACACGTGGCAGCTGACAATAAATACCAAGAAAATAAGCATTAAACCAAAACTTTCAACAAGATTACTATTTTCACAAAAGTAATTTAAAAAAAAAAACTCTCTAAGGCTCATATGACAAGTATGAGATCTTATTATAATTCATTATAGTAATTATCTGCATTACATTTACTTGCCTCTAATAGCTCTATAGGACCATTCGGTTTGGACATTCGACTTTCAGATTCAGATCTCTTTCCCGAACTAACCCATACTTTTAGCCGATTGCAGGAAAATTAGCTAAAAAATAAACGTCCAATCCGTTTTTGTTATTATTAACCTTAAATATAACAGCGTCATGTGACGACACTGATGCAGTCGGCATGGCTACGACCTTGAATATATCATAAAATATTCTCACGTTCCTTTTTTAGGAGTGATGACATATTGTTGAAGGAATTACACCACAACTAAAACCAACAGATCTGTGCCCAGATATCAATACATTGCCCCCAAATTAATAAACAAAAACACATAACTAAGTATTCATAACTTCCTTTACATAATGGCGAATTTTCAAGTCTACCATTTTTTCTTTATGCTTCCTCTTAATTTCGTCAGCTGTGATGTACCAACGCAATTGAGTATAAACGAACGTGACTGGTTAATGACGCGCATATGTGTTCTCATGCACTTTACTGTGTGTTTCATAATCCAACGACGTCACAATCCGAAGAAAAATATGTAAATTCTGCAAAAATTGTAAATGAAATCCTTTCAAAGGATTTCAAACTTCAACTGTGCGTCTTCTGTGTTTAAAAAATGCAGTATTAATGACATATAATACAAACATCAATTAAACAAACACAACTATACTAAACAATTTTTCGTATAATAACTTCGGTTTAATGTATCAAGCATTTTGTCAGCAAAACAAAAATACTGAAGCATAATTTATCTACACATAAGGAATAATTCTGTTCAACTCTATAACGTCCCCCATGGGATAGCAGTAAGACTGCAACATAAAAAGCTAAACCCCGTAATCACAACAGATAACCTAATTTGGCTTTGATAAAAGATGACAAACAACTCTATAACAAATAGTTTGGTTTACTAATTCTTAAATTCATCTTTTTCGTATATCTGCTACTTATCCTAACAAAAATAAACATGTTCTTGTAAGTTATATAAGTTATTTACGTCCCATACTGATTACCTCACCCTCTTTCAACTAATCACACAAACATCACCATAAAAAAATTGTGGCATTACTGATATCGTTTACCAACTTTGCACAAACCATCTATGTCTTTTTTTTTCGTCTTCACGTCTACCGCTACAGTAGTACCATTTTCGTTTCCATCTTATTTTCTACTCCAGTATTTGACCTTTGTTTCAATTCATTCTCGTTGATTTTTAACAAATGCATACACAATATTTCAAAGAGAAAAAAAATTGATCTCGATTACAGTTGCTGTTTATAAATGTTTACTCTAAATAAATATATAAGTTAGCACAGTGACCGACTTTAATACGTGTATAATAACAGAAGTCGCCGTAAAAACCCTTCATTTTCTTTCTTTTTTGTTGTTGTTGATGTACTCGCCTTTTAACAGATTTTGAACTGTTCGTTTCATTAATTAAATATAAGAGAAGGCTGTTAATCATAATCAGTTTCAATTCTTTTCATTCCTTTTCTTGAGACCTAGGTTGGCCTTGCGGTTAGGGTGCTTGGCTCTTATTACGCGGGTTCGAATCCCCGTCACACCAACTATGCTCGCTTTTCAACCGTGGGGGCAATATAATGTGATGGTTAATTTCACTATTAGTTGGTAAAATAGTATCCCGACAGTTGGTGGTGGATGCTGATAACTAGCTGCCTTCTCTCTAATCATTCACTTATAAATTAGAGATAGCCCATGTGTAGCTTTGTTCAAAATGAGAAAAAAAAATCATCCATAGAGCGTATAATGTTTTTGTGAAACCCAATATTAGTTCGTAATAGAATGGCCGTCTCTTTGATCTGTGAAGGCCAAATTAGGGACGGCTAGTTCAGATATTCCTTTGGCAAACATTTTTGCGCAAAATTCAGACATTTCCTTAAATAATTCCTTTATTGGAAAAGGCCCTGAAAAAATACATTCATTTCTGGTGTTAACAACATGAATGTGTACATTTTAAACAAAGTCCCTCTTCTTTAAATTTATACTGTTAATTATACTATTAGCGACAAGATACTGCACCATGAGACATGTTTCTAAGTGTTTTGTCGTTGTTTTTAATTTTGTTGATTGTTGATTATTCTCATATATAAACTCATACATGGAGGAATGAGTGAGTAAGGCTATCAACATTTGTAAGTCACGAACCGAAACGCAACGAAACATGCGTGTAAGATCAAACAGTATACACTCCTTTAATATCTTATTTTATGATTATTAGTTTATATTTATTCCCCTCAACCAACGAATAGAATTACGCATACTTACACATTTAAGAAAGGATATATCAGTTGCGGAGTACCCCTTTAAGGTTCAAGGATCACTGTGTATTTGAGTTAACTGTTACCAAATATAATTGGCATTGTCGTTTCAAAGAAAGCGCAATTGTTGCTTGCACCTAGAATTATGGTATGTACAGATAGAAGTTTTTCTACAAGTGTTCCTGAATTTTAGTTACAATATCATGTCTTATTTAAAGGATTTGGCCGCAGTTTTCATGATATCTTTGCAGTAAAAGAATTTTCTTATTTATTATCTAAAACATTCATATGTTGTTATTTATTCTCGTACGTCTTCATCAGAATCCTGTTGTTGTTTTTCAGATCTTGTTTTACTTGTTTGAATGTTAACACTGATATCCCAAAGCAGTGAAGAGCAATATTTGAATAAACCATAGACGTATCGGTTTTCACAAGTTACTGACAAATTAAGACTTTTCATCTTATGTAACAAATATTTTTGTTTGGTTATTATGACCATTGTCCGGTGTGACGAGGTGGTTAAGGCACTCGACTTGTAATCTGAGGGTCGCGGGTTCGTACCTCTTTTGCACCAAACATGCCCACCTTTTCAGTCGTGGGTGCGTTATAAAGTGGCGCTTAATCCCACTATTCGTTGGTAAAGAAGCCCAAGAGTTGGCAGTGGGTGGTGATGACTAGTTGTCTTCTCTCTAGTCTTACTTACACTACTAAATTAGGGACGAATCGTGCAGATAGCTCTCGTGTAGTTTTTCGCGAAATTTAAACAATCAAATTGTGACCATTGAACGTTGTCTCCAATGTACGAAATTCATTAAAAAAAACGTGGCTACCTCTCAATGTGTGGGTTTTATTATTGTTTATGGTGCAAAACTGTCATCGTTCGTAACGACGTTAACTAATAATAATAATACATCCAACTAGAACCGCCGTCATGGCCTGGCATGGCCAAGCGCGTAAGGCGTGCGACTCGTAATCCGAGGGTCGCGCTAAACATGCTCGCCCTCCCAGCCGTGGGGGTAAATCATGTGCGATGAATTCCACTATTCGTTGGTAAAAGAGTAGCCCAAGAGTTGGCGGTGAGTGGTGATGACTAGCTGCTTTCCCTCTAGTCTTACACTGCTAAATTAGGGACGGCTAGCACAGATAGCCCTCGAGTAGCTTTGTGCGAAATTCCAAAACAAACAAAAAACTTCCGTCTTAGTGACCTTTCTTTGCTGCGACTTTGTTTCATGAAAGCGTACCATATGAGAGGGTTGATGACACTCATTTGCAAATCTTTTGACAGACATTACCAAAATTACTTAACAAGCGGCTTTTAGAGTAATATTCGACATAAAATAATAGCTTAAATCAACACTGAATACGTTTTGAAAGAATATCGAAGAAGTTTGTTCATCTAATGAAGCAGCAAGAATTGTTTACTTACATTACAATAAATTTCTAAATGTTATTAATTTTCAGAAGTTCTTAAAATGTGGCGAGGTTGTTTAATTCGATCTTCCTGTAAAGGAAAACTCATTGTGAGTTAAGCGAAGGCTTCATTGTATACGATTTAAATTTCTATAAGTTTGTTTTTTAAATTTCACGCAAAGTTACACGAGGGCTATCTGTGCTAGCCGTTCCTGATATAGCAGTGTAAGGCTAGAGGGAAGACAGCTTGACATCACCACCCACCGCCAACTCTTTGGCTACTCTTTTATCAACAAATGGTGGGATTGAACGTCACATTATAACGTTTACGCGACTGAAAGGGCGAGCATGTTTAGTGTGACAGGGATTCGAACCTGCGACCCTCGGATTACAAGTTAACCACCGGGCCATGTTGGGTCGTTTCTATAAGTAAACCAAAGCCAATTTCGGGATTTTGAAAATGGAGAGGCTAAAAATGGCAGGGAGATGACTTTGGAGGGTGAGGGCTTTTTTTGAAGATAAATTAAGAATTCATAAGGGTTAACCAAATATTTGGCAATGCTTTGTTAGATAGGGTTATTCCTTTTGGAGTTGCTTAATGACTGAAAACATTATATTCTAGGAGATGTAGTTTTTACTAAACTCTTTTAGATAAACTTTAGGAGAAGCAGACAAACACAAGGAGTGGTGCCTGCAAACGCTTAATATTGGCACTGGTGTAAGGTGAGATTATGTAGCGTCAACACTAGTGGAATTGTTTTGAAAATATTATAGCGAACACTAACAAATCGTACTTCGAGCTCACATCTGTTGAATTTTAACTTTTATCAAATTACGTCAGGAGACTCGTATTGTTCTGGTGTTGAAGAATGTTCACTCATAGTGGTATCTACAATTCAATAATATGTTGTTGGGTTTTCTTTTGTTGTTGTTTTTCCTTTAAGAGGACAAACAATAATTACATAAACATCAAACTAATGTAAATGAAACAATACCACAGCGTGAGCAGAAGGAGAGGGAAAGGAAAACGCCTTTTTATTAGACATGACAACAACAAAAAGCGTTGATTTCCTCATGTTGATATCGTAACCCACCCTCACGTTAATGTCATTCATTGGGCAGTCCAGGTAGATATTAACACGCAACAAAACACTAGAGTAGGTGCGTGCGTAAATGAGCTACAATCCACGTTCCATCTTCCAGAAGAGTCCGCCTACTACGTCACAGTTAACAAGAGTCATTAATCAGGCACGGAACTGTTGTTTCCTACGTACAAGGGTGATGTAAAATTAGCCTGTGTGCGTATCATTGCCATGAACCAAATTAGACGTTTCACCCAACCTGCGTTAACAAATAACACATCATACTTTGTATCGTGCTGTGCCTAATACAGCAGGAGGTATAGTAGCTACAGGAAACGACGCACATATTAAAGGATTCCTTTAGTATTTCTGATTCTACATTGTTTGTATTTTAATATTTGATTTAACAACTGTAGTAGAGATACAGCGCGTTAAGTGTTATTTAGTAATTGTAACTGAAAATAGTGGCAACATGTTAAATATCAACTGTAGCGGAGAAACGTTGTTAAGTGTTATTTAACAAATGTGTAAGAGATACAGCGGTGGTGTTATTTAGAAATTGTGTCAGAGGTAGAGAAAAACGTCGAAAATAGGATATTTAGCTATAGAGACAGAGATACAGCGATGTCTTTTTTAGCGAGAGTAATATAAATCTAATAAATGATTTATTTGATAACTGTAGAAGATACATCACAGTGATATGTTATTTAGCGACTGCGGCGGAGAATTAGTAGTAGTGTGTTATTTAAGCAAATTTAATAAAAACAGAGAAAATTTATTTAGCATACGTGGAAGCAATACAGCTTATAATTGTTATTTAGTGGCGGTAATGAAGGCACAACATTGGAGAACTATTTAACAACTGTTGTAGAAATAAAAGCTGTCTGCTTTTAATGACTTTCAAAATAGTCTTTTTTCCTGTTGTTTCTTGTTTGTGTATCAAGTTACCTTGTTGCCAATGACTTACAGTTTAAAACGTGGCAATTGTCGTCGTTTATAAGTTTAAAAGACAATTTTGCAAATGGCTTGCATATTAAAACGTTGTTGCATTGGTTTATAAGTTCAAAAGTTTAAAACGATGTTGCGATTTAAAACATTTGTTGTGAGTGGGTTACAATTTTAAACAGTTGTTGCCAGTGGTTTTCAAGTTTTAAAAAAAGACGTAGTTGGAACCATGCTTTATTAATGTTTGCAATTCTAGTTTGTTTAGAACTTAATGCATGTTTTATTTAAAGCTTAAGCCCTATTTTCTAACACTTGAAACCCTATTTCAATTATAGTTTAAACTATATTTACTTAAATTTGAAATGATATTTTTGATTATAGTTGTAACTTGAAAACTTGTTTCATATACAGCTGAATCAGTTGTTTTTTAACTGATAATTGTAAAATCTTCTTAGATAAGTTAAAACCCTATCTTATTAACAGCTAAACCTCACTTTACTAGTAGTTGTAACCTTACCTAAACTATCACTATTCACTGAGACACCAAAGTGTATTTTCTCAAACAAAAGTTGACAGTTGTTAACTATAGTGTTTCACTGTCGAATGTGTATGACGGATTTAATAAACTGAACCAGAAAACCTGACAAGAAGTAACAACAGATATATATTTTCTATGAGATTTACTATACAAAATTCGTATGGAAAACAAGTATTCCTACATAATTTGCTGCCTAACTATGACTGTGAAGAAATTTCAGTTTAAACAGAAGTATACAGTACTTATCTTAATTTTAAATAGAAGAGAGCATTATTGAGATGTTGCTTCAAATTATCGATAATCTACGATAGCAACAATAAACAATCTTGAATGCTCATCCTTATAACTCTATAAACTGACTTCAGGTATTATAACTAGTAGCAGCTAATTATATTTATTATTTACATGTTTATAACCTGGCAGAACAATTTCAAAATTACAATTCTTTGTAATAATAATAATATATATATGTATACACAAACAAGGTAGAAACTATTGAAGGAAAAACGGAAGTGGACTTTTTTATACAAAAAAATACAATTTCGTGAAGGTATTTATTTTTGCTCTATTTAATAATTTGCTATGAAGATTTTTATAGGAAACATACGAGTAATTTATTTTTAATTACTGTTGAAAACAAAGTGAAAGTTAAGGTAATACAAATTAACATTACGTCGTTTACAAAAATTGTAATTACCCGTATCCATGTGTGAAATATTTAAGCATAGTTTTTAGGAAAACTTAGCGATGATTAAAGAAAACTAGTAGATGAGCGAACTATGTGACAGCCTTTAATTATCTATTAAAGATCCGTGTGAGAGCGTTACGATTTCACAACACTTCAAGTGATATATAACAGGTCATCTCTGAAGTCATATATGATTTTAGATTCAGAAAAAGAGAAAGGAATTCAAACGCTTTTAATGTTATTTAATAAGTAATGTGTGTTTCATCATTATTAATTACTTCCTGCTACGCTAACGATTCACAAGCTTCTAAATGCCACTTCTATAAAATTCTTGGGGTTTGGAGGAAAAAAAAATGTAGAGAAGGTAGTTTTGACACCTTCCTGTGTTCCGAGCTCTTTTTCATCAAGATAGTTCTGCAAACTTCGGAATAAATGATAATCAGATGGGGCAAGGTCTGGATAATAAGGAGGATGTGGAAGTTTTCCCAGTCCAGCTCTTCAATATTTGCAGATGTAATCCTTGCTACATGGAGCTATGCATTATTTTGGTGTAACGCAACACCTTTACAACTGATCAAAGCAGGCCTCTTTTATTTCAGTTCAACATTCAATCGCTCTAAGTGTTGACAATAGAAGTCTGATGGCAGCAACTCAAAGTTGATCACACCAACAATATCCCACCAAACGCTTAACAAGACTTTCTTAGGATGAAGGTCCATTTTTGGCTGTGCTTTAGCCAATTCAGAGTCACTGCGGCGCATAACATTTTTATTATATATCCATTTTTCACCTCCAATCACTATCCTGTTCAAAAAGGGTAAGTTACGTTCACGAGAGTGCAGAGAAGTGCAAATGTCCACTCTTGCTCTAAGATTGGGCTCTGTCAAATCATGGAGAGCCCATTTTCCAAGTTTTGACACCTTTAAAAGCTGTTTCAGATGATAGAGAACTGTTAAATGGGTTGAATTAAGCTTCTGTGCTTCTGTTACGGCACAACCTTTATCACGTGCAGCCAGCAGCAAGTCATCATTAAACTCAACAGGACGACCTGAACGTGGCACATCACTTAACCAATAGTCACCTGATCTGAACTTCTGAAACCACCTTCAACATTTTATTTTATTAAGAGACTCCGCACCATAAACACCTTGAATGTTTCATGTAGTTTCTGCTGCACTGTTGCCTTTTTTAAATTCATAAAGCATTATGTGCCTAACGTGCTCCTCCACATTCATCTTCATAAGGATTTATTTGATCAATGGTCTGACGAAGTGGAGTTGGGTTAGTTTCTTTTACTTGTCTGAACATTTTTACACACGTCCTACTACATATTTCAGCCATTAAAACCTTCTACAAAGATAGAAATGATGATGCACTTTCTGTATTAAGGTTTTGGACATTACTTATGGGAAGACATGATATATACTGAAGGCACTGTTGAGTTTTTAATTACGTGGAAAATATTCCGAGGTATCCACCAATCTCGTGTGAACATTTCTTATTTAAATCATACAGCTTGTCTGAGCATTTTATACACGTCCTACTACATATTTTAGTCATTAAAGCCTTCTACAAACACAGAAATGATGACGCACCTACTGTATTAAATTATAGTTTCATACGTTAGCAACAGAATAACATCAGCATCAAGAACACCGTATACAATGAATTAATAAGTGTTATACTTTAAAACTGATACGTAACTCTTGAGTTGTTTATTTATATTTCGTGTCTACTCTTATATTACAAATGAAAGTTTTACCAAATAATTAAAATAAGATAACAGTCATTCTTCATATGACTACAATATTTCAGTTCAAGAACCACAGCAATATTTAATTCAGACATAATAAACAACAGCACTCAACCCTTTAGAAAAAACATGGTTATCTGATTGGTTTAATGAACAAATATGGAATATTTTCATGCTCAAAGCTGTAGCTTTCTGAGCTGCTCACGGCAAGTCTCAAACTCCGATTTTTGACGTTTCACCTCTCTAGCTTAACCACGGTACTACCGAGAGTTTTCATTATTCACATATAATGAGATTTATAATTGAAGAACATAGGAGCTTTGATTAAGAACAATCTTTACACTGTAGTATTGGTAGTTCTTGGTCACCATCTAGACACACAAATAATTTGTAATTTTGTACAGCATGTTCTTGGACGAAACATGTCAAACTTATTATATTATCTCTTTCACTTCAAACACTAAAACTCGTGGAATGGATTAGTGAAGTTGTCACACTGTTATCAATGTAGAGTTCATTACTGAAAGATTAAAGTAAAAGGCCGAACATGATCTAATGGTTAGCATGCTCGGACTGTTAAATCCAAAATCTCGTGGTTCGTGGCGCGTCGCTCTAAAACCACGATACAAACTTTAGGGCCGTGGCTGCATTACAAGAGTAACGGTCTGAATATTTTGTCAAACCTAGAGTAGAGCAAGTTAACTGGATATCTTCTCTCTAGTTTATCAGTTGAAAATTAAGAACGGCAAGCACAAATATCGCTTGTGTAAGGGACTGGCATGGCCAGGTGGTTAAGGCATTCGACTCGTAATCCAAGGGTCGCGGGTTCGAATCCCCATCACACCAAATAATGCTCGCCCTTTTAGCCATGGAGGCGTTTTCATGTGACGCTCAAATTCACTATTCGTTGAATAGCCCAAGAGCTGGCGGTGGATGGTGACGGCTAGCCGTCTTCCCTCTAGTTTTACACTGCTAAATTTTGGACGGCTAACTCAGAAAGCTCTCGTGTAGCTCTGCGCGAAATTCAAAACAAACCAATCCTTAAGTCGCTTTGCGCGAATATCGAAAAGCAAGTTTTTAATATAGTCATATTTTCTGATGATTTGGCAAACGAAACGCCTTTAATAATCCAGATAGTAAAGGAGCTTGAAATAATTAAAAGATCAAATAGAACGTTTTTTAAAAGATAATAATAACAAATGACCAGAAAAACAAAGAGAGACGACAATTTCAGAAACGAAATCTTAATTTTAAACCTATGTAGTGATCTATATTATTCAGTAAGGAATACGCGAGGACATTTATTTGAACAAACAAACATGCGTATATGTGTGGGAGAAAAACATTCTCATATATTTAACTTATAATACACGGTAAAAAAATGGTATCGAACACAGCAATGCACACAGAAAGTGGTTTACTCGGAGAAATTATTGAACGAAGTCGCAGTTTCATAGTGTATAAATAAAAGATACAGATTAATTCTAAAAATACGGGACTAGATAGCTGACAACGTGCAATTAAATAGAAAGAGTAGATGATTAGGTTTACAAATTAACATTACGTACCAGTTATAACTTCGATGTTCCCATTGAAGTTTCAAGTTACAGAGTGACGAGGTAATTGTAAGTCGTGCGTGAACGATTATAACATACACAAGCAGCTATGTATTTGTATGTAATTACTTTAATTACAGCTTACGTTCCTGAAAACTTTCACACGCTGGTTCCTCTCTTCAGCTCGATCTCAGATGCTTTTTTACAAAGTGATTTATTCTTTAGCTCTAATTGCATGTTCGTTTTCCCCGTTGTCCACCAACTTTAACCGCATCTCGTGCGTGGGGATTTTTACGCAGTTCCAACCATAAGCATTGTACAAAAATTATAGACTTGGTCAAGAGTTCCAACTATAGATTCTATATGCGTTATCACTTGTTCATTATCTTAAATTGTACGTTTAGTATTAAGCGATTGGTTCACCAACAATAACTGTACGTTTAGTATTACGCGATTGGTTCACCAACGATAACTGTACGTTTAGTATTACGCGATTGATTCATCAACGATAACTGTACGTTTAGTATTATGCGACTAGTTCATCAACTATAACTGTACGTTCAGTATTAAGCGATTGGTTCATCAACTATAACTGTACGTTCAGTATTAAGCGATTGGTTCATCAACTATAACTGTATTGTGTTTTTCGATAACCTACTGATTGTCTATACAGTACTGTAAAAACAAACTCCTGTTATAGCAATCTTCTGTTTCATTTTCTACTCTTATAGTGAAATTATGATAAATATGTTTTTCTCACACTACACATAAACGTCCACAATGTCTGTTTAAAAGAATAGCTTTTGTTTATTGCTACAAAAGCGTTCAGTGTAATTACATGCATACATATATATCAACCCACCGATTGATCATATCTGGCTTTTATATAAGGTGTAATGCCTTCGAATATAAAGACACTTTTACATCACGTGTTCACTCTCCGAGAAAACAAACTGAAGCAACATGTTAATCCTAAAAGAAAATTAGATAATTCATAACCTAAAAAACATATAACATGATAACAACTCAAGCAAACTATAATCAGTAATCATCTAATATTTCCAGTTTCTATCAGTTTTTATGTCGCTTTGAAGTATTCCGATCGTGACATGTGTAGCATCAATTAGAGCTATGCTATGTTCCTATACTTAGCTGATGACATACCAAATACTGCCATCTGAAAGGAATGTTTCATTCAACGTGAAAGTCATGCCAGTTCATCGCGTGCATTTTTCTTCCTTTGTATGCATTTAACAATGTTTCCAAGGTTACACCCCCTCCATCAGAGCTGACCTTAAATTACAGTCAAGTACTTAAAGTAACAGGGCTTTTACCTACAAACTGACCTACACAATAGATCCTGCTGTCTCTGATGGGCTCGCGGGCTGGTAATGAGTGTTATTTATTAGAGTTTTTAAAGACGTTCTCCGGGCTATATTATTAAGACTCCGTGTATACACCGTCATGATGGTACTTCAACACACCTAACTTCTATTTCTATTTAAAATCCATCATGGGGAATATGTTGGTGTCTTTGTACCAGACTTTCAATATGTATGTTTCTGTTTTTGAACCTTGAATTGTGGAGAAAGTATTAGGCTGAATAGCACTGGAACGTACTTTAATTGTGCAGACGTGTGCTTATGTACGTGTAAGCAGAAATGTGTTTCTATATAAATATATTTCCATACTCACACCATAATGTTGAGTCAAATTTTATAGAAAGTTCAAATGTCATCTGTAAGATGGAATAGACCATTTTTTTAAAAAAATCACTTACACTGTGGAATGGATCAGTTTTGGAATACCGATCAAAATCAATACTGTTTACATGTATATAAACATAAACATATCCCGAAAAACAAATAGACGCATATTTCTGGTTTTCAAGTTTTGTCTTTTATCGTTTACACGCTGAAAGAATTCTGGACGTAAAATACACATGAACTTACATTAAATCAAACAGTTGTTTTGAATTCAGCACAAAGCAACACAATGAGCTATCTGTGCTCTGCCCACCACGGGTATCGAAACCCGGATTTTAGAGTGTAAGTCCGCAAACACACCGCTGAGCCACTGGGGGGCATTAAATCAAACAGATTATTAGTCAATTTATAGGTTTTTCCAGCATCACTAATATCTCAGTATATTTTACTAATATGTTAGCAATGAGTGAAGCTTAACAGATGCTCTACAACGTATCTTTACATTAGATCTTCTATTACAAACAAATGCATTACGTAAGCGCATTTAATAACCGTTTCATTACTAAAAGTTTTTAAATCTTTTATAAGAATTATAATTAGCTAGCTCGCTGTGACAACTCCAGTGATAGCGAAGATAAGCGTTTGGTGTAAAAGACGGATGAAAAGATACGAACCGTGTTGGAGCAAATAACCTACGTACATGGGAATACAATGGTTCTAATTAATGCAAAAACAAGAATGAAAGGTTCTGGATACTGAGTTCGCTCTGTTTCACACTAAGCTTACACATGCTCTTTGAAAATAATAAATTACTATGCTTTATTTTCAGTTTCAATCTCTCTTTTATTACTGGAATAAGTGAAAATCTACATCATGTCTAATTTCTCATATTCCAATATTTAATGTATTTTTCATCATTTTCGTTTTCGTATTTTTTTCCCTACTATAAGTTTAACAGACACACTCTTGACCTAAGTCTCATATAAAGTAAAGAGATACAAAATTCAAATTTCTCATAAACAACTGATTCAGAGTTCTTTATTCATTGAACAGAAACCTCAAATGAGATATAAAAATCCGACAAATTCAGGCTGTACATAATCTTTTATGACGTTATTTTGCTTGAATTTTTAATACATAATGTTTAGGAAACATTAGCATATAGTAAATAATGAAAAACGTAGAACTATATTTAGAAACACAAACTGACTTGAACCTACTGATTGGATAAACATAAGCCATAGCTGAACATTAAAGGATGCAACATCTATCATTAGAGCAATCAAGTCAACCAGCCATGCAAGCTCTATAAAATATTTCAGCAAGTCTATGGCATTTATAAGTAAACGTAATTTAGTTGGATCAAACTGAATTAAATTAGTACAACTAGTAAAGTAGTACTAAGTTCACAAAATGTGCCTTTATGGTTAAGGCAAGCTGAACAGATTTTGACTTGCTCCACATATAAAAGTGAATATAGAATATAATGTCATAAAAACAGCTAACGTCATATAGCAGTTTTATCACGATTATACATTATTAATAAAAGAAGAATTCCTCGATAAATGGAGAAGAAAATTATTGTTGTCACAAATTAAACTGAAGAAATAAAAACTAAGACATGGCAAAATTTGAAAACGTGACTACACTTATCGAGCAAGTGCTTTAACAAGCTAGATTTTTGTGTTTATAGCGACAGAATTTGGCAAGGTTCTTTGGTTACATCGATTGTCTTGATAAGCTCAAGATCTCTGTATTAGCTTTTTATTATCTTGGCAGGAAGTGTCCAATTAAGAGTCTCATAATTCAAATGTCAAAGGTGGAAACTGCCCTTATGAAATAAAAAGGAAATAGTTTTTTTAACTACACCTATTACCTTAGTCTGTAGAGTTCAGAATTCATATATATTGTTATCACAGCTGAGCCGACCTTATTACAAAGCCCACAAACTGAAAATAAATACAATAATTAGCTCAAAACTATATGTGTGTGTACAATATTTATATATTTATGTTCTGAAATGCATTCTAGGTTCAATTGTGACCAGTATGTGTGTGTTTTTCTTATAGTAAATCCACATAGAGCTATCTATTGTGCCCACTGAGGGGAATCGAACCCTTGACTTTAACGTTGTAAGACTTACCGCTCTCCTAGCGTGGGACACCCGTGTGACCACTCGGGACTTTCACATTTGTCATAATTATACTCCTAGCAGCATAATAATACACTAAAGTTACACACATATATTAACTCCCTGATTGCAACGTAATAAGCAAGATTAATTTTCTCTTATCACCAGATAATGTGTACTTTGGCTTAAATGTTTATTTAGTTTGAGGAGCAATAAATAATTGTGTAAGAGTTAAAAGACAACAACAATTTATTGTTATTTAAATGTTGTACTAAAATTAATATAAACAACTTAGATAAATTTTACAATAATTAAAGTACACAATTATGCTGTAAACGATCCGTAGAATTTTTATTTTGCATATTTGTTACGTTCTAAAATAGCTATCGGTTATCACTGTAAATTTTAATATATAAATATTCAACGGCTTTAACTAATGCAAAACTTTCTGTTCCATGTCATATTCGAAAATTGCTCTTTAGCACTAGAATCAAAGATGTTCCTCAGAACTAGGGTCACAGATATTCTTTAGCTACTGGGTCGTAGATGTCCTTCCGTTCTTTTATCAAAAATGCTCTTTAACACTAAGATCAAAGATGCTTGTCAGCAAAATAGGATAAAAATTCCTCTGCACCAAGATTTAAAACACTCTTCAACACTCGTTTCAAACTCGTCTTTTCGTACTATACTTTTCACTCTGTAAGTCATATATTATGATGCGTGTTGTCCTTGCGCTCTCTATTTAATCATTCGTTTGTTAATTTAAATTTATCAGTATGAAACGTGAACCTTAAGGATAAGCATCTTGTTTTCTTGTTCTTGAGGATAAGAAAGTGTCGTTATCTACTGTTCACGTTGGGTTATTCTTTTACCAACGAATAATGGGGTTGATCGTCACATAATAACGCCTTCTTGGCTGAAAGAGCGATCATGTTTGGTAAGACAGGAATTCGAACCCGCGACCCTTAAGTTGCGAGTCCAGCGCCCTAACCACATGGCCATGTCGAGTCATTAAACATATTTAATGGACTGTTCGTTTCTATTAGATTCTCCAGAAGTAAATGTCGGAATTCTCACGATGATATTTAAAAGCTGAATATTGAGTAACTTATCGTTGGTTGGTTTAATCCAACGTTCGTGTCTTACAAAGTGTCTTAATTGTTTGCAGTTTCAACTCTACCCAGAGTAAGTTTCGCAACCCCCAAAACACCATGACTTAATACTGCGAGAATTACAACCCCATTTCAGTATTTTTTATACCAAACATTAAATGTGCGTGATGAAAGATATTAACATAAAGTGTGTTAAAAACACACAGTAAATTTTATCGTATATGTCAAGCGACCCTCAGATTGTAAGTCGAGAGCTCTAACCATCTGAGAAAAGCTGAGTTTGATCTATTAACTATTGGTTGCAGATTAGAGGGTGAAAGATTCGAGTCTGCGACATGCAGCTAGATAAGCTCCACACTCTTACATATCGGCATGTTACAAAAATGACAGTTAATTCCGCTGTTCGATTAAGATTAGTCATGTGAGCGACAGGTTATATGTTTGGGTTAAAATAACCTAAACAATATCAACAGTTTGTGTAATTTTATTGTGCAGTATTGTTTTACTAACTTCGAGTGTTTTTGTTTCATTTTTCCGCCAAAGTGAACTCTTAAAGATTATTGGCACATAACCTTAGTTAATGGTTTATTGTGGCATGATTACTTTCTACATAACCAAATATTAGAATTATTCATGCCTATAATATACTTATATCAGCATTGAATATGTCAGCAATATTGTTGCCTCATCGTATAAAAATATAAAAGAGAGAGTTCCCTGGAGGTCTCTCTTGACAAGTCAGAAGTAAGCTTACGGTACAACGCTAAAACATTGATTCATGGCCTCTAAAATAAGCTTTGTACTACGAAAACAACAATAGTTCGTGCAGATTTCTCAACTAATTGACTTTCAGTTTTACTGCATTGTATTGTTGGCGCATATTTTTGTAAGTTTCTAACGAAACACATGAGTTCATTCATATTCAAAAAAATGTTGAGTCGATCACGATGAACAAAAATGCAAACATGAATCTTTATTGATACAAAGACACATATATACCGAGAACTTCACCAAACGGACTGTTTCAGAGTTCTATAAAAGAAACGTCTCAATGCCAAAACACATGAAATAATGTCTACGGCCCTTGAAAGCAAGAGCGAAAACCATAGTAATACAAAACTTTCATGTCGAACGAAACACCTTGTGCAGTATTTCACATTCCCAGATTTCCTACGTCCATCAACGGTTATTTTCATTTTACATCCAAGGATGAATATCCCCCACTAAATAATTAACACTAACTCCTAAAAGTAGCTTTGTCACCCTTGAAAGCTAGAGATCCAGCATAAACTTATGACCTTTTACATTCTGTTTACAATCACGCTGTCTATGTAGGTTTTTTGCCCTTATACACACTAGTATCATCAACATAAGCTTATTGCTGAGGTTTCTCTAACTTTATTAGCGCCTAAATGGATATAACATATCTCTATCAGCATCAAGCAGACCTACCGTGTACGTATATAACTTTAAGAGCACCAAAGCGTATATTCTGTGTTTCTAGCTTTATCAGAACCCAAAGGAATCTACCGTATATATATATGTATTCTTATCAGGTTCAAAAACACACTTTGTTTTTTTCAATCACCTTAAGTCCACCTGTAAACATGAAAAAAACTAACCAAGCAGCATTTCTTAACCTCAAAATCATTAGCACTGATTCACAATTCAAAACAGAAATCCACATAAAAATCACCCATACTGGATTATACAATCCCTGGGATCTCGTGTTCACCTGATAAAATTAACGATGAAATTAACAAGATAAAACAACACCTCATCAACGTCAACAAATTTCCTAAAAAAAAACGAAAAAAAATTATACGCACACACCTAGACCAACAACAATAAATCCCAAGATACAACAAACTACAAAACCTTATACTTCTGTATACCATATGCTCCCGATATCAGCGAAAACAACAACCAACATTTGGAAAAACTTATAATAAAACACAACATTTCAGTAAACACCAAATCTGTTCAAAAACCAGACACAAAACTGAAGTCTGTACTATGTAAAACCTACACTGACAAACACAACACCAACATAATTTATAAAATGCAATGCAACAACTGCCACAACTACTATGTTGAAAAAACAAACAGAAACATGAAAACTAGGTTCAAAAAACAAAAAAACACCTTCACACGTTTTTAAACACTGCATATCAAAAAACATAATATAGTCATTGAAAACACTTAAATGTTAAGTAGAAAAACTAATATAAATAAACGTAAAATCAAAGAAGCCCTTCTTATACAGCAACTAAAACCAATGTCCCTTACAATCTGACGCCCGTTTATACTCTCGGTCCTAAGACATGTGTCCGTCAACAGTCACATTCAAATGTCTCTTTCTTAACCTGAAGATGGCCTAGGAAGGTCGAAAAGTTGCTCTCTCCTTATTAACATAAATGTTAATGCCCATACCACCCGTTCTGAAATATATACAGGTTCAAAAATTATTTACGCATTTGCAGTTTTGTAAGCACCAAAATGCATCTACTCAATCAATAGCCTCATTACTATCAATATGGCTCTACAGTATTCCTAAATGTATACGCGTCAAAGTGCATGTATTCACTCTATAGCCTTATGACTACCAATATGGTTCTACTGTATTCCTAGATATATAAGCACCAAAGTGGATTTATAGCCTTAAGAGTTACAAAGTGATTTTGCCGTGCCTGCAGTCCCATCAACTCTAAGTTATTTATACCTTATCTATACCTTTATCAATACCTTATTTGTTGATTCATTAACATCAAACAACCTACCGCATCTGTTACAACCTATCAAGCTGTTTTACCCGTACGAAACCTCATTAACATCCAACTGAATTTACAATGTAGTATCATCAGCACCGGTTTATGTGGGTCTATGGCTACCATAACGTCATCGAACTGCATCTGTAGCCACATTAACTCATTAACACCAAAGTGAATCTACCACAACTACAACACCTTAAACACCAAACTAACGAAGCTTAAAAAAGTTATATATATCATATATAAAATGCACTTATAAATCATAATGAAGTGTCGATTTGCCAAGCTTGAGATATCAGCAGGGTAGGTTTTAATTTTACGCGAAAACAACAATTCTCTATCACAGCATTACTCAAAACCAAATAACTTCGAGAAGAAAAATACTGCAAAATTTTACTTATAAATGGAGTAAGTAAATAACGGTATTTTCTAACACGGGTTGATATAAAGCCCACCTTGTGAACACTACAAACGACTTCTGTATTGGAGAAACAAGTAAAAAAATGGAAACCAGATTCAAAGAACATAAAAAGTCACCTTCACACGTTTTCGAACACTGCAAGTCAAATAAACACAACATAACCATAGAAAACACTCAAATACTAAATAAAGAAACAAACATAAACAAACGCAAAATTAAAGAAGCCTTACTTATACAACAACTTAAACCAAAAATAAACCAATATAATGGAACGCCATTATACCTATATTAATATTATAGATAAAATTATATATTCAAACATCTAACCCCGCCCTCCAAATTGCGACACTCAGTTACACAACCCCTTCCAAACATGTGGTCAGCTTCCGGTCAGTTACCTCTTTCTTTGTGAACCTGACGATGACCGAAGAAGGTCGAAACGTTGTTCGCTCTTCTATTTAAAATATTTTCTCAACCCAAACGAGCCGTTTTTTGCATATAAAAGTTTGAAGTATGTTCATGATATCTCTTCTTCGCTGAAGTAAATTATTGAACTAAAGCTTGGTAAAATTATATCCTAACTAAATCAGTAATAGTATACAATATCACCACATAAATGTGATATCACTATTTATCCTGTAAGTAACATATAATTTTACCTTCTTATTTACTTTTACTTCTGAGTTATAATTTCGCGAGTTACACGTTATAAGGGAAGAGGTTACATGAGCTTGTGACGAAAGATCGTTACTCACTATAACAGAAACTTCACTGTATGTACAAATAAAATTTTAATGCAGTATTTCTTGGCTCACTGATAAGACACAATGATATTACTAGGTTTCACTTTCAGTCTATATTCCTATAAATCAAAATAGTGAAACCAAATATCAATTAATAATCATAAGCCTATTAAACCAAAACAAATGAGAAATTCTCTTTTTTTTCAATTTAAGTAATCCAAAAACAATCATTTATATATATTTCACTCTATTTTCTACATCTTATCCATATAAATATATTTTCACTCACAACATTATGTATGTACTTCTGTGGTTCATTTTATCCAACATTGATTTATACTTTCCAGATCAATAACACAGTACTTAAAGTTCATCACTGTGTTACATTAGTGCTACCTAGGTGTATGACTCCACCAGTTTAAATCAGTAGTATGCTACAATGTCTTCTATTCCTTATTAATATACCTCGATACGGGTTGATTAATATATCTCATGATTCTTAACTGAATGAATCCACGTTTCATATCAACATTATGCAATGTATTCCCCACTTTAATGACCAGACACAATTAGATTATCAATGTTTTACTATCTCCCCTTGAATAACTTTTTACCCTCAGTTCTGTTTTTCTTAATCCATTTGAATGACTCCATACATTCGAGCCAACACTGAGTTATATTTCTAGCTGAGTAATTCCACAGAGCTTGGCAGTATACTGTATTCCTTAATCCAGTTGTATTAACTACAGTTTCAGATCAACATATATTATATTTCAAAAATGTACGACCTCATACAGTTAATTCATCAGTGTGCTATGATCTTTTTATTGCATGCCTCCATAGATTCATATTAGTATTGTGTTATATTACAAAGCTGTGTAGCTTCACACAGATATATAAGCGTTGTGCTATAAGTTTGTTTGTTTTGAATTTCGCACAAACCTACTCGAGGGCTATTTGTGCTAGCCGTCCCTAATTTAGCAGTGTAAGACTAGAGGGAAGGCAACTAGTCATCACCACCCACCGCCAACTATTGGGCTACTCTTTTACCAACGAATAGTGGGATTGACCGTCACATTATAACGCCCCCACGGCTGAAAGGGCGAACATGTTTGACGCGACGGGGATACGAACCCGCGACCCTCAGATTACGAGTCGCACGCCTTAACACGCTTAGTCATGCCCGGCCAGTTGTGCTATAATTCTGATCTTATTGTATGACTCCATATATTCCAATCAACCTTTTCAACATCATTGTGAGACTCAGCACATCAGGGAGTTATATTCTTCAGCCCATATACAACTTCAAATTCTACTTTAACAGAATATATTATTTACAAAGGTATATGATTAAAAGCAAAAATACAGTAAAATATTGTGCGGCATTCCTTGCTTTTATAACACTCACTTTTAATTCAGTGAACAACACGTTTTTGTTTTATAATTTAACCCACAAAATAGGAACAAATCTTTAGATTTCGCGTATAAGCGTCCATTGCATACACAAAGCAAAAGTCGATTTGCATAATAAGTTTCTAGTGATCTCCTACATTTTGTACAGCATTGCAAAGATTAATCACTGCTTCTTTTGTAGTGATCATTATTTGAATATATTTAGTTCTTTGTGGTTTTCAATTTTTCAGATATTCTTGTTTACCGAAGGGTGCAAGGCTAAAAGTGAAAGGAAACTCATACATCAATAGAAACTTAACGTACGTGACTTCGTCTGCAGAAGGCAAGGTGATCACATAATGTCATGAACGTGACTTGATAATCTGAAAGTTTGACAGCAGTAATTTAATGCCGTAAAAGTAGTTTATTTGGTATGAATGAATTGGATCTTCTCTTTTCTTCTTTGTTCTGCCCATCATTTGTCATCCAGAAGTTGTGTTATTGTCTTCTTATATATCTCGAATACATTGTTAGTGTTAGCAGCAGGAATGTCAACAGTTCTGTAAGTATTTGAATAAGATGTACGTTTATATTTTTAAAAACACCTGTCTATCACTAAGCCTAATTTCAGAGAATATTGCAATATTCATAAAATACATTTTGTTCACCTGCGTTTAAACACTTATGATTTTGTTTGTTTTTTCTTAGTATTTCGTATTCATGGCAATGCTACTGATAATAACTGCCGTCCCTAATTTTAAACAACCGATCAAAGAGAATGTATCTCAGGACGGCTTGTATGGGTATTAACACTTTTACTAATGAAGCAGAGAACAACATTAGCTACTGAAGATGAACTAAAGAACGTTGAAACGTTGTTTTCTGCTTTATTAGTAAAAGTGTTAATACCCATACCAGTCATCCTGAGATACATTTTTATTTCAAGTTGGTTTCTCATCATCACGAATGACCCGAGAGAAGTGCTGTTAATCGATCTGTTTACCATACCTCTATGTGTTTGTATAGTAAACAGGTCGAGTAAAGCAGTTCAATACTATACTTCTAAACATCAGTAATTTCGTTTTTATATAAATTTCAAGAAAAAAATACGTTTTGTATTACTACCATTAGAATAGCTGTTGTAGAAAAGTTCTTAAATTTAATTTTACTTTTTAGTTTATGCTCACAGAAAAACAACTTCATCAATTAATAGTTAAAGTAACAAATCCTAATAAAACTGTCCAAGCGCATGGCAATTCTTTCGATGATGTTAGCTAATTGTAAAAGCAATTTACTGGTAGTTTGTAGACTTTATAGCAAGCTTTCATCTTGGATCGATTTTTTAGGGTTAACTAAACCGTTTATTTCTGTCGAATTAACTTGAGGCTCATTTCACTGTAATGTTTGTACCTTTACAAAATAAAATGGTTTATACAAGAAATTCGCTTAAATGAAGCATCCAAATTTTGTTTTTCTGATTGAACTCAGATCCGAACGTGTGTTATCTTAGTTTATAAGATAAAAGCCTAGTTTCTGAAATCCCTGATTTTCTAACACCTTCTATCGTTAAGTTGTCTCTAAAAGTAAAACCAAAATGTTTACCAAGCTTTAAAAGAAAAAAATGAAAAGTCAACGTTTCGGCTAAACGACTTTCATCAGATACTGTGGTAATACATTTTTTCTAAAGTTGTTCGAATAAAGCTAATAGCTTTTAAGTTCGATGAAAATTGTGCAGTCGAAATGTATATGCAGTATCGTTTGTCTTTTTTGTTCTCTTACTTTTAACACATTTATTTTTTGTAATATTAAAACTGCATTTGTTTGTGGAATGTAATTTCTTTTCGTGTAAGTTGGTTCTTATATACCGTTGAATAAAAACTTAAAGAAAAAAGTTTTTCTCCAAAAGTGAGCCTTGCTAAATCACGTTTATTAGTTTATTTTAAATAAATTGTATAGTAACTAGCAAACAGTAACATCTGTGCACTATATGATTAGGTAAATTTTGTTACAGACGTGTCCTTTCCTCAATGATGGTTACAATGGGTTAAGACCAGTCGGATCTTACAGAAATGTTCAACAATTATCCAATAAAGATCGTCCTTAGAAGTTTAACCGATAAACAGTGCAGTACTATGATTGGAATATAAATTCCACTGTACATAACTATTTTAAGCCATTTTTCATCTAGTACCGGACCATTTTAAGATTAATGTATTTGTTGGTATAGACATGAAATTAAAAAAAAACACGCTGGTTATGTACTCATAAAGACGTAAAAAACTCAAAAGCACGTTTAATATACAGTTCGTTATTGTTCTCTACTGCATTGCTATAGATATTCTGGCGTTTACAAAAACAGATACAATCTTGGCTAAAACATTTGCATAATGTTCTTACTGTACATGTTTAATATAACATCCCTTTTTCAGTTTCACAGCGCTATTTGTACAAGGTGTTCGGGGTGTGTGTGTGTGTGTGTTTTTCGTATGGCAAAGCCGCAAAGGGCTATCTACTCAGCCTACCGAGGGGAAACGAACCCATGATGTGAGCGTTGTAAATCCGGAGACATACCACTGTACTAGCGGGGACCAGGGTGTTCGGAAAGTCACTGTGCACTTATATATTTATTAATAGACATGTGTCAATATAGAAAACAGGACGGCTTGTAAACAATATTGAAAGTGACTCCCGTTGGCATCAATACAGGCCTGGATCCTTCTTTGTTTCTAGACGCCGCTATTAGTTGCTGGCTTAAAATAGACTGAATAGACATGATCACAAAACTGCACAGTGACTTTCCGAACACCCTGTATTACATCTTACTTTACGGAAAAGTTTGTTACTTCAATTACTTTGCAAAACTGATCAATGATTAATAAAAATATTAATGACTAAGGCGTTTGAATTAATTATTGTTATACTCGTCTTTAAATAATTTAAAGTAATCAACTATTCGATATGAAGAAGATGGAATCTTAAACAGTCTCATGTCTTTATACTGCAAGTAAAATTAATTAATGTGTTATTGTAGCAAACTACAATTCTCTGCATGACTGTGCACATACTTTGACCTTTTATGGTTATAAAACAGAACGAATACAATAAGGTAGCAAACTTCTTATGAACTAGTTCACAGATATTTTTACCGTGACACCTTTAGTAAATACATAGCGAAATTAAATCAAAATAAGTTCTATTTTTCTCGTTTAAACAATAATATAAAATACACGTAACGATAGTTATTGTTCGTAACAATGCACAGATGCCATTAAGAAATACTTATAACAATTATAATTGTTATTAACAATGTACAAATGCTGATAAAAAATAAATATAACAATTATAACCATTAGGAAGAATGTACCAATGATGTTAATCAGTATTACGATTGTACAAAATTGATAGAGAACAAGTTCGCTAATCTTCGCATCTACAGCATTTTTAAGTCAATCTAGGACGTCTAAACCGTGTAACAAAATCAAGCAACTTTTAAAAACAAGAAAAAAATATTAC
Source organism: Carcinoscorpius rotundicauda (assembly GCA_011833715.1). Classification (NCBI taxonomy): domain Eukaryota; kingdom Metazoa; phylum Arthropoda; class Merostomata; order Xiphosura; family Limulidae; genus Carcinoscorpius; species Carcinoscorpius rotundicauda. Next base: position 42,443,382 of record CM022396.1, on the reverse strand, counting down.
GGAGAAAAAATAAGACGTTATAGTTATGCTTCTGTAATAAAACGTAATGCGTCGACGAATTAAATTACGAATCAGCAAGTTATTGATTTTTTCTTCTTTGCAAGAAGATAAATTGAACACGCAAATTATTAGCGATGGTCCTTTTTTGCGCAGCAGAGGCATTGTCACACCACACAAGGTGTGAATCTAAACAAATCACTCCCTTTGTATGTAAGAAACGACGTACCTCAGGAATACAGCACATTACAACTCCCGAAATGCTTGTATTCACTTTAATAGCAGGCACGTCCACCTAAAGTGGTCAAAATAACAATACTGTGTAGATTACCAGAAGTTTTTGTCCTCATTTCCTCACCAAGATGTTTTTTTTATCTGATGAATAAAAGAAACAAGACGCATTTTTGGAAGCTAGTTAGGTGTGCACTTTATGGAGCTGGAGAAAATGCAAACCAGTCTTCGTCATATTTGTAAAATGTACGACATACATTTTAGTCCATTATCGTGTGTCAAAATGATATAAGATATAAAAGCCTGAAAATAATGGCTGCCAAGACCTCGTCTCTATAACACACATTATTCTTGCTCGAACACAGATGACTGCATCCGTCGAAACTGATGACTCACCACACGACCAGAGAACCAAAGCTGTCTCGTTCGGTTTCAGTGAAGTCAACGACAACCACATTGGAAGAGAATATAGAATCTCATGATCCTTGACTGATTTTAAAATATACATATATGTATGTGTGTGTGTGTGAACAACCTTACTGTACATTATAATACATACCGATAAATTGTGTGCTTTTTAACTTTAACTGTTCAAATAAAATAAATTTCTCTGTTGTAAATTTTGTTCCAGCAAACAAGTACAGACACGTGTATGTAATCAAATTACGTGACCCTAACGAAATGCATAACATTATAAAAGAATAAGGGGGAATGTCTGACGTTCAAAGTGAGACAGAAAGCTCCAGTATAGGAAACATTAAAGTTATCTGACTGTTAATGAGTGGGACAAAATAATAGTATCAAAACTGCTGATTTTTGACATTTATAAACTTGTTGAGCATTTAGAAATTATTAGCTACTGATGAAAGTCAATTTATGTCTATAAATGGATCAAAGTTATACACTAAATTTAAGTCTATAACTGGATCAAAGTTCAAAGTAAAACACAAAGTATGAATGACAAGAATGATGGTCATACGTAGTTTGATGTTGCTCCTGTCAAAAACCACCAATTTTTTTTCATATTATTACATCCATTCCTACCTTGTTTTCTTATTTTTTGGGGCTCCCATTCTTACTATTCTTCTCATTCAAATAAAATGTTTACACTTGTCTCATAGTTTGTTTTGGTCTCGAGAGTCAGTGGGTGTACTATAGGCTTAACCCTTCTCTAGCTTTTCTTAGAGCTATTTCTCGACATTTCCTGACTTTTGCTAATATCTTTGATGTAGTTTTCTTCCATCTAGCTAGGGTGGAAGTTTTTTCTTTGTCTAAATTACTGGTTGAGTCTTGTTTCATATATTCAGCATCACTCTTTCTATCCTTATTTCTATTTTTGGAGTAATGCTCTCTCCGCTGGAACAAAGACTATTCAAGATTATCAACATAAAATTTTCTTGTTTTGTTTCCTTCAAAGGCATATTTCAAAAATTGCACTATTTAAGAGCAACTTTAGATATTAACAGGTCACACTTGGTGTGAAAACAATGCAAAGGTAAATTATACAATTTATATTATTATTTTTGGCTTGAGTCAAGAGAGCTCAAGCAGAACTGTATCATACTTTGACAGCAGTAGATTTCATCCTCACATTAGACATTTATTTCTTAAGTACCGGATGCTATGAAAGAATTACTTTTTCCTTCACGGAACCCTCGAGTCAGGGGTATAGAAGTGAAAACTTTGCTTTCAAAGGCTAGATCATAGTTAGAACCTAAATGTAAATAATCTATGTAGTCCACGATTTTCTTTTTATCTCGCTGATACAGTTGTAGGCTTTTCACTTAATGCGTGTGTTTAAGCAATGATGTACTCACAAGTGATATGAGAGCCAGTTGTTACTTTCTAATTCACAGAGCGTGCCCGTAATCACAGAATATAGATACTAATGTATTAACTCTGTAGTAATGTTTCCAAATGGTTATAATTATTATCAAGGTTATAAGTGATTTCATCATATGCATTTAGATTTGCATAAGGTAAAGGCACAAGACAGATATACCTTTCCGACAACGTTAGTCGGTCAGTTATTCAGTCAGATTGACAAATTTGTGGTTTTGTGAATTCTTTGTTTTTCCTCTACCAACTTTTTCAAATGCTTTTGAGACTTGTTACGTTGCAGTTGTTTTGTTTACTATTCAACAGTGTGTGTAAAATGCTCATAAAGTTTATATTACTCGTTATTTGCAATGTTTGAGTTTTTAACTGGCATGCACATATTGCACCTCTGGCTCACTTCTATTGTAAATACTAATGTACTTATGACATCTCTCGTATGTCAAGCTGTTTCAAAGTTACACTTTCAGAGCCGTTTAATGGATTTATTAAAGAGTATTAGATTACGTTTTTCCTATACTGATATCAGTTTATTCAAACGATAGCACAAGAAACAAATCAATAGTGTTATGCCATATTATTTCTTTGGCGTAACATTCATAAACAGTATTGGTTAAAATCTCTAATATGTCTATATTTGTTAATTCAAATTTTTCATAACCATATGTTTTTATTATAAAGATTATTTTGAAATCGTTGCTTAATAAGTGGATTTAGGACTAATTTAAACCTTCTAAGCTTTTCGAACCTCGTGAGATATTGGGTTTTACAGACGAAAATTTCGTTAATAGCGAAAGAAACCAATGGATAAACTAATACATTCTAACCATTATAAACAAGAACGTAAGAACAGTATATTAAATCAAACATCTTTATTACTTTCTAAATTTTTAGTTCTGGTCTACGTGTACAAGTAGCTAGCTAGCTTTGATCAGAAGTTATTTTAAACCAGTCTCGTGGATTTTAAAATTAATTAGGTATGTAAAAGTAACAAGGTATGAGGGTCAAACTTTCTAGATTACTTTGTCGAAACCCGGTATGACCAGATGGTTAGGGCGCCCGCCTCGAAATTTCAAAGTAAAAATCCATGTCATCAAACATTCAGCCGTGGAGGTGTTATAATGGTACATACAATAAATCCCACTAATAGTGCGTAAATGAGATAGCCCAAAAGTTGGTGGTGGATGGTGATGATTAGCTGCCTTCTCTCTAGTCTTACACTGTTAAATTAGGGAAGGCTAGTGCAAATAGCCCTCGTGTAGCTTTGGGGGAAATTCAAAACAAACAAACAAATGATTTGTCGCTATCATACTTGCAAGTGAACTTTGATGCCATGGCTTTCTTGTAATATCAGTTGTACAGTTAGTAATTTATTAAAACACATGCGATAATGGAATACAAACTTACCAGAACTATAATGTTATTTAGTTACGCTTGCGAACTATTGTATTCCTAATAACATTATAGTCTTTTAACGATCTTTATTCAGAAGTACGAGTTACTCGAGATGTAAGTGGTAGATTTATGGACTCAATGTTAAAACCTTAGGTTCGATTCCACACAGTGAACAGAACACAGTCTATTGTATGACTTTGTGCTTGACAAACATTCAGAAATATGATAAACTACACTTCTTGTAATTTAGTAGAATAGAAACTATCATTGAAAAAAATAGAAATTGTACTCTCGCAAGTTTGAGAGAACCTTTAATATAATCCTCACGTTAACTAATCCAATGTGGTCCTCATCTTTTACGCATTCGTTAACCAGAAAAAGAAAGGAGTTTCACTTTAAAATCATTCTAGTTTTTCAACTTTTATATATCTTCTTCAGACATCTCGGTTTTTTACAGAGACAATCAAAACGAGAAATGCTTTCGAAAAACTGTCTCGATAATAACTAGGCCTATATAATTTTTTGAACGTACAATTTTTTCATTGTTCTGAAGCTCTGAGCTTGATTAACGAGGTGGTACTTCATTCTAACGAGTGGTGCTATAATATTTCTGGTATTTCAATAAAAAATATTCGACCAATTGATAGCCGCCGACCTGTGAGAATCGGTACCACGCCCTAAAATAAATTGTCGTCACGAACAAAGACAGGCGATCAAGAAAAAGGCCTACGATTCACCTATGCTTTAATTCTGTGATAAGGTAATACATGGAACGTATGTCACGTACTTTCATTTTAAAATTCAACATATTTATATATCAAAAATAGTGCTGTGAATATACAAAATAAAAACAGATACCTCTATCATAAAAATAAACTAGCTGTTCAACCTTCGCTCTTTTTCTTGCTTCTTGAATTGCCATTTGAAACATTTTTGATATCGTTCTATTAAACTGATATAGAATGATTAAAAGTTGAGTATTAAAAGGCAAACTGTTCTTCCCATATTAAACGGCCCAGCATGGCCAGGTGGTTAAGATCCGACGTTCGTATCCCCATCACACCAAACATGCTCACTCTTTCAGCTGTGACGGTCAATTCAAATCAAAGACAGGCCCGGTATGGCCAAATGTTTAAGACACTCGACTAGTAATCCAAGGGTCGCGGGTCCGAATCCCTGTCACATCAAACATGCTCGCCATTTCAGCCGTTGGGGTGTTATAATGTTACGATCAATCTCACTATTCGTTGGTAAAAGAGTAGCCCAAGAGCTGGTCAGTGGATGATGATAACTACCTACCTTCCCTCGAGTCTTACATTGCTAAACTAGGGACGGCTAGCGCAGATAGCCCTGGTGTAGTTTTGCGCGTAATTCAAAACAAACAAACCTATATTAAAAATACATTACAGAGCAGTTACAACACCTCGTAGCCTTACGTTACAGGAATTTATTTATTTGCTTCTATGAAACCAAGAATCAATTAATGAAGTTTTGTAATAATACCTAATAACAAATACCATAGTATAACGCCATTAGTAGGATATTTTAATAAATCGGTGTGTTTTTGTTCTGTTACCATCACAGTAAACCTGATAATATTTTAATAAATCTTTCTCTACTGGCTCTGCACTACCGGCTAAAAATAAAAATGACCTAATAGTACGTTTAGTACATACCCTGCGCGTTACACACCACTGCAAATGGCACCTTTCATCAATGCCAAAGCTCCTCAAAACACTAGTTACGTCTGTCATTTGCTGTATATTAATCAGTATAGTATACAACTGCCGACAAGGCTACTCGCTCCTTTTTGTGTTTTACATTCCCAACTGACTTGATCAACTCTGATATAAAGTCAAAATATTAGTTGGAAGTGGCATGTGACTCATGAGATGCAGGTTCGAGATGCTACTCTATTTTTATTATTGAAAAGCTTAATATAAAGCCAATAAATAAAGATCTGTTTTAAAATATTATCAGTCTTAGTGAGACGTAATGTCACAAAACTAAAGATCATAGGTTGATAATGCTTTTACTGTCAACAATGGCACTTAAAATATGGTACTTCTCAAATAACTATTCAAAACACGTGTATTATTTGAGCCAGCGAGCGAAGGTTTGGCAAGACATCTGCACTCACGTACAAGTCTGTAATTTATACATTACCAATGTATAAAATATTTAATTATTAATTGAAAAATACATTTTTTCCAACCATTTCTTAGTAAGATTGAATGTAATCACTAAATTAAAGGAATTTTACTTTAAGTAATGACTGAAAAAAGTGATGTTTTAACCGACTACACCGAGTGAAAAATTCATCTATATTTAGGTTTATTCAGGTGTTTCGCTTATAGTTACACCATTCTTATAAACCTGATGTTGAAAGGTCATATACTTGTGCTAATACTCTGCTTTAAATACGAATTACACACATGCACACACTGCAACGATTATTCATTAAGACATATTTGGTAACCTAACTTTCCGTGTCATACCTTATTGGAATGGAGTGCGGTTATATTCACTAAAAGTGATGATACAAAACCTTGTACAAGTTGGTATGAGTTAGTTGTATTTCCCTTAAATATAAATATAATGCGAGTTATCATTAACATAGATAATATCAGGATTGTAATATGCAACACTGGGACCTTGATCTGACTTATTAATTACATTACATTAATTGTAATATGGACTTTGTCAGGAATAGATGCGTTTTTAATTTATCCTCTTCTGCATAGGAAACCTTTTGAAGTCTTCTAACAGACTGGAAGCCGTACAGTAAATCAAAACTTACAATTACATTGCATGAATAGAGATTTTGTCTTATTTGTAAATTTGTGTTCACTAAATTATTTTCAAAATATTTCTGTATTCTACGTTTTATGGACACTTGATGCATTTTGACAATTATCAGTGCACTGGGATTCCACATTGGTCTAATAATGCAGATGCTCCTCAGTGACACAAAGAGGATTATAATACTAAAAGTCGAGGTTTCCACCCACTTTTAGCTTTATTTTTAACAATAAATAAACAAAACAATGCAAATATGTGAAATTCAATTACGTAAAGAATGGGTTTTTTTTCGGAACACGCGTTATACAGGGATTTGTTTTGGTTTGTTTTGAATTTTGGACAAAGCTGTCCCTAATTTGTCAGTGTAAGACTAGGGAAAGGCAGCTAGTCATCACCACCCACCGCCAACTCTTGGACAACTGTTTTACCAACAAATAGTGAGATTGACCCTCACATACTAACGCCCCAACGGCTGAAAAAGCAAGCATGTTATCAAATACATACTCTGTTTCTTTTATATTTTTAATTCGACAGAATTTAAATTCGACTTCAGTGAGGATACGTTTGGCCTAAGTTACAGAGAGGGGTTTTCCATTTTTCTTGTTTTGTATTTTATGTAGGTGGGTGCTGGTTAGTTACTAAAACACACATCCAAAGTGTTTTTGTTTGCTTTTCACGTTTGCTTATATAAAAGTACGCGGCCTGGCATAATCGGATGGTTACGATGTTGGACTTACAATTTGCGGGTTTGAATCTCTGTCATCCAAAATATTTTTACTCTTTCAACTGTGGGGGTTTTCTAATGTTATGGTAAGTCCCACTATTCGTTAGCAGAAAAATAGTCTAAGAGTTGGTTGTACGTAGTGAAGACCAGCTTTTTACTGCCATATTAGGAACGACTTGCGCAGATAGCTCTAGTGTAGCTTTACATAAAAATCAAAGCAAAATATAAAATAAAAGCATTACCCTCTTCTACAGTACAAAAATATTAGATCAAATGAAAGCCGTGACTTTCGCTTGTACAGTGACCTCTAAAATCTAAAGCTTTTAAATAATAATATCACTGAATCTTCCTTTTTCTGATAACTACATTTTATAATCCTCTCTTTAAATGCGTTGGATTTAAAACGTCTTTTTTTGCATTATGTTTCATAGTAAATGCTAAAGAGAAGTTGGACTTTGGTTATTTGTTAACGGCTTTCGTAAAACTGCATCTTGTCTTTTGAAATCCTCACTTTGAAACATTGTTCCTAAGGCAATTTATAATGATATTAATAAAGTCATTAATTAAATTATAGGGATAACCCTCGGTATGCTTTTATTTCTAGAACAAGATAAGTTTAAAATACGGTTATATATATATGTATAGAAATGCATATTTGTTTGTTGTTAATTTCAAAGCTATACAATGGGCTTTCTATGCTGTGTCAACCATCGGGTATTGAAACCACGTTTTAAAGGTTAAAAGACTTCAGAATTACCGTTGAATTAACGCTGAACCACTGGAGGTCATATATATACAAAGGGAGATGCTCACGATTTATGATGCAAGTTGCATATCCAATCACCTTTATTCTATTTCACCATATCAAGTCCAGCAACACCATAGCCGAAAGAGACACCAACAAAAGAGATCTGTTAGCCGAATACTGCACAATTTCATTTTCAAACACTGACTCTCCCACTTTAATGTAAACTCAAACAAGATGTTGACAATCACGTTCATTCAAAGTTGTTGTTGTTTTTGAATTAAGCACAAAGCTACACAATGGGCTATCTGTGCTCTGCCCACCATGGGTATCAAAACCCGGATTTTAGCGTGTAAGTCGGCAGACATACCGCTGAGCCACTGGGAGGCTGTTCATTCCAATCCCGATCTTTTTCATCTGAAGTTTTCAATTAACACAAACATACAAACATCACTGACTGACCATGATTCATTTACTAGAAAAATTTCCATAGGTAAACATCAAATAACTAAAAAAATCTCCTCAGGGGCATAAGGGTATCCGAAATATTATTTTCAAGAACGCATCATCCAATCTTTTCTTTCACCTTCAAAAAATAATGAATTTATCTTTTCTATCAGGCTACCACCCAGTTTCTCTGAAACAATCCAATAATCACAGTAATACTTAAAGTTATCACTAATAACTCAAATCCAGATAACTTTAGACTTATTTGTCTTCTCAGCTGCCTGAGTAAACTCTTGAAACTAATCATGTTGTGAAAACAATAATTTCATCCCCAACATATAGAACTCCTCCCGTAAAGGCAGACAAAAAATAGATCAACTAACAGGATTAACAGAATAATTCACAGAGCTTTTAATAACAATCAAGCGACTCTTGCTGCTTTCCTTGGTATCAAGAAAATATTCGATTCTGTGTGGCGTAATATCCTTAGGTATCACCTAAGAAAGTTAATGTTACAATCCCTAAATGGATATTTAATTTTCTTACAGATAGAACAGCTGCTGTTAAAGTTCACAGTACTGTATCTAAAACTTTCAATATCTCTGCAGGTGTACCACAAAAATCCATTGTGTCGCCACTACTTTGTCAGTAACATACCTTTTACTGAACATACCATACACATTCTTTTCACAATATGCAGATGATACCGCTGTTTCGAGCACCTTGCGAAACTCCCTAATAGCCGCCACAAGAATACAAAAATCTCTAGATACCATTATCAAATGGTGTAATGATTGGAGAGTAACTCTAAACCATTTTTAAAACAAGTGTCATTTTCCGGCGTAGCCTCAATAAACATTTTTAAAATGTTAAAAAAGTCAAAATCAAGCTCTATAACAACGATATAAAAATAAGCCCATCAGCCAAGTTTCTCAGTATTACTTTCGACGCTCGTCTCACATGGGTTGAGCATTTCAAACCCATAAACAAGTCCATAAGTCAGCGAATTTCTCACCTAAACATCATTGCAGGAATTAATGAATGGTATAAACCTCACACGCTTATTAAAATTTATTTAGCACATATTCACCTCCTAATAGAATATGAGTGTCAAATAACCTTCAACTATTAAAATAGAATCAAAAACAAGATTCAAATACAACAGAATAGAGCTCTAAGACTAGCTGTGAGATTTCCAAATATACACCGCCAGGTTATCTACATATAATATGCAAAACTGAAACAATTAATGAAAGACCATCCTCCCTAGCACTTAAATACTATAACAAAGCAGATAAACGAAACTTCCTAACGGCTGCTCTACACACTTGACAAGTGCATGAAACAATCATAAACACAATCAAGTGACATTAATAATTTCTTCATGTTTTCCTTTGCAGATCTGAGCACGGAACAGGTAAACTATTTAGCGCCTGTCCTGTAAAAGTGGGTTTTTTCGGGGTCCTCCTGTTTCCCCAACATCTAACTCACCGGCTTAATGAATTAATTCCAGCCACAGCTTTGGATTTATAGATCCCTGCCACCAGGTGGCTCCGCTATACGTCCGTTGATCTTTTCTTCTCCTTATCACCTCCTAAGCATTAAGGAAGTTGTCATCATCATCAATAGCCCTGAAATTCACCCATCACATGTTCACCTGTTTTTGTGGTAGACACTCACCTGATAATTGAATCAGCACATTCTAACCATCAAAACTTTTCGAAATTTCTTTAACTTATTCGCGTTCGGGGCAAAGGGGGATAATCATATCCCTGACCACCCCATTTTGGGAGAGTGAAAAACCTTTTCTTAAACTAAATACCTGCTACGGTTTTTGTATTTTTGTGATCTAGTTTAAAATGGTGATCTACAAATGTAGATGTCATCTGAAACGGGCCCCTTCTAGGAGAATTGCATTGCAGGACTTTTCGACGCAAAGTTTGTTGTTCTGGGATAGTAAAAGGACTTAAGGCATGAAATATTAGCGTTTCGAATATATAATGTTGAACTGTACCTGTAAAACAAAGAAAGACGTGATTCTAGCAAAAACAAAACAGACACTCTACAACCATCTACTAGTCACACATTGGAGGTAGTAAATAGATTTAAACAGCTTGTCAACAAACATGGGCAATTAAACAGCTCTGTATTAAAGATAAAATAAGAACCTTATTTGAACTCTAAATAAACTAGTTCATCGTATGTAGGTTAATAAAAGTGATCCAAGAGCTGCTTTAACAAATATAATAGAGGTTACGTAACTGAAAAAAGACTAACTATCGAAAGCTATACTATACTTGGCACATTACAAATTAAAGCATATTGCTACATTTAATGAAACATGTCTTCCTAACTTTCTGTAAAAACCCGACATGGTATTATCATCTTACAGGTAATTAATGTTTTCCAAAATGATTCAGAAAAAGTCGTGAAAGTTTTTCCAAGAAATTTATCTTTCACTGCAGCTTAAAGCTGTAATGGTGAGTTAAACATTCGAGGAATCGATAAAAATGCCCAGGTGAGTTCTGCACATTACTAGTGTAACGTTTAACATCACTATACCTTAAAAATATACCATTTTCATACACGTTGGATGCCAATAAGTTAAGTGTCCATTAAGACAACATATCTATGTGCACGTCCAAGTCAATATTCTAGTTTCTTTGTGAGACGCAAGCATATATAGAAATTCATGTCATTTGCAGACACCACTAAAGGACTTCTGTACCTTTTACTAGTTCAAACAACCTCTTGAAACTTCCCATCCACACACGACTAATGAATATTAGAAAGCAAGATGGGCGACTCTGACTACAGTATATTGAACAAAAAAACGTGATGTTGTAGTTTATAACTAGAACCATCACATGTGTATAGAATGAGTGATAGGCTGAAATATAACTTACATTTCTAATTTTCAGCAGGAATATTCCCTTTGAAAATATCACGTTCCTCTAACCAACCAAAAGTTTCAATTTGTTTTATTTTTTATCTTGAAGACATAAATTATAATTTCTAAACTATGTTTTGTACATTTTAAAACAGTGCATCAACCAACAAACTAATAAAAACACGTAATATGTAATGAAGTACACACTGAGCGCAAAATCAACTAATGTTACTTGTAAGTTAAGTTTGGCGCTTTCTTTCTTTGTTATTATACATCTTTACTAAACGCTAGTGAAGAACAGTTAACATAACTATACATATTTTACATAACAAAAGTGTTCTTATATTAACTTCTGTAAAGTCATGATCTGTTCGAAAGTCAGTGGATTTCTTAGTGTGCAATTGATTACAAATTGTGTAAGTGTAAAAAATATATGTACATTTAAAAGTTACCGTATATACGTTCGAGTGGATAAAAATTCAAAAACCATATTTAAGATTATAAAATTACATCCCAAAGTTGATAAAAATATGTATTTATTAACATTTTAGACTTTTTATCATCTATTACTAGACCTATGCAATGATGAGTTAAAATACACTATGCATTTAAAATAAAACCCTTAGGAAAAGTCAGTAGTTTAAGTAACTTTTGGAAGAAGTACGGTAGTTAAATTGTTTGTTTCTTGAATTTCGCGCAAAGCTACACCAGGGCTATCTGCGCAAGCCGTCTCTAATTTTACAGTGTAAAGCTAGAGGGAAGGCAGCTAGTCATCACCACCCACCGCTAACTCTTGGATTTCTCTTTTATCAACGAATAGTGGGATTGACAGTAACATTATAACGCCCTCATGGCTAAAAGGGAGAGCATGTTTGGTGTGACGGGGATTCGCGGTAGTTAAATACTAAATTAATCAAGTATAAGAGCAGATTGTTTCAGTGAAGTCTTGAATATCGTACCCATGCCAGATGAGAAGAAATATTCGAGATGGTTATAAAATCATATTGATCTTATAATACAAAGCACAAAGTTCTCAACCTCTTCTCGTTTCTCAGAGTCTAGTCTCATTTCACCAAAAATACATTTTTGCACTCTTTGGACATGTTTATAAAAACCTGAGTGGACATATAAAGATATACATTTTATCAAGTACCACAAATTTTCGTTTGTTTTTAATCATAGAGTTATATGATGGAATATCTCTACAGTGCCCATCACGGGTATCGAAACCAGGTTTTCAGTGTTGTAAGACTCCAGAGTTACAAAGCAGCGACTGGGACGCACTACAAAACTTTAGTTTTTTATACTGTACGATTGTGCAATACAGCACGAACAAAGGAAATCACTAAATTCACTCTAGCTTAGTGCTTTACTTTATAAAAACTGCAAAAAAACGTTATGTTACAGTATTACAATAATTAGAACTCAGACAATGGAGGTAGCTTTTTGAATGTATGATCTGCAATAAATAGCATGTCATAATTAAACGCATAAATTTAAGAGGATTATGATTGGTGAATGCATTTACTCCCCAAGGCAAGTAACACATAATAAGAAAAGTAAAACTTCCCTTGTACAATTCACTGTTTTATTATAATCTTTAACTTATATGTGCCTGTAAAACTATTCAAACAAGTTTCTTTTGTTGATAAAAGTTCAAAGCTACAAGGCCCAGCATGGCCAGGTGGTTAAAACGCCATCCAGTAATCTGAGGGTCACGGATTTGAATTCCCGTCACACGATATATGTTCGCTCTTTCAGCCGTGGGAGCGTTATAATATGACGGTCAATTCCACTATTCGTTGGTAAAAGAGTAGCGCGAGAGTTGGGAATGGATGTTGATGACTAGCTGCCTTCCATTTAGTCTCACACCATGGATGCAGATAGTACTCGTGTAGTTTTGCGCTAAATTAAAAAAATAAAAAGCAAACAATAAACCATCGAACTTGCCATTGAGCCAAAGAAAACGATGTGATTATTAGTGGTCTTTAAAGTAAAATACAAAACCAAACATTGTGCACATGGCTTTACTAAAATACCTCATGAAAATATTAGTTTACTTGACTTCGTGTAATATTAGTTCTGAAAGAGAATACACGGTTTTATGAACATTGCTTGTTTTTGAAATTTCGCACAAAGCTACTCGAGGGCTATCTGTGCTAGCCGTCCCTAATTTACCAGTGTGAGACTAGAGGGAAGGCAGCTAGTCATCACCACCCCCCGCCAACTCTTGGGCTACTCTTTTACCAACGAATAGTGGGATTGACCGTCACATTATACACCCCCACGGCTGGGAGAGCGAGCATGTTTAGCGCGACGCGGGCGCGAACCCGCGACCCTCGGATTACGAGTGCACGCCTTAACGCGCTCGGCCATGCCAGGCCGAGGGAAGACAGCTAGTCATCAACACCCACCGCCAACTCTTGGGCTGCTCTTTTACCAACTAATAATGGGAATTAACCGTCACATTATATGGCCCCCACGGCTGATAGGACGAGTATATGTGGTGCGACAACGATAAGAACCCGGGACCATCTGATTACGACTCAAGTGCCTTAACCACCTGGCCATGCCGGGCCTGATCTCTTTCAACCATCTTCGAATAATTGTTATTGTTGAATCGTATTCCATGCATATCCTATATTTCCGAAATCGATTTAATGTTGAAATGTTCTGAATAACATTATCTTTCAATTTAAATACTTTTACTACACGTCCTCGTAATGGACTTTAAACTCCAAAATGTGGTAAAATAATGAATTATTCCGTATCGCACACTTCGAATCACCAAGTCTGTAAGATTTTTATACCGTTGAGTTTTCTTTCCATGATATGAAACAGCAATTTGGACTCGTTTCATCTAAGTTTCAACCTTTTTGAAATTCGGTAGTTACTTGGGCCGCGTTATCATTTTATCATCCATTTAAAGCAACAAAATCAATTGAAACAATTATGTATTAAAGATTTACAAATGAAATATATATCTCATCATGAAAACATGTACCATTGAATTAACCACCCTCTTAAACCACAGTTAGTGGTCCTCAATAGTTAATGTGCACTGATGTCGTGATAATGTTGAAGAAGTGAACGAATGTATTTGTTAGAATCACAAAATAATGTGTGGACACACTCCAGACTATATTTTGCTACCAATAATTGCTCATCTTTTGGGTCTTTCATAATAAATTACTATGTTTTATTATTATTGTTGCTGTTTTGAATTCAGCACAAAGTCACACAATGGGCTATCTGCGCTCTGTCCACCACGGGTATCGAGACCCGATTTTTAGCGTTATAAGTTCGCATACACACCGCTGAGCCACTGAGGGGCGTTTTTATTATTAGACTCAGACTCTTGAAAGGTACTGTATAATATCATTTGTATACAGTTAGTTAGATAGCGACAAAAACAATTAGAGATAATTCCAAAACCGTTGTGAATTCACTTAAATATCGCAAAGTTTATTGCGGTGTTTGATTTACACTAGAAATGTTTTAAGTCGTTTCGTGTGACAAAGTATCCGTATTGAGTGAAATGGACGTTAGATGTTCCTGATTAGATGCAACGTCGTCAGTCAGCAAGTCCAGAAGCTGCTCTTCGAGAGTAAATAACCTATCATCTTTATCTCACTAACTAAAATACCCTCCAGAAACTCTTTACCATTAAACTGTTCAAAACAAGTGGCTTTGGCTGTGAAAAGACTAAAGTGTGATTATATATAAATGTAGAAAATTTCAAGTAACACTTGGAGAGAAGGAGCTCAACATTATATGTCAATAATACAGAAATGAATGGCCACTTATTCAAATCGTACCAACACAGCTAAATCAAAATTAAACTAATGAATGAAAACAAGTATTCAAGTTTACTGTTGATAATAACCTCAAAAACATTAAAATCATGAAAAGTTGTAATTGAATATTAAGTAAATTCAATACAAGCCACCTAAAAACAAGCCAAAGCGAGGCGTGAAACAAAATTATTAAATTATTATATTATGAAATATATTAAATTATTACGAAATTATTATATAGTTCAACTATATAAATGATACGAGTCATAGTAATAACTATTCTTACACATCAAAAACCTGAAACCCCTCACTGGCCATCATTCGGGTTCTGATACCCGTGGTGAACAGAGCATAGGTAGCCAATTGTGATGCTTTGTGCTTAACTTCAAAAAACAAACAAAAGCCTGAAAGATCAAATGGTGAGATTTATTTAAAAATAAATACACGGGTCTCCTAGTAGCACAGCAGCATGTCTGCGAACTTACAACGCTATAATCTGGGTTTCGATGCCGGTGGTGGACAGAGCACAAATAGCCCGTTGTGTAGCTTTGTACTTAATTTCAAACAAACAAGCCAAACACATTCCTAAAACCCTAAAGTGTTTTAAAACCTGAAATAAAACATAAGTCCTAAAATATCACTTTTTTTATTTCGGTAAAAACAATCTTAAAATTGGGTCAAAACTTTGAAAACTATTATCTAATTCTAAAATAAAATTATTATGTCTAGAGTTGTAATACCGATGCAAGTGTAACATGCAAGCCAAAACAACTTTTATCGTTTGTGAACTTGTTCCGGAAATTTTAACTTTGAAATAGAAGAAAAAGGGATCATCTCCTTATCACAAACTTTATTATTGATGGTTGGTTCATCACTCATTTATTATGAAATATTGTTACATTGTGTAGCTTTGTGCTTAATTCTAAACAAACAAACAAATACTTCTTAAAAGTATTAATAGTATCTTAATTTGAAAATCATGTTTCATTGTTTTTAAATCAAATGGCTCAATTCACTTTAACTATAACAAACTTTGCAGATATTAAAAGAAAATAATATTATAAAGAGCTAACACCACATTTTAGAATTACATAATTTATACAAATTGACTGTATGTTCGTCCTCTCTCTAATATAACGCTAGGTACTTGTATAAATCTTATCAGCCAAGTATTCTACATAATAATAATCTAAAAGTATCTGCTCCATATTGCAAATGCATAAGCTTGAATTCTTTATATTCAAATGCTTTGTATGGAATGTCCCATAGTATCAGCCCAAGTCACTAAGTAAAGTATATTCTACTCGTAATACTTTATGCGGTTTATCAGATAGCGTGAGTGCCTACCTACGTTTATATGTTACTAACTGGAAGATTCTAGATATATGTCGTAACTCCAACTACAGCTCATGAAAGTTCAAGAAAATTTATTTTAGTCGAGTTTAGTGTTAATTGCTCTTGGTCACGTTTATTCAGGCCGGGATTAGAAAAGTTCGTTAGATTCACATTGACAAAGGTGATGTTTGGGTTCGTTATGGTTTTTTTTTCTAGATTTTACACGTATATCTCATGAAACCATTCGTTTACCTTGAAGTGTGGCTGGAAAAATTTAAACTCTTGATGTATGGTCTACGACAATATTTGGTTGAGAGGACGTATAAGGGGAACTTCCCCCTGAAGTACAGTATTTTCTATGTTGTCGAATTTTAATTTCAGTTCAATCCCCCCTGCTTCACATCTCCAAGTGGAAAGGTTTGTATTCAGCACTTCAGATCCTTGTTTCTTATATTACCAGTAAATATTGTAGGCGTGATAGGTGGACATGGAGATAGAAGGTTTCCAGAACATGGTAAAGGAGGATTAGATTTGAATACCGAACTCCTATGTCGCTCCCTATGAACTTTAAAAGTATATGTTAAGTTTGAACTTTGAGATCGGTCGAAAAATGGAGAGATAGAAGGTGGAATTACAAACAGACAGTGCCTCTCCCAGGGAGGAGCATGGATGATCAAACCGAACGCAGTCTCCCATAAGACAATTTCCGAGAGGTCCCCTGGATGTATGATAAAATTGGCTGAGATCGAATAAAAGTGGACACATTCCTACTTTATTCATAATATATCATGTTGTAAAATGTTTTATTTGTATGAGTTCAAGATTCTGTAAAGTATTTAACTCGAAACATTTTATTTGCGCGTAATTTGAACTATATCATAAACACATTAACAAGTGCTGCAAACAAAGGTGTTGTGAAATTACGCAAGTATTGTTTGTTTGTTTTTTTAATTTCGCGCAAAGCAACACGTCACTAATTTGGCAGTGTAAGACTAGAGGGAAAGCAGCTAGTCATCACCACCCACCGCCAACTCTTACCAACATTATAACTCCTCTACGGCTGAAAGGGCGAGCATATTTAGTGTGACAAGGATTCGAATCCGCGACCCTCGGATTACAAGTCGAGTGCCTTAAGCACCTGGTCATGTCGGGTGATTAGTGAATTAAATAATTCAAAATAATGTGTGGGTTTTGCTTTCAGAATCTGTACCATAAAATAAATAAATAAATAACAGCGAAAAAATAGATAAATAACGACTTTACTTATATCATCAAAATTAAGAATTTATGGCTTTCTCTTTTAGCAGCTTGTAATTTTTTCTTATTTGTTATTATATCGAAAAATATTCTCTTAAATGGTAATTATTATATGTAACTCGTGTAATTAGCACACATTTTTATACACGATTAAACGTTACACAGTATTCTTACATTTTAACTCTAAGATTCTAAAATAATCGCCTACCCTTTGATGTGTTACATAGACAATGTGAAATTCCACACAAACTCGAAAGGAACAGAAAACGAGCACGTGCTCAATGTTCCACCAGCTAAACTTATTATTCGCACTGCTAATAACACACTTTAGCTCACCTCGATAGGGGGCAGCACAGACCAGAACTCTGTGACGTAACATGTATAGAGTAACCTTGGGCTTCATTTGTTGTTTTCTGCCATTTAAATACTTGAAAACATCACTGTGCATTTTGTTGTAAATAACTTCTTGATTTCTAAACATACATGCCAACCAAATTCATTAGTACGTCTAATCTTGAAGTTCTGACAGCATTATCCTGGTACAAATTATATGAAGTTACTTCTTAAACGTTCACATATCTGTCTTCGTGAATATTGATTTCAGTCATACCCGGATGAAAACGCTTGAACTGTCACCTTCGAAATGTTAATAGCACCTCATCGGAAGTTAATTATAATAATTAAAAATAAGTATTATTGTGTAAATAATAAATATTGGCATAAAATATATATACAATTATATTAGAATAAATTACACTATGTAACAACATTTTTACTTTTTCTTATCTGGCCTGGCATGGCCGAGCGCGTTAAGGCGTGCACTCGTAATCCGAGGGTCGCGGGTTCGCGCCCGCGTCGCGCTAAATATGCTCGCCCTCCCAGCCGTGGGGGCGTTATAATGTGACGGTCAATCCCACTATTCGTTGGTACAAGAGTAGCCCAAGAGTTGGCGGTGGGTGGTAATGACTAGCTGTCTTCCCTCTAGTCTTACACTGCTAAATTAGGGACGGCTAGCACAGATAGCCCTCGAGTAGCTTTGTGCGAAATTCCAAAACAAACAAACTTTTTCTTGTTCCTGGACAAAAAGTGTTATTTTCAAATTGCTTATGCCTAAAGTAAATGGAAAAGACCTATTTTTCTCTTCAAAATTTGTTTTTATGACATGGATAATAAAATTTTCAAATTTACCTATTTTCCAGAACATTCCAGGTAGTTTCAGTGTTGAGTAACTGATAGAGAATTTTCTCGAACTTACAAAAGTTTTAAGAACGTTCTAAAATGTTGTAAAAGCCTCAAAGATGTGCTGCTTCGTAACGGAAATGAGTATCCGTCCCTTCCCCTGGCTCATAAAGTGCACCTCAAAGAGGAATACAGCAGCGTCAAGACCTTGCTAGAAGCCTTGAAGTATGATGACTATAGTTGAGAGGTTATAGGAGACTTCGAAATGATGGCATTCTTGATGGGTCTCAAAGAGACTTCACCAAGTTTCCCTGTTATCTTTGCCTTTGGGACAGCAGGGACACCGCAGCGGAATACAACAAGAAGCACTGGCCACAACGGACCAAGTTCTCTGCAGAAAGGCACAATGTTAATTGCGAGCCACTAGTGGACCTTCAGAAGGTGTTGTTCCCCTCATTGTACATAAAATTGGATCTTATGAAACAATTTGTCACATCTCTTGATAAGGAGTTCAGCCTTCAAGACTTCTTCCCTTAGCTGTCTGAGATTGTTTGTTTGTTTTTGAATTTCGCACAAAGCTACTCGAGGGCTATCTGTGCAAGCCGTCCTTAATTTAGCAGTGTAAGACTAGAGGAAAGGCAGCTAGTCATCACCACCCACCGCCAACTCTTGAACTACTCTTTTACCAATGAATAGTGGGATTGACCGTCACATTATAACGCCCCCACGGCTGGGAGGGCTAGCATGTTTGGATGCGACTCGTAATCTTCGTCGCACGCCTTAACGCGCTTGGCCATGCCGGGCCACTGTCTGATTCTGGAGTGCACAGAATTTCCCAAGAAGCTCAGTTGGGAGGAAAAAGAAGCTTAGGGCAGCTTTGTCGCAGAGGTTTGGGGCTTCTTGGGCAATCAAAAGGCCGAAAATTATGTGCAACTGGTTGAGGGTCTGGTGAAGAACTATGGCAAAATGGGCTACAGGATGTCCCTGAAAGTTCATATGCTTGACGCTCATCTTGGAGAATATTCAAGAAGAACATGGGAGCATACTCAGAATAGCATGGATCATGACGTCTTTCATCTTCTAGCATAAAACAAGAATTATTTTACACAGCCAAATATTGGTTTAAAGTATTCAAATCAAGTGCCCATCTCCTTTCTCATTGGCTTACTCTACACCGCAGTATCTCAATGTGCATATTTTATTCAGGTGCTTCACACAGATACACTAGTAACTTTATTTCATGATGTATACTTTATTTGGGTGCTTCACACAGATAAACTAGTAATTTTATTGTATCTTCGTCTTTTTTAATGAGTTACTCGCTTTTCCAGACTTAGTCGTTATTCTTCATAATTTCTCCTTTGTGTAATATTTTCCAATAAAAGATATTGGCAGTTCTTTACCAGTCATGATCAACTTTAATCATGAGTTTCTTCAGTTACCTCATGACTACCACAAGCATTATGTTAATCTCCTTCAAGAGACTACAGCACTTTTTTTCATCGTTATCATTCACCTGTAACTTATGTAAGATATTGGAATAGAACTTTTGGATGTTTTGTAAGATTAGTGGAACTGATACATTTCATTTATGAGTACTAACCTAAAATTTTGCCATTGATTCTAATCCGTTAATATGTTTTAACCAGTGAATTCTTCTACAACCACCCTTGATGTTTAATGTAAAACAAATCAAGATTAACATTCACTGTTGCAAATGTTTTAGAATGCTATGAAAATCAGTGATTTGTTTAAGCCAATAAAAACAGTACCAAATTAGTATGCTAAATATTATAAGCTGTTTTTATTCGAAGTATATGTATTTATGCACTATCGGTGTTAAATGTTTGGTACTTTAAAAATTACGGATATAATTAAGCCATGACGGTGGAAGCGGTATCCAAGCGTTTACAAACATTTACCAAATTTAATTGTTAAGCTTGATATTTGTATTACAACGTTTGTAAGAAGCATTTTACAAAAAAAATATAGTTATTCCACGTAAGCCTACGACACAAAGGCTTTATACGGAGTCTAACAAAGAGAGGTACACGTTCAAACACGAGTTTCTCTAGGCGCATCATGCAACACCAATTAAAATTACTATTACATCTTTCAATTAACCTATTCAACTTTCCCGCCACTAGCTGAGACTGATTATTCAAAGAACAGGATCTTAGAATTTAACAACTACAAATTAAGCACTTTACATTTAACCTCTATATTCTCAATTAGCATGTGTAGTTCCAAAAGTAGAGATTAGAGGCTATAGTAGATATTGTAGTATTTCACTACCCTTCGGGATTATAAAGTTCACACCGCAATAAACAAGAGTTTAACGATGTGGTGAAGTAAGTACGTCTTGTAAGACTAAGGATATAAAAAGGAAACAACTAATTCACAAACCATGAAGTGCAAAATTTTAATACTCATTAATAGTATGAACTTGAAGAAGAAGAAGCAGTTTTTTTAGGTATCCAATTCTAATACAAGTAGAAATATTTATATTTACGTTATTAAATAATATATAAATGTGTACAAGTGGAACTCTAAAAGAATACATTAACATCCATTCTACTATAGCAAAAACGTACTGTTCTGATTTGTTTTGAATTTCGCGCAAAGCTACACTGAGGGCTATCTGTGCTACACGTCCCTAATTTAGCAGTGTAAAATTCACTGGAGGGAAGGCAGCTAGTCATCATCCCCCACCGCCAACTCTTGGGTTACTCTTTTACCAACGAATAGTGGGATTGACCGTAACATTATAACGCCCCACGGCTAAAAAAAAAAACCTGTTTGGTGTGACGGAGATTCGAAACTGCAACCGTCGGATTACGAGTGGAGTGCCTTAACCACCTGGACATGCCGGACCCGTACTGTTCTGAAAACCGTAAAAGGCATGGTTTGAGTACTTTAAAAAATTCACACCCTTCGAGCCAAGAATTTAATAAATATAAATGATTAACTTGAACTGTATATTTATCACTAAAAAAATACATTGTGCTTACAGATTATATGTCGATGTTTACATATATGATTCATCTTGGAAGAAAGAATTGGCTTAATTTCTGTATTATGTTTTGTCCGGTTTGATACTTTTAGCGTAAAAGTATATGACAATTTAAAAAACATATGTTCACTTCAAATCACACATAGAAATTCTAAATTTTATCCCGCGTTTCTATAGCTGTTTCTTTTCTTCTTTTGAACGGACATACAACGGCCCGGTATGGCCCATCACACCAAAGATGCTCGCCCATTCAGCCGTGGGTGCGTTCGGTCAATTTTACTCTTCATTGGTAAAAGAGCAGCCCAAGAGTTGACGATGAGTGGTGATGACTAGTTGCCTTCCCTCTAGTCTTACACTGCTAAATAAGGGACGGCTAGCCGAGATGGCCTTCGTGTAGTTTTGCACGAAATTAAAAAAACAAACAAAAACAAACGGACATACAAATTAAAGAGAAAATCTGTCAACACCACAATAAAGGTGAATATTTTAATAGATCCACTGACACTAACGTTTTAAAGCAAAATGATATTTATTTTTCAGTCTCTTATGAAGTAAGAACTTGTAATGGTGCATGTTGTTTCCTTCTTCTTTGTGTTTGTCTCCCTCAATATAAGGTGTTCGGTACAAGAATCTCCAAAAAAGTTATGATAGTAAACAAACCTAGGGAATGTCCCAACGCGCTTACATTTTTGAATACATCGAGGATAGTCAGGCTTAATGTTGATAGAACGTTCTTCACAGGCCAGTAGCACTTATTATAAGGCATGTTTGTAGTAAAATATTAAAAATGAAAGTAAATTTTCAGCTTTCTCGCCTCATCTTCACCATTTGGTTTGTTTGTTTGTTTTGAATTTTCGCGAAAAGCTACACGAGGGTTATCTGCGCAAGCGGTCCCTAATTTAGCAGTGTACGACTAGGGAAAGACAGCTAGTCACACCACCCATCTCCAACTTATGGGCTACTCTTTTACCAATGAATAGTAGGTTAACCGCAACATTATAAAGTCTCTCAGATTACGAGTCGAGTGCCTTAACCATCTGGTCATGCCCGGCCCTGCCGTTTGGTAAGTCATCGAAACATGGCAAAAGTGTCTTGATTTAAAAGTAATAAAAACTGGCGAGTTTTATTTAATAGAATGGATGTTTATCCAAAAGTACGCCTATGGCTTTTACTAACAACATATTTGTGAAATATTAGTGCAGTTTAAACACATCCAATCACTCATTTTATACTTGTATAACGAAACAAAAATATTGAAGTTTCTTAAAATTGATGTATTTTAGTTATTTGATGCAAGTTAGATATACTTGCACAACCTGGTTAGAATACCCTGTCCTTCTCAAGCAAATAATCTGATTTTAGAGTTTGTTTTGTTTCACGCACTTATTCCCCCAGTGGCACAGCGGCATGTTGGTGGACTTTAAAGCTAGCATCTGGATTTCAATACCCGTGGTGCGTAGAGCCTTTTGTGTATCTTTATGTTTAATTCCAAACAAATAAATTCACGCAGTTGCATATTTTTTGTATTATTAATATATTAAATTCCAGTTTAATATTTTGAAATACGTTTATTATCAGGAAATATTGTTGTAATTAATCATTAAGTTGAGTTTTGTCAATAAATTGTACTAACAAATATTGGCCACCCACAAGTTAATAATCTTACCACAAGATAACACTAGTTGAATTATAACTCCACATTGTTTGATTTTCAACAAACCATCCACAACTAGACTGCCAAAATAGTACAAACTGCGTTTTAGAAACTAAAATTGAAAAATAAAAATGCTACGTTTTCTGCCAGTTGAGTTAAGAGTTATTCATCCAAGAACTAATTAAACCCTTATTCTTCTGGCAAGAAATTTCAAAACTTATTCAAACATGGTAGTTGTAGAATTTCTGGACTTTAATTTTAGCATGTTATCATAATAATGTTACTAGAAACTATATACATATAGAAGAGAAAGAACTGAATAAAAACTATAACTAGTAAACTAAAGTTAATGAAAATATCTCTAATTATTTCTGTTGCTCTGGTTACTCATTGACTCAAAGGTAAACTTGATCGCTAATAACACTAAAAATCGCGGTTCGACACTTCAGAAGACACAAAGCCAACATTTTGCTTCTTTATAGATAACAATAAACAAAGATACTAGTCTTTTTTCAATAACCTTTACTGGTAAGTTAATCACAGCATTTTCACTGCTGGCCAAAATCTTAAGGTCGATGAACATAAAGAAAAAAATATGTATTTGCGTTGTTATACTCAACCAGTTATTTGAGTAGAGCTTTGAAAGATGGAAATAAGAAAAGGGAAAATAAAAAAAAACTTTTTTAGCATTTAATAGGGAAAATGTGAACACTATGAAATAACCTAAATACAAGCTGGTCAAAAGTGGAAGACTATACCAAAAAGAAGTCCTAAACAGGGCACGAAATGCCCAACAAGAGGTCTCAGTAGTAAGTTGCACGGCAGTCATTGCGAATAACTTCAAACATTCACTTTGGCATGGTCGATATAAGCGTTTGCAGAAGGCTGGCTGGAATGTTATTCCAACTGGTGAAGATGGTTTCATGAAGATCATGCACTGTTTGGAACTGACGTCCATTTCTATAGACTTCCCTTGCAATCCACCCCCAAACATTTTTAATGGGGTTCACTTTGGGCTAACACGCTGGATGGTCCAAAAGAATCACGTTATTCGCCATGCAAAAGTCCTTTGTTCTGCGGGCATTGTGGATTGCAGCGTTGACATACTCGAAGATCCAATCATTTCCACACAAGCGAGTACCTTCAGTCAGTAAGAATGCTCTCTCCAACATCCCAGTGTAGCCAACTGCTATTTGACGCCGCTGTATAACCTGAAACTCCATTGATCCATGGAAGGAGAAAGAACACCTGATCATGATGGTACCTCCTCCACTGTGTCGTGTAGAAAATGTCACCGGTGGGATATCCTTATCGTGCCAGTAACGTTAGAAGCCATCTGGACTATCCAGGTTAATTTTTTATCATCAGAGAACAAAACCTTCGTCAACTTTTCTACGCCCCATGTATGGTGCTTCTCAATAAAGTTTAACCGAGCTGTTTCCTGGTGTGAAAGGAGGTGTGGCCTTTGAAGACCTTTACGCTTTTTAAAGCCTTTCTTTTGTAGATGCTGTCTTATTGTTTTTGAGCTGCATTCTGCGTGTGTAAGGGCCTTAATCTGGTTCGACGATCGGCTGGTATTTTGCTGGACAACCCGTCGAATCCTCCTGCTTAACGCTGCCAAAATTTTCTTGGGCCTACCACTTGGAATTCTCACTTCGTATCTCTCAGGGTGTTTAAAAATATTAGCAACAGTAGTTTTACTACGCTCAATCTCACCAGCGATGGCACGTTGAGTGAGATCTTGATTTTGCAGCCTGACAATTCTGTCACGTTCAAACTCTATCAACTTTTTAGCCTTTGCCATGATTTTACCTTATGTGACACAGGAGATTCAGTGGGAGATATTGACAACGCTAATGCTTGAACACAAATGAATAAATTTCGTTACGTGTTTACCAATTAACGCTTTGTTTCAGTATGGTCCTAAACTTTTGACCAGCTGGTATTTAGGCTAATGTCATTTTTTCATATTTTTCCCATTAAATGCTAAAAATGTTGTTGTTCTTATATTTATCTTTCCTTTTCTTATTTTCATCTTTCGAAGCTCTACTCAAATAAGTGGTTGATAACGCAAAATGCATGTTTTTTCTTTATATTCATTGGCCTTAAGATTTTGGACAACAGGGTGTAATGGTTTATGTCACGTTAAAAGAATTATTCAAACTTAAATAAATATAAAACTATTTTATTACGTCATACAGTTAATTATATACATGTATGTGTGCTTGTGTGTGGGTCAAAGAATATATGTACAACTCTGAATATACTGCAGATAATACACAAAACATTATTATCCTTAACTGACAGAAAATTAGTATACTACCTACAGGTTAATTTTTTAATTTACTCAAGCAAAAACTATAACTTTCTTTTAACTGATATCATCCTCTGGTGTTTAAATTATGAACTACTTGTACTCGTCATAAACTATCTCATCGTTCCACCCTAGAAACACAACCTCTGGTACCTCTTCGTAGGACTATGATTCTTAGCAAAGAACCATAACAACACATCCTCTAGTGTCACTTCGTGGAACTGTGACGCAATCAACCTCTTACACCATTTCAATGTGTTTTACATATTATATAAGCGTTCATACACCCTTAGTTTTCGACATCCTTCGTATATTACGCAACAGTTATGAAGCCCTCAAGTGTCGGCATCTTTTGCACATTACGTAATGGTTATGTAACACTCAGATGGTATTCTTTGATTTTCACTTACAGATGGCGCTCTGTATAGCTTTGTATTAACTACAAACAACAGCGACCTCTTCTTAAAAACTCTGGGTTTCATTAAAGATTAAGGCCCGGGATAGTCATGTAGGTTAAGATTCACAACTCGTAATCTGAGGGTTGACGGTTCGAATCCTTGTCACACCAAACATCCTCGTCCATTTTAGCCGTGAGGACATTATAATCCTACTATCCATTGGTAAAAGAATAGCCTAAGAGTTGGCGATGGGTGATGACGATTAGCTCCCTTCCCTCTAGTCTTACACTGCCAAATTATGTACAGCCAAGGCAGATAACCCTCTTGTAGCTTTGCGCAGACATTCAAAGTAAAAAAACTCGTAGGGTACTAAATATTAATTCAATCGGTTTCTTAAACAAACTGTATTTATTTTAACCACACATATTACTTAGAGCCAAATGCTGGGTGTTTAATATACTTTGTGAAATGTTATCTTAACGTTTATTTATACTTTCACAATCTATGGCCATCCTGTTTAAATATTCATGTTACTATTTAATGTGTAGTTGTTAAAACAAGTAAAGTTTTAAGACTTGTTAATCATGCTCAATAAAACATTGCATTTGCTTATACAAGAAAAATCCCACGTGACAACAAATATAATTATTTGAAACGTACAAAAACTTCATCCTGGACACAGTGAGATTAAGACTTCTAATTACTGTCCTGATAAAACAACACATGTTAGAATTGTAATAGCATGATGTTTTTTTTTACTTTCGTCGCAGACGCTGATACTAATTATCAACTCGCTGCAATAGTCTTCTTGTACCATTGCACCAAGATCTTGCGTATTCTTTATCATCGATTGATGACTTGCGCATTCACAGTTAAACGAATAATATAATTGAAGCATGACGAAGAAAAAGTTATAATTGTAAACATAAATATGATAATGAGCCACTTGAACTTTAAATACGAACGTCCAAAACGTCTGGCTGAAAGTATATACTTTAAAACTTGTAGTTGCAATAATTTATATAACTGGTGCTCATTTTGTGAAGAACTAAAACTTACTAACTAAAATGTGTATACCTGATTACTAAAAAAAATAACCAATATCAGAAGAACCCTCTTAAATGATATCACTGTATCACGAAATCCCAGAAATGGGTATTCGTAATATACATGGACATGAGTGTGTTTGTCGTATTTTCAGTTTAATAAATATAACTTCAGAACTAAAATCTTGTTTATGCCAAATATTTGAAAATGCGCAAACATTCTCATTTTTTGCCAATTAATAGTAGGATTAAATACCTTGAAGAATTAATATTTTTGTGCAAGCCCATTTAATTCCTATCATAAGTCTGGACCAAATGTAATTTAGTGGCTAGGATTTCCGGAATGTGAATCCCGAGGATTCATGGTTTGCATCCTGTTGCTGCAAAAACTGCGCTTCACACTTCAGTGTCTTGATTGAGCCCTAGAAATGAAAGCTATACTAAAGTAGCCGAAGAACTGGCCTTTGGTGTTTGTAATTATCAACTCAAGATTAGATACAGCTATTCACAGATAGCCTTTTGTAAGCTTACATGAGAAATTCTAAATAAAATAAAATAAGCTTTGATAGTTACTTTTATAGAAACAAACTTTTCAGCAAGCAACTTGTCCCCTCTGGCACAGTAGTATGTCTGTGGACTTATACTGCCAGAAACCACATTTCGATACCAGGAATTGGCAGAGCACAGAGAGTCTCTTAATAACAAACAGCAATAAAGAACTTAATTACCTTTTAGTTCAAAGTATGGTGGAAAATACGATGATGAATTTTATTATTTTGTTTGTACGTTGTGGTGTTTACTATAAATATTTACAAAGTAATTAGGTTAGCTTTGTTAAAAATTATAAACATGATAAGTATAGTAAAACATTTTACGCCCCTCATAGTGTTATAACGATATGACTGCGGATTTATACTGCTAGAAACCGGGTTTTTAGAAGCTTTGTACTTAATAACAAATAACAACAAGAAACATACGAGTTTTAAGAAGTCTTGATAGAAATGACATACAATCCCTATAACCCGAGCGATTTCAAAAGGTGAATCTTTCTTCTTCAGTACAATTTCAGAAACACTGAAGTGCATTACAAAAAATTTACGAAAATATACTTTTTGCCTTATTCGCTGCGGTTCAGCGGTAACATTTAAGGTTTATAATACTAATGTTCTAGATTTGATACCCCGGTAAGAACACTGCAGATAGTCCACTGTGTTGCTCTACACTTAAACACAAACAAATGAACGAAAACATTTTTGTATTAAAATTCCTTCTGATTAAAAATAGCTGAACTATAAACCCCTAGTAATTGTGTCTGTTTGGGTGAAAAGAAAAACATTAAAATAATATTAGTAATAATTAAACAATCTCTTTTAGACAATTTTTTAATATAATTTCTTATTTGTGCTCAGTCCAGAATTACTGATGAAGTTGCTGTTCTGAAAAGTTGAGTAGTTTTGAATAATAAAACAGAATTAAAATGTAATAGTTCAGGTTTTTTATATGCACACACTCTCACAAAAAGTTGATGAGAAAAGTGTATTTGTTTGGTGTTAAGCACAAAGCTTCACAATGGGCTATCGGCGTTCTGCCCGCCACGGGAATGGAAACCCGGTTTCTAGCATTGTAAGTTTCTAAACATACCGCTTTGCTGCTAGAAGGGGTTGGCGAGGAAAGAACTAGCAAAGCTACAACTATATAAATTTCAGTTCTACATAAATTATGAATAAGCACAAAAGTAGAGAACCAAAAAATATTTTTATAACCAATAGATTCATTTAGTGAAATTTTTCTCTTTACAGTTAAAAATTTTATAAATAAAACATGACTGTCTCTTAATATTTATTAATACTCTTACAAAGAAAAAAAGACTTAAAAATATCATATATCATATATTGAAATTTATTTCAAATTGTAGCATAACTTACTCAATTTATTTATTATATTTTGTATTGGAATTAAACATTTGCTCATAGAATTTCAAATTTTTAACGGTTTTCATATAATATGTTTAAAACTGTCAAACTTCAAACAAGAAACTGCAATCTCACTTGTTTCGTAAGATCTGTTACCTCTGTACTATGTCTAGATTGTATATTTTTTTTAACATTTCGATGTTTTTCATATTAATTCTTTTACTTTAAAATTACTTCAAAATAATTGAATTGTATTATGTAGTTTTAAATATTTTTTCTTTGTAATAAAAGTTTACCAAAATTTATATGATGAACAAACAGTATTTTATAGATATATGTTATGGCTATAATCCTATAATCAGCCATGCACATTTTCGAACTTCGGTACTGGTTGCTTGCGCTCAAACAGTTTTCCATCTGTGAATAACACTTGATCCTGCACAAGATAATCCGTTACTAATATATTTTCATAAACATATTCGTGCATAGAATAAATTGAAAGACTTCTTTTCTTCCATTTGTATCTATCAAATCAGTCCTATAACGTGCTTGAGATAACATTTTAGTTGTAGTTATGGCCATATTCATGAAAATATCGAGGTGGTATCCTCGGTTGATATTACGTTTTTGTTTTGGTTTGGTTTTTTTCGACCACTCTTATACAATTACACACATACTTATATATAACTGGAATTTACAGCTTAACTTACGTATGATATTGGATTTTGTTCTGCTTCTTATTCTACTGATAAAGTTTTCAACTGTATCATCAAACGATGTTAACTATCACAGAAAGATGACGTTTATTATACTATTCAACAGCTGCTGGGTTCAGGATACAGACCCGAGGTAGTAATAACTCTTTACACAATCTACACTTATACCACGTGCTTTGTTACTTTCTAGTTATGTACGTTTGTTTAAAAGTGAAAAAGTTGTCTTTAATCTTCATTTCAAGTTTGGTTTAGTCATATAGTTCTGACATTTTCTAATAAGTTTCCTATTTTATGAAATTTGGTATTTATTGAGTTTAGTTTTATCTGAGAATACCACAAACGCAGTGAGCACTTTGTTCAACTATACAGTCATGTGAAAATATTAGGACACCCTATGAAAGCCTGTGTATTTTTGTATCAATTTTGGATAAGTGGATGTTTAATCTCACTTGTAATAATACCGAGAGATTAAAGTAATATAGCTAAACAATTAAAACTGAAGAAAAGACTTTTCAAAATCTTCTGTAAAAGTAATTCTACAAAATTGACACCCTCACATTTATAACCACTTAAAATGGATCAACTCGCACACAGGTGTATCACGCAAGGTGCACGTGATTAGAAGATCGTTACTCAGCATTGTGAATAAGGCTTGTCCTATTTAGCCTATTAACAGTTAGTTCATGGCCGAGCGCGTAAGGCGTGTGACTCGTAATCCGAGGGTCCCGGGTTCGCGCCCACGTCGCGCTAAACATGTTCGCCCTCCCAGCCGTGGGGATGTATAATGTCACGGTCAATCCCACTATTCGTTGGTAAAAGAGTAGCCCAAGAGTTGGCGGTGGGTGGTGATGACTAGCTGCCTTCCCTCTAGTCTTACACTGCTAAATTAGGGACGGCTAGCACAGATAACCCTCGAGTAGCTTTGTGCGAAATTCCAAAACTAACTAACAGTTAGTTTGGTGTGCTCCTGAATGTTGAACTGTCGTTTTCCAACTTCGGGCCGTTGCGTGTGAAGGGGTCCCTCCCGTGTGTGGGGTGAGGACTGTGATTGATGTGTTCTCGTATATCTTGAGTATCTGTCCAGTACCGTGTTAAGTTTCTTTCGGGGCCCTTGTTCGAGTGTTGCCTCTGTGCTGTGTTGGTGTGTGTCCGTGTTTTCGTGTGTGTGAGTCAGTATGGCCACGGCCTTCCGAGTGTACTCTGCTCGGCCGTGGTCCATCTGCTTCATGGTGCCTGCGGCCACGCTATCTTAATTGGTCATTAAGGTTTTGTAGAATATGTACAACATTTTGGCAACGGGCGTTATGTGGCGACGCTGGCGTCGACCGCTCTAGCCCGTCGCCTGCTTGACCAGGGAGACTTTCCCTTAGGGGACAAGTGTGTTCCTCTGAAGTCGGCCGGACAGAACGTGAAGTGGATCACCCTCCGGTCAGTTCCCTTTGAGCTGTCCCATGACGTCGTGAAGGACGTATTGTCGGCGTATCGGACGATGAGAAAACTGGAACATGAGGCGCACCAGATGAGCCCAAATATGTAAACCGGAAACCGACGTGTGTTTGAACATGAAGACTCCGATTCCGAACTCTATATCGGAGAACAGATTTAAGGTAATGTGTCATTACCCGGAAATACGTCGGCTTTGTCGCCGATGTGACATCGAGGGCCACGTGTTGACTGAGTTCCAGACCCCGCAGTGCGGGATATGTCTGGCCTGCGGACATGTAGTTGACTCTTGTAAAATAACTTGTAGTATTTGTAGTGGTGACCACATGCCCTAGGTTGCTGCAGGGCTGCCGACGGTTATGCGGGCGAAGAAGGAGGGGGCGACAGCTCCTCCTCCTGCGTCGTCTACAGTAGCTGTGGATGCGGTCCCTGAGAGGGCGCCTGTCCCGGTGGCTGTGGTGTTCGAGGAGGGTGACATGGTCCCCTAAGAGGACTGCGTCTCGCCTGCCATGTTCGTGGAGGCTGTGTTCTCTGGGGTTAATGTGGTGTACGTTGATGTTGTCACTGGGGGTCGTAAGATTCGGTTTATCAATGTCTGTACGTCTGTTTGGACTGGGGAGTAGGATGCCTTCTTCTCGAGTTTGGACGGGTTCATGGTTGCACAGGCTGATATTGTCCTTGAAGATGACTTCAACTTCCCCTCGACAAGATTGGGGATGATCCTCTTTCTGGTGATCAGTGTACATGGTCTATGCGTGCAGTGCTGTCGGATTTTACCATTTCCGACGTCTGCCGTTTACTGAATGGGTCTGCTTTTATGGTTACCTGGACCGGTCAGGGTGTTTCTTGCCCCCTCTACAGGTTCTATGTGACACCTGGCCTATTGCAGAGTCTCGTTTTCAATGTCCGGCCATCGGACGTTTCTAACCACATTCCGGGATATTATTCCCGTTTCTCGGGGCTCCGGTGTATAGAGGCTCAATGCCTCTTGCCTTGCAGAAGATTGGGTTGGAGACGCTTTGCTTGCCCTTGTTCGGGGGGCTCTGTTCTGTCGAGTTTGTTACCGAGTCGTAGTAGGCGAGTCTCAAGGAGGCCTGTGCCTCCTTGCTGAGGCAAGTTGGCATGCGGATTTCGTGGGCCCACCGCCTGGCCTTGCAGGGCAAGCAGGACATCTTGGCTGCCTTGCTTTGTGGTGGACCGATGAATCACTGGGTCCTCTCGAATATTGAGACACTACGTAGGAATATAGATTTGGATTATTCCAAGCTGTTCTGTGCAGTGAGCGTCTCTAGTCTGATCAAGTTGCTTGATCCCAGAACTGCCACCAGGGTTCTGCTGTGCAAGGCACAGGAGATGGCTAAGACCCGACACATCTCCAGTCTGGTGTTGAAGAATGGTCAATTTTCATCTGACATCAATGACATTCTGGACGCGTGCCTTGACTACTATTGCCATTTGTTTTTGGCTTCGCCAGTGGACAAGGATTTTGCCCTCCCTCGACCCTTCCTTTCACGAACAGCTGGTGAAACCAGTCTCGTTGGGTGAGTGTTGGTCGGCCATTCGGTCCATGCCACTTGGTAAGTGTCCTGGGCCGGATCGGCTGCTGGTGGAATTTTACAGCCACGTGTGGCATGTCGTCGGACACTCCTTCGTCTGACTTTATAACGACTGTTTGGCTGCGGAATCTCTGCCACCGAGAACGCTAAATGGGCTAATTACACTTATCTGTAAGGATCTCAGCTAGTCTGACAATCTTTCCTCGTGGAGCCCCATTTCTCTCCTGAACATGGATGCAAAGATTATTTCTAAGGTGCCCGTTTGGGTGCGGTCATGCTTTCATTGGTCCGCTGCACTCAGACTTGTGGCGTGTGGGGCAGAAGTATCCAACGAAATCTGGTGCTTCTCAGGGACTTGTTCTATTACATCACGGATTGAGATATCCTTGCGGTCTTTGTGCCCCTCGATCAGAACAAAGCTTTTGATCGAGTTCATGGATTTCTGTGATTCGTTCTGGAAGGGTGTGGCTACGTGAAGGCCTTGCACACGACCGCTTCGAGCAGGCTCTTGGTCAGGTACCTGACGTCCTCCTTTCTTATCTTGCAGGGCTGCCTGTTGTCCCCAACACTTGTTTGTTATCGAGTGCCTGCTCTCTCATCTGTACTACTCGATCTCGCTGCGTGACCTTCAGATGCCGGAGGGGGAGGGGGGTTCGTGCGTGACGTATGTCGCGCAGGGCAGACGATGTGAACCTGTTCCTCGAGAGTCTCACACCTTAAGGTTCAGCACTAGCCATCGTCCATCATTACTCTCGGGCCAGCACCGCCGAGCTGAATGTCCCCATGTCTCCTGGGGCTTTGACAAATTGGTCTCGTCTGCTGACTCCCCCTATGGTCTGGATTGGATCCCCTCCCAGATCATCTACTTCAGGGTTCGTTTTCTCGCGGGCCGTGGGGCTGCTTGGGAAGGGGTGGTTCGGCATGTTGGTTCAGCAGTGCACGATTACTGCTACTGCCCTGTCAACCTGTTTGACAGGGAAGAGGTTGTGCAGAAGAGGATCCTCCCCTTGGTCAACCTGTTTGACAGGGAAGAGGTGGTGCAGAAGAGGATCCTTTCCTTAGTCAACCTGTTTGACAGGGAAGAGGTGGTGCAGAAGAGGATCCTCCCCTTGGTCAACCTGTTTGACAGGGAAGAGGCAGTGCAGAAGAGGATCCCCCTTGCTCTGGTACCTGTGGGCCATCCTTCCTCTGGATGACTGCACTGCTTGAGTCATCGAATGCCATCTCTATACCTTCCTGTGGGATGGCAAGCCTGAGGCGGTGTCTCGGCACTCCTTGACGCTGCCGCATCCCAGATGTCCGAACCCAGTGTCTTTCCCTTCTCCTGTCTGTTTCCTTTTGCTGTCTATCTTTGGATGATCACCCCTGTTGCCACTTCATGCGATTCTTGGTTGGCACGGGATGCAGGCTCTTTGGTATTCCTTTGAGCCTGCAGACACATACGTGTATTAACCCTCCTCCCTGGTACGTCGACGCTGCTGCTGTGTTACGGCATTGTCGTACTGTGTCTGCCAATGTACCAACTGACTCCTGTTCTCTCTACTGGCTGCTGGTCCCCGCATGTACCCACAGGATCGAGTGATACCATCCTGCTCTACCGTGGGACGATGTTTGGGGCCACGTTGCACTGCACCATGTTGATCACAATCTCCAGGCTTTTAACATATTCCTTGGCATCACTTTTAACACAAAACTAGCATGGAAAAAACATATTAACAATATACACTCATCAATTAGAAAACGGATTTCACACCTAATGACTCTAACCAGTAGACAATCAAAATGTTCACCAAACACCATTACCCAAATATACAAGGCTTACATCCGTCCACTAATAGAGTATGGATGTCAAGTAACATACAATATGTCAAACAACACACTCCAGAAATTCCAAGTTCAACAGAACAGAATACTAAGATCTGCATTCAGTCTCCTGTTATTCACGCCAGTAAATTATATACATCAAATCAGCAACTTACCAACACTAAGAAATAGACTAACGGAAATATCACATAAATATTATCTAAAAGCAGAAAACAGAAACAAACTAACGGCATCACTATACAAATTAGCTAGTACACCAACAAAATACATTTAACCTTACAACATATTTCAAGAATCACAAAGTACACAACAAAGTATCTAAAGAGCTAAACTCATGTTAATAATATGTATTATCTTTTTCAGATATCGGGCACAGGACAGGCAAAACTTTTGGTGCCTGTCCTGTGAAAGTGGGTTTTCTCGGGACACTCCAGTTTCCCCCACAGCAAAAATTTAGGCATTGGATTTTTAGATCCCAGGCCAGACAACTTTATTGCCAGACCCTGATTCGGGTCTGAGTTTATGTTCATATTTACTTTGACTTCTGCCTTTCGGGACGGGACGTGGCCGTTCTCTCCGGTGCTGCCTTTGCCTCAGTCTAGGATAACATTTAAAGTGACCTCCTTCACCCAAAAAAAGAGTCAAAAATATTTAATAAATAAAACTAAACCTAATAACCTTTCACGAAAGGGGACGAAGAGGAACCACAACGTTCCTGAACACCCCAGTTGGAGGGGAAATTCTTACGATTTCTCTCCCTCTAAACTAAACCCCTGCCACATTAGTTTGCGTTTGCGTTTTTAACATGCATTTGGTGCATAACATCCTGCCGGTGAAGGACTGTGCCTACGTGTGGAACTCGTGTATAACTGAGTTGTGTCCCGTGTGTCACGCCCAGGTGGAGTCTGTCTTCCATAGGTTGGTCCTCTGTCTGACGTCGGCAGAGATCTGGGAACAGGTTGCGGGCCTTTTCCGGGTCCCACTGCTCTCGGCGGAGACCATCCTATATCACGTGCCGGTCCCGGTTCCCAGCCACCTGGCTTTCGCCCTTTAGTACACTATTACCATCTTTAACTACGTCATCTGGCTTGATCGGAACAACTTGGTCTTCAAGCAGGCTCCGGTGTCGTACTTTACGATACTGGGTAGGGCCAGGTATCATCTGTTGCTCCGTCTTCAGGAAAGATCACCAGCGCCTGGATTTTGGGACGTTTTATCAACTCTGGCGGCTGGACGTCTCGCCCCTTTGCGTTGTAGGGGGTCGGGTGGAGAATGGCTTCCGAGCCGCACTGCCTCTGCTCTCGCTTTTTGTGTTTTTGTATATATTAATTTAGTGCATGTCACTGTTTTTGCAAGAAAAACAAACACAAGCATTAAATATTTACAACCACTAATATGAACAAATGGAAGAAAAAACAAACAAACATTATGTATGTATGTATGTAGAAACGGCTCGTTTGGGTTGAGAAAATTGTTTATGTAAAGGAGCGAACAACGTTTCGACCTTCTTCGGTCATCGTCAGGTTCACAAAAAAAGAAAGAGGTAACTGACCGGAAGCTGACCACATGTTTGAAAGGGGTTGTGTAACTGAGTGTCGCGATGTAGAGAGCGTGCTTAAATGTTTGAATAGATAATTTTATTATTTTCAATATAAGTTCAAAGGTATTCCTTGAGTGTGAAGGTGCTTTTTATGTTCTTTGAATCTGGTTTCCATCTTTTTACTTGTTTCTCCAATATAGAAGTCGTGGCAGTTATCACATTGTTTTTTTATAAATAATGTTGGTGTAATGTTTGTCAGTGGAGTTTTTACATAGTATAGAACTCAGTTTTTTGCCTGGTTTTTGAATAAATTTGGTATTAACTGGAATGTCATATTTTGTTTTTGCCAAATGTTGGTTATTTGTCTGCTGATGTCGGGAATATATGGTACGAAGCAGTATATGGTTTCGTGATTTTTTGATTCGTGAGATATATTTACTTTTGTTGGTTGATTTTGCTTTCTGTCTAGGTGTGTGCGTAAAATGTTTTCTACAGTTTGTCTATAGATGGGTTAGGGTCTCGGATATAGAGTTCTAAAGCTACCTTGCAGGCTTCTTCGGTTGGAACTTGTGTAAACAGAGATATAACATCAAAACTGGGCATTAAGTTTATTAAAATTAGACTTGAATTAAGATTAGTCTTTGATGAATGAGCTGGCTGATGTTACATACTACAGTTGTAGTATATTTATTGTATTTACCAAGATTGTAATTAAACGATTCATATGTGGACATTATTGGTCGTAATAGACAATATGGTTTATGAGGTTTGGGGATGCCGTATATTTGTAGAGTGCTTGAGTCGGTTTTGCGTAGTTAGGTATAAAGGGTTTGTAAAATTGTGTTGCATTTCGTGTGTGTTTGTTAAATTTGTGTGTATTGGTTTAAATTTGTTCGTGTCTGATAGGATGTTTTTCATTTATTGGATGTATTCATTTGTGTTCATTATGACTATAGCGTTTCCTTTATTTGCTTTCAGAATTTTTGTTTTTGTCTAGTTTTGTTTTTAATGGAATTAATGTCTCGTTTTGTAAGATTGGTTTTCAGCTTTGTTTTGTAAAATTATGTTAATGGTTTTGTGAGAAAATTCTTTGAAAAAGTCGTTTAAGATGTTGTTTTCAGATGTTTCTGGAAAATACTATTTTTTAATTTTTTCTGAGAAGTTTGGCTGTTGGATGCAAATAAAATTGTTTAAGTTGTCTTCTTTCTGTTGATTGTTTCTGTGGAAAGTATCACAAGACTCCTGGTTAGATCTTCTAAGCATGTTTTGATTTCTAAGGTTGGAATGTACCTAGGTGGTACTGCGAAGTTGAGTCCTTTGTTAAGCAGATGTATCTCGTCTATGTTTAATTGTCGGTCGGATCTGTTATTTATGAGGTTAGTCAACGGTTTGTCGTGTGGTGTCTTTCCTGTTTGCATCTTAGTTTTTTTCTTATAGCAGATCTTTTTCTCCCAGTGTTTATTTTGGTTCATGAATCGTTGTATAAGTCCATAAATTTCTGGTTTGATGCAGCATGCCAGTTGATGGTCTAGGTTCATTTTTTGTTTTTGTAAGTCATTTAGTTTTTTGTATTTCGTATTCAACATGGCTTATAGTAGTTTTTCTGTAAATTTTGGATAATGTTTGTGTATTCATTG
This sequence comes from Carcinoscorpius rotundicauda, assembly GCA_011833715.1. NCBI lineage: Eukaryota > Metazoa > Arthropoda > Merostomata > Xiphosura > Limulidae > Carcinoscorpius > Carcinoscorpius rotundicauda. The sequence continues at coordinate 42,405,693 of CM022396.1, read as the reverse complement.
AAATTTTTGATAGTTTCACCATTACAAAATTAAGTGTTTGTTGTTCCTTTCTACATTGTTGAATGAAATAAATGTCATTTCTTCTATTGATAATTCTTTGGTTTAAATTTCTTTGTTTCTTAACGAACGTATGAACGCGTACTGGTAATGGTGAAAGAATAACGTATCATTTGCGATTTATAAACGACCAGTTTTAAGAGAGTAACAATAAGGTATTATTTGTAGATATAAAGGAAACGTTTAAGTTTGAACAAGGAAAACCATACTTACTTTCTGAATTTTGAATAGTTTTTACATATGATACTGAGTGATTAACTTATGAGCTAATGCTATGTAATAGACTGAGTACAAATGAAATATTTACTGCCATAATTCAGTACGTAATAAAACTAAAAGCTACAATGATTAAAGTGCGTTAACTTAATGTTGTATATGATACTTAGGTTTTGAACAGTACTTTTGTGTCTAATGTTAACAATAGCTCATATACCTCGGATTCTTATAAGACTGGTTAAACCATTATAAACTGAAATCTTACGGGATGTAAAATTTTTACGTTTTTGTTTTCGACCATAGAGTCAACCTAATATTTTCGCCACATTCAAGGGTCCCAGATTAATTATTTATTTTACTGATTTTACAGCTATCCGTTCATAAAACATTTCAGTTCCACGTGCGTTTGTGCCACCAGATAAAGTTATTACTTCGTAACCTCGAAAACTAATTTAATTTCTGTAAAAATATATGTGAGAGAAATTGATAAAGAAACAAAAGCAATAAAATCAGCATTGTCATTACTAATATAAAGATTTATTTGAAGCTATCGTTTTAACTTATAACATCCTGATATAAATAACGTTATTTTCGAAATCTTTCTACGAAATATGTGAATTATCATGAAATATTGCGTTGTAAATCATTCAAAATATACAAGGATATGGTGAAGCGGATCTTGCACCTTTATGACGTAGTAGTAAAATACTGAAGTGTAGCTTCTTTCAGACAAGAATTACTGTAATATACCTGATATTTGCTAAAATAATAGCTTTATTTTAATCTCTCTATTAAAGTGACTTGGCTTGAATTATATATAGTTGTATATAATGAAATGGTAGGACTAAACTTCATCTGTTATTTATTGATTGCTAAGCTCTTAAATAACTTAGGCGTTTAATCAGAGTGATAGTTACCTTAAATTCCCAAAATACCAGCACGCCATCCTTGGAACAACCATACAAGATTTTCGTTTCACATCACTGTATCCCTAGCGAAAGGAGACCTCTTTTGTCTCTCAATGGTGAGCTAGCTGTACGCGAGAAAAGACAGTTAACGAAGCAATTTAATCTTGATAAATATTAATTAAACGCTGCGTTCTTTCAACTTCATCTGAAAAATTTATTCCTTCTCTTTTGTGACAATAATTTACGTGTGTCTAATAAGCTGTTAATAACAATTTTCCTTATAAAGATATCTGTTAAATTCCAATAACCCTATTGAAAGTTGAATTATTACGTCAGCGCAAAAACTCCCAAAATTTGTGTGAAAGAGACAAAAGTTAGTAACTTTTAAATGTGTTTTCTAATCGAAATTTCAATCAAGTGCTATTCATTTTGCTCGGTTCATCTGGACTCACAATAATTTGAAGCTGAACTCCATCTGATCTTTCATTATTGTTTTCTCGGAAATAGTTTCTGAAATTATAAAAGTCTCCAATTAGTCGGCGGTAGTTTTACGGAGTTACAACGTCAAAATCCTCGATTCGATTCCTCGCGGTGAAAAGAACGCATGTAGCCAATTGTGTAGTTTTTCTTTTATATAACAAACGGAATAAACAGCGTATTTTAATAATATTGATTTAAGTATTATTTAAATTATTGTAAAAGAAAAAATATTATAGACTTAGATTTTTTTATTAAGCCTTTACACAATACCATGGTGGTGATTATAAATGTTCATAAAATTTATTTCTTCTTTCTCGGTATTAAGCATAATTCTATTCGTATTATCTTGTGCTTAATATATATCAGAATAATTAAGATCGAGCACTTAGAATTTTTGTTTTAAAGCTCATAAATACACCACTTACAAAGTGTTTATTGTCTTAACCAAAGACCCATTGGAGGAAAGATATGTTCAGTGGTTTTAGAACACTAAACGTTTCCATAGAAAAACATAAGTAAGAGATAAACGTATTTATATTCACAACTTAATTATCTATATCTCCCCATCGCACCAAACATGTTCACCCTTTCAGCCGTGATAACGTTATGATGTTACAGTTAATCTCACTATTCGTTGGTAAAAGAATAGCTCAAGAGTTGGCGGTGGGTGGTGATGACTAGCTGCCTTCCCTCTAGTCTTACATTGCTAAATTAGGGTCGGCTATCACAGATAGCCTTCGAGTAGCTTTGTGCGAATTTCAAAAACAAAAAAACAATAATTATCTATATGTGAACTAAATTAAAGTATAAAACATTGGTCTTACCTCACTCTTAATACAGTTTTTTATTTTAGTTTTTAAATTGTTTTTCATATTTTTATAAAACGTAATCAAGGGGGAGGAAAAACGTTTTAATGTTAAGACAATACTTTAAGATTTTTAGCTAACAGAAAATTCTACTCCCTAAAAATAGATTTCAGTTGCGTATTTAATTTTTTGTTTAACCTTTTCGTAGAGACCATCATAAAAGAAACTAAAACATAGTACTTAATACCAGAGTACAGTATTATTACTTAATGTATTAAGATGTTTGTGTGTGTATATATATATTGTTGTTTTTAGCACTCGGTTACGAACATTCCGTTTTGGGAGAAACGGATCCAGCGGCTACTCGTTCCAGGTAATTACAGATAAATGGATTTGTCAGGTTAAGAGTAATTTTACACCAAATATACTAATCGATTGTGATTGCTATACAGTGTTAACGAATATGAGTCTTGACGCCATGTTCATCAGTTAGAAATCCCTTTTGTAACTGCAACGTCTTTCTTTTTCGATAGTAACCTCACACTTATCGAAGTTCTATAACGTCACGTCTCCGTATCACTTTGCATAGGCGTGGTTTAACCAATAAAAACAAAAGACAGCGAAGCCATAAAGTCAGCGTTTCTTCTCGAGAAGACGTGCAAGTACAATCTAAGTGACTTATTCCAGTAGGTAAGTGCAGCATGCTCTTTTTTCTGTATGATACAAAAATATAGGTTTTTATTTACTGGAAAAGCCATATTTGTAAAACAAGACGAAAAGTTAGTAATACATTATAGTGTGCTTTAAACTTTGTATGAGTAACAACCAACTATTCATCACAAGAGGATGAAAAGGTAATTGAAACAAAACTGTATTCATAATTTAATTTTATTAATTTATTTTGTGGTACTAGAAGAAAAAGGAACATGTCTTGATGATTTTATACTCGGTAAAACTGTTTTAGTTCAGTAATTTTCGTGTAAATTATAAAATTTAACAAGTCTGTTTTCAGTATTAGAGTTTCCACGTGTTAATATTCTTTGAACGAGTCATTGAGAACGAAATAAGGTAATTTTAATGCAATAGGTTTAATTATTCTCACAAGGCCTCTCATACTGTGGCCAGGTGGTTAAGGCGTTCAACTCGTGATCTGAGAGTCGCGGGTTCGAATTCCCGTCGTACCAAACATGCTCTCCTTTTAAGCCGTGGGGGCGTTATAATGTGACGGTCAATCCCACTATTCGTTGGTAAAAGGGTAGCCCAAGAGTTGGCGGTGATGACTAGCTGCCTTCTCTCTAGTTAGTCTTATACCGCTAAATTAGACTGCTAGCAAAGATATCCCACGTGTAGCTTTGTGCGAAATTCAAGAACATACAATATATAGAAACGCTCTTTCTTCATCAATTATAACTATAGTTTCCGATATTACGTTGTTAAAAGTGGCATATCTACTGAAATACCTGTTTACACGTAGTTTGTGAACCTTTAATACTGTAATCTCCCGTAAAGGATGACAATATTATGCATGTAATAACGCATATAAAAGTACTTTTTGTAATTATAGCTTCCGTTTAGATAAATATAAACAATTGATTTAACTGCGATAGTATCAAAACTTGAATTCAGAACAAAAAATGTTTCCAATCAATGTTTTCTTAAATATCTAACGACCGTATGAAGGGCCATAACTCTAAAAACCAGGTTTCTCTACCCGTGGTAGGCCTAACATAGATAATTTATTGTGTAACTTTGTGCTTAACTACAAACAAACCTTGCATGTTTCATTTCAATCGTTAGTTATTTTTAGTTACATCATGGTAACGTGTTCGAGCAAAAAAATTTTACAATAATGTAGGTAATATTATATATGGATTTAAGAATATTTTATCCACCGATTGTAAATATAGCTCGTAATAATTCAAATAATTTGATCTTTATAAAAACAAACAAAAACAAATGAAACCACTTTCTACAGTATAAAAACGCCGTGATGTGTATATGCGAGTGGAAATCATTTATTAAAGCGATATGCACCAGTATACCCAGTATGGTTGACGTCTTAGTAAAGGTGCCCCCCAGCGGCTCAGCGGTATGACTGTGGACTTACACGCTAAAATCCGGGTTTTGATACCCGTGGTGGGCAGAGCACAGATAGCCCATTGTGTAGCTTTGTGCTTAATTCAAAACAAAAAAAAATCTTAGTAAAGGGTATGAAATATTAGAAATATAATTTATAGGTAATACACCAGTCGACTCCACCAACTGCTAGTTCTTACGTTACTTTAATCAAAGTAATGAAATTAAACATCGTTTTATAACATTCTCAAGAATGAAAAAGCTACCATTTTCGGTGATTGGATTCGAATTCGCCACCCGTGGAAAGATTAGAATCATTGTTAAACATGCAATATTGTGTAACACATGTAAAAGGGAATCCGAGCATGTCGACTTTCTTTGTGAGTGTTGTTTGTAAGATATCTCAATAACTATTTTGGATCTGTAATACTGGACACTGACTCTGTGCTTTATTCTTTGTTAACTTGGTTTTATTATTTGGAATAATTTGGTAAGTTAAGTTTCAGGAAAATTATGGAAGATTCCAAGCTCTTGTAGGATAAACATGAACTTAAAAATCAAGAAGTGAAACTAACACTAAAAATGGTTTCTGACGTATGATAATAATTATGACCATCAAAGTAATCAGTCATTGTATGTTAATATATTTTAGCTGCTGACGTAATATGTTTCATATGTTAATTTTTGAAATAAAACAACAACAACAACATAAAAACAATGTTTACTGATCGTAAGATGTTTTTAATCTTTTACAAAATGTATTAAGTGCTATTTAAATAAAGAACACAGCTTCTTTCCATTCGCACGAACAGATGTGTTTTGTTGATACGAGTGTGTTTTATTTGCATATACATGGTGTGCTCTATCTTGGATTTAGCTTCGTTATAAGTTCGGCAATGCCGAGCGGTTCCATGGAGAACTGAGCTCTAAGTGCTATCCACTGTTTAGTTCGATTTAAATGCAAGATACATGTGATATATTTACTTACCCAAACAAAGTTATTTGCGCTACCTTAAGATATTTAACTAAAATTACTTGGACGAATCAACAAGTACAGAAACAAAGAAGCCTTATATGATGGCTGTTATGAAACCCTACAATAGTTTAAAGATATCCCTCTAAAAACTATCTAAAAGACGAAACGTTGATTTTTAAAATAAGTTCTTTTGTAATTATCTGTAGTTTAAAAGTTGTTTTCTCTAACCTTTTTATCAAAATGTACAAATATATCTAGTGTGCATTACAAATTTTAAAAGATATAACAAAGAATTAACTGTAGTCTAAGTAATGTGTAAAATGGTTACACTTTGTTTTATTGTGTGTGTATTGTAGTCTTGTAATGTTTTTCGCATATATTTATTAATATAAAATTGTCTTTCACCATGAATATAATTTCAAATATATATGTATAACAAGTAAATTTGTAACTGATTTAGTTTTATTTACAATAATAAATCTGCGATTTTGCTCTTGTAACAGTTGTAAATGTCAGCTTTTTGTGTTTTAACAATACATACTAATATCATAATTGTTGAATCTAATTTAACAGAATCTTGTGTGAAAGTGAAATATCTGTAGAAATATTTTAAAATATCCAGTCATATTTCGAAATCTTTAAAGTTCTACTTTTTATGTAAAAAAAGAGCAATTATACACAGTAGCAACCGTGTATAATTCAAAAAAAATTTTAAGTCGGATCATAATGACGTGTTCTGATTTGGGATTTAGAATTTACAAATTCAGAAATATCCTTTGTGCTTAATGATATTGGAAAACAGAAATATGAATCATTTTGGTGACCCCAAGACCACCCAAAAATATTTGCAAGAATTTGTACCCTAGCCATAACAGTTGAACACACAAACACAAAATTTATTTGCAAAACCCGTCCATCAACAAAGCACAACATTATTGAGAATCATCTCCCACTGGAAAACGATGCAGTTTGCTTATATACTTGTTTGTTTGTTTTTGGAATTTCGCACGAAGCTACTCGAGGGCTATCTGTGCTAGTCGTCTCTAATTTAGCAGTGTAAGACTAGAGGGAAGGCAGCTAGTCATCACCACCCACCGCCAACTCTTGGGCTACTATTTTACCAACGAAAAGTGGGATTGACCGTCACATTATACACCCCCACGGCTGGGAGGGCGAGCATGTTTAGCGCGAACCCGCGACCCTGGGATTACGAGTGCACGCCTTACGCACTTGGCCATGCCAGGCCTTTGCTTATATACAAGCTGCTACCAAGATATATCTGTTCAACCGTTGCATACGTCAAGCAGCTGAAGAATAAAATGGGTGTTTATGCCATTTTATAAGATATAACCTGTAGATTTCTGTGCAATTGTACTATTGAAATAGCGCTGGAAAACCATCGTTTTAAGAACTAGAATGATTGTGAGAAGTATTCGAAGACGAGTTGTGTGCTTTGAACATAATAGCTTTACAACGAAGCCTGTTGCAATGTACATTACGCTACACGACTAATGCCAAGATATATGGTTGTCAACTACAACGTACTTAGATACAGCAACAAAGTATAAAGACGTGGCTACCTCCAAAATCATGATAATCTAACGTATTCAGCATCTGTATAGAGATTTTTCTTCTTTTACTGAAAAGTTCAATTTGACAATTACACTTATTGTGCACCTACAACCCGAAAGCACTGAACAAATGTTTTTAGTAATGGGCCACAAACTATGATTACTTTTTTTATTTACAGTTTGATTACGCAAACCGTTAGGTCACGCTCCGTTTCAAATAATCTAGTATTGGTGTTTGATTACTTTGATCTCCCCTGTACAAATAACCCGGTATGGCCAGGGCACTCGACTCGAAATCTGAGGGTCGCGGGTTCGAATCCCTATCTCACAACACATGTTCGTCCTTTCGGTCGTGGGAACGTTATAAAGTAACGATCAATCCCGCTATCATTGCTAAAAAAGTAGCGTAGCCCAAGAGTTGGCGATTGGTAGCAATGACTTGCACTGCTAAATTATGAACGACTAACCCAGATAGCCCTCATGTAGCTTTGCACAAAAGTTAAATAAACAAATTTCACAACAAGTGTTGAGAAAAAAAAATTGAAATATTCAATAGAAGCACCTTAATAACAGCTGTTACAACTATTTCAGTTCTTTATGATAGAACGTGTGCATGTTTCTAAATGATAAGCTGAAGAATTAATTTCATATTTAAGAAACATAAAATGATAATTCAGCTACTGTTACATTCGCCTGACGAGAGTTATGACATGATTATCATCTCTAATAACCTTAGACATAGTTTCCCCCCAAAAATGTTTATTTGTTTTTATTTAACTAAATAAAAATTAAGCACAAAGCTACACAGTAGGCTGTCTGTGCTCTACCCACCACGGCTATCGAAACCAGATTTCTAGTAGTAGGAGTCTAGAGATATACCGTTGTGCCACTGGGGAAGCTCTCCAAAAAGTTCTTCAATTTGGATTTATAAATCATGCATGGAATTTTTAAAATAATTTTTCACTTCTTTCCCATTTTTCATGAAAACTAACGTAAAATGGAACAAGCATAGATTGAGTAATACCGATCTATATAATAATTCTTTGAAATAACAGTTACCTAATGATGTAATCCATTTAGCATTTGAGAAGGAATAAACACATCTTTAAGCAGGTTTCTCTGTTATTTTTCCTATTCCTGTATTTATCTGACTAACGCTAAGCCTGTGAAACAAATAATATGATCTATTATCGTAATATCCATTTATTTAAATCTATAAAAAATGGCCAAGCATCATAAAATGGCTTCATTCGCAACTTTTAAGTACGCATTTCATCTTCAGAAGACAGTTGAATTAAGAGATAAATTTTTGCTTCGTGTTAACTTCAAGAACAATATGAAGATCTTCACTCCTCTGTTAGGAAAGGTGGATTACGATAGCCAGCTTAACTTTGACTGTGATGGTTCTCGCCAACTGAGATGAATAGTATGAAAAGTTAAAGGCTTATTATAAATGTAAATTTTGTAAAAACAAAACTGGATATAACCTTTATTTAGATATTTAAAAAATGCACTTCTGGTGATTGAAAACAAATTCACCCTCGAAACATGGTGAAAGGGCCCTCGTCCAGCTGATTTAAAAACTAAAATTTATTGTTCTAAATTTGTGGCAAATTAAATTCATTTTTATTCACATAACAGATAATACAACATGTTTGAATATACAAATAAGGAAGTAACTCATATCTTTTAATGAAAAATTAATAAATAGTTTTTGAAACTTAAATTTTAGTCGGTTATATTTTCTCGCATCATTATGTATAGCATTCCAAATGTTTTACTTATAAGTTACTGAACATTAAAGTTGTATGTGTTAACTATGGCAACAGTGTTGACAAAACTGTTATTAATTAATTTTTTTATCAGAAACATGAAATTGCCGATTAAATAGTAATTTATTCCATAATAATTTAATATTTTATTTATTGAAAAACTGCTACACAACAGGTACAATGGAATTCCCATCCGTCAATAATCAATATGAAAATATCATTGAATATCCTTGAACTTGTATTTCATGTTTTTACAAAAATATGCTCAGAATTTTAAAGTTTATCTTTATGGTACATAATAATTCGTCTTAGAACAAATATATAAACACAAGATTGCGGAACTTTTAAGTGCTATTGTACATTTATCAATAATTTGGTCTATAATGACTCGGTGGTAAGCTTCGGGACTAGTAACTCCAAAAACTCGATTACATCACCTCAACAGATACAATGCAGGTGATTCATGGTGTAGCTTTGGCTGTAAACAAACAGTCACAAAGTACTTATTGTAGAAAACTTAAAACACAGTTTTACTAGAAGGGCATTGTTTTTTTGTTGTTGTTTTTTTTTGTAAAAATATATTTATAATAAAATCAGTTTAAGATTAAACAACTCGGAACACTAGGCGGATATGAATCTAACTGCGTTAGATATAATATTAGAATATAAAAATAACGTTTTCTGAAAGAAAACAATGAAATTGCAAACAAGACATTATACGCGTTATAATGGGAATGATCCAAAGATTATAAAGAATTATATATTTTGGTAGAATTCTATTGGAGGACCCCTTCTCATTCTTCAGACTTTCCGTGTCACACATAAACTTTATGCTGTTAATTAATAAATATTAATTATTTAGTGATCCTTAGATTACTTCACTCTCAGTGTAAATCCAGCTCACTTTGTGAAAAGGCCCAAACCTAATGTTTTGTTATCTTTTTCCCACTGTTCTATGCACTAGGTAGTCAGGCTAGTTGAAATGGTGATTGATGCAACCCCTGTAAATTAATTGATGATTTAAGAGGATTTATTTAATGCATAGTAATACTTTCTGAGTCTTGTAGATTTATCATTCGTTTCAGTATCGGAAAACGATGCAATCGAATAATAAACTTTCTATCATAAAATTTGTTGTTTTGAATTAATCACAAAGCTACACAATGGGCTATCTGTGCTCTGCCCACCAGGGGTATCGAAACCCGGATTTTAGCGTGCAAGTCCGCAGACATACCGCTGAGCCACTGGGGGGCTCTATTATAACAGTAAGTAATGTTTAGCAAGTATTAGAAATACAAGCAGTTCCTTCTTTATTGTATAGTATCAACATTATAGAAGCTGTTAACATAGAGATCGCATATGCAGTTGCACACTACATACTGTTCCGTTACTGTGACAATTGCTCTCCTGTCTCAGTATCGCTAACTTCAGTATTCTAAATCAATAGAAAGTCTTAACGGCATTTCTCCATCAGTCTGCTGTTTTGCTTGTATGCTTCGCTCGTTATGTTCAACTTACTTCCTATAACTGATATACTTCAGTAATCTTTTACTTAACACTAACTTTGTCAGTGTGCTTGACTCGTAATCCGAGGGTTGCATGTTCGAATTTCCGTCACACCAAACATGCTCGCCCCTTCAGCCATGGCGGCATTATAATGTATGATCAATCCAACTATTCGTTGATATAGAGTAGCCTAAGAGTTGGGGGTGGATGGTGATGAATAGCTGCCTTATACTGCTAAGTTAGGGACAGCTAGCGCAGATGCCCGTCGTGTAGCTGTGCGCGAAATTCAAAATTAACTTTGTTTTTTACCTCCCAAGGGTTACCACAGAACAGCATTCTTGAATTACATGTACGTAAATACAGGTTTAATGCTTACTTAAATTTTTCTTTCTTTACAGATTTCATCCATTTTAGTCTTATAATCCTGATAATAAAAGAAATCCTTCAAGTGAAATTTGTACATCTAGTCATTACAGTCTGAAGTCTATTACAAGCAAATTCTATCTCTACACGCGTAATTTCTTGTACAAACGAAGTGAATTTGTCGAAACTAACCACCGTAGTTTGTTTCGTACTAGCTTGTGTTTATGAAGGTGTGGAATTGATGTCGCTGTTATTTTGAAAGTCCAAGTAATTGTTGGAGCTTTAAAACAAAAATCAGCTTGTCTTTTTCTGTGCTTATCAAATTATTCAGTTACATATATTGTGATGAAATATTATCTAAAAAAACTTATTTGAAAACTTTATAATTCATTTGTCTCATACACCTTGAAAAACAAATTATCAAGTTCAAGCTATTCATTATATGCCTCTAGGCTATCGACATGAATATAAACTCTGTGTATGTAGAAGGAGTTGCCGTATTTAAAACTCTACAAACTCGAACCAAGAGTTCTTTCCAACTTTTAAAGGAATCTAACTTGAGCCAGCGAGTAGCAAACATCCAGACTCGTGCCCAACATACATTCGACGTTCTAAAAACTAACACGATTACACGATTAAACCAGGGCGGTTTACCAGATGACTACTCGCACATCTATAGACGGAAGGCTCGATGGGAACTTGTGGTTCTCAGTGGTGCAGTATGTGGTATTGAATTTTGTTATGCAGCTGAAACAGCCTTTGTGAGTCCTATCCTGCTAGGATTGGGAGTCCAAATGAAGCTCATGACTTTGATATGGTGTCTGAGTCCACTAATAGGATTTTTTTTAACCCCAGTTCTGGGTTCTCTAAGCGACAGATGTTACTCGCGCCTGGGTCGTAGGAGACCGTTCATCATTCTTCTCTCTCTGGGGATCATCGTGGGACTTATATTTGTTCCCAATGGAAAAGACATTGGACTTTATCTTGGCGATCGAGATGAATTATTCTACGAAGAGGTTGAAAATATTACTTCTGCTGGTTATGTTGCAAGGTATGATATGTTTGGATCTACGAACGTACCAAAGGTGGTACCAGAGGGCTCACCCAACTTCATAACGAAGACCCAATTTCAAACCGAAACTACTACAGTGTTTAATATATCAAGATACGAGGTTGTTCGTCATCATCCTTGGGGTATTGTATTCACTGTAGTCGGGACTGTGTTGTTAGACTTATGTTCTGATTCATGCCAGTCACCAGCCCGCACTTATCTACTGGATGTTACAGTGGTAGAAGACCACGCCTTGGGTCTCAGCACCTTCACTATAATGGCAGGCCTAGGAGGATCAATTGGTTACGCTATGGGCGGAATAAACTGGAAGTCTACAGTCATTGGGAAAATCTTCCGAAGTCATGTCCGCGCAGTATTCACAATTGTGGCTGTCCTGTTTGTTGTTTGTCTCGTGGCCACCATTTCCAGCTTCCGAGAGATTCCTTTAGATGTTCTTCTGCATAATACAGCAGAAGTGACACAGAAGAAACAAATTAAGGCCCATGGTGGAAAATACCAAAAATTTACAAACGAAGACGACGAAGAAACTGAAACCGTACAAATTGGTAACGAATGGTACGGGAGTACGATACAGAATGGTGATACTGGAGAAACTTTCGTTCTCAACGATCTTAGCCCAATAAATAAATATTTTGCAGTAACGGACGAGTCAGAAAACGCAAAGTCAGATCCAAATCATTTAAAAGAAGCCATAAACTCCAATTACTCTGATGGGAAAGAACGTTTAAATCAGTTTTACCCAATCGGAAACGTAGACGATTTGGGGACAAATCTGAAAAACACCTTTGCAACTTCTGATCACACTTTTGGCCCACATACTCAGCCTACTCTGAAAGAATATTTAAAGTCCATAGTTTGTATGCCCAATTCTTTACGAATTCTCTGTTTAACTAACCTCTTTTGTTGGAGCTCTTTGGTGTGCTACTCCCTTTACTTTACGGATTTTGTAGGAGAGGTAATATTCGAAGGAGATCCAAAGGCTCCAGACGGATCCCCTTTGAACCTGAGATATTATGAAGGAGTACAGTATGGATGCTGGGGAATGGCTGTCTACTCTCTTTCTTGCTCTATCTACTCTTATATCATTGAAACGCTTATCAAACGATTTGGTAAGCAAGTAATTTCTTTATACTTATTTACATACTGTTTTACTCTTTGCTGCCTTAAAAACTGAGTGATTTGTATACAGGAATCCTAGTTTGGCCAGTTCGTGCTTTATAGTGTTTTATTTACAACTATGTAATGAAAGAATAAGTTGAGTAAGTTATGTCACAACGATTTTGCAGATGTAAATCAATGAGTCACGTGACAATCACAATCGATTTTAAAGTCGCGGTGGAACTACGCATCTCATAACAACATTTAACATTGGTTTGTGTTCAAAATAGCTAGCCAGCCCTCCAGTGATACAACGCTATGTCTGGAGACCTGCATCACTAGATACTGGTTTTCGTCCTGTGGTGGACAGAGTACAGGAAGCCCGTGGTGTAGTTTTGTATTTAATTCCAATCAATCAATCAATCAATCAAAACGGCTAATTGAATACCACCTAAAATCAGTGTGTAACAATATGTAACAACAAAATATGTATGCATAAAAGTACCTGTGGATCAGGGATTTAAAATTTATATTACGGTAACATATTTCTTGTATCTACTGGTATTGAACATAAAGGAATTTCGACAAACTTTAGGTTCTAATACCATACAGAAAGTGACTTGAAACAAGTAATAATCACAGACATGATAAGAAAAATAAGGGATCTTTTAGCAGGCAATAATACATAATCATAAATATCAGTGACAAAAAGACATCCACCTACTCCAGGCAATTGTATACAACATAATAGAGATGAACTTCCATCTGGAAAAGCTGCATAAGACGTCTTTAAAAAAAAACAAACAACAAAACTGCTTCCACGACGTATGTGCTCCACTATTGCACATACTTAAAGTAGCCGAATAATGAGATGGGTATACCATACAAAGACATATGTTACAAGTCGCCGGACACAGAGGCTATAGATTTTTATGCGATCGGATTGTTAAAACGCACGCAAAGAAAACGTTGTTTTCGTCGGTGTATCTAAGACACAACAACCTTCAAAGGATCTCTTGCAATGGAAATTACCATTAAGATTTGTTGTTGTTTTGAGTTAAGCACAAATACTGAATGCGATACCTGTGCTCTGCTTACCACAGGAACTGAAACCCGGTTTTTTGCGTTGTAAGTCTGCAGACATACCGCTGAGCCACTAGGGGGTTACGATAAAGAGCTGTTGTCAAATAGAACATTACAAGATGTGGTAGCATGGACTGTAACAGCGTGGTTGGGGTCCAAAATAGAACATGAGGGTTTTAATAGAACATCACTGTAATTTGCATTATATTACATTTTTTTATCGTAATTATGCTAGAAAGTATCAAAGACAGTATTTTTTTCACTTGCTAATTATCAGTCAATTAGAGTTAGATATTTCAATCATTCAATGAATTCCTCTTCAGTCAAAAACTATTCTGCTGATAAGATGCAAAACTAAAAGAGCATAGCTTAGATTTTGACAAACAGCAGTAATTGTAATTAGGGAATTATTACATCGTTTTAGGTTTATTTAGCTTTCATTTTGCATTATATGTTATTTTTTTGTTTTAATTATTGCATTATTTATTGCAAGAAATTTTAACAATATGAGACAGGTTTTGGAAAATATTAGATTTTTATTTTTTTTTCATGAGATACATGGCCCAGCGTGTTAAGGCGTTCGACTCATAATCCGACGGTCGTGGGTTCGAATCCCGCTCGCCCTTTCAGCCGTTGGTAAAAGAGTAGCCCAGAGTAGTGGGATTGACCGTCACATAATAACACCCCCACCCTCTCAGATTACGAATCAAGTGCCTTAACCACCTGGCCATGCTGGGCCTATATTAACTTGAAACATTATTCATACTTGATATCGTACGCATAATTACCACTAAAGCTGCTAGGGGAACATATTCACTAAAACAAAGTAAGGATGATATATACGAAAACAAACAGACAAAGTTTATGTTAATAAATAAATAAATAACATGATATTTCTTTATGATCTTTTTAATCCGAAACCCCTGCATAAAAAAAAAAAAAATTGAAATAAACCATTCTTCATAACTTGATTATTTGAAAGAAAAGCATATAAAATTATTTTCTTCTTAGAGAATTAGTACGGAAATAACTGTAATAATTTGTTGAAGTTAGCTTTGTGTTTCCTCTAATCAACAGGAGCCAAGTCCGTCTACGTTGGGGGACAACTTGCTTATTCCATCGGTATGATTGTGATGGCTATGGTAAAGCACAAACTATGTGTCATCTTCCTTTCCCCAACTGCTGGAATTATGTATGCTACGTTGTTCACAATGCCTTATCTTTTTGTGGCTCACTACCATTACAACGAAACGGTAAGGCTTAGTCTCATGGACCAAAAGTTATTGTTGCTTGTTGTAACAGAATCGTAACCGTAGTCGTAACTTTTAGAATTTAACACACAGGAGCCTAGCAACTCTGCAAAGTGGGAAGGGGGTCGTTTTTCTACAAATAATGTAAATGAGTCAAAGTCAGGTGTTTATTTAAAAATAAAAACAAAAATCACGTAATACTATGGACCTTATAAACTTTTCCCAATGACTCCCCCTGGCAATGCCTTTTCTACATTCTTGCTTGTTGTATCTGCAGTAAGAACCATTCCATGTTTCCCAGCAGATTATCACTTGTCAAAGTGACACTAAATATTATATGGTCTCACTGACTGTAAAGGTAAGGTTTACTTTCATAATTCACTAATTTTCGTTGCTTATTTACCAAGAGGTAGCTACTGAAATTTAATTTCATGATCCGCTATATTTCTTGTTTGTTACAGCTGAAGCCTAAAGGCAAGATGTATTTTTATCATATTTTCCATGCTAACTACTATCACCACAACGAAAAATAAAGTTGTTTTTTTTTAATCCGCTCGTCAAGTAGTTAGGACGTTCGATTCGCAATCGGAGGGTCCGGGTAGGAATCCCCGTCCCACCAAGCATGCTCGCCCCTTTTCAGTCGTGGGGGCATTATTATAACACGGTCAATCCCATTATTCGTTGGTAAAAGAGTAGCCCCAAAACTAACGGTGGATGGTGATGACTAGCTGCCTTCCCTCTAGTCTCTCAATGCTAAATTCGGTATGGCTAGCGCAGATAGCTCTCATGTAGTTTTGTGCGAAATTCGAAACAAACAATTATGATCCGCCTTATTGTTTTTGTTTGATGTTGGCGCAGTGTAGCCACTAAGATTGGACTTCATAATGCAGAACATTCGTTTATCAGTTCTGCAACAAAATTGTAAGAAAATATTTTGACCCTCCGCCATATTGCTCACTTAATAAAACCATGGCAAGACTGTAAATTTATTTTTCACCACATTTTCTCGGTATCCATGTACATCGTCACCCAAAGAGCCATTAAATCATATTGGTCCCGTAAAAAAAAAAAAAAAGATTGAGTGTTCGTTTTACCTGCACTTGGAGTTACACTCCAATATATTGAAATATATATTTGTAGGCTTGTACACAGAATGTACAAAACAATGTTGGACACGCGTCACGTCTTTACAGTTCATGTCACAAGGTCCTACCAAGTTCTATCTTGCGGTCGTACTTAATGATAATACCCCTGAAGTGTAGTTTTCATTTCACAAATCTCTATCATAAGGCTTTCATATCCAAAGTACAATCATCCTCCCTTATGTAACTCTGGTTCAATCCGTTCTTCGAATGCTTTGTATAGGCTGCATTTTTCACATGATTTTGTTTATTTGTATATTGATTTTTTATCGCAATTTACTCACCCGTCCCCCCCCCAGTTACTCAGGAGTGTGTCTACGGATTTACAATGCTAAAAACCTAGTTTCGATCCCCGTGGTGGACAGAACACAGATAGCTCATTGTGTAGCTTTGTGCTTAATTCAAAACAACAGCTACTCGTTTATAGTCAACGATGGAATATTAACACTGTTTTAGTGAGATCTTCCTTGGGGATTTGTATAGCCCAGAAAAAAAAATCAATAATCGATGCGGTTTATTTCAGAAAAAAATGTAAAGGTTTTTAGTTACAATTCTATTCTTATAGAACGTGGAAATGGAACGCAAGTTAACAAAAACCAGTTTCATATATTAATATTTAGTCAGCATTCCCTTAGATTTCAGTGCTGTTTCACATTGACTTGGCATACTTTCAATGAGTTTATGCAGATATTCCCAAGTGATTGACTGCCATCCTTCTTTGAGTACTTCTAAAAGTTCATCTCTCGTATTTGGCTAGCGATATTTCGTTAATCGTTTTAACTCAATCCATAAATTTTCAATCGGATTGATATCAGGTAATTGACTTGACCATTTCATAACATCAAGTCTCTTATTTCTAGGATATCTTTTAATGACTCCACAATTCCAGATAAACTTGTTTCATCATTTTGTAGACTAACTGGAATAAGAAGATCTAATAAACTACAACAGTTACACAACACTTCTTATGATAAAATGTAACTAAAATCATGAAAAGATAAGGTATTTACGAAAGCCTGTGTTAAAGTTAGGATTTGAGATGAAATAATATTTGAACAAATTTCGTCGAGTGCATTTTAAAAACATAGTTTTACACATTTTCTGTTATTTAGTAAATTATATAACAAATTAACATTATCTGGTGGGGCACTTTTTGTTCCCCCACCTCCTGCACAGTCTCATGGAATGTACAATAAATAATATACATTTCTCAAAGACGGTATTAACATATTTGTTGTTAAGAAGAATTTTTAATCGTATTAAGTCAGTCATAGATATTTTAAAAACTTTAGCAAATAAATTACCTTAACTTCAATATGAAATGTTTATCTTGCATAGAAAGAGAGAGTGAAAAAGTTGCATATGTTTGTAATAAAAACTGGAAGAAATATAGCTGGCTATGTTTGTTACTATTTAACATATGATAAGACACTAACCTCAAATTATCAGTTAGTTTTTTATGCTGTTCGCTATCGGTAAAGTTCAAGTGTTGTATGTTTTGAGTAATTTTATTTGCTGCTTACTATATTACCAAGATGCAATAAACAGAATTAATTTTAATACTGATTACAGTTTTTGTTTACAATACTTATGACCCTAACGTTATTAGAAATTGTATAACAAATGAAATAACGGACTCGCAAGCAATGTGGTGGAGGAGGAGAGGCGTACAGATATCATCATTAATTCTACGGGTTAACAACATTAGTTGCACTTATATGACTGTACCTATTGTCGGTTCGAGTTCACAAAAGACAAGTTCTTCGTTTGGTTTGTTTTTTTGTGTGGCAAACCTACATAGTTCAACAAATTAGACGAACACAAAGTAAGTGTCAGGATGTTCTTGTTATACAAAATTTAGATTTAATTTGCGAGATAACTTTACATATTTGTTACCAGCGAAACATCCACTGAATTGAAGACTTCTCTGATAAAAAGTTATAAAAAAAAAAACTGTTTTTATGTTAACAACTTTGGTTGCTTGAACATATAAAAAATGTGTAACGAGTTATATAAATTCATTCTTCAGTTATATCTTCATTATTGGAACGATTTAGTTATGGACGGTGATTTTCTTTAGATGCAAGTTTGTTTAACAATTTGTTATAATTACAAACTTGTCTTATATCTCCATGATTATTGGACAGCTTACAAAATATTTAAAGTTGTGTTGTATGTCTTTTACTGCTTGTTTATTTATTTATTCGGTATAGTTCGAAAATACACCGGAAGGAAGTCAACTGACGTCATCGCACGTTCGAGGTATTGGAACCGATGTAGCTACCGTAGGTAGTATGGTATTCCTCTCACAATTCATACTCTCCTCGTGTATGGGAAGTATTGTGCACGCTGTAGGTTCAAGTGTAGCCACAGTTTGGGCAGCTTCGATTTTGAGCTCTTGTGGCGCCCTTTGTGCTACGCAAGTTATGTATCTTGATCTTTAAATTTATTTAAACTGCCAGAACAACTGAAATGAGTAACTTACGTATTTCTAAAGAAGCAAGATTACAGTTTGAAAGAAAGAAAATTTTCTGTTGCTATTAAAATCTCTTATTTTAAAAGAAAAACTTCAAAACATACGTTGACATTTTGCTGCTTTCCAAAGAACATAATTAGTAATTAAGGATCTTGCAAGAAACTTCCTTATGTATCAAGTATAAATTATTTGTTTTCTTATGATTCTTGGTAAACAAGTTATATACATATTTTTAAACTTCATTTGCACCTTGATTTGTTTATCAAATTCCTCTGATTACTGTATTATAAGGATAAGGAAAACTTGTAGAAAAAAAAACCTTAAGATAAATATCACAAAATATTTATTGTCTGAACTAAATTCAGTACCTTAAAAAAACAACTGGTATATAAGATGTATAACAAACTGTTTATTACTTTTCTTTCATTTTGAAAATTCCCCAAGTAAAATGTAATGGTTATGAATAAAGTTGTAGTACGAGAAATAATATTGTGAAAACTATCGGTTGTTAAATTTTGCAGAGCAGACTGGAAGATTAAGAAAACTAAACGTGCTAGTCGTTTAATGTTCACTGTCTAAATATCGTGCTTTTGGTGTCCGTCATGGTCAGGTGGTTAAGGCACTCGACTCGTAATCTAAATGTCGCAGGTTCGAATCCCCATCACACCAAACCTCCTCGCCCTTTCAACCGTGGGGGCGTTACAATGTTCGTTCAATCCCATTATTCTTTTTTCAAAAGAGAACGAAGAGCGAGCATTGATAACAAATGTTCTTGATTCTGTAAACTGATTTCAATTAAGTCTTTGCACACCAAGTTGTTCGCTATTCAATGTAAAATATTTTCTCAACCCAAACGAGCCGTTTTTGCATATAAAATGATGTATTGTTAGCCTTCCTCTAGTCACCCTCTCAATAATTATGTAGTATAAAAGTGTGTGTGAAATATGACGGTATTTTTTTGGCTGAATAAACATATTCAAAACAATTCAATTGGGCTGGATTTAAATAAATATGTATATGTTACACATAATGTTGTTCTTTCCTTTTTTTTAATTTATGTAAAGGTAAAACACAGATATTATGTATTAAAGCACTTTTTCTACCATCTCTCTCTCCTGATACATTGCCAGTCAACACTTGAACTATATCTGGTTAATCCATATAACATGAAATAACTATACATTATTTTTTACTGTTTCAAGATGGCTAACTAAATATTCAAGTTCTTTTCCCTCAATGAATGACTAAAATGGACTAAATTTACCAACTACATTTCTTAATGTACAAAATAATGATGTTAAGATTAAAATATTTCTTGAACTTTAAAATTCAATGACAATTTCTCAATCTTTTTATGTGCAAACATACTAAAAATGTTAGTAAGCAGTAGTTTATTGATGAAGTTCACAATGAATATATTAAATTATGGCTTTTTTGAAAGGATCTAAAATACACATGAACTTTTCTAACACATGCTCATTAAGTCTGTTACTTTCATTAAATTTGGATATCACTGTCTGATATCAAGAAATAAATCCAACCATACGAAAAACGTAAAATTGTATAACAGATACAAAATTCAATATACTTCATAAAACAAACACAGATACTGACATATTGCAAACACATATATTTACAGATAATTAGTACTGAGTTCAAAAACACTTTTACGTGTAATATATTCAACTTTGATAGTTGTTTAAGTAGCAAAGATTGGTCACAATGTTCTTGATGTATAAAAGAGCATTGCATTCTGATACAAAAACTCTATTGATTAATATTCCTAATCTTGTGAAAAATTTGTTCAAAATTAACTTTTTCCCATAAAAACAAAACAGAATATGGTACAACAAATATCCTAGACTCACCGATTTCAAAAGATAATTTTTTTTCTTTGTAAGTGAAACAAAAATTGTTTATAAAGCAAACAGAATTTACCTTTTACACATACTGTGGAAAAATACCAAAAGTGGTATATTATCAAGGGTTCAAACAAAACAACATTCAAGGGTACTATGGCAACTGTACCTCAGATTTCAACAAATTCATGAACATTTGAGTCTACCAAACTCTGGGGCACTGGTTTTGTGTGTTAATATACAGTCAAGAACACAATATTATTATTTTGTGAAATTTACTGGCAAAATGACTTATTAAAATCTCTAATTTCTACAATATCAGTGTAAATTTAATTAGTGTAAACAAAAGTTGACAGCTTATCAACATATCATGGTTATTTAAGTATGTAGTTAATACATTATATTTAATTTACTCCTGTGAATAAAATTTATGGGGTTCTATCTCTAAAAAACTCAACTTCATTTGCAGTAACCAGAGATAAGTCAAGTGATAAAAACAACTATCACACTAAAATGTTTTTCTGAAAGCTTTTTGATGTCAACCTGTCACGAAGAACAGATTCAAATAATTTTTAGAATGGTTCTTCACCTAGATTTACTGAAGCATCTCTAAAATAATTTTCTCATGCCACTAACTGGTTAAAACAAAAAATCAATTAACACACATACATCACGGTTACTGTTTGATGTCAGTTTCCAAGAATATCAAACTAAATGCTCATACATACATATATATATAAATATGTAAATGTATGTAAACAATACCTAATTGCTGTAGAATCAGTCATTGCTACATGTATTCTGTGTCATCAAATAAGTGTAATGCACCATTTTGATGGCAAACTGAGATACATAATACTAGCCACATTTTTATTGATTCTTTTACTGCAGTTAATAGAAAAAAAATCAATATTCAACCAATTTAATGATTTTTCTACCAAACAACTTTAACTTTGAACTCTTTACTCCTTACATCCAGTTTAGTAACTGCAACACTCAATTTAGATATTATGGTTTTTTGGCTGTATCCATATCATTATTTTCCTTGATACTAATATCAGAGGGTTCCTTCCCACCATTTCCTCCTGAATCCATGTCAACTTGAACAGAACTATTCAGTTCAAATTCATCATGGTCACAAGAGCTAAAATGTTCCATTAGCTCTTTTTCTCTTCTAAAAGCATCCACACCAGCAGCAGTACTATTTTCCATCTCTTTTTCAGTGCTATCAGAAGGGTTTTCCATGTCTGCAGTCAAAACTTCCTGTTCTTTATTATCTGCAGGTATGTCAGAATTCACTTCCAGCGTGTCAGGACTATTTGTATTCATAACTGACACAGGTGTAACTTTCTTGGCTTTATTACTTTTATGAAGTTGAAGACCTTTTTCTTCAATTTCAGAATAATTAGAAACCATAGCAGGTGCTTGTTCTGTTTTAATCTCAATTTCATTTCCTTTTCTTTCACCTTCATTATCAGGAGAATCTATCTCACTTTCTAATCTACTAGTTGAAGACTTCTCTGAGTCTTTAGAAGTGCTTTCTTTACTTTTAGTATCCATGCTTGCAGTTTTTAATGAAGTGCTCTTACTGCATCTGATCTTCTTCTCTTTTCCTGATGTAGAAGGCGGTTTCCGAACAAGGCCAAGCACATTAAGCATGTGCAGAGGCTGTTCATTGGAGCTCCCTATGAAGAACTTGTCAATTATAGCTATTTATTGACTTACACAGTATATAGTAAAACCTGAAACCTATACTCACAACTCCACACCATCAAACAAATGATAATTTACTGCTGTTAAATCACTGTGTTTAATACAAGCTCAGTTGTACTTAACAATTCTCATAACATCAAAAACAAAATACACCAATTTTTGATAGTGGTTAATAAGCTATCACTTACATCACATTTCTATTCTCGTATCTGGCAAATCGTCTTACTGTTCATGGATTTTTTAAACTCTTTACTCTTATCAGTAAATTTATGAAAAAGAATATTATTTAAGTCATTAGAAAGATTGCCAGACTATATTTTTATGATATATAAAAACTAACCTGGTTTGGAAACAGATGAAACTTTCTCTGGAGAAGACACATTATCTATTGGTTCAGCATTTACTTCATTTTCTGAACTTGTATTCCTCCATGTTTGAACTCTTGCAAAACTTTCATTAATAGATTCCTCTTCATTTGCATCTAATACCACCAGTGGTGGGAAGAAAGCTGACTGTGGCTGAAGTCGATTACTGTCTGGTTCCTGTTTGATAGTGGCTGCTAATGCTTTGGCCCGGCTCGGATAGCAGGATCTCTTTCCACAAACAACTAAATGTTGAGCTAAAAATAAAACAATGCCATTATATCACATTCTTTTTGATAGGTAACTTAACATTAATTTTAATAATACAACTTTAATATACCTGATTTTCAAAACATATTGAAATTAAGTCTTTTATTAGTAAAATTATACATTACATACAGTCAGTATGAATACTTTGCAGACCTAAACAATCACTTACTCTGTAATTTATTACCATGTTCATAACTCTAATTAGCTAACACATTTCAGCTTATTAATCTAAAAAAAGTAAACCTAAACTATCTGAATTTAGGTTTAGAGATATAATTACCATGCTTTCCATAATACTAGATATAAAATTGGTCAAACGGTCTTTTTACTTTGCTCATATTTTGGTCATGTATGCAGGAAATGTTACTTGGAACCCACATTTCCAAATGGCCATTAACAGGTTTACATTCTAATCCCACATATCCAATTAGCTATCAAATTATACATTCAAAAACCAAATGCTTAATAAACCAATGTTAACTTATAACAAAAATTAGAAGCTTTAAACACACTGGTAATTACACAATTTTTCAACAAATTACCAGCTATTCAATAAATACTTATTTTTACTCCTAATGTCTGGCACTAATTGGGAGAAACAGATAAATAAACTCAGAAAACAAAAAGTATAATACCATAACTAAGGTTTATTTCTTTTTTACCTATATCATTTCCATTTATAGTGTTGTATCCACAAATACAAAACATTGGTCCTTGACAATAGATTGGCTTTAAATTAATCAGTGAAGATTTCTTCTTGTTTGATATGGAATTGTGAAAAACCATATGGTTTACAAAAGCTTTGCTACAATTTGTGGCATATCCACACTGGCTACAACTCGTAAACTTCCTGTGAAAAAAAAAAGGTTTGGAGTACTATCAGATGAACATTTATATCAATAATGTTTATAGTTTGTTTATTTGTACCACAAAAAAAGGAGCTTTCTCAATTGAACTCTAATGTATATACTATTTTTGTTAAATCAGAAGAGAACTGTCCATTAAAAATACTTTGATACACCTAGGTTAAATAAAGTTGAGCTAAAAAAACTTAAAATATTTGTTGTTTTTTTAATACAAAGAAAGCAAATTTTAATAAATTACTAGATTATTTAATGCACTGAAACATAAAACAAAAATTTAAACTTAAAAACTTTTTTTTAATTTGGAAATGTACAAGAGATTCATTTAACACATTTTGAAAACATATAATGAAACTCAGAGAACACCTTATCTTCACTGCACAAAAACATTTCAATGCTTAAGAAGTTAAACATTCAGCAGATGTTACCATTAAATGAAAAGGCAATGTTAAGTGCTGAAACTTACACAGAAACATTTAGCAGTTGTTGTCATTAAAGGTAAAGACATTGTTAACTATTGAAATATACAAAACAATATCCAGTATCTGTTGTAATTCACTGTATGGACAATTTTTACTCCTTAAACATGCTGATGTATACACAGCAATATTCATCATCTGTTGTAATTCACTGTAAGGACAATATTAATATTATTAATGACTGAAATATACACAACAGTATTTAGCATCTGGTGTAATTCACTGTAAGGGCAATCAATGTTTACTATTAAAAAGTACTGAAATATACACAACAGTATTCAGTATCTGTTTTAATTCACTGTCAGGGTAATCAATGTTTACTATTAAAAAGTGCTGAAGTATAACCAGCAATATTTAGCATCTGTTGTAATTCATTAGGAAGACAACATTCACAATTAAAAACTGATTGAATATACACAGCATCACACTCTAAGATTTATTAACTTTCACAAAATATACTAACAATTAAATACACAAGTCAATATCTAAAAATGAAATAATTAAGCAGACATTAAAATAAGATTCATACCTGAAGTGTTCATCATCAATAGTACCTTTGCACTCTATGCAGTGTAAATGAGATGTGTCATCCACAAGAACAATGTCCACGTACTTGTCTTCTGATGTTTTGAACATAACAGGTGAACTAACTTCTTTTGTTATAGGAGATGTTTTACCTTTACTCATCTTCACTGTTTTTACATGTGGATCTCTCACCACTACATCTTTTTCACTTTTCTCGCACTTCATTCGGACTACACCTGCAATACACCAACTCATCCATTCAGTATGAGCCATTTTACTTTAATAAAATGTTTTTATAAAAACATGTAAATCTCCAAGATCCCAGATGCTTCTAAACATAATTTTATGTTGCAATTAAAATTGAATGAAATTTAAGCAGTGGTAGTGCTCTTATTGTACACATTTTCTCTTATTTTTTATTTGCAAAGTTATCATTAACAAGAATATATGATATGCATAATTACCACACTGACAACACAATTTACAGATATTTACCAGTTCCATGTGAAGATATACCTATCTACATGCTTACAAAAACAGGAAAAGTCAGAAAAAAAGAAACTGAACTTTAAACAATTTTCTACATTTAACTGTAGGTCATCATATTACATAAAAACTAGTATCCTAGAAACTCAGTATCGATCAAATTCTTTTGATACTCCCCTTTTTTTAACAACTAACTTCTGAGGCGACTGGATTAATTTTGTAACTTTTGGTAACAAAGTAGGGTCTAAATATGATAAAGAAATTCAGAAAAGTTAGAATAAAATATTGAGATCTGGAGGGCTTAATCTTTTATTACTGTTTATTTCTAGGGGTACAGTTGATGTAGTAACTTTCTATTGCCATGAAGTTAAGTATTCTCACCATTCTGTGCATGGCTGTGCACATCTGATAATTTCATGAACATAATCTATCTGTTGTCTTGCTTCTGTAAGGACTGGAAAGAGGAAGTTGTTCACAGTTTTTTAACTCATTTTTTTTCTTTTATCTGGAACTGATGAACCAGTGTGCAGTTTGTGTAACACTCAGATCACAATAAGCCACATTCTACTTTCTTGTTGTCATTTAGACTCTTGTTGACGGCACCATCTTAAACATGTTTTGTCTCAAGGTTTGTCCATAACGTTAGACATTGTTACTGGTGATGATGACACTGTCTACCTTAGTAATATATTTAGTTTTTTAAAAGCCATTAATCTTTATAATGCCATTTAAGGTTTTTAATTTATACATTACACTTTTTATTGTGGTTCCCTTTTAAAAATCACAGTTCATCTAGTTTTATTTGAAATTAGAAATTGGCTGTAAAATTAAATAGCTCAAAACTAGGACTGGAAAGGCCACCATCAGGTGACTAACGCCGCTGTTTAAACTATCCGTTAGTCATCCTGGTGAGTTATTATTATAATTTTGCTACATATCTTTTGAAACCTTTTTATTACTTTCTTTTTCGAAAATGGCCATAACGTCAAATAACTCTGAACCAGGATTGGCAAGGCCAACTTCAGGTGACTGATGGTGATTTTTGTACTTTCCTGTTACTCTTCCTGGTGAGTTATGATAATTACAGTCATGCTACAGAAAGTCCTTTACAACTTGAATTACTGTAGTTTTTCTGTTAATGTTGTGGACCAGATGTAAACACTGATTTTATGCTCTTTATATTTTGTTTTACCTTAATTTCCTTTCATGAATTTTACTAAATTGACTCTTCACTTTTTACTGGATGTTTGTGCCATAAAACACTAAATCAACCAACCAACCTTTTTAAATACTCCTTACTGGCTGTTAATGGGTATGATCTCTTTTTATTCATGCCTTAACTTTACAGTGGTCTGTTTCTACATCTCTGGATCCTGTTCAGTGGCAAATGGTGCCTGTCTGGGTAAACTTAACTTTAATCTGTGCCATATGATCTTGCAGGTCTATAACTCACTGTTGAGATGGGGTGTTCCACAAGATGACGAGAGAATTATTCATTGTATCTTGTGTCATAAAAAAATACATATTTCAACTTGTGTAGTATCATTTGTAAAGCAGTGTTAGGATTGCTACCCATCCCTTCAGTTTTAGCTGAATAGACCAGTACTGACCTTCTTTACAAAATAGGATTTTCATGGTCACCCATTGCACTATCTTACAGTGTTGCATTCCTCTGGATTCCCCACTGCATTGCTCTTCCCCTCTTCCTGTGGAATATGAAAGCCCTTCCTAATTACCAGTCGTACTTGCTGGTGTGATGGACTATGTACGCTTCTTCCTGAGTGTGATCACTTCCACTGAGACAAGAGTAAGGCAGTCTTGTCCTGTCAGTGGGCCAGGAGACTAATTCCCAATGCTGCCTGGTTTTGGACTGGATGAATCCATCACATGCATTTCACCCACCCAGCTTCACTTTTCCCATCTTACTGCTGCCTGGATGTTAGGTCCCTGATGGTTTGGTGTTGAAGTGGCATATGACAAGCCAATATAAGTCTCTCCACATGTGGTTGGTAGGGACCCTCATCCTATTGTGAAATATAAGAAACATTTTTGACACCACCTTATTTTTGGATCAGAGCTGACTCACCATTGTTGTATTCTCCCTTCCTACTGCTACTCAGCATCAGGTTTCTGAATGGCCTGATGTTGGTTGTGTACTGGGTCTGCACACATGTTGATTGTTGGAATGGAAGTTGCTTTTCCCTTCTGCTTCCTGGACTTTAGATAAAGATAGTTTGGACAGGAATGTATTAACGCATAGGCACACGAGGCACGTGCCTGGGGCGGCAGATTTTAGGGGGGGGGGGCAAATTTTGACCAAAAAAAAAAAAAAAAGAATGGACACCATTTTAAAATGTAGTCCCTGGTTATTAATTCCCCCTGCCATTTATGCCGCCCCAATAACCTCTTGAAGAAGCTCCCCTTTTTCGTGTATATTTTGTTATGGACTTATGGTTGCAAGTCGATAATTGTTTCACCAGCTACCATAAAACTCATTATCTGCCAGACGAATATATGGTTCACCAACATATTTACAATATAATCGACAATATAGATAATAACGTGGTAAGCGATACTGGTGTCAAAATGTAGAGTTCGTTATGCTTTTACTTATTCCTCCGTCACCCAATATCTTACTGTAAGTTATATCGTGTTGTCAGTGTCCAAACCTCCACAAGAAGCACAATTCTTGTGAGGGCGAGGGTCACTGGGGGTCAAACGGCTCACGGATCTCTGTGAGGTTCGCGCGGCTGCCATAAATAGGTCGATCCCACGAAAATGACTCAGATCCTGATAATCTGAGATGTGAAAGAAACAAATTCACTGTCAATACTCAATATACGATCAGTGGATTCTAGTGATATCGTCATGAGTAACATACGCCGAAAATTGAGTGGAGCAGCTTATAGGAAGATAGCAAAGTTAAAAAATGAAAACACACGTGATGTTTTGGATAAGACACCGACGATGGAGGCCTTTTTTGCTAAACAAAGGCAAGAACAGCCTACCAGCGATGATGTTCAAACCAACAGCGATGGAGGGAATACACA
The DNA here is from genome assembly GCA_011833715.1 of Carcinoscorpius rotundicauda. Taxonomy (NCBI): domain Eukaryota; kingdom Metazoa; phylum Arthropoda; class Merostomata; order Xiphosura; family Limulidae; genus Carcinoscorpius; species Carcinoscorpius rotundicauda. The sequence continues at coordinate 42,377,234 of CM022396.1, read as the reverse complement.
TGAGGGACCTAGCAGTAGCAGTTTTGAACAATCTGAACGACCCGAACATATCGAACTGCAGCTTGAACAAGTGACGTCATCAGCAGCAGGCCTAGTAAGGTCTGCCGGTTGCGTGCCTGAAACGTCAATGGTTCCAGCAAGTTTTTCAGACAAAGTAAGTTCAGATCCAGCAGAAGATAAACTAAATGCCCTGTCACTCCTCGCCATTGAAAGTGATATTGTTTGTAGAATAAATATGACGATGCAATAAACATGTTTTCGGAACAGAAGGCCAGGAGAAAGCCTGTATATTCAGCCGCAGAATAATACTTAGTGATAATTGATTTTGATGTTTCATTTTTATTGTGTTGGAAAATAAACGTTGAGTTGATTTTGAATGATAACACCTGTGTTTGTCTGTTGTTGTGATGGTGATGCTTGGTGCAAGTTGTGGCACGGAGGGGGGGCGGCAAAAGTATCAACCTAACCTTGTTTTTTTATATGCAAAAACGGCTCGTTTGGGTTCAGAAAACATTTTAAATAGAAGAGCGAACAACGTTTCGACCTTCTTCGGTCATCGTCAGGTTCACAAAGAAAGAGGTAACTGACCGGAAGCTGACCACATGTTTGGAAGGGGTTGTGTAACTGAGTGTCGCATTCTAGAGGGCGGGGTTAGATGTTTGAATATATAATTTTATCTATAATATTAATATAGGTATAATGGCGTTCCTTTATATTGGTTTATTTTGGGTTTAAGTTGTTGTATAAGTAAGGCTTCTTTAATTTTGCGTTTGTTTATGTTTGTTTCTTTATTTAGTATTTTAGTGTTTTCTATGGTTATGTTGTGTCCATTTGACTTGCAGTGTTCGAAAACGTGTGAAGGTGACTTTTTATGTTCTTTGAATCTGGTTTCCATTTTTCTACTTGTTTCTCCAATATAGAAGTCGTGGCAGTTATTACATTGTATTTTATAAATAATGTTGGTGTGGTGTTTGTCAGTGTAGTTCTTACATAGTATAGACCTTAGTTTTGTGCCTGGTTTTTGAATAAATTTAGTATTAACTGGAATGTTATATTTTGTTACGAGTTTTTGCCAAATGTTGGTTATTTGTTTGCTGATGTCAGGAATATATGGTATACAGCAGTATATGGTTTCGTGATTTTTTGATTCGTGAGATATATTTACTTTTGTTGGTTGATTTTGCTTTCTGTCTAGGTGTGTGCGTATAATGTTTTCTACGGTTTGTGGAGGAAACTTATTGATGTTGATGAAGTATTGTTTTATTTTGTCTAATTCATCGTTAATTTTATCTGGTGAGCATAGTTTTATGGCTGTGTTTATCTGGTTTCTTAGTATGTTGAGTTTTTGTTTTGTTTCATGTGCTGAGTCCCAAGGAATGTATAGTCCAGTATGGGTGATTTTTCGGTGGATTTCTGTTTTGAATTGTGTGTCGGTTATTATCATTTTGAGGTTAAGAAATGATATTTGATTGCTTTCTTCCTGTTCACATGTGAAGTGGTGGCCTGGCATGGCCGAGCGCGTTAAGGCGTGCACTCGTAATCCGAGGGTCGCGGGTTCGCGCCCGCGTCGCGCTAAATATGCTCGCCCTCCCAGCCGTGGGGGTGTATGATGTGACGGTCAATCCCACTATTCGTTTGTAAAAGAGTAGCCCAAGAGTTGGCAGTGGGTGGTGATGACTAGCTGCCTTCCCTCTAGTCTTACACTGCAAAATTAGGGACGGCTAGCACAGATAGCCCTCGAGTAGCTTTGTGCGAAATTCCAAAAAACAAAAAACAAACAAACAAACACATGTGAAGTTAATGTTGGGATGTATAGAGTTAATGTGAGTGAAAAAATTAAGTATGTGTTCTGTAGATTTGAATCCCGCAACGGTGTCATCTACATATCTGTACCGGTATAGTGGTGGATGTAATGCTGTATTAATTGCTTGTGTTTCAATTTGTGTCATAAAAATATTGGCTAGAACTGGTGATAGTGGGTTGCCCATGCTTAGGCCATTTGTTTGTATATAGTTTTGGTTATTGAACATGAAGTTTGTCTTTATTGTGGTGAATTCTATGAGGGTTGCTAACTGGTTACTGGGAATGTCTATAATTGGGTTAGGGTCTCGGATATAGAGTTCTAAGGCTATCTTGCAGGCTTCTGTTGTTGGAACTTCTGTAAAGAGGGATATAACATCGAAACTGGGCATTAAGGCTTTATGATTAAGTTGATTTAGATTAGACTTGAAATTAAAAGAGTCTTTGATGAATGAGCTGGCTGATGTTGCATATTTGGAGAATGCCCATGCTATGTATTTACCAAGATTGTAATTAAACGATTCATCTGTTGACATTATTGGTCGTAATGGACAATCTGGTTTATGAGGTTTGGGGATGCTGTATATTTGCGGTGTGCGTGAGTCGGTTTTACGTAGGTAGGAATAAAGTGTTTGTGAAATTGTGTTGGCTTTTTTCATTTGTAGTAGTAATTTGTTTAGTTGCGTCTCATGTGTCTTTGTTGGATTTATGTGTATTGGTTTAAATTTGTTCGTGTCTGATAGGATGTTATTCATTTTTTGTATGTATTCATTCGTGTTCATTATTACTATAGCGTTACCTTTATCTGCTTTTAGAATTTTTATGTTTCTGTCTTGTTTTAGGTTTTTAATGGAATTAATGTCTCTTGTTGTAAGGTTGTTTTTTAGTTTTCTGTTTTGTGAAATTATGTTGATGGTTTTGTAAGAAAATTCTTTGAAAAAATCGTTTAAGATGTTGTTTTTAGGTGTTTCTGGAAAATATAAATTTGTAATTTTACCTGGGAAGTTTGGCTGTTGGATGTCAATAAAATTATCTAAGTTGTCGTCTTTCTGTTGGTTGTTTTCGGTTTTTTCCTTGTTTTTGTTTTCTGTGGAAAGTATCACAAGTCTCCTGGCTAGGTCTTCTAAACATGTTTTGATTTCTATGGTTGGAATGTACCTAGGTGCTATAGCGAAGTTGAGTCCTTTGTTAAGTAGATGAATCTGGTCTGTGTTTAATTGTCGGTCGGATCTGTTAATTATGAGGTCAGACAGCGGTTTGTCGTTTTGTTGTCTTTTCTGTTGTTTACATCTTAGTTTTCTAGTTTTTTGTTGTGGCAGATCTTTTTGTCTCTATCGTTCTTAGTATTGATTTGGTTTATGTTTCGTTGTATAAGTCCGTAAATCTCTGGTTTAATGCAGCATGCTAGTTGATGGTCTAGGTTCATTTTTTGTTTTTGTAAGTCATGTAGTTCTTGGTATTTTGTGTTCAACATGACTTTAAGTAGTATTTTTCTGTAGATTTTGGATAATGTTTGTGTATTTATTAAAATCTTTTGAAAGTTTTACCTTTACAAAAACTAAACCTAACCTTGTGCCTAGGGGCGCCGAAATCCTAAATACGTCTCTGAGTTGGGACACTCCTTTTTACCACGAATTGGAACACAAATATCCAGTGTTGCCTGGGTTTTGAACAGGAGTTGATCCATAGATTACAGTCTGATGCAATTTAGCCCAGGAGTGGGCAGAATATGGTCTGCAGGCTAGATCTGGCAAATCCATTGTTTCTGTCTTGGCTACCATAATTTCTGTCAGTTGTGGAAAGAACATAAAGAGGTACCGTATTTTCCAGTTAATAAGCCGAAGCCATTTTTAAGAAGTGATAAGTTTCTTCAAAATGATTTCTTAGTCTCGTTACAGCGTCAGCATGCATGTTGTGTGTGATCATTGGCGTTCTGTAGTAAAGCAGAACTTGTCGTACTGAGACAGAGATGGAATCAATATGTCATACGTTATTGGCTCCGCTCACTGTAATTAGGTAACCAATGAAATTCCAGAATTTTTTCTCAGTAATTAAAATCGTTAAGCCAGGGTATAAATACCAGAGGTATGTGGTATTTCTCATTGCACCGTCAAAAGCCAAAGATGTTTACACCTGCAAAAAAAAAGAATACGTTATGATGCTGCTTTTAAACTGAAAGTAGTAGGGCTAGCCTTAAAAACCTCAAATATGAATGCCGCTCGCCATTACTGCGTGGGTGAAAAACAGGTCCGTGAATGGAAGAAAGCAGAATGTGTGCTAAAAGAAATGTCGAAAACAAGTAAATGTAACCAGAAAAATCAACCGAAGTGGCCTAAACTGAAAGAAGATGTAGCGACATGGGTAAATGAAAACCAGCAGAGTGGCCTGACTGTCACGCGTGCCCAGATCCGTATTTTTGCACTAAAGTGGGCTGGTCGAAATAAAGAAAATTCAAGAGACTTTAAGGCAACCAACAGCTGGTGTACCCGCTTCATGAAGCGACACAGTCTTGTACTTCGAGAGTAAACGAAGATCGCGCAGAAACTGCCAAGTGACTTGGATGATACAATCACCTCGTTACAGAAATTTATCATTCATCATCGCCAAAAACACAACTGCCCTCTACAAATTATTAGGAATATGGACGAGACTCCGATTTTTTTCGATATGGTTGGAAACAAAACCGTTAACAAAGCTAGCGAGAAAACCGTTTGGGTTAAAACAACGGGCCACGAGAAACAACGTTTCACTGTAGTCTTAACGTGCTTTGCTGATGGGACAAAATTACCGCCTATGGTAATTTTCAAAAGAAAAACATTTCCTAAGAAGAAGAAATTTCCGAAAGGAGTAATAGTCCATGTACAAGAAAACGGATGGATGGATGACGAAGGATGCATCAAGTGGATTAAGGAAGTGTGGGCGCGTCGGCCTGGCGGACTGATGAAATCTAGATCTCCAAAGCTGGTGATCGGCCAATAAGCCGACCCCCAAAAATCATGTCCAAAATTTAGGGCCAGAAATTCGGCTTATTAGGCGGAAAATACGGTATTTGTACAACCAGTGTTAAGGTGACACAATTAATATAGAAGAAATGGTTGGCTTATGATAACAGATTCATTAAGTGACACATCGTACTGCTGAGTGGGCTGGTGTTTTTTCTACCAGGTTGTATATCAAGTTATCAAAAGAGTGGGTAAAAAGTATACCTGGTACAGGTGGGGTGGACTCTGTAATAAATGTGATACTATATGTTTACATATATTAGAGTCTCACTCCATGGATCCTCACCAAGGAAACTTTTTCACTGGTTCCTCCAACTTTACATTATGTGAGAGTTGATAAGGTACTGTATGAGAAGTTAACATTTTCCAACACTGAAAGTATATTTCCAACAGATATTTACCTCTCCCACACTTCTCACATGTCCTTCTCACTTTTGGTGCATCTTTTATCTTTTTTTTTCTTCTAATTTTGAAGTCATGAGTGTGCTCTACAGTATAGAGAGAATGATCTGCTCTAAAAGGACATCTTCTATTCTTGGACGGTTAAAGAATTCATCTTAGCCCTTCACAAATCTACAGGCAATACAAGACAACCCACAACTGGCGGTATTTGTTCATCATGTTTACTCTGATGTAACTGTGAAAGAAGAAATGTTGGAGTTAGTGGCACTAAAAGATACAACTCGTGGTGTTGCCATTAAAAATGTGCTTGACAGAACGTTAACAAATGCTGATATTCCACTGTATAAACTCGTCAGTGTTGCAACAGATAAAGCATCTGCAAATGTGGGGGATAATGCAGGATTGAGGTGGCTGTCAACCAGCAATGTTTTAAATAGGTTTGTAGGTCTGTTGGAGCATGTTATTACTTTTCTTGAGAAAATGATTCTATCCTCAACTGGGAAATGAAGAATGGATGCAAAATTTAATGTTCCTTACTAATATAATGAATCATCTGCATACTCTCAACCTGGCACTCCAGGGAAGGGATATGATTGTTTCTGATCTCACTCAGAAAATTTTCAGCTTTCAGAATAAAATAAGACTTTTTCAAAGAAACATACAGTTAAGAATCTTCAGTTACTTTCCCAATCTCAAAAGGAGAGTAAATACATTCTCTGATATTGAAATAAAATACCACAAACTGGAAGAATACAAAGGTTAATTACAATAACTGCTTGATAATTTCCTAGACAGGTTTGAGGACTTGCAGAGCTGAAGCCCTGCTTCACCTTTCTTGTAAATCCATCATGGTTGATATGAACAAAAATGGTTGTCCAACTCTCAAACCTTCGGTTACAGAATCATCTGTTGTGAAAATGGAACTAATAGAACTACAGGAGGTCCTGGGTCTAAAGATGTTCCATAAATCCCATTCTACAAATGAGTTCTGGAAGCATGTCTCAGAAATGAAATATCCTGAACTGAAGAAAACCAGTGTCCAACTCATCTCAATTTTCAGCATAACATACTGCTGTGAATCACTGTATTGTGTGATAAAGTTTGTGAAGTGGAAGCATCATGTAAACCTTACAAATTAACACCTGACAGAGCTGATAACATCAGTCATAATTTCAACTCAAGGTAGTCAGAAGCACTTACATGACAAGAAAGTCAAGAGCTGGTGTCTTTATTCAGCTACCAACAGTCAACAACAAACTCACCATGGTGTAGAAAGAAAATTTTGAAGTACAGGAAATGGTCAACAAATGAAATATTAAGTGAAAATGGATAGTAGAACCAGGATCTATCAAACCAATCTTTTAAAGAGACACTTTGCAGGAGAAGAAGACCTAATGGGTGCAGTAACAAGGCACAGTTTGACACTGAAAATGTGGCATTTATAGATGCAGAACCAGGAGATGGTGACTTTGTCACAGAATATGAAGGCTTATTAAACCTAAGATCACTGTATAGAAATGGAACATGTTGAAACATCAACATCAATATAGAACTGACCAGTAAGCAGAAGTAAGAGCTGAAAGATCTACTGTGCTAGTATGCAAATGCCTCACAGATTGACTAGACAAGACACAATCTGTGCAACATAAGATGAAGACAACAACCAAGGATTCAGCAAAGGTGAAGCCCTACAAAATTTCCTATGCAACGAGAGGCCTTAACAAGAAGTCATGGCCAGAATTACTGAGCCTTCAAATCTAACTTACTTTTCACCAGTGGTAATCATGAAGAAGAGGGACTGTACATACTGCTTCTGCATAAGTTTCCAAAAGTTGAACTTAACCTCATGATCAAGTTCATCTCCATATCTTTGTGTTACCCAGAGGCTATCATGGCAAAGTTCCTTTCTAACATTGACCTCAGTAAAAGTTATTGGCTAAATTCAATGGATAATTAATATAACAAGGAGACAGACTTTGTGACACCAAACATGTACTAATAGTTTAACAGGATGCAATTTGGGCTAGTCAACTAAAAGTTACTAACTAGTAACATCCAATCACATGATGAGGATAATGTTTCACAAGCTGATAAACATTATGTGGATGACAATCTGACCCACACCCAGATGGAAAAACCATTTGAAGAAACTCAGACAACTGTTCAGGCAAATGACGGCATCAGGTCTGATCAGTGTGAGTACTACATCAGTTATTCTGTGCCGAACTTTGCTGGAATCAGAGTGGGTGACCAACAGTTAACACTAGCTAAGCCACATACAGAATGTACCAGCTCCAAAACTAAGCAACAAATCAGAGTTTTGATGGGGTTAGCAGGATAATATAGGAAGTCCTTGACCCTCATAAAGTAGTCCTCTACACACAAGGTAAAGTAGAATACAATAAAACTAAACCATGAGACTGTAGATAAATTCCTTAATTAGTTAGTCTACAGAAAATAACACCCTTAAATTTAACCTGACATAATTACTCGAGATTAACATTTTCTTACTTTGAAAATGTATATTTAGTAGATACTTATCTTTCCTTGCACAAAAGTTATCTTGATTGTTTTCTGCTATCTAGACATTGCTAAAATAATTTTTGTAACCATCACATCATTCTTTATATCTTATCACTTTTGTACTATTCTGATCATGCACATATTATATGACTATCTCAGCCAAGAGTATTGTACTACCTATAACAGCACAGCTAGCTCCTCTGCTATTCTTGTGAAAATAGTTGCTTTTAAGAATTGGTAGGTACTAGAATAAAATTTTGGTTTTAGATGAAGAAAAGGGTGGAAAGTGAATGAGAGGAAGTAAGTATGTATTGGAATTAGATTTTCAGTGTTCAAAATGTTAACTTTCAAAATGAACTTACCTGTGAGGTACAGCGCTACTTCTGAAAGAGGTATAATGCTCTTCACCCAGGAACAAGGAATGGTACACGACTGTGAAAGTATTAAGAAAATGTAAGCTGTAGCAACGTGTAACAAAAAAGCAAAAACAAATGGCTAGGCCATATAAACCACTTTATCAATTCCCAACAAGCACAACTGTAAGTAAACAGAGTCTCATACTCGAAACAACAGGAATTACAAAGAGGATAAAAGCAACAGTTGCAACTAGACAAATTCCTAAAAAAAACATGGGAGCAATAACTGAGACAAATGAAACCATTTCCTAAATTCAACCATAAAGACAAGAAAAATCCTAATTGGTATAGTCAACTACATCCAAAACCTCAATATCTAGGCAAGAGTAGGATGAAGATCATACCAAGCTTATAAGTCATGGATGTGAGGAAAACACTCACTCCAAAGCATGACACAAGATTAGCAATGAGTTAAAGATCCAGTATGAGAGAGAAGGGAGACTGGTCCAAAATGTGCAAAGGTCAATAACATCCACATCAGAGAAGAGGATGTGGGAGTGCCATGGACAGAAATATAAACATCCCACGTATATCTTCTATGACTCATTACACAGAAACTGTGTTTTTTTTCTTATAGTAAAGCCACATTGAGTCTATTGTGTCTATCAAGAAGAATCAAATTCATAATTTTAGAGTTGCATATACATAGACTTACCATTGTCCCAGTGGAGGACTACACTGAAAGAAGAATTAAAAAGTGTTTGATAAATGAAGTTAACTGGTTTGCTTAGTATTCAAAAATAGTCTCTGGGATACCAGCATTCACACAAGGGTAGGATGAGTTCACCCAATCAAAGGGGTGAACAGAATAAAAAGATTCACTTCATTATACATATTTTTCAATCCAGAGGATGTCACACCTTCCAAGCTAGCAGAGTACCATTGTCATGCAGTGAAGTGAATGGTTATATCCATATATGTGGAACCAATCAAGCAGGATACCTCTATGGTCAACCATTCCAGCAGTTTAGAATTGGTAAGTGGTAAAGATCCTCAAACTCCACTAGAAGAGAGAGGGAAAAGAGAATTGGAGGAATGGCTACATCCAAAAGATTACAATAGGTGATTACAGAACTCTATTTTGAAAAACAGACCATACGGATTTATTCAATCAAGGCATGGAAGGGATGAACAGCAATCCCCTTCTCTTTTATCCATGCTCTCTATGGGTGGTACATTCTGGGATGAGCCTATTTATGAAGCAAATATCATGACATTATTGACCATCCATTAACCTTGTGCAACACATCTTGAACAGGACTGTGCAGACCCACAGAAAGAGTGTTCAAACCAAAATAACATACAATGTATATTTTTTGTGTATATAAAGAAAACCTTGTCAGACATCGCTATCGAAATGCAGCCACAAGGAGATAAAATTCAAAACAAGGGCTCATAAAAGAAAAGAAGTTATAAACAAAGATCTACCTTGTGATACAGACACACCAAAGCCTGAAGTATACCTACAGGAGGAAACAGAAACTGCGATTTGATGCAAGTAATGGGAGATAAATGGTCAACATGCCTGACAGCAGAATCTCCTCCAAAGGCTGATAAAAACAAGAGGTAAAGGAAAAAATGAAATCAAATTTCAGAGCTTGATATCTTTCTTCTTTTTCTTTCCTTGAGCAGTTGCAGTGACTGAAGATGCCTCATCAGTCTTTTTCCTGTGTGATTCATCTAAACCTCTACTTCCTGGTGTACTGTCAATCATCAACCTTCCTACACAAGGCTTCAAGATCTCCCATGCAGTAAAGAGTGTCCACCTTAATTCTTGTTTTGGAAAACTTTCTCATTATCCCATCAGTCAGTGCACACACACACACATGTGCCTTGCCCACCATCTGATCATCATATACTACACTGTTTGTCACTGTTGCACCCAATGTCTCATAGAACTTTCACTTTCTTGAACCCAACATAGCCTTCACCAACTGACATTTTGTTTTGTTGTTTGTTTTTGTTTTTTTTGGGGGGGGGCATTTGAGGATTTTATATGCTCCAATTACCACTGGCACTATTTACCCATTTACTAACTTTAGTTGATCATCAATCATGCACTGTTTAATAACAGTGATGGCACTTCCTTCTTGTGGTAAATTTACAAGTTGTTTCTATCCTTTTTCTCCTGGCACCAGCACCTGTCGTAACAGCCACCCTTTTCTTCTTGTTTTTTGCCAGCACTATCTTTGTAGTTTGCTCCAGCTATTTTATTTTCAGATTTCTGCTGCTACTTGTTGGTGACAGACTTGCATTCACTCTCAGGGTGAAGAGAAACAAACGTTTCTAACCATCCTGGGTTGTCTTTCATGTCCAAAAATATTTGTTGAGACTTGAAATAATTTTAAATCTAAGTTCTTGCCATGAATGTGATTTGACTTGATCAGTACATAATTGTGAAATATTACTTGAAATATTCTTTGTTATTCCATACATTGTGTTACTTGATTGCCACCTCTGATGTTTTAAGATTTTGTATAAGACCATATTCATATTAGGACTTTGCAACTAAACCATGGTTTCAGTTATTCTCTCAGTCTTTTTGTTTTTCCTTTAAGGTATCATTTTACCAGATTTTCTGCAGGATTGGGATCACTTCATTATTGAAAGATGATTAAAGATAAATCCCTGTCCAAAATGTCTTATTTCTGAGGTAATAAAATGATGGATAAGAATACACTTACACCTGTCAGCATTCAGGATGCCATAAATGTTTGCAAAGATTTCCATTATCACTGTATGAAGTACATTCTAATTAGCTTTCATCTTCCAAGATATATATGCTACACTATGTGGTTTTACATGTTTACTGTGATATCATTTTCCTCTCTGCAAAATGAACAAACTGTTATTGATTGTTTCTAAACAGTTTGAATTTGGATTAATCTTAAAAGAGCACCTTTGTTTGAATCATGATGGCGATTAAAGCCTTTTGGTTTTGATTATCTTTCCTGAGCAATAGGTTTTGAACAGCTACACATCTAATGAAAATACATCTGCTAATATATACCAAGAGTGGCCAACTTGCTAAACATAAGAGCCACATAAAATAAACTTCATATTTTTGAAAGCCACAAGACATGAAGAAATATTACACACATTTTTATTGTTACATTCACATTTTATTACACAAGTTTTATATAAACATTAAGAAGTACATGAATGTAATAATATTTATTGATGTATGTAGTTTTTAAACTGTTAATTTGTATTAGTTTCAATAATCACAAAGTATAAATATATATTAAGTACCAAATATTTTCAAAATACTGGCTGATTATTGTTTAGACTATATTGAGCATATTTAACATAGTAATGAACTACAGAAGCACCTAGAAAAAAATGTGCAAACTTGCATTTCATTAATATTAAGTGAAATTGCAAAAAAGAAAAATAGAAGAGGTAAAATGAGATATTTTTAATGATATTTATTAGTCTTAATATACACCTGGTCAAAACATGGAGGAAAACAAGTAAAAAAATAAAATTAGATATATTTGAATCAGATGCCACCTTACAAAATTATTGGGCTATTTTCTGCCAGTAGAAGTCTTATGAGTTTTCATCTTGATTGTGAGTCATTGAAATTCTGACTGATATGTTATCAAGGCTGTATGAATTAGCTCTGTCAGGTGTTAATTTGTAAGGTTTACATGATGCTTCCACTTCACAAACTTTATCACACAATACAGTGATTCACAGCAGTATGTTATGCTGAAAATTGAGATGAGTTGGACACTGGTTTTCTTCAGTTCAGGATATTTCATTTCTGAGACATGCTTCCAGAACTCATTTGTAGAATGGGATTTATGGAACATCTTTAGACCCAGGACCTCCTGTAGTTCTATTAGTTCCATTTTCACAACAGATGATTCTGTAACCGAAGGTTTGAGAGTTGGACAACCATTTTTGTTCATATCAATCATGATGGATTTACAAGAAAGGTGAAGCAGGGCTTCAGCTCTGCAAGTCCTCAAACCTGTCTAGGAAATTATCAAGCAGTTATTGTAATTAACCTTTGTATTCTTCCAGTTTGTGGTATTTTATTTCAATATCAGAGAATGTATTTACTCTCCTTTTGAGATTGGGAAAGTAACTGAAGATTCTTAACTGTATGTTTCTTTGAAAAAGTCTTATTTTATTCTGAAAGCTGAAAATTTTCTGAGTGAGATCAGAAACAATCATATCCCTTCCCTGGAGTGCCAGGTTGAGAGTATGCAGATGATTCATTATATTAGTAAGGAACATTAAATTTTGCATCCATTCTTCATTTCCCAGTTGAGGATAGAATCATTTTCTCAAGAAAAGTAATAACATGCTCCAACAGACCTACAAACCTATTTAAAACATTGCTGGTTGACAGCCACCTCAATCCTGCATTATCCCCCACATTTGCAGATGCTTTATCTGTTGCAACACTGACGAGTTTATACAGTGGAATATCAGCATTTGTTAACGTTCTGTCAAGCACATTTTTAATGGCAACACCACGAGTTGTATCTTTTAGTGCCACTAACTCCAACATTTCTTCTTTCACAGTTACATCAGAGTAAACATGATGAACAAATACCGCCAGTTGTGGGTTGTCTTGTATTGCCTGTAGATTTGTGAAGGGCTAAGATGAATTCTTTAAATCATTTTGCATTTTGCCTGTGACATCAGCACTGATCTGGGAGATATGTTTATCTGTAGTGTGGTATGAAGCTGGTGTTTGTGCTATTAGTCACTGAAGTTTTGTGTTATTTGGATCTAACACTGTGACAACTTCAGCTGTATTCTTCTCAACAAATTCACCGTCCGAATAGCATGAGCAATATTCTATGATATAACAAAACTAGCTTCAGTCATTTTATCAACTTCCTTACTGAACGTTGTCAACAGTGTCTGCTGGCTGTTTAGAGATCTTAACAGAGTTAATTCTGATTTAGGTGGATAACTTTTTGTGATTTGTTTCATAGTGGCGTTTCAAGTTACTGGTTGTATAATGACTGAGTAACACTTTGCAGATAAAACACAAAGGTTTACCTCCTTTAACAGTGTGTACAAAATCTTTCTCTCACTGTAGCTTAAACTTTCTGTTTTCCTCTTCATACTTTTGCTTCTTACAATTTGATGATGCCATCTTTCTTCACAAAATTTTCACAAAGACGTCTAAAAGAAATTTAAGTGAAAAAAAACAATAAGATCCAACACAATCAAACTCTACAGTGCCCAGTATCACACTGACACTACTAATTTCGCTGCCCACAACGTGACCACACACACCACAATCATGCAATCGTAAGCCATGTCTACAAAAACTAACAATGTTAGCACTGGCTTGTATGAGTACTGATTCACCAGCGCGATTCCTCTGTAGTCCTTGTTGATCCAAAATTTTTTTAATCCCTGAATCAAATCCAGCATTAAAATTAGGATTTAATAATTGGTATTTGGTCTTGTTTGCTAATTGGTCTTGTGGCACTAATTTTCTATGAACAAATTAATAGTTTAAATCAGGATTTAAAATGTTTTGAACATTATTATAAATTTCGACATTTAGTCTGAACATTTGATGTTAAAGTGTTAAGTTTCTTGATGATTTAGTCAGAAATGTTTGAAAGAGTTTACCGACTTAAACCTGCTCTTTCACTTCTTAAGATTAAAGAGTATCACAGCAGACTTACATGAACATTAAACAGAATGCATTAATCATCAAAAATCCAGTAATTGGGTAAAAATCTTAAAAACTAAATTTATTAAAAATATAGAAACAGCATGAGTTGTTTCAGAAATGAAGGTCAATATTCTCTCATATTGAAAATGTATATCTGACATAAAATTTCCTCCTCTTGCATAATAACTTTCAATTTGTGTTGCCTTCCATGTTTGTAACTTTTATTGACAACTAGCCTTTAGGTTTCCATCTAACATCATGTGTTTGCACATGTAGCTGCACTGTGCCATCCAAACAAACATGTAACAACCGTCCAAGAATAGAAGATGTCCTTTTAGAGCAGATCATTCTCTCTATACTGTAGAGCACACTCATGACTTCAAAATTAGAAGAAAAAAAAAGATAAAAGATGCACCAAAAGTGAGAAGGACATGTGAGAAGTGTGGGAGAGGTAAATATCTGTTGGAAATATACTTTCAGTGTTGGAAAATGTTAACTTCTCATACAGTATCTTATCAACTCTCACATAATGTAAAGTTGGAGGAACCAGTGAAAAAGTTTCCTTGGTGAGGATCCATGGAGTGAGACTCTAATATATGTAAACATATAGTATCACATTTATTACAGAGTCCACCCCACCTGTACCAGGTATACTTTTTACCCACTCTTTTGATAACTTGATATACAACCTGGTAGAAAAAACACCAGCCCACTCAGCAGTACGATGTGTCACTTAATGAATCTGTTATCATAAGCCAACCATTTCTTCTATATTAATTGTGTCACCTTAACACTGGTTGTACAAATACCGTATTTTCCGCTTAATAAGCCGAATTTCTGGCCCTAAATTTTGGACATGATTTTTGGGGGTCGGTTTATTGGCCGATCACCAGCTTTGGAGATCTAGATTTCATCAGTCCGCCAGGCCGACGCGCCCACACTTCCTTAATCCACTTGATGCATCCTTCGTCATCCATCCATCCGTTTTCTTGTACATGGACTATTACTCCTTTCGGAAATTTCTTCTTCTTAGGAAATGTTTTTCTTTTGAAAATTACCATAGGCGGTAATTTTGTCCCATCAGCAAAGCACGTTAAGACTACAGTGAAACGTTGTTTCTCGTGGCCCGTTGTTTTAACCCAAACGGTTTTCTCGCTAGCTTTGTTAACGGTTTTGTTTCCAACCATATCGAAAAAAATCGGAGTCTCGTCCATATTCCTAATAATTTGTAGAGGGCAGTTGTGTTTTTGGCGATGATGAATGATAAATTTCTGTAACGAGGTGATTGTATCATCCAAGTCACTTGGCAGTTTCTGCGCGATCTTCGTTTACTCTCGAAGTACAAGACTGTGTCGCTTCATGAAGCGGGTACACCAGCTGTTGGTTGCCTTAAAGTCTCTTGAATTTTCTTTATTTCGACCAGCCCACTTTAGTGCAAAAATACGGATCTGGGCACGCGTGACAGTCAGGCCACTCTGCTGGTTTTCATTTACCCATGTCGCTACATCTTCTTTCAGTTTTGGCCACTTCGGTTGATTTTTCTGGTTACATTTACTTGTTTTCGACATTTCTTTTAGCACACATTCTGCTTTCTTCCATTCACGGACCTGTTTTTCATCCACGCAGTAATGGCTAGCGGCATTCATATTTGAGGTTTTTAAGGTTTTATGATTACTGATTCACCAGCGCAATTCCTCTGTAGTCCTTGTTTATCCAAAAAAATTTTAATCCCTGAATCAAATCTAGCATTAAAATTAGGATTTAAATTGTTAAATATATCTACTCACCATGAACATTAAACTTACATTTTAATCCAGTGGACTTTTATTTTATACCCATTAAATAATTATAAAGGTTGAAAATTTACATTTTATATTAATTGTGATGCAAAAAGGAGCTCAGCCAACATATTTCTATGACCCATACATTATATGTCAAACCGTATTGGGGGCCTGGCATGGCCGAGCGCGTTAAGGCGTGCACTCGTAATCCGAGGGTCGCGGGTTCGCGCCCGCGTCGCGCTAAACATGCTCGCCCTCCCAGCCGTGGGGGTGTATAATGTGACGGTCAATCCCACTTTTCGTTGGTAAAAAGAGTAGCCCAAGAGTTGGCGGGGGGTGGTGATGACTAGCTGCCTTCCCTCTAGTCTTACACTGCTAAATTAGGGACGGCTAGCACAGATAGCCCTCGAGTAGCCTTTTGCGAAATTCCCAAAAAAAAACAAAAAAACAAACAAACCGTATTGTTTGGCCACTCAATATATATACTGTTCTGATGATTATGTTAATACTTGTACTTGCTACTAGGTCATTCACAGAACCTCTGGTGGATTATTATGTGTCATGCAAAGATCATATTTTCATCTATTTAGCATCACTTTTGAAAAGTTTGGGCTTTGTAACTTAATTGATTTTTTTATATTAGTAATAATAGTTTCATATAACCTCTTCATAATTTCCAAATAACTCCGACTGAAATATAACTTTTTACCTCCATCTGTCACATGAAGTAGCTTTCATTAGCCAAAATGTTTATTTTGTACACATTTTTCCTGTGGCATTTCTTTCCTGGGTGTCATAAGATAAACTACTACATTAGAGTTGGGGATATATGACTACCTGTACTCTTATACATTATGCTAATGTGACACTGTTTGATTAATTGGATGGCAGCCAGTCATAGTGTTAACTATAAACACATGACTGTCCTCTTGTCCAGTTTGTTTTGATATAATATAATGAAGTAATCCCATATTATTTGTATTTTATGTCTGCTTTATTCATTCTTCCCATAACTGTTTCCAATAATATACTATTTTTTGCAGAACTTGTTCCATTACTTGTGTGAAAAGCATAGAGTAAATGTGAAGTTACCAGATGCTAAACGGATAAGACACAAAAAAGTTTTGTAAAACAACAATTTTACTTTTTCTTAACCTGAAGATGACCTAGGAAGGTTGAAACGTTGTTCTCTCCATATCAATAAAAATGTTAATACCCATACCATCCATTCTGAGAGACATTTTTATTTCAAGTGGGTTTCTCATCATCAACGATCACACAAGATTGTGTTTTGATGTACTTTGATGTATTGAATGAAGATACATGTGGTGCATAATGTAAGTGCAAACTCAGAAGACAGTTTGTTCATATCAGCAATATTTAGCAGGCATTTACCTGATAAATATTATTTTAAAACAACCTACAGAAGAGTTTAAAATAGTGTAGTCTATCATTATTATTGCCCCCTGTTAGTACAGCGGTATGTCTCCGGACTTACAATGCTAAAATCAGGGGTTCAATTCCCCTCAGTGGGCTGAGCAGATAGCCCTTTGTGGCATGGTTATAGGAAAAACACACAAACACATTATCATGATTAAATGAAGATTCATTAATATCTAGAAATATTTTGTTTTGTTTAATTAAATTTCCATTTTTTTATCTTAAATTTTTAGGGAAAAACGTCCTTTGCAAATTGAACAATACAAGACACATCTGTGCAATGCAAAATGATCCAGTGGAACACCTTCCTTTGTGTTAATTGTAAATTTTATGAGGAAGTATAAACAATTTTCATGTTTACCTCTAATAATTTACTTAGCATTGCTTGAGAATTTTGCTGATTTATATTTTAAAAGAACGATTAATTCAAGACTGAAGTAACATTCAAGCATATTGCTTGTTTGATTAAAGCACCTGCTGAAATACCCATTTAATTTTATTTTTTTTTATTTCTTCCAAAAAAACATAAATGAGCAATTTGTTAATAATTAACATGTTAATATGTTTCTCACAGGTATGTATATTTAAGTTATTTTTGCAAAAAATGTATGGATGATTATATTATTTAGTAATTCTTTCTGTTACATAAATAATGTTGATGTCACATGTAGAATTTCTTTGAAAGTTTAATTGAAGATCAGAATAACTTTTACTGTTTTTTTTTAAAGTTTGTTCTTTACATTTGGAACAATAATACTGTATTATGTATGACAATGAATTAGCAATTCTTTTGATAGTTTATGAAGCAACATAAGCTTCTATGTTGTTTTTCTGTTTATTTCAACATAAAATTTACAGTGTATATTTAAAGGACAATTATTTTCCAATTTAATTAGAAAAACACATTCAAGCTCAGAAGCAGATTAAAAACTTTTTTTTTTAATTTCTGTGATTAGTTAAAGATCCCAAGTACAAAATGTCTTCATAGTGTTCACTTTACCCAAGTTGGAGTGATACATGGTACAACCACATGGTTGGCTTAAACCAAGTTTGGTTTTGTTGTTCTAAATCATCTGACTCTTATTAGAATTGATAAGTAGGAAGAAGTGATCTTATAAAAAAAGTGATTACATAAAATATATTTATACATTTTTCAAAATGGAAACATGTTGTACATGTAAATGACAGAAATAAATTTTGCACGTTAAGTAAAAATCAATGTTTTGTTTTTTCACTTAGGATGATGCTTGGAAAGTATATTTTGACAACACATCTGAAGAAATTGTAGATGAATTTGCAATGAAATATGGAATTGAATCAATATACCAAGCCATGACATATGTTCTTTGTTTTTACAGTATAACTCTATCTATTGTTAATTATAGTAGCAAGTTTAAAACATGGTTTCTAAATCACCAGATCCATTATTTTATTTTTATTTCAGTCATTTCCACTGTCTGTCAAAGAAATTTTATTTGTTGTGGTTTCCATTTATTTTATTTTCTCAATTATTATCAAAATTGTTTCACTTGTACTATGGTTATTTTCAGCAGAAAGTTAAATCTTATGATGAACAGTTCAATTTTTCAAACTATTCATTGCTTACATGATACTGTAATTTATGCTGTTAATAATACTATGTATTTAATATTTCACTTTGATATACTGCTGACCTCTTAAACACTGTTGATGTACTGCTTGTTTAAGTATTCTTATACTGTTGATTGATTACCTGTTACTATAGTATTGGCATCCTATTTAGTACTGTAGAATTTTAGTTAAAGCACTTTCATCATTTTTTCCTACATCATTTCATTGTGCTTCTCTGTTTTTTGTCCATATTTACCATACCTTCGACAGTGGGTGTTGAGCATACCTAGTTCAACTGCGATACAGACTCCCACGTCTGAAGGTGTGTCCTTTGGACACTTTTTGAGGATGCTTCTTTTCTTACCTTGTACTGATCCACTTGGTATTCAATGTGAGATACTAGCTATTTATGTAAAGGGAAATAATGTACCATATTGGAAGTTATAATTTCCAACAGACACTTACTTCTTCTCACACTTCTTGTCCTTCATCTCCACTGAAAACCATTGTTTCCATTTTCTGCAAAAACTGAAATGATAATCTGGTATAATTAAATAAAGGGAGTCACATGCATAATGAGTACATATGGCACTCTTGTTGGGCATTAGCAGTAGATGCATGGAGTCAGGATTACACTGGATTGCACCTGTATGCCTACTCATTAATTCATGTGTTACCCAGAAATCTAGCATTAATTTTCTCCAGTTATTGTTGCATTCTGTTTGTTGTACCATTTTGGTTGGCTTAACCTTCTGGAGTACCCACCTTTTCATCAACTCTGTTTAGTCAATCAAAATCTAATATTACACACCTATACATTCCAAAGCTAATGCTTCATGGATGTAACATGATTTTTTGCACAGCATCAGGGTTTAATTTTTGAGGTTTCCTTGCACCTGTCTTATTCTGTTCATAATTTCATGATGTTGCTTCCTTGTTAGCACTTGCTGCCTTTAGGCTGAGGAAATTATGCTTTTTTTTCTGATCTGTCAAGTCAGCTTTTGCTATCTTAGGGCAATACTGATTTCGTAACTTAGTAGATAATTTCCTCTTTGCTGATAGTTGCTGTAGTTGATGGTGAGAACTTAAATACTTTGGAATTTATTATAAGTTTGGCTTTCGTCAAACTTCATGATGGTTTTCAGTTTTGTTGTTACTGAGATGGCTTTTGTCCCAGTTTTTAGGCTTACTGCTGGCACTGGAATCACTTGCAGTATGCTTACTAATCATTTTGTATTTAAGGGAAGAGTACAGTCTAAATTAAACTTTGTAAGTACATTGGTTGACACCTTTTATGATCCAAACAAGACACTTGGGATGTATGAACTCTTAGCACACGGGCTGATCAAACTGACGTGTCATGATGTTTCAGTAAGTTACATTCAAAATATAATTAAACCAGTTAACTACAATGATGTACAAACAAACTTGATAACAAACCACAGATGACAGTGCAGCTTTTAATATTATATAAATTTTAAGTTTTTAATAATATAAGAAAATATTTAAAAACAACTTTAAATTACCCTAGTGTGAGAATTTGAATATTTGTTCTTCAGTTATTTCCTCTTTTGAACTTCCCCCTTAAACTCTGAAATGTTATGTAAAATGTCATTGATCTTCTAAATTTTTATCTTGTATTTTTCAATCATATGGAACTTTAGAACAACCCATGAAAATGCAAGAACGTCTAGCCACACCCACTTTCAACTTCACAAATTGCTAATGCATTTTTCTGAGACTATGTGTAATTAAATTTATAACCAATTGAATACAAATGTCTAGAATACATATGATAGAGCCAGAGAGAGTGAGATATTTTTTTCAGTGACAAACTGGGTATATCTTGCTTCAAACATAAATTATTGTAATATTATATTTTTCTTCCTTTCTCTCTCTCTCTCTTTTAAAATATAGTATCAGTTTTTAACTGCTTATAAATTCTCTCTTTTGAAAAATAGTATCAGTTTTTAACTGCTTGTAAATTATGCTGTGATAAATTTGTTATACATTTCACATGTATCTCTGAGGAGTTCAGCATTTATTAAATCATACACCAGTTTGAAAAAAATATTTTTGTGTTTCTTTTTGGCACCAGAATTTCATTATTCAAGGTGTGATGATAAAAAATTAAAAAGAGGTAAAAGTGGTGTTTGCCATACAATTTCAAACCTCTTTGCCTCCAAAATATCAAAGAGGTAACATTTTACAACTGAATACAGAAGAGCAAGGGAATACTTGTAGTAAGTACACGTTTGGGTTTTTTGGATTTTATTTGCTCTAAATCTTTGTGATTTTTGGTCAGGTGATATTCCATACATTTAGTATTTTAATATTTTTTAATTTTTGGTTAGTTTTGTATTTTGGCCAAAGGAACTTAAGGGCTAATTGCATTAGCCATCCCTAATTTAGCAATGACATACCAAAGAGAAGACAGCTAGTTAGTACCACCTACTACCCACTCTTGAACTACTCTTTTTATCAACAAAGAGTGTAATGGATTTTAATGTCACAACATCCCAATGGGTAAAAGTATGAACTTGTTTGGGGACAGGGATTTGAACCCATAACCAACAGACAGTGAGACAATCATGATTTCTTTTCACTATGGGCTTGGTTGAATTAGCCAAGATTGTGACCCCAAATTTATCTTTAATTTCACCACAATAATTTCCAATACGTTTTGTTTATCTTCATAAAAATTTCATCAACTGTGAATAATCATTAAATCATTTGTTGAGAAAAACATAATTTGTAATGAAGTCTCTTCCACTGTGAATATGTGAAATCAACAAATTGACTACTGTGGGTGCAAAGTGAATTTCATGCAGATTAAAAACACTTAAATCATCTGAAATTTAAACATCATAAATAAACTTAAAACATTTTAGTCAGTAAAAGTAGACTGTATTATTCTACCCAAACTCTCTATCAGGTTTGTCAATAAGACCAGTCTTGTAACCATTAAAATAAATCAAAATTATCTTTTTTTTTCTTTCTATAATGATTTCAGATTGTAACACAAAGCTACATTTGTTTATTCTTAATTGCCTTTTTGTAACATTTTGATTGCCCTCTGAACTAATATGCCTACCAAACAGGTTGCTAACACTTGGAAAACATGTAGCTCACATTATCTACATAATGCACAAATTTCTTGAGTGTACCAGAGTTGTCCTTGTTTGTGTATTTCCTCCTTTCTCTTCTTGAGGATTTATCCTGGTGGCATGATCATGCCAACACCACATTAAATATCCCTTTGTTTCCCTACCCCCTCTGATAACTGGATCTGAACCTTTCCAAACACTCCTATGAGAAACATGCAGTTTCTTCATCATTTTATCATTTCTTATCTCTTCTTGTGAATCATTTGTACATGATCTTCTCTGAAAATTCTGCACTTATTTCTTACATCAAGTATTAGGGATTACCCATTTAAAGACTTTGTTTCCACATGTTGGACTTGCTGTTTGTGATTTATTCCCATTGATATTTGACATGTGCTTGTGGCATATTAACTCTCTTGGCTGGACCAGATTTTCTCCAAAGGGTAGTTTTTCCACTTTCAGGTGTTCTGTCAGGTTTGCTGTGTCTCTCTTGGAGGCTTTTGCAACTCATCTCAACACCAAACTTTTCTCTTGAGCTCTGACAGTTGAGGCTCTTAGCTAAAACTGGTTTCATCATTTTCTATATACCTGTGTCACCCCTCTATTGCTCCAACTTCACACATTGTTTTCATCTAGGGGTATTATCCTTTCATCTTCATATATGGGATTTACCTGGTCCATAACCATCTATACTTTCCAACTGTGTACCACATTCCTCTTGTCCTTCATTTTTCTTTTGATTTTCTGTCAACAGAAGTGGCAAAATTTCAACCACTGTTTTGTCCACCACTTCCTTCCTCAAGGTTGTTCTACTGTGACTTACTGTTCAGTCCTTTTCACATGGTTGTTTAGCCATGGATTGTCAGTCTTCACTTTAGCTGGTTATTGGATGGCTTGGTTTTCTACATTTTGTCTTTCCCACTTTATTCTGACCCTTTTCATTCCTCGTTGGGATCTGACACTGGTTTTATATTCTCTCACGCATGCTCTGTTTAAATTATTGGCTTGTAGACATATTTCCATTTCCTTACTTATGGTTTCCATTGTTCTGATTTTAATATCATTGGTGTCTTTCACAGTCTTACATTGTACTTATACTTACTTTACCCAGATGAGGCTTCTTTTCTAAAACTTTTGTTACTTGAGATGGTGATTTGACTTTTTTGCTATTCCCCTCTCTCCTGTTTCTTTCCTATATACTCATTTAGACTCATCTTCTGCATCTGATTTGGGCTGTCTTGGTGTTTTTTGTTACGTATTTTAAGGGCTCCTGCCATTTTTATATTCCACCTTTGGATCCCTCATTGTCTAGATCTGTTGTTGTGTGGATAAGCCAGCTCCTTCAGTTTGCATATTATTCCCTGGATGTTTCTCACATGTCTTTTATACATTATCTTTAAAACCTGTTTTATTTCCTGCTGAGTTTTAACTCCAAGCTATTTTTTCAGTCTTCACACTGTCTTTGAGTAGGGCAAGTATATTTTCTTTTTCAGCTCCCATTCTCTTTTATTCGATCCTGCGAGACAATTGACATTGCCTCCTATGGTATACTTATTTTCCAAAATTTGCATATGGTTTAGGGTAATAATAATACTAATAAAAAAGTGGTCAGTCCTCTTGCCCTGGCATTACCAGTCCTCACTGTCAAGTTAGGGTCTTCTGCAAGGTTGTTAGGGGTATCTTGGTATTACATTTATCTAAGTTGCCTGGTCCAGCACGTACCATTCCATGGACTGTCATGGAAGAGACCAGTGCCAAGAAGGTGTCTACCAACTTCTTGCTCTTGCAGACTTTAAAAAAATAAAACAAAAAAAAACTCCAGAAAAAGACCTTTCTGGCAGGTATCTGATGAGGATCTTAATACATCCCCAGGTCTCCCAAGTGTAAATTCTTCTCCATTTTTTTTCAGATTCCTAACTACTAGGGTGGTGAAACTTAGAGAGTTCCTTATTAATTGTTATACTGTTTGTGTAGTTTATATCTGTCTTCAAACAGCCCTCTTGCAGCAAAAGTATGAAGTCGATTTGAGGTAAACCACACAGAGTGTAGTCTGATTGTACCCTAACAATGCTACACTTCTTGGCTCACTGATAACTTGTGTGCTTTGTTGGTTACGATCAAATTTCATCCATCTCCATTACATAGGGGTTCTTTAGTTGGAGAAAAGTATACCCTGATCAAGATTAGATAGTTTCCCATAGATGCATCCCATATAGAGCCCTTGCTGTTAAGTGTCATACTTAATTTTCTTTCTGTAAGGATCTCATGTAGGTTTAATGTTTGCATCAACCTCTCCACCATTTTGTTATAAGATTCTATATATTTTGTCCATAGAGAAGAGATATGATCTTAGCAGTTAAAATTTTTGTGACCCGAGACTGTGTTTCAGATGGACACTCACCTTTGATAGATTCGTACCCATCCTCCACACTTCTGGCGTTCTTTCTTCATGCCTTTTGTAAGAATGACATTAATTTGAGTGCAAGTGTTTAAGGGAAGATGTTGTGCAAGAAGGTTGTGTTGCTCTCCTATTAAATTGTAGAATTTAATCATGTTCAGTTCATGTTAAATGTGATTTTTAAAATGGTGTTAAGCAGAAAATTTGATAATGTCAAGATTTCTTATTGTCTAAAGTTATTTATATTTTAAAATTGGGAATTCTAAAGGATGTTTGTTAATACAACAGTATGAAAACTAATGATGTGCTTTAAAAAACATTCTGTATACTTGTTTTTATTTAAATTTGTAAGAAACATGGGATTTCATCTTTTTACATCAGTCAAATTGTATACCAGTTATAATCTGTGACTGGTGTTAACTGGCAATAATTATCTTGTTAATTACATGTGATAGGTTAGATTCAACTTTTTTTAACATAAATATAATATTTTACCATCTGTTAAGTTGTAGTGTTTTGAAAGATTTTCAGTTCTGCCATAATGTTTCATGTTCCAGTTTCTTTTATAGCAAGTTGATAAGCTGCATTTGTGTTACTTGATAGTATTATAAGGCAAAAGTGCAGGTTAGTCTCATATTTTATCTGGAAAGTAAGGAGGGGAATTTAGAATATAAGAATTGTGAATTTGTCTTTTTATTTATAATGACAGTTCTGAAAGTGAAAAGAACAGTAATTTGTTAATCCTTATGTGAAAATACATTTGAATAAAAATGTTTTTTCTGTACCAAAAAGAATAAAATTTCAATCTAAATGTCCTTTTATTTGTAACTTATTTATGTCTGAATTTTTGAAGTATAGGCTCAGATAATCTGTAGTTTTTCACAGCACGTTGTTTTTGATGAGTATTTTCAACTGGAAGAAAACAAAAAAACATCCTGATTCAGAAAAAGTTGCTTGTTGTTCACAAGAATCATTAAACATGCACCAGTTTAATATAACATGTAACAACTGGCATCAGTGAACTGCCCATCTGAAAGAAACTAAAGCCATTAAAAAGTTCTCTTCATGGTTGCATTTGTTTTTACAGTATTGCAGTTTACAGTAATTGGTGTGAAACATGGACATTAGTGAATGCCCTGTGTAAAGAAACTGAGACCAAAAACAATTTCATATTGGATTATATTTATATTATTAATGAAGAAACCATTATTAACTTATTGGTTTTTATGACTTAGCTTTTGCAGATAGTAACGTTGGATATATTAGAATCAGTATCCTTACTTGATTAGGCTGGATGTTGCCCAGACTTTAGAATGTTAAAACTATTAATACAACTTGTAACCTGTTGCCACAAAAACATGAGTGTGCTATAAGAGTGACAGTTACATGTTACTTTGGTTAGACATGAGAAGTGAGTGATATTGAAGTAGCTTCATTTCCTCTAGTATATCAATTAAGAATTGGGGATGGCTATATGTAACTTTTAAGTTTTTACACAGTATCATAGAACAATACAATCTTTATTATTGGGTTCATCGTAGCTCTTCTTTAATTTAATATTTCTGGGGAAAAGTTTTTGTAAGTTGTTTTGAATACGGTTTTAATTTCTGCATCTTGTTACTTTGTCAGAATTTAAATTTCTGCTATAACATGACTCCATAGTTTGAGAGAGTATCAAATGTAACTAATCCTTTCAACTTACAACACCAATATAGATTATTATAAATTTTTAAATCAACATGAAAAATATATAACATTATATTTTTATTATATTCTGTGTTAAGTTTTAATTTATTTTCAGTTAGAGTGACAATACATGCATATAGTTACACAGTATTCCTTTAACCATCTTAACAGGATGTTTTAAGTGTGATTAAGATGGACACATGTCACGAGACTGTCTTAATGTATATGGGGACAGGAGAAGTAAATCTGATTGCTTCAAGTGTGGTGAAGATGGAAACATATCATAAGACTGTCCTAATGCAGGTGGCAACAGGAAAAGTAAATCTACTTGTTTCAAGTGTGGTGAAGATGTACGTGTGCTGTGAGACTCTGTCCTAACACAAGTGGGAATAGGAGAAGTAATTCTCGTTGCTTCAAGTATGGTGAAGATGGACATATCTCACGAAACTGTAAAAATCCTGACATACAAGTTGGACGTGATGGTAAGTTTTATGTAAACTGTTTTGATGTCACTACATACTACTATATTTTAGGAAGTCTGTAAAGAAGTTGAAGGTTTACATGTTGAAAAAAGGATTAAAGAAAACTTGTTACGGAATTTCCTCCACAATCAGTATTTAATTGCCTAATAGGTTATGCAACAATTAGCTATAGAAAAACATGAAATAAAGTATACTTTTTCCTCAAAGATAGCCCTCATTATGGATCCCTGTACATGGTGAGAGGACTTCCCAGGGAAAGTTCTGTTCTTTCAGTTTACCTCCTCTGGAATCCAAATGTCCACCCACATGTTTGTGTTTGCCATACGTGGTGACCCGTGAAGGGGAGAAGAGGATTCTTGTGGTTAAGGGGTCCAATCCTAACACACCACTTTGTTCTTGAATTCCTTGGGTCAGTCAGCTAGTTTAGGATCAACCAAGTACCAGTGTTGGAAGTTATGAGAAAATTGTGTTCATTGTTTTTAACCAAATTTCTACCTGTTTTTCTAGTAAATCTTATCTGTTCTTGCTGATATTCAAAACCAACAATTTCTTACACTTAAAGCTAAAATTAAACAATCAAACAACTTATTACACTTAAAACTAAAACCAAACAGTTTCTTGCACTTAAAACTAAAATTAAACAATCAAACAACTTATTTCACTTAAAACTAAAACCAAAAAACTGATCACAAACTACCAGTTTTAAGAAGAGGGTAATAATGAGCTGTTATTTGTGGTATATAAATGACCAGTTTATAGAAGAGAGTAATAATGAGCTGATATTTGTGGTTTATAAACAACCAGTTTTAAGAAGAGAGTAAGAAACAGCTAATATCTTTCACATAGAACATTGAGAAGTAAGTTTAAATTTTTTTTGTTTGTGTTTTTATATCAGTGCATGATGAATTACCAGGTTTATGGGTTTAAAATGATTTGTTTCTTTCAGAGAAAATAAGCAAATCTTCAAATTCGTGAAAAGGAGTTGTGGTGTCGGTGTGTGTTGTTTTGCTGATCTGAAAATCTTATAGGGATCACTGAGACACAATTGAATCAAAATGTGCATTTAATTTTACACCAATCATCAAGTAGATAAAAAATAATGCATGTTCTTTATCCTTTTTCCATTTATCATAGCTGATCTATACATCAAATTATTCAGCCTCGTTCACTTTTAAAAACATTTAAAGTCAAATAATATTTCAGCACCACATAACGATGAAGCATATGTCATACTGAAGCACTGCACATTTTCACCAGGTGTGGAATTGAAAACAATTTGTGATGCAAAGGCTTAATATGTTCGTTCGTTAATTTGCTCCATCCTCTGTTTCCTCTGATTGCAGTTTCGCTTAATCAAGGCTCAAATCAAGAGATAGGATCAACAAACAAAATGCATTAAGGCCTTTAAAATTAAGACAGTACATATAGTATTTATATAATTTAAGGTTTTTCAACTAACCATTAAGTAATCTAAAGCTCTATAAAGTATTGCATATGTTGTTTCATGCAACTAATAATAAAAAGAATAAATAGTTATTACAATAATTTCTATGATGTGAATGTTTTTTCAAACCAAAGAAGCATGATCATTATTAATTTACTTGTGATTAGACATTAGTGTTAGGCCAATCTGTATATGGTACAACCACACTATGTTTGCTGTATCCAATGCCAATGACATCACGTTTCACACATGCAGAGCTCGTCAGACGGCTGAGACACAACACATGAACAGCTATCATTCATTCTTTAAATTCCTGAAAATCCCTATGTGACCAGATAAAGAATGCACTCTAAAAACAAATCATACTAATCTCCAATGAGAAGCAAATTAATAAATAGCTACTGTCTATTTCACGTCCAGTTTTTTTCATTGTTTCCTCAGTTAGTTTGATGAAAGTAATGAAATATATTCACTTTTAAAAAATTCAACCAGGGGAAAAAATAATCCCCATTAATTAATAGCTAACCTTTAACTACTGGGAATGATCTTTATGACTGTAAGGATTTAATTCTTTTCAATAAATAATCATTATATTGATTATTTTTTTTGTTTTAGTATATACTTTAACGGTAAGTTTGTTTGTTTTTTATACAGTGTTGTATATTTTTCAACAAGTTATAGTTTTTCATCGAACATTTTAGTTTTCAGTGGTCTGCCATCAATAATAATCTCAACAGTTAAGGTATATTTTTGTTAGTTCTTTGTAATACTACTCTTAAATCTTTTATTAGATCACTTTAAGTTCTCCATATTTAAACTACAGCTGGAAGATAATTTATGAAACACTTTCAATGAGGTGCACGTACTAAACAAAATTAAAACTTACTTTTCACCCCACAATTTTATTTTTTTTTCAAAGTAAGCTTCAAATTATCTTCCAAATGATCACAAGTAATAAAGATTAAGTGGGAAAAAAATTCTGTTTCAATGAATCTGAAATACTCAGTACCTTAGCATCACAGCCATTATTTTGAATTTTCCAAAATATTTCTTCACAATTGCAGGTCATTAGAAGTGAATAACATCTACTTTCTAAGTATTAGTGTAAATGTTGTGAAATCAGAACTAAAATTCTTCATTTTTACATGAAAAATGTTTGATTTAGTAATTAATCTAACATGTAAGAAGCACAAACGAAAATAATATATTGTTAGCCTTCCTCTAGTCATCCTCTCAATAATTATGCAGTATGAAAGTGTGTGTGAAATATGACATTTTTTCAGCTAAATAAACATATTTAATAAATATTAAAAAGAGTAAAGAACAACATTATATGGAAGAGAGATTTATGTAAAGGGAAACTACAGATATGCACTTAAAGTTAAAGCACTTTTTCTACCATCTCTCTCTCCTGATACATTGCTAGTCAACACTTGAACTATATTTGATTAATCCATGTGACATGAAATAAGTATACATTAAAATTACTGTTTCAAGATGGCTAACTAAATATTCAAGATCTTTTCCCTCAATGAATGACTAAAATGGACTAAATTTACCAACTACATTTCTTAATGTACAAAATGATGTTAAGATTAAAATATTTCTTGAACTTTAAAATTCAATGACAATTTCTCAATCTTTTTTTGTGCAAACATACTAAAAATATTAGTAAGCAGCAGTTTATTGATGAAGTTCACAATGAATACATAAAATTATGGTCTTTCAAAAGGATCTAAAATACACATGAACTTTTCTAACACATGCTCATTAAGTCTGTTACTTTCATTAAATTTGGATATCACTGTCTGATATCAAGAAATAAATCCAACCATACGAAAAACATAAAATTGTATAACAGATACAAAATTCAATATACTTCATAAAACAAACACAGATACTGACATATTGCAAACACATATATTTACAGATAATTAGTACTGAGTTCAAAAACAATTGTACGTGTAATATATTCAACTTTGAGAGTTGTTTAAGTAGCAAAGATTGGTCACAATGTTCTTGATGTATAAAAGAGCATTGCATTCTGATACAAAAACTCTATTGATTAATATTCCTAATCTTGTGAAAAATTTGTTCAAAATTAACTTTTTCCCATAAAAACAAAACAAAATATGGTACAACAAATATCCTAGACTCATTGATTTCAAAAGATAATTTTTTTTCTTCATAAGTGAAACAAAAATTGTTTATAAAGCAAACAGAATTTACCTTTTACACATACTGTGGAAAAATACCAAAAGTGGTATATTATCAAGGGTTCAAACAAAACAACATTCAAGGGTACTATGGCAACTGTACCTCAGATTTCAACAAATTCATGAACATTTGAGTCTACCAAACTCTGGGGCACTGGTTTTGTGTGTTAATATACAGTCATGAACACAATATTATTATTTTGTGAAATTTACTGGCAAAATGACTTATTAAAATCTCTAATTTCTACAATATCAGTGTAAATTTAATTAGTGTAAACAAAAGTTGACAGCTTATCAACATATATCATGGTTATTTAAGTATGTAGTTAATACATTATATTTAATTTACTCCTGTGAATAAAATTTATGGGGTTCTATCTCTAAAAAAACTCAACTTCATTTGCAGTAACCAGAGATAAGTCAAGTGATAAAAACAACTATCACACTAAAATGTTTTTCTGAAAGCTTTTTGATGTCAACCTGTCACTAAGAACAGATTCAAATAATTTTTAGAATGGTTCTTCACCTAGATTTACTGAAGCATCTCTAAAATAATTTTCTCATGCCACTAACTGGTTAAAACAAAAATCAATTAACACACATACATCACGGTTACTGTTTGATTTCAGTTTCCAAGAATATCAAACTAAATGCTCATACATACATATATATATAAATATGTAAATGTATGTAAACAATACCTAATTACTGTAGAATCAGTCATTGCTACATGTATTCTGTGTCATCAAATAAGTGTAATGCACCATTTTGATGGCAAACTGAGATACATAATACTAGCCACATTTTTATTGATTCTTTTACTGCAGTTAATGGAAAAAAAATCAATATTCAACCAATTTAATGAATTTTCTACCAAAAAACATTAACTTTGAACTCTTTACTCCTTACATCCAGTTTAGTAACTGCAACACTCAATTTAGATATTATGGTTTTTTGGCTGTATCCATATCATTATTTTCCTTGATACTAATATCAGAGGGTTCCTTCCCACCATTTCCTCCTGAATCCATGTCAACTTGAACAGAACTATTCAGTTCAACTTCATCATGGTCACAAGAGCTAAAATGTTCCATTAGCTCTTTTTCTCTTCTAAAAGCATCCACACCAGCAGCAGTACTATTTTCCATCTCTTTTTCAGTGCTATCAGAAGGGTTTTCCATGTCTGCAGTCAAAACTTCCTGTTCTTTATTATCTGCAGGTATGTCAGAATTCACTTCCAGCGTGTCAGGACTATTTGTATTCATAACTGACACAGGTGTAACTTTCTTGGCTTTATTACTTTTATGAAGTTGAAGACCTTTTTCTTCAATTTCAGAATAATTAGAAACCATAGCAGGTGCTTCTTCTGTTTTAATCTCAATTTCATTTCCTTTTCTTTCACCTTCATTATCAGGAGAATCTATCTCACTTTCTAATCTACTAGTTGAAGACTTCTCTGAGTCTTTAGAAGTGCTTTCTTTACTTTTAGTATCCATGCTTGCAGTTTTTAATGAAGTGCTCTTACTGCATCTGATCTTCTTCTCTTTTCCTGATGTAGAAGGCGGTTTCCGAACAAGGCCAAGCACATTAAGCATGTGCAGAGGCTGTTCATTGGAGCTCCCTATGAAGAACTTGTCAATTATAGCTATTTATTGACTTACACAGTATATAGTAAAACCTGAAACCTATACTCACAACTCCACACCATCAAACAAATGATAATTTACTGCTGTTAAATCACTGTGTTTAATACAAGCTCAGTTGTACTTAACAATTCTCATAACATCAAAAACAAAATACACCAATTTTTGATAGTGGTTAATAAGCTATCACTTACATCACATTTCTATTCTCGTATCTGGCAAATCGTCTTACTGTTCATGGATTTTTTAAACTCTTTACTCTTATCAGTAAATTTATGAAAAAGAATATTATTTAAGTCATTAGAAAGATTGCCAGACTATATTTTTATGATATATAAAAACTAACCTGGTTTGGAAACAGATGAAACTTTCTCTGGAGAAGACACATTATCTATTGGTTCAGCATTTACTTCATTTTCTGAACTTGTATTCCTCCATGTTTGAACTCTTGCAAAACTTTCATTAATAGATTCCTCTTCATTTGCATCTAATACCACCAGTGGTGGGAAGAAAGCTGACTGTGGCTGAAGTCGATTACTGTCTGGTTCCTGTTTGATAGTGGCTGCTAATGCTTTGGCCCGGCTCGGATAGCAGGATCTCTTTCCACAAACAACTAAATGTTGAGCTAAAAATAAAACAATGCCATTATATCACATTCTTTTTGATAGGTAACTTAACATTAATTTTAATAATACAACTTTAATATACCTGATTTTCAAAACATATTGAAATTAAGTCTTTTATTAGTAAAATTATACATTACATACAGTCAGTATGAATACTTTGCAGACCTAAACAATCACTTACTCTGTAATTTATTACCATGTTCATAACTCTAATTAGCTAACACATTTCAGCTTATTAATCTAAAAAAAGTAAACCTAAACTATCTGAATTTAGGTTTAGAGATATAATTACCATGCTTTCCATAATACTAGATATAAAATTGGTCAAACGGTCTTTTTACTTTGCTCATATTTTGGTCATGTATGCAGGAAATGTTACTTGGAACCCACATTTCCAAATGGCCATTAACAGGTTTACATTCTAATCCCACATATCCAATTAGCTATCAAATTATACATTCAAAAACCAAATGCTTAATAAACCAATGTTAACTTATAACAAAAATTAGAAGCTTTAAACACACTGGTAATTACACAATTTTTCAACAAATTACCAGCTATTCAATAAATACTTATTTTTACTCCTAATGTCTGGCACTAATTGGGAGAAACAGATAAATAAACTCAGAAAACAAAAAGTATAATACCATAACTAAGGTTTATTTCTTTTTTACCTATATCATTTCCATTTATAGTGTTGTATCCACAAATACAAAACATTGGTCCTTGACAATAGATTGGCTTTAAATTAATCAGTGAAGATTTCTTCTTGTTTGATATGGAATTGTGAAAAACCATATGGTTTACAAAAGCTTTGCTACAATTTGTGGCATATCCACACTGGCTACAACTCGTAAACTTCCTGTGAAAAAAAAAAGGTTTGGAGTACTATCAGATGAACATTTATATCAATAATGTTTATAGTTTGTTTATTTGTACCACAAAAAAAGGAGCTTTCTCAATTGAACTCTAATGTATATACTATTTTTGTTAAATCAGAAGAGAACTGTCCATTAAAAATACTTTGATACACCTAGGTTAAATAAAGTTGAGCTAAAAAAACTTAAAATATTTGTTGTTTTTTTAATACAAAGAAAGCAAATTTTAATAAATTACTAGATTATTTAATGCACTGAAACATAAAACAAAAATTTAAACTTAAAAACTTTTTTTTAATTTGGAAATGTACAAGAGATTCATTTAACACATTTTGAAAACATATAATGAAACTCAGAGAACACCTTATCCTCACTGCACAAAAACATTTCAATGCTTAAGAAGTTAAACATTCAGCAGATGTTACCATTAAATGAAAAGGCAATGTTAAGTGCTGAAACTTACACAGAAACATTTAGCAGTTGTTGTCATTAAAGGTAAAGACATTGTTAACTATTGAAATATACAAAACAATATCCAGTATCTGTTGTAATTCACTGTATGGACAATTTTTACTCCTTAAACATGCTGATGTATACACAGCAATATTCATCATCTGTTGTAATTCACTGTAAGGACAATATTAATATTATTAATGACTGAAATATACACAACAGTATTTAGCATCTGGTGTAATTCACTGTAAGGGCAATCAATGTTTACTATTAAAAAGTACTGAAATATACACAACAGTATTCAGTATCTGTTTTAATTCACTGTCAGGGTAATCAATGTTTACTATTAAAAAGTGCTGAAGTATAACCAGCAATATTTAGCATCTGTTGTAATTCATTTGGAAGACAACATTCACAATTAAAAACTGATTGAATATACACAGCATCACACTCTAAGATTTATTAACTTTCACAAAATATACTAACAATTAAATACACAAGTCAATATCTAAAAATGAAATAATTAAGCAGACATTAAAATAAGATTCATACCTGAAGTGTTCATCATCAATAGTACCTTTGCACTCTATGCAGTGTAAATGAGATGTGTCATCCACAAGAACAATGTCCACGTACTTGTCTTCTGATGTTTTGAACATAACAGGTGAACTAACTTCTTTTGTTATAGGAGATGTTTTACCTTTACTCATCTTCACTGTTTTTACATGTGGATCTCTCACCACTACATCTTTTTCACTTTTCTCGCACTTCATTCGGATTACACCTGCAATACACCAACTCATCCATTCAGTATGAACCATTTTACTTTAATAAAATGTTTTTATAAAAACATGTAAATCTCCTAGATCCCAGTTGCTTCTAAACATAATTTTATGTTGCAATCAAAATTGAATGAAATTTAAGCAGTGGTAGTGCTTTTATTGTACATATTTTCTCTTATTTTTTATTTGCAAAGTTATCATTAACAAGAATATCTGATATGCATAATTACCACACTGACAACATAATTTACAGATATTTACCAGTTCCATGTGAAGATATACCTATCTACATGCTTACAAAAACAGGAAAAGTCAGAAAAAAAGAAACTGAACTTTAAATAATTTTCTATATTTAACTGTAGGTCATCATATTACATTAAAACTAGTATCCTAGAAACTCAGTATCGATCAAATTCTTTCAATACTCCCCCTTTTTTTTAACAACTAACTTCTGAGGCAACTGGATTAATTTTGTAACTTTTGGTAACAAAGTAGGGTCTAAATATGATAAAGAAATTCAGAAAAGTTAGAATAAAATATTGAGATCTGGAGGGCTTAATCTTTTATTACTGTTTAATTCTAGGGTTACAGTTCATGTAGTAACTTTCTATTGCCATGAAGTTAAGTATTCTCACTATTCTGTGCATGGCTGTGCACATCTGATAATTTCATGAACATAATCTATCTGTAGGTAGACATGCATTTCTTAAGCCATTTGACATTTTTTATTCTACTTTTTTGCAGTTTGTTTTCTCTGCAACTGGTATCCCATCAATATCACATCCATATCTGCTGCAATTGTAGCACATAAAGCATTTTCTCACTTTAAACTTGCAAGTAAGATTTAAATGTGATGCTGCTTATATGCTTGAATTATGTGCAATCTTCTTGGAAAATCTATTGATTGTTTTCCCAATTCTAACTCTGTAAGAATCTTTACAGATATTACAGTACAATAATATCATAACAATGTTATCAATGTTCTGATAAAATTTAATCAAAAAATTTTCTATATATCAAAAAAAGTCATTATGTCTCCTTCAGTTCTCTCCAGTTTTTTTTTTGACAAAAAACCATATGATTCCTTATATATTGCATATGATATAAAACTCACAAGTTAATGTAATAACAAATGTGCTTCCCAGACCATGAATACCATATACAGTCTGGTTGACTCAGAAATTCAATATAAACAATAACAAATTATAATATATTAACTCTTTTCATCACAGACTCAGTCCTTGGAACCAACATCATTATCATTTTGTGCTTGTTTCACTTTTCATGCTACAACTTTTAAGGTAGTTAGTACATGTTCATGACTCCTTGCAGATTATCAGTAAACATTACAATGCTTTCATACATAAAAAATATCAGAACTTTTATAAAGTCTTAAGGTTTGTTAAACAATGTTCTTCTCATACCTTTTTTTATCTTGTATGTTAGATACAGGTAAAATACCAGGTAATTCTCATTTTAAGATTAAAAAAATACTTTTATGAATCAGAACATTTTCTAGTTTCAAAATTAAAGTCCTTATTATGTCCAGATAGTTATCAAATGTTTCTTAAGGAAAATATTATATTTGTTATTTCCACAAATGAATCTCTGTATGAATTCAGTAGATTCAACAGATCTCATAACCACCATAAAGAAATAATTTTACTTACATCATTTTCAATCTGGAATGTCTAAAATTACAACACAAAAACATAAATGTTTAGACTGAATAGGTTAAATCTCATAGTACTACGTATATATGTCATACATAGAAGTAACTATATATAAGGACTATTTCCAAAAATGGATATGAGTGGTGCAACTGCATTTGATTCAGTACATGAAATAGAAAAGATAAGAGGTTTGTATTTTATGTTCCAGTTTTTAAGTATTAGTACTTTGATTTCTAAATTGCAACAAAACTACAGACTTTATATTTTTACATCAAACATTTCTAATTTGAACCAGTTTTGCATTCAACAGACCTTTGACCAGTAACCTATCTGGAAAGAGTTAATTAACATTTATATGCCATTCAACGTGTTTAACAACACTTAATTAAACAAGCACAAGGTAATTTATGATATAAATGAGTTAAACCACTAAACATAACATTATTACTACTAACAAATAATTAATACTAAATATTCTCCACTGCAAGGTGCATCAGATATAACCAGTGTTTGGTTACATTTTAAGTCATGCCTCAGTAACTGTGTAAACAAAGAAAAAGAAATTGAAAAAACACTAAAGCCCTGTTAAAGCACATTAAATCACACTATGGATATCAACATTATACATGTTAACAAAATATGTATTATGTTTCAGAAAATAATAGATGTTAACTATGTCATTTTGTAATCCAGCATTGAGATTTGTAAGTAGCAACCAACCACAACAGCAAAAACATCTGAAACTAACCATGTGCTTCAGCCATGCTAACATGATCCACAGCTCGATGTGTTTTGACATGATTACAATTAACGAAAACCAAGCAGCATGCTGGACACTTGCGAGATTGAGACTTTAGCTGATGTTTCTGAAGATGAAGGAAGAAGTTCTGGGTCATTCCAGTTTTCTGGACAGGAGATATACGAGCACTGAACACCTTCAAGCAGTAGTGACAAAGCAATCTGTCAGAGCCATTGTGAACCTGGCAAATATTATAATAAAAAAAAAAATCAAAAAGTTAGCTTCAATGAAATATCTGTGTAAAAAACTAAAATAGATATAATTAAAGTTCTATATATGTGAGCCATTATTTTACAAAGAACCATTAGTGCAAATTTCAGATTAGTAATCTGTGAAGACGTTCAAATTAGTGTTTAAGAGTCACTTGCCTTGAATAGAACCTGCTAGTGTCAGTATATACGAATCACTTTCTTGTGTGGCCTACTTTGTGTTAAGAAGATTAATTTACTGTGATATGTAACAGTAATAAACTTAATAAACCACAACCAACTTAATTTTAATATCATCATTAACCATCTCAAACACTACAGTATTAGCAACAAGAAATTCACTCAAAAGTTAAAAACACTGAAAATTTCTTTATTGTCACTCTTACAAGCCTTTTCACCAATGGTTTTGTTTATAACAACTTGAAGACTGAAAAAGTCTAAA
Source organism: Carcinoscorpius rotundicauda (assembly GCA_011833715.1). Lineage (NCBI taxonomy): Eukaryota > Metazoa > Arthropoda > Merostomata > Xiphosura > Limulidae > Carcinoscorpius > Carcinoscorpius rotundicauda. The sequence goes on along the minus strand of CM022396.1, from coordinate 42,339,786 downwards.
GCTTTGTTTTTTAAAAAAAAATTCCAACCCAACACTGTTCTAGAATGCCTCACTATGTACAAGATCAAATAAATCTTGTGAACAGATGGCACGACAAAATCTAGAAGATTAAAATAAGATAATGCTTGCAATTTCATTTCAACTAATTAACTTCATTTTTGTTATACTTGTAACTTTTTTGTCAACTTCACAGACATTAAATCTATACACCTTATTGAAACTGAAATTCTCAAACATAACTTCATTCATAAAATTTAATTTTAGTCTACCTGATCAACAGAAGTGTGCACCACAAACCAAGTAATACTGACTAATTAGAAAACCAACATTTCAGATCTTACAAACTGCTTGCAGTTAAATAATTTTTAACATCTTCCAAACATGAGCTCAAAATGTTCATCAACTAAATGTCTCAAATTACTTTCACTTCTTAAGATTTAAGAGTATCACAGCAGACTTACATGAACATTAAACATTAAATGCATTAATCTAGGGCAAAAATCTTAAAAACTAAATTTATTAAAAATATAGAAACAGCATGAGTTGTTTCAGAAATGAAGGTCAATATTCTCTCATATTGAAAATGTATATCTGACATAAAATTTCCTCCTCTTGCATAACTTTAAATTTGTATCGCCTTCCATGTTTGTAACTTTTATTGACAACTAGCCTTTAGGTTTCCATCTAACATCATGTGTTTGCACATGTAGCTGCACTGTGCCATCCAAACAAACATGTAACAACCCTCCATCGATAGAAGATGTCCTTTAAGAGGAGATCATTCTCTCTATACTGTAGAGCACACTTATGACTTCAAAATTAGAATAAAAAATAAATAAAAGATGCACCAGAAGTAAGAAGGATGTGGGAGAGTTAAATATCTGTTGGAAATATACTTTCAGTGTTGGAAAATGTTAACTCCTCATACAGTACCTTATCAACTCTCACATAATAGCAAGAATCCAATACTGTAGAGTTGGAGGAACCAGTGAAAAAGTTTCCTAGGTGAGCATCCATAGTGTGAGACTCTAATATATGTAAACATATAGTATCACATTTATTACAGTCCACCCCACCTGTACCAGGTATACTTTTCACCCACTCTTTTGATAACTTGATATACAACCTGGTAGAAAAAACACCAGCCCACTCAACAGTATGATGTGTCACTTAATGAATCTGTTATCATGAGCCAACCATTTCTATTACATTAATTGTATCACCTTAACACTCGTTGTACAAACACCTCTTTATGTTCTTTCCACAACTGACAGAAATTATGGTAGCCAAGACAGAAACAATGGATATGCCAGATCTAGCCTGCAGACCATATTCTGCCCACTCCTGGGCTAAATTGCATCAGACTGTAATCTATGGATCAACCCCTGTTCAAAACCCAGGCAACACTGGACATTTGTGTTCCAATTCATGATAAAAAGGATTATCCCAACTATCTTTATCTAAAGTCCAGGAAACAGAAGGGAAAAGCAACTTCCATTTCAACAATCAATATGTGTGCAGACCCAGTACACAACCAACACCAGGCCATTCAGAAACCTGATGCTGAGTAGCAGTAGGAAGGGAAAATACAACAATGGTGAGTCAGCTCTGACCCAAAAATAAGGTGGTGTCAAAAATGTTTCTTATATTTCACAATAGGATGAGGGTCCCTACCAACCACATGTGGAGAGACTTATATTGGCTTGTCATATGCCACTTCATTATCAAATCATCAGGGACCTAACACCCAGGCAGCAGTAAGATGGGAAATGCCAGCTGGGTGGGTGAAATACATGCGATGGATTCATCCAGTCCAAAACCAGGCAGCATTGGGAATTAGTCTCCTGGTCCACTGACAGGACAGACAAGACTGCCTTACTCTTGTTTAAGTGGAAGTGATCACACTCAGGAGGAAGCCCACATGGTCCATCACACCAGCAAGTACGACTAGTAATTAGGAAGAGCTCTCATGTTCCACAGGAAGAGGGGGAGAACAATGCAGTGGGGAATCCAGAGGAATGCAACATAATGGGTGACCATGATAATCCTATTTTGAAAAGGAGGTCAGTCCTGGTCTATTCAGCTAAAACTGAAGGGATGGGTAGCAATCCTAACGCTTCTTTACATATGATATTCCACGAGTTGATACAGGATTTTTTTATGACACGATACAATGAATAATTCTCTAGTCATCTTGTGGAACACCCCATCTCAACAGTGAGTTATAGACCTGTAAGATCATATGGTACAGATTTGAAGTTAAGTTTACCCAGACAGGCACAACTTGTCACTGAACAGGATCCAGAGATGTGGAAACAGATCACTGTAAAGATAAGGCGTGTATAAAAAGAGATAATTCTCATTCAGAGTTAGTAAGAAGTATTTAGATAAGTTGGTTGATTTAGTATTTTATGGCATAAAGTAGCTAGGCTATCTGTGGCAAACATCCAGTAAAAAGTAAATTTAGTAAAATTCATAAAAGGAAATTAAGGTAAAACAAAATATAAATAGTATAAAATCAGTGTTTACATCTGGTCCACAACATTAACAGAAAAACTACAGTAATTCAAGTTCTAAAGGACTTTCTCTAACATAACTGTAATTATCATAACTCACCAGGAAGAGTAACAGGAAAGTACAAAAATCACCATCAGTCACCTGAAGTTGGCCTGCCTTGCCAGTCCTGGTTCAGAGTTATTTGACATCATGGCCATTTTCGAAAAAGAAAGTAATGAAAAGGTTTCAAAACATATGTAGCAAAATTATAATAATAACTCACCAGGATGACTAACGGATAGTACAAACAGCAGTGTTAGTCACCTGAATGTGACCTTTCCAGTCCTAGTTTTGAGTTGTTTAATTTTACAGCCAGTTTCTAATTTCAAATCAAACTATATTAACTGTGATTTTTAAAAGGAAACCAGGTTAAAAAAGTGTTCTGCATAAATTAAAAACTTAAATGGCATTAAAAAGATTTCAATGTCCTTTAAAAACTAAATACATTACAAAGGTGGACAATGTCACCATCACCAATAACAATGTCTAACGTTATGGACAAAACCTGTTTAAGATGGTGCCATGAACAAGAGTCTGAATGAGAACAAGAAAGTAGAATGTGGCTTATTGTGATCTGAGTGTTACACAAACTGCACACTGGTTCATCAGTTCCAGATAAAAGAAAACAATGAGTTAAAAAACTGTGACAATGCATAGTCTAGTAAAAACAACTTCCTCTTTCCAATCCTTACAAAAGCAAGAGAGCCAAAGTCCAATATAAGGTTTTAGTTAGAAAAGCTTGTTATCGTATTGATCACTCCAGGTCGACTGCCTGCTGGTACACAGCCGATCCTTCAATGCAGGACCATACTCCATGTATTGTAGAGGCACAGTGGTGATAGTGCAAGAGCAGACAGATTTAGCTGCAGTGTCGACGACCTCATTCGTGCAAATACCAATGTGGTATCCAGAGAAACTGGATAGAAGTAGAGGTTAAAGAGAAGTGGGCCAGTTAGTGTTGAATATCAGCAAGAACAGGGTGTGAACCATCGTGAAGCAATTCCAGGGCCAGCAGTGAGTATAAATAGTGCAGTTTGAGTACTGCTTAGCTTCTGTGTAATCCAGGGCAAGAGAAATGACGTACAGTTCAGCAGTGAACAGAGGGGATTCTGCACACAACAACCGAACTAAAACAAACTATAGCAGAGCTCAAACAGTCACTTGATTTTGAACCATCTGTTCTGAAAAAGCATGTCCCACCAAAAAAGGAAAACACAATCCCAGGTGGGATGCTTTGGTAAGAAATGAATTTTCAAAGCATATAATAGACAGTAGCAAACAGTGGAGGTGCAAAGAAGGTTCATAAGACTGTGTGTATAAGCTCTGAACTGGGGAAGTGCAGAAAGCCCCAGTGCAGAGCTGAAGTCCTTGATGATGAATAAGGTCTAGCATCTTTAAGGCCAATCGTCTGGCAGAGTCACAGACCAGTGATCCATAGTCAAGTTTCAATCGAATAAGAGCACAATGTATCTTTAGCATAGAACATCAATTTGCTCCCCAAATGGTGAGAGGATGTTCAGTGTTTTTGTACATTTGACCCATAGCTGCTTGATGTGTGGTATAAAGATCAGCTTACAGCCAGAGATAAGCTCCAAGAACTTTGTTTTAGGGACCACAGGCAGCACAACTTCACTGATATGGAGTTCAGGATCAAGATAAATACCCTGTTGGCAGCAAAAGTGCATACAAACAGTTTTAGAGAGAGAGAAGTTAAAGCCGTTTGCTGTGGACCACTTCAGTAAATGAATGAGGGCAGTCTGTAACTGCTGCTCAGTATACCTCATGTTTAACAACTGACATGAGATGTAAAAGTTGTTCACATAGAGCCTGTTTGCAACAGTGAGAGGCATTTTTCAGTATAAAAATTAATGCCATCATTAAACACAGCCCTAAGGAACTCCAAGTTCCTGTAGAAAAGAATGAGAAAGTGTCAAACCCACACAAACATTGAATCTCCTGTCCATTAAAATTTTTTTTTTAAAAATGGGCAAATGGCCACGTAACCCATATATATACACATATATGGAGGTCTCACAAAATGCCATACTTCCATGTTGTCATTGGAAAAAGGCTTCTTTGATTGATGTTTCAAATCAAATCAGGTGGTCCATGGTAGAGTGTTGTCATTGGAACCCACACTGAGTGGGCAAGAGGAAGTTATTTGATTCAAGGAACCAAACAAGATGAGTATTAACCATCCTCTATAAGGTCTTACAGAGACAGCTCATCAAAACAACTGAATGATAGTTGGAATGAATCTTGGAATCCTTCCCAGGCTCAGAGAAAGGTAGGACAATAGCCTGGCACTAGGCATCAGGAAAAACATTCTCTTTACAGATCCAGTCCAAAACAATCATAAGAATAGGAGGAGAAGCAGGACACAAATGGCAAAGCATGTCATAGTGTATATCACCAGGTCCAACCAATGTACTGCCAGACCGATGAAGAGCCAGTTTGAGTTTCACCAGTGTAAAGGGACAATTATAGTCACAGAGTCAATCAGCTTGAAAGGAAGGAGGTGATTGCTCTGCCTGAGTCTTGATGGCTAAGAAAGTGGAAAAAGAAGCAAGAGTGCTAGATACCCAGCAATCAGAGCACAACATAGAGAAGGGAACAAAATTATATTACCCACTGACCTTTCAAATCTTGTCCCATATGACTTTGGAACTGATGGTAGTAGATGTGCCGGCTGTGAATTTGATCCAAAATTCCTTCTGGCTTTGACGTCTTACCCACGAGTATGTGCATGGGATCACTGGAAAGTGATGCGATTAGAGAGTGCGGGATATCTACAGAAAGTATCCCAGGCCCATTTTTGAGCCTTTTGTGCCATGTGACAGGCAGGATTCCATCATGCACTGGGGTATAGTGGAAATGTGTTGAGTTTTTGGAATACACTGAGCAGTTGCTTGTATAATACAGTCAGTTACTGCTGCCACACAGTCATCTATTAATGGCTTAAAAATGATGGCAGTGAAAGAGGGTCAATTTAGCTGATCTATCTTCTACCGGAGCACGCAGGTTGAGTGGCATCAACCATGGCCAGTCTCTCTCAAGATTATAGGAAAATGATCACTGCCTCATCGATTATTGTCAACCCTCCATGAAAAATGAGAGAATAATGAAGGGGAGCAAATTGAAAGATCAGTAGCAGTAAAGGACTGACTAGGTGCATGGAAATAAGTTGAGGAACCAGTATTGATAAGAGAAAGGTTGTGATCAAAGAGCATACACTCTACTGAACAATCCCTCCTATCAATATCAGCACTTCCCCAGAGGAGATGATGTCCATTAAAGTCCCCCAGGATAAAATAGGTAGACAGCAACTGTTTAATGACAGCATCAAGGTCTGATTGATCATATGTCTCTCCAGGCAATAATTGAAGAGAACAAACAGTGATGATATTAACCAAGTAAGCATGAATGGCTACTGCCTCCGAGGTTGTGTCAAGTGGCAAAAACAGGATGGGCACATGCTGATCAACGAACAGTGCCACCCCTCCATGCAACTCGTCTATCACACAGCCTGTCATTTCTGGACAATGAAATCTGGCAAAAGGTTTCAGAAATATTTCCTGTTAGAAAAGACAAACAGGATGATATGAAGCAATCCATTTTGGTGTCATTCAGATTATAATGTAAACCTTGACAGTTCTATTGTATCAAGGTGAACATTTTTATTTATGTGTGGGCAAATTGGGTGGAGAACACTTCTGTTTACAGCCACGTCTTTTATTCTTACTGTCTTTATTCGAGGGAGGTCAACTGACCTAATGGATCCTGCCCTGGGTCAATTGGGTTGGCCTTTGCTGTTGGAATGGGATTCCAGTGACTAAGAACATGAACAAATGATTCTTTTGCATCTTGGGGTGGGAGAAGAAAATGTATCCAAAGAAATGCCTGTATCTGGAACCAAAGGATGTGGATCATGGGGTTTGTTGGAATGTATGTAAGGCACAGAGATAGGTGTTGAAGTTGATTCATCAACTTTTTTAACCATGGAGGTCAAGGACTTTTCATTTGTTTGAAGAATGATTATTTTGGAGGCATAGAGAGATCTGTCTGCACTCCTAATGTAGTTGTGAAACAAAGTGCAGCAGCATACTTTCGATTTCAGGTGGTGGACAGCAATTTTCGAGCCTCAGGATAAGTGATGTTTTGAATCGTTTTTAAACGCTGCATATCTTTTTTCTTCCAACCATTTAGGGCAAGAACGAAAGTAGGATGAGTGAGAGCCATTGCAATTGATGCAATGAGGGTCTGTTTCACACTTGTGGGCATCATGGCCTCAGCCACAGTAACGAGCACATGTCAAGGATCCACAACATGATGTTTTTGAGTGACTGAACCACTGACACGGGAAACATCTGTACCCTACAATTAAGATAACTTGCTTCGATGGTGGCATGTGGACATGGTGGCGTAAATGTGAGAATGTTGACATTGGTTGATACCATAATTCCATCTTTGCGAGTGGATATACTCCTCACTGCAGAAACTCATTGAGTGAAAAAACCAACGAAAATCTCTAACAAGGGGATGTTCTCCAAATCCCTCTCAACAATGACTCCTCATGACAAATTCAAAGCAGCATAAGATGTAACCTCAACAGGTATATCCCCATTGGCCTTTAAATGCAAGAGAAGTTCACTGTTATGAGATGTGGTTGTTTCCATCAATATGTCACCAGACTGAAACTTTTTTACTGACTTTGGAGAACCAGCAAGTTCCTCTAGTCCCTTCTGAATGAAAAGGGAGATATTTGCCCTAAAGGTTTGTCTGAAAGTGAATGCAATGTAAGAAAATGAGGTACAATAGGTGATACAGATGTTGAGGTTTGCTGCTCAGGATCTTCAAAACCTGGTCATTTACCTATAGACTGTTTTTCACTATTTTATTAAGATTTTTAATTGGAGTATCCATAATAAATAAAGGGAAATTTCAGTGCCCACTAGTCCACCCACCACAGAGCCCTACAAGGGCACTCACTACAATGTCAAACAAGGACACTGCAGCAATGCCAGGGTTTCATGAGCACTATACTCAAAAACCAGCATCAGATGCAATGTTCAAAACACCTGTTGAAAACGTCCAACACTGGCACCTGGTTGACCCTAGCCTAAGTGGATCAGTCGACTGATCCAAGGGGAGTCACCCCAAGGCTGCCCGTCTACAAGAATTTAAGGCCAAAGTGGTGTGTTAGGGTTGAACCCCTCAACCACAAGGATCCTCTCCTCCCCTTTACAGGTTGTCATGCATGGCAATCATGTGGGCAGATGTTTGGATCCCAGAGGAGGTAAACTGAAAGAACAGAACCTTCCCTTGAAGGTCCCCTCACAATGTACAGGAATCTACACAGAGGAGATTTAGAATGGTAACAGGAGAAAGTTGATATCTAAAAGAAAAAGAGATGGCCAGATGATGAAAAAAATGTGGGGCAAAAGTAAGTGGGGTTAGATCGCATAGCAGTTCGTACAAACTCTTTCAGTGGGTGACAGAATTGAAGAACCAGAAATAGAGAAGGAGGCCGTTTGGTAAAGATATCTAAAAAAGTTCAAATGAATCTTCATCTAATGGAGCACAAGATAAATGGATGAGGTGATTTAACCATCCCATGAAAGTAATAGATGAAATATTGTGGGGACACTGAGGAATTTCAGTGAATAAGCATATAAAAATATGAAAAGGGGTAGAACAGGCTAAAGAACATTGAGCATTGCAGATTGACAGAGAAAAGTGTTTGAAACAGAATGAGAATGATACTGAGAAATGGAAGACAAAAAAAATTCAGGAAGTAGCAATTGCATACACATCATATCTCCTACAGCTATAGTCAAAAAGTGAAAAGAAGGACCTAAGCAAAAGGTGGAACAAGAGACTAAAGAGTCAAAGAGAGGGAGGGTGTGGAGGACAGTATGCAGGTCCAAATCAGGAAAGACTGCAAAACAAGGAGAACAAGGGCAGTAAAGCTAACAAAAAACATAAAAAAGATAGAAGAGGAGAATGTAAGCTGATAATAATAAATATTTTTTTAATTAGGTATATTACCTGGTAACCAGCCATGATGCAAAGATAAATATGAATGCTTCTAATGGATAGACAAGGAAAGAAGAAGGATGAACTAAATAAAACAGAATGAAGGTTACATGTAATGAGAATCTGGAATACCTCACGTAAGGGATCAGACCAAACCTGCACATAAAGTTGGAGTGATGGCACTGCTAGATAAAAGAGGGAGAAGAAGACAGAAGGCACAATAGATGAAGTAGTAATAAGGAGAAAAACATGAGGGAGAAGAAAAGTAAAAGGGTATGCATGGAAATAAAAAAGTTAGGTCTGTCCTAATAGAATGCATCTCCAGCTAAAGCTGATGGATGAGAAACATAAAACCAGAAAAGAGGAAGTAAAGTGATGTGAAGAGTAGCAAAAACATCAAGAACATATCCAGATTAAAGAACAGCAACATGAACATTTCAGAAAGAAGGGACCAATACATAAGGTAGGGTCTTGACAGCACTGAAGAAATGATCCACAACAACATTCAGAGCACCCAGAATAGATCAAGCTATTAAAAGTACTTGTATAAAATAAGCCTAAAAGAGGTTAACAGTGTAGAAATGAGGAAAAAATAGTCACCCCAATGAATGCTAATGGAGATAACTGCATGTGTGTATCATCATGAGACATCTGTGGATTACATTTAAAAAAATAATCCAAAATTCAACGTACCACCAACAATTCTAAGATATGGATTTGAGCGGATAATATTTCATGGTACCAATAATTCAATTTCATGTGAGAGTTAAAGCATATCCCCCATCATGTCAAAGTGACACCTTAGAACACAAGACCTCAATGAGAGGAAAAGGAATACCCACAATGCTCACAGTAACAAACTCCTGCAAAGTGCAGCAAAGGTAATCAGATAACCACTCATCTTCATAAGTATTCACCCATCCTCTGCCGTATGAGAATACTGGCTTCTTAGATTACATCACCAGGTCAAAGGTACAAAAAGTTTATTTGCTTCATTAGCTTTGACAGGAATATAACCAGAAATGATTTAAACAGGATTGATGCAATTGCAATTTCCTTGGTAATCATTCTCACTAACTTTCACTGCAGCTATGACATATACTTCTTTGTGGTTCCTTCTTCTAAAGTTATATCCAATATATCTTCGATCTTGCCACTCAAATATCATTCCAAGGGCTACTTGTGATGGCATTGCACTATTCTATGTATATATATACAGATACTAAATATATTTCCGATGCTACCATAGCTTGCACTTGCAACAGTATATCACTATATTTAACACATGCAAATTTTTCTTAGAAAGTTAAAGTACTATCAACAAACACTCTGTAGTAGACTACAGTCTCTCTTCCAACCACATTCACTATAAATTCAATTTATTTTAAAGCAATTTGTAGCTGTGCACATTGAGAGAATTCATACTTCATCAACTTTCTACAACAGTCATTCCTCTTCTCTCTCATTTGCCTCAACTTACCTTTTAAAACCAATCAGAAACCTATACTTGCAGTTTAAAATGCTTTCCTTAAACTAACACAAATAGATATGTTTGTTGACCTATCCTAAAACATCTTAATCACATAAAACTCAAAAGTTCACTTTCTGATATTTATCTGTAGAAATAGTACTCTTATTATATTCACATCCCAGTTGTACAATGTGAACTTTAATGGTTTTGTGTTAAGAATATCTCTTATTGATTTTTCCAATGTATTAAATGTGAAACATCAGAAATATAATGCAACAATAAGCATACATTGATTATTTTTTTTGTTTACAATACTTTTGAAATATAGTTTCATAATATGAACATTTTATACATAATTTTTAAAACGTTATGTTCAAATCTGATTAACAAGTCACTTGATTTCATTGTTGTATATATTTTCATGCAAATTATTCACACTAATTAAAATAATTAAGCTTCTATTGATGGAAATTCTATCTGATTGTCAAATTCACCTCAAAATTGATATCCAATCAGATATTTGTTCCACCCTCATTACATAGAAATGCTCTGTTTTTTTTCAGATTTTATTTGAAAACATGTTCATAATCAGTTTTTAACTGTATTTTATGATCAAGTGTTATAAATAAAAGCAGTGACACACGGATGTCAGGAGAGCAGTCCACCCCATATGACAGCCAGGAGGAGAGGGGTGCCATCAAGAGAGTTGAAATACCAGTGAAAGTTTTCAATCCAAATGAAAAATTTGCTGAAGTAAGAAAAACATTTTAAATGGTCAAACTATTACAACAGCTTAGTGTTAATTTCCACTATAAAATATTTTTTAATTTTTACTGGCAATACAAAATTTACAAATGAAAATTAAATATTTGATTAAAAATTACATCAAAAGCAAACTTTTGTTAACGTTTTACTCATCAGTTTGTTGAGTATAACTAGCTGACTGCAACTGACATTCTAAGTCTTATTCACTTGACACTGTCACACCACACACACAAGGCAATGAATGAAATTCTGTCAATGTTCAATGTTATTCAGACAAGCAACAGAAAAATGCAGAAGTGTATTTTAAATATAACTCAGACTTTCAATAAATTCTCTGATGAAAACAGCAATGTAAAAGTTGGACAACTTCAGAGGTATTTGGAAGCTGCCCAAATCAGCATTAAAGAGTCAAAGAAATGATCAGAAATACAATTTCTAGAGTTTATTGTGAAATGGGATTTTTGTGAATCTCTGCCAAGCTTGTCACTGTGTTTGAGATTCTGTTTGACTTTCTGTGTGTCTACTGCTTTATGTGAAGGATGCTTTTTCAAATTGAAATTGATAAAAAATGACTTTCGCTCGACCACAAGTCAAATAAGATTAACAAATCTGGCTGTACTTTCAATTCAACATGAATATGCAAAGAATGTGAATTTTAATGAAATCATTGATCAACTTACTGAAATTAAGACTTGAAAGCAGAGACTGTGAATCCTATTTACTTTGAAGAATAGACTAAGCATTGAGATTTTATTTTCTGTGTTTTTTGTCTAAAATAAAATGCAGTATTAACTCTTCACTGAATTTTTAATGTCCTGCATTTTTCTTATTTCCAATTAGCTCATGCCAGAACTTTGCTGTTTAAAAATTTACTTGCAAGCATGACATATTTTTCTGTGTATTTGAATTTTAAAATCATTTCTGGGATGTAGTAAATGAAGAATCTACCCTAGGTATCAAATACCAGCCCTGAATGAAAGTTACATTTATGCATGTGACTTGAAATAATATGACATACCTTATTTCTGTTTGAACCTTTCAATTTAATTTGTATGCATTGTTTCTGCAGCTGTTAAGAGAATCACAGCTTTACAATTTTGAGAAACATTCAATATAAATACAAATACATCAATCTGAAAGACATTTATACTAACATCTACAGTTCAGCAGGATTTTTGCAAGGTGATATTTAAATTGGTTATGAAAAGACAAACACCACCCACCTGCCTTCAGTACATTTTTTTATACCTTAATACTGTGCTTAGCTTTTAATTTTTATCCCAAAATTGGAATTCAACCATGAGATAAAATGGAATGTCGTCATGAAAAGTATATATTGAAATGGTTTTCAGATGAGCACATCTTTGTAGAACCATCTATTATTTTTTGTTCTGGTAATCTTCCTACTTCTGTGTAACATTTTGACATGAAAACATTCATATATTAAACTTTATTTTTCACTGCAAGATGATGATGTTAATAAAGAATAAACACAACAAGCTTTCATCAAATGTTAACTGAAAATGTTTGATGTAATTCTGACATCTGTGAATGGTTGTATCTAAAAACAGTAATGTTCAATAAGTGAGCAGATAGTTGTTGAAAAAGTGGACTTTGCTAATGATTTCAGGAAAGTTCCAAACAGTCCATCTATAAACCTATACCAAAATAGCTGAATTGTCGTTCGTTACTGGCACTTAAGAATTTTCAGACAAAATTATCTCGAACTGTCATTATAGAAAGAATTGAATATATTTATGAAAATTTTACGACAAAGAACTATATATTATAGAACAAAAATATTTACAGATTTAATCATCTTTTCTCCTAAATTTTAAATCATTCAAAATTGCATGTATTTTTCAGCAAACAACTCCTGAAATTTAGCTTCTATTTCTATTCCTTGCAATGAAATATTACCTAGCTAAAAGAAAGTAAAAAAGACTTCAGCATATCTTTCAAAAGTGGGAGAAAGAAAACAGAATTCATTATTACAAACCTGTTGAAAATGTTCTAGCACTTGCTGATGCATTGAAGACCTAAATCCACAAGCCTTACAAATATATGGCATTTCGCACTCTACATGCAAAGCCTTCATGTGGGCAGTAAGAGCTGCTCTAGATGTAAAAGCCTGGTTACAAATTAGACACGTTAGAGTGTCAGTCTTCATGTGCACCTAAATGGCAGAAATGGTAATATTCAGTGTACAATACTTAATGTACAACACTTTACTGGTTATTTGTACACAAAAATGAATACTTAGAACTATGTATCAAAATTTAAAAAAACGTGTTAAAAAAAACAAGCACCACGGAAAAAATTAATCATCGTGACAGATTTAAATCAAAGTCAATAATTATCCTATTTCTACAACATACTTCTAATAAAAAAGAACTAACATTACGGATACTTTCAAATTTGTATTTAAGTACATCTACAGGTACAGATGTGAATTTCATATTAAATTTCCATTTCATTCTTTTTCCATACAATTAAGCCAGTTTATCCATTTCTGCTATCCAATTACCAGATGTCTCACATTGATTATTAAAGAGTTCTGTTAAATGATGTATATATTGATATTCTATTGGCTCACACAATATTTAAATGTATTGGATCATCACAAGTATAGTTTTACCTACATAAATTTAATTTTCATAATGATTTTCTCATATTAACAATTAAAAATGCTAGGACATTCAGAGGGTATAGCTTGCATTGTAACACAACAAGAACCAGAGTACTTGCTTTCAAACTCACTAGCCTGAAAAATTAGACATGCAGCTGGAAAAAAAAAAACAGAAAAAAATCTGACTTAATAACCCTGAATTATTGTCTTTACTATAAAAAAATAAATTTGAATGTACCACTACTGATTTGTCATTGTGAAGTGACAATCAATTACTGGGAACATATATTTGCTAATCCACAAATATTGTTATTATAATCTTCAGTCAAGCAAAATAATAATAAAAATCACTGACTGATGAATAGTTATAAACAGTTTGGTAATGTTATAAAGTATATTTACAGATTAAAAGACAGCATCATAACACTTAACAAATTCATACAGAAATATACCTGCCATAAACCTAGTAATTAACTTATTTTGATTTTTAAAATAATACAAATTTATATTACACACCCAACTACAACTGTCAATATACAGACTAATAAAACTGAATCAAACTGTTAAAAACAATAGTAATTATAAATCAATAAGAGCACCTGTGGTATTTAAAAGTTATTTTCAATTTTCATTCACATGCAAACCTCAAAACATGAAGCCACAATGTCACAAAGGCATAGGTAAACCTAATTTTCTAATTAAATATACCAAGTGAAATGTCAATACAAAATACTGCCTACATTAATATCAACACATAATAATACAATAGTTTAAAAACACAAAAGAACACCATTTACTTTTGTGACAGATGTTTATTTTTAACTTTTCAATGCAAATAAAATTTGTAAATTAAACTTTTCTTGAGCAAATGCACTTACTAAACTTGCTTTTAAAGCATTTTAGAAATATTGTGATCTTTGACTGAAGTTTAAAAACACTGAATGATCTTGGAAAATACATACATAAACCACTTTTCTGTAATGTCAAGTAAGAAAATATAAGAACCTTGAACTTAGAACTTCAAGTATATATTTTAATTATATGCCTCACACCAAACATGGAGTTTACTTATAACACCAGGTGCACAAAAATACTGTACTGTAGTTGTTATTAGATTTTAAACATTTCCTTAAATTAAACTTTCTTGCATAAGAAATATTTAAGACATTTTTCAACAGTTATAATTTAAACAATTTATTTACATTTGTACTGACTGAACTGGAGTTTCAGAATCATTTAATGATATAAAATTCAGTTGGATCAAGTCCTTTGTTTCTTGAAATTTTGTTTGTCTATTAAAACTAATAATTTGTATTCAGACTGAGTTGTGAACTGCAAATATTCAGCTTCCATTAACCTGTTACTCTTGTGTGACACTATACCTCAACAAAAGTAATATAATTCATATTTTACCGTATCAACGTGACACTGCATACTGAAGGGTGTCTCGAAGTCTCTGAAGCAGTACTTGCACTGTGTGAGGTCACTCAAGTCTGGATTTTTCTGTCGTGTGTTCTCAAAGTGACAGTTTATGTGCTTCATTAATTTAATATTGTTCTCTATTAGCTTCTTGCAAAAATGACACTGAAAAGTTTTTAAAAGGTTATAGATGATTATCACTTTCAACAGAATGAATCTCAAAAACATTATTTTATACCCAACCAACAACCTCAGTTGTACACAGAAAAATTTACAGGAATTAAGATATTTCTGTTCCTTACAAATAATAATGTTCTTAAAGTTAGTTTAAAATGTACATTTTGTCTTTCTTTTAAGAAAATGAAAGCAGTAAACAAGTTTTGAAACAGAAAATTTAACACCCTTAAAATTACAGTAAAGATATTTTAAAACTGTAGTAAGAGTTCAGTTTGTAATATCAACATGTATCTTAAAACCAAGTCAAGAGCAGGTTTAAGTAGGGAAACTTTTTCAAACATTTCTGAGTAAATCATCAAGAAACTTAACAGTTTAAAAGTCAAATGTTTGGACTAAATTTTATATGCAAAAACGGCTCGTTTGGGTTCAGAAAATATTTTTAAACATTTTATATGCAAAAACGACTCATTTGGGTTCAGTTTTAAAATATTTTCTGAACCCAAACGAGCCGTTTTTGCATATAAAATTCTCAACAAGTGGGTTTCTCGACATCACTGATTGTTTGGACTAAATGTAGAAAATTATAATTTTCAAAACATTCTAAATTCTGATTTAAACTGTTAATTTGTTTGTAGAAAATTAGTGCCACAAGACCAATTAGCTGACTAAGTTAATTTTAGGTTGTAATGATGTTAACTTAATGACTGACTATTTATAGCCAAAAGTTTTCATTTTCTTTGACAACTAATTTAAATTAAATTAAAATTGAACTAACATAAAAACGTACTTTATCATCTATAAATGGAAAGAGTAAAAGACAGTGTCTTTCCTAGCACATTTTGGGTAAACAAAATGTCCAGTATCTATTTCCATTATTTAAATATGAAACAGATTTTGCTCAGTTATCAACTTCAAAAATTGAAATTTTAAATATGGCCATGAAAACTTTAGTTACTGCAAACGTAATGTAAGTGTCTTTGATATTATTCATTAGTATACTTCAAAACTCATTTCTAAATCATAGTTGAGTCATTAACTTAAACTGGCCTATTATTTACTTCCATTGGTGCAACAGTGCTCATTGGTTGGAATAAATTCTGCACAAATAATGGTCACTGGTTACATAACTAGCCAATGTCACGTCTGTTGTTCATGTTTACATCATATGTGTGAATAATAGTGTAGCTTTAAATTAATCTATTGCTTACTTATTGCAAGTTACAAACATATCAATTACTAATTTGGAAAATACTGCTTTAAAAACAAAAATTTATTCTTTATTTAATCAAAAAAAGTTGTATTGAATAACTTACTTGCTCATTCAACAGTGTGTGTCAGAATTTCAAAGTGATTATTAAACCTTTTATGCAAACAGGACTGTTTAGCAATGACTAACTTTGGATAAATAGGAAGCACTAAAAAGAGACAGCAATAGTCTGCCTGTCATCACATACCACTTAAATTTTAGTTAGTACAGTAAAGCTCAAGTTATTTGATTTCTTTCTTTCCACCATGAATTGCTAGAGTTTATCCAACCTGAATTGTAAAAAAATAAACAAACTGATAATTTTTATGTGTTCTTTCTAAATTTCAATCCGTTTCAATGACATCTTGTTTAAAAGTATGTGATTTTTTATACTTAATAGTTCTTAATTATTTTTAAAGCTTTTCACAATGATAATAAGCACTGAAAAAAACTCTGAAACATCGGTTTTTAAAGATTCAAATTTGTATATACATATTTAAATACATCTTATACAACTTTTATTTTCATTTTATGAGCCATTATAATCTCTATTTAAAAAAAAAAAAAGGAGTCTAGTAACACCACACGTTTTCAAGCCAAATAGCAAATGTGCTACTATTCTCTCTCCAGGATTAGTAAGAATTTCTTTTCCTTGAGTAATATATTACCTCTCACATGCTGTAAAAAAAATATTTACTACTTTTATTATATTTTCTCTAAGAACAAATATTTAGTTTATTCAGTTTTAGTATTCTTGCAAAATCTTGTAAGGAACACACATGGAATGTAATCAATTTTAAGTTTCATATTACACTGTATATATAAGATGCTTTTTCTGTACAACAGCTTACACTTACAACAAATAGTGACTTAATATAAAATTGTTATGCCTGAAGATTAATCTATTAACAATTTCCACTAATCATCCAGGACTATTCCAAATGCACATTAATTTAAAATTATTTTACTCTTTACTACAATTTACAGTATATTTTGTATTAGTTTTGAATAGTAATAATGTGTTGCTAAAACAAGAAACTACTAACTTACAAACCAAAATTTAATGGCTATTATGAACTCACCTTGAAGTTAATATTCTCTTTTGATTCTTTTGCTATTGCCTCACTATCTCCTTCTTGTTTTGCATAGTAATATTCAGAAAGGACAACATAAACAGTTTCATCTGAAATTTTGGAAAACAAACACACTTATTAAAAATAAAATGCAGCAAATAGGAAAACTGTTGATGACAAAGGTGAACAATTTCCCCTACAATTGACACCAGTCCAACATAGATTAATCCATAGCCATCAGCTAGTATCCATTTCACAGCTCGATATAAATTGAAGCAGTTTGGGTAAAATGTCTTGCCCAAGGACAAAACAACAAAATACAAGCAAACCTTGAACTCTCAAACATTTGATTAGGTACTAAACCATACTATATCCTCAATGTTACTTAGTCTGTTTAATTACAACCCACAAGCAAATTTCTTCCTGTTCAGTTGTACAAATACTATATCAAATTTACTTATTTACCTGCTTGGTATTGATAGTCAAAGGTAACTCCAACATGTCTTAAAAAACCTGTACCAGCTCTATCTTGAGGCTGGAATTTACCAGCAAGGGTAAAAATTTAAGTTAATCTATCAAAGTAAATTATTTCAGGGATTTTAAAAACATTAACTATGTTGCTCTCTTGATTTTACTCACAGCTAAACTCTGAACTACTTATACTGCCAACCACAGAAAGTAACAGTTGAACATTTCAGTCATGTTAAGAGCCACTCAATAACAACATACAGTAAATGCACATTTTTATTCTTTGTGTCAAATTTTGAAGTAAGATTTTCTCTTTAATACATTTTGGAAGTTAACTTGAAACCAGTCAGTTTGTTCCCTGCTTTGTTGAAAACCTGATGTAAACTAAAAGCTTGAGACAACAGTATATTCTGACATTCTATAATTCTACCACTAAAACAGCAGCTTATGTACCCAATAAACACTAGACAATGTCTTATGTTGTAAGCAGACATTAAGACACCAAGCAAAGAAGTGTCTTATGTTGAAAATGAAAGAGTTATCTCATAAAAGTCTGGAATTATGAGCATCATTCTCACTCCCTAACCAAGATGGTAAGGATTATTTCACTTGCCACTAGAATTATAGATAGAATGTAGAACCTGTGATCTAATCAAGAGCCCAGAATGGAACCACTTTGAATCTAGAATCATGAAGAGATAGTGGACCTCCTCATATGAACAATGTACAAAACCAACATTGATCATAGAGAAGTACTATGTACACACCAACACAACAGCATAGTGTCAAATCTGAACCAAAATTACAAACAGACTTCTGAAGAGGCTGATGTCACTCCTACTGACATTTCAGAAAAAATATCCAGGGGTCCAAACAGGAGTGCCCCCAACTATGTCCTCTTCTCCAAGATTGGAGAAATATGCCCTGAAAGAAAAGTCTCTGTTTATTAGCACAAACTCCCTAACTCCTCTAGTATAATATGGGGGGTAATGCACATTAGGGAGTTCTGAGGAACAGTGCTGTGGAAATGGTACGATAGGTAAACCAAGTTCCCAAAATTTTAAAAACAAACTGACACTGATTTATTCAATCCAATGATACAAGGGACAGGCAGAACCCCCTACAGCTTTACTCCATGATTAGCAGTCCATCATAATTTGATAACACCATCCAGCAAGCAACTAGATATTTTTATTAAGCACCTCATTTCTGGAGAACCTGCTGCAACTAACAATAAGAATAATCAAATTGGTTGCTAGTATGGAATTAGGAAAAGCAATCTTGCCTAGGCAATACTTACCACAAAGTGGTATACACTGAAAGCAAACTGCATGGGACCCTGGAAAATAGAGAAAAGACTGTGACAAAATCATCCCTCTTTCTTATAATCCACCAAATGTTGTTACAAATGCCTATGAGGTAGGGAAAACTCCCTAAAGAGCATGTAAAGAATGCGAGAAAAAAGCAATGAGAGAAGTCTGAATATCATAATACAATACCAATTACAGAAGTGAGAAATAGATGGCAAAAAAATTGCAGAGGTGAATGTATCCCTTTCCATAATTACCAGAGGCTTAGAAAAAAGTGACCTATCAGGATATATATACAGTAGGAATTAAAGGGAGAAAGAAAGTCTTACAAACATGCCAAAAAATCCAACTTACAATGGGATAACAGCAAAAGGTAGAAAACCAAGGAAAGCAAACAGACAAAGGAAAATACAAGGTTTATCTATCCAGTGACATAATAAAAGAGTAAATCTTCAAGCCTAAACCAAAAATTCTGAATGGAGAATGGACTAATAAGCCCTTCCCCCCAATACCACCAAGAAGGGAAAAGTAAACTCAAAGGAGACAAAAAAAAACTTCAAAATCTCACAAATCCAAATGGTTATATGATGAAAAGGAACAGGATTCAAATCAAGCTCATGAAAAGCAGAATTAAAAAAGTGTCAGAAAACAGAATCCAAATTCTCTAAGCAAAAAAACACCTGAAGAAAATTGTCTCAATTTTTCAGCAGATAAAAACATGGACAACTCCAAATGAAAGTGACCCCCCCACACTCCCAATCATACAGAGATGCTAGATGAGAAAGAAAGATTAGGGAAGATCAGATTAGACACCTTGCTGACAAAAGTAATATGGGAAACTATACCTGCAAATATCATGCATAATTTGGTTTGGGGTGTTTTACTGTTTTAAATTATGATTATACTGAAATGTACAACACGATATGAAAATTACAATCCATAATAGTTTGTCAGAGAAAACCGTGACCACTACTTTTTTTGAGATAAAGTGATTACTTTATCTAAGTAAGATGCTTATGTACAGTTCTAGAGTAGAGGGCACACTAATGAGGTTGGAGAAATTTGGAAATGAGATATTGCAAAGGACATTTATGTGGTGTATAAAAGAAAGGAGCAAAGCCAATGTCAAAGAATAGCTACATCATCAGCAGATAGTAAGTATATTTTGTATCTATTGTTACTGCAGGAATAGTTTCATATCATCAGTGATGTTGAGAAAACCCACTTGTAGAAAAAAAAAAATGCAAAAACGGCTTGTTTGGGTTGATAAAATATTTTACACAGAAGTATTTTCTCAACCCAAACCAGCTGTTTTTGCATATAAGTTTCATATCATGTTTGAAAATGTTTTTGACAAAAACAGTTACATAAAAAAAGTTTCATCTACCGGACCCAATTGACAGCGCCATAAAGGATAAAGCTTGTTGAACACCCAAAAGTAGAATAATATGGTGGAATACAAAACATTAGTGATGTGAGGTATGAACCTTTTCATTAGCTACAGTTATTATAGAAAGCTCAAAAATATATAAACATAGGAAACAATACTGTATGAAGGAAAAAAAAACTTCCTGCAAAACAAACTGTTTTGAGGATAAACACACACATTGTTCTAATGTTCATACAGAATATGGTTTTATTGAATCTGCTTTGTAGACATATCACTATTTTGCTTTTATCCATCTTCCATCATAACCAACAAAAAATGATAAAATTAAACATACATTACATTTATAAAAGTTTTGATAAAAATACACTGTCTACTTTTTTTTAAAATTATTCACCATATATTACCAGGTTTTGACTTCTTTACTGGTGGTGGTGATGGTGATGCTTTTTGTACTGGGCTTTCAGCTGGACGCTTTACTTGTCCTTTATACTCTCTTCGATATTTTAGGTCATTTTTCTCTCCAATCAGGGTAATCACATTTTCAGGGAGTTGGTTTTGTTTTGTTTCAAGACCAATTGAAGAAACTAAAATAAAGCAAAGTTTATATTTTAAATCATGAAAGTATTCTGCACAGATATTTGTAATATTAAATTTATTGATATTTCATGCTTAATCCAGAGAAGCTACATAGCCTTAATAAGTAATATCTTACTCACATGTATTACTCATTACTGAAAGTAAACAACTTTGCATTATTTGTGAAAAAATTATACAAGACACTGCTGGTTAAAAAGAAACACATAAAAATTGACAATAACAGAAAAAAAGTAGTATAAGAAACTGTTCAAAATTTGATTCCTGATCAAAGCCTGAAAATTGCTTTAGTAATGTTTTAATGCTTGATTGTCAATGATGTTTTTTTTCAAATTAAGATGATAATTGAAACCCAGAGTCACTATAAAATAATCAGTAGAGAAGATTCAGTACTGTACTATAAAAGTAAAATTCAAGATAAGTTTTAGTCACTATCTAAACATAATTTACAGCAATGATACTATACCACTGATTAAGCACTTTGTTCTATTTACATATTTCTGTTATAACAATTTACTGCAGTAACATTTGTTTTAGTTAGTTCTATCAGACTTCCTTCAATAATATATTATTTAAGTCTGATTTTTATAGTTAGATTATGTTTTGTCAAAGTTTTGAGAAAAAAAAATAAAGTTTTACATTATCAGTTCATCACTATGCAAGTCTACTGTTTAGGTTCTGAAAGCCAGTGTTTCATAAAGCTCATATAAGAAAATTAAAGAATTAATTGCTTATATACTTTCAAAGTTGGACACCACCTTCAAAAATTATTCATACAACTTTCAAATCAATGAATAAATTAGTTTTAAAAGCACCCACAAACTTCAATTAGGAATGAATAAAAACATGATACTTAGAGCTAAGTTTAAAAATTTTAACACAGCTTTTTAAATTCTACTTTGTAGGCAAAATAAAACGTTTTGTTATATATTGTTGTAACCAAAATAAGAACCAAATAGAAATGTTACCACTAGGCAATACAGAATATGTCAGCAAAAGATATTATAGAAAAACCAACCTTCTTTTAATATTAAGTTTTGAAAAGTTAACATTTTAGAAAAGGTAGTACCTTACAAAAAACATTTTGCTATTAAACAAGCATAAGTCCAGAGCATCTTTTATTTCAAAATTGCAAATCTTGAATCTTTGTAATAAAGATGAACAAACATAACTGTTAAAAATATATATGCATTAATAAATTTCACAATTAAATTAATAACATCCCTAGTTTAAAACAACATATGGATGCTGAAGCTTTACAAATTGAGTATATAGTATTTAAAGCAGTATCTCTGCTAAAGAATAACAATAACACTAACAATGAGAATATCACTGCATGAAGGAATACAAGACAAAATTTAGGAAAAATTCTTGCTTCCATTAACACTTGTGATATTTTCCATAAACTTAAAAATAATCATCCCAACTTCTTGTTGATAAGAATATTTGGAAAGCCTGTTGTTTATTATAATCCAATTTGGTTTATTTTTGTACATTTAATTCCTGAGGCAAATAATAAAATTCAGAACATGCTGTAAGGTGTTGTACACAGGTTTTGAGTGCCAAGTTGACAATACAAATGAAATATTCCTCACTTACATGAACAAGACTACAAAATTACAATTTTCCAGTTATCATCAAACTCACTCAAGCACAGATCAAAGTATTTCTACAATTTGAGAAAAACTGTTTGGACTGGTCAGTGGACTGAAAACCCTCGTGTTAAAATCTTATAAAAAAAAAATAATAAAGTTTTCATTATTCTCTAACAGCTGTATGAAACTTGCATAAAAGACTCTGAATCACATTTCATTCAAACAAAGTATTTCTGGTAAAATTTACCTAAAGCAAAGATCTTCAACTTTTTGATCAACATATACAAAGATTGTTGTCAAGAGGTCCCACAAAGGCAACAATTGTATTACTAAAGGTAGTTGGTTCCAATTAAGTCCAGAGTTTGAAGGTAAAAAAAAAATTATGTATTTTTATGCAAGGACTACATGAAACTTAAGAATAAAACGTTTTTACTGCAAGAAAAAGTGCTACACTTATTCAAACCCATATAACAAATATTTTGACATGTTAGAGTACACATAAATGTAGTTTTAGCCAACAGAAACTGGAAATTAATTAATCTCTATTAGCTTGTTTTTTCATACATTTAAATCTTATACTTAAGATGACAAGCATTTTATATTTTTAAAAAGAGCAGATAAAAGTTTATAAATGAAGTTTTCCCTTCATCTTATCTGAAACTATGAATCTATAACAATATATGGTACGGTATTTTATTTTCTAGATGTCACATTCATTTTCAGTTTTCTCTTCCTTTTTCCAAATAATTATTGTTTTATTAACTTTGAAAAACCAAAAATTACTTTGTGCAAGCTTGTATTTCTTATGAAATTTATCTGTACTAAAAAAAAAAAAATACTCTGCATTTGTAAGTGTCAAATATTTCTATATATATATTGATCATTTTCTTCCAAAAAACACAATGTTACTTCTTTCGTTTTTAATCATTCTACTTCTGTGAGCTACAATCTAAAATAACAAAACATTTTTCACTCTATGTAATGAAAGAAAACTCACTTTTATTTCCATTTTGCTCACCAATCTCTGTAATAATATTCCAAAAAGCATCATTTGGACAAGTACCAAACCTTTCTCTCCACTGAATTTCATCAAGATAGCCTTGTACAGTCTCGAGTTTTAGGTGGGCTACAATGAATGATCCAAACATTGCATTAAGCTGAACATGGAGATAGTTCTTAATGTTATAAACACTATGTTCTCCCTCTTGTGAAGAAGCTCCAGTAGCTACAAGGAATGTATGACCAGCCTTAGAAATATCTTTCAACCTCTCCTCTGAGGACACTATCACAGAATTGGGTAACAACCATGGTTCCAAACTTCTTATGTAAACAGCTGCAGACCAGCCCATTGCTGATGAAATGGCTTTCATACGAACTTTTCCACTTTCTCGATCATATGCTCCAAGTATACTAAATCTTCCCATGTAAGCAAAAGAAATTTCAACTGTGGTACCAGGACCTCCTAATTTTTTTGACTTAAGTACAAGTGCCCTAGCACATACCTCTTGCAGAGCTCTCCACACTGACCTTGCCATATACACATCTACATTTACTTCATCCAAGATATTTTGGAGATCTGACTGAACAGCCCAGTGATAAGTCAACTGCAAAAGCTTGGACAAGGGTATGCCAAACCTCCCAAAGAAATTTGGTCGAACAATTTGGGATTTCTTGCAACATCTGAAATATATTATTGGAAAAAAAAAATAAGAGAGAGAGATTTACTTCTACAAGTAGATTTTAAGATTTAATAGTTGATAAAGGTCAGCATCAAAGGGTATATGAGTGAATTAAACAATATAAAAGTATAAGCCAATCAACACAATGTATTTTGATTTTTTTTTTTTAATTGTAATAAAGTTATTAACATCGACTCTGTATGGGTCATTCCATGTCAAATCATCCAGGAGGCTGCAGGTGACTCCCACAGAATGCCTTGAAAAAATTCACGTGTGCTCATCTACCCACATAATGAAATATCACCAAAGATTAGATAAATATCTCTAATAGTTACTGATTTACAGCCCTGGAAAATTTTGTTCATTTTTTTTATTTTTGATGAATTCATTTTCAAGCAACTTTGACTGCTCAAAGTTGCAAGAGTGGTAGAAGGCTGAAAGTTGCTATACTGACTGAATTAATCTCACAGAATTAAAAAATGGTCTAAAACCAAGTTTATCTTTCTTAGGATTTGCATAGTGAGGCTGTAAAATCACCTGAAAACCCAAAATCGTAAGTTGAACACAATCCTGCTTTGTTTTGTACATCATATTCAGAGATGTAAAAATATATGATAAAAATCTGAAAAGGCTGAATTTTTAGCTAAGTCATAAAAAGTTACATCAACTAAATTTTTTTACAGATCCAACATACTTTTTATTACAACAATTGCTAATTTATCAACTGATATGTTATAGGAAATATGAAAACAAAATTCAGCTTTGTATCATGTTAAATCTTAGAGTTATGGCTTATTAAATAAATTAAAGTGTTTTTTTTTTTACAATTTTGGGTTTTCAGGTGACTTTACAGCCTTACTATAAAAATCCTGAGAAAGATAAACTTGGTTTGAAACCATTTTTGAATTTTGTGAGATTACTTCAGTCAGTGTAGCAAATTCCAGCTTTAAACAGCCAAAGTTGCCCAAAAATAAATTTGCCAAAATTAACAAAAAACTAAATAAATTTTACAGGGCTGTAAATCAGAAACTATTAGAGATATTGATCTAATCTTGGCAATTTTTCATTATATGGGTAGATGAGCACATGAAAATTTTTCAAGGCATTCTGAGGGGGTCACCTGGAAAATTTTCCGAAATCTGAATGATTTGACATGGAATGACCCAAACGTTTTTCCTATTCAGATTATGCTATTCCTAAAAAAAACACAAAAAGTAACAAATATTAAATTTTTGTCCTTGACCACAAAGATACACAACTTATCTACACAATGCTGACCAGCTACAATGCATATCAAACTCCATTTTTATTGTTATAAGTCCAGAAATGTACTAGAGAGGGAGAGAATTGTAAAGTAAAAATAATCAAATTCACAGCATAAATTTATATGCAGCAACACACTGCATTAAAATTAAAGTTAAGTACTAGTAAGGGCCTTGGCTCTTGTTGCATACACATGAACTGAAAGTCACTTGGAAGTTACTTTAATGCACTTGTGAAATGCCCAACACAGGGAAGCATGTAGCTAACTAGGATAATGATCCTAACTAAAAAGTCATTTCAGTGAATTTCTTTATATAATAATTTTAACTAAAACATATAGTAAGAGTTATGAGAATACTTTCTAACCCTATATAAATTTTAAATTTAAAATCCATCTAGCTTATGATAAAGAAAAGCATGCCTAAAGCTTATAAGTTGGCTTAAATAAACATGAAAGATAAGTACTTAATACTATACAACTTGAAAAAGTAATCATTATGAATTGAAATACTTTGATAGTCTAGAACCAGAAGCATCAAAACCGTAGCTACAACTTCAAAACTACTTTTGAGAATGCCTATGGTCAATACTAAAATTATAGAAAATCGTGCACTTCTGAAATGTTATAAATATTTAGCATACAAGTAGACTTACCCTACCTTTACCAAGAAAAGATATTTAATCAAATTTCCATTCTCAAAAACACATTAAAACTTATTTAACTGGCAAATCTAGTTTTAATTGTTACAAACTGACATCACTGTTGTATGAAAGTCTAAATCAGGGGTTCCCAACCCCTCATGTTCTTATATTTTTTTGTTTCGGTGCAAAGCAAAATGTGTGCTACATTAGTTCAATGTCATTAGGTGATATTATGGGTGTATGTATGCATACCTGTGTCTGCAACTGTATGTATGTGTGTACTAGTGAGTAGCGAGTATGTGAGTGCATGCGCATGTACGTATGCTTGTGTGTCTGTTTAGCTGTGATTAAGTGTGTGTGTGTGTGCTCGCTGTCGACAAGTGAGTCACATGTCCGTTGCTGATTGGCGGATGACAAATCGCACGACTGGCCACGCTCCCTTCCCTTCCAATACTTACCCCATCATTACTCTACTTGCACCCCCCACAAGTAGTCAGTGTAAGATCTACAGTTGTCAAAGTGTTCATTATTCAACATTTTTATTTCATTTTAACAAGGAGATAAGTAAGCAGTAGAGGTGAGTTGTGTCCATGGCTAAATGGCGCAGATACTCAGAATGCTACCTCAACATTGGCTTCACCACTGTGCCCACCAACGACGGTATCGAGAAACCACAGTGTGTTTTGTGCTATGCTGTCCTGAGTGCGGAGTCAATGAAACCATCAAAACTTAAGCATCTCGAGACAAAAAAACTAGAACATGCAAAGAAGGATTTGGATTTCTTCAAACGGCATGAACGGTGTCTTAAAAGCCAAAGAATTGATAGAAGTGGGTCGTTTCAGCAGCAGAGTGTAGCCGTAGTGGAAGCTTCATATGAGATTGCATTTGAAATTGCTAAATAAAAAAGCCTCACACAATTGGAGAAACACTTCTTAAACCCTGCATGATGAAAGCAGTAAATCTTATTCTTGGAGAAGCCAGTGCAAGGAAGATGCAGCAAGTATTCCTGTCAAAAAATACTATACAGAGGCGCTTTTCTAAAATATCTATGGATGTGAAGGAACAGGTTTTGACTGAAATCAATGGTTCCCCTTTGTTCTCCTTTCAGCTCGACGAGTTAACAGATGTAAGTTGATGTTCTCAGTTGCTTGTCTTCTTGAGATCCATTAATTCTGGTGACATCTAAGACGAATTCTTATTCTGCAGTGCACTTGAAACCACAACAAAAGCTGATGATGTCATGGAAAAAGTTAACTATTTTTCAAGATGAAGATCTTTAACGGGAAAATGGGGTTTGTACGGATAGGACACTGGCTATGCTTGGATTGAATTCAGGATTCCAGTCGAGAGTGAAGAAGCTAGCACCTCAAGCAAAAGGCATCCAATGTATGATTCACAGATATGCTCTCGCTAGTAAGACTCTCCCTGCCTCTCTGCAGGAAGTACTTGAATCTGTAATCAAATTTATAAATTATGTGAAGACTCAAGCACTCAACACTCACCTATTCAAAGAACTATGCAAAGACATGAATGCTGACCACGAAGTCCTTCTCTTCTACACAGCAGTACGTTGGTTGTCAAAAGGAAACATTATTAATCGTGTCTTTGAAATGAAAGTTGAAATAAAGCTATTCCTGGAGACTCAAGAAAGGAAAAATCTTGTAGCTCACTTTGAAGATGAAGCATAGAATAAAAGGGTTGCGTTCCTAGCTGACATTTTTGACCAGCTGAATAAGCTCAATTTGAAGCTTCAAGGAAGGGAAACGAATGTTCTCCTTTTTCAAAATAGTCTTTGGGCCTTTGTTTCCAAACTGCAGAACTGGCATTGGAAAACCAATCTTGGAAACATCACTATGTTTGAAAAACTTTGTAGAGTGAGAGATGAGTCTCAGATCAAACTGGATCAACTCCTCAAGGATGAGATTACCGAACATCTTCAGTCTCTAGAAAAGGAAGTCGAGCATTACTTCCCTGAGCTATCATAGGAACAGGAGACCCTGGTAAGGAACCCAGTTGGTACTGAACTTGATGTATCCAGCATCCCAGATGATATCCAAGATGAATTCCTGAATCTAAGGAACGACTCTTCAGCTCGTGATCTCTTCAAGGTGAAATCCGTTACTCAGTTCTGGTGCCCTATGTATCAGTCATACTCCAAAATCAGTATGATAGCTTAACATGTCCTTGTTCCATTTGCTTCTACCTACTTGTGTGAGGCAGGATTTTCCACTCTTGTCAATATCAAAACAAAGAATAGGAACAGATTGGATGTTGAAGATGACATGAGACTGGCTCTAACAAATGCCCAACCACGAATTTCAAAGCTTGCTGCTGAAATGCAACATCAGGCATCTCACTAGCTAGGTTGGATAGCTGTTCAAACCTATGTTAATATTATTTTAAGAAACATATGTTCTTTTGTGAATTCAGGTTGGACCAATGTGATTTAATTTGCTAATAAATAATTACAGAATTTTAAAATATTTTTTTAGATGTTTCTTTCCCTCTCCTTCACAGAAAATAAAAGAAAAATTAAGCTGCTGATAGTAAGCCCTAAGTAGGGAGTCACATGGGTTCCAAACTTTTAAGTAAGGGGTCGCGAGTGCCAAAAGGTTGAGAACCCCTGGTCTAGATCTTCCACAGGTGCTTGTAAATGTTTTATAAGCTAAGTATAAAATAGTTTATCTGACTTGGAATGTCAGAAATCCAGAAACATTTAACAAACACACCCTTACTACTTTTAATTTCAGGATAATGCTAATCATAATACCACGCATATGGCAAGAGACACAATGTGAAACTTGAGAAAAATGGATGACAGCAACTGCAAATTCACTTTGCAGCACAAGGGCATTTTTCTTTTAATCATTTAATGTTAGTAAGGAGTATACAATATTTTTAATATATACATACATCAAAAACAAAGTGATGGTCTACCCAAAGTCACAGGTTGTTTAAACTCATTTTGCAGTTACTTCAAGGTTTAATCAATGTTCTTTGATCAGCTTTCAGTATTATCCAAACAAAATGGAAGAAACAAATGGAAATACTAATGTTAGCAGTTGTTGGATAATTTCACATTTTGTTTTGCTACAAGATTAAGAAGCACTGAGTTTTAAAAATAATCTGTCAAAGTGGACAAAGTGAACTTAGAGAAGATTATTATCAAACTTCTGTTTCATAATTATGATTTACATAATACTGAGAAAGTTGCCTTTGTAATAAATTTGCAATATTGTTTTTTTTTTTAATAATCAGTCTTTTAATTTTAGTGCATAAAGTATTACAAATTTAAAATTTGAATTCTCTTAAATGTTAATGTGTATACCCATAATAAATTGCAGCAAAAGAACTACCTGACAATGTATCAGGTCCTGCAAAAACACTAGGCTGTACAAGTGTTAAATTATCAAAGAAAAGGAATACCAGATGTGCACATTACTTTTCAAATATTTCTGTATTCTCAATAAACACTGTTAACTGACTGTATTTGTTTTGTTTTTGTATGGCTATAAATAATTTCATTCAACATGTAAGCATCTGTTCTTACACAATTGTTAATTTAAAGATATAATAGTTGAAGTTTAGCTACAAATTTACTCACTTTAGTACAAAAAACCTTGAGTATGTTGAAGTATAAAGGAACATAAATTTAGCCACAAAATAATTTATATCAAATAAAAATCCAAATCTCCAAAGTCCAGACACATTAGTTTCTGAAAAAAAGGTGAGATGAGAAAATTTACCATGGCAATATTTAACTGGCATTCATACTGTTGTATATAAACTTAAAAAGTTATTGGCTGAGGCTTTTATTGGATTGCTGTAAATTTCAACTGAGTTGACTTCGAAATAAAAAAAAAAATCCTTTATCATTAAGCCCAATGAAATAAAAACACTGACATTAACACATTGTTCCATGTGATAGTTAAAACATCTGACTGCTTTTATTAACTTCTAAATATAATTAGTATTGCCAAAAAAAATAAAAATGAGGAGTTTAGACCGCTCCCACAGATCCACATCTGCTTTTACAACATTAACAAATAATTAATTATTCCTAAAAAAATAAAAGGGTCCAAAAACCTACATAAGTAGTATGTTGCTAAATTTATTAACACACATTTATAATAAAATTGTTTGGTTCAATTTTGAAAATAGCTTGAAAACTTCATGAACTGTATGTAGCAAGGAGGTTAAAGAATGCAACAGTGCAATTATTAACAAATGTTTACTTAAGGCAATCCATTCCACTGGCTGACCATCATATTTGAAGAATAAAATTGTCCTAGCTCAAGATGGCTTCTACCTCACTTTAATCTAAATTTTTTGTCCCATAGTTCTATAATTCCCACTGCTAAGTATGAAAAATGTTGATGAATCAACATTATCAATTCCTTCTAGAATATTAAATACTTCAATCAGATTCCCTCTAACTATTGTTTTTCTCAAGAGGAAAAACAATTTAAGGATTTTAATCTTGCCTCATATGATAACCCATCTGTCCAAAGTACCATTTTAGTAACCCTCCTCTGAACCCTTTCCAAATATTCAGTGTCTTTCCTAAGGTAAGGAGCCCAAGATTGAACATGATACTCCAAATGTGGCCTAACCAGTGCCAATTCAATAAAATTATAACCTCTTTAGACTTGTATTCAGAAATTCTGTAGATACAACCAAAGATCCTATTAGCCCTACCACTAACAACAGCACACTGCTTGGATAGCTTTAGAGACTGATTAACCATTACACTAATATCCTTTTCTAAGTCTTGAGGTTATTCCCATCCAAATCATTCTTATAAATCAAATTATAATTACCCACATGCAATATCTTGCATTTATCATAATTAAAACTCATCTGCAATTATCTGCCCAACTCATTAAATGATTTAAATCATTTTATAAAGCAGTATCATCTTCTTTACAGCAAGCAACACTAAGACCTTGATATCATCAACAAATTTAAGTAATTTGTTGACAATTCCTTCATCTACATCATTCAAGTAAATCAAAACAAGCAATAGTCCTGT
Source organism: Carcinoscorpius rotundicauda (assembly GCA_011833715.1). Lineage (NCBI taxonomy): Eukaryota > Metazoa > Arthropoda > Merostomata > Xiphosura > Limulidae > Carcinoscorpius > Carcinoscorpius rotundicauda. Next base: position 42,308,441 of record CM022396.1, on the reverse strand, counting down.
GACTGAGCCCTGAGGTACATCTCTTGCAACATTAATCTAGTTTCACTGAACTCCATTAACAATAACCCTCTACTTTCTTCCATCAAGACAATACATAACACAATGTAAACAAACAAAATGGTAAATTTACACTTTATGTAACACATTTTCGTAAAAAAAAAAAAGAGGGGACTAACAGCTAGTTGCTTTCCCTCTAGACACATCAAAATTAATGACAATGGCTGACAGTCTTAGTAGCTTTACTATAACAAAAAAAGACTGAGCAAATTCAGTCGCAATACAAATCCAACTCAAAATCATCAAATAATGAGGCATTTCCCCACAACATACTTTTGCATTTAACAAACAAATGTAATGAAAATATTTTGTATAGTTAGATTGTTAAGAGAATAAAAAATAATCAGAAATCCTTATTTCAATTAGTTGATTATTTTTGTGACAGCCAATTCAATCATAACTTCAATTGACTATTAGAATAATCAAAAAACAATAGTAATGAATAACACTAATTCCAATGGATTTATTTTTTATGACATTAATCAATCATATGCTATGATTACCTCTGATTGCCACATTTCCAGATATATCCATCTATACTTCCTAAATCAGGAACAAGGTCTAAAGAGCTTTTTGTACAAGCTAAACATAAAGGATTATCAGGTAGCATTTTCAGATTAACCAACCAAAACACTGGCTCTTGGAAACACTCTTCTTCTGCCAGTTTCTTTTCTATAAAATGAAATTATGGAAAGATTAAAAAAGATACAAAGAAAAAGCATATCTTTAAATGCTATGTATAAAAAAATATTAAAGTTATTAACTTATACACTGTTTTCACACTAAAACTAAGCCCTGACTGGTGACTGTAGATATATTACATAACACATTATTCTATGTTTTCACTCATAAGATTTTAGAACTTAAAACTTTCCTAATTGGGAAATTTATTTCCAATAGATATTCCCCTCCAAACAGATAACAGCTGTATTCCACACACCTCTGACAAAGAGACTTAAAATCTGCTTAAATTCACGTGTTTAATAACCATCATGCAAAAATAGCTCTTTACCAATAGGACAACACAATCTCTGTGTATATTAAGTAGGGCAGGTGGGTGGGAATTTATGTGGAGGTGAATATCTATCGGTAATGTTTTCAAATTATACAAGTGTTAACTTCTGAGACAATACCTCACATCCAAACACTGAACAGTTTAAGAGGTTGCTCCAGAATTTAAACTATACAAGTTCTCTTCAGAAAATCCATGGAGTGTGACACAATGAAAAGGGCTCCAAAGGAGCATGCTCAAGAGAGGTTACATGTCATCTTAGCAAGGGTATACCTTATACCCACAATGAAAAAAAGGGATAAACAAAATAGCTCACGTTTCACAGGAAGGGACAGTTTGAATAGAATTAGCTAAGCAATGGTATACAAGCAAATATATATATATTCTTGTTGGAATATAATCAGACCATACACTGTCAGGTGTACATGGCTGTTTCCACAAAGTACAAGTGTTATTATGTAGATGTTATAAGTGTTATACTTATTTTTAGAAACAATAGTTCTCTGCAGATTTGTTTAGTTATTGTTTTAAAATTATATGTTGTACAGTTCAATTGTTGTATTATCACATCTTGTTACTAGAACCTTCTAAGTTGTTTTTGTTGTTTTAATTGAGTATTTTTACACCATGATACCTTGTAATGTGTGGAACGTTCTAGGCCTTGGTCAGGCTATCAGTATGCATTCAAAATTAGTTCAAGTTAGAAGCTGAACCAGCCTGCATGGGCTTTGCCAAACAAAAAATTATTTAAAGTTCTGGATACAACTGTGATAACCAACAGTGTAATGAAGGTTTGTAAATGCACTGGCTTGTTTTAATATATTATTTTAAAATAAGTGGACTATACACTGTTTGTTTATTGTTGAAATTTATTCCCAACAAGTCAGACCACTTGCTGTAAAGAATCTTGGTCTATACACACATAAAATCTGATACAGTGCATACACACCTCCACTCCACTGGACTGTAGGAAGAAACACACTGTTTGGGGGATGACTCATACCATACAGAGTCACCACTGCTTTACTTCTCACTTTACTATGCTTAGTCCAGTTACTAAGGAATTCTTCAAGGTCCACCACCCAATTTGCAAAGCTCTCCTGTACTCCACCTGAAAAGAGTAGGGATTTGCACTGGGGTGGTACAAAGTTCCCAGATCCCAATCGGTCCACCTGCTGAAAAAGTCTTACTGAAGAAAGAGCAATGGATAACTGCAAAACTATATTTAAAATCATGCAAGCACAAATCAAAGAAGTTGGAAGTCATTTCCCTTGTGTTAAGTTGTTCCGTGACAGTCACTGGAATTGAACTGTCTACATTAGGCAATTGTGTAATTATAATATTCAACATGAGCAAACCTCCTGTGGTCTTGGAGAGCACCCAATACTGACAGAGGACAAGTGGATAGTATTAGTGCTTTTCATTGCCCTTGACCTGCTGTGGATTTTGGGATATAAGCATACACTGAAAAGCAGCATCAACCACACGACAGGATTCTGTAAGACAGAAAGAGAAAAATTACATACTTATCCATCTCAAAAACAGTGGGACAACCATCAGACTGGCAACCAAGAGGAGTCTAAACCTTGCAGGTGATGAAACATGTAGATGATGAAGATAATAAGTAACAAACATGTGGGAAGTTTCCACATCCCTGCCTGGTAAATCTTATACAAGGACCATTGAAAATTAAATGCCAAAGAGCATGATATGTGAGAAAGCTGATATGAAATGCAAAATGCTCTGTGAGCATCAAGATCAAGGAAAGAATATGTCAATTAGAGAAACTGATGGATCCATCCAGTAAGGTAAGGGAGGAGTCTCAAGGTAGAAGCAAATGTTGGGGGAGACCCCAAAAACAAAAGGTGGGTGGTAAGCAACACCAAACACCTTGAACCAGACACAAGAGCCACTCCAGGACTGAATGATCATGAAGGTGAGAGGTAGAAGAAAAGCCAAAGGGTCACCTTCCCAAATGGTCAAAGTCTAAGAAAAAAGACCAATCTGGGTAGAGGGGTAAAACTAAGATAGAATAGAGGTTCCTCACAGTGAGACAGCTGGCAGGAAGAGAGTAATGGATAGACCAAAATAAAAATTCCACCACTTACAATAACAAAGTAGATGATCAACAGAAATGGGATAAGTAAAAAGCTGTGTGATCAGAGTCTAGCCCAAGGGGTGATAAAACAAACAAATCCAACTTATGAAGAGATAACAATGGTACCTCTGAATTAAAAAAAAACCTTTGGACATGTGAGGATGAAGCAAATGAGGGTAGAGGGAGTCTAAATGTCAAATGAAGAAGCAGTGGAAACCAAAACTGAACTGATCATAGAGGTGCCACCAGAAGTGTCACATATCAGAGCAAAGACATAAGAAAGAAGTCAAATAAGAGAACAGTCATACAGGAAGAGATAAAACCAATCCTATCTGACAGCATTGACAGCCAGAGCTGAAGGACAAGAAACCAGAAGAGAGGAAACTTGGAGTTGAGAGAAATATCAAAGACATTTATCAGAATGGCAACCAGGAGGAGTCTAAATTTTGCAGACCCAACAAAAAATATGGGAGTGGGAGACCAATAAGTGCATAGCATAAGGAGCACATCATGACCCAACAAGTCCCAACATTAGAAAAGTAAGAAGAGAACAGAGCAGAAATTCTACAGGCTAATGTGGTAAAGAGAAGGAAACAAACCTCTCCAGCAAACTCCTCTTGAGCAGAATAAAGCTCTTCAGATATAAAGGTGTAGAAAGATGGGGTAACATAGGATGGCACTGCATAAAGATAAAGCTATAAAAGTTGAGTACTAGAGAGCAAAACAGAAGACAAGAAGTCTGCTTCCCAAACAAGCAAACAAAATTCCAAAAACTGAGAATTAATAGAAGGAAAATAAGAATGCTTGTAACCCAGAACAAAAAAAATTAAAAAGGCATGAAGGATAACGCATGTACTTACAAGTACAAACTTGTTCATGAAAATAATCAAATCAGCATGAACCCCAATATCAGGTGAAAAACAAAATACCAAAGAATTTCAAGTATTATTTTATGAAATAATGAACGAGAAAAATCATAAGATATGGGTCAAAGAAAAAACAAATAAATAAACCTGAAAAAAAAAAATATCCTGCAAAACGTTGAAGGTTGAAAATTGTTTTCAACTGGTATGGTTGTACTCAAAGCAAAACTAGGTGTATGGAATAGTTTATAAAATTTTCTCTTCCTCTCGGTCATTCTTTAACTGTGGGAAAGGAACATCAGTTGAAAGGATGGAAGAATAATGCCCAGCATGCATGAAGAATTTTACAAAATAATGTAAAGTGGCTGTTATGTCCTCAGAATGAATGAGCATCCAGAAGCCATAGTAAAAATAGATTTTGCATTTTAAATTTTGTCACTTGCAGAAGTCACTCTCATTTAAGAGTTCACAAATAATAAAATACTTTTGAAGCAAAAGCCAATATAAAATAAAAACTAAAGTTCTGATTATAATTGCAAATCTCAGTAAATTGAGCATATAGGTCATTTTGTTGATTTGGTGTTTTAATGTGTAAAGCAACTAGGCTATCTGTGCCAACTATCTGGTAAAAAGTTAAAATTACAGTAAAATTATTAAAATTCATAAAAGGAATTAAGGTAAAACAAAACAAAGCTTTTTAATTTTTAATTTTTTCAATTAAAAATATAAATAGCATTAAATACAATTTTTACATCTAGTGTACAGCAGTAAAAGAAAATCTACAGTAATACAAATTGTAAAGGACTTTCCATAGTACAACTGTAATTACCATAACTCACCAGGAAAACTAACAGATAAGTATAAAAATCACTATCAGTCACATGAAGTTGGCTTTTCCAGTCCTGGTTCCAAGTTCTCTGATGCTATGGCCATTTTCAAAAAGTAAAGTAATACAAGTTTTAAAAGACTTGTATGGAAATTTTAATTTCAATTCACCAGGATGAGTAATGGGTAGTTCAAACAGCAGCGCTAGTCACCTGATGTTGGCCTCTCCAGTCCCAGTTTTGAGAAATTTGATATTACAGCCATTTTCCAGCTTCATATCGAATGAGATGTACTTTGATTCTTAAAAGGGAATTACATTAAAAAAAGGTCTAATTTATAAATTAAAAAACTTAAATAGCATTAAAAAGATTAATGGCCTTTACAAACAAAAAACATTTCTATGGTGGACAGTGTCACCATTGCCAATAACACTGTTTAACATTACAGATAAACCTTGAGAGAGAACATGTTTAAAATGGTGCTGTTGTTGAGAGTCATAACAACAGCAAAGACAGTAAAATGTGGCTTATTTTGACCTGAGTGTCACACAGACAACACACTAGTGCATCAGTCCCAGATAAGAGAAAATGATGAGTTAAAAACTGATCAATGTGTAGTCTAGTTAGGACAACTTCCTCTTTCTGATCCTTACGAAAGCAAAATGTCCAAAGTCCAAAAGAGGGTGTTATTTGAAAAAGCTTATTTTCACGTTGCTCACTCCAAGTTGACTGCCAACTGGCATGAAATCGAGCCTTGAATAAAGGACCACAATACATGTATGGAACAGGCATACCAGCAATAGTGCCAGAGCAGACAGATTTAGCTGCAGTGTTGGTAAGTTTGTTACCGTCAATAACAAAATTGCACAATATCCACAAAAATTGGATAGAATTAAATGTTAAAGAGAACTGGGGCAGTCAGTTTTGAATATCAGTGAAAGTAATGTGTGAACTAATATGAAGTGATTCCAGGACAAGTAGAGAATACCACTTAATTTCTATGTGATGCAGGGCAAGAGAAATGGCATGTGGTTCAGTAGTGAACACAAAAGTTGTAGATGGGATCCTGTGCACAACCACCGAACAACAACTAACCATGGCAGAGCCCACACAGTCACCTGATTTTGAACCATTTGTATAAATAGGAATGGAAAAGTTGTTCAAAAGATATTCAGCAAATAACAGACAGTATATCCACTCAGAAGCGTCTGTTTTTCTCAGATGGCTTAAAGATAGGTCACATTTGAGGAATGTAATAAGCCATAGTGGGATGAGCTGACAAGTGAATACAGCAACATTATCCAAGGTCAAACCCAATTCATTCAACTGTGCCTGAATGCGAAGGCCAAAAGGAGCCATGGCATCTTATCTGTTCTGAAAAAGTATGGCTCACCGAGGAAGGAAAACACAACCCCAGGTGGAATGCTTTGATAAGGAACAAAGTTATGAAGCACACAGTAAAGACAGTTGCAAATGGCAGAGGTGCAAAGAAGGTTTATGAGACCTGGTGGAAGATGTGCTGGCTGTGAATTTAATCCAAAATTCCTTCTGGCTTTGAACCGGAAAAGTGCAGAGAGCCCCAGTGAAGGCCGAAGTGCTGGCAGAGCCATAGAACAGTGATCCATAGTCTAATTTCAATCAAATAAGACCACAATATATCTTTAGCATAGAACATCAATCCACTTCCCAAGTTGTGGAAGATAGGACACGGAGGATGTTCAGTGTTCTTGTACATTTGACCCATAGCTGCTTGAAATATGGTAAAAAGATCAGCTTACGATCAAAGATGAGCCCCAAGTATGTTGTCTATGGACCACAGGCAGCACACTTCAACTTCACTGATACGAAGTTCAGGATCAGGGTGAATACCCCATTTGTGGCAAAAGTGCATGCAAATGGTTCTAGAGAGAGAAAATTTAAAGCCGTTTGCTGTGATCCACTTCAGTAAATGAATGAGAGCAGTCTGTAGCTACCGCTCAATATACCTCACATTTGCTGACTGACATGAGATGTGAAAGTCATTGACACAGAGCCCATTTGCAAAAGTGATGGCATTAATCTTTACACTCAAAGCACTGCCCTGATAAACTCCTAGTTTATGTAGAAATGAACAAGAAAGTGTCTAACCCACACAAACTTGAAATCACCTGTCCAGTAAAACATTTTAATAAAAATGGGCAAATGGCCAAGTAACCCATATATATGGAGATCTTGCAAATTGTCATACCTCCATGTTGTATCATAAGTCTTTTCAATGTCAAAGAATATTGATACAAGATGTTGTTGTTTGAGAAAGGCTTAACTGACTGACGTTTCAAGTCAAATCAGGTGGTCCACGAAGGACGCTGTCATTGGAACCCACACTAGATGGGCTATCGTTGGTTGTTTGATTAGAGGAACCAAACAAGACAAGCATTAACCATACTCTCTGAGGTCTTACAGAGACAGCACGTCAAAGCAATTGGACGGTAGTTTGAAAGAATCTTGGTATCCTTCCCAGGCTAAAAGAAAGGGAGGACCAAAGCCTGGCACCAGACATAAGGAATAACATTCTTTTGACATACCCGGTTAAAAACAATTACAAAAACAGCAAGAAAAGCAGAAAATAGATGGCACAGCATTTCATTGTGTACATCATCAGGACAGACTGATGAAGGGCCAGTTTAAGTTCCACCAGTGTAAAGGGACAATTACAGTCACAGAGACAATCAGCTTGAAAGGAAAGATGTGATCACTCTGCCAAAGTCTTGATGGCTAAGAAGATGGAGGAAAAAGCAGAAGTTCTAGACACCCAGCAAAAGCTTTCACCCAGATTATCGGTGATGCTCATGGTATCAGCAACTTTCCAGCAATCAGAGCACAAGATAGAGAAGGGAACAGAATTATGTTGCCCACCGACCTTTCAAATCTTGTCCCATATGACTTTGGAACTGGTGGTAGAAGATGTGCCAGCTGTAAATTTAATCCAAAATTCCTTCTGGCTTTAATGTCTTACCCACGAGCATGTGCATGGGCCCACTGGAAGGTGATGGGGTTAGAGAGTGTGGGATATCTACAGAAAGTATCCCAGGCCCATTTTTAAGCCTTCTGTGATGAGAACACATATGGCTACATCCTCCAAGGGTGTGTCAAGTGGCACAGGGTGGGCACTTGCTGATAAACCAACAGTGTGCCACCCCTCCCTGCACTTGTCCATTACAAAGCCTTTCATATCTGTACAAAGAAAACTGCTGAAAGATTACTGTATAAGCAGGTTTCAAAAATGATTCTTGTAAGAAAAGCTATACAGGATAGAAGTAAGCAATCAGTGATTTGATGTCATCCAGATTAGAACGTAAATCTCAATAGTGCCATTGCATCAAGATGGCCATTTTTATTTATGTGGAGGGGAATTGAGTGAAGAGCCCTTCTGTTTATGACCATGTCTTATTTCTTTACTGTCTTTATTTGAGGGAGGTCTGTTGACCTCCATGGATCCTGTCTTGGGTTGATTGGGCAGGTCTTTGTTGTTGGAAGAGGATTCCATCGACTGAGGATGTGAACAAATGATTGTTTTGTATCTTGGGGGAGTGAAAAGAAAATTTCCATACCAAGAACCAAAGGAAGTGGATCTTGGGATTTCCTAGAATAAATGTAACAGACAAAGATGGGTGTTAACTTTCATTCAACTTTTTTTTTACCATGGAGGTCAAAAAACTTTTCATGTGGTTTGAAAATGATTCTTTTGGCAGCACAGAGAGATCCATCTGCACTTCCACTGTAGTAGTGGAATGAAGTGCAGCAGCATACATCTGAGATGAAGTGGTGGACAGCAACTTTTGAGCCTCAGGGTAAGTAATGTTTTGAATCTTCTTCAAACACTGCACCTCTTTTTCTTCCGAACATTTAGGGTAAAAATGAAAGTCAGATGGGTGAGAGTTATTGCTATTAATGCAATGAGGGTCTGCTTCACACTCATAGGCATCGTGGTTCTTGCAACCACAATGAGCACACATCAAGAAACCACAACGTGGTTGTGGTTGACTGACTGAACTGCTGACACTGGAAACATCTGAGAGGGTTTGGAATGTATGGTCATACCTTGCAATTAAGATAGCCTACCTTGATAGTGAAAGGTGGACGCATTGATGTAAATGTTAAAATGAGGACATTGGTCAGCATCATAATTCTATCTTTGTAAATAGAAATATGCCTCATTGCAGAAACTCCTTAAGTGGAGAAACCAACAAGAATCTCTCAATTGGGGATGTTCTCCAAATCCCTCTCAACAATGACTCCTTGTGATGAATTCAAAGTAGAAAGTCCATCTAGTCCCTTCTGAATGAAAAAGTGAGACATCTGCCCTAATGGTTTGTCTGAAAGAAAATGTAGTAGAAGAAAATGAGGTACAGATGTTGTAGATTACTACACAGAATCTTCAAAAAGTGGTAGTTTACCTGTGGACTGTTTTTCACAATTTTATTTAAGTTTTTATTTAGAGGGTCTATAATGAAAAAAGAATTTTGGTGCCCACTGACTCCACCCACCATGGAGCCTTAGGAGTGAATGCACTACAATGCCAAACAAGGACACTGCAGCAACACCAGAGTTTCGTGAGCATTATACCCAAAATACCAGCATCAGATATAATGTCCACAACACCTGTTGAAAACAACCAACACTGCTACTTGGTTAACACTAGCCAAAGTAAACAAGCCCACCCCAAGGCTGCCCATCTACAGGAATTTAAGGCCAAAGTGGTGTGTTAGGGTTGGATACCTGAATAACCAGGATACTCTCCTCCCCTTCATGGATGGATATTTTTATCCCAGAGGTGATAAACTTAAAGAACAGAACCATCTTCTGTAGGTCCCCTCCAATGTACAGGAATCCCTACCGAGGGGAACATACACAAGATAAATTAACAGGTCTGTTCAATGTAATGCTAAAATACAAGTGCTTAAGGAAAGTTACTGAGCATGAAGATTTTATCACTCTTCTACTCGTGAAGGACTATTACCACATGATATCATCATCAGTACAGTTTGCATTAAACACGTTAATTTAAAATAATACAAAAAATAAGTGGTAGTTAGCTCTTGTCTAATAGCATGCAATTCTCTTAAACAGACAAAGAGGGAATGTAGATGCTCTCTGTGAAGAGGTTAGATATCCAATTCATCATTATATACAATTTCCTGTGTTTATTAACAACTTTTCATGGTAAATAGTAAAAATCAAACTACTGATCTTCAACTACATACTAATCTGTAACTTATAAGATATGTACCTGATTTTCAACAGATACTTACTCAGTTTATCAATACTTTCTTTTACTTTTTCAGGTGTAACTTGGGTTAAAGGTCTTGGTTTGATGTCCATTAAGGAATGAGCAGAAATAGCTTTACTGGAACCTTGAATTAGAGTCGTGTGTAACATGGGTGGCTTTTCCAACCGACCACTTCGAACATCTTGCTAGAACAATGCAAATAAAATAGGTCATTGAGCTATACACAAGTTTTCAGTAGATGAGTACTTTAGAAAAATAATTAGCACATAAAATTCTATAGCTAAAAATAAATTTGGAAACATTTCTTTCAGTAAGGGAAGATAAAACTGAGAAACTGGACCAGAAGCTGTGTTGGCAATATCAAAGCTTATGACTTTAAAAACATTTTCAAATAAAGAATTAATTAAGCCTTAATTTATGAAAGTAAGATAAAATAATTTTTTAGCAAAATATACACTAAATTTTATCATATATTATTTTAATCATTACTGAAAAACAAAATCCCAAATAAATATAGGAATACAAAGTTACTTTCCAATTTAATAAGTTAAATTTACAAAACTTGTACAGATAAATAGTAATACAAAAATCAATACAATTTTCCCCTCTATTCTATGTGAAACTTCAACTTGAAGCAAAGCTACTCAAGGGCTACCTGCATTAGCTGTCAATAATTTTGAAGTGGTAAATTAGAATGAATGCAGCAAGTCAATGTCATCAACTGCCAACACATAGGTTAACTGAAATCAAATAGTGGGATTTAACCATCACTGTTATAAGCACCTATCATCCTAAAGTGTGAATTTTTTGGAGCAGTTACAAGGTGTGAACCATGAAACCTCAGATGCATGGTCTGGCACACTTACCACTGCACCACTCAACCCATTTTCATTTTTCTTCAAAATCTTGAATCAGACATTAGAAGAAAGAAAGAAAAATTTACCTTGGGTATGACAACACTTCTCTGAGCTGCCTCTGTTACTGAAAATGTTAAAAATCACTTGAAAGAACAGATAATTATTATTAATATTCTTTCTTAAATGGCTAGTACAGGCATTTATTAATTTTCAGATAAAAACTTATAAAAAAAAAAAAAGACTTAACTTTAAAAGTTGTTTAACTCCTTCACTGCCATGGGATTATCCATATTTCCCCTCTAAAACACTGCCATGACTACATATATGGGACACACTATTCATCCTTTGACTTAGCCTAGAAGTGTGTGACATTAAGATACAATTTAAGTTTGTAAGTAATTTTTAGAAGTAATAGGTGTTACACAGCAGTTAATTTAAACATTTTTAAATGTACAAATTATTTTACTTACTCACAACCTGAGAACTTATTCATATATGAAAGATTCCGTGGAATTATTTCTAAACTTCACCTTGATACAAGAAGGTTTGGTTTGGTTTCTTTTGAATTTCACACAAAATTACATGAGGTCTGTCTACACTAGCCATCCCTAATTTAGCAGTGTAAGACGAGAGGGAATGCAGCTAGTTATCACCACCTGCTCCCAACTCTTGGGCTACTCTTTAACCAACGAATAGCAGGACTGACTGTTACATTATAATGTCCCCATGGCTGAAAGAGTGAGCATGTTTGGTGTGACAGAGATTCAAACCTATGACCCTTGGATTACAAGTCAAGTGCCTTAACCACCTGGCCATGCCAGGCAATACAAGAAGGAATAAGTGAAATAATAATTTCAGATACATGTTTCAGTCAATACCTAAAAACAAACCTAATACTGGGAGAGCTGATTATGCTATGTAACAAAATGTTTTCACTTTTTCTTGTTCCTGGGCAGAAAGCATTATTTCCCAATTGCTTGTGTCTAAAGTAAATGGAAAAAGACATTTTTCTCTTCAAACTTTGCTTTTGTGACCTGGGTAATGAAATTTTCAAATTTATCCATTTTCCAGAACATTCCAGGTAGATTCAGTGCTGAGTAGCTAATAAAGAAATTTCAAGAACTTTCTAGAATGTTGTAGAAGAGGAGGTAAACACTGAAGATCTAGATTACAATATCAGAGGTGCAGCTGGTGAAAGAAACCCATACTATCCCAACCAAAGAGACCTCAATGACTTGATCAAGCTTTTCACATCAAGGCTCAAGGAGAGAGATTTGTTAGATTAAAGTGTGCAAGTTGCAAGTCAGAGGAAGCATCACCAATGTTTTTCAAGCTTCTTCACTCATCAAAATTGGCTTTGCTTCTGCCACAATGTATCCAGTCTGTGCAAAATAACTAGAATTGCCTGTCACACAAACAAGTGGCACCTCTTCACTTATACCTCATCCAGAAGCCTCAAAGTTGTGCTCCTCCATAACAGAAATAAGTATTCATCTCTTCCCCTGGCTCATTCGATACACCTAAAAGAAAAATACAACAGTTTCAAGACATCACTAAAAGCCTTGAAGTATGATGAGTATGGCTGAAAGATTACTGGAGACTTCAAAATGGTGGCATTCCTGATAGATCTCCAAGGGAACTTTACCAAGGTTCCCTGTTATCTTTGTCTTTGGGACATCAGGGACACCACAGCACACTACAACAGGAAGCACTGCCCACAACAGACCGAGTTCTCTGTGGGGAGGCACAATGTCAAGTGTGAACCACTAGTGGACCTCCAGAAGGTGTTGTTCCCACCATTGCACATAAAATTGAGTCTTATAAAACAATTTGTCACAGTTCTTGATAAGGAGTACATTCAAGTACCTTCAAGATGTCTTCCCTAAGCTGTCTGAGGCAAAGGTCAAAGCTGGTGTCTTCATTGTACAGCAAATAAAGATCTTGGAATGCACAAAATTCCCTAAAAATCTAAGTAAGAAGGAAGAAAAAGCTTAGGGCAGCTTTCTTGCAGTCGTTCGAGGATTCTTGAGCAATCAGAAGGCCAAAAATTATGTGAAACTGGTTGAGGCTTTGAAGAACTACAGCAAATTGTCCCTGAAAGTCCATATCTTTGATGCTCATCTTGGTAAATTCAAGAACATGGAAGCATACTCAGAGGAGTAAGGTGAGCACTTCCACCAAGATATACTGGACTTTGCTGCTACCATGGAGCATATAACAAAAACATGATGGGAGACTATATTTAAGGGATGATACGTGAAAGTGATTTATATTACAGTTGCAAATCTCGAAAAACTACTCACTTGTAAACATTTTTGTTCATTTTTGTGTAACTTTAGTATAAATACATGTAAATCTTGATTCATGTTTTATTGAGACTTGTTCAAACAAAAATGTGCAAATTTGCCTGTTTTTACATAGAAAATAGATTAATTTTAAATTTCATTATCCAGGTCACAAAAGCAGGGAATAATGGCCATTTTTTGTACTTATATAACAAAATTTGTGTTACATAGTGTTATCTATAAACATGGCAGTAAAAGAGTAACTGGTATATAAAAGAATTACAGAAATTAAATTTCCCTGATAGTAAATTTACAACAAACTACATAAACAATATCTTCTGTGATTTTTACGTAATGTATTGTACAATTATATATGTGTGTGTATAAAGGTATCACAGAAACATTTTTTTAAGAAACATAAATCAGTGGAAAAATAATAAATATATTATATAAATAGCAAACTATATGATAAACCAAAACGAATATATTTTAACTAGTAAATTTTAATACAATGATACAAGCATTCATTTATTTTTTTACAAGTTTGTCACATCAAAAACAGTAAATAACTGTGATTGTAATATTTTGGCACAAAGTTATATTTCTTTCCTTCATAAAATAGCCATATAAAACTTTAACATATGTATGTGGTGTCAATAAAATCTACTAGTTAAATTCTATTGTCTGTGTCATATTAACCATTTCAATACTTTGTACCCAAACAAAATAAATACATATAGGTAATTTAATAATAGCATAATAAAATGAAACATTTTAAAGATAACATAATGCTACAATCTTAAATGAAGACTTATAACTAAAACACCATATTGAAAAGTTAACAAGGCTTTAATTCAGTATTCTTTAGTGCTTCAAATGTTAGCTAATTATAAATGTTTAAATTAAAATTCACATTCAAATGAGGCAACAAGTAAGACTTAATAGATCATTTTATCCTAAAGGATTTAAAAATAAATGTAAACATAAAGTTGGCTCAGCAATATTAATGAAGAAAAAACAATAACATGGGAAATGCTCTGCATTCTTAGTGGGTTGCAGAAATAATTTTTGTAAATTTATACTGCTTCTCTTCATGTTTGCAAGGTAACTATAAGGATACAAAAACATGTCATCTTCTCCACTCTCATTATTTTTAAAGCTGTTTTATCATTAAATAGCATAGTAGCTATTACAAAAATTATCTTACTCTATTTAACATTTAAAAGTTGGTACAAAATTATTTCTTAATAACACTGAGTACTGCTCCTAAAATTGCTGAACTGTTAAGATACCAATTTTGAACATGAAAACAAAAGAACACTACAATTTAATGAATCTAAATGTGTAGAAGGGCAGTTGACTCAGTCTTACAAATCTCACATAAAACAATAACAAGATTAGCTTATATGCTTGACAACAATTCTCAAAATCTCCATCTTCATAATTAGTGAACTTGATATGCACCATCAGTGAAACTAAGTCTTGAAAGAATATAATGAAATATACTTTACAACCACATTTGTAACAGAAATTCCAAACGTTGGAAATTATCTTTCATATGTTACTAGAAAAGAAGTGTGAAAATAATATTAAGCAGATGTTGTAAGGAAATAAAATGGATATACGAGTAAAAATTCAGCTAGTTCTGTTAAAAGAAGCATCTTCTACTTCTGCAAATTCATCAGATACTAGAGACAGAAACTGTTTGGAAAGTTAGGCCTTGAAGAAAATGGGTGAGGTACCAAGCAACAAAATTTAAAAGCATGAAATAACCACACGAAAAATAGATATATAGAAAGAATATTCAGAATTGAAACAACTGTCCTGCAGAGAGTTCATATTTCTAAAATCATTACAAAAGGTACATTTTATTGGAAAGTCAAGCACACTTCAGAGAAAATTAGCAATATATTATAAAATAGTCTTCTTGCATCACACCATTCTAGAATCTTCCAGGGAAAAGGGAAATGAGAGAAGGAAAGTCTCTTCAAAAATGGTACAAACATTAAAAATAACTTCTGTCAACAGATGTGTCAGAGGATTTACAAGAAGTTGGCAGAGAAGACAGTGGACAAATTTGTCATAATTTCAATCCTGGAGTCCTTTTCCTGAAGAACAAACTGCTAGAAAAGATACAAAGAAGAAAAACATGCACATAAAGGTAATGCCAATTTTGTCATCTGGCATATTCAGCTATAGACTAAATTTGTAGTGTAATATGTTGTGGTGTCTCCTACAATGATACAGTTAACAGAAAGCTTAAAGGTGTTACTGTATGGAAAACCTTGTCTGGATGTGCGTTCAGTAACTTCGGTAATCACACTAAGAATGTGGCAAGCAGGCAACTAATAGTTTTTAGAATCAGTCCAGAATAGGAGAGCAACAGCAAAGTAAATTAAAGATGTTGGGACTATATTACCTCTGCTTCTTAATATAAGAAGCCATCATTGCATTATTAGATTGGACCAAAAGACATTCCAACTGCAAAACTAGAATGAAATTTGAAACATAGCTCACTACTACAAGAGGATGAAATGAAACTAGGAAAAGAATAAAGTCACTATATCTAAAGCAAATAGGCTTTTATCACTTGTAAATGCAAAACTATAGTCAAAGTGAGGATTCTACTAGAAATACATTATCTATCTGAAACCAATTGTAGGTCAATGGCACTAAAGTGGAAAAGGAAGACCCAGAGGTCCCACTGAAAAGGCAATAAATAAGACTAATTCCTAAGAATTGCTCTCTCATAGTTGAAAATACTGATATCAGTGAAGTTACCCAAATAAATAAGCAAAGCATTTTAATTCTTAGTTTTGTTTTTGACACTGCACTAGTCAAAACCATTATTTCAACAACATTAATATTAGTTTTTCATTCTGTGCTATACAGGAAACTTGCTTTGATCAGAAACAAATGAAGAAGAAGTAGCAGAAAAAATAAACTAGAAGCACGCACTACCACAAAATCATGCATAACCATGGTCTCCATAATGTAAATTCAGAGACAGAAAAACTAAGCCATATTTCCTGAAATTTGGCTTCACCTATGTATAGCAATAATGAGACTGACTAATTCACCAAGCCAGTTACAAATGAATAAGTTTGGTATGTTAGTCCTATATACATTGCACTACTGTAGTTTATATTTCATAACCATGTAATTTTTAAAGCTCTAATCTAGAACTAGAAACTTGCTAAATCTGGTTAATGTCATGTGCAAAATTTGGTGTAGTCTTTCTACATGAAACATGTCCAGTCAAGAAACTTATCAGTTTTAAGAGATAACAGTCTTGTATCCTACTTTAAACTGTGTATATAACTCCTGCTTTACAAATATAACACGAGCCGATACTTTCAGTTTTTAAGATCACATTTCCAAATTGGTTAGCTTCAGAGGAGATTTGTGAATCTGACATTCTTAAGCATATTTTGTTGCACTATACAGATTTGAACCAGCTATCCTAGCTCTAAAAACTAGAGTTCTTCTACAGGACCAAGCCATGCCACCATTACTAATCACTACCCTTATTCTTTTACATATTAGATTCTCAGATCTCTAGTTCTTGGACACAGAACCAATATAAACCCCATAAGCATTGGTTACAAAAGAAAATCACAAGTATCAAATCCCCCATGTAATGATGCCACAATGTGGACAAAATATTCCAATATGTCTACTAATGCTCAATACATGAAGAAACCTAATGTCAGATAAACGATAAAGCAAAATACTGAAACTTCATCTGTGTATGCTTAAAGTAAGGATAACTAACAGTGAAAAACAGAAAGAATTAAAACTAAAAATTACAGTACTAGTTAATTTGTGTCAACAGATGAGTTATTATCTCAGAAGTTGACATCTTTCTCATTTGAAAATGCATTTCCAATTAATGCTCATCTATTCACATGTTCCCACCTTTCCTCCCCATTCTGAGGCACATTTCTCACTTGCCTCATCATTCTCCTACTGGTATAGTTTTTGTTATATAATGACATCATCATATAATGATTCAGCCATGTGAAAGTTACTTCAAGGCTAATAACATGTTAATCTTTTAGCACACATACTAAAAATGTTGTTATATAAGTAATGCTTCTTTAAATTTGTGTTTGTTTATTTAGTATCTGAGTGTTTTCTATAGTTATGTTGTATATTTGATTTGCAGTATTAACATGTGAAGGTATTTTTTTATGTTCTTTGAATCTGGTTTCCATTTTTTTACTTGTTTTTCCAATATAGAAGTTGTGGCAGTTATCACATTGTATTTTATAAATAATGTTGGTGTGGTGTTTGTCAGTGTAGTTTCTCCATAGTGGAGACCTATAGTATAAACAAACAAATGGCCTAAGCATGGGCAACCCAGTATCACCAGTTCTAGCCAATATTTTTATGACACAAGTTGAAACACAAGCAATTAACACAACTATACTGGTACAGATATGTAAATGACACAATTGCAGGATTCATATCTATAGAACACACACTTAATTTTTTCAATCACATTAACTCTATACATCCCAACAATAACTTCACATGTGAACAGGAAAAAAGCAATCATATATCATTTCTTACCTTTAAAATTACAAAAACTGATACACAATTTAAAACAGAAATCCACCAAAAAAATCACCCATACTGAACTATACATTCCTTGGATCTCAGCACACAAAAAAAAACTCAACATACTAAGAAACCAAATAAACACAGCCATAAAACTGTGCTCACCAGATAAAATTAACAATGATTAAACAATAAAACAATACTTCATCAACATCAATAAGTTTCCTCCACAAACTGTGGAAAACATTATATGCACACACCTAGACAAAAATAAATATATCCCACAAACTAAAAACTCACAAAACCATATGCTGCATACCATATGTTCCTGACATCAGCAGAAAATTAACCAAAAAAACTAGTAACAAAATATGACATTCCAATTAATATCAAATTTACTCAAAAACCAGACACAAAACTAAAGGTCTATACTGTGCAAAAACTACACTGACAAACACAACACCAACATTATTTATAAAATATGGTGTGATAACTGCCACAACTTCTATATTGGAGAAACAAGTAGAAAAATGGAAACCAAATTCAAAGAACACAAAAAGTCACCTTCATATGTTTTCAAACAGTGCAAATAAATTAAACACAACATAACTACAGAAAACACCCAAATACTAAATAAGGAAACAAACATAAACAAATGCAAAATTAAAAAAGCCTTACTTATACAGCAACTGAAGCCCCAATTAAACCAATATATAAGGAACACCTTTATACCTGTATTAATAAATATAATCAAACATCAAAGCATGTCCTCTACATTCCTACTCTCAGTTATACAACCCCCTTCAAAGATGTGGTCAGTTATCAATCAGTTACCTCTTTCTTTCTTTGTGAACCTGACGATGACCAAAGAAGGTCAAAATGTTGTTCGCTTCTCTACGTAAAAATTTTATAAACCTAAACCAGCTGTTTTTACATATATATTTTTCTCAAGTGGGTTTTCTCATCATTACTGATTAATATAAATTAACTTTTTATAAACTGAGAGAGTTGTCACATATATCACTTAACCAAATCATACATTTTATAACAAGTTACTAACTAAATGTACTTGGCACAGGGTTCCCAAAGTGTTCTGTTTCAAGAATAAATAAAACCAAAATTAAGGGTAATAAATATTTTTATTTCTTGCTTTTGAAGTTCACATGGTGACAATCTACTGGGTCAAAATCTTCCAATATAATTTCATTTAATCAGCAAATGAATAAACAGTTAGCTGTAGTTGTCTCATTTGTGTCCGTTGGTGTCGATGACGTTCTCTATCCTGGACCCTTATTTGTTGTCGTTGCTCCTGGGAAATATTAGCCCTACGCTGTTGCTGTTGTATTCTGTTTCTAGATCTTATTTTTTGCTGTTGCTCTTCAGACAAACTTGACCTATGTTTTTGCTGCAGTTCTCTGTTTCTAGATCTTATTTGTAACAGTTTTTCTGCAGACAAACTGGACCTATATTTTTGCTGCTGCTCTTTATTTTTTGACCTCATCTCAAGCCGTTTATCTTGGGACATATTAAGCCTGTTTTTGTAAGCCCATTCACGCTTCCTTTTCCGTGTCTCAACCAGTTTTTCTTCATCTGTTATACCAGTTGTTGACATTCTCTTTCTTGATGTAAATCCTGTTAGACAAAAAGAGATTCCATTTGGGAAATAGGGACACCTTGGTAAGAAAAAATGATATTCAAAATCAAAGGTGGACAAGTAAAACGCACAGAATTTTCAAAGGGCTTGATAACTTTGTTATTTTCATCATTAAAACTCCTTACATGCTACATTATTTATGGGCAAATTCTTTTGCAATAACAATATTCAAACAATACCTGACAAGCTTGGAGTAGGCTGCAAAATTGATGTGTTGGAACAGAAGGCACATTCATTACTAAAGGTGTGCCTTGGTTTTACTTTTCCCCTCCCCTTCAATCTAGGCCTTCAGTGTGAAAAATGTCAGAAATTGGAAAGGCATAACTTTGCCAAAATCATCACATTTAGAAAATCCTTTTCAAAAGTTATTTCTCAACCAAATTTTATCAAATAACTAAAAAAATAATTCTGAAAACCTGCTCTATATTTTTATTGTGTTATTTAATATATTAGATATAAAGTATATGCACATCTTTTTGTAGAAAACAGGCAATATTTACAATCAGCATTTTTTCACATTCTTCCATGACTTCTAGCACATGCCACACATACTGGATCTTTGAATTGTCTATATCATCAGATAGTAGAGCTCAAAACCTTTAAAATGATGTACAGTACATAAATATCATGTCAACAGAAAGCATCAGAACAATCAGTCAAAATAGATTGTATTTTACAATCTTTAATTTATAAGTGAACATAGCCACTTAAGCTTGATACTTTTAGGATTATATTGGCATAGTATTTGGAGAGATTGGTTGAAAAATTATGAAGTTTTTGCAAAACAACCTGATTGTGCATAATTGTTCATTCAAATACAATTATACCTGATGTGTATACCTTCTAGGTAGCAAAAGACACTTAATCAAAATCATGCAATGTTGTAAGCCTACAGAATGCTTAATTCTTCTCATGATTTATGGCACTCATTCTTATCACCTATGTGTTGATCCAAGAAAATATCTGTTCTTTTGTGATGTCCACAATAACAATAAGCCAATCTTGTTTTGACAATTAAGCACTGACAAATCAAGATATAGTTCTTTTAATGACCCTGCATATTTTTACTGATTACACATCAGTATGAACGGTAGCATTAAACATCCATTACGTGATGTAATTTTACTGTCTACTAACTGACTGACAACACACTACTATATAGTAGTACCAAAGGTTAAAAGAGTAATTCCTACAAGTAATCTTCAACCCACCCTTATGGGGATAATGCTTAAATAGTATCTAGTTTTAACTTAAAGAAATTAATGTAATTTGATTTAGTTTATTTATGAATTTTTTCTGTTGTAAAAAATACAAAATTACATTGAAAAAACAACTGTTTAAAAATATTTTTAAAAGTTTTCATTTTAGAATTTCAGTTTCTTTTAATGAAACTAATTTTTAAAAGTATTAATTATTTCCCTGAAAGGGGGCCAAACACCATCTGGAAGGGGTCACCTGTTTTAAACACTTGCACCACAATATACTAATAGTTTGTCTTTCAGTCAGTCAGTAGACTCTAAAATGAAACCACAAAGAATATTTAACATTGCAATCTGTACTGTTATGACATTATTAAAATGTGTGCATACCATAAAGAATTATGCACTCTGTAGACCACAATGGAGTATGACATGTGAACTTCAAAAGCAAGAAATAAAAATATTTGTTACTCTTAATTTTGGTTTTACTTACATTTAAACCAGAACACATTTGGAAACCCTGTACAATTACACCTAGATTTATAAATTAACTTAAATGATTTTTTTTCTTATTGCTTCTATCATGAAACAAGTTCTGCAGTTGATAGAGTCCAAACCTTGCCACTCAATATTTACTTTCTACTCAAATCCAACTTAAAATTGAACAATAAATCTAAATATTTGTAAATTAAATATATTTTAAGAAAAAAAGGAGTTCAACAACTTATATATATAAAATAAATTTAACATTTTATTTTACTTTATTAACTTAAGTTCCATTTTTTAAATCTGTTAAAAACATCATATACTTTCTATAGAAGCAGTTCTTTAAGTTACAAATCAAACTTGATCCAAGATAATTTTAAATTGCAATCAGCCATTTTCTTTTTTTCTGGTGAGCTTTTAAAAGTTATTACTGGCTTTGAACAAGATCTGGTCTCAATCTTGAAAATGTGTAACCAGTGATGCCCTCTGGTTTGAATTGTAATAAAAATTATTGAAAATCACATATACCTAAAGACTTCTCTAAAAAAGTGCAGATAAAGGAATTAACAGTGTAATTTATTGCAGGGCAAGGCAAAGCACAGATCCTAACCAATAAAAGGTTCAAAGCAATCTCATTTCAACTTTCAGATTTAAACCCAACCATTTTGAGCAAAATAGCATAATTACATTCATTTTACAAACTGTCAAAAGATAGAATGTAATTTATTTAACATGTGCATAAATGCATACACACATACCTGCAGTTTTAGCTTGCCCTGTAGTTGACTGAAGTATGGTGATATCCTTTGGTAATGACCCCGTTATTACTCCTGTATTTTTTTCAACTAGAAGCTTAGAAGCACTGCTTTCTCCACTCATGGTCTGAGCTGATGATGGCTTAGAATTTTGTGGGCCCTATCAAAAGCAAATCTGAAGTCTTAAAACACAACAAATTATACATCTCCACAATAAAAAAAAATCTTTCCCAACTTCACTTGTTTTTTTGGATGTACAGGTTGAGCACCTGAACATGACAATGACAATTAAACCAACACTTTTTTTTTACAGCATCTTAAATATTTTGTAAAGTCCTGTTTTTAGTTATTTTTGTAAAATTAAAATATAGAGTTACACTGAACACTGGGTCACATGCTTACTACTTTTTTTTGGACAAATGTCAGAGCAAAAACAACACTTAAGTTAAAATAATGTCTAGTAATTAGCTTCTAGAATATCTTTGTAAATAAGTTAGAAACCTTCCATATATATATAATAAATTACTACTTTTGGTGAGATGACTAATAATATGATGTTATGCCACAGCATGAATAATTTGTTTCTAACATTTTGTTTTCATACAAGTTCATTCCCAGCAATTTAGGCAATACTAATTTATATGACAAAATCATACATCTCATCCACAGCAATTATTTACAAAATCTTGTCACAATCAAACTTTGGGTTCCACAGTACAATACTAGATTTCTCTATCAATACAATGGTCACCTGCACTAGCCTTACCTCTAAAGCCAGAGGTCTTGTAACAATGCTAGTTGGGAGGATTTTCCCTACTCCTGTTGATGGACTAGTTGTAATTCGATTACCAGAATCTCCTACTTGTCCAATTCTGAGTACCTCACCTTCATGTGAAGTATATATGATCTTAACTTTCTCATTTTTGGAGGCCCTCTGTGACAAAATGTATTTCATTACTTTATCATATTCTTGCTGTGCTTGTCTATATGCTGCAACCTGTACTGGAGAAAGGACTTCTTCAAAGCATTCCATGTAGAGAGCATTTTGTTCAATATGTGAATAGCCTACTGTAATGGGTCTAATCATATTTTTACTAGGTGACATTGTAGGTGTCATATTTAATTGTTGTTTTTCTATTAATTCTACCTTTAATGCTTTAGAAAGGTTTAGTTTTACTGTAGAATCCTTCCTGGGTTCTGGCTCTGGTGTTTCACTTCTTACCCCTTCCAACAGTCCATATTCCCTCACGGCACGCTGAATCTTTTCAGCAGCAAGAAGAGCTGCTTTACGAGATGCTCTTCTAACTGGTTTCTATGACAAATAAACAACAAAGATATTTAAAGATATTCTAAGACAAAAATTCAGGTCAGACTCAAAAAATAAATATGTTCAATTTAAGCAGTGTTGTATGTTATGATATGCACAAGTATATTAATGAAATTTTGGTTTTCAGGAATTTGTTAGTTCACAAAATGTGCAACTTCATAAATGTATCAGTGAAATGTTAATGAATACAGTTGTTGACATATATATTCATTTATACAATTCATACACATAGATGTACAAGGACAAGTTCAAGAAGTTTCTAATATTTCAGAAATGTTTAAATGGTAGGCAATCCAATATAAATATTTTCCAGCAAAATTTCATATTTTATTTTCATAAAAGTTATAATTTTCCTATACTTAAAATGTAATTCCAATGGATAATTACTTCCTCTCACAAATAGCTATTCTTCTTCATTGCTACCCTCTATACTCAAAAAGTTTTTCACATGCAAATTATCATGCAACAACCCTCATCAATGGGAATGCAACACACCATTCGGACACGGGACTCCCTTTATTTAATTCCTCCAAATTATCATTATTAGAAAATGGAAGTGCTGGTTTTCAGTGGGAAGGAGGGGTGAGAGGAAGAAAGTGCCAATTGAAAATATATTTTTAATATGGGAAAATTATAACTTTCAATACAGTACTTTCTCTCTCTCTCTCTCTCTCTCTCTCTCACAGATACAATAAAAATCCCACAATGAATGGGTGGACAGACCAGTGCAGGGAAAGAAAAAAGCACCTTATAAAGCATTTGAGGAGCATCCAAAAAGTGAAAATCCTTGCGGTAAAGGATCCTACATGGGAGACTGTACCACATGTATACCAGGTATACTGTATGTCTAGTGTGGAAAGATATGTTGCAAACACAGGCAGAAAAAGAAAGGAGCCCATTCAAAATGGAGAAAACAATGTTTGGACAGGATCAAAACTACAGGATATCAAAATCTAAATTGCTTGGGTGACAGTAATGTAGATTAAAGTAAAAGAATGTGACCCAAGAAGTAGTGTGGCTAGGGTGTGATCAGCTGTACTGTGAAAGTCAACTGCATCCAAAACCCAGCCATCTGGAATCAACATACATTTTTTTAAAATGAGGATCATATAATCAATAAGTAAACTACAAACCTAAGTCCACCCACCAGGAACTGATATGCATGAGGAGGTATAAAAAAAGAATCATATAGACAACTCAATTGCAATCCAAGAACCAGGTAAGAATAGTGCAGAAGATCATACATTCACATCAAGTTTAGCAGACCAGAGATAATTGTCATGCCCATCAATCTACAAACAAGGCATGTAAGAAAGTTTATAATAAATTACCAATTCAGCAACTGGAAACCCAAATGATCAGAATAATCAAAATGTTATCACACTGTGCAAAATCTCACTCAAAACCAATCAGACAGGAACCATTCTTCGGCAGAATCATCCTCAGTATATTTAAAACTTTTAGGGGAAGCACAAAAGAGAGAACTGTAGCAACCTGCATGTTCATCCACAATGATCCACAACACACTAGCAGTGAACATGAGGCCATATGACTGAGGGAAAAAGAGACACCAGTATTACATGTGTGAGGAACTCATGTTGACTGGTGCTGCTCTGAATCCAAAACCTAGCCACTGCACACCAACATGCATGTGAGGATAGGATAAGGGATCCCAATCAAAGGTGTGAACTGCAATTTTTATGGCTCATTCCAAAGCTACAACATCCCTTCAGATATACAACATAAGACTGAAGGATGTCTCACCCATGAAAAGTAATCAAAGAGAAGAGGGATGGGTCCAATACAGTTGGGAGTTGAAAAAGATACCCCCAAAAGACAAAAATGTTAGATAGATAACAGGAAAGACTTCTCCAGCTGGAAAATCTAACCACTTAAGCTAAATGGGCAAACAGATGAGTATGTTGTGATGACTCTTGTTTGGAATGAGCCCACAGAAGTTGTAAGTACAATCCTCCAATATGCTAAAGTCATGTAAAACTTTGACCCCCCAACAAAAGACTGATGGATCTGAAACAAAGTTGAAGGGTAAGGCATGAAACTGGTACCCAACCCTGTGATGAACACAGCTAAAATAGCATATGAGGGATCAAAACATAAAATTGGGTATAAAAGCAAGAAACATGTATCTTGGGCATCTACAGTCCAGAAGAAGTGGCCCACCAATGTGTGATAAATAAAAAACATCTTGATTATAGTGTTGCCAAATGAGAAGTGATCAGGAGGGTTTGTTGCACTCTTACTGACAGAGGGTTGTCACATAATAATTTACATGCAAAACACAGTTGATTGGTTGGTTGATTTAGTGTTTTATGGCACAAAGTAGCTAGGCTATTTGGGCCAAATGTCCGGTATAAAGGTAAAAATAAATTAAATGTAGTAAAATACATAAAAGGAAACGAAGGTAAAATAAAACTGCACTGAAAAACAGAAAAAGCATAAAACCAAAGTTGACACCTAGTCTACAATGTTAAGAGAGAAAGCAGAGTAAGAGAAGTTGTAAATGACTTTCTCTAGCATAATGGTAATGATCACAACCTACCAGGAAGACTAACAGGTAAGTACAAGAACCACCATCAGTCACCTGAAGTCAGCCTTTCCAGTCCTGGTTCTGGGTTATGTGTCATAATAGCCATTATCAAAAAAAGTTTTAAAAGAAATGTAGGAAAATCATAATAATAATTAGCCAAATGTCCAGTAAAAGGGTAAAAGTAAAGTAAATGTTATAAAATTTATAAAAGAAAATGAAGGTAAAAACAAAACAGCAATTAAAAACATAAAATGGCATAAAACCAATGTTGACATCCAGTCTACAAAGTTGTAAAGGACTTTCTGTGGCATAATGGTAATGATCATAACCCACCAGGAAGACTAACAGGTAAGTAAAAGAACCACCATCAGTCAGCTGAAGTTTGTCTTTCCAATCCTGGTTCTGGGTTATGTTTATTATGGTCAGTACCAAAAGGCAGAGTAATAAAAGTGTTAAAAGACATGCAGCAAAACTGTAATAACAACTTGCCAGGACAACTAACAGGTAGTTGAAACAGCAGCGTTAATTACCTGAAGTTGGCCTTTCCAGTCCTGGTGTCGAGTTATTTAAAGTTCTGGCCATTTTCCAATTTTAAATTCAACTAGAAAGATTGATACTCTTAAAAGGGAACCACAATTAAAAAGATGTAATGAATAAGTATCAAACACTTAAATGAGATTAAAAAGATTAATGACCATTAAAAAACTAAAACCTTTATCAAGGTGAACAGTGTCACCATCACCAATAACACTGTCCAATGTTACGGACAAACCCTGGGATAGAACAGATTTAAAATTGTGCCATCGTTAAGAGTTGTAACGATAGCAAGAAAGTAAAATGTGGCTTACAGTGACTTGAGTGTTACAAAAACTACACACTGGTGCAACAGTTCCAGATAAAAGAAAAAGATGAGTTAAAAAACTATAACCAGTCTAGATAGAACAACTTCCTCCTTCCAAACCTCCCGGAAGCTTGACAGTCAAAGCCCAATATAGGGTTTCATTTGGAAAAGCTTGTTGTCACGTTGCTCACTCCAAGTGAACTGCCAGCTGGCACAGAGCCAAGCCTTAAATACAGGACTATAGTCCATGTACGGAAAAGGCACAAGGGTGATAGTGCCAGAGCAGATAGATTTAGCTGCAGTGTCTGCAAGCTCATTCCCACAAATACCAACATGGCGTGGTATCCAGAAAAGAAGTAGATGTTAATGAGAAAAGGGCCAGTCAGTTTTGAATATCAGTGAGAACAGGGTGTGAGCCAACATGAAGCGATTCGAGGGCAAGTAGAGAACTAAGCAAGTCAGTATAAATAGTGTAGTTGGACTACTGCTTAGCTTCAATATGATCCAGGGTAAGAGATATGGCATACAATTCAGCAGTGAACACAGAAGTTGTAGAGGGGATTCTGCTCAATGTATCTCATGTTTGATGGCTGACACGAGATGTGAATATCATCGACATAGAGCCCATTTGCAACAGTGAGAGGGAGTTGTTCCGTGATAGCATTTATCTTTATACTAAAAAGTGTGACACTAAAAACACAGCCCTGAGCAACCTCAAGCTCCTGTAGAAAAGAACGTGAAAGTGTTGAACCCACACAAACTTGGAATCTCTTGTCCATTAAAAAATTGTTAATAAACATGGATAAATTGCCACGTAACCCATATATATGGAGGTCTCGCAATATGCCATACCTCCATGTTGTGTCATAAGCCTTCTCAATGTCAAAGAACATTGTTTCAAGATGTTGTCATTTGAGAAAAGCTTCTCTGATTGATGTTTTAAGTCGAATTAGGTGGTCCGTGGTGGAGTGCTGTCGTCGGAACCCACACTGGGTGGGCAAGAAGAGGTTGTATGATTTGAGGAACCAAACAAGATGAGCATTAACCATCCTCTCTAAGGTCTTACAGAGATAGCTCGTCAAAGCAATTGGATGGTAGTTTGAAGGAAACTTGGGATCTTTCCCAGGCTTAGAGAAAGGTAAGATAATTGCCTGGCACCAGGCATTAGGAAAAACCTTCTCCTGTCAGATCCAGTTAAAAACAATCAGAAGAATATCAAGAGAAGCATGAGACAGATAGCTCAGCAAGTCATATTGTATATCATCAGGTCCAACAGATGTACTGCCAGACCAATGAAGGGCCATTTTAGTTCCACCAGTGTAAAGGGACAATTATAGCCAAAGAGACAGTCATGTTGAAAGGAAAGAGGTGAGCGCTGTGCCCAAGTTTTGATGGCCAAGAAGGTGGGGGAACAAGCAAAAGTGCTAAATACCTGGAGATGCTCTTCAATAGGTACATCCCCAATTGTCCTTGAATTCAAAAAGTTTGCTGTGTTGGGATGTGAATGTTTCAACTAATATGTCTCCAGATCAAAGCTTTTTTACTGACTTTGGAAAGCCAGCAAGTCCCTCTAGTCCTTTCTGAATAAAAAAAGGGGGCATTTGCCCTAATGGTTTTTCTGAAAGAGAATGTAATATAATAAAATGAGGTACGTGTGTTACAGATGTTGAAGATTGCTGCTCAGAGTCTTCAAGATGTGGTTGTTTACCTATTGACTGTTTTTTCACTATTTTATTTAAACATTTCATAGGAGCATCCATAGGAAAAAAGAAAAATTTCGGTACCCACTGACCCCACCCACCATGGAGCCCTACGACGAGACGCAATACAATGTCATGCAAGGACATTGCAGCAATGCCAAAAAATTTTGTGAGCACTATACCCAAACACCAGCATCAGACACAATGACCACAACACCCACTGAAAACTTCCAACACTGGTACATGGTTGACTCTAGCCCAAGTGGACCAGCTGACTGACCCAAGGGGGGCCAACCAAAGGCTGCCCGTCTACAGGAATTCAAGGCCAAAGTGGTATGTTAGGGTTGGGCCCCTCAACAACCAGGATCATCTCCTTCCCTTCATGGGTCGCCATGCACAGAAAACACATGAGTGGATGTTTAGTTCCCAGAGGAGGTAACCAGAAAGAACAGAACCTTCCCTGGGAGGTCTCCTCACCACATACAGGAATCCACACCAAGAGGAAGATATAGTTGAATCACAGCAATCAGGGAATATGTGGGCACTTAAAGCTTGTAGCATGAGCAAAGATTCTTAGATATAGAGAGTACCAATGAACTAGAAAAGCTATATCTGTCAGTGGAGGTCAGGTACTGTATTGGAATAAACCAATTATGATTATAAATGTGTGTATGTGTCAAAAATATTTTATCCATAAAATCAAGATTCAGAAAGAATTAAATACTGTCAGAACAAGCTGGAAAACTATACAGCTGCGTTCTTCCAGAATAATATAATAAACATGGGATAAAAAATTACCTCTTCTTCCTTTTTTGTTTCAGTGGTAACTTGATGGGTATCCTTATCTAAGCTCTGCTTATCACTATTAGAATTATTTTCCCCTTTCTTTCCTTCAACATCACCATATTCCCCTGTGACATCAGAAACATCTACAGCAGGAACAGATTTCTCCTTGGAAAGATACAGAGATGGCAATGCACTTGCTTTTAAGTTTCTTTTTAAAGTTCCATAATCTTTCGATTTGAAGTGCAGAGAACACACTCTAGTTTGATCAGATATTTTGGAGTCATCTATGTCAAGCAAATCAATCCATTGGTCTTTCACAAAGTCATCTTTAGGAAGAGGATGAAAAACTAATCCTAAATTTAATTCAGAATTACTTTTACAAGAACCTGCTGCACAAACCCTCATTTTGTTAGCTACTTCTCTGTCTCAACGTACAGGTTCCAGGTTAATATTTTATCACACACCAAGGAACGTTTTGATCCACAATAATATTACAACTGTGAAATAAATAAAGTATATAAAAATTAATAGCATTCATGAATAAACACAAAGTACTGTAAACAATATAAAACATTAAATGAAAAATAATTAAAAAGTTGTTGGCAAGATAAATAAATTTAATTTACCTACAAATTTAAATTTTAAAATACAGAATTGAAACTAAGATGAATTCTAAATGAAAACACAAACCAGTTAGAGAAGAAAAAATCCTCTAGCAGTAGCAAACATTAATCAGTTAGTTGGATATCTTCACTGATAACATTTTGCATATAACATATAATTTGGTTGATGCCTAAATCAACCTATTAAACACAAATTTCAAGAAATTAGTATATAAATATTTCTCATTCATCCAGCTATTATAAGATTTAAATATAGAATTTATAAATATCTAACCAATAACATTTATTAATAAAATATACTCAGCTTGTGACCCCTAAGAAATGAAACCACAATTCAGCTTCCCTCCCCTAATTTATTGAATGCTAAAACCTGCTTTCACCTTGATTATTGGTATTTTTTTTAACATATCCACAGTTATAATAAGACAGTTGAACAAAACATACATGTGGATGCTCAGCTACATATGTATAAAAAAAACTACCAGTGTAAAATGTAAATTTGAGTTAAGTGCAATGATAAAGATGAAGATGGTTGATAAAACACAAAATATTTTAACTTTCAAAAAGTTTGAACATTTTGAAATAAAATCTGCAAATGTAATCATATTTATAAACTAATGCTATATTATCAATAATTCATTTAGATATTCAATAAGGTGGTAGATGCAAGGAAAAATTTATGGACAATGTCATGAGTGTATCATAAATTATAATTTGCATGAGATATAATTATTTTTAACAAACAACTCAGTTACAAAAGTGTAAATTTATAATAATTTTAGGTCTAAGGAGGTTTGTAAGTCATTAAAGTGTTGAATGGTCTTTAGAAATTAATAAATTTTATTTAGTGTAGAATACAAGGTGTGATAATCCAGCAATAATAAAAGAGAAACCATTACAGAAACACTGTAACCTGTGGTTTCAATATGTGAATGAATAAAGGATGGAGGGTTCTGTCTAAAACTTCTAAATGTTAGACTTTAGTTTTCATGTGTCGTTTTGTTTTGTCAATGTACATCGCCTTACAGTCACTACACATATACTTATACACAAGCCCTGAAAGTAGAAGTGCAATTATTTGATATTTATATTGGAATAAGTATTTAATGCAGAGATTATGTTTATATATTAGTCTGAGCTTTAGCTCCAACTTCTTCAAATTATACCTAGTCATGTCACTTTTAAACAGAATTTTTCATCTTTTTGAATTACCTTATTCTACATAGAGAAATTAAACACTTGAATTAACACAATAGCTTCCTGATTGACTTCCTGACAAACATAACTCACAAGTT
The DNA here is from genome assembly GCA_011833715.1 of Carcinoscorpius rotundicauda. Taxonomy (NCBI): domain Eukaryota; kingdom Metazoa; phylum Arthropoda; class Merostomata; order Xiphosura; family Limulidae; genus Carcinoscorpius; species Carcinoscorpius rotundicauda. The sequence goes on along the minus strand of CM022396.1, from coordinate 42,277,399 downwards.
TCTAAAAAATAAATTCCAGCTACATGCTAATGTCCACATCATTCACAAATTTTGTCTCAATATTTGCCTTTCTTTAATGGGCTTACAAATCTTAAAAATTACAACATTTTTTCTCCTTAATGAAATCTACCTGATTCAGCTCATTTTTGGTAAGTAAACATTTCTTGTTCAATAAACCATTTTCATCTTTGTTATTAGACTTGATACCCCCTACATGAGCATGTTAGTGAACAGGAGAGTATGAATAGAGGTATTATTAGATAAATTTCTGATTTAAGAAAATGTTAACTTCCAAAACATACTTACTTCCACTCACACTACAGTTAGAATCTAACACTGAGAAGGTAGAGTAGCTGGTGAGGGCATTATCCATAAAGAAAACATCTGCACAGATCATGGACATGCCAACAGAATATTAGCATCCTAGTGAAGAAATCACATTATATCTAGAACAGGTATGTTCTTCACCTGGATCTTAATTCATTTACTTTGGGTGAAATTTTACATGATCTATTATTACTATTAGCCAGGCCCCAACTAGGTTCCACTGGTCAGGGTTGGAATTATACGGCCACAGTCACCTATACCTAACATTGGTGACTAGAATGATTGGACTGCAATATGTATGTGTACTTGTAATTGGATTCCAGCCTGTATCCATACAATGACAAGTTCCAAGCTACCAGAATTATAACAAGAGGGTAAGCAACATCAAAGAAGTCTGAAAAGCAACACCCCAAACTCAGAATAACAGTATTCTGTATGCCATACTCAACCTGAGAAAACAGAACTATTTTAGTCCAAAATTATGAACACCCATCTTCTCTACCTAACTAAGTGGGCAGGGTAAATTCTTCTTGACTAGAATTATGTAGAAGATGTGGAACAAAATGTGCTCATCCAAGGACTTGAGAATGGGACTACTCTGCATTTAGAATTATGAGACAATGGGCCTCTCCCACAAACAATGTACACAATAAATATTGGTTAAAAAAAAATGGTCATACTCAACCCAGCCACAGCATAGCAAATGTCAAATCTAAACTGGTACTACAGTTGGCTCTCTCACATGTTAGCGTCTCTCTTCCCAACACCTGGGGAAAACATCCAGGAGCCAAGGTAGGAGAACCCCTCAACTTTGTCCTTTTTTCCAAGAATGGAAAAATTATCTCAAATTCTCTGGAGGAATGACCTCTGTTCAGCATCCCAGATACTGAAAAACGTGATAAGGACTTGCTAGCTCTATCTGTAGAATCTAGAAGGAATGCACGTGGGGAAGTCCTGATGAAAAGTGCTCTGGAAACAATGCAACCTAATCCAAATTTATTCAGTTCAATGCTCTGTAGAAATGAGGTGTTCCGTAAGACTACCTATAGACTGATAGTATTCTGGTAATATGCTGGATCACTATTCATGGAGTACCATGAGTAAAGCATAGAATAAACCCTGCCCGTTTCTACTGCCTGGACATCATTTGCCACAGACTGCAATCCTGTAAAAACAAGATAAGGAGCTCTAAAGATAAAGTAGAGAGAAAAAGACTGATAAAAATATTCCACCTCAGTATAATCTATCAGATGTGATTAAGAAAAATACAGGTGTTAGTTGGAAACCCTCAGATGAAGATACTGCCAGATAATGCAAATAATTTGAGATAAAAGTAGGGTGGGAGTTCCACATACCAAGCTTGCACAATGTCTTCCAGTGGGTATTTCCCATAAAAAATGGAAGCAAACTGATAGATCAATAGCAGTAAAGGACTGACTAGATGCATGAAATAAGTAGAAGAACCAGTACTGAAAAGAGAAAGGTTGTGATCAAAGAGCATACCCTCTACAAAGCAACCCCTCCCATCAATATCAGCACTTCCCCAGAGGAAATGATGTCCATTAAAGTCCCTCAGGATTTCAAAGAGAGTTGGCAACTGTTCAATGAGAGCATCAAAGGCTGATTGATCACAGGTCTCTCCAAGCAACAGGTAGAGAGAACAAACAGTGATGGTGTGACCTAAGGAAACATGAATGGCTATGGCCTCCAAGGGTGTGTCGAATGGCAAAGTCAGGATGGGCACATGCTGATCAACCAACAGTGCCACCCCTCCATCACACAGCGTGTCATTTCTATGCAAAGAAAATTGCCAAAAGATGACTGTATCAGCAGGTTTCAGAAATGTTTCCTGTAAGAAAAGACATACAGGATAATGAGAAGCAATCAGTTATTTGATGTCATCCAGATTAAAACGTAAACCTCAACAGTGCCATTATTTCAACATAGCTATTTTTATTTATGTGGAGCCAAATTGGGTAGAGTCCTTCTGTTTATGACTATGTCTTATTTCTTTATTGTCCATATTCGAGGAAGGTCAGTTGGAATTCTCTTACAACAACAAAGGCCTGTCTAATCGACCCAGGATGTGAACAAATGATTGTTTTGTATCTTGGGGAGTGAAAAGAAGATGTATCTGACCAAATGCCCATATCCAGAACCAAAGGAAGTGGATCTTGGTGTTTCCTGGAATGACAAAGATTGGTATTGGCTTTGATTCACCAACATCTTTTTACCATGGAGGTCAAAAGACTTTTCATATGGTTTGAGAATGATTCTTTTGGTGGCATAGAGAGATGTCTCTGCACTCCCATTGTAGTAGTGGAATGAAGTGCAGCAGCATACATCTGAGATGAAGTGGTACACATCAACTTTTGAGCCTCATGGAAAGTAATGTTTTGAATCTTCTTCAAACACTGCATCTCTTTTTCTTCCAAACATTTAGTGCAAGAATGAAAATACGATGGATGAGAACCATTGCAATTGATGCAATGAGGGTCCGTTTCATACTTGTAGACATCGTGGTCCTTGCATCCATAATGAGCATATGTCAAGGAACCACAACATGATGTCTTTGAGTGACTGAACTGCTGACACTGGAAACATCTGAAAGCATTTGAAATGTATGGCTGTGCCTTGCACTTAAGATAACCTACCTCGATGGTGGCAGGTGGAAGCATTGATGTAAATGTTAAAATGATGATACTGGTCAGCATCATAATTCCATCTTTATGAGTAGAGATACACCTCACTGCAGAAACTCTTTGGGTGGAGAAACCAGTGAGAATCTCTCAATTGGAGATGCTCTCCAAATCCCTCTCAACAATGACTCCTCGTGACGAATTCAAAGTAGCATGAGGCATAACCTCAATAGGTATATCCCCAATTGTCTTTGAATGTAAGAAAAGTTCAATGTGTTGAGATGTGGATGTTTCCACCAATGTCACCTGAGCAAAGCTTTTTGACTGACTTTGGAGAGCCAGCAAGTCCCTCTAGTCCCTTCTGAATGAAAAAGGGAGACATCTGCCCTTAAGGTTTGTCTGAAAGAAAATGTAGTATAAGAAAATGAGATGCAGGTGTTACACATGTTGTAGATTGCTGCTCAGAATCATCAAGTAGTTGTTATTTACCTATGGACTGTTTTTCACTATTTTATTTAAGTTTTTATTTGGAGGATCCATAATGAGAAAAGAATTTCAGTGTCCACTGATCCCACCCACCATGGAGCCATACAAGGGGACACACTGCAATGCAAAACAAAGACTGTAGCAATGCCAAGGTTTCATGAGCACTATACTCAAATACCAGCATCAGATACAATGTCCACAACACCTGTTGAGAACATCCAAGTGGACCAGCCAAATGACTCTAGAGGACCACCCCAAGACTGCCCATCTGTAGGAAATCAAGGCCAAAGTGGTGTGTTAGAGTTGGACCCCTCAACCACCAGGATCCTCTCCTCTGCTTCACGGATCACCATGCATGACAAACAAGTGAATGGATGTTTAGTTCCCAGAGGAGATAAACTGAAAGAACAGAACCTTCCTTTGGTGGTCCCCTTACCATGTACAGGAATCCACACCAAAGGGGGAATGAGTGATACAGATCATCTTTATACACACTTGGTCAACATAACCAGTGATAAATCCTGGAAAACTGAATGATCCCAATGAATCAAAAGTTGTTGTCCAGCATCACTTAAGACATTAGAGTTAAAAACAACACTTCAAATCCTTTACTCGGCATAACAAATGATTGAGACCTGATCAGTCATAAAGGTAAAAATTAGTGATCAGATAAAATGGTGAAAATGATTTACCCCCTTCCCTGGCTACCAGTGTATTACAGAAGAGCCAGTCTGAAGACACAGGTTGAATGATAAAAATCCTGTTCACAATCAGGAAAAACTATTCTGACTGGTGATGTCCAAAAGCCAGCAACAACAGAAGTAAAATATTGATGGAAATGTTACACATGATACATGAGGTTAAGGTCTGAAATGGGTTTTGAGAATAGCCACTCAATGCAACTTTTATATACGAGTTAAGTAACTGAAAATGTCATTTGGGACAAAGGACCTGAAAACTATATGAGGAAGCTGGACAATAATGGGGATTCAAATAATCCATTTCTAGAGTACTGAATAATAGTCAATAAAATTGCTTTATACATAGCAATTGTGTAAAACCCTTGTCAAAAGTTATGATTATCGCTTCTGATCAAAACAGGTTCAAACTCCTCTTAATGTACCATGCTGATAAATGTGTGCCATTTTTACTGATAAATGTCCATCATAGGGCTAAACAAAGACTGAGACAGATATGTGAAAACTTTAGAAAGTAAAGCCTGAAACCATATGAAGGACCACGTAACCTCCATTCTTGAAGCTTGACCTTCTATATAACTGAGTATAAGATATCAGATCATGACTGCCTCAACAGGAGTGGCCAAAGATATGAGAACTCCTATAAATGTTGCAGAAGCAGAAACTAGGGCTTAGCTGCCAATCCAATGCTACCAACGAACCCAACAATTTGGAATGAATCATAGCTGGTACTATGGGTAACATTAGAACCAAGAAGGCCTAGACGTGTAATACCAAACCATCCTGATGGAATACATCTGTTGCCTAAATCTGAGGCTGAGGTAACATAAACCAAATTACTAGTAGTTGGTCAGCGCACCAATCATCAGTGTTCCAAAATGAGAGCTAGTCCAACAAAGAAACCTCAAAAACCTCAAGATACAACATCTATTCTGTCAAGAGAATCAAATTAAGTTTATCATTTAACTAAAAGCACACTGTTCACTTATACATTAAAATTTATCTGTATATACTTATTCAGCACTTAAATTTAAATTTGACATTGTGATGTTCAATGGCCTTTGAGGTGAATTTCCTCTGGATATGGTAGATTCACTAAGTTTAAAAGGACTAATATTTTTTTTTATGATCAGGGCATGTTCTGAATGTTTGTTTTTTAAATGAATGGGACAAGTATAATGGAAATGCTACCTCATAGGATTAGGTCAAGAATTCTATTTATCTTGAGAAGTGATATTATAGAAGTTTAAAGGATTATAATAAATAATCAATAGGATAAATAGCTACATCCATGAATTCTTTGTGCTTGTTCTGACAAAAATAGAAGAAAAGTTTAAGATTTGGTTAAAACATGCCAGGTTCCAGTTTACATCACTTTTTTACAAATAAATGATCAGGGATTAACTGTTGTCATCTGGCACATAATTTCCTGGAAAATAAAGATTTTTTTCTTTTTCTTCAAAGTGGGTGTACAAAAGAAGTCTTGAACAAAATAAAATGTTCCATTATTCTCCTTATGTTAAATTTATTCACAAGTCCAGATTAAGCTGTATTATTTTTCTTATAAGGTATTGGTCTATAACAGGAATTCTCAAACCAGTACACAAAGCTCATATCAAGGATGCATAACACAATAAATATGACAATATAATAAAATTTTATCCCAGCTTCCTATGTATGTATATACACAATACTCTCGTCACTTATAGACGAGTCATCTGCCTCCATAGACTTGTTAATGTTTTCAAATTGACAAAAACTGTACCACACATTATTCACATGTCAGAAAAACAATCATATCCTTACCATTACTAAGTGAGTGTTTATAATAGTAATTTTTGTTATTAGGTTTTATCTCATTTTTTTATTTTAGTTAGTGCTGGGTTTGTACTTCAAAAAAAAATTAAATAAAAATTCATACAAGAGCCAGAAATGTTTGAGAACTACTAACCTATAGAATAATTTCACTTAGAAATTATAGCATCAAACAGGTTTGTGAGATTGAATGAGCATTTTAAAGATCAGGGTTGGAGAAAAGAAAAGGGAGTTTCTTTACACAATTTGGAATATTGTGGTATTACTTCTAGTAACAGTACTACTAAAAAACATGGATAGCCTAGATGAAACAAATAGTTAAAAATACAAATTATGAAATACCCTCATGGCAGAAAGGGCAAGTATTTCTGGTAGAACAGGGTGTCAATGCACAATCCCCACACTATGAGTCACGTGGTCCAACCACCTGGTCATGTTAGACTGACTAGCAAAGGTTGCCAGGTTATTGTTTTTTGTCAATACTTTTAGGTATATTATAACCTTTTATTTTCTAGACTTTAAAAGTAATGTATATCTGTATAAATAAATTTACAGTTCAACAGTTTTTGTACTATTGTCAACAAACAAAAGTTTCAGAGTTTTAATGGTATTTCATTTTGTACACTATTCTTATTCTTCATTTTTTGGTGTATTCTGCACAATCACTAACTCATTGCACAGAAAAATATCAAGTAAGGTTATTTTCATGAGTAATCATGATTTGGGGTTAAACAAAATATTTATCCATCCATGTTAATAACCACACCCCACATAAAGGGAGGCTAAAGTTCCCTTAAAATAAATAAACATTTGCTTTTACTATGTTTCAACAACAGGCAAAATTTCAAACCTGGTCATGTCTTCATAATACTCTTCCATTCTGTCAAGAGTTGTCAATGTTACTAATGCTATTACTTTTACTTTTTATACTTCAACTAAATTATACTTGCAAGTTGTAGTTACATGTTTGTAAATGCAAAGAAATAGTATGGTACCTATTATAATAATAGTTATTCAAATCTAGTATCAGTGACAGTATCATCTATGTATAAAGGAGTGTTAATCAGTTGTATATACGTATTAACTATAAAATGTGCCTTAGCTGCCCTCACCCTACCCACCTGAAAAAGAAAAAACAAAGGCTAACTGTAATTCGAACAAAGTCCTTCACTCAATAGAATTTCACATACATGTATTAACCTAAAAATCATAACAAATGTTCCAATACATTAAATAACTGGAAATAACAAAATTATACAATTTTAAGTTTTACCAGACTTAAATTCGTCGTACTTACATTTCACTCGCATCTTTCGCTTGTTTCATCCACGATACCTCTGACTAACGTTAACTTGTTTATGACATTTATGTTATCAATCCATACGATAGGTCATCAGCGTTTAGCTTGTTTACCTACGACACTTTTACACAGAAGATCAAATTAGCAATAAATAAAGCTATTTTCGGTAATCCTCTAATGTAAAATAACACATTTTAATAGAAATTAATGTACACTATTACTTTCTCATCAATTACAAACGCGGTATCAATCTAACTTATTCTACACTAATGAGTCCAAAATAACCAATAAAAGCCAGTTAACTAAAAACCTGAAAATATTATAAATTCGGTGAAATTATTTATTTTCATAGCCTATACTGTATTGTTTTCCAAAACCAGATGACGAATTAAAGTATGATTTGATTTTCCTGTATAGTTATTCTCATGAATTAATTTAAATTTTTGTTGTAATATAATTTAAAATCTATAAACACCTTTATTTTCGAAATTTTAACTGCTCACACATGGTTTTGTTTACTTTGCATTTCTGAGATAGCTACCGCATTTCAACGTCCTCTCCGTATTCTTATGGAGCAGTAATAAGACCGCAGACTTACAATACTAAATAAAATCTGGGGTACAAGAGTAGGCACAGCAGATACAAATAGCCCAATGTAGTTTCTGCTCTAAAACACTCTTCTTTCCTCGAAGGCGTATGTGATTGCTATTGTTTGCCTGTAGTTAAGTATGACTAGATGATTAAGGTACTCGACCCGTAATCAAAGGGTCGAGGGTTTGAATCCTTGTCATATCAAACATGCTTGCCCTTTCAGTCATGGGAGCGTTATAATGTAACGCTCAATCTCACTATTCGTTGGCAAAAGAGTAGCCAAAGAGTTGGAGGTGGGTAGTGATGACTGGCTGCCTTCCATATAATTTTACACTGCTAAATTAGAGACGGCTAGCGAAGATAACCCTTGTGTTGCTTTGCGCAAAATTCAAAACAAACTAAACCAAAAATACACAAAGAGATATTTAAACCTCATTTAAACCTATTTTTAATGGTCTGACGGAGCATGGTAGTTAGGTTTGTTTTGTTTTTGAAATTTCGCACAAAGCTACTCGAGGGCTATCTGTGCTAGCCGTCCCTAATTCCGCAGTATAAGACTAGAGGGAAAGCAACTAATCATCACCACCCACCGCCAACTCTTGGGCTACTCTTTTACCAACGAATAGTGGGATTGACCGTAACATTATAACGTCCCCACGGCCATAAAGGTGAGCATGTTTGGTGTGACGGGGATTCGAACCCGCAAACAGCAGATTACGAGTCGAACGCCTTAACCCATCTGGCCATGCCGGGCCCCAGAAGGAAACCAAGAAATACACATGCAAAAAGGTTGCCAATTTATCGTCTTCGATCACAACCAATTACTGAATTAATTTTAGTTCTTGTGATGTAATGACTTACCAATGTTGAAGCAAATGTAAACGAATATTTAAATGTATTTATTAAAAACTTGATGTGATAACTGATATCAGTCTTCGAGTCAGTTCTTTATTCTTATTGTAAACTTCCTCGAGTTAGTGATTTGTGTACTCCACTCGCAACTGTCCATCCCCATTTAAAATAAATATATTTCTAACTGAAATTCAAGTCGAACTCTAAATGATTAGCCTACACAGCAATCACGTTACAAATTTATGCAATATTTAAAGTTTTTGGAGCAACTAACAACAGCTTAGTTAGAGTAAAAATGAAGTAAGCGAGTCACTTTAAGTAATATTGGTAGTGTAAGTAAATTTAAGTAATAAATGAGTAAACACTTCTATAGGTGAAGGTGCAAGGCTGCATGCTTGTCCACACAGAGATGTGCTCATAAATGATCTGATAGTGGTGTTCCACTGTACACTTGATGAAGACATTGAGACTTTTATCAATGTTTTAAATAAAGTTGCTAGAACTTCTGGGTGTACTGATGCTCAAAAAACAGATATTTTAAGACTTTGAATGGTGGGAAAGGCAAAGTATTACATTGGGGCTCATAATGAACTGCATGAAAATCCAGATTTTTAGTTTGTGTGCACAAGTTAGTAGAAGAATATAAGTTTTGTTTTGAATTTTGCACAAAGTTACATGAGGGTTATCTCTGATAGCCTTCCGTAATTTAGTAATGTAGGGTTGGAAGGAAGGACGCTAATCAACACCACCCACTGCCAACCCTTGGGCTACTCTTTAACCAATGAATAGTGGATTTACCATAACATTATAATGCCCTTATGGCTAACAGGGTGAGCACATTTAGTTTGAATGGGATTCAAACCAGCAACCCTCAGATTATGAGTTGGGCATCCTAATGACCTGGCCATAGTGGGCCACGAATATAAGGAAGCAAGAAACACTGAAAAACACTTGTGACACAGATACGTTATTTGCCTCAACAAAGAAGAGAGTCAGTCAGAGTTTTGGGACATGAACTACAAGAGCTATGGAACAGATTATACAGAGCTTATATACATCCAAGTGAACTGGTGATACAAGATACCTTGAGGTCATATCATTGAGTTTAATGAGCAATATAACTTCCAGAAATGTAAATGGAGTAAATATACCTGATGCAACTCATTAGATGTGAGTGAAATAATTATAGGAAGAACTACAAAAGAAACGATAAAGCAAGTTGGCAAAAGAAACAGAACAAATCCAACAGCTTTAAATATTTTAAATGTAGAATGATAGGCCACGTGACAATAAAATTGCTATCAAAAAAGAAGTGAGCAGATAACATAATTATGGTATTAAAGGCCACATTAGCCAAAATTTACAAACGTTCACAAAAGGCAGAAAACAGAAGATCCCCAATGACTGGAATTTTTAACAGAAAGTTCTCAAAAAATAACATTAACCCAATGTAGAGAGAGTCAAAAAACGCAATTCCAGTTAATAATTACAAAACAGAGTTAAAAGTGGTTCTAGCTGTATGAAATAAGAGAATGAGTGTCTGTAGTGTTAATGAAATTAATGAAGCACATAACTAATGAATAAAAATCCAACATTATTAAATAATGCTTGGAAGAAGGTTTATAAAAGTACCCTAGCTACAATAACAGGGCATCTTGTTAAAACACTGAACAAGTATACTGTTCAGATGAAAATACAAAACTTAAAGATAGAACACTCATTTTTACATTTATAAGCAGATGGACTTAAAAACAGAAGGTATTATAATGCAAGATCTCTTACATCTTACAGGCTTTTAACACTGAAATATATCTTTTCAGAAGTAACCTGTTCATAAAAATGAAGAACTTAAGTTTTGAAGGCCTTGTACCTTCAGACTTATGTGCAAGAGTTGAAATAAAGGATGCCTTGCCACTGAATAAAGCTAATAGTTAAATTATTAAAGCTATCATTATGAAGACTAAGAACAGAGAGTCAAAATATGAAAGCACTGATTCTCCCAAGCGCAGTGATACATGACAAAGTCAATATGGTAGGAGTACAAATTGTGTAAAGAGAAATCCAGTTAGACAAGAAAAAAGTCCTAAGCATATCAAAGGTGATAAAAGTACTAGCAATAGCATAGAGAAAACTAAAAATAAAGTGAGTGGAAGTAGAGTAAGGCAAACTCGATAGAAAAGCAAACTTTAAACCAGGGAATTAATATATTAAACATAAATATATCAAACCCCTCAGAAGACTCTACACTTATGCATAACATAAGCAACTGAGTATTCCAACAAGAATTTTCGAAAGAAAGAGAGTACCTGTGATATTAGTTAAAGTAACTGAAGTGCTTGTAAGAAGTTTATTCAGGATATTGTTGAAGCTGAGATAGATGGCATTACAACAGATGAAGAAGTTTTAATTGAACCTGTAGAGATAGCAGAAGCAGGAGCTTACATAGTTGCTGGTTTTAATGAAATGTCCAAGAGAGACACAGTATCTATAAAAGCGGTGCATATAAATGAGAAAAAGTAGCAATGCCTGAACATATGGTAGTAGGTACAGCTGGTGGTAAGACAGTATAATAAAATTAATACAAAGAAACAGGCACAACAGAGCAGGATAGACTGAAATTCTACCTCAGGAAATGTTAAAAGAAACATAAACCAGAGATAGTAAAGTTGTTAGAAGATTGCAAAAATATATTTGTAGGAGAAAGTTATCCTAATGACTGTATAAATAAGGTGAATCAGAGAATGGTGCTAAATGACAGTAAGCTATTACACAAAAAAGCACAGGACAAAGCTAAAATAATGTGTAAAAATTGCTAGAAAAAGAAATAATAGAAGACAGTAATAATCTGTACACACCTTCAATTCTTTTAGTTCTTAAAATGATTGTAAGTTAAGGTTCTATGTTGACATTAGTCAGGTGAGGCAGCATAACAGTGAAAGATATCTATCCATTACCTAATATCCAGAATATGTTATATAGGTAAGAGTAAGTTCTTTTTATCTGTGGATTTACAAAGTAAGTACTGATGGGTAGAAACAGGAGATAAAGTTAAAACTGTTTTTCTGCTATCTTCAGCTAAGTATCAATTTCACAAAATGCCTTTTGGCCTATGTGATGCTTTTACAACATTTCAGAGAGTAAGGAATGCTGTAGTATCAAGCTTACATGATTCAGAATGTTTATATTATTTAGACAGTGTTACAGTGTTTGCTACAAGTTTTTAAAAATATTTAGATTTTGAAGAGCAAATCTAAAAATTAACCATGCAAATGTCAATTCTTGAGAACATAAGTGGAATTCTTAGTTCACATAATAACCACAGATGATATAAAACCTAGCCCTTGAAAGATAAAATTTTACAAAAACTATCTAATTATCTAAACTTGTGAAACACATTTGTGCATTTCTACTTGGGCTACTCTTTTAACAACGAATAGTGGGATTAATACTCACATTATAACGCCCCCACGGCTGAAAGGGCGAGCATGTTAGGAGGTGTGGGTACTCGAACCCGCGACCCACAGATTACAAGTCGAGTGCCTTAACCACCTGGCAATGCCAAACCTTTATTGTAGGAAGTAGCAAGACTAAGTTAGTATAAGCACTGTACCTGGTTGGAGATGAAAAGTTAAGTTATACTTTTTGTCCCCAAAGTAATTAGAGAGAGTGTTAGAGGAAATTTAAATAAAATCAGCTCCACACTTACAAGCTGACTTTTCTCCAACGAAGATGTCTAATGTCCTCTATAAATGCAAACTTTCGAAGTTATTTCACCGAAGTTAAACAGTTTATAATGTTCGAAATCTGTAAACTTTCTTGGTAAAATATCTGTAGTTTTCAAATTAATAAACGTTTATCACTGTTGTAGCTTCCGAGGTTTATAGTATACTGAATGTAGTGAGCCAACGATATCATTAAAATATCTTCTCGTCTGTTGTGATATACATATTTCTTGCCGAGGTTTTAGAATGTTCAGTTAGCAACATTCCTGGCAATCCCTATTGTTTATTTTTAAGATTGAGAACAGGCGGAACTTTTGCAGTACACATATGCTTTACTAAATGTAGTAAAATAAATACATTATGTCAAATCCATTACACCTACATCCTTAGAACATTTAAAATTGGGATATAATTTTTAACTAAGATATCATATATACACTTATACCACTACATTAAACATAATATATTAGCAAAGTCCTCTGAAGCTGTGGTCTCCATTTTCTCATGAGCATACCATTTTTGAAAAAGCAACCATTTGAAACTTTCTTCGATGCGTCTTTAGGGAGTACATATTCGTTTGTTTTTGTTTTGTTTTGTTTGTTTGTTTTTGGAATTTCGCACAAAGCTACTCGAGGGCTATCTGTGCTAGCCGTCCCTAATTTAGCAGTGTAAGACTAGAGGGAAGGCAGCTAGTCATCACCACCCACCGCCAACTCTTGGGCTACTCTTTTACAAACGAATAGTGGGATTGATCGTCACATTATACACCCCCACGGCTGGGAGGGCGAGCATGTTTAGCGCGACTCGGGCGCGAACCCGCGACCCTCGGATTACGAGTGCACGCCTTAACGCGCTCGGCCATGCCAGGCCAAGAGTACATATTCAAACAGCGAAGAGATTTGTGAATCCTTTTTTTACTTGGTGACCAAGTTACTTTTAGCAAATAAAACTTCACCAACTGAACCAAGTCCCCCACATAAGTCGTCATTCATCAAGGAATTGCCAGAAGGAAAACTATTCACAAGATCCCCATTGGATCCAAATATATATATAAAGCAAATCTATAATGTCATCCTCTGAACACACGTCTATTACTTGTTTTGGTTTGTTTGTTTTGAAATTTTGCACAAAGCTATCTGTGCTAGCCGTCCCTAATTTATCAGTGTAAGACGAGAGAAAAGGCAGCTAGTCATCACCACCCACCGCCAACTCTTGGGCTACACTTTTACCAACGAATAGTGGAACTAACCGTCACATTAATACGCCCCCACGACTGAAAGGACGAGCATGTTTGGCGCGACGGGGATGCGAACCCGCGACCCTCAGATTACGATTCGCACGTCTTAACATGCTTGGCCATGCCAGACCCAGTTTAGTGGCATTGTCTTGATTAGTACTTAGGCTCCAACAGTGTTGCCCACCACTGCTTTTGCACCATCAGTGCAAACTTCAACACAGTTGTTCCAGGATAAACCATGAGATTCAAAATAGTTATTCAATGCATTGAATATTTCAGCACCAGTTGTGTTTGTTGGCAAGAATTTACATAGAAGAATATCTTTCTCGTTGGTTAGTTGGTGCTAATATTGGACAAATACAAGCAAAACAACAAGTCCAGCCACGTTTGTTGATGTAAGGTAAAAGTAAGATTCTTCAGACAAGAATGTTAAATGAATGTAAAATGTATTTATTTCTAGAGTAGGAAAAAATCCAAATTTATCGACTATACATATCAAAGTTCATTTAAACCCCAAACAAATTCAATGAAAGTTTGATTCAGTCGTCATGTTTGCAGCTAATTCTTTAATTCAACAAGCTACTGTATTGTTGGAAAGTGGCATTGCTGTGATTTATTTTACTGACTTTTCATCCAGCATGCATTCAGCAATGTCAACTCTACAAGGTTTTATTACTCTCTCAGCTGTTGTGTGCGCTTCTCCAGCCAATGCATTAAGATAACATACCCTGTAAGATGCTTTAGTGGCTTTTTCATTTCTAGACAAACTGTAACAAATAATTTTTAACTTTCAAAGAGCTGATCACGTCCACATTTAAAATATTCAGTTCCTTTTTCTTTAGGCCCGGTAAGACCAGGTGAATTAAGGCATTCGACTCGTAATCTGAGGGTCGTGGTTCCGATTCCTCGTCGCAGCAAATGCTTGCCTTTCAGCCTCGGGAGCGTTATAATGTGATTGTCAATCCCACTATTCGTTGGTAAAATAGTAGCCCAAGAGTTGGCGGTGGGTGGTAATGACTAGCTGCCTTCTCTCTAGTCTTACACTGCTAAATTAGGGACAGCTAGCGCAGATAGCCCTCGTGTAGCTTTGCGCGAAGTTCAAAAACAAAACAAACCTTTTTCTTGAAACTCTGAATAATTGGTCTCAAAATGATGTCGCAACTTAACTGGCACCATAATACTATTTGACAATTTTCTGTTGTATAAGACATAATAAGGTAAATTATTAACATCTATAAAAGCGAGGGAGAGATAGCTTTCGTCATATTTTCGTTTTTTCATTGCAGCTTCGCCCAGTTTCTTTGGAGTAGATTCCTCCCTTCCATGAGTCAGAGAACTTTCTAATATGTCAGTTTCATTTTTTTTTCACCATCTTTGGACGTAGACGGTGCAGATGTGTGATGAGAAAGTGCGTCTTCTAATTTTGTTTTTTAAGCCAACGATCCATCCTTAAATATAAGAAAACTATTTCATAAATTTGTTTGAGTTTCGCTCAAAGCTACACGAGGGCTATTTGCGCTAGCTGTCCCTAATTTAACAGTGTAAGACTAAAGGGAAAGCAGCTAGACATCATCATCCACCTCCAACTCTTGGGCTACTCTCCAACGAATAGTGACATTCACTGTAACATTAAAACACCCCCACGGCTGAAAGAGCGAGTATGTTTGGTGCGACGGGGATTCAAACACGCGACCCTTAAATTACGAATCGAACGCTTTAACCTACCTGGCCATGCCGGGCTATTTCATAAATAAATTTTCTTTCATTTTAGAATAAAATATAATTACAAAATAATACAGGTTTTAGCTAAAATTTAAAAATTTTGAAAAGTTTTCAAAAATGTTTTAAATATCATTGTAAAATAAGACAACAAAGTGTACTTACTTTTCAAACGATTGAACATTTATTTGCCTTCTGATTTGTGGCTCGGCATGACCAGGTGGGTAAAGGTGTTCGACTCGTAATCTGAGGGTCGCGGGTTCTAATCCCGGTCGCACCGAACATTCTCACCCTTTCAGCCGTAGGGGCGTTATAATGTTACGGTCACTCCCACTATCCGTTGATAAAAAGAGTAACCGAATAGTTAGCGGTGGATAGTGATGACTAGCTGCCTTCCCTCTAGTCGTACACTACAAAATTAGGTACGGCTAGCGCAGATAGCCCTCGAGTAGCTTTGCTCTAAATTCAAAAACAAACAAACTAGAATGTTAGATTTCAATTTACTGAAGCTTAAGTACAATTTTTGTATTTATTTTTAGAGTAGGAAAAAAATCCAAATTTATCGACTATACATATTAAAATTGATTTAAACTCAAATAAATTCAATGAAATTTGCTCCAGATAACATCTTATATATGCAAAAATGTGAGAACAAAATATTAGAACTTGAAGCCACAATCTTCCTTCTTAATGACTCAAAACGTATTGAGACGTTATTTGCCTCTTTCACTCTCATTCTCTCACTCGGTTGAAAACGTACAAAAACGTTTCATTGAAGGAATTATATTATGAAAATAGTTCTAACCTCACGGACACCCTGATGTAGTCTCGGAATCGCAGGGGTCATCAGAATATGCTTTGAGAAACGCTGGTTTAGAGGATTTTTCATCTCTAAGTACTCTTCGCTCTACCTTCGAAAAGTATGTGCAATGCACTTTCTGTCCACTTGGCCTGGCATGGCCGAGCGCGTTAAGGCGTGCACTCGTAATCCGAGGGTCGCGGGTTCGCGCCTGCGTCGCGCTAAACATGCTCGCCCTCCCAGCCGTGGGGGTGTATAATGTGACGGTCAATCCCACTATTCAGTGATGTCGAGAAACCCACTTGTTGAGAATTTTATATGCAAAAAAAAATCCCACTATTCGTTGGTAAAAGAGTAGCCCAAGAGTTGACGGTGGGTGGTGATGACTAGCTGCCTTCCCTCTAGTCTTACACTGCTAAATTAGGGACGGCTAGCACAGATAGCCCTCGAGTAGCTTTGTGCGAATTTCCAAAACAAACAAACCAAATTCTGTCCACTTTCGAATTTTACCATTAGTTGGAAATTCCCGAGGAAGTCAGATTAGTGAAACGCAAAACAAATAAAATATTTATTTTATTTTTGACGCAAAATCATGCAAATTTGCTGTGTATAACCACAATTCAAAGTGCATTACAAGCGTTTAAAACTCAAACAATTAGTGATGCTATTTTAAGCGAATGAAACTTCCCAACACGAGAGGGAATAGTAAAGATAATTTAAACATATTTTTGAATGGATGGATGTATTGCGAGGACAAGAAATGGTATAATTTCCCTTTTGCGTTTAATTTTAGTGAAAAGTTAATGCGTTATAAACAACATTAATGTAGTGTCTGTATCACATTATTATAATCTATGTAGCATAAGTATAGACTATATGTAAATTATAAATAATGTAGTACAGGTATTAATATTATTATCTATATATCCTACAGTCTATTCAAACTCCCCAAATGTAATTTTAAATTATTATGTTTAACTTGTTTACACTATTAGCTTCCTATACATTAGTTTTATATTACGTTTTAATAGTATACATCTCCCATTTATTCTGTCCACATAGATGGTGTAAATTACTAAATGTTAATAGTGTATATATATATATATATATATATATATATATATATATATGTATGTATGTATGTATGTATAGGGGGGAGAGGTTTTTTTTTTATGAATTGAGTATAGTTAATTTAAAATTTAAAGTTCTAGGAAAATGCAACCTTTGAACACCCAGTGCACTCTTGTGACAGCATTAAACTTTTTTATTATTTTCAGTTGTATTTAGGGTGTTGACATTCTACAGAATAGCTTGGATTGATTGGTAAGTTGAACAAATATTTGGCAAGTGACCTTTGTAGTTAGTGCAAGATAACATATTAGTAGAATCATAATTTTAGATCAAATGTTTAATATAGATGGGACTAAAGCAAAGGATCTTTGCATAGTAGTAATAAGCCATTGAAGCAGCGTACTGTTTCTTTTGGTAAGGCTAATAGAAATTTGGGATGTATATGCAGATATATATTGTAATTATCTCTTTCTACAAGGTGCAAGTTAGATGTCACTTGGAGTAATGTGTGTAATATTGACCTTCTTATCTAAGAATTGGTATTGACTTACTAGAAAGGATTCAGTGGATGGCTATGAGAGTGTTCTGAAAGATGAAAGGATTACCTTATTCAGATAGGTTGAGATAAATTATTTTTTCTTGAGAAAAGAAGAGTAAGAGATAATCTATTTGAAAATTATAAGATTATATACAGAAAAGATAGGATAATAGCATGAAAATAGAAAGATGAGAAGACCCTAATTTTCAAATTTAAAAAAAATTCATGGTAGACTCCAGAAGACAGTTTTATTTTTCTAATAAGATGACTGAGTTATCGATTTGAGTTGCTGTTAACTTTAAAAGAATATTAGTGTTTTACAAGGGTTTAATAAGGTAACTGATGATTTTTTAATAACAGAACAAAAGGGGTGAACTTCAATTTTTACTTTTCCAAAGGTAGATGTACAAGGACAGACCTGATTGATCAAATGGTGCTTTATTACCTGAAGTTTATGTTGTAGTAATCAACAACCTGGTATTTCATGCTCTTACTTTTTTTTTAGGTTAAAAAGAAAGTATCAAAATTTGTGAATTGTGAACCAAGGGTAAATGAGGTAATTATATCTTCAATAAGATATATAGTAAGAGGAACGTATCATTTAAAGTGATTGAAGCTGTAACTTGCCAATAGTTTAAAAAATTGGCTGATAAATGTTTGGTGCATAAAGGATGAATTAATGATTAGTTTTCTGTTTATTGAAGGATGTTAGGGGTTAGCACATTCATCATTGGTAAATATCTTCTTGGTGCCCCATTATTTATTTACAACATTTAGTTTCTGTGAAAATAATGCATTTTGCATCTGAAGGAACATTGTATGGTGAAAGATCAAAAACATTAGTCTTAATAGCTGTATATTTTGGTTTAATTTTAAGCTGTAATCTAAGGTATTTTCAGTTTCATTGATATAAATAATGGGCTATATTTTCATTCTACAAAATTTAACACTCAGCCAAGATTTTTCTTGCATGTAAATTGGTTTGTAGTATTACCTCAACTGTAATACAAACTGTATTTGTTAAGTTTTAAACTAGAGGAATGTTACTGAATATTCTTAAACATATTGTAAACTTGAATATGGGAAAAAATGTGGAAGTGGTTGAAACTTCATGAATATTATTTACATTTTAAGAGTAACAAGCATATGCATTCATGTGTTAGATGTCTGTATGTTATTACATTTCCTTATTCACTTCTTAAATACTAAGGGGCATTACGTAAATAGTGGACTAATTAAATTATGTATACATAAAATTTAAGGACATCAAGACATCTATTGGCCAACATAAGTCATACAATCCAAAATTTGCATACATTCCCCTCCTAATCATACTATTCTCACCAGTAAGTACAAGAAAGGTTATACATCAATATTACAATCATAAGCACCTCCATCAGATCCCCTCTGTTATTTTTTCAAGAGAAAATATTTCTGAAATTTTAATGTCATGATATGACAACCTTTCCATCTAAGGAATAATTCTAGTAGCCTTAGTCTGAAACCTTTTCAACAGTTCAATGTCTTTTCTAAGGTGAAAATCCTGAGACTAATTGCAGTATTCCAAATGTGACATCATCCTATTTATCCTATTTCTAGCAACAGCACACTGCTTTGATGGCTTAAGAGACTGATCAATCACAGCACCAAGATCATCTTTTTCATCACACTTTTAAAGTTTATCCAACCAATCAAAGAAGATTGTCAAACTTTGTTTACTATAACATTTAAAAAAAAAGTATATTATTTTTGTAGAAAGATTGTGAATAACATTTTATTTATGCTTATTCGGCTTCCAGAGATATTGTTGGGAAGGAAGGAATTTTAAGAAATTTTACACATACAGTTATTTTTATTTAAATATATATATGTATAGGAAAAGCAAGCAATAAACACTGTTTGCCAGTAATATATTTGGCTAGGCTGTCTTCAGTAAAACTTGTGAATGTAATTGAAGTGTAAAAAGTTTATTACTGTTTTACAAGTAGCCTGTTATTTTTTACTATTATCTAATTTTGCATATACATGCAATCAGTTTTAGGGTATATATGAAACATTCAAGTAAGGTATAATAAGATGTTTTGGGGAATTGGTTGTTGAAATGTTGTTCAGGTATTTTGTCAAATTATATGTTAGAATGATAAATTTTACTCCTACATGTAAACTGTAACTGTTTTCATATGATTCATTGGAAGTTTGAAATTAACACAAAATTGTATCTTGTTGGACATCATTCATTATATCATTTTATCTTATACTGACAAATAAAAGGCAAGAAAAATATCAAGCTTAAAAGGAAATTGCATCAAATTGATTAATGACACTTTTTGTTATTGTAGTAAAGAATATCTGTCATCTCACTTTTTTCACGTACACTACCAGACTGCTTACTTAAGTTTTGCATAATCTTATATTTTGTGTATTGTAGATTGTACAGTATTTATATTTGATTTTAAAAGCCAAGATCTTTGACAGTATTAATGATGATTTCCATGATATTTACACAACATTAGTGTTAAAGGTAACATAATACTATTTTTTTTGCTTTCCTAAGATTCTTAAAAATATTTTTTATTTGATTAAAAAAACTAGAATTTTTTTTTTTTTGTGAAACATAAAACTTATCACATTTATAAACAAGTTGTATTTTAAATTGCTACTTTATTTATTAAAGTTTAATAGATTTTTCCTGCATCATGACTACTTTAGTGTGTATTGTTCATTTCTAGATTTATCTGCATAACAGTAAAGGATAAAATGTAATTTGTTTCATATCAAGGACTGTAGAATTAAAAGAAATATTGCTTTTGGATGTGAACATAATTTTTGTATCTAATTTTTTTTAATTCCTCAAAAAATATTTTGTAATATTAGTAATTAAAATTCTTAAACAGGATGGCATATTCATTGTTTTAGTCTATTAACAATAAAGAAAATAACAATTAAGCTAAATATTGCATGACTGTTAGTTATATCATCTCTAGTTTGTTTCTTGATAATATTGGAGCTTGGAAGTGGACAAAATCCAATTGTTATGACTTTTTGGTTGTTAAGCTTATTGAGTTTGTGGTTATAACACTGGAAGACTTTTCAAACCTGGTCAAAGTATTATTTTGCTGATTTTGTATGAATTTAATGATACATACAGACTGAAAATTTACTGTCAATTACATTCTAGAATATCTTAATTCCAAAATATTTGTATGCCACTTTTTATTTTTTGACCTTTTCAAGGATCTGCAACTTGCAATAAAGAAAAGATATGTGGAAAGGAAAACTTTATCTTTCCCATCTCTACATCATTAAAATTTTTTGTTTGAGGCACCAGAAAATCAAGATAAATTTTATTATATTTTTAGGAGAAAAATTTGTAAATTTCAACCACTGCTCTGAATATTATGATTTGGAAAGAATGGAACATAGTTTCTGATTGGTGTGGACATCTCAAGAAATATATTTTGGTATGTATATATTTTTAAGATTTTTTTCTTCAAGAAACTTTATTTTTAATGAACAATTTAGTTGCAAGTTTTTCTTTTTTTAATTATTTAAAAAATTACTCTTGGGAAAGCATTTTCTCTCAAATGTTTAAAAATAACATTGAAGTATAGAAACTTGCATCAACCATAACTTGCAGATATTCTTCTGCTTCATTTCAAAGATAAAGACTTGCTAGTTTTCTTTGTTGTTGATCTGCCTAAACCTCCCTCTATAGTTGTATAATGTGTAACAACTTCTATGCAACAATGTTTTAAAAGATTTAACATCCTCTAACCAGAATATTCAAGTTCATATCTATTCAGTGGCACATTTCTTGTGACTGAATAGCCAGTATTCATTCCTGCTTCCTTTTCTCTTCACATTTTTACTTCTTGCAGTTCTAAAGTGAACCAAATTGTGTGTCTGTGGTGAATTTGCACAGTTTAATATTATTGGATACACTAACACATCATTATGACTTCTGTATTGTTAGCCAGGCACAGCTGAAAGAACTATAATAAAAAATAATAAATATGTATCATGAATAATATTTAAGCTATTTAGTCTAAATACTTGTTTTCATGATGGTAAGTTGTAGTCAGCCTAGAATGAAAAGGGCATGATTTATATTTATTTCTTAATTTTTATGGTGGTTACAAGATTAGTTAAATCAACTTAACCTGTGCAGATTCATTAGTGAAAGTAACAGATAATATGAATAGTTTCTTTAAGAGATTTAACTGTTTTGACATGATAGGGATTCTACACATGAAATTTGAAACTTTTCTAATGTATAAAAAAAAAAAAAAAAAAGTTTTAATCTTAACGTGTAAATTACTCTGCATATTACCTATTCAACATGTTTAAAGAAAATAAAAAAAACATTTCTTAACAAACCTTAAGACATAATAATAACAAAATCTGATATTTTATATACCAAAGAATTGTATTGTTTACTGAGAATCTGCCAAACTTTATAAACATATGAGTACTAATATAAAAGTTATAGCATGAGAACTATAACAAACACAAAATAGTCACAAGGTTGGTCTCGGGGACACAAGTTTGTGCTGAGTTAATTCCCACCCATAGTTGGGGCTGGCCTATAATGATGGTTAATCATGTTCTATTTCACCCTTGGTAGAGGAATTGTATTCTGGATGAAGTGTGTATCTGTTCTGAATGTAGTGAGGCTCCCCACTTGCATACCACTCTTATCTTTGTATGTCCCTATTTTATATAGATTCTTCCTATACGGATAATACCTGCGCTGGCCCCTCCACCTTCTCAATTTTGGATTCTACCTATAGTGTCAGTGGATGTTATGTATGCTATGGAATTAACATTTTATTAAACTGAAAATATATCTTCAATAATACTTAACTCAGCTCACTGTTACCTGCTCTTTCTCCTCTTTTTAAAGCTGGTGTTAGTGACTGGAATGTTGTAACTCCCAAAAAAAGTAATGAGGTGCAGAAATACAATACCAGAATAGAGAATGCATTGATATGGGTGGAGTGATTTCCAAATTAGATGTTGCTAAAGGCATTTAACTGGGGTCTTAAATCACTGAAGCATGCAAGATGAATACTTAGATAGACAAAGCCAATGTTGAAGAACTACAGTGTCAGCAGAAGTATTATTCATTATTGCATTTTCAGTTTACAATAATATAAACTTGGGTAACTAAGAGATGCATTTTCTTGAAGCATACATATTCCACATTTCTTTTGCAGGTTAAATAACTCATTTAATTTAAGCTTTCAAATGATCTCCAGTTGTATAGATACTGAAATTACTCTACTTCTTCTCATTTTTGTAATTATTGTAAGATGATTAAGGTTTTTCTAATAATAAGTTTGGATAAAAGTTTTTATAACAGATTGAATTTACCATTCTGTCCAGTGTTTTATATTAAAAGTCAAACTAGTATTTTATTATTTGGTATAAAAGTTGATCATAATTAAAAAAAAAAAAAAATCAAGTTAATATTTGAAAAATGAATGTTAACAAGGTTTAAATAACCATAGAATGGATTGTTTCTATGGTAGATTTGAATACTAATGGATTGCAACTGACTGTTGATTTAAAAAAAAAAAATTGTTTCATTGGTTGTATTTATTTGACAAAAAATATCCCTGCTATTCTGATAAAGAGCAGTTTCTATGTAAAATTAGTGGAATAGCTTTATACTATAAAAATTACTAACCCAAGCTTAGATTTGGTTATTGGTTTTAAAACTTAAATTAATCATTGTAGATATTTTATACCTTTTTAGTTATATTTGAGTCATCTTAATGCTTTTAATGTTAATATGGATTATATTTTTCTCTGTGGAGTGCTTCTAAGATATTATTCTTCACAAAGATTTTTTTTCTACCCTTAAAGGAAAATGCAGAGAGAAAAGGCTTGGACATATTGAATGGCACAAAGTAC
Source organism: Carcinoscorpius rotundicauda (assembly GCA_011833715.1). Taxonomy (NCBI): domain Eukaryota; kingdom Metazoa; phylum Arthropoda; class Merostomata; order Xiphosura; family Limulidae; genus Carcinoscorpius; species Carcinoscorpius rotundicauda. The sequence continues at coordinate 42,253,689 of CM022396.1, read as the reverse complement.
TTGAAACAAGCTGTAAAAAAAGAATTTAAAACCAGCATATTTTTCTTAGTATGCAGCATAAACATAATGTTATTAAGGAGAGTTCTTATAACTGGTGGATCATCTGTGTTAGCTATCAACTTTCACTCTACATTTTATTGGGTGTTTTCATTATGTTTTCAGCTAGCTGTTAATTTGTTTAATGGATTTGCAGACTATGTTATGTTGTTTCATTCCACATTTGAATAGACTGAAAGAGCAAAGTTACCAACTTTCACTGAACACTTTTCTAAATGTGCAGAGCTGACTGATTCATTTCAAACCTTTACGTCTGTAGTTGTATAAACTATACTAATATTATGCAGTTCAAGTCCTTTTTTTTTTTCATAATTACTTGTATTTCCTAAAAAAAAAAAAAAAAAACAAACTTTAAAAACCTACATGATTTTCTCTTTAGTCTATCTTGTATTTTGTCTGATAATTTTGATTCTAATCTTGTTAAAAACAAACAAAAAAACTTTACAATTATTTTTCTGTTATTCTGTACATAACCACTTTTTTCTGGATTTTAATAACTGAGCACTCCATAAATACAACTTCCAGTTTCTCAGTGTGCCTTGTGTTATTTGTTTGACAGTAATGAGCTTTTTGAAAGCTTTAAAACTGCATCAAAATTTTTCAATTTACAAATGATTATTAACATTTTAATTGAGATTTATTAGAGTTCTATTGATAAATTCATGTTTAACTGAAATATGAATATCCATATAATTATAACACAGAAACTGATTTGGAAATTTTCAAGTTGTTTTTTGCTTTTGTTTGTTTTTTTTCTTCAAAAGTGGTATAGTAAATCACGTGTACTTCATTTATTTATCATTTGAGAATTGTTTAGTAATGAATATTTTTTAAAGGTAATTTGTGATAAGTATTGATATTTAGAGCAAAAATTGAATTACAATTATACATGGTTACTTGTTTACTATTATCAGAATCAAAAGAAATCAAGTTACTATTTTAAAAATAAATGTTAACAAGGTTTAAATAACATAAAAATGGATTGTTTCTATGGTAGATTTGGTTGTAAGATTTTTGGTTTAACATTGGAGTGTGCTTATAATATTTATAAATTATTATATTATTTAAATATAGAAATTAATTAAATTTAATATAGTTAAGTTGAACTTGTTACACATTAATACTAATAGCAATACTACTGATAGTAAATTAACTATAATTTTAATTTCATTACACTTTACACTTAAAATCACAGACAATATGGATAAGAATAGTCTAGCTACTAAGGATTCTCAATTGATAAAGTGTGACAGATGCCAGGAGAGTGTTTTGTTTATAAATTCTGAGTTAATGTGTACTTTTAGGGTGGGTAGTTTTTACAGTTTATTTGCAGGGTATGCAAGCAAGAGAGGAAGTTGAAGGGTTTTTTTGGATAATGTTGCAGAGGTAGAAAGGTCGAAATATAACTTGCTTGAAGTGGTGGCAAGGCTTAGTAAACAATTTAAATTTCTGCATGCAAAAAGTAGAGTTGGCAAACAGTACCTAAGACATGCACTCATCAACAGTCAGTTGCAAACTGTCATTGTTAACTTGAAGATGACCTAGGAAGGTCAAAGCAATGTCCTCTGCTTATCAATAAAAGTGTTTAATACCCATACCACCCATTCTGAGATACATTTTAAGTTCAGAGCAGTTGTAGAAACTAAGGATTTTGGTATAATTGTGTCATTGAGACTTGTCATATTTGAAGAGTTTTGGTGAGAGAAATTTTAGAAAAACCAGGCTACAGATTATTTACTGGAGATAGAATGTTGTAGGGGGAAGTGAATTGCATTGCATTAAGTTAGAGGTTATTTAAAAAAAAAAAAAAAAAAAGTACCGTGGTTGAGTCATTTTGAGTTAGTGGGTATATATGGAAAAGTCTTGTAATGAAGTTTAGTTGTAGACCACCACGTCAGAATGTGGAAGCTAGTGAGAAGTTGTATGATGATATGTGAATGGTACCTGAAAAAGATTTTGTTGTTATGGTAGATTTTAATTTCAGGGGTATTGATTGGGCAAATTTAGAGTCTGACAGTGAGGGTAATAGGTTTTTGGAAATTATTCAGGATACTTTTATATACCAACTGGTGATAGAACCTATAAGATACAATATAAGAATCCAGTGAGCATTTAAATACAAGTGACCATTGTATGATTTAGGTTGTTAATTTTACAACATTTCCAACTGAAGAAGAATAGTATACTGATTCTAATTTTGATGGAATAAAACATGATCTGGTTTTTGTAGATTGGACTAAAGAGCTGTTAGGAATTCTTGAACAGATGTAGAACTGGTTTAGGGAAAAATGGATGTACATACAAAACATACATATTCCCCACAGAAAAACAAAAAGGGGGGAACAATAGAGCAGAATAAGCCAAGATGGTTAAGTAAGGATTTGAGATTATATTCGCGATAAACATGGTAAATTCAAGAAATTGAAACATGCTAGAAATACTAAGGAATTGAAGGACTATAGAAAATTAAGAGTTTGTGAAAAACTATATATCAAAGAGGGTTGGCTGAGAGGGTTAAATCAAACAATCAGGAATTCTTCAGGTATATGATGGGTAAACAAACTGTCAGGATAGGGATTGGATTTTAATGATAGTAGGAAGCTGATCTTGGAAGATTGAGATAATACAGTTGTTAAATTGTATGTTCTCTTCAATTTTATGAAGAAAGATAAAAGTATTATGCCTCAATCAGAGCACTTAATGTATGGGGAAAATACTGATTTAATATATCATTGAAATTGTAAGAGAAAATTTTGGAAATCTCAAAATTAGTGAATCCCTTGGACCAGACAACTTTTATTTTAGAGTTTTTAAAGGAAATTTTAAAAATTTTATTTGTTAACTGCTAGCTAATATTTTTTTATAGTCCACTGAGGAAGGGTATTAGAAGACTGGATACTGGCTGATGTTAGTCCAATATTTAAAGGAAGTGATAGACATTGCTCAGGCAATTATAGGCCAGTTAGTCTTACATCAATGGCTGTAAAGATTTTGGAGAGTGTGATTAAAGATGCATTGAAGAGTCACTTAAAATCAACGCAGTTTCACTAAGGGAAAGTCTTATTTAATAAATCTGGCATTCTTTGAGGATATTACTGCAAAAGTTGATGGAGGAAACTGTAGATTTGGTTTACTTTAGTTTTCAGAAAACATTTGATAAGGTGCTTCAGGAAAGACTTGTTACAAAATTAAATTTGTGGGCATGGGAGAAAAGCTATCAAATTTGGAAGAAAATTGGCTGTAGAATAGAAAGCAGAGCTACTATGCTATACTATACAGAGCTATACTATACTACACTATGAATGGAGCTAGATCTGAGTGGATCACAGTTGCAAGGGGCATACCTGAGGACTCTGTACTTGGTCCTTTACTGTTTGTAATTAATTTAAATGACATTGACATTGAAGTTTACAGATGGCATTAAGATTTGGGGGGTGACTAACTGAAGCAAAATGTAATTCAAAACAAAAAATCACTTAAGTCATCTAAACAGTGTATTGTAGCTAGCAATAGGCTAATATGATGTTGAATGATGTCTGTAGAAATATTGTATACAAGACAAGTGGTATTATTGTTTCACTCTATGAATAATTTGTAATACCTCATATAAAAAACAGTTTTTGGCTTCCCTCCTTAAGAAGAATGTTGAATTATTGGAGAAGGTTCAGAGAAGAGCTACTAGGCTGATACTTTGAATTGTGAGATTGTCTTAAATGTATTTCCTCTGCAGAGGATACAGATTAGAGGGGATGTAATTGAAGTGTTTTAGATTTTTATGGGTATTGATGATATTGATCCATTTAACATTTTTGTGTTTAATTGTGAAAACACTAGGACAGTGGGTCATAAATTCAAATTCTGGCAATGTAAGAGTCATCTACAACTTAGCCACTCTTGAAGGCAGCTCATTTCAGAAGCCATCCACACTTATTGAAAAGTAATACTGTCTAAGTCAGAAAATTTAACTGAATTGAATAAAAGATTGGATAAATACATGAGTAGTGAGGGGTTATTATAATTAGGAGCCAGTAGGAACATCCTTCATGGGTTAAAAAGCTCCTCTTTGTCCCTTTAAAGTTTTATAAATTAATACTATGCCCTTTTTATTGTTCCTTGTATATTTTGTAATTTTTAAAATTTATCCATGCACATGTGACACTGATCTACATTGAATAATTTTTTTCAGAACTTGCTCATGAACATTTGTGTTTAACTAGTTGTTGTTTTTTTATCAGAGATCAGTAGTTTTAATTCTGTAGCTTTATTGTTTTATTAATAAATGTGGCTATTTCAGCATTTCAGAGAAGAGTACAAGTAAGAATTCATCTTTAATGGATCAAAAACTTCATTGTTTTAACTAGTGTTTAAGTCTTTCTAAGAACAGTTTTTTGTTAAGAATGGAGATTGTATTGATCTTACCAACAAACATGTACTATTGAGGGGCTAATAACTTTGTTTTTACTAGTGCTTAACTGTTTCTAAGGTAATGTTATGGTTGGTCTCTTGTATTCTGGAAGATTGATGAAATTGTTCTTCAGAAAAATTTACTTCTTTGGTGAAAATATTCAGTTTCATTTAAATAAGGCTTATCCCAGTAATTTACTGTACATCATGTAATTGTTATTTACTACATTTTGTTCACTTTATTAATTTTTGAGAGATCGTTTATAATAACAATAACAGTAAATTTTGTATAGTGTATAAACTAGCTGCTCACCAGTACAATAGCATTAGTACTTTTTGAAAATTTCCTGAATCATTAACATGAACACAAGTGTATTTGTAGAGGTAGTTATAGGTGGAATTGTGAAGAAATTGTGTTACCTCAAATAAAAGACCATCATATTTAACAGTAAAAGAAAATCTAAACATTTACTTCATTTCTCTAAATTAAAAATTTTGCAGTACTGTCAAGTTTCGGTGTGTGATATTTCTAAAATAGCATTTGTTATGTAACAATATCGATAAAATTATACCATTTAGTTCACTTATTTGACTTTTACAAATGTGTTACTCATTTGTTACAAGTTACCATAGTAAGTCACATTCTGATGAAAATGAATTTCTGCTAATACTGTACTGATAAACATAATAGAATTGACGTTGTTCTTGTGTTCTGATTCCATTGATGTTTCTGACTAGTTCTTGCAAATATATTGTAATTGACATTGTACCTCATGCTTAGAAAAAAAAAAAAAAAAAAAAGGAGGGATGCATATAAACTTCTCAGTTTTACATACGAAATGTCCTTAGTTTGTTATATGGAAGATTGTGAATTGCTTCATTCCAATGAGAAAGACTATAAACATAAAATGCTCTGCATTAATCAGTCTCTGTTGAATAACTATGCAACATACGATTGAGGTGTCTCACTGTTTGTGTAGTAAATTATCATTTTGTTATTTATCCACTTTTTATATTTTTCACTTTCACATTTTATAAAAGCTGCTTCTAGTGGTTGTTTCAGTTAATTGGTTCCAGGAACTTAGAGTTTACTGGCAGATTTAGATTGTGTGACTCATATCATAGTCTTCCATTTGTTGTGAATGACTACTTCTATTTTACCAAAGTTTCCGAATCTCTTGTGTAACGCATTATACATTTAAGTATTTGTTTTACATGCATGTTTATCTTTCATCTTGAACTGTTGCAAAGTGGAAATTCAAGATTGTAAACTTCAAATCTTTTCTTGTACAAAATAACCCTAAATACAAAGCTTTGCTGCTTGTTAAGATAAATATAAAGATTGTATTTAGTGACATTATTCATTTATAATGTTAATGATTTGGTTTTACTTCCAACAAACCTATTCATATGAATGTAATCTCCCAGTGGCTCAGTGGTAATCTAAGCTTGAGAATTAGTAATGCTAATAATATTCAGGGTTTTAATTTTCACATTGGGCACCTAACAATAGCAACAAAAGAAAACCTGAAAAGTAAATAGCTGTCCATATAATTTTCTATAACAATGATGATTGTGAGAACACAACTTTTAAAAATTTCTTAAATTCAAAAAATAAAAAACAAATTGCAAGCATGTGTCATTTTATAAAGCCACATTTATACACTAGTGTCTCACTTTTTACACAAGTAAATACTTTAAAACTGCTAATTGTCTCCATTGAACTACAGATTTGGTATTTATGATTTATTTGCTTGCAAATGTATGGTCAATTTGTTTTTCAATGTAAAATACTCCTCTACATTTATGTCATTGGGAAGAATTTTCGTTCTTTGTTTTAATGCTAAACAAAACATTGTACCAAGGTCCTTGGTTTTAAGTAGCTCTACTTTCTTCTACTTACTGTAATATTCAAAAGATAACTATTTGAATAGTTGTACCCTTAACTGTTGAAAGTATTTGCTTAAAAAAGGTAAAATATTTGTTATGATATGATTTGTCATGTTAATCTGTATGATTAAGTAGAACTTATAAGTGGGCTGAAACATTCAATTAAGTGCAAAATACAATTGACTTTTTCTTTTGTGTCTGTATGTGTGCATACTAGCATTCTAAACACTTTCTAATAATAACAGGCTCAAAATTGAATTATTTTTGTTCTTTTCTGGAGTGTATGCAAACTTAAAGATAGCTAATAAATTCTTAGGTTCAGTAGAAACCTATTTTTAGTATCTGTTATCTCCAGAGATGTCTATTTAAAACATACAACTTTATAATAGGTTTTATGTACACTGACTCAATCTACTTTTAAATCAAACTTACCATTGGAAAATCTTTTAACATTTTTCTGTACTCAGTTGTGGTATGACTTATTGAAATAGCATAGGCTTATTTATAATTCATATATATTCCTGTATCTACTGCTTTTTGTTAGTTACATTTATGTTACATCCATGCTCTTCTAATGTGTGTGTGTGCACGCACGCATGCACACTAATAAACATTGGTAATGTTATAAATATCACCAAATCTGAAATGCACACCTTTACAACACATTGCATGATATATAACTTTTTAAATTTTTTTTTCTATCAATTTATTATCTCTAATATAATAAAAACTACCACACAACTATTTTCTACACCATTATGCATGCATTATGTATGTGATGGTCAAGCTGATAGCCAGTCATGATAGATTAACCTAGTTGGCCTGACGATGCATACTCTACGCCATTTTGTTTTTAAAAGAAAAAGTACAATAGAAAATGTTCAAATATTAAAGTCCAATATCAATAGATAGTACTTGTCACATTCTGTTTTATATAAAAATTGTTTATGGCCTACTGATAAATCTAACATGTTCAAAGTGATTTAACATTACTCCCCTTTAACAAATGGCAAAATTCAACCCTTTATTGAGTTATGGCTTAGCCTAAGGATAAAACTATTGTATACAAATAATTAATTGCCGATACTATTACTTCAGTAAAATAAACATATGAGTAGGGAAACTTATTAAGTAAAGTAATTATTTCAGTGCAGCTTACAAATAGTTGATTGGCAACAAAAATTCCTTTACCTTCTCCACACTTGATTTTTTTATAACAAATTTTGAAATTCGTATGTATCAACCTCATGAAGGAAGGAAGCTTACAGCAAATACACTGAGAAAAAAATTTATGCTAGGTTTTAGATGATATTTTTGTGAGTTTAGTAATTTCAGGTTCAACTATTTACGTGTTTTCAAAAGTGTTTTGAATTTTTACAGACTTTTTTAAGTTAAAAATAGGTGCAAAGTTTCTGAAAATTTATGCATCTCTGACTTTATTTTGTCTTATAAAATTGTTTCACTGAAGACAAAAAAATTATTTTAGCCATATGAATAAAACTTCCAACAAGAAGCCAAAAGTCAACAACTAATGCTGGAGCTTCATCTTTTTTTCTTTTTTTTTTAAGTTCATTTTGTAATTTTTTTTTTAATACAAGTTTTATTTCAATATCTCAGATTTTATTTTATTTTGCAGGAAATTTGTAGGAATACTTTCACTTTTTTGAAAATTTGAAGTTGCACATTTACTTAGTTACTCCTAGAATGCTTGCACCAGGGAAGGTGTATACTTGTGTAGGTTAATTTCAGTAGTAATTAAAGTTAAGGAGGGACTTTAATTCCTGTACTGTTTTGCTCCACTTATCATTGTGGTACTGTAATTGTAAAGACACTGAAGTAACTTCAGAAAACGATGTTCTGAAATATTTAGTGGAAATTGAAAACAAAATCTAAAAAAAAATTTATTGATTTTAGTGTTTTAACCATTGTAAATTATATATTTTGCTTGCACCACATATATGTCCTAATTTTTACTTGCACATGAAAATCATCATGCTTATGTTGTTACAGAACTGTTATTTTAATTTTTATTCGAGTTGAAGATATTTCATTGTGGTATCAGAATAGTTTTTATGGTTTGATGAGGCATGTTTAAGATATTAATGATACAATAGTTTTGTCTGTCAAACCTGCCCTCTTTATTTTATGGTTTCAAGATTTATTAGATCAAGACAGGTAAATTTTAGAATATAATCTGTGTTACTTTCTATCACTCTTGCTTTTGTTTGTGCTTATCCTGTAGTCCTTTTAGGTACATTAAATTACCTAATAGTACGAGGGCTGTTCAAAAAATACGCGGACTGATGTCATAAAACAAAATGTACTTTATTCAGAAGTTACAGGTTTGAGCCACCATCAAAGTACTCTCCTCCCCAATGCACACACTTATCCCAACGGTGTTTCCACTTGTTGAAACAGTCCTGGTATGCTTCTTTTGTAATGTCCTCCAGCTCCTTCATCGCATTTGCCTTAATCTCGGGAATCGTCTCAAATCTTTTTCCTTTTAAGGGTCTTTTGAGTTTGAAGAACAAGAAAAAATCGCAAGGTCAGGTGAGTAGGGGGGGTGGAGAAGAACAGTGATCAAGTGTTTGGCCAAAAACTCGCTAGTTCTGAGGCACAAATTTCACAGCACATAGTGCATCTTCAATTTTTTGGTCAAAATCTCGTATCAAGATCCAACTGATATCTCACACTCTTCAGCAAGCTCCCTGACAGTCAGACATTGATCTGCTTGTACCAGGGTGTTGATTTTGTCAACATGTGGGTCATCAGTTGATGTGGAAGGACGTCCAGGACGCTCATCATCTTCAGTGGACTGTTGACCATCCTTAAAACGTTCATGCCACTTGAAACATGCCGTACGCTTCATAGCAACATCACCGTAAGCCATGTTAAGCATTGCAAAAGTTTCAATCGCAGGTTTTCCAAGTTTCACTGTAAGTTGTTGCTCCTTCAGGCCATTCATTCTGAAATCTGCCAAACGAAAAAATTGCACTTCCCTTAAAACTGAGTAGCTAATACACAAATGAAAATATCTGAAATTGGGAAATGGCATCATAATCAGCTGATCTGTGCAAACCTAGCGGATTCCCCTGGAACCAACTGGAGCCGTGCAATTCAAACAGTCCACATATTTTTTTAACAGACCTCGTATGGGAAGATATTGACAGTAATAGGATCCCAGAGGTGGTGTGTCATCAATGTTTGCTTTCTACATAGTTCTTAATCCTATAATTTCATTCTGCATTCATTCTCTGTGTTTTAGTGTTAACACATAGAAGATAGAATAAGATTGTATCTTAATCATACTTTTAACGAAAAAGAGATTATTATCTTACTCATGCTTAGACTTTTGAGTACAATGCAACTCCCTCTTTTATCTATTGCCTACTAGTGACTCACTTGTAAGCCTACAATGATAAAAATTGGGTTTGGTACCCTCGGTGGGCAGAGCACAAATAGCCCATTTTATAGCTTTTTTGCTTAACAACAACCATTTCAAAATTATAAATTTCTTGGAATTCCAAAACATTGTAATTATGGAGAATAGGTTGGAATCTGTAAATTGATAGTGGATTTTTTCAGACCACCAAAAATGCTATATATTTTGTAGATCTCTTTCTAAAATTATAACATTATTGCAGCTGAGAACATCTTTGAATTATCATTTGTTCACAGATGTTGATGGAGATTTAGATCACCATTGACCAGGTCAGTACCACTATGTATGTCTCTTTGGACACATTTTACCTGGTAGATTATGTTAATATAACATGCTATTATAGCATTATTTATATCTAAATATGACATTTAACTATTTACACACACTAGAAATAATAATCTAAGTTTTTATTATAATGAAATTCTTGAAATTTGCCAAATCTAATTTAAGTATTTCATCTTTTTTTTTTTTTTCTAGTTCATTTTTTTTTGTTTTATTTATGTAATAATAGGCCTGGCATGGCCGAGCGCGTTAAGGCGTGCACTCGTAATCCGAGGGTCGCGGGTTCGCGCCCGAGTCACGCTAAACATGCTCGCCCTCCCAGCCGTGGGGGTGTATAATGTGACGGTCAATCCCACTATTCGTTTGTAAAAGAGTAGCCCAAGAGTTGGCGGTGGGTGGTGATGACTAGCTGCCTTCCCTCTAGTCTTACACTGCTAAATTAGGGACGGCTAGCACAGATAGCCCTCGAGTAGCTTTGTGCGAAATTAAAAAAAAAAACAAAAAAACAAAATTTATGTAATAATGAAAATTTGGAGAAATATTTTAAGTAACTGTTATTTTGCTGTTATTCGTGTGATGTATTTCAAAATGTTTTAAAGCTATCTTGGAAAAAGGATGATTTAAGCTTTGGTTTTAAAGTAGTCTTAAGTTTGACATAGAAACTATGGCCTCTGTGAATGGATAGTAATACTGTTTATTTTCCTAAGATTTCTTAAGAATAGGGATGGCAAACCCTTTTGAGAGTGTGTGCCCAAATTGGGGATAATCTTGAAAATTCTATCATGTACCCATGGTAATTTTTAGCAGGAGATTATCATATATTTTTATTATTTTTCTGAATTATTTTAAATGAAACAGCTTTAGGAGTTACATCTTATTTATAACTATAGTAATTCACAAGAAATAAAATTGAATTAGTAACAATAATAATGAACTTCTTTTTAAGGAAAGGAGTCCTCTTGTTTATTTATGTTTATGCATTGTTTTACTATTAAAAAAAAACTGTAAAATAATAAGCTTTGGTTCAAATTATGTGATTTATAAAAACAATTAAAAAAAAAAAGCCAAGGGAAGGCAAATAAAACATATTTTGCTCTTAGTGAGACTTTTGCTGTCAGACCAGCAATGACAGATATTTTATCTTTGTTTTGAGAGCTATGCATGCAGTACTAGTTTCTTCAACAAGTGTACCCCTATAGTGCCCCCCACTAGTACAGCAGTATGTCTGCAGATTTACAATGCTAAAATCAGGGGTTCAAATCCCCTCTGTGGGCTGAGCAGATGGACCTTTGTGGCTTTGCTATACGAAAAACACACACTACCCCTATAATTATACTTTACAAAGTTCATCACTGAAAATAATGACTCTCACAAATATGTTGATGAAAATAATGTTAATACTGCTATTGCAACATTTTTCAGACAGTCAAAAGTTTCAGGAATATAATTCCAGAGTTTTAGAACCTCATTTTCTGCAATTTTCTGTGTTATTCCAGTCACTAACCAATCCCTTTCAATACTTCATAGTTCAGCTCTTAAGTTGTAATATTTTACTTCCAAATTGAACTGCTTTGTAAATCGGTAAGATCTCAATGTATATTTTTCATGAATTACAATGTCTTTCTTTTTGTTTCTTGGGTTTGGAAAATATTTAAAAAGTGCTATTATAATCATTATGTTTAAAATTTTTGGTTTGATTTTATCAAACATAACATGAAGTGTTTTGCCAGATCCCCGCAGTTTGGTGTTCAAGTTATTTAAATGTGAGGAGAAATCTGTAAAAAAAAAATAAAAAAAAAAACAAAAAAAAAATCATCCTACAAATCCATACAACATCAAATAAGTCTTGACAAAAATTTTCATTAACATGTCATAAACAGACGAATTTTCTCCAAACACTGAATAAATCATTTAAGGACAGAACCTTTTATTTAGCCAGCAAACATTATTGTACACAAGTAGTCCTGTGTATACAGAATTCTCCTGTCTCAGTAAATTCTAAAATTTTCTTTTTGTCAAAGCATGTGCAGAAATAAAAAATTAACTAGCTTAGTTACAATTTCCATCACTTCTTTTTAAAGCTTCTTAAAACCAGTTTTTGCATGCAAAGCCTCCTTCTGTATAATACCATGACAGACTACCAGTGAATGTTCAACATATTTTGCACATTTACAAAACCTGCTTCTTTACGTATCTTGCTGGGGGCACCATTAGTTGTCACTGAAATTATTTTTGAAAGGTTAATCTGTCAATTGGATAACTCATTTACTACTGCCTTGCATATTTCAGTCCCTGTAGTATGTTTGGGTAATGTTACCAAGTTAACCAGTTTTTTGCAGATTTAATCACCCCTACAAAATAAAGCAATAATGGCTAGCCTAGGTGGTGATGTAATATCAATGCTCGTGCCAAGAGAAATGAAAAGGAATTTACATGAACCTACATCTTTTGTTAGCTGTTGTGCTATATTTGTTTCCATCTTCAATATTTTAACTTTTATTGTGTTTCTATTTACTGGCAGTTCCTTAATGCACTGAATAATTTTTTTATTTTTGTGGAAAACCATCAAAAAGAAAATGAGCACATTCTAGCCATGATTCTTTATGCTCCTCATCACTTAGTGGTTTTCCATGTTGAACAATAATCTTTGAAATCTCAAAACTAGCAGCAGCTAAGCTGGAACTATCTGAAACTAATTCCATCAAAACATTTGATTACATGATGTTGTTCATGACTTCTCAAGAAATGTGTTCTTTTTGTTCTTGCTCACTTATCACAAAGCCATTTATGAACAGCTTCATAATGCTGCTTTATAGAGGTAGTCCTGCACGACACTGTTTCAGAACATAAGATGCATAATGCTTTATCACCCTCTTTGTTCATGCTAAATCTTTAAGTCCAAGATTTTTTAAAATCTCTGCTGCTGTTCCTTTCATTTGAACGTTTTTGTTTCTTTGCTGGTTTAGCTGACAATCTGAAAATGGTAAATACAGTTTAAAAATATCTTGCCAATTAACTTAAATACGATATTTTAACTTTCCATAACATAATAGCAGATGAAAATTTATGTAATTGGTATAAAAATAAACCTGTAATTAACTAACTAATCAAAAATATATGCATACCATGCCAAATAATATAATTTTAACAATATAACTTGTATACTTACTGCGAAAAAATAAATTCATATTTGCCGTTATTATCACTAAATATCCAATATTCACTCCCAAACAGCAAATCCAATACCAACAGTTTACATCACTTGTACTTAAATATTGATGTGTACACTGGGTCTGCAAAGAATTCAAAACGTTTCATCGGATGCCTTGTACCCACAACCGTAAAGCTGGTGCCAACAGGGTGTGAGACGTTTCCTGTGAACACTTCTCACTGCTCCTGGGTTGGAAAAAAATCATTCGCTGTTGCATTTGGCAATAATGATTATCGTGTATGTGTGTTGTTTGTTTGTTATGAGCTAGCAGAATCGTAAAGCGGCACTGCATGCTGTGTGCCATATAAAATGTTTATGGGTGCCACCTTGGTTGGTCATATGTGCTATAGGTTCGCCGTCACTACCGTAAAACTTACTCAGAGTGTGAATGGTGGGTTACATTGTTTCTGGTTCATTTCCACAAAAATTCACTCCACATGTCTGGAACCATAGATGTGCTAATAATAGTTACTGTAAAATTCCACTATTCACTCAGACAACATTAGTCCAAGAGTCGGTGATGTTGCCCAACTTGTCTTTCGTTCTTATGTAAACCCGACTAGCCACAATAAACTCCATGCGAGAAGTCTTTAAACAAATAAAAATCAAAATGATGTTGTTACGTTTTAAGTAAGTATACATAATTGAATATGGAAGAATAAGTAATATCGAACAGATGAAAACATGACTGTCAAGTAACCTGAAAGACTGAAACTGGGGAAAAAATAATTACGTGGCATGTGTATTGAAACATAGATAATGTTAAATTCCGTAGTTCTGAACTCTTGGCAGTCAGTCATGTCCCTGTTTATTAAATAGTCGAATTTGTAAATTTCATTGTATAATTGGGATTTTTTATTGGTTGGGGCATTCATTCTCTTAATAGCTGTTGCGTAAGATATTAGTTTTGTTACTAATTGCTGTACCTTTTAAAATTTCAGTCTTGCTTCAGTGGCTCATAAGAATGGTATTAGTTTTCGTAGTATTTATACCTTTAGAGCCATCGTAGAAAGACAGTAAACTGTATTATTCACATGTAATAATGTATTCTTATGTTCGTTGTGGACGACAATCGACCAAGCTGAACGCCATTCCGTCTCTAACTTTGCAAAAGGATCTAATGAAAGTTTCTAGTTGATAGAGTAATCAACGGAGTAGAAAAGAAAAGCGTAGAACACCCGTAACTATCAAGATTTCGCCTTGTTACTTACGAATATATTCTCAGTGTAGTAAGTGTTTGTCGTCTTACTAGTGCAGATTATGAAACATTGTATATGTAGATGTTGAAAGGCTAGTTAGGTCAATCTTGTTTCAAATTACACCTTATTTCGTGAGGCCATCCAGTGCGTGTGCGCGCGCGCACACACTCACTCACACAAAATGTATGGTTGACTTTCAAACCTTAACATGTCTCGATGAAACCAGTTACACGTTTTATAAAATGTGCAACAACTTAACACTAGTGTTTTGTCTCACAAAAAGACTAAAGATTATTTTGTGTGTCACATGAGGAATCAGTTTAATGTCACTCACCATTCTCTTGCACTGAAAGCCACACTAAAAGAGAAACTTGCATATATGTTGTCATTATCTTATTGGTGGGATTACAACACAAGATTAGCATTTTTATTATTATTAAAAAGGCGTGTCAATAACTAAATATTTCTCAATAAGGCACATTTCACCTATGGGTATACGCTTCTTTCGTGTATGTCATATTGTGCTGTAAGAATGACAAAAAAAACTATACACATTTACTGCATAATCTTATTTGTGTGAACAAGTAAAATATTCATATTTTGTTGTTTTACTGAGTGGAACGTACAGATATATATATATATATATATAAAAACATTTTTGTACTATTCAGATTCATCACAACTATTTATGGTAGCTCTTCGAGGAATATTGTAAGGCAGTACGAGTTCACGTGGAAAATATTAGGAAATAGTTCACCTACTTCTGGTTCCAGTTCGATCAATTAACTTCGGTTGGTTTCTTTTCAAGTTATTTCTAGAATGACGAAGCAAATCAAAAACGTCACATTTCTAGGGAAAAGCGTTATTCAGTTTATCATTTTATGATAATTACTCATCATTCTTTTACGTATATCTGTATTAATATCATGCAGTTGTATACATTTTAAGAGCATACCAGAAAGTTTCTTTTCGGTATCTCAAAATAAAATTAAATTCGAAGACATTAATTTTGCTCTAAACTTCATTGTCTAGACGAGTGAGTGATAAGATAAAGTTTAGGCCCGACATGGTCAGGTGGTTAGGGCGCTCGACTCGTAATCGGAGGGTCACGTCCCCGCCATACTAAATGTGCTTACCATTTCAGCCGTAGGGGCATTATAACGTGAAGGTAAATCCCAGTACTCATTGGTAAAAGAGTAGCTCAAGAGTTGGCGATCTGTGGTAATAACTAGTTGCCTTCGTTCTTGTCGTACACTGCTAAACTAGGGAAGGCTGGTGCAGGTAGCCCTTGTGTAGTTTTGCGTGAAATTTAAACAAACTTTATAGATTGAATTATAATTCTAGCAGAAATTTTTTGCGTGAAAATAAATTGTTCAATATTTCTTACTAATTACACATACAGAATCAATTTCTGCTGTCAGTTTAAATTTGTTCACTGTTTTCTTCTGGTTACATCATCAATTGTAGAAGCAGCACGTTCTAGTTATTTTTTTTTATTTGATAAACTAAATTATTTAGAATTCGCTGTGTATAGTAGGTGTTTTTTTTGTTTCTCATAGAAGTCTTAAAGGTTTCAAATAGTTTTTATTAACTCGCGTTAAGAATTAACACAAAAGCCTTATTGTTCAAAATCATGCAGAGAGCAACACATTGGTAAGATAACTCGAGATTGGCATTTCAGTACCTGGATATTCTGTTGAAATAATATATCGGTAAAACTGCTAATTACTTCCTAATTACTAGTAACAAATCTAATAATTGCTTAAACATGCGCCAGTAACAAAAACTATCTCTATAAACACTTGCTATACACCTGTACGTGCGAGAATAACAACCAACCTGATTTCTACAGGTGTAGCAGGAATTAAGGTAATAAAAGTGAGAAGTCTAAAAGAAATGTACAGTTAGTGGAAATGTTGTCTCAAACATAAACAAACATTGGTTTGTTTTGGAATTTCCCACAAAGCTACTCGAGGGCTATCTGTGCTAGCCGTCCCTAATTTAGCAGTGTAAGACTAGAGGGAAGGCAGCTAGTCATCACCACCCACCGCCAACTCTTGGACTATTCTTTTACTAATGAACGTTACATTATAACGCCAACGCCTCCATGGCCAAAAGGGGGCGAGCATTATAAGTCGCTTTAATCATGTGTTTAGATTAGTTGCATTACGTAAGGAACGTAAATACTTTAACAAACTTGTATATTGTTTTTCGTTCAATTACACATTGATTCATGAACCAGATTTCAAATTTTCTACCAAAGATAAAGCTCCATATGTTTTTTTTATATTTTCTTAATTAATTTATTGTGAGAAAAACTAACAAAATGTGATACAGCTCTTAATTCATCCAGCATTTGAGGATTTGTGTAATTTCCACACTCGGCTGAATCTGTTTCGCATACGTAGTAACCTAGCTCGTTGTTTTTGTTTACATTTTTGTCAGACACATAAAACCCTACTCACTGTAGGAGAAAATGTTGGCGCCAAATGTCTTGTGCCGATACGTTTAAAGTGTGTTTTAATGTGGGATTAGTTAAATAGCTATTTAAAACAGAAATCTATAAACCTTTATAACATTTAATAGTCGTAATTTAAATATGTGATCAAATTTCGATTGAAAATGTAATACAACCATTTGATAGGTTTGGCCTTTTTTTTTTCTCCTTTCTTATTTTCTACCTCCCATGGACTCAGCAGTTTTTTTTTTTAATTTTACGCAAAACAACTCGGGTATCGAAACTCTGTTTTTAGAGACGCAAGCCTTCAGACTCGCTGCTGAGCATGGCCCAGTATGTCCAGATGGTCAGGGCGCTCGACTTATAATCTGAGTGTCAAGGGTTCGAATCCCTGTTACAATAAATGTGTTCGCCCTTTCAGCCGTGGGGGTGGTTATAATGTACGATCAATCCCATTGATAAGCAGAAAACAACGTTAATGCTGTTAATGTGTTTGTATGTTACATATAAACACATTAATAAATACGTATAAGAGAGAGAGAGAAACAGTAATTAGCAAGAATAATAAACGCATACCACTTAGAGTAAATCATGACCACACACACACACACACACACACACACACTAAACTAGTATATGATATTGTTTTAAAACTGTTACTTGTTTTCAATAGTGAAATCATATTGATAACTCACTTTGTTTTAGGCCCAGCATGGCCAGGTGGTTAAGGCATTTGACTCGTCATCTGAGAGTTGTGGGTTTAAATCCCTGTCACACCAAACATGCTTGCTCTTTCAGTCGTGAGGGTATTATAATGTCACCATCAATCCCACTATTCGTTAGTAAAAGAGTAGGTTAAGAGTTGGCGGTGGGTGGTGATGAATAGCTGCTCTAGTCTTACTATGGAGTTTATTAACTCGGTCATACTACCGAGAACAAGAAACTGTTATTAAATTAAGCTGTTATGTGACAAGTATAAACGTTGTCATTAAAAGGTATTTTAAATGCTTTTTTTATGTCATCGTAAGTAAAAATAAAAAACAAACCATACCCGAACGATTACGAGTATTATGCCACGTGAAAAACTAAACATTAAGATGTCGTGAAATATCGGCGTTTTATTTATACCTTAAACAGTTTTTAGGTTTTATATTGCTTACTTTTATATGTCTCTCTCTTTAATTCACTCTTGGTTTGCTCAAAGTAAGCTCGAAGCATAATAATGCTAAAGACTAGGTTAGATCCCCGCAAAGGACAGACATAGTCCATTGTGTAACTCTGCAAGTAATGGCAGATTTGTTCCTTGTTTTACTATGTTATCTTTGAGCCACGTAAAATGTATTTACATCACGAATTTGTTGCTGATGATGTAAAAAAGGCACTGAAGTAAATCATACATTAAAACCAAAGAACGTTGAGTCACAGGTTCTATGTATAAAATCAGCAGTTAGTTACAAAAAATTTCTTTTCTAGCTCTAACGTATTTACTGTTGTACATTGGTTGGTATATCTGTTTTTGTTTTTGTTTGATGCATGTGACGTGTGTTGTTGAATGTGAATTGCCCAAATCCCGCATGTTCTCTGGATTTGAAGAGGATTCTCGATACCAAGAATCAACAATGTGTTTTCGAATATTGTTGAACGTTCGAGAATCTCGCCTAACATGTATAAAAGCTAGTAGAGAGACTAATTGAAGATTATTCACGGTTAGCTACAACCAGTATACTACAGGGTTTTCGGAAAGTCTCTGTGCAGATTTGTCTGTTAATAAATATATAAGTGCACAGTGAGCTTCCGAAGCTTATACAGGGTGTTCGAAAAGTATGCTTGTGGTTAATGCTTATTGTTCGGAAAATTACAGAATTTGACCAGGAACGTTTGTATAATTCGAAAATTACGAACCATTTGACTTCAGTTAATTTCGGATGTTATTATTTCTACGAGGTCATTAAATATCTTCGTAAAAGTAAAAAGTAAATTTATAAGCGGCGTGAGGCCAACCAAACTAGCTTGCTTGAGCGAGATGTAGCAGTACCAACCCAGAATTAATTTCTCGTCATTGGCCTGGACCGTCGATAAAATATTCAGTTGTAGACGAGATAGAAGACTCAGTATAGTTTGTAAACATGTTGTATATAAACAGTTATTTATAGTAACTGTTATTATAAATTGTATTGCTGTTCGCATACTAAAATATATTTGTTTTAAGAAAGAAAATTTTGTATATCAATCTTATTGGCAAATATCATAAATTTTATGCATATTAACATTTAATTAACATCTAAATTAAAATTTCCAAATATTTGAAATCGTATGACCTAGTATAAGTAACATAATAAATCGTAATATGTATTATAGTATGAGCAGATTTTATTCTAATAGCGCATTGTGTAAGTGACTTAGCTCAGGTTGGAGACTCTAGATTGTATCATAGGGCGATAAATTCGGCCTTATATGTATGCTACTCAAGGTTAGTCTGTTTAACGTATACAAAATTATCTGGAGTGACGTGTTTTTGCTCGTGCTTTATAGTAATGTGCAAAAAAGGCATTGTTGTGGTTTAACTTTGGTTATTTGTAAGCTCAAAGCTACACAATGTGCTATCTGAGTTTTGCTCACCACTGTTATTGAAACCATATTCTTAGCTTGCTGCCTTGCCACTCAGGGCAAGCAATGATTTACCAAATTCGAATGATACAGTGGGTTATCACTCCAGAGAGCCGAAGGATTCGAAAGTATGTTATTTTTTTAAGGATGACAACATGTGAGAAAGAACCTGAAGCAGCAATAAAAGTGGATGACACATTTTTCTGGGCTGAACTGTGTAAAATGAACCTGGTGAAGGGGAGAATCTATTGTTTATTTTTTGTTATTCGATGTTCTTTCTCATTCTTCATTGATGTGGCATGTTTTTCAAGACCGAATATCTCTTTGCAATTAAAAACAAGCATATATTATAGTTTACGAGAGGTAAAGTAAATAGAGACTTTCTTTGTGGTTCTGTTTTTCTGATTTATGAGTAAAGTTAAGGAAAAGTCAGAATAAAGAATGATAAATAATTGGCGTTCAGATAAGTAAATGACGATGTGCTACTAATCCTTACCCTAATTCTGATTTAAAAATAACTTAAATTGATAAAGTACATTACACCAACCTAATCTAATTCACACCATTACACTAGTTGTTCATGCGGTTTAATAATATAACTACCGTCCCATCTACTAAAATACTGAAGCAGTATCCGCCAGCGGACATGTATAGCTTTGGCAATATTTTTGTCTGCAATAGTTACATAAAGTTAGGTAGTTCTCTATGTTTTGAAAGTGAGCTACCATTTAGTATCAAAATTACACGATAAATAGCTACACTCAAGAAGAAACATATCAAACAGAAAGTGTACAAATCATCATCAAACCAACGGAAGTTCCAAATTTGCCCTGAGCCCTGGTAAAAGGGCCTTTTTGTAAAGAGTTACATTGGTTCGTTATCCTAGTGGTAATGTCTCGTCATTTTATTTTATTTGTTCACCTTTAGAACCTTACATACACTTCTAATTATTTCTTCCTAATGTATTTCAAACTCCATAACTCCTGTTTTTCTATGATTTTCAGAGTGAATGAAGAAGGACTGAACATCCTTGGAGAGGAATCCATCCCATTATGCCTAATCCTTTCAACATGTCAGTCGTACTCCAACCGTACACCATTCAATGTTGGTATATGGTGAATGGCTCTGAGTATTGCAAGTATAACATGGTTGATATTTTGTTATGCTTTTTTTTTATTTTCGCTCAATGTCTTTCAAATCTACTGGATGTTATCGCTAGATTCTTGCGTTGCAAACACGCAGTCCAGCGTTCGCTACTGTACTTAAAAAGTGCTTATTACTTTTTCCGGAATTGCTCCTCTTAGCAGCGTATTATGGTCAAATGCATGTTTTTTTTAAAACGGCAGGCTTTAGATTTTTGGCAGTCAGACACTACTAAGAAATGGAATACTTGCATTGCACTATTAAAAAAAAAAGTCGACAAACTTTGTGATGCTTAAATTTTTTTTAATCTTTTGAAACTTCACGCGGCTTTAGAATCGAAAGTTTTGAATTTCTCGAGGGCTATCTGCGCTAGCTGTCCTTGACCTAGCAGTGAAAGACTCCATCCACCGCCAGTGCTGGAGCTGTTCTTTAGTGGGATTTACAGTGACATTACAACAGACGCACGACTGAAAGGACGAGTATGTTTGATGGATTGAGATTTAAATCCGCGACCTTCAGATTTCAAGTCGAGTTACCTAACCACCTAACCTTGTGGATGAGTGACATTTTGTAGACTTTTTCAAGGGTTGAACAACGTTCAGGGTAAAGTAAAATATTTGTTACTTTGCTACTCCTCTCCAAAACTAAAATATGCATGTTTTGTGCAAATTATTTCAACAGAGATCGCACAGTCTAATTTTCGTTTCGTCTTCTGATATTTATTCTGGCTTCAAATCAGTCGTTTTGTTTGACAAGTCCTATCTCTGTAATCTCTTGTTAAATGTTTGCTCATGTATTTCTTAGTTTTTGTTTTATTTTGTCTAACTGCAGCTTTTTCAGTATAAAGATTAGTTCTTACTTGTTTCGGTTGATTAATGTAAACGATCACTCTGTGATACCTGTAACAATTAATCTTCCAAGCTGAATTTAAATATGTAATAGCTTACGTTTTTTAATCTTAAATCTGGTCTCGAATTATACTCGTTTTAATTACAGTAAGTTATTTTAATTTAGAGTAAAATGTTTTGTCTCTTACATGGTTATTCGTGAGTACACGAATATTTTTATAGTTAATGTAATTCGAATTGAACCACCTCTGATGTGCTTTAGTGTATGTTATTGAATTATAAAGATATGCATGTATACACTGCTGACCAAAATCTTAAGGCTAATGAAAAAATAAGAAAAAATATGCATTTTGCGTTGTTAGATTTAACCACTTATTTTCATCTTTCGAAGCTCTACTCAAATAAGAAAATGGAAGATAAAAATAAAAAACATTTTTAGCTTTTAATAGGGAAAATGTGAACAATATGAAATTAGCCTAAATACTAGCTAGTTAAAAGTTTAAGACCATACTGAAAGAAGCATTAATCGGTAAACACGTAACGAAATTTAGACATTTGTATTCAAGCATTGGCTAAAAACGTGGGAAAGGCTTAAATGTTGACAGAGTTTGACAACGCTGCAATCCACAATGCCTGCAGGACAAAGGACTTATTCATGGCGAATAACGTGATTTTTTTTTTTTTGGACCATCCAGCGTGTTCGCCCGAACTGAACCCCATTGAAAATGTTTGGGGGTGGATGGCAAGGGAAATCTTTAGAAATGGACGTCAATTTCAAGTAGTTCATGATCTTCGTGAAGCCATCTTCACCACTTGAAATAACATTCCAGCCAGCCTTCTGCAAACTTTTATATCGACCATACCAAAGTGAATGTTTGAAGTTATTCGCAATGACCGCCCGAGACCTCTTGTTGGGTATTTCCTACCCTGTTTAGGACTTATGGTATGATCTTAAACTTTTGATCAGCTAATATTTAGGCTGATTTCATAGTGTTCACATTTTCCCTATTAAATGCTAATTTTTTTTCCCCCCCTTTTCCTATTTTGATCTTTTGAGTTTGAGTTCTACTCAAATAAGTGGTTAAGTCTAACAACGCAGAATGCATATTTTTTCTTTATGTTGATTAACCTTAAGATTTTGGTCAGCAGTGTACTACAATATTTCTTCAAAACAGGTTTGTCTTCAGTGAGAAAATTTCCACCTACTTACATACGTAATTTCTATAACATACCCTATACAGGAAGCCACACGATATGAGGTGAGTGTCAGTAAATCAGTCACATGACAAGAAATCAATTGAAAGCAGCAAGTAATTTATATACATCGATTTCAGAATTGATGCGCATGTCTATAATAATTTTATCCGTAATTGTAACTTGATAATTTTGTAAAATAAATTATCTGTTACATTCTTAGTTTAAATAAAACAGCACCCAGTTTAGCTCTTCTTTTAATATGGCTTCTCTGGTACTCTAACAATCCCTGTGTCTCTACGAAAAGTATATCGAGAAGCTATGTTGAAGTGTTTATGTGTACACAAAATGGTGGACGCATGAACAGTCTTGTTACTCTTGTTTTCAGTTGTTATATTAAAATTATATCAGTGTAAAGGCTTTTGAACAATTCGTCATGTGACGCTGGAATTTTACGTTATCATTATTTTTATGTTCCAAATTAAGTAAATAACAATACTGTTATTTCTGTAGAATTTCTGCTCGATTTGAAGTAATTCTGAATAATGGTGCATAACAGTGCTAACAGCAGTCTTTACAGAAATTCATCATTGTGGCTAATGTTTGTTTTGGAACAACCTGTTTGTATTCAGTTTAATGCATCAGTGCAGTACTGGCGCCAGGGGGATTGCGATTAGTGCACTTTACTGAGTCCATATCACAAATAGCCCCAAAACACTTTCACTATTCTTATTTTAATGTGCTATATGATTACTTTTTTGGAAATTTTTATCTTAAGGTTCTTTTTACTTTTTTCATTAAACTGAACTAAGATTTAAATGGCTCCGTCAAACGTTTCTGCACCAGAATCACAGAAGACTTGGCGCCGGGATCGAGGTTTACTCAAAATTTGCTTAATTTTTCTCTAAATCTCTCAGCGGCTTAGCGATAAGTCTTAAGGCTAATAACGGTTAACACTGGGTTTCAATACTCGCAATTGTGAGAGCTCAGACAGCTCATTCTATAAGTTTGTGCTTAACAAACAAACAAACTGACGAGGAAAGTCGTATGATGAGAAATATAATAAAAAAAAGAACAAGCTTTAGAAATAAGATATCGAGATACTGTGATTATTCTGCACCCTGTCTTTGAGAACTGTGAAACAAGTTGTGTCTAAACAGGAATTTTATTTCTGTTAATAAATTGATGCTTAAATTTATAACTTACAACCATGTGTTATATATTATATAAAATTTTGTCTTGTAGTAATAATAAACTTTGTTACTATGGTATAATTATGGATTTTAATTAAATCGAACAATAAATTACAAAATGCTATATAGTGTGTGTGTGTGTGTGTGTGTGTTATATAATATGGTCCAGCATCGCGAGGTGGTGAGGGTGCTGCACTATTTATCTAAGGATCGCTGGTTCAAATCCCTCTAACACTAAACGTATTCACCATTTTCAGCCGTGGGGGCATTATAAAGCCCCAGTCGTTAGTAAAAAAGTTGCCCAAGAATTGGCGGTAGGAGGTGATGACTAGTTGTCTTCCCATTGTTAGCGCAGATAGCCCTGGTATAACTTTGCGCGAAATTCAAAAGCCAAAGCGTTTATATATTTTTATGATATGTTACTAAGACCACTTTCTATGAAACTCTAGCGCTCGTTTAGCACAGTATCTGCATTACAGAAGATATATTAAAGAAAAATATTGGTCCATAAAACGTAAAATAAAGGTAAGAATTGGAGAAAATGATCATAAGTAACGGAGAGGAAACGAACTACTAGAAATACTTGGTGTGCAATATATTAACTGAAATAGTCGTATCATTTCTACTTTCTGTAACTGGTACAGAGCATATATTTATTCAGGTATAGTCGTCTAATGTTTTGTGTATTTCCAGTGCAGTTTATGTATGTAGTTAACTACATTACATTAACTGGGTGTTTCAAGGTCGTTAAAGTGTTCTAATCATTTTATACAGGCAAAGGCCACATAAAACTCCTTTATTTGTAAGTCTCAAACTATCATGCATGTGCTTTTATGTGGATTACTTGAAAGGTGGCTTATTCAGACAAGCAATATTAGACTATTAGCTGAAGTAGGTAACCTGTAGAATTATGGGATAACTGACTTTCTTTACTTTATTAGGGTAATTAAGTCTGACGTTTCTATAGATTTAGTTTGACGTCGTTTGATTCCATTTGGTTTTCTCTATCCCAGCAGGCAGAAGATTGTGAAGAGGAAGTTCCACCACTTTTGGTAGCCCAAAGAAGACAGTAAAAGAATGGTAAATAAAGAATTTTCATTTAAAACGACATGTGTGATTCCTTGTTGATCTGTACTTCGTGTTTCTGGTGCTTTTGTTGTTGTTATTTTTATACTCGATACTAGTGGATTTAGATTCGATAACAAAACAAAATTAAAGTATTAATTTGATATCATTGTATCTTATGTGCATAAACAAAGCAGCTAGAATATTTTGCCAGCTAGGTTGATTTCATGATGCGATATGTAAGCTTTTTGTTTGTTTGTTTGTTTTGTCAGATTAGTAAAGAACTAATATCTCCATCTCTTAGCTGAGTAAAAAAGTCGAAGGGTCAAAATTTAAATAATACGTAAGATAGTTAAACTCCTAAGTTGTCCTTTTCACACCTTTTCGGTTCTTTTTTGGATATATTTTTACGATCTTTTCCAGCCAGTTTTACTTTTCAAATGGAACTATTTTCTTCCTTGTACGTTTTTCTCCTCTCCAGTTTGGGAAGCGATTTGAGTTAGGTTGTAGTTATCATTCTGTCCATCGGGATTAAAAGTGTAAATGAACAAAACTTTTTCGAGCGGGTGTATACAACGTCACCTGTGCATTCTATTAAAGGTCCCCAAATGGCTTGTCTTTTATTTGCTCATTCTCTTATAGACCGAACTTAATAAAATGTAATGAAATTTATTTCTTGTAGGAAAACATAAAGCTATGTTCGTCACGGTATTAAATTTTTGAAATGGATGAATAATCTAAATTGAATTTAGAGTTGCTATTTGCTAATGAAAAACTTGCGTAAAGAAGAGTTATGCTGAGAAAGATCTAATATCAATAGAAACGATGAGTCTATCGCAAAAAAAGTAAATGAAAGAAATCGCTACATAGTAGTTATTGTAACTTGATAGTCCGTGTTTTATATTCCATTTATTTGCGTGTGCTATCACTTGAATTTTTGTGAGAAAGGAGAGCTAAACAGTGTTGTATAAATAACAACAACCTAATTCTCTTTTGGCGCTAAACCATATAATAAGCTGTATGGGTTCTGTCCACCACAAGGAGTCGAACCTCCTATAACGTATACAAAAGAGTGGCGACTATATAACTTAAAGGAACCGAATGAAAAATGGTAAAATGTAATCAAAAGTGAACTTTAGGATAATGAACTTTTTCTCAGTATTTTTTATCATCAAAATTGTGGAAATTTTGAAAGAGAAATTAATATTTTCTTTTACAGAATGAATTGTTTTGACACTGCTAATAATAAAAAAAACACAACTCGCAAACAAATAGCTTTGCGAATTAGTCTTCTTCTAAACGTAGGTTTTGTTTTATTTTAGAACTAGTGAAATCAGCTTCTCAGTCATTATTACGAGAAAATTGAAAATTATGTTAAGGTTTTTGAAGTTAACTTATTGATAGAGTGAATTTTGTTGTTGTGATGTTTTTCTTTGCCGATGATGTTATTACATTTCATGTCCTGGAGGTCAGGGCACTCAGTAAGATGACAGTGGTCTTGGACCCATCACCGAACATACCAACTCTATCAGCTGTGAAGAAGATATAACATGACGATAAATCTCATTATTCTTTGGTAAAGAGTAGCTCAAGAGTTGGCGGTGGGCGTTTTTGACTAGTTGCTTTCCCTTTTGTTTGTCACTATCTATGGATAGTTGCTGTAGACAGCCATTGAGTAACTTTGCGCGAAATTAAAGAAACGAAGGTATCACGTTTTAAACAAGTAATCTTGTGTACGAAAGTTTTCGTTGTTGTTGCACAAAGCTACACAGTGGAATATCTCTGCTCCATCACAATGGGTACTGAAACCTGATTTTTAGCATTATCAGCCCTCAAACTTACCACTCAGGCAAAGGAAGGTGTGTAAGACAATTATGACAAGCTTATAAGATCATTTTTTGTCAGTTTTCTCGGCTCATTAACCACTCCTTTATTCTTTTTCAGGTAATGAAAAAAAATTCTGTAGCAAAAAAAAAAGTACTTGGAATAACTATTACCCTTTAAAATAACTAGACGTATCTTTAACTTTTGAAAAGTATGTAAACACACGATTCAATAGTATTTTGTAAGTAAAATACGTACATTTATTAACTAAATACATCTGATGTGTCATGTCTATACAGTTGTAAAGGAAACAGTATTGAATAAAAACATTTATGCTTGATTTAAAAGTCTTCAAGCATTCCAAAATGGAAATAAAACCGGGAACAGACGAAGAGGAACATAAAATAGCGATTAAACTTATCTTTGATCTCACTTTCTTTTGAGATTGTAATGATATAACAAAAACAATTAAGATTGGTAGTATTTCCGAGTTTGAAAACATTTTTCCTTAGTGTTATAAGGTATGACATGGATGATAATGTGCACCAGCTTCTGCACCTGTAACAAATTACTGGCGTGTTAACTCAGATACAACAATATTTAAGAATATGCCAACAAAGGCGGTAAAGAATGAAAAACCTTCAAATACAAAAGATAAAAACAATGACGAGAAAGCAATAGCAACAAAAAATATAACAATTCAATGTTGGAGATCGATAAAAGATGTCCAAAACAAGTGTGCTACGAGAACTCTGTGAATATAATCAAAGAACGGTTTAAAGAAAATCTTTATTGCTGAGGGAAAGGCGCGTTTTCTAATACAATTCTGCAATAGATTTTGTCCAATCATTGAATTCTATGCAAAACCAAAGCTAATCACTATGAAAATAGCCTAGAAGGTAAGGTTCATTCTGTGTTACATAACTATTATGTCACTTGTGAAGTCTTTTACGGTGGTAGTAAATCAATGACTTATCTAAATTGTAACATTTACTATAAAATAGTTTATCGTGCATGAGTATTCTAACGTGACTTACTCAACGGCTAAATTTTTGTCCCATCAAACTTCTATGGAACATTAATGAAACCTAGACTTCAACTTAGAGTTCCTACTTTAAAATACTAAAAGTTGGAGATGGCTTTTATAAAGGAATGGTGTAACAATTTCGATGAATTTTCAAAGTACATTTTTGCTTCACTGAATTAGTAGTGTTTTGAAAACTCGTGGTGATTTAGTGGCGTGTTAAACGTTTTGCGCAGCTTAACATTTTTCGCATCCCATGTACATAATTTTTATATTATTAATTTTAAATAATTTCAATTAGTCTAATATTGCTCAACTTTTATCTTTAAGTTTTTATATCTAGAAAATTTAAACATCATTTTCTACAGTTTTTCACTTCTAGAATTATTTTCATATAATATTTGTTATCATTCACTTGCAACGCTTCGTGTTTTTTTTTATATATATAATTTGGAATATTAATGTTTAATGAAAAGTTAAAAATGTCTATTTTAACCGTCAGTAGATTTCTCGACAAAAGTCAAGATATAAAAGTACTATCATACCAAAAACTAAATCAAAAATCCGTTATACTTTTATGGAACGCACTTTCTTAACAAGGTTTCAACAAACAAATGTTCTATGCGAATCGTCTCTACTGATTTGTCGAAATCTCAGCCAGCTAGAGACGATCAAAATACTGTGGATTAGTCTTTTTACTTTTACTTCCAATTAATGTTGTTAAATTATCTATCCTTACATATAAATGTTTATAATTATATCGTGAGTTGAATAACTCAATAATACGTTAATTCCAGAACTTTTAGTTTTTAACATTTCAAACAACTTCCTTCTTGATTCATTGTTCTTATTGAACAAATAGTCTCTAGAATAGCTCAGTCACATTACATTATATATCATACCACTTATGTCTTGGCTCATTGTTCTTATTGTCTTGAAATGTTTATATATTCTACCATAATTCCTGTACGCTTTATCTGAAAATGATATTCATTTTTCTTCATCGCATACAGATTTTTCACAAAACTCTGTATGTGTATTTACATAAGTGAATCATTTTTTTTTATTATTGAAATCGGGTTACATTTCTTTATTCCCAAAATCCTGACAACCACTGGTTATAAATTTCTTCAGACAAGTCGCGACATGAGTATCTATCAATCGTTCTAGAAACCAAACATAATAATAAAAAATGTTCATTGTGGTAAACGAAATAATAATTTGATATAAATAAGTTTTTTTTCTCGCTTTGTAAAATATTCTCATGTGATAGAAAAAAAATTATTTTCGAAATCTGCCTAGCTGAATTATAGAAAAAAATTTGTTAAAACTGACAAAACCTTTATAGAGTTTAAATTCGCAGACCTGTGTTTTCGGTGCGTATAATAGCTCATATCATAACACTCCGTTTTGATTTATTTTTCTTGTTAGAACTGAAAAAAAGTGGTCGTACAAAATTTATTTTGTTTCAATAAGTGTTTGTTTTGTGTTTCGCGCGAAGCTACATCTCCCAAATTTAGCAGTGTAAGACTGGAAGGAAGACAATCAATCATCACCACCCACCGCCAGATCTTGGGCTACTCTTTTTATCAACGAAAAGTGTGATTGGCTATCACATTATAACGCCCTTACGGCTGAAACGGCGAGCATGTTTGATGCGATGGGGATTCGAACTCGCGACCCTCGGATTACAAGTCAAGGGACCTAACAACCGGGTTATGCCAGGAGTTTTTAATAATATCGTTTTATGATAAACAATATAGAATCTACAACAGCTGTGACTCTTTATATTACTTTAGACAGGTTAGATTAAATTAATCTATAAAGCCTTGGACGTGGTCAAATATATCAATCAGAAGAATTTGACCTCCTGAGTATGAAACTGTAATTAAATCTCAAATTGGTTTGGAGATGACGGAGCATTTAGATAAAAAAAATTGTATTTGTAGAACTGAGAGCCGTGCTGTGACGGTGTTAAAAATGTTTCTCACATTTTTACATTTATCGAACAGTAAAAGTTATGTTTCTTTATTCTTTGATTCCATAGCAAAGTAGTTAATGGCTACACATTAAGTTTATATTAATAACTCTGATTTAGTTAGGTAGGTTTCACGTTGAATTTGTAATGTTGATAAATGGTGGACAAATTCTTAGTATTACTTCATGTTTTATATAGGATTAAGAACGTTGTTTGATTGCAAAGGTTTCAATATTACATCATGTTTTACGTTGGACTGGCAGTGTTAATTAAAAATGATAAAGTTTTTTTAAAGTACACAAAGTTTTATTCTGTCTCCCAATTCCTTTGCTCGTGGTCCTCATACCCGATGTCACAATAATATAAGGCCAAGAACTCGTTACAATAAAATCCGGGATTTGAGGACCTCATCGCAGGTAGTTCTTTGACCTTTAAGTAGCTTAGAACAGAATCTTACTCATCATTTAGTTTTGTAAAGGACTAAAGTTGAAAGAACGTGACAAAGTAGTTATCTGAGTGTGTGGGAGGAAAACATGAAATAAACCTTCAAATGCTGTAAAATAACTGTACTGTACAATACATTTAATATTCACACGAGTATTCACATATCTCGGATTTCGCTCATTTTGTGCAACTTCTTTACCTAATACTCTAACCAGGTTGTTAATAATGGAAGCAAATACTTTTACCATTATTTTAACTGGTTTAAAAAATGCTTTTCTTCATTTTACGAAAATATTTTTGTACGAAAACTTACTATATGTTCTATTTAAGCGTATTCGAAATACTTTTTGTGCTTTAATAGCTACATTGGTAAGATAGTTTGTTTATGGAAGTATATTTGGGACTTCAAGTCAAAGAGCGGCCCGTCATTAACGGGTGCTTAGAGCTCTCGATTCGTAATGTGAGGATCGCGGGTTCGAATCCCCGTCACTTCAAATATGCTTGCTCTTCCAGCCGTGAAGGCATTATTATGTTACGGTCAATCCCACTATTCGTTGGCGGTGGGTGGTGATGACTAGCTGCCTTCCATCTAGTCTTACACTGCTAAATTAGGGACAGTTAGCGCAGATAGCCCTCGTGTAGCTATGCACGAAATTCGAAAAACAAACAATTTAAGTCAAAGAGTAGTTATGTATATAAAGCGATACTTTATTTAAAAACACAGATACCTTCAAGAAGAAATATATATATTATATTGATAAAATTAAGGGGACGACTTTTTTTTGTATTGTGCAGCAACTTGTAACTTGCCTTGAAATATAGATGTGTATTTATGTGTGTGTTTGTGGTATCATACACTGTAGTTTTTATCACAACGAACAATCTCTCTGAATAGAGATAAAGTACGAGTTATTGAAACAATAAATGTTGTAATGTTAAAATATCACCTTACTTCTTCAGTCAATTTATTTTTAAACAGAAAAATATACATTAGGGTGCTAATTACTGCAGTAATATAATATAAGATTAATATAAGTTTGAACGACTAAACACAAAATAATATTAACACTTAAACATATATTGTAAGCAAATTTTTGCAAGATGCTTGTGTGGCACAGGAATTTTATTTTTCGTCAAACATTTCTATGGCTATTTGAGTGTAAACAACATGGTAAGTATAAAAAAAATTATCGAAACGTTTCAACCATGTAATCAATATATTCGGCGTCCCTGATTCATGGGATTTTCTACTGAATATCAAACATTCACTGACAGACTTCTGTCTTTCTGAGAGAGTCAATTATCTGATAAAAGGTTTAACCCTTTTATGAAATTTGCAGCCTTCATTTGGAATTTATCTTATTGACAAAACGCGCACATACATATCAAAACAGAAAATATTGTTTTCAGGTTTTCATTGTTGATAGGTGAGCTATTTAAGACATTAGACTACTTAAGGACGTTAAAATAGCTATACATTTTTTTTAAATACTCTGTTATATAAAAAAATAAAGCTAGGTTAGTTGATTGTTTTTTAACATAAAGCTACATAATGGGTTATCTGTGCTCTCCTTACTAATTTCTGGCGGTGTTATGTCTTCAGACATATCGCTGTATTAATGCTACTTAATCCTACATTTCGTGAATCCAAAAATAATATCCATTGTTTTACGTCACGTACAATTTTTTTCACAAACGTCTTATGTATTTTTACATACATGGATCACTTTCATTGAAATCAGTTAACATTTTTGTTATGCTTAAAATACTGACAACCATTTGCTGTTGATTCTTCTAGACCAATTTAAGTCAATTGTAATAACAGGTTTGCAAAAAGTTGTATAAAATAGGAGATATCGAGTTCTTACTGAATATCATAATTTTAACTTTTATTTTTATAGCTGTAAACAGGAAACAAAATTAATACTTAGGTTTCATTAATATATTATAAACTTATGTTAAATCAATGGTTCCAATTGTAACTTTTATTTCCATCCTGTTTTATCTAGTGCGTGTGGGGTGGGGAGGGGAAATCAGCTCTGACGAACTGTGTAACAAATTTTTCTCTCCAGAGGGGAAGCTCTATTAGGGAAAGAACTACCATAAATGAATAAATCTGGAATCAGATAGTCTACGTAATTTGTATTTTACGGATCCACATACTGTGATAAAAAGAAAAGTACTTAGCGTATGTTTGTTCACACACACACACAAACACACATATATGTTTTAAAACTTTATTGCGATTGTTTCATCATTTGGTAGACTTATACATCATCATAACATTGAAACCCTAATATATGCTCAAAACACTTTCTAAGTTATTACATTTTTAATTCAGTTTGTTGTATTTAAATATTTTGGCAATTCGAAAAATGGAAATGGCTTTTGTTTACAAAAATTCGTTTAGTATATTTTAGTGCAATGAAAATAAAACACAAAAAAATTGTTATCACGACTCTGTCCTTTATATTTCGATATCTTACTCTAGCCTTGTCCATTGACCATCATTACAACTTGATGATACAGATCACCATGATAGAGGTACTAACAATCACGCACGTGAGCCTATTCTCACGCTTACATGCATTAGTAAAAAAAATATCAAGTTTTCTGTGAAGCATTGTGGTTCCTTGATAGGTTGAATCCATGTCAAAACCGGTTTTACATGAATCGAAGAAATGTACAATTTTACTTCACCGAATGAAAATTTTCTAGGGGGACAGATTCTATTAGAGGGCGACTTCCTTCAGCGATCCATCAGTTTAAAGAGTCTTCCCTCAACAGATTTGTAAACGTTGGTAGACCTAACATCGTATACAGATATATGTCTTCAGATACTATTTTTTAATCCCATTCTGTCGAATCCAACTTATTGGGATGTAATTAAGTGTTGGCTGAAAAATGTGTAACATATATATATTGTGACGTCAATGCACCATGTGAATAAACAATGCATCTATCTATATGCATACTGTCCGTGCCTACAAGCTCTCTGAGTTGCGACTGCAGTATAAAATATCAATATAGATGTAACGCCAAGTGCATATAATACATGCAGATATATCAGTATGGATTCTGTATTTCAATTTTCAAGTTACTATGATTTAAATTTTGGAGAAAAAAATATATTTGAGGAAAATTAAAATATATATTTGCCAAAAGGTAAAAACAAGGCGGCATCCCAATGCGGCTTTATATTTTAGGAAAATAAAATATGCTGGCAATACTACTAAGAAAATCAAACTTTGTACAAGAACAGATAAAAAATTAAAAGTGACCATACATGCTGTAATGTAGTTATTTGAACGTTGTAAAATTCTAAATGGGTCACTTTTTCTATTAAATGAATATTTCAAACAATGCACTTAACGTATTCGAGACAAAAGCTTGAAAAAACAAACAAGCCCGACAAGTTTCAGTTGCTATCCCCTTCACTTGATCAGCCTATCATTTTCCAGCCTGGCCGTCGCCTCATGTCTTGTGCCATGGTATACCAGACAGACGTAGAGCCTGCCGGAAGGGGCAGTAGGCTAGATTACTCGTACCGCTGTCGCAAACACGTATGCAGGTTCAGTCTCCACGTGAACAGATGGGAGTGAAGAGCTCAAGAGTCAGTCAAGTAAAATGATCAACCAAGAAGGTTATGCAAATATGTATTTCGTTGGTATATTCTGTTTTGGATATAAAATTCTGTTAAACAAGTATTGGTAGATCTACTGAATGGACTTCGTTGTGATTTTGAGAAAGTACACACTGGGAAAACTGTTAGTCACTTGTTACACAATCGTGTTTTATAGCATTGTGATATCTTGTTAATTTTAATTCTTGAGTGCAGTGCAAAACATTGATATTAGGAAAGAACTATGTCTGTTTTAATTCCAAATGTAAGTTTTGTTTATGTATCATAGAAATTCAAATATTCACAGTGTTTTTATTACTTATTTTTATGGAGGAAGTTGTATTGTAAGGCAAGTTGCACACTCTGCAGTGAGCAAGCAGATATCACGTGGCATGGATGTTTACGCCCCGCCCTGTCGGCGCAGGGTCGGCACGTGCTTGAGCCGGCGTGTCGACCTTGTTCAATGTGCATAGGGTGAAAACTGCAGTGATAGATAGCTATGTAGAATCGGAGAAATTTACAGCGTGGAGGGTTGAAAGGAAATTATTGTTATTTGTAACATTGACTACTAGGTAAACTATGACTTATGATATAATGTGGTTTACAATCCATTGGTAACACCTTAAACAGGCCAAATGTGCTTTAAAATTGTGTGTGTGTATATATAATATAAATTATTCTTGATTGTTCAATGCATTTGATTTTTGTGTTATTAAAAAAATTGTTACTCTTCACCAGTTGCAGTAATTTTACGAAACTTGTAGTTAAAATAACATTTTCTTGTTCTGAGTTTGGAAATGGTATATTAAAAAGATTTCTTGTTAAAAGTTCATATTAAAATTTTACCGTATTTAATTTTTTAATACGTGTCTCCTCGAAGACTATTACAAGAATGTAATCATTAATCACGAAGTTTCACTTTAAGAATTCAAGTAACGGAAATTACAAGGTTTGGCGTTGGATATCTTAACATTTTGTAAATTATAGATAAATTCGGGGATTTTCCTAGTCTGCTCTGAAAACAAATTGTGCAACTATGAAAAATTTCCTACTTAAATAAGTTTTTAAGTAGATAAATATTACAAAACATTATTTAAAACCGTAAAATTCCATTCCCGAGCTGATAAATGTATTTGATAGAATATCATTTGCCATTAGACTTGTGTATGTGAGATGTAATAAGGTATCCTTTATTAAAAAAATGATTAACTTGAAATAAATTTGGTACTTGTACAGAATTTTTCCCAGTAGCATCTTTTGTCAGAGACGTATCCATTTGTAGTAGCTTATAAGCAACTCATCATAATTTTGTGATGTAAGTTATTTATTTTAATTTATTTTCGATCAATAATTCTAGCAAATGACAGAATTATCAGGTTTGAGTCATAGAAGACTCGTGTAATAATAAAAAATAAAATATAATGCTTACAATGTGCAACATGCGTTTTCTATAATATAAAAATATTTTTACTGGGAAAATTCTGTACAATTGCCATAAATTATGCAATTTAAGGGAGGGGAGGGAATCCATAGGAAAAACTGAGTGAATTTTATTGAAATACAGAGAGAAGGGGTGGGGGAATACTGACTTTATTTTAAGAGAATCACTGTCTGCTGTATTAACAGGAATGAAAGTTTTGAATAAAAGTTGTAATATACATACATACGTGTGTAACTTGAACTGTTATTGCTAAGATAACATTAATAATAATTTTAATTTTGTATTATGTATTCAACATTGAGGGAAGTTTGTCCCTTTTTTGTGCAACTTAAGAAAATTCACTGTTATAATCTATGCTTTTAATAAGTTGTATATTGTTATTGAAATCTCTGCGGTAGCCCTGAAAACTTGTTTACATCTTTGACCTATCTTTGTTTTTCTTCACAGTGGGAAAAGTATTTTGATGTTGTATTTAACAGATGATGTACTAGATCTCATACTTAAATAAATAATTGCAGATACAACATAGTTCATCAGATACAGAAGGGAGGATTCTATCCAACAAAAATAGTGATCCATCTGGAAACTATGAGATTTTTCAATGTTTTAATCAGATGCTTGACAATACCTTGGACTTGCCTTCTTATGCTGAGCCTAACTTTAGAAATGATAACCAAGGTACAGATATGTGTGTAAATGTATAATTTTTGCTTCTTAATCTCTTTCGTATCATGTGATAATCTTTGTTTCATTAACAGTTTCAAATATGCAAGAAATGTTAATGATGTAACTGCCATGTTTACCAAAAATTCAAAATATGTACTATCTATATTTATATAAAATATGATAGAATAAATTATTATTGTATTTTAAAGAATGTTGTTTAAAGTAATTTTGACTTTGCAGTCCCAAGGTTATTGGTTAAGCATGATTTGTAGTGGCTATTTTTTTTTTTATCTGTAATAGGATTCTTTATGATTTTCTTGCATGTTAATTATTAAGCTGAAGATAAGATTATGATGTTTACTAAACTTTACCATGATGTCATTTCTTCCATTGGGTATTATAATTATTAAACTATAACACCAGGTTTAACAAAGCTAAATTTTTGTATATATATATTTTTTTAATTTTTGTTTCAACTGGGTGTAGTATTCCTCCAATTTAACATCTGTTATAGCTGTTTTAAAATAATATTTCATTGAAAACCAAGACTTTACATGGTTAATTCTTATTCAAAACTCTGGTAAAATGACTTTTTAATTCAAAATAAATATATCCTGATGAACTTTTGAACTCTGTTAGAATAAGACCTTGGTGTCAAAGCTTGTTTTGTTTTTTCTGGTTTTGTTAATGCTTTATTTATAAATAATTCATTAAATGTTGCTTATTAATTTTTCTTATTTTTTTAGATAATTTTAATTTCTTAAATTGCAGATTCTTCCTCTATAGTTGAACTCTTGGGTTTAAATGAGAGGAATACCTGTACAGGTAATTTTTGTGGACTCATTTGTACTTGTAAGTTCTTTTCACCTATAGGCTAGTAAAGGTGATGTGTTAGTCTTTACACCTTCAGTATTGCTTGTGGGTGGGTGGGTAGAAGAACTATATTTAAAGATGTGTGATGTATGCTTTGGGAGGATGTGTAACCACAATGAAGTGAATTAATAGTTTTGTCCTTAAATTGTAAATGGCTTATTTTAGATAAGCCAGTTATTTTTAAAAGATGATAATATTACTTAAACTTAATTTTGATATTGTACTTTAATCATCAACATTTTTATTCTTCTGTATAGATTTGTATTCTTTTTATGAAGAAGATTATGTTTATCAAAATTATAACTAATTTGAGTATTTTGATGGTTTGTCAATCTAATTGTTTCAACAGCAAAGAAAGTGCAACTATACTTTAAAAGTATACTTTACTATTTTTATTGTTAACACTCGTGTGTTTATGTTTGTGCATATTTAATTATTGTATTCATTAATAAACATTCATGCTTTTCAAAGCATGGTAAATGATACTAAGCTAATCATGTATGTTTTTTGTTGTTGTTTTTTAAATGAAAGTACAGTTAATTAAAATACACTCTGTATTGTAAAATAACATTTTGCAGGTCTCCAAAGTAAAAGCTTCTTGGCCAACCCTCAGTCTAGTGGCTTTAATATTGGATTTCTTCAGAATTCTCTCCATATTCAGAACTTGGCAGCTTTGATCTCTGGATCATCTCCATCCCACAATGATGAACTTGTATCCCAAACCCGTACCCAACCTGTGAGAAAACTGAATTATGGTAACACTGGGTATCCTGATGTGGGTAGCTCACTAAACCAGCTGCTTCAGCAAGGTTGTATCTTAAGTTCATCAGTTAGTGTGGACTTACCACAGTCTATCAGGACAGCAGTGCCCCATCCTTTTGGGTAATGTCTTATTTTGATGTGATTATTTCTAATTTAAACTGAACTTTTCATGGGATTTCAATGGTGATTGAAAGTGTTTTGGTGAAGACTGTGAGGTGACTGAGCTATTAAATGTTCTCTGGTGTCTTTGCAAGAAGAAATGTTAACACTTAACTTTTAGTTATTTTAGAAATGCTGAGATTGATCTGAATCGTGTAGGTATTAGTCCTTCAGTTTGAACAAAAAACTGAAATTAAAACATAAGAAGCATAAGCATGAAAGGACCAAACAATTTTCCTGAGGGTTTGAAAGGAAGTTAAAAAAAAAAAAAGGATAGTTTTTATTTTTCACTTTTAGTAAGTTATTACTAAAATTGTATTAACAATAGGGCACTTGCACTAGGACCACCTACATTGAGGTGTTTGTTATAATGTTTATGTATTATAATAAATTCTGTTTTTTTGTGTTTTTTTCTAATTGGGATATTTACCCTGACCAACAATTGTTTAAAGAATGGTGGCAAGTCACATGAAATTTATTTCTAAATTAATCTTTTTTAATTTTCTAGAGTTTGTATGAAAATTGAACATTGACAACATATAATCTATTATTATTGTTGGTGGTTAACTGACAAGTGTATAACAAAATTTTAGCTCAATACAATGCAGGCCTTTCACAAGTTAAATTCCATGGAGCTGGTTCTGAGGTTAGTAGACAGTGGTAAAAATGAAAAAATTGGTAATGTTACCCCTGTCTTTTATATAAAATAACTGTTGCAAAATCATCTAATGAAATATGTTGTAAGGAAACAATTAACTTGGATTCACTGATGAGAAATTTTTCCTTATTGATCTCAATTTTTTGGATGATGAAAGAGGTGTGTATTTAGATTTTGCCAGAGATTTTGATAGGTTTCACATGAAAGATTAGATAGGAAAATGACATTTTATTAAGGAAGACTAGTAAATTTGATTTTGGTATAGTTAAGTGATAGATTTTAGCATAGTGTGACCTAAGTAGTTCAATCCATTGAAGGAGTGCTATTTTTCCATCAATAAAAGATAATTATCTTCATTTATACATATTGCCAGTTAGGCTTTAGTTGGAATACTGTGACCAGATTTAGTCTTATGAGGTGAAATATTAACCCTCTAAAAAAAGTTGAAAGAGAACTAGTAGGATGATTTAGGGATAGAAAGGTTATCATGTATAGGTGAAGTTACTTAGTTTCCCTTTAAGAAAGGAAGTACAAGAGATAATTTTATTAGAGCTCGCAAGATTATCCTAGGGATATATTGTATCTATACCTTTTTTTTTTTTTTGCTGTGCTCTGGAGGTATTAGGATGAGAGGAATCAAGTTTTAAGACTTTTAAAGAACGAGCTAGTTCCCAATTGTTACAATCTTATTTTTATATCAAGGTGGCTGGCTTATGAAAATGGATGCTTTCAGCTGTAAAGGGGTTAACATTTTACAAATAGAACTTAAATTTAGATTTGGTAGTTTCCTTAAAAATAAAGGGTAGCTAACTTTTTACTTTTTCTCAAGAATAGGTGAGAAGGGACAATCATGAAGAACCAAATGATACCTTATTATCCATGCCTTACCTTACATAAAAAATGAAACAAGTGTACACATTTATTCTTCAGCTTCATATTTTAAAGTGCCATTTATAAAAAGTATTAACTTATGTTCTAAATGTCAACCACTTTCTTCAAAACTTAAATATTTCTTTTTAAGGTTATATTTTTTTCTCCCCCCTTCCCTCAAAAATAATTTAGTGGTCAAGGAAGTTCAACACTGGAGCAAGCCATTTTGATGGGCTGTGATAGCTATAGAGAAACCAGAAGTTCTTCACCAACTGACTCTGACACAAGTGGAATTAGTAGTGTTTCAGACCTGAGTAATCTCTCTGATCTTATGGTAAGATTATTTAATTTTCTTGTTTTCTCTCTATATTTTTCTCATGCTAAATATTTGTCTAATGGTTTTAATTATAAATTTCTTGTCTTAATGTTGAATTAGTCAGATAATTTCAGTTTTGAATTTTTATTGGAATCATCTGTCTGTAAGGAACTAGATTAAAGTTCTTTTATTTTAATTTTTCTTTCTTTAACAGAGTAGTCTCAGTCTTGGAGTTCCAATTAGCAATTCAAACTCACTGGGAGCAGTTGGTTACCAAAATACTACCAGCAACATACTGGTAAATAAATTGGAAGATCCTCCTCTCCTCTCTTCACCTTTCTTCTCTGATCGTGTATGGGCAAATGTGAATTCCTTCTCCAGCTCTAGGGAAGTGGATACAGTTGAACATGCAGCCAAATTGTATAGGAACTCTGCATGTATGTATGATTTCTCATTTTAGAATAATGATGATGATAATGTCTGGGCTTTTTATTGTATTCAAAGTTTATTGGATAATAAGCTTTTTATAATAAATCTTATTTTTAAAGTGATTTTAATTAACATGTAATTATCTACTGGAATAAAATAAATTCGAGCCTGTATTTGTGTATGAAATTTAAAAAATAAGGAGTTGCATATCTACTAAAGTTGTTTTAACTATGAAATGTCATTTTTATTTAAATGCTGACTTTTACCAAGAATGATATGTGATCAAAAGTATTGCCTGTATTTTTTATAGGCAGTTAAAATCAGCACTATAAAACAACAATGAACATAGTATAAAATAAGCAGTAAAGAGTTGTTGGTTAAGTTTTTCAATTGACATTCCCAGTTGTTGCCTTAAAGTTATAACAGATAATGCATATGGTAATAGCTTCAAAGTGTGTTGGGGATACCCCATCTCTTGGATAAAATTAAAACGTGTTAAACGAGCAAGTTAACGTTAATTAATTAAAATTAATATTAGCTGGCTTGTTTAACATCAGAACTTGGAGGCTATTACCACAAGCATTATCTGCTGTGACTTTAAGATAAAACAACAAACTCTTTAACACTTTTTTATATATGGTCATATAATTAGTTTGAGGGTATGTTTGTAGACATAGAGATGAGTAATGAAGTGTTTCTAGTACACAATTATAATTATTGGCTGAAACTTCATGTTATGTTTGCTAAGTTATCAAGGAGACACTGCATCAGTGTCTCCATATTTTGTCCAAATCTTTAATGCATGTTTTTTTACATACATCACATTTCAGTTTTGAAAAATTCCAAATTTAAAGCATGCTTTTTCAGCTCAGGAGGCTAATAAAGCTAAAATTGGGAAGAAAGTCCAAGGAAAATAATCACAAAATTTGCAATAAAATTT
The DNA here is from genome assembly GCA_011833715.1 of Carcinoscorpius rotundicauda. Lineage (NCBI taxonomy): Eukaryota > Metazoa > Arthropoda > Merostomata > Xiphosura > Limulidae > Carcinoscorpius > Carcinoscorpius rotundicauda. Next base: position 42,212,690 of record CM022396.1, on the reverse strand, counting down.
GCTGCCTTTACCATCCTAATTAATAATTTTGCAGGATCATACAATTGACCAAGTAGGAATGTCTTTGAGAATCAGTTTTTCACATGTTTTAGGCATGTTTTTAGGGCAGAAAAGTTTTAAATTTTTCAGAGAAATTGCAGTGAAAAATATACTTGTAATGTGGTGTTTGTGTGTTTCCATTTACTATAGATGGCAGTACTACATTTTATTCAGTCTAATGTTTTTCTACTGACTTGTAAAACTTTCAAACAAAATATGCAATTCTGTAACAGTAATGAGTTTTTGTTTTTTACTCATCTTGCAAATGTAACTTTTGTTGCAGTGTTTAGTCAAGCTACCTGTACATGGAGTGGTCAGCTTCCTCCACGAATCTACAAAAATCCTGTTTATTCTTGTAAAGTATTTCTGGGTGGTGTACCATGGGATATAACAGAAGGTAAAAGGTCTTTCTTCTGATATTACGTTTTTAAATTTTTATAGGACTTTGCAAAGGAATGCCATTTATTGAAGAGAATTACTTTTCATCTGCATAAATTAATATATTTTATGAAAAATGTGAAATAAAATTGAATGTTGATTTGCCCAAAACTAGTACTTGCCGCCACTTACAAGTAATTAACTCGGGTGCAATTTTTCAAGTAAGATGAGGTCATGCAAGGTCTTCAGTGAAAGGTAAGTTTTATTAACATAAAGACTATGATGGACTTCATAAATTTAAGTGATTTAGTATCATTTTGGTTTCCAGGCAATTTGTTTTATGTGTTTTCTTTTTTTATGTACTATGTTTCTATAAAGTTATCTTCATACAACTTGTAAGCATATTAATTACACTAAATGGGAAATAACTGCAGTGTTTATCTCTGTTCCCCTTATTAAACATTTTATTTATCCTATATCCCTAGATATAGGGTGGATTAGGAAATGAAATTATTGTCCATCAGCCTAATTGGATCTAACGTATGAGATATGGGGGAATAGTATAAACTATGAACAACTGATCTTGCACAGAAGCTCTTTAAACCTACTTTTACATTCAGATTAAGATGTAAGAGGCTGATCAGAGCCTTGAAGTTTTTTTTGTTGTTGTTTTTAATTACCAGAAAATGAAATTTGTTTTTCTATAATTATGTATCACTTTCATTAAAATGTGAAACTGCATGAGATTATCTTGAGACTTTTCCCATATTGACTAAAATCTTGTATCCATCTACTTAAGTTCTATGTACACAAGTTAGGGCAAGGTGTGCATGTCCCAACCTTGTACAGAGTGCTTTCAACATGGTATCATGAATGTGATGTCATTTATGACATTTTATGTTACCTTCCTTTGATAATTAATTTCATAACTGTTTCTGCTAGAATACAGAAAATGTCAGATGCATTATAAAGGAATGCAGAGAAAAATTATAAATGTGCATTTATGAGGATGTAAAGGCTTATTCACATGGGATTTATGCAATTTTCAAATTGTACAATGGACAAGTTTTTTACTTTTTTCATATGAACATCACTCAGTACTTTGATTTGTCAGACTAACACTAGCATTTCACTGGCATTAAAATTTAAGTATCATATTTTGTGTATAACATACTTTTACCATTGAATAAAAGCTTGCCACATTTTGTGAAGATGTACATTGTAAATTCAGAATTGAGTCAACATCTCTAATACAGGATTGATTTATTGGACCAACCTTGTACATGTTCATTGAAAGGTCTAATTGCACCATTAGTATATCATCTGTCAAGATGAAAAAATGTTACCAAAGATACCCAAGTTTCATAGGATTAACCTGAATGTTCATTTTATTTGAAATATTAATATTTAAAAGAAAAGTTAAGATCACAACTTTCTCAAAAAAAAACAAAAAACATCACTCGAGATTTAGATGATTTCTTTTAACACATTGACTCTCAAGCCTATTTTACCAATACTTTTCGTGGTCACACTAATCATTTTACAATTACTTTTTAAGAAGAATGTATGTGGATCTGTTGTGTCCCAACCAATAAGTAACCCTTTAAAAAGAAAATGGATCATAACCCATCAGTGGGTTGTGTGAGAGCTAACATGTTAAAGGATTATAACTTGTGTTACTTTTTAGGTTATTTAAAGTACTGTTATTATGTTTACTTATTTCATTGGTCAGCAAGGATATGTATTTTTGTAAACCCAAAGTGAAATAGTGTCTGAACATTACCATACAATAACAGCTTGCAGAAAACTGTAACTTATCAGTCTGTCACTAAAAGCAATTGTCTGTTTACATGTTTTTTCTTTTTTTAACTTTTGTATTTTGAAGTAAAATTTTGTACATAGTACCTGTAAATATCAAATTGTTATTATTATAAAACTTGTAACATTTTTGTTCTTCTTTTAGCTGGACTTACTGAAGCTTTTGCACCTTTTGGATCCATCAAAATTCAGTGGCCTGGCAAAGATAACAAAAATCAAATGTATCCACCAAAAGCTGGTTATGTATACATAATTTTCGACTCTGAGAAGTGTGTCAAGTTGCTGCTACAGACTTGCACCCATGATTTCAATAATGGTGGGAATTGGTACTTTAAGATTTCATCCCGTAGAATGAGATGCAAAGAGGTAATGGTTGTTTCTTAAAAACAGTTTGTACCCATATTAGGGGTGTGAAATTTTTTTATTAATGTTTACTATATAGAATGTAGTTGTATAGCTGAAAGTAGTTTTTTTTTTCTTTTTCTGATAATTATGATAAACTCAATCATATTTCAATCAAAAATCTCATGCAAAATTTAAAAGTTAACTCTTGGATTAATTGTATTTAGCTAATTTATGAGGTAATGTAAAACCTTATTAATTTTTTTGACAATTGCAATTGTTGGTATTTGTAACTTCTTTCCCACTAAAGTAAAAAATAAATCCTAAGATTCTGGTACTTCACAAGATGAACTTTTTGTACATAAGGGTAGTGTACCATGGGATACACCATAGTTCTACAGTTACAGTTCTAACATTTCCTGTTGTTTTTATAATACCTTTTTAAGGAATATTTTTATGCCTGCAATTTGCTTTAAATCTTGTTTGAAGAGAGTACTTAGTACATTTGAAGAGCATTTTAGTGTAGATACCCCAGTGTACAGCTTTGCGCAAAAAAATGCAAACAAGGACCAGTAATCAGTATTGAGAAAATGCTAACCTCCGTGTGTTGAATGAATTTGGTGAATTTGTGCAAGTACTTGTAATGCATCTGTGTGTAAAATGGGGAAAATGTATTTTGGGTAAATTCCATCACTTTCAAATTGAAATTTCAATGGCAATAATCATTTATAGGACAGTTACTTCAAGAGTAGAAGGGGGAGATAATGTATATTTTTTAGCAATTGATTTCTGTGAAGTTTTTATGTTGAATATTTATTTAAGGCAAATTCTAACTAGTTTTTACTTCTCGCTTGTAGAGGTGGGTGCTTTTAATCAATTTATGTATGAGGAGCAACTACTTTAGCATTACAAATATTAATGTTTCTAATTATTATTTTCTTGTAACCAAATGTAACCAAAATAATTAATCAGTTGAAATTAGAGCTTCCAAATATTACCATTTTTAATTATTCAAAATACTATTGTTTTTGTTTGTTAACTACATAATAGGCTACTTGTGCTCTTCCTGTTTCATTTTGAGTTGATTCAGCTTTAGTGACTTGAGGGTTTGGGGTTAAATACCAAACTTGTTGCCCCATCTTTGTTATGAGGAAAAGCTGTCACTATTGGTAATTTTAAACTGCTGACTACAAGTAAAGCAAATGGTTGGAAGCATTTCCCATCAAAGTTTTTATTTTGTTTGTACTTACCATGGTTTAAGAAGCATTGTATTAATTGATTACTCAATTAAAGAAGTTATCAATTAATTAATTGGCAAATGTTTCTTCATCTCTGTTTACTTGTTACAGTGTTACTGACCTACACATGAAGTTAGTGCCAAATTGTGCATTAATTTCTCATCATAAGCATAAGGTTTTTCTTATAAATGAATTGAAATAGAATGTTTTAAAATGTTCACAAGTTGTGCAGTCTATAAAAGTGTTTGATAAAATGATTGCATGATAATTTGTTATTTTAAATGTAATGAGGCTTTGAGAATCTGCATTATCATTTTTGTGAAGAAAGCATAGTTACTTAGGCTACTGTTAGATGAATTTATTTTTTAATTTGTAAGCTTAGTTACTGTGAAAATAAAATTATTTACAGGCATAATTGGATGTATGATTTATGATAACCTAGCTGGAGTGAAATTGAATTTATTCAGTTAATTGTAGTATTTGTAATAGTGACTTTCTAGTTATTCCGTATCTCTTTTCTGAACTGTAAAGTGAGGTTTCTATGAATAGAACTTCATCAGTTTTAAAATGGATTGAGTTAAAAATCTCTTTATTCATATTTAAGGGTAAATGGTGCTTTTATAACAATTTGTTCATATTTTGTGCACTGCAATTTGAATTGAGGGCTTCTATTGTGTGAAAAGTTCACATGCATGTCAACCTCATCTTAAATAGATAGAAAACTTAAGATGCCAATGATATATTAACATCTGATAAATTTGGTCTGCATACAGTCAATGGTATTTCAGAGTATAGCTCACCATAACTAATTAAACAATGCAGTTCTGAAGGTATAAATTCTGTTTGAGATGAGCTTTTTAGTTTTGTTTTGTTTTTACAATTACAGATTTTGTTGCCATTTAATATCGTATTTAACATATTCTAAAAATAACAAGATTGTGTACATGGGAACATTATAGTTATTCCAAATGTTTAAAACTGGATAAAATGAGTATTATAACTTTTAATGAATAAAATACATTCTCCCACAGATTGTCTTGTATATTTTAGGTTCAAGTCATCCCTTGGGTGATTAGTGATAGCAACTATGTAAGGTGTCCATCACAGCGACTTGATCCCAGCAGAACAATTTTTGTTGGGGCTCTGCATGGAATGTTAAATGCTGAGGGTTTAGCACACATCATAAATGATCTTTTTGGTGGTGTTGTGTATGCTGGAATTGACACTGATAAGTACAAGTATCCCATAGGTGAGTTTTTTGTGTTTTTTTGTTACATGCCCTTAAAACAACATACATTTTATTTCTATTAAACAGAACCTTCATACATAGGTTATTACTAGTCTGAAAGAGAAAGTGGTGGGGCTTGGGCACAATTGAACAAATGTTTACTTTTTTTCAGATACTATTTTTTAGTTTTTTTAAATTACAAAATTATTAAGTTGTGTTATAAATGTTTGGAGAATCAAATGAAATATTTAAAGGAAGTTTAATTGCATAAACACTTCATTATCAAGAAAATTCTAAGCAAGTGTTACTGGTCTTGCAGTAATGTAATTTGATTTATGCATGTTATTTATTACTAAATATTACTTCCCAGTTTAACACTCTACAGGGTGTTCATATATACATGTAGAACTTGGTACTTTCTTTTATCTCATTTCTTAACTCTGTCAGCACCTCCCCTCAGTTTTTTCAACTTTACTCCTGTTTTCCCTCCCACTTCTCTTTAGATAAATATTTGTTTATTCTTTTCATAGCTAAATCATATGATCGCCCATGTATGTGCATGTGAGGGGGCATGCACATACTCTAACTTTTAATCTGCTGCCATATTTCAGGGAAGTTCTAAGAAGGACCAATTTGTGGTGACAGTAGCTGAGATTCATTCGTTCTTTTTTTTTGTCTTTTTGGTAGAGATTCTTCAAGAATACTTTTTTACATTTATGGAAGAAAGTGTAACAGATTTACTATTGTACATTTATTTTAGTGTCCATGCTTGTTGCTTGTTCTTTTTGCGTGTAGTGTTCTTTTTAACTGTATTGTGCAAGTCCATCCTGTTTTTGAAATTTGTAGAGATTTTCTCAAACTGAGAATCGACAATATTTGTTCACAAAAATGCACTAGATCATTGTTGAAAATTCTAGAAACTTGCAAGATTGGTATGTAAACATTGATGTGCTGAGAAACAATTATGATTTTTATTATTGGAAAGCTAGAGTTGGTGTGCTACAGCCCTTGGAATTTTTAATTGTGATTAATGTATGTTTATTGTAAAATTGCTAATTTCACCAGGAATGTTTTAGATTTTAAACATTACAAACCATTGAACTTCATTGAATTAACTTCAGATATTAGTATTTCTACAATGACATTAGATATTGTTGTTAGCAAAAGCTTGTGCTTGTAACTGGTGCAAGGCCAACCAAGCTAGCTAACTTAAGCAAGGTGTGTGACAATATCAACTCAAAATTAATTTTCTCAGTGTAGACCTAGATCATAAATAAAATATTCAATTCTAGATGGGCTAGCAGATACTTATAGTTATTACAAACTATACTATAATAAACTTTATTATAAATTGTATTATTCTTTTTGCATGTATATTAAAATATTTGTGTTAATTAATAAATATAAATTGTGTGGATCAATTTTGTTGGCAAGTGCCATATATTTGGTACATATTAATGGTTAATTAACTTCTAAATTAACATTTCTAGTTATTTGAAATTACAAGTTACGTGCTGCTTAACGTAACATATCAGACTCATCTGAAATAAATTATAATTCATAACAGGAGTGATAGTTACTTTAACTGTATACTAAATTTGGATAATCATTGTCATTATTAGTACACTAATACCACATCATATCCTTGCAGTAAAAATGTAAAGTTTTATTATAAGTTATTCTATTTCCCGTTATTTTGAAGGTTCTGGCAGGGTCACCTTTAACAACCAGAAAAGCTACATGAAGGCTGTGTCTGCTGCTTTTATAGAAGTTAAAACATCAAGGTTTACCAAAAAGGTGAACTTTTTAGAATTACTCAACCATTCAAATATATATTTAAAAACTCATTTTCCCTACTTGGATCCTTTTTTTTACTTTTAACTTACTAGCTGTAAGTTATTATTGCAGTAGATCTAATGGTTTTATTGACTTTACGTTATTAAAAATAAGGTTTTTGTTACATTTTTCAGTCATTACATCTGTCTTTTGAGTCATTTGACTTGAACTACTTGTATGCAAGTACTTTATTGAAGTAGTTAGTTGCATGTAGCTTTTCAAGTTTTAAGAAGTTCTTCAAAAGATTGAAACAGTGAAGCAAATATTCAAAAAATAATAATTTTAAGAATTCCACTTAGAAAGTTTTTTTGACATTTTCTGACTACTTTGCTTGTGCTGTAAATTAATGTTATTGTCCATTTTGCTTCCAAAACGTTTTAATATTTGATTAACTAATGAATTCTGTATACAAGACACTTGACAGTTAGTGGTGGATCACAGGAAAGTGTTAGAGGTGTAATAAATTCACAATGCTGAATGTTCTGTTGGAGCCCTTGTGCTGAGAAGTTTTAGGGACTCACAAGTTTAGTTTGTGTGATTAGTTCACTTTTGAATTTAATTTGTTGGTTTTTAAATAACACTATGTAACAAAATTTTTTATTTTTTTCCTTGTTTCTGGGCAGAAAGGTTTCCCAATTGCTCATGCCTAAAGTAAATAAAAAAGACCTATTTTCTCTTCAAAATTTGCTTTTGTGACCTGGGTAATAAAATTTTTAAATTTACCAATTTTCCAGAATGTTCTAAAAAGATTCAGTGCTGATTAGCTGATAGACAATTTTCTCCAACTTGTAAGAATTTTTGAGAGCATTATAGAATATAGTAAAACTTGCGAGAATTTTCAAGAACCTTTTTACAATTTTTGTAGAATTATTTATAGTAATATATACATACATGGACTTGCCACTCCCCACTTCAGTTTAGTTCTAGCTGCCTAAGTGAACACATAGATCTATCTGATTTTATTAGAGATGGCATCAAGAAGCTGCAAGCTTTCTCCAGACACATTCTGCTATGTATGTGGCCAATTTATCAAGACAAGAAGGAAAAAGTACTCTGTGACAGCATCTGCTAAAATGTGTGAAGTATACAAAGCATATTTTGGTATGCCTGACAGGGATCAAAACATTTTACATGCGAGCTCTGCAAAAAAACTCTAGGTGATAAGACTGACAATTTTTGCTTGCTTGAGTACTAAGATTTTATATTATACAAATTTTAGACCTTTTAAAAGTCAGTGCACTTCAGAGAGGAATACAATAGCATCAAGACCTTGCTACAAGCCTTGAAGTATGACTATGGTTGGGAGGTTATCAGAGACTTCAAAATGGTGGCATTCTTAATGAGTCTCCAAGGGGGCATTACCAAGTTTCCCTGTTATTTTTGCCTTTGGGACAGCAGGAACACTGCAGCACACTATACCAGGAAGCACTGGCCATAGTGGACCGAGTTCTCAGTGGGGAGGGACATTGTCAAGTGCGAGTCATTAGTATGTGTTATTCTCACCATTGCACATAAAATTGGGTCTTATGAAACAATTTGTCACAGCTCTTGATAAGGAGTCTGCAGCCTTTATGACCTCTTCCCTATGCTGAGGCAAAGGTCAAAGCTGGTGTCTTCATTGGACCACAAATAAAGATCCTGGAGTGCACAGAATTCCCCAAGAAGCTCAGTAGAAAGGAGAGAGAAAATCAAGCTTGGGGCAGCTTTGTTGCAGTGGTTCAGGCTTCTTTGGCAATCACAAGGCCAAAAATTATGTGAAACTGGTTGAGGCTCTGGTGAAAAACTACGGCAAAATGGGCTGCAAGATGTCCATATCCTTGACGCTTATCTTGATAAATTCAAGGAGAAATGGGAGCATACTCAGAGGAGCAAGGAGAGCTCTTCCACCAAAATATACTGGACTTTGAATGCTAATACCAAGCAGGGTAAAATGAAAACATGATGGAAGATGATATTTGGAGACTGATACGTGAAAGTGATTTACATTACAGTCACAAATCTTGAAAAACTACTCACTTCTAAACATTTTTGTCTAACTTTAGTATAAATACATGTAAATCTTGATTCATATGTTCTTTTAGTTCAGACCTTATGTAAATGATGATGTGCAAATTTACCTGTTTTTACATAGAAAATAGATTTTCTAATTTTTTTTTTTGTAGGTCACAAAAGCAAAGTTTGAAGGGAATAATGGCCATTTTCTGTACTTTTACAATATAAGCAATTAAGAAATAACATATACTATCCAGGAACAAAGTTTGTGTTACATAGTGTAATTCTGATTGTCCATTTTATTATTTAAATAAGAGAATGGATAATCAGAATTAATCCAATCAAATGCAGTTTTGATCTTTCTCAATCCAATCTTTATTTTGTGTGTGTTTTTATAACAAGTAGTGTGCCTCAAGTTTTAACATGTATGTTTTTCTAACTGTATTTTCTTGTATTATTGAAAGTTTACCTTATTTCACAGTTTTGTTTTTTCAGGAATATTCGATGATTAGTTACAGATGTGAATTATGGAGATAAAATTTATTAATAATATCCCAAATATCTTAATAACAGATTCTGTGTTGATTCTAAGCAAGTGGAAAGTTTTCTGCTGCTGAAGTTGTTACACTTTTATTTTGTGTAATTTCACTAAAAAATAATATATTGAACTTATTTTGGTTGTGGTTCACCCCTAAAATTTCTCTTGAGATGGTAATAGACATATGGTAAATGTCTTAGTTACATTTGTAGTTTTGTATTTCTACTAATATGATATTTTTAAATAATAGGTGCAAGTTGATCCATACTTAGAAGATGCAATCTGCTCTACCTGTCAGCTGCAGCAAGGACCAATCTTTTGTCGAGACTTGTGTTGTTTCCGCTACTTCTGTCGAGCTTGCTGGCAGTGGCAACATTCAGTTGACTCCATGAGAAACCACAAACCATTAATGCGAAATAATAAATCTTGTCATTAATATAAAGTATAACAGGTGTGGCCAAACAAAATATGCATGACTTTCTTAAATTTTAAGTTTCTATTTTGCAACAAAGCAGTTAATGTGTAGGTCAAGTAGATACAGTGTGGTGGGTGATTCATTTAAATAATGGAAGCCTCTTTAGTTATGTATTTTATTTTTGATTTCATTAACTTACTTCTAGTCTCTAAAGTTCTTGCCACAAATCCATTATAACTATTACATCTGCAGCAATTGTATCAATAAAGTTTTTTTTTAAGATTTCTGTAATTTTGCAATACTTTAAATTGTAAATTATCCTACATATTTGTTTAAAAATGTATTGTTACTTAATTTTTGCAAGCACTCTATGATAAATGTTAATTGTTTAAGGTATTTGATACCTACGTAAGTTAATCTGTGCTCTTTAAGGCGTTATTTCAATTATGTTTTCATAATAACACAAAAACAAATGAATTTATCTAAAACCCATAACTATGTATTGTATATTTTGCCATTAAATGTGAAATGTGGTTGTATATTCAATAAATCATGCAAGTTCTTTAAAGTATCCTTGGGAAAGCTACTATAAAGAATATTAAAGATATATTGGTAAATAAAGATTCTATATCAAAACTAATATAGGATACCTTATTTTCAAAATCTAAAGTTTCTTCTTCTCTTAATTTCAGAACTGTCCTAAAAAATATATATTTATTATTGCTTAAAACTGTAGTAAAATAAAAATAAAAAACTCTTGATAAATATTTTATTTTCCAACTTTGATACTGTTGGGTTTTGTTACAAAAAATAAAACAAAAACCATATACATCTTAATAGTACTTCAAATTTAAATTATACTTTTAAGAAACTGTCATTTGGTTTATCCAGCATTTAAGTTACAACATATTTTTAGACCACTATGTAGGATTAAAATTTATTTTAAATTAAGAGAAAAATTATTTATAAAATTAATTTTAAAATTGTTTACTGGTCTGGATATCTTAAATGTAATACTAGGTTTTTGGAATCTATGATAAGAACTTTCAAGGTTTCAATTAATCCTTTCATTACATCTGTGAAATATGTTCCAGCTGCAGTGAATGTAATAGGGATAATTCAGATTTTGAGATTGCCATTAATTTAAGGTTGGAAGTGTTCAAATATGTCCAACTTATGATGTTAAGATATTTTATACATAGAGTATCTCTTTTTAAATATAAAGTATATCTTATTTCAGAAATAATTTGCTAAACTTTAATTCCAGTTATGGCTTCCAAAATTTTCATATTTTACAGTTTTGTGGCTTATCTAATATATGGCTAGTTCTTGTGATAAGTAAATATATACATATATCCAGTGATGACGTGCTTGTGAATGTAAGATATTAGTTTTCAGAAAATGTTTTTAAACTGGTCTGTTATAACTATTGCTATTATATGAATCATTAGGACTTTGTTTTTAACGGCAGTAAATGTATCTAAATGTAAGCCTTAAAGTTGCTACATGGTTGGAGTTAAATTTTAAGACTATTCTCTTCCCTGTTTGTTGTTGTTAATTGCTGCTTGCAGTTTTTATGTGTGTAGAAATTAAGCACCCTTAATCATTGATTGTGTGGTTTAAACAAAAAAAAAGCATTAAGCTATAATGCTTTAAAAATGGTACAGTACTCACGTTTTTTTTAACGTAGCATAAGTGTTAGCAACTTTTCAACGTGGGCACCTTTTTAAATCTTGGCTACTAAACTTTCAATCAGTTTGTGCTGTTGAAGATTTGTTTCACATAATAAGTGGGGGTTTTAAATGAAGATGATGTTTACTGTGAATTTTTAGCTCTTATTATAATATATTATATATAAATTGATGTAGACCAAAGACTAATAACTGATATGTATATGTAGTACTTGGCAAAAAAAACAAAAACTAGTAGTGGTTTTACCCTGAACTAGCTTTGGCTTTTTATAGAAAACTGCATAAGAAATTATCTAGGTCATTTTCAGGACCTCATACCTTCTATTTCCAAACTATTCATCTTTGGTTTCTTGAAAATATCTGGACTTGATCTTTGAAACCTTAATGGCAAGAGTTTACACGACAATGACAAGGAATGGCAATGGACAAATTTTCTAAACTTTTCTGTAGTCCTGACTTGTAAGAATTTTAAATTTTCTGTATGCTTGTGAGGTTTAAGTTTCTTGTACTAACAGAAAAAAAATTGCCTTTAGTAATTGCTTCTAGTGTGTTTGCAATACGGGTATTATGTAGCATTCCATGTTTTTGCAAATGTGAACCAAGGGTCTTTCAAAGAGCAAGTTATTATAACTTAAAGACAATAGAAATTGGATAACAACTATTTTGTAATTGTTTAAGATTAAATTAAAGCAGTATATGGGCAGATCACATCTTGTACATATATTTTCTTTGTGTGCTTTATCACTATATAATTATATTGAATGCAGAGCTATAGCTTGTGTTTACTAAGCAGTACGAAATGACAAAAAGGAAAGTTGCACACAACTTTACTACAAGTAACTAATTATTATTTGTGCTTACAGTGGTAAAGATATATTTTTAATTGAAAAAGGCCATGGGATAGGGGACTAATAAAATACTTTTAAGTACAGTCAGAAGACACGAAACTAGGAGCATATTTTATTTAACTACCGAATTAAAAATACAGATATTAACATCTTAAGAAGTTAACTAAATTTAATACCATTTAAAACTATTTTTGAAAGACATTAAAGAGTCTGTAGAGTGTAAAAGTGTGCCTGCTACAAAATAATAAGTAAATTTCTAAAGTTTAGTCAGATTTTTCATTACCTACATCTGTAAAAATGATGTAGAACAGTTGACAAGGGTGTACAAAATTTGTAAGTGATACATTTTCTTATTCCCACAAACTTAATATCATCCTATCGTTTTGTGTTTCTCCGGTCCTCTGAGTTTGCAGAAGGATTCAAGACTTATAATACTACAATTCAAGGTTTGATTCCTTATTGTGGACATAGTGGAGTTAAATAATTTTGTAGTTTTACTCTAAAACAATGCATTTCTCAAGACTTAGTTTTGTATTGGAAGAAAGTGGTTATCACTGTATTTAATTTGACTGTTAGGAATGGTAATATTTGAACCTTCACTAGTTTACAAGATTAACAATCGATTATTCATACAGGGCAAGGCAAAATGCGAAAGTTATTCTCTTAATGAAATACTGGGTGTTGAAGTATATTCATGCTGAACATGAACAAATGTACTAAAGGGCAGAGAAGAAAAATCCTTTTTTACATGTGTGGATCCAACTTGTAAAATAATCAAAGTGTTAGTGTAAAACTTAGAAAAACAAATTGCAAATATGAGAAAAAACTGTTGAGCTGAATATTAATTTAAAAACCCACATACTTAAATTTGTAAATGTGGAAGAAACATTTTACTAATAATTCTTATATTAATAAATTTTAATACTAATTTATCAGATTGTGTTGTTGCATGCACTGATTTTTCTTCAGAGTAACAGTAAGATCTGCAGAGTAATGGGAGATTTGGCAGATAATACTATACAAAGTTAGTGTATTCTTTTACCATGTTGTGAAGAATGAAAAAAATGGAAATTCTGTAGTGATTAAAAAACTTATTAAAACCACAAAACTAAAAACTTTTATGTACTTCCGCATGGCATTAATGAATCTTAATGCAGATTTTGTTAAAACTTCATGCACACTTTGCAAGATAGTTGCACTGACAGACAACACAGTAGTATTATATTTGTGCAGATAAATGTTTATACTTTATATTAATAAATAGTTTTAATGGTTTGTAATCATATCGTGCTTTCCAATATTTCTATCATAATAATATTGTAGTATCATGCAAATTTACCAAGGGTGGATGTTAAGCCTGCTACAAGGAAATTCGTGGGTCTCATGTTGCCCTTCAGTTGGAATTAGAAATAGGTCGCACACGGAATGACGACTCAAAATCCAAAACGCGGATATTTAATTACAATGGTACAACACTAAAGCCAAGTGATCGTATATAATGGTGTTGAAATAGAGAAAATCAAATTATTATAAATTATAAACTCTCCTTGCTGAAACTAAATGCTAACTAAAAGTACACTGAAGGAAACAACCTCAAGTTAAATAAATTCACAATAATTGAAGTGTATTAAAACTTTAACCAGCGCAATCCTACAGAGTGTTCGGAAAGTCACTGTGTACTTGTATATTTATTAACAGACATGTTTCAATATAGAATACAGGAGGTAAATATGAATGACAATTATAAACAATGTTGAAAGTGACCGCTGTCGGTTGCTCGCTTGAAACTGAATTAATGCTGTTATCAGTGCTTTCAAAACTGCACAGAGACTTTCCGAACCCCTTGTTGTATTGTTTCAATTTCATTTACCTCACTTGACTTCTTGCATGCTGCTTCCTCGAAAACAAACTTTGCTACGAAAATGAAAGTGCAAAGAAAAACATTTTGTTTCACAGTTTACTATCGGCTAACGTGTAACATTGCACTGAAATGAGATCAACATGAAACTTCAACTTATTTCGCATCCCCGTCGCGCCAAACATGCTCGCCCTTTCAGCCGTGGGGCGTTATAATATGACGGTCAATCCCACCATTCGTTGGTAAAAGAGTTGGCGGTGGGTGGTGACGACTAGCTGCCTTCCCTCTAGTTTTACACTGCTAAATTAGGGATGGCTAGCATAGATAGCCCTCGAGAAGCTTTGTGCGAAATTCAAAAACAAACAAATAAGACCCAGAGGCTAGAAAAGTTAGGCTAAAGTCATAAAAGTTTCAAATGTTTTACATATTTCTTATTACATTTGACTTTGTATACAAATCAAAAGCACTAGCAAAGTTAGACTTGCACATGAAACATATCTTACATTAAAAACTCATGTTTTAAGGTGCGTTGAACTTTCGGGCAAGGCTACTCCTGACCCTTATCCGTTCAATACAATTAATATTGGGCAAATTAATTATTTGTTGTTATTTCCAATTACTATAGAACAATTCGGATGTTTTATATGTTTAAATTATAAATTTATTTTTATAAAACACAGCATTTTCTTACACCCAATTTTATTTATCTAGTTTCTCATTTTTTTACTTTTTTCAACGATCATTCTTTATTTATATTAGATACATTAGATAACAGTGTTTATTTTTGCTTATCATTAAGTCTTGTTTCTTTTATCAACCGCAATTGTTGAATTAATCTTAATGTTTGTTTTCTTGATCAACAGCCATTTATACATATTCAGTTGACTTGAAACTTGTGGAATAACAATAAAAAATAAAATCGGCAGTTACACCTACCTGTTACAAATCGTTGTGCCTCAGAATACCACAAATCAGTATTCATTAAAAACATATTTCCAAAAATTGCATTCTTCAACGAATCTTGTTTGAATTATAATTACACGTATGAAGACTATTTTGCATTTTATTGATCTAGTATTTAGATTAAACTCTTAACTTGAATATTTCAACCTGGGAGAATCACGATTAAAAAGAAGATAGATGCTATCATTAATCATGCTGCCTGTTTTAAATCATGAAAACTGGTTTTGTTTTGTTACTCACTCTATTCTTCTCTCTTGAATTATTTTTGAAATAATTAATTATGAATATCAATTATATTATAATTATCAAGATGTTTTAAGGGCTTCAATATATATAAATTACGATTTAACTTGGAAATCTTAT
Source organism: Carcinoscorpius rotundicauda (assembly GCA_011833715.1). Classification (NCBI taxonomy): domain Eukaryota; kingdom Metazoa; phylum Arthropoda; class Merostomata; order Xiphosura; family Limulidae; genus Carcinoscorpius; species Carcinoscorpius rotundicauda. Next base: position 42,197,143 of record CM022396.1, on the reverse strand, counting down.
GTTTTGTCTGAAAAATAAATTGAAGTTATCTAGTTAAATGGTTTCCCACCGTTACATACAGTAGCCTTATGCTAACAATATTTCAAATTAAAATGCATTTAATTACATATTATTTATTCTTTTTTGTGTTTTTAAATATAAATATAAAAAACAACAACTTGGGTGCGAATGGGGGATATGATTTAGTTCTTTTTTGTTTGTTTAGAATTAAGCACAAACCTACTCAATGGGCTATCTGTGCTCTGCCCACCACGGGTATCGAAACCCGGTTTTTAGTATGTAAATCCGCAGACATACCACTGTGGGGCTGATTTAGTTCTAATAATTTAATCATGAGATATTACTGGTTTTACCACATTTCAGCTGTTTGCGCAGAACCATTAGTAATAGAAATTCCATTTAGACAAAAGAAAATAACTTTCAGCATTTTTTTTTTGTGATGTTAAGCAGATGCGTGAAAACAGTTATGTTAGTGTTTAAAATTTATTTATTTCTAATATTTGTAGATTTTGTAATTTAGAAGTCCGTTGGGAGGGCTTTTACAAATTATATGCTGCATTAGGGATCGAGTCTTTCGGTAGTATAACAGAGAATTTTCTCAATTTTTCAATCAAGGACGTTTTAATACAACTATAGTTTAAGTAAATAAACGACCACTTAAAAGACAAACACCTTTTAATTTTTAATTTTTGTCCAATAATGAGAACTAAGAAAGTGAAACACACAACAACGTTAAAATATGTAGCAACCTTAATGTTTATTGAAAGGACGGAAAATCTTCCATCAAAGGATGTGACCTCACTAATACGTTACATGCTACTTCCTACATATATTTCCTGTGACGTCACAGACTCCAAAACAGTAGACTCAGAAACGTTACTACTTATTGTGACATCACATCAACATCATGAAGACTTTATGAAATTCTTCTTAAACAATCTATCAAAGAATTATCAATACTTAATTCAAACTTGTCTTAATTTTTTAAAATACCGTTTCCTTTCAATTTGTCAAAAAGAACCATAAACACACCGTTGCGTTAATTAATTTTATTTTGTCAGTAATAGTACACTGAGTAGCAATGAAATACTTAAAGGTAATTCGTGATGACGAAAAACCCACTTGAAGAAAAAATGTATATTCAAGACGGTTGGTATGAGTATTAGTACTTTAATTAAAATAAAGTACAGAACAATGTTTCGACCTTAAGTCATCTTCAGTTTGTCAACCAGCCATCTTGAAAATGCAGAAATATTGAAAGATTAATTGTCAGAGGTTAGATAAAATTACAGAACTGCAATAGATGTGTAACATGAAAAGTTATGAATGAATGATAAAAATCATGAACTTTATTTTTGCGAATATCGTACACAAACGGATACGATATATAGATGATTTGCTTAATTTTAATTGTACATTTTTGTGTTTACAAGAATAAAAGCCCCCAGTGGCTCAGCGGTATGTCTGCGGACTTACACGCTAAAATCCGGGTTTCGATACCCGTGGTGGGCAGAGCACAGATAGCCCATTGTGTAGCTTTGTGCTTAATTCGAAATAATAACAACAACAAGAATAAAATTAATAGTTTAGAAATGCTAGAATGTGTAATATTAAACTAAAGAGTCCACTCTGCTAAATCGTTGAATAATAATTTCTTTGTTCGTATCTAAATCATTATCATCTGCGTTGATTTCATTATCGTCGACACTATCGAAGCCGTGCCGTTCGTCAAATAAATCACATCTTTCAGGACATAGTTGTCATTTTCATGTTCATCTTTTGAAAGGCACTTAATAAAACCTGGATTTTTATAATGAGCTTTTAGATCGTATTTGCCATTTTCATCATGCTGGATGTTTCCATAAAATGTAATGGCTGTGTAACCTTCATAGCCTAATGGTACAATTCCTAATACTTTAGATTGTTTAAAAACTGTTTAGCTTTTGGCAACTGCCTTGCCATTGAAGTTTTTCTTTTATTCATTGCTGACATATAAAGAACTGTAATAGTGTTGAAACACTTATTTCCAAGTTTTTAGTGAGACTTAAACCTCAATATTACCCAGATTAAGAAGTTTTAATTTATGTTCACGGTTGATGCATTTTATGAAACAATAACTATATTTTTGTTTCGTTATGTTTGAGTAAAAACAGTACAAAGTAACATTAACTCTATAAATTAAAGCTGCAGAAAATTAAACTTATAATAATTGCAAAATACATAGAGACAGGTATTGTATATTTTTACATACTAAGAGAGGGTTCAAAATCCAACAAAAAGCATAAAATCAAATGAAAGCAGGTACAGAAAGGCTATTAGAAGCTGAGTATATTAGGATAAACAATTGTGAATATTTATTACGTTTTTTATTTTATTTCATATTTTTCAAACTCTCATTTTTGTTATTTTGTTGATTTTACTACAGTTAGTGCTGTGTTAAAGAATGTAACATATGGAATAAAAAGTTTTGCTGAAAAACTTTTTATATTCATACAGGATGTTCTAGGTGTTATGTAAATGAAATAAGAGAAGTGTAAGATGAAAATATTTTTAATTCTAACATTCAAATTGACTAAGTAAAGGCTTTGGAAATTTATGGGCAAATCTTTAATTTTTTGTGTGCAATAGACTTATAATGTTATAAATAAACTTGCCAGATGCTGTAAAAATTCAGAATCATAATAAATATTACTATGTTGGATAGATGCGTGATAGGTCCAATTAGTGTCTGTATTAATTCTTGAGAATGTGCAGAATATCTAATGTACAAAAGGTAAGATAAGTTACTTTAATATCATGGCTGCTTTTCACAGTTTCTCTGTTTTTTGTGTAACGTTTTTTTATAGTTGAAGGCCCATATTTATTTTCTAACCAAAGTGTTGCTATTATTTAAGTTTGCTTTTTATTTATAATTATTTATTCATTTGACTCTTTGCTTAGTCAAGGTGTATATGAATTTTAACCTGCTTGGAATGGTGACTGTTAAGTAAATATTTGTTTAGCTTGTAAAAGTCAATTACAGCTCTTTTAACTGGTTGCATTAAAGTGCTCATGTAATGAACACTTACTATATGTAAGTATAGGAGTACCTCACATGGATCAAATACATGTAGATAAACAATATCTATTTCCAGTTTAAATATTAAAATAGGATTAGACTTCTTTATAACATATTTTTAAATTATACATAAATGTTTTATTTTATTTAGATATATTACCCATAAAATTAAAGGGTTTTCAATCAAACATACATTAATAGTTATGGTGATGTTGTCCATATATGTTGCAAATTTGTGCTATTGAAGTTTGAAATATTTGGAATCTTCAAAGATCAAAAGTTAACTTTTGTTGCAGCCCTAGTTTTTCTGTTAGTAATAGGAAACTGCATAAGTCACTTGAGTGACTTAACCTTCAATACGTTAAACTGTTTTTTTGTCATGCTGTTCAGTAATTTCCATTGGTACTGAACGTGTGATTCAAATTATGATAACTACGACACATTACTTTATACATACTATAAAATAATGTTTTGTAACAACTACACTGTCCTATCCCGTAAACTAAACTAAAACTATTAAATAAAGACAAAAAACACACCTCAATCTAACCCTTAATAGTGTCTGTATAGTTCTCAAGCTTTTTTTTAAGTTTAATGCCTCCATAATATTCATAGACAATCTTCCAAAGAGCAACCATGCACCTTGTTAGAAGATGGCTTCTATCTTGTAAAAATTCATATTTGTGTCCCCTGGGAAAATGAGGTTTACTTGACAAATAATTTTTAGGCCTTCGAGAAGTTAGAAATATCAACAGATATTCAGCCATAATGAGAAACATTAAAGCATATGAATTGTTTACAAGATATCCATGTTCTCTTGAGCTGTCTTTATTGCTAATAAATTGTGCTAGTTTTGAACTATGTAATGTTTTGCTAATTCAAACCAATTATTCATCTGTCATCTATATCTCATAATTAACTTCAGTCTTAAGTATTAATTAACCTTTAAACAGTGGAAATCCTATAGGTAACAGCATCAATTGATGATGGCCACCATTTAAGAGTTAATATATGGTTTAGAAATATTAATGGAACAAATCATAAAAGTAACATTTGCAAGCTAAGTATTATCATATAAAGGCTGTTCCTGAGGCTGTTGTCAGTCAAATTAAATATTGGTGCTAAAATATAAAGACTACAAAGCTATATACCAGTCAAAGTAAAGCCAGGTTTTACAATATAAAAGTTATACTTTAATCTATTAGTGTTAGTTATATTAAATTTAATCTAGGTCTTGCAAAATAATGACATATAATGGGCCTGAAAGAAAAATAATAACAAAGTATTAGTTTCACCTATACCCACAACCCATTTAGTGGCCTATTTTTTAAAGCTTGAATCATTAAAATTTGAATCCAATGAAAATTTGCAATTGATTTGTAAAGCTATCACTATTAGATTAATAAGAATATATACATCATAATAATGGTACTAATGTTTATTTGTTTATTTCTTATTAAAACAAAGATTAATTAAGAGAAAAGAGACTACTCACTCTCCAAAACTTATAAGGGTTCATTTCCATAAATTGACAAACAAATCTAGATGCAGAAAAATTATTTTTATTATTTGACAAGCTACTCAAAATAGTAAAAATAAAAATATATGTGGTAAATACATGCACTCTTGAAAGTGAAAAATGTCTGAGAATTATTTCCATCATGTCAGTATAAAAATGGTCAACATATTGATTCCTTGACACTTGTTTAATTCACCAATTCTTTTTTCATATCACATACTATGTTATGTTACTACGTTAATTACAGACAGATTCAGTTAAACTGAAACTTTTTAGATATCATTCTTTCTGCAGCAATTAATATTCATGTTATAACAGACTATAATAAACATCAACAGATATTTAGACTGACACAGCTAAATGATGTATTCAGTATTAAAATTCATTTTTTGTCCAAGATGACCACAAATATCAGTCACTGTATTATCACAGTTTAGAACCTTCATATGTGGATCAACCAACTCTCTACAGCTGAAATCAAACGAAAATAAATATATAAAAAATATAGCCAAGGATTTTTTTCACTAAAATTTATCACAGATATGTACAGCTTACGTACAGATGTGACTTACATTTCACACATTCAAATACACACACACTATCTAATGTAATTTCTCATACAAACATTGTGCTAACATTCACTGTGAAAATACACCTTGCTCAAAAAGCAAGAATTCCAGTCATTTCAACCTTCAGATTCATTTAAGTTGTGACAACTAAAAATATTCGGGGTGTTAAATCTAATAACATCAGCTGCTCTAGCTATGAACTCTAGTGAATATTACATGATTTACTCCACAGAAATTCCATTGTTACTTGGATAGATAGTATGAACAGTTTTCTCTAGAAATCATTGAAATTGCAACATACTTTTAGCTTAATTTTTTAACCTCTACCGACAATCTCCAGTTCTAGAAGCTGGAGATATTCTAGGCCTTATATCCATGAGCATCAGCTGACCTAACTAAAACTGAAGCAGCTGTCAACTATGTTCTACCAACAATGTCTGATAGCTTGGAAGGCAAGTAATGTAACTTTTAATTAATTTGTCATCGTTAACTTCTGGTTTGACTGTTAATCAAAGATATATCGATTAGAAGGTCAGTGTCAGCATCTTGACCAACCAGCAAAGCTCTCATGCAGCTTCTACATTAGAATTTCCTTGTTTAACTTTCTTTGGAGAGTCAAATAAATACTTGTAGAATTGTTTGGGTCAACAGGTGAGACAAGATGGTTTAAGATAATACTCTATCACCTGACTTATTTGTATTGACCTCCATTTCCTGATTAACCAGTGTTTGGCAGGTTTGTTAGTGAGGTATGGCTTCAGCTTGTGAATGTTTTCAACATGTTTATGTATTCTATGTGAATACAGCATCTTGCAATTTGATGAATTTAGGTTTTATAGAACAAGAAAAAAACCATTAAATACAGAAGCAAGTTGTTTTTTTGTCACAGGCAGGTACCAAAGACACAACCATTCTCCATGCTCAAATTTCTTTCTTTCACTGCTTTATCATAGCATTTATTCTGCTGTATGGCACCTTTTGCTAGCTGCTGATACAAAAATATATGCAGTCGAACTAATTCAGACCTCAACCATTCTACATATTCTGTGGACTTTATGGCATGTTTGTTCTGTGGGATGGATCATTCAACACATTCTCAGAAATTTGTGTATGTTGGCTAAAATTAGAATGTTTGGCAAATTAGTTGATTTTTTCTCTGTTGCACAATTTGGTATAATAACATATGGCAAGTACTCATCACAGTTGATTTATTCAGGATTAACTCACTGTGTAGGCATCCACTGAAAATTCTTCACTGTCAGTCATGGTATGATGTAATGAAGTGTATGTTTTCAGTACACCCAATACATTACAAAACTCAGAATATGACTGGCTGTTGAAATTAGTCACTTGGTGTATGCAATTTCTTTCAGATCTAGTTATCTGTAGTAAAGCTTTAGCAATGGCTTGGAAAGCAAGAAATGCCATTTGCTTTTAATTAATGTACAATCACAACTTCTGGCCTCACTGTTAATCAGAATAAACTTGGCTTACTTCAGAAAATAATTAATAATAACTAGTATATACTCATAGTCTCATTCATTCACTACAATAAGACTAAGTCTATTCAGGGCTGCAATTGAGAAATAGCAATCCTCTGTTACAAAAAACAAATGAAACTTTTGAAACATTAGCACATGTAGCATCCAGTCTTTACATTATGTTAAGCTTTAAATATATCCTGCTCAAGAATGCTAACAGATGCAGCAATGATTAAGAATCATGCACCTCAATGGTTTATAACAGTGTAGGATATCTTCTACTTGTACAAGTGCTACAGGTTTTTGCTTCATGAAAAGTGACACTCATGCTGGATCTTTGTTATTCAGTTGCTCTCATCAGAGCTCCTGAACTATTATTTATTTTCATCCACTTGTGAAATCACCACATATTTTATGGTTCAGTGAAATTATTGCTGAAATGTTTTTCACTCCCACATAGTGTCCATGTTAATGACATTTGATAAATGGACAAGTTTTTAACTGTTTGGTGAGACAATGCATTGGTTTTTCCATATTGCATGGCTACTTATTAATGTCTAACAAACTTGTATTTTTTTCAACATTGTTGTCTAATGTAAGTAATCTATTCTGGATTTTTAACCTTTTCCAGGAAGAGAAAACATCAATAATATTTCCTTTCTCACAATGGATGTATATTTGTTTCTTATAGCAAAACCACATCAGGCTATTTGCTGTGTCCACTGAGAGGAATCGAACCCCTGATTTACTGTTGAAAATATGAAGCTCACAATGGAATACTTAACCAATTGCATGAATCTTTGTACAAACATTTAAATTATTTTCCACTTAAAGCATTCATATCCATTGATTTATTACTCTATAATTTCTTAGTGAAATTTCCAAAATGTTCCTGTGAAACATTTAAAGTACTTCATTTCATTTTATAATTATTTTTTCTTTTTATTCATCAGAAAGTTCAATTTTAAGTTTCAACTTATTTGCTATTAATTAACATTTCTTTTTATACTTGATTTTGTCAAATGATGTAGTCATAATTTCTGACTGTAAGTAAATAACAAAAATTGATAAATCTTTGTCTGGTTAGGTATAACAATATTTGTTAACTGTAATTTTTTTTAGACCATTTTACATCTACTAAACATTTATAACAAATATTTTCCTTCATTTGTGATAACGTGAAAATCATAAAATAAACAATAAGATAAGGATTTGCATCATCTGAATAATTTGCCATCACCACATTCACTACACCTAACCAAACTTACTTTAGAAGAAAATTCTGTAGGTTTGAACAGATAAAATTAAACATGAACACATTTAGAGGAAAAATAAACTATAAGAGTTTTTAGATCTGTGGTTCATTCCTAAGCATTTCAAACTTTGCATTAAAACCATTTGTTTAGATCTATTGAAGTTTTGGGTAGTCAATGTGGATACAAATAAAGACATTACTGCTAAATCATTTTATGACAAAACTGTTCCAACTTCATTTTTGCTAGCATTTATATCCTGCAGGAATGGGCTTTTTTTCAGGATATGATAACACTGGAGCTTTAGTTAAATAACATTTTAATGACTAAAATACATTTTATTTGTAATCAGAGCAGACAACAATGAAACTGATTTGGAGAAATTGGCTATAAATTGTCAGGAATAATATGTAAGTCCTAGGAAGGTGAAGATTTCTTGATTTGTCATAGATTGTAGCCCATATCTTACCACTTTTATCTTCACAGAGTCCATTTATACTTCCACAATCAAACCTAGGTGTGCCCCCATCTTTTCTGATATTTACTTCTGATGATAACCAAGAATATTTTAAATGTTATATGGTTCTATCCTACAACATCTGTGTTTCAGTGCTGACAATACCTTACCTACTGGTTGTTTTACCAGACATCACTTGCATGTATGTAAAGTTAGTTGCCAGATTCAAATAAAAGAATGCCATGAATAGTTGATGGGACAAGTTTATCTTCTTTAGAGTCTACTAGATGGTATGGTCTTATGACACAAAACAATTAAAGAAAAAATGTGCCAAAACTTTGCATTACAATTATTACATGTTGAAGAACCTCATATAGAAGAGGGTTTAGAAAAGTACGCACAGAAGTAGAATCACTCAGTTTTAGACTAGGGTGTAAGAACATGCCTTCTGTATACAGACATTTTGTAATTTATTGAGATGTTGAACTGAAAACATTCATACCAGTAAGCCACAAAAAGAAAGAGACCTCATACAAGACCTGTCTTAATGTTTGGTAAATCAGAGAGCACATACAATGACAGGTAATAGTTGAAGGAATATATTTCTTTCTTAATTGTTCAGATACATTACTACTGTAGAGTTATCGTAGTGAAAAGATGCCAATGTAATGTTCAACTTAAAATGTTATTATTTTAAGCAAGAAGCAAAAAATGTTACAAAGAGTAAATTTAATCCAATTTTGATCTAAGTATTCCAGTTTGCATCTTAGATTTCTATTAGAAATGGATTTTTTTTATGGTTTTGGGTAATTGCTTTTTTAATACTAGGCACAATTTTCAACAAATTTAAGATGAAAAGCTTGCAAAAGAACAATTATATAAAATAAAGCAGTATTTCTAATACATTTTCTCTATTTACTCTGTGTGGTCTTACACAAGTTGTTCACAAAAAAGAAACTTACATAAAAATATTACAGCACACACTTTATGGTTTGCATTAACTAAAACCAAAATTTTTGGTTTCAAACATACACACTAAATTTTTAGTACTATGGCAGTTGGGAAACTTAAGACACACAGAAGAACATTAAAATTAAAAATTAATACAAGTTTCAAGATTTATTTCTTTGGAGTTACATAAAGTTAAAAACATATATACAATAAATTCAAAAAAGTTAGAGAAACCTCATTCAACTATGGTTCCTAACATAATAAAATGGTGGCTAGAAAGAATATTGAAAATCTTACTTCTAAAAATCATTATGTTGCCAAATTCTATAGTATAGAAACAAAAAAAAACTACTTCTTAATTAGAAAAACAAAACCCATTTTTGTTCTTATTTTATTTACTTGGTATAATATAGTTACTTTCATAGCTAAATGGAAAGATCATCCATTATTTTGGCCTAACCTTGTTTTAACAACAGTGTAATGAGCCTAAGTTAAGTTTTAAATGATATAACTACGTTATCTCTAAGCCCTTAGACAATTAATGTCAGATTTTTGTTGCTGTAAGATCTGTTGATATATCAGAGTAAAACAAAAAAACACTTATAAGTCATTTGTAAATTCATGATCACTTATTACGTGTTCATATGATGGGATTGCATGAAGTGCTAATTGACCATACAAAAAATACACATTTCAATGGAAACATTGAAAATGATTTTTAAAAAACTTAGACCCACCAAATCTGAACTATACATACTCAAATAACTGATTTCAAAAGGAATTAATTGCTCTAAATCTGATCTTTACATGTAAAATTCAAATTGATTTTGAGGTGAATTAATTGTACCAAACCTTAGCTAAATTCAAATACATCAAAACTGAGCTACACTGAGTAGTACTGATCAAATTCAAATTGATTTTAAATGCATTAAATCTCAGATATACAAGTTCAAATAAGAAAACTTCAAAGTGATACACAAACAGTGTATTTCCAGATATAGCAACCACAAAACTGATTGAAGTCCAGTGTTAAAAGCAGATTATATAAAAATGACTAGGTACTGAAATAACAAGATTTACATTTCACCTCATTCAGTAGTTTTCCTGTTAAAAGTAGTAATAATTACAAGCAAGATTTATTTTCATTCAAATATGTTGTATAGAATTCAATAAAAGCTTAAAATATTTAATAATCATAAAATAAATTTGAGATATTAATATTACAAAAACAACACATATTTCTCATAAATACACTCTGTTTTATTTTGTTAAAGCAACAATTATTTGAGTTTCTTTTACAGTATGATTCAACAGAAAATATATCCATATCTACTACATCATAGTTTTAAATACTTAATTAAAAACATCTTTTTAATAGCCACGATATTTAAAAAACCAATTTTTACAATATGAAACCACAATGCCAGTAATTTTCTAAAGATATGTATTGTGTTACTGAGTTTACCAATTTTATCACCTGAGAGATGAATTACTCTACACCAATCCATACTTTACCTGTTCTATTTACATTACTTTAAACTCTTTTCCTGATATTTTCAAATAAAAAACCAGGCTCAATAAAAATAGAACTTCACAACATATTGTATTAGCTACTAGCTGGATTATGGTAGATGTTACAATTTGAAAAAAAAAATGTATTTTTCAAATATAATTACTTCTGCCAATAATAGTTTTATATCTGTATATCATGTTTGAGTTCAATCTAATATTGCTTTAGAAACCGGTGAAAATAATCCATGTCTTATACATTGTTAAGACTCAAGATTATTTTCACAGTATAATGCAGATTACAAAAATTGTGATTAATTTTCCACGAAATTGCATACTTAAGAATAATTATGAAATAGCAGCAATACCAGAACAATTAAAATTGTAATATCTATAATATTTATAGGATATAACAAATTTAATTCAACATTGAATTGAATAACAAACTCTTCATAAAATTCAAATTTATATTTGTTTTACACATCATGGGAATAAATGCCTTTTAACTACTATACTTGGAAGAATGTATACTATATCCTTACACATGGAAGTCTTATATTTTATGTTGATTCTTCACATTTTGAAAAAAGAATGTATTCTTGAGGAGTATTGGAATGGGACTTGATTTGTGTTACTGGGGTCAGAATATATGACAAACTATATATCATAAATCCATAGTTCAATTAATTCCACCTTTGAAAAAAAAAGCTAATAACTTCTGACATTAACATTTTTTCAAAATGTTTTGAAAATCAAAACACCTTTTATAAAACAGCAGGTTATTTTGTCTTTTATTAATTTAAAATTTAGCAAAAAATTTCATCAATATTTTTGTCTTAGTTAATATATAGATTTCTTTGGTTAATTTAATCACGTTGGATAGAGCTTTAAGATTTAACATCAGAACAACAAAAGTATGCATGGAAGAAATCTAAAAGTGGTCCACCAGAACTGAAACATATTTTTCTTTAATGTGGCTGGATGCCACACCATTCATGTTATCCAGTGAAACATTGTGCCACTCTCCAGGTTGACCACCTACATGAACAAATGCAATTATTAGACACTGTCAATGTTGATTTTTAAATATTACATGTTTTACACAGAAAAATAAAATATTGAAACTTTTATGAAGATAAATTTCAAAAAAACCAAATGGATTAAAATTATTCATAAAATTTTTCATGTCAAACACTTATGCTAATAATCTATTTTGAAGTTGAAATTGTTTTAAAACATTCTAAAATATTTGTAAGAATTATGATTTGAAGCAGAAATTTTGTAATTAGACAGTGAAGAGCAGAAGAATGTGCCAAAAACAATCAAGTATACTTTGATTTTGAATTACATCTGTTATGTATAAAGCGCTTGAAATAACATGTCGTGTTGTGTTTGGATTTCCATATCTATCGGTCAAAATTTTTGTTGTTGTTGTTTATATTATTGTTTCGAAGTTCAAAACAATAAAATATGTTGTTATTCATGTAGAAATTTTTAGAATTAGGTAGATCGATCATTTGTCTATAAATAGAATGTATTTTGGCCTGGTGTCTGTACGAGACGAATCCAGATTACTCTGGAATTCTGTGGAAGTTATGCGATTGTTCAAGAATACAGTAGGCCTACTAGTATATAAACATACGGCGATGCGAGGAGAGTCAGTCAGTCATTCGTTTTCATTCAATTCAAGAGATGTTGTCTTCATTTGAGAATTTTTCAACGTTTGCTGCGTGTTTATTCAACTTGGATTTGTGACTGGAGCTAGATCTACAAAAGCTGTGATTTTATTTCGTCAATCTTTACGATTCATTCAAATTACTGGTTATACTGAAGGTCAACACGTATAAGACTGTTTAGGGGAGACCGAGGCAAGTTGGAAAACGACAAATTTGAGACATTCATCAAAAACATCATAAAAAGAACTTCGTCAAATTTATTGGACTGTGAATTGTTTCTGGACTTATCCATTCAAACTTCGGAATTTCTTCATGGGACCAAATTCACCCCTAGACTGGAATTTTGGATTTCTGATCTGGACTTTTGGACTTTCATTCTGGATCATTATATTGGACACAGGCCAGTACCATTTTGTATTGTAATTAATTTTGAAGGTTGAAACTGAACATCTGTCATTGTTATTATATAATTTATTTTATATCTGTCACATATATAATAGTTTATTGTAATAAATTATATAAGCTGTTATCTGTGTCTTTCTGTTGCGTTCAGTCTACATAAAAAAATGTAACACATCAATCATATTAAAAACAAATTCATTTAAATTAGATACGACATAGTTTTAAAGAATAACATATGAAAAGGTTTAACTAATTAAATAGTCTTTTTCCACACAGGAAGGATATCATTGATATCTACTGATTTCTTTTCTTCTCACAGTGGAAATATTTAATCAAATTTTCATGTAACATTGTAAAAATTTACTGCATAATATCTAATTCCAACATGAAAAAATAGTATAATTTGATGTCTTCTTTCTGTCATTTTTTATAGTATCAAATTTCCAAAATTTCAAGGGATACTATTTTGAAAAAATAATAAAAATACTTTCTTTCATTCATCTTAAAAGTACTTTTGTTGTTGATAACCAGTTTCCATTTTATATATACAATCAGTTGAAACTGATTGACATTCCTTAATATTTTTTTTCTACTTTATTTTGTCACTTTTAGTAATCACTGCTCCTGACTACATATCATCAAAAACATACCGAAAACAAAGATTTACCAGTGACCTATGAGATGACCTATTATATTTAATTGTATCTAAATTTTGCCTGTAGCTATTTTCAAAATGAAGTTTTGTTAGTAGTTTCTCACATCACATGCTGTAATTTGGTAAAAAGGTGTGAATGAGGGGCTGTACAAATAAAACCAGAGAAAGATAAGGAAAATCACATCAGAAACAAACAATTAAGAACTGATAAGACTCTTCAGTTTGGAAACATTAATATATTAAAAAAACAGCAAAAATAAATTTTAAAATTGTTTTGAGTGAAAAACTGTTGAAATAACAGGATTATTATTTTTACTTAAAATTTCAAAATTTCAATAGAAAATTTACACTCAACATCTAAAGGTGTTCAGTGGTTCAGATAGGGTTACTGCTGATGACTGTTATTGAAAAAAATATATTGAAATATATAAATATACAATATAGGACAGATAATGCCATATGGCATGCCATAATTGTAAAAACATGTTAAATTATGTATGTATGTGTAACATAGTAAACCATTTAACCTCAAAATTCAACTACCAATACATTCGAATATATAAAAGGACATTTCTAAACTAAAACTACTTTACAATATTATTACTTCAGCTCAAGGATAACTGTCAATACACTCATAAAAACATGTTAAATAATTTTAAATTGAAATGTAACTGTGCTTGAAATAACTGTCATTTTAAATTTTAAAGTTTAATTACTATATGTAAACTCAAGATTTAAAACTGTAGCCAAATTTATTTACATAAATGCAAATAATATCAGATTGTCACTAAGATTTCTAATGTTAAGCTACAACGTATTAATTCAGAAAAATGTTATAAAAACACTTGGATATCAGGTGCATCACTATATTTCAAAGTTTATATTACAAGCATGCTTCTTTATGAAAATATAACAAAAACACTTACTGCCAGGTGTGTCACTAGATTTGAGAGCAAATGACCAACTCTCTGGATTAACTGAAGCACAGTGAGGTAGCCTCAACTCAACTGGAATGTTAAACTTTAATCCATGAGGTCCACACATAACTAATGGACTAAGCAACATTTCTCCTGTAATTCACAATAACGTTTCAAAATAAGAATTAATACAAGTGGAAAAAAATGAACAAGTCACATTCAAGTTATTATATTTTAATTAAATTTAGCCTTTAATCTTTTCTTAACTATATCTAGTCCACAAGAGACATGCATAAATGTAGTAGGAACAAGAATGCAACTGATTATGTAAGTAGCTAAAACTGTTATCACAACACATACTAACACATGAATTTTCTTGCTAACTTGTTATTACCATTTCTATTGTAATCTTGCCATTTGTATTTCTCAATGTTTTCATGAAAACGTGTATTTATCATGATGTACATAAAAAGCTTAAAGATCAAATAAATCACATTTGCAGTACATAAATATATTATTCATTTTCTACCATATTATTTAAATGTAGTATTCTTCAAAATTTGTCAGTTATACTGGTACATGTGGTTTTACATAACACATGGTCAACAAAGTCATTAAGTTGCTTTTGTAACAGCTACTTTTTGTACTTTGTCATTTTCTTGAGATAACATGTGGTTGCCAGTGGAAAGTATGGCTCCAATACTGTACATTGTGGAAAAAGTCAACAACAGTCTCCTACAATAGTTGGTCGGGTGATACCTTAAAGTTACAATTTGTCTTAAGTTTGAATGAGAATGACCAGTTACAGTCATGTGAAAAAGTCAGGACAACCTATGAAAGCCTGTGTAGTTTTGTAACATTCTTGGATATATAGATATTTAATCTCAATTTTAACAATACTGAGAGATTATAGGAATATAACTAAACAATTAAAACTGATAAAAAGACTTTTCAAGATCCCCACCTATTTTTAGTGAAAATGACCAATCAAGTGATAGCACATGTTGTGCTTGATAAATCCAAAGTATTCTTTTTGAAATTAAGAACCTTTTTTTTTAACATTTTGGGTAGATGAGATAATGTTGAGAACACCTGGTGGAAGTGAAAAGCTGAAATAAGTAAATTGCAAGTACACACATACTGTTTGTTTTGCATATCTTTATAAAGATTGTTCATGTTTTACACTGGTGTTCAGTTTCATTATTCTCTTTAACTCATTTGATTAAGAATTCAAATATTACTATATGATCAATATCTTGAATGGAACTCCTGGGAAATGAACATGAGTCACTGTTATTTTGAGAAAAAGAACTTTTATGTTGTCATAATCAGGGAATAAAACCTGTATCATGACTGAAAAATATTGCTTGGTCATATTTTGCTTCATTGAATTTTTAACCTGCTTGTTAATATTAAGATCACTATTTAGGACCTAAGAAAGGTTCTTTGATACATTACATGGGCAAAAGTATGTGGGCACCCTACCATCACACCCATATGTATTTGTTGAACATCTCATTCCAAAACCATGAGCATTAATATAAAGTTGGTCCCCCTTTTACTGCTATAACAGCCACCACTCTTCTGGGAAGGCTTTTTACTAGATTTTGGAACATGGCTGTGTGGATTTGCTCCTATTCAGCCACAAGAGCATTAGTGAGATTGGGTACTGATGTCAAGAGAGATGGCCTGGCTCGCAGTCAGCATTCCAATTCATCCCAAAGGTGTTCAATGGGGTTGAGGTCAGGGCTCTGTGCAGACCAGTCAATTTTTTCCACACCAACTTTGGCAAACCATCCCCAAACTCTTGCCACAAATTTGAAAGCACATAATTCTCTAGAATGCCACTGTATGCTGTAGCATTAAGATTTCCATTCACTGGAACTAAAGAGCCTAGCCCAAACCATGAAAAACATTCCCAGACCATTATTCCTCCTCCGCAAAACTTTACAGTTGGCACTATGTATTCAGACAGATAGCATTCTCCTGGCATCTGTCAAACCCATAATCATTTGTCAGATAGTGAAGTGTGATTCATCGCTCCAGAGAATGCATTTCTACTGCTCCAGAGTCCAATGGCAGTCTGCTTTACACCACTCCAGCCGACGCTTGGCATTGTGCATGGTGATGTTAGACTTGTATGTGACTGTTTGAGCATAGAAACCCATTTGATGAAGCTCCTGATGAACAGTTCTTGTGCTGAAATTGCTTCCAGAGGCAGTTTGGAACTCAATAGTGAGTATTGCAATTGTGGACAGATGATTTTTATGTGCTACACGCTTCAGCGCTCGGCAGTCCCATTCTGTGAGCTTCTGTTGCCTACCACTTCATGGCTATGCTACTGTTGCTTCTAGACATTTCCACTTCACAGTAATAACACTTACATTGATGGAGGCAGCTCTAACAAGGCAGAAATGTGATGAACTGACTTGTTGGAAAGGTGGCATCCTGTGACAGTGCCATGTTGAAAGTCATTGAACTCTTTAGTATGATCCATTTTACTGCCAGTGTTTGTTTATGGAGATTACATAGTTGTATGCTTGATTTTATGTACCTATTAGCAATAGGTGTGACTGAAATAGCTAAACTCATTAATTAAAAGGGATGTCCACATACTTTTGGCCATGTAGTCTATCAAAACAATATGAAACATTTATATTGTTAGGTGTTTGTTTTAGTACTAAGAATAGACAATGGATTTAACTGTTAAAAGTTAATTGTTCAATTTTGTTCTTTCCCAAAATTAGTGAGAATTCAGTTTTTGTGTTTAGATGTACATTATCTTCAAAGATTTTGTCAAGATTGAGAAGCTATTACTGTTTGATACTTGTTTCCATAGCTTAACTACTGATGAAATCTTTCAAACATTTCTGTCATGAGCTTCTTCTGAAGTAAGCTTCTAATATTTATCATACCACTGACACAAACACTGTATGTATATACTTGCTCATTTGGCAACAATATTGTTTTGAGTAGATTAGAGGACTTCAGTGAGATCTATCACACTGTTTAAATGTAACTTTCCTTACTTCAAAGATTTCAACTCAATTTCCAGAGTGACTAGCATTGTCCATATACAGTCATGTGAAAAAGTTAGGACACCCTATATATCACCTATACAAGGTTGCATCTGGAGAGCAATGCTCTCCACATATGGAGAAAGGTATTACCAACTTTGGGAATAACAAAGGAACAAAGGTAACATGAAACACAGTTAATTTAATGGTGTTATTCGTGTTATGTGAAATTTGCATATGTTCAGAACAATAAACAACAACAAAAAAGAAAACTATTATAATAATGCACCAATAGCACATTACTATACAATTTTTATTTGCTTAATATTGTAATATTTTAAAAACATTTGTAAACATCCTTGAAATTGTGATGAACCAATAATTTAAATTTCATCAGAATTACCTAAACCATTTACCTGAAAATTAACATTCTATTATGACTGTTAAGATGTAAGTTATAGAATACGAAATTGTCAAAATAAGTTGGTGCATACAATATTCTTAAGAATTCATATTATCACAAAATATTTTGATAAAAGTTGTATTGTTTTAAACATTGACCATGATGAAAACTTCTGATGAAGGTTGAAAGTTAGCTTCAGTAAATAACAACTTGTAGCAAGACATCAAATTAGTGTAACCCTTATTTTATTAAAGTATTTTTTCATTGTTATTATAATTTTTCATGTTATGTTAAAGC
Organism: Carcinoscorpius rotundicauda; assembly: GCA_011833715.1. NCBI lineage: Eukaryota > Metazoa > Arthropoda > Merostomata > Xiphosura > Limulidae > Carcinoscorpius > Carcinoscorpius rotundicauda. Next base: position 42,178,979 of record CM022396.1, on the reverse strand, counting down.
ATGTAATTATTCAGCTTTTCAGGGTTCAAGATGAATGTACTTTGTAATTTCAGATACACGTGTATAAAACACTTATTTGGCAATGATAACTGGGAGTTCAAACTATTTTTTGTTTTTATTAAAACAATTTCTGCAAATTATTCAAATTTTAACCATTCTTGATAGACATAACAAACACTGGTAAAAAATATTTTATCTCGTTCAGGTTTCCATTATAATATTACTCTTTTGAAAACAGAAATAAAAAAATAACAACTAGCATGTTAAATTACAGAAAAAAAATTCAGTCCTTTTATACAATTTGTTTTGTGTAGCTTTTGTATCATAGATAAGCTTTAGCCACATTGCAAGCTGCAGGTGTTTGATAATCAAGCTAAATATAGTTTACTAGTTAACATAAAAACTTAAACCTTTCTCTTTGTCCAAAGGAGGTAGCATACTCGTGTCCTGGCAAACTTTAAAGTAAATTTCCTGATCACTTCCTTCAGGTAATGCTCCTGATGGAATGACAATTTGAACACCAGTCTCCTCTGACATCAAAGTTCCTCCATTGTGATTGAAAATTCCTCTTGCTGTAGCAACAACTCTATGGTTGCTATCCATAGAGTCAGAAGACAATGTTCTGATGGTAAAATATAAACAGATAAAAGCTTATCTACTAAGATTTAATGTAGAAATTTGGGTTTGATTATGACAGTTTTTTTTCATGTTTATGGAATGAAATAAAAAATATTTAATGTAATTAATCAGTGCACAAGCTTCCCAATTCTCAGCAAGTTAGTTTGAAGACAAGCTGAGCATTTTGTAATGACAGTGTACATTTTCCAACATGCAGATATCAGCTTGCCACCAACATAATATAACTATTAGTACACAAACAAAAAAGATCAATCATTCTCACTTAAACTGTTGTTAAGCATTAACAATTAATGTAGCAATCTTAAATGTAGTAATATTTAAATTAATTATCTACATTCAAACCAAAAAGTATGATAACAACATAACTTCTAGAGAAGTTGGACATAACATTTAATTTGAGAAACACATTGGAAAGACTAACTTTTGAAACAACTGTATCAAACTGAATGTATTAATTCTAAAACTACCTATACATTAACTCACCCTGTTAGCTCAAATGGTGAAAGATTTAACTTTTGAGTCCCCGTGGGTGAGGATGAATCTAATTTTTTGTACAGTTCAAATGCACTACCACGGTTTTCTCTGTTGAACAGATCAAGAAGGCCAGGAGGAGGGGATGAAGAGGCATTATGCTCCTGAGAGTATGCCATATCATATCTATAAGGGTTACTGGCAGAGCCATGTGGAATGTTTTGATATGGTCCAGTGCCATTCATCAGATTTGAAGTATATGAAGATGGCATATTTGTGATATCATTTCTAGACTTTATGTGAGAGTGAAAATCGAGATGATAATCAAAGTCTGAACTGTTTCCTTGTTTTGAGCTATACCTGACATCTTCTTCTAGGTCTCTTCTAATGGGAGGTGGATGAAGGTGGGTATTTCGCATTAGTGGTGGAGGAGGCCGAGGTGGGGGTGGAGCCTCAACTCCTGAATAGGAACGGATGTGGTAAAACCCAGGAACTGGGCCATGCCCTGATCCATCTTGACTGTTGTATTTCCTATGATAGAAGTTTTCCTGAGATGTTTTCTTTCTGATTCCATCAGTGAGGTCATCTTGTCTCCACAGTCTGTTTTGATAATGTGCTGGCTTAGGGGGAGGAATGGGTCTACTACTAGATGTCCTGCAGAAGAAATAATGCAGTACTGTAGTTTATAAAGTTAGAAAGAAATCAGTTATTCTTCAATGGCTTTGTATTTTTGAAATTATATAGAAACAAAACTAATATTAATAAGCTTAGAGCTGCATTTCCATCCTGGAAGGAAAATCATCATGTTAAAATAATCTGACACATGATTTGTATTATTACTAAAATACTGTATAAAACTGTAAGCACTTTAAACCTAGGACAGTAAATATTATTTTTCATAAAGTTTAGTAATTTTCTATTTCATCTATTACTGGTTACTGCAAACTAGATTAAAAAACAATCAGAGTAATGTTTTGAGAATAATTAATGCTAAATATATAAAAATATGAAAGATATAAAATAAAATAAGGCATTCTGGTTATTTAGAAAAATGTTAAGTTACATATAGATGTGCATTTATGCACACCAAAAGTAAATTTTTAAGGATATAAGTATTATTTGCATTGTATAACTGGTGGTCCATAAGGCAGTTTTAACTGGCTTACCAAATATCAGGCAAAATGAAAATGAATTAACATGAAATTAAATTAAAAATTAAGATAATTTTTTGTGTTTTAACTTTCAGACTTATTTGTTTAATGGTTGTTACCTATTACTACATTACTCTGGTCTTTAATATCAGTTATCTTGAGTAAAAGTAATTTTTTACACACAAGTAACATGCAGCCCTAGAAATTACAGTAAAAATACTGTGACTTGCCAATAACACAAAATAGAACCCTGACCTACTTATTCAATGTTTGTTACTCTGGTGTTTAGTAACAATAAATGCAAATAAATTTGACAACCCAGATCTGTATATTGAACAAGAAGAGAAAACTCATTTTAAATCTTTTATGTATCCTCCTGATGTATAAAAGAAAAAAACTTTTTAGTCTCATCCACCAAAAATCTTCATTTAACTATTTACTAAATGTGGTTTGATTATTTTCCTTATTAGTCTAAAACTATTCTCATATTTCTTTAGAGTTAAATATACTATTTTAATATACTATACTTAAGCTAACTTACAAAACTCTCTTCAAAAAGCATTGGAAAGGTGGCCAGTAATAAGATTTATCTTTATGGGTATTGTTTGAGATTTTACTTAAAAGAGTAACAAACCACTGTCATCACCTGTCATAATATTTTTCCTTTCTGTAAAAGCTGTAACTTGTAATAAAATAAATAACACTTGTAATCACCAAGCAAACTCAAAATGAAACATGTTAAGAAATGATTTCTAATGTATGGAGAAATAATAAGTAACAGAAACATTGTGTATATTTCATCAAATTTATCTAAAACAAAATTATTTATAACTGAAATAGGAAATTGTGGCTTCCAATCACTATATCAAAGTAAACAGGACCATATACAAGTAAATTTCAGCTAATATAATTGATTTAAATTTTCTTAATTATTATCTTACCTAGAACCAAAGTTTGCAGGCTTAGGAGGTGGAGATGGAGGTTTTTTCTCTTCTAATAAACTGAAACATCAAATTAACATAATTCTTCTATAGACTGATAAAACTTAATAAAGATTTTAAGTGGATAACTAAAAGTACCAACCAATTTAGAATATGTATACACAGCATTAAAGGCGTTTTACTGAAGGAGGTGAAGTTTGCTGTAATTAGTGCTTTCTTCTTTAAAATTATTGCTCAATAAGAGAGGAGGTAAATCATAATTCAAGATGGTAAAACAAAACAAATATACAACTGTAAGTATAAAAAGAGTTATCTAATCCGGTAACTTAACCTAAACAAAAAATTAGGACAGTGTGAAACTGGAAAAAAAAAGAAGGTTTAAATCATTTCTGTGATAGCATTGTGGTTTCTGAAACACTGTTTAAGAATATTGAATAATCTATAACGTTTATGTCAGGTACATTTACACACATTAAAAAGGCTTAGTAGAGTGTCTGTTATCAAATTAAAACACCAGTCTCCACAATGTAAAAGTACGAAATATAGAAAATATATTCTCATAAGTATAATCACAACACTAATATAGAGTTAATGTTTTTACAATAATTGAAATAAAAGTGAAAAATGTAAAGAGAAACATGACATGTGTTTTGAGAAATAGGATCTTACCCATGCCGAGGATTAACCTGAGAATGTCTGCCAGAATCTATCTCCACATGTCTGGTACTAGACTGTGTTGGACCTTTGGTAAAGTGGTGATGATCAGGAAGAGGATGGACATTTTGATTGGTAGTTAAGACATATTGTTCACTTGTTCTAACACGATCCTTAATTACAAAAAACAAATTGTCTTATCTTACAACTCCTAAAAATTCTAATACCTTATTTCAAGTAATTTTCATTTTTTAGACAAAGGAATTTATTATTTTCTAGTAAACCTGGAAGCATTACTGAAATCAACTAAAAATCAAAATATGCAACCTAAAAATAGTATAAAAAACTGAATAAATAAAACTTTTTATTGAAAAACTTCAACTCTGAAATTCTTTTTTTTATATGTGGAAGAACAATTACAAGCTCATTTTATTATTAATTTTCAATTTAATGGTGTAGTTTTGCCCTTATTTGGGCACAAAAGAGTTAATTATTAAAACGTAAGGACTTCAACTCAGTCTGAGGTAATTAACAGAGGCATTTTTCCAGAGGTGTAGATGCCCTCTAATAAAGTGCTGGTGTTTTACGGTAAAAGAACAATATATTCTCTGATCATTGATAGTAAAAATATTGTATTTTCTTGTATAATTAGAACACAAAAGGAGCAATTTCAACAGCCTGAAGCCTCTACTCAAATTGTATTGCAAGTTTTTGTTTAGGTGTCTTTATTTAACAGACGTGCTTATAGACATTATATCACAACATGTTTGCCTTTTGATGAGCTTTAACACAAATATAATATATTGGTGATTGTTTAAGTATTTTTCAAGAAACTTGTAATTACTTGTGTTGTCCTAGTGATGCCCAGGTAGTCAGTCGGCTCGGTAGTCACTGTGAGGTTCGCGCGTTTGACTTAAATATATTGTACAGTTCAGTTTGTTGAACATTAGAGTTTTTCAGTAAAGACTGTATTTTAGCCTGTTGAGTCATCTGGGAAACAGATTCCAATTACGACAAGCAAGTGTCTGAAACATTCTGATGTTAGACAGTTCTGCAAGCCAGTTACTAGTACTACACGTGATAATGCAGATAATCCAACAACCTCAAGCAAAGGAATAGAAACTTGCCACACAAAGGTAATACTAACTATGTTCATCAGAGGACAAGTCTGAAAATACTTGTGCAACTACTGCACATCATGAACCACCAAATAGTTGTGAAACAAGTTTATGCAGTAATGAAAAATCTGACATTCCACAGATACAGTGTGGAAGGCCATATCATCCAGACGCACAACTAATACCACAATAGAAAGCAAAATCTCCAAATATCAACTTCCAGGGCAAGTGGTTTGATGAGTTCCCATGGCTGCAATATGACAATCAGACTCAAAAAATCATATGCTTTCATTGTGCCAAATGGAAAATAGAGGCCTTTTTACAGGGAAAATGGAGAGGCCAGTAGAGTATACCTTCATATCCACTGGGTTTTACAACTGGAAAAAGGCAAATTAGAAATTAAATGAACACCAATCCTTTTCTCAGCACAGATTCGTTATATCTCCAGAAGGTTTGCTTGATGTAACTTCTGTAGTTAATGAAGCTACTGAAATTGGAAGATCCTAAATTGACGACCTACTTGTCAGAGGAAACCACATTCACATAGTCCCAGGCTCAGAATGAAATAATATAGATGTTCAGTCATCAAATACTGAGGAACATAATACACAAAGTTCAGCAAAGTAAAATCTTTGAATTAATGGTTGATGGCACTCAAGGTGTCACAGATAAGAACCTTGACATCCATGAGATGTTTCTTTGTTTGTACAGTGTTTCCCATACAACTGGTGAAACAATATTTTCGACTGTGCTTGATGTACTGACTAGACTCTATTTAGCACTGTCACGATTAAGAGCACAAACTTATGATGGAGCTGCTTACATGAGTGGTGCGTACAGTGGATGTTGGGCAAAAATAAAAGAGAAGCAACCGTCAGCTTTGTTTTTTCAGTGCAGAGCACACAAGGCTAATTTAATAATGCAACATGCATTTGAAGCTTGTGAATGTGTTCAAGATTCTGTCCAGTGGGTACATGAACTTGGTGTTTTGCTTCAAGGTCATGCAAATACAAGACAATCTTTGAAAATATTGTATTGTCAGACAGCCACAATGGTCCAGTTAAATACATCTGCTCACTGTGTCTAACATGCTGGTTGTGGTGCATATCTGCAATTACATGTGCTAATGATCACTACAGTGACATTGTTGATTCCTTGTCTGAATTAGCAAATAAAAAATCAGATTAGCAGTGAAAGCACAAGGTCTACTAGACAGATTTGACAAAGGAAAGACAGTTTTAGGATTGTTGATGGCTCAGCATCCATTAGCTGTATTAGAGGAACTAAACCATGCATTCAAAGCAAAATCAGCAATAGTATCTGGCATGATTGAAGCATCTGCAATGATAGTTGAACAATTGTGGGTATTGTGAACAGAGGAAAATTACAACAAGATATTTGATGAAGCTGAGAAAAAGGTAACTTCCCTAGATCTGGTGCCTATTGAACTACCATAGATTCACAGACCCCCCAAAAGGATCACAGGTGATGGCTTAGCACACCATTCTGCAACAGCTGGAGATTACTACAGAAGCCAATATTTTGAATATGTAGACACAGTCATAGAACGTCTGACCACCAGTTTCAATGCAGACAACAATGACTGCATTGAGGCAATATCTGGCACTTAAGAACATGATCACATCTGCCAAGATTGACAACTCGGTTATAAACTTATATCCAGAAATCTCTGCACAATAGCTCAAGTTTCAGTTGCGCATGCTCAAAGGATCAACAAAAGCAGTATCTCTGAAAGGTGAGAAGGATGGTTACTGTGAAATGCATGAAACAAACCAGCAGATGTTTAGTGAAGTGTTTCTTCTCATGAAAATTTTACTGGTATGTCCAGTATCCAGCTGTGAATGTGAATGCAGCTTTTCTGCATTAAGACAATTGAAGACATGGTTAAGGTCAACTATATCTCAGTGCTGCCTCAACCATGTGGCAGTTTGCCACACTCTCAAAGATGAAGTTGACAAGATAAATATAGAAGAGCTTATGAAAGAATTAATAAACAGATCATCACAAAGGAGGTCTATGTTTGGGAACGTGTAGACAAGAAGACTAAATGAATCTTACTTCAATGAAAAGTATGAATAATTATGTGCTACATTGTATTGATGTGTAATTTTCAAGAGTTTGCAAAGACATTTTAATTATTTTTATCAAAGAAGATGAACAGTTTTTCAGTAGATATAAACTTATCATGGGTAATCACTAACTTTATTAATATTTGAAAACATAATTCATGCAATGAAAGTTATTTGTAACCTTGTCAAGTATAATGGCCATCTTTTATACTGTGCAGTGTGCGGGAATAAATTCATGTGGCAGTTAATTTGTGACACATTTGTCTTTATTCTACTAACATTTAGAAAACTATTCACAACACCTCATTTATACAAACCTACATGGAAACTTTGAAGTATCATGGCAACAAGATTACTCTGTGACTGCATGTTTACAGCTTTCAGGTTCATGCAATCAGAAATTACCAATTTGCAAATTGAACAGTCCACGTAAGTGGTTGCAAAAATCATCCTCCCCATCAGGTGTAAAAAATCTACACCCCTGCACTTTACTCAATCTTAAACATTACAGGAGCTTCAGTTTGTTTTCCAAAATTTTCCACTAACCTGTCATACACATTTAATCTTCCACTCAACCACAAATGTGAACACAATTCACTACAGTAAATTTCTGGAATTTTCATTACCCTTCTCATTTAACGTAAACTTTAAAGCATAAATAGTAATGATTCTCTCAAATATATATAGTGTCTGAAAATACAAAAAAGCCAAACCTGTTGAGTGTTAAATCATCCAACTGATAATATGTAAGTAGTTACTTATAAAAGGATTAACAAGTGTTTTCTAGATAACAAATCCAGACTTAAAACTCTATATAATACAAAGTACATACAGCATTTAAAAAATAACATTCAGTATATAACACATAAAATAGCAATAAGAAACTATGGGGATTTAAGTTTATGTAACCTAGTTATTTAAAAATATTTATTTTAAACACTGTTGTTTTACACAGCAATTTAAATAACTGTTTACAAATTTTCCTTCCACAATTTTATGGGTAAACAAAAACAACTAATCAATTTTGTGAGATCCTATCTTCAGCTTTGTGGAGAAAAAAACATTAAGTTTAGTGAAGCATTTGAGATTTTATAAATTGAAGATTAAGTGATAACTCCAAAGAAATAAATAAGTTTTAAAATTCTGACTCATATATAATTTATATCAAGTGAAGAGTTATAAAATATGCCTAAGGTTTGGTAATAAAAAAACATTAACATGATTTTTGAGTTATTTTAGCAGATTAAAAACTACTTACTGATTTTACATTGGATCTGTCAAGTGTAGTGGATCTTGAAGGTACAGTATTTATATAATCAGGCATTTCAAAATCTCTTGCATTGCTTCTTCCTAAAAAAAAAAAAAATTGAAATTACATCAAAAATATCTCAATAATTATAGCTAAAGGTATTTTACAATATCTCAATTTCCACTTAAAAATGGAATTCATGCAGAGTTCAATACCATTTGTTAACTGTCAATTTTATTATTATTATTTATTTGTGAAGATTTTTTTTCTTTATGGGTTTAAGAATTAATGAAATGAGATTGTCCATAATCATAATACAAGAAAGTTAGTTGTAAATATCATAAAGACATGGTGTATTATGTTTCTTACATTCAAGAACCAGGAAAATCAATTCAGATATTCTCTGAAAAAATATATTTATACCACCATATAAAGTGTGCTTCAAAATGAATTTTCTTTACCTTCACTAAACACATGCTAGTAATAATTACTCATTTTTAGATGTTCTAAGAACAACTAGAATAGCTTGTTTTCTTCCTGAACATATCTGGTCTATCACACAAAATGTACACTGAAGAAAAATCTCAAATAAGAAACAAATAACAACATTCATGTACAAAAGTTTATCATGAACACATTTTCTGATAAAATGGTTAACTGTTAGTTTTATTGTAACAGAGATAAATTGGTCCACAACTGGTTTAAGAATAAAATACAAAAATATATTTATAAAAAAAAGTTGTTGTTATAAAGTGCATTTTCAAACTTATGTTTTTTTTGTACAAATACTGAGGAAGTAAAAATAACTTTAAAATTATATATAAACACTCATCTTTACACTACTACTGCCCTTCCTCCAGTGATTTGGTTATAATACCAAAAATTTGGGTTCTAATATCTTTGGGGGACACAGCAAGGAATGCTCATTGTGTAACACTGTGCTTAATAATGCACACTAACAATAATATTAATATATGTGAAAAATAAAACTTTAACACAGAGTGTTGTAAGGTAAAGCTATGCCATGACAAAAATGTCAGATCATAATGTGTGTTGTCTACAATTACATTTCTGTAACAGACACAAGACGTTACAAATTTTTATAGATATTCTATTGGAATTTTGATATAGCATCAATAGATTTCTATATATTTGATTTGATGAATCAACTTTTGTTAGAATAGAAAGAAACTTGTATATCAAGATCTTACAATTTACTATTAAAGTGCCGAAAGTGTAGCACAGAAATGAAATCAAAACACAAAATTATCATCTTATAAAAAGAAGCTATAATAAGAAAACCAACTTTTAAGCAAAAAAGGAAACTATGACAATGTGAAAGTGACTAACCACTCCAAAATCATATAATTATACTACTGAACGTGCAACGAAATAATAATATATTTTAAACAAATTATTTATAATACACAACAAATATGTTCTTACATCCCACAGTACATACAGCACTAAGCCACTGCAGTCTAGAACTTTAACCTTATTAAGTAATCTCTAAATGTGATCCAAAAATGGATCAAATTTGACATTTAATGTATTTTTGTACATTGGAACAAAATTACAGAGTTTTACAATTTTTAAATTGAAATTTTACCTGCAAATAAGGACCACTTTGGTGTTTAATTTAAAGTAAATTTGCTTCTGTTTAAATGCAATCTTCAATGTTAACATTGTTTACAATTCTTGACTCAAAGCTTAAATGTAAACCAGAGTTTGTTGTTAGACTTAATAAAAATCTTTCTCCCTCTCCTCAGTTATTATCAACACACTATAAACAACTGTATTTGTTTAATTGTTTAACATTCATCTGTGTTTATGTGGTTAAAGACCATGTACCATCTCTTTCTTTGTGACAAACTCAGTCAGACTTAAGGAGAAACAAACTACTACTCCAGAGTACAGTATCCATCAGATATCATTTTTTGTTAGCCATACCCATTTACTCTCCAGAGTACAGCATTCATAAGATATCAGTTTTTACTGTCCCTACCCATATAATCTCCAGAGCACTTGGTCCTAACCATTTATTCATGAGAGAAATCAATACCAATGTACCTGAGAATACCAAAAATAAAACGTATTTAGCTACACCAGATTCATGTTTACTTGAAAAACAAGTATGTTCAACAATATTAGATTTATGCTTATTTGAGAAAGTGTTTAGCTAGACAAGGTTGTGTTCCCTTGAATAAAAGTTTAGACTGACTAAATTCATGTTTATTTGGAAAACAAGTGTTTAGCTCAACTAGACTTATACTTCCTCGAAGAGCAAGCATGTTCAGATTAACCAGATTCATGTTTATGTGGAAAAAGTACTTAGACTGGCTAGATTTGTGTTGAATAAAAACTTGGATATTGTAATGTATTTGAAAATATTTACAATTATGTTTCTTGTTACAGTATTTATTGAGATGTAGCAAAATACAATGTTAACCTTCTAGCAACTGCTTTATGTAAAGACATAATAGCATTGTATTCTAAGTTAAATAAAATCACTTATAACATTCTTCTCTATGCTTTGCAAAGGTTTTATTATATGGTGCAAAAATAATCTTAGTCCTAAGAACCTATGTATACATAATTATTATTCACTATATGAGAAGCATCAACTGGGATTATAGCAGAAAATATTGTTAACAGAGATGTTAGGTAACTAGAATAAATGTATTTTAATCGTTATAAGTAAGAAAGTATGTTAAATTAGCTATATTATTTACTGGGATAATTTTTAGTTCTGATCTATATAAGCAGATTACTTTGATCAGAAATTAATGACAGTCACTTATATGAATATTTTTACTGGTATCTAATGCATTCAATATTATAAAAGTGTAAGAGAAATATAAGTTGTATTAAATTTATTTTATTGAAGAAGGAAATCACACCATTTCATAAACAAACTTATGCCAGGTTTTAAAAATGTATAACTAACCCATTAGATACATACATACATATATATATACATACTTACATCCTAGAAAAATTTAAAGAAAAGTTATTGAACATAATTTACCTGTTTTTATGTACAGTTTCTCCTGAGCACTGCGAAATCTCTGAGGCTTACTGCTTCTGTCTATCAGAGGTGGAGGTTCTGGCTCTGAAGAAGGAGTTCCTAAACCTACATAATTAATTATGAGGGACAAAAACAGCTACTCTTACACAATGTTAGAATAAATACTAAATGAAGAGTTCAAGGAATGACTTATGCTAAATATGTTGATAAAAATAAAATTTTTAGTTATTACTCCTTGTACTTTCATAAATTCTTTTTGTTTATTTATATTACGGAAACCGATATAATTTACATGTGAAATGTCATATGCAATAATAATATTTTGTGACAGTTTAATATACAATTTCATCACTTGTGGCAATTTATCTATTCGAGAAAGCCTTTTTAGTGTGAACTTTCCTTTTCCTAACTCATTTATGAATTAAAAATAGATTAATCATACCATTAAAATATAAATATAATTTAATCATTAAAGTCCAAACCCATTAATTCTCAAGGACTGGTATGGAAAGTTTTGATATCACTTGTTGTAACAAAATGTGTTACAGACATACAAACTATAATTTTCTTGTTAAGGAAACACAAGTAAATATGAACTAATTCAAGAAAGTATAATTAGACATTTACCAGTACCTGGGCTTGGGAATTGTATATTTTTTACCCTAAAAAGCACCAAAATTGATTTAATCAATCACAAAAGCAGGTTTGTGTGATTTTAGTAACATACATAGAAACTTCAGTGAAAGAAGCATGAACCCTCTGCACAAGGTTGCTGTTATAGTGAGTTACTGAGAAACTCAAAGGTTGTAGAATTTTAAACTACATAAGAACATAGTTGTTTGTCAAACAGCCTCACACTTGCTCTATAAGCTGCTCATTTGTATAAATACAATTAAAGTTGAAAAAAAAGATGCATAACTCTGGACTTGCCATTCTCTTTACATCCTAGTCATAACTGTTAAGTACTTCTTTGATTTTATTCACTCAAAAAATGTGCATGTTGAGAACTATCCATATCAGCAAGGACTGAGAAAATAGCACTAACTACCACAAAATAAACAAAATATTAAGTGACAAGTAATTAAAAGGATAAAAGGTTTACTCTATAGTTTCATTAATTAATAATTCCATCCATTTAATTACACTTGCATTAAGTTTTCTAAAAACAAAATTTGAGTATTAAAATTTATTTGATTGAAATTTCTTAACTGTACTTAGTAAGCAACCAATTAAACATCATTTTTGTGACACATCAGAAGTGAGATACTAAACAGACATTACCTGTAGATAAAATACTGTATGCATTTTTACTGGAAATTATTTAATTTAAACAGTATTAGGTTTTATAATATTACAACAGAAGGATTGGCCAAGTAGTATACATTTGCCTGTAAAACACACTGAAAGCATTATTATAACTGGTTTTGAATTATTTTATTATCTACAAAGTTTTTATATGATATTCAGAAACTCGTGTTCAACTTGTCCATAGATAAAATACAGCTATGTTTTTTTTCACCTGTATGTTCTCCATTTACCCTTGTTCTGTTTCTCTCTGTTACTGTGTTATAGGGGTTCATATTAGACCTATGATAGGTCTTTAACAGATTCTCCCTTCCATTCTTATCTGTAAGAATTTGAAATATAACATTACTAAAACAAAAGTATAAGTTGAGTTCTATCTACATTTTTGTCTTATTTCAAAATGCATATAAAAATTACCTCAAATCTCTAAATCAGCTTATTGTTCAACCTTAGAATGAGTTGCAGATAATTTTCTTCAAACATAACCCTAAGACACAAACTTTATAATTGAAGCAATTCCAAACTTTAGGAAGAACCAGCAATCACTATCAAATTATTAAGTACTGTTTGAGATTCTGGAATGATTAGAAAAGCTTATGGGAAAAAACAAAACAAGAATATTTGATGTTTGAATCCTGGAACAGTTTTAGGGAAATTTTAGAAAGGAATTCTGCTTCAAACACAAAAGATAATTACCATAAGCAAAGATTAACAAACAACAATGATGAGATGCTAGTGATAAAAGAATAACATACACAAACAGTTATTTCACTATACCATGTAGCATATGATGAATGTCATTACAACAGATACAAGTCAGTCATTTTATTGTATAGTCTACTGAATGCTTAATGTTAAGAGTTATACAAATAAGTTATCTATTTTTCAATACTTGCACTAAATAGCTGATAAAAGTCAAAACAAAATGAAATCAGTAGTTTTCTGCATGTAATTAAAAAACAAAATTCATAAATCTAGTGTAAATGATGTTATCATCATCCTTTAACGTTAGTCTTTTACAGAAACAAGCTGTTCCTTTTAAAAGCTTAAGTACAGGGTGAAGCATGAATTTCCTGTTTATAATAGAGGAACATTAGATGACTGTAATGTGCAGAATACTCAGTGTTTTGTAAGTTATACTTAAGAAGCCTACATCTATATTACATATGAAGTAAAGGTGTAAAAAGAATAATCAATATATACTCTAAAAAAAAAAGAAATGCAAAAGGGATATTTTTTTTATTTTAAAGAGAAATATCTGTAATAACGTTACAAGCTCAGAGTATGTGATGTTACATGTGTTAAGGCACTGATTGTCACACCAAAATGACAATAAAAGTTGTGCACTTTGAAAACAGAGGAAAACATCAGATTTTTCGCCAAAACGCATTCGTGTCCAATAAATTTGTTTGGGAGATTTGCATGTTCTACAAGTGCAACATGTGCAAAATCCCTATAAAAGTGATGGGTTCTCAGTTTCCATAGCTCAGTGTTAAGCCACTGACACGCAATACAGTTAAAGACTGACTGAAGCACAACACCATTGGTTGCTTGGAAGCAGATGAATCTCGATCAGATGTTGGCAGGGCTGTGAATGTCCACCCAAGCACCATTACAAGGCTATGGAATTGTCACCAACAACATGGATCAACTCGTGACCATCCACGATCTGGCAGACCTCGTGTGACTACGCCCGCACAAGATCGCTACACCTGGTTACATCACCTTTGGGATAGGACCACCACTGTGACATGTACTGCCTCAACCATACCAGTGCTGTGTAGGATTTCCAATCAGACCGTACGCAACCATTGATGAGATTCTTAGGCCCCATGTGCAACCCATCATGGTGAACGTCAACGACGTTTTTCAACATGACAACGCCCGTTCTCACACAGCCCGACTCACCACTGTCTTCTTGAGACACCACAACATCAACGTTCTTCCCTGGCCCTCCAGATCACCTGATTTAAACCCGATCAAACATCTTTGGGACGAGTTGGACTGACGTCTGCGACGGCAACAACCTCAACTGCAGACTCTACCTCAGCTTGCAGCAGATTGGCAGGCTGAGTGGACAGCCATTCAACAGGATGTGAGTCATCATCTTATTGCTTCCATGGGCAGGAGATGCCTAGCAGTTATTGATGCTCATGGGGGACATACTCATTATTGATGTTGAGTGACGTTAAACTTCACCTAGTGAGCGTGGACTTCGCCTTTGAAGACAGACTTTGAATGTTCAGCAGTGAAGGTGCAAAGTTTCATACATGTCATACAGAACTACCCGGAATAAACTTGTTAACAATTTGTTTCAAATTTTGCCTTTTGCGTTTCTTTTTTTGAAGAGTATATATATATATAAATAATACTAAATTTTATTACACACATTCATAGAATACACTAACTTAAAGTCAGGGTAAAAATGTCACAAAATAAGTAATATAAAATGTAAATGTAAAATTACGTAGAGAAAGCAATCTCAAAAAGAATGCAAATAAGAATATAGGGATGAGTACAGCTATACAAAGATCACAGGTATGTAATTTTCATTAAGTATTAAAATATAATGCTACACTGTTAAGATGTATATTTGATTTTAGCACAAATGTAGTTGAAAGTTATATATTCTTAATTGTTGGTATGCAGTTTACTATCATAATATCATGGTCATGTCAAGTTAGGCATCAATATAAGATAACTACGAGTCTAAGACTTACTTACAAGGAAAACCAAGTCAAATTGACACACTTGTCTTGATTATTATAGACTATTACAGGCCCTTGCTATGAGGTCAGTTGAATTGACAGAATTTATGACCATTTTTGTACACGTTTTAGAATATCATATTGAATTTTTTTTCCTGTAGGCACTGCCATCTCTACATCATTTTAAATTTACAAAGTGTCTTTATTACTTGTGTAGATGTTTTAATATATCATTAATGTTAACCAAAGCATAAAAACACATTAATTATCTTACTTCCACCTCTTACTAGATATTAAGTTATAAGCTAGATACCATACCTGGGCTTTGTCTTGAGTTTGGTACAAGTTTCCAATTTTGATCACGAACAGAATGCTCTAACTGTAAAGTTGGTGAAGCTATAATCTGCATAGATGATAAAGATATTTCATTTTAAACATTTCAAAAACAAATTGGTGAAAGTTAACAAAGTAACAAAAATAATTAATTCAAAAATACTACAGCAGCAAAATTTTCCAGGAGGCAAATTCTGATTTTAATGATTGCAGTGTTTTGACTCATTGTGTCAGTCATCATTAGGTAAGAGTTACTTTAAAATGGCAGTTAAATTCTAGATAAATAGTACAGACCCCTGATGAGAGGACAAAAAGTGGATAAAGTATTTAAAATTGATCTCACATTAGGAGTCTGTACCATTCTTCTTGAATTTAACTACACTAACTGATGAGGACATGATACTACAAGTCAAAACACTAATCTTTAAAATAAAAACTTACTAATATAAAATTTTTCTACTGTTATCTTTTTTGAATTAATGATTTAGTTCATTAGATTCCTTGTTAAATATTAAAAAAACAAAAATAAAAAACTAATTCAGCTACTCATATGTTCATTATATCACATCTAAAACCCAGTGAATTTTATTTTTTACATTGTATATTTCAAAAATACTTTCTTCAGTACCAAAAGATCACTACTTTTAATTACTGAAAAAAGGATTATAACAGATTAACTGAAATTAAGACAAGAAACCTAGCAGTTTTTATATAGTTGAGGAATCTCTAATTACAATAAAAAACATATAATAGAAAAATTAATGACTGACCATTTTTTAAGTAAACTAATAATACAATACCTGTGGTTTCATATTAATTTAATTTAGAAAATAACAATTTCTGACCTCAAAATACCAATCAATTCTGGCTATATAAAGTCAAACAAAACTATGAAGATTATAAGGAAAAAATGATTAGTATTTGAGTAAAAAATATAAAAGTTCAGTTGGTTAAAATTATTTCTAAATTACTGATAAGAAATCAGACACTAATGTAATATTATCACATACTGCAATTACGTTGTTACTTATAACAAAGGAATCTCAAGCATGAGCATTTAATCATTACTGCAAAGTATCAAGTAAAAAGAATATTGCTACTGACAGTTACTTGTAATTCCCACCCAAAACTATGGATGTAAGATAATGATGATTATTAATTAAAACAACAACATAACAGTTCATTTTTACATGTAAAACACAAATATTAGTCAATATGAATAGGAGATATAGTTGATGACCATACATGAATGTATAACTGCATGAATGAATTTTCAGCAAAAAATATTGAAAAAATATTTCTTTCAAGGTTCATACTCACCTTCTGTCATTAGATTTAAATATATAATTTAAAAAAAGTAACAAAATTTGCAATGTACTTAAAAATGCATAACCTTATTTTAGCAACTGCTTTGTTTATCAAACAAAACTTATATTATTGTAACTATAACAATAATGAAAATTATGTGACAAAATAATGGAGCAAGGAAATAAAATTAATTTTGGATTAATTATTCTGCTTCCATGTTATGAGAGATAATTCAGCTTTTGCATTATCACAACATATTTATAACAGTAACTTAAAAGCTTTACAAAAACTACAATAAAATGTATAATGGCATAAACAATTGGTCAGTTTTTAGAAGCAAAACTGATTTCCCAACAATTTGAGACCAAGCAGATTCATAAAAAGATATCCACATGTTTTAGGAATACTACAGACCACACATTTAATTATTGATTTCTGTTGCCTGTTTAGAGAAGTATGGTAATTCTGACACATTTATTTTAGTATCCACTGAATTTGAAGCTCCTATGAGTTTGTTTCATTATAATTTCAGAAAATCTTACATTCTCATCTATACAGTTATTTTAAAACAGATAGATAGTTAGTTAAATTTAGATATTATACATAATAATAGTATATTTAGTCAATATCAAGTGAAAGATTATCAAGAAATAACAAAATATTAATACATTATAAAATGAGCAGCTTCAATAACAAATTTTAATCATTAAAATATGTAAGATACAAAAGTATGCATTCTATAGTGAGTTACCATATGTATTTGTACAATAATTCATTTTTTGTGACTAATATCCTTGGCTATAACACTTCTGAGAAGTTGAAATCTCACTCAGTAACGGTACAAAGAATATGAAACAAATCCTCAATTGGAAAAAGGAATTTTAACTTTTTATTTACAAAAATGGAAAGTTTTTAAGTGAGTTACAGTTAGATTAGATAAAATAAATATAAATAATGATATAATAGAAAGTATTCATAAGGTACTCTCACAAGCAGCTCGTGTGTAGTGTAATTTTGAGAGTGTAATGCGAGGTGTATGTACATCAATGATTTATCATTGATAATGGTGTAAAAAGTGGTTAAACATGGTTCAGAGTAATAAACCTATAAAATTTAAGTATAAATTGATGTGTACTATTATGAATTTAAAGCCATTTAGGAAAAATAAATGTTTCATGTTACAATTTGAAGTCATTCTAGTTATAGTGTTAAAACTATATACAAGTTAAAATTATCATGCAGTTGACCCCTGTGACTGCATCCATGTTGGTAGAGTTATCTGTTTTCTTTTGTTTTCACTATAAAGTGTGACATAGCTTTGGGTGAGAGGTTGCTACTTTGGTTGCCAATAAAACCAAGGTTGACTTTTATGTAAGATACATGAAAAATTAAGATTTTCTTTGTCAAAATTTGTGGGTCATGTATTACATGAGATCAAATATTAAAGAAGCATATACAGTAAATATTAGAATTTGTTATTAACATTAGTCTTAACAGTTAGTCATTTTAGTTAAACTAAAATAGTTATACCTAATAACTTTTAATATTTATGTTAATATCTTAATAGTTGGAGCATTTTCTTGTATTTTTAACTTCCCCTTGAAACAAAAATCACAAGCACTAATGATTATGTAGTAATTCAACATCCTGAACATATTACTAATCAGTCTATTTATGCAATTCCTACCTGCTGTTGCTGCTGAGAAGGAGAAGAAGTGTATCCAGGATTGTTCATAATATCTTCCTGAGTTGCTATACTAGGATCACTAGAAGCTTTAACTAATCGCTGGTCAACACCAATGGAAGGTGTGGCCACATCTCCTTGCATGCTCAGAGGGTGATAGTCTGACACTAAGTCAACATCACTCTCAGGGGACGATGCATAACTTAATCGTAAAGTCATTGGAAACAGAAAGTCATCAGATATGTTTTTTTCAGGCTATATTTGTGTATAGAGTTAGAGTATTAATATATTTACATATTATGAATGTATAAAAAATAATTTAAGAAGAATATTCAAGGAAATTTTTGGAAATTAATTTAAAAATACACTAAAAACGTTTTAGTCATACATCTTTGAAGGTTTTTAAATTAATATTTCAGATTCCAAGTAAAAGATTTATTAATATTACAAGTAAACATGTAATGAAAAAAGTACTGGTTTCTAGCAAAATTTAACTCAAATCAGCTTTAATATTGAAGTTTTCCCAACATCATCTAATACCTAAATATTCCAAAACATAAAAATCCTAAAGATCATTTTTTTTTTCAAATGATTTCACTTACTGAAATTTATCTCAATATATATAATTAATTTGTATATTAATTATTAATAAAATTTCTTCATTTGAATATCAAAGTGATGTGTTTTTAAATGTCAAGCAAACAATCTCATACACATACCTTTGATTCACTGATCCAAATAATTTGTTGCTGTTGTTTTGACATGGTATCAAGTAATTTCTTGTACCAACTGTCTTCATTTACTATAGTGATAGTTTCTATGAGAATTAAAAAGAGCATTTACAATTACTGTCAGTCAAACTAAAAAAAGATTCAAGTTACATTGTTACAATATATAATTAAACTTTAAAATAGCCATACAAATGAAACCAATATACTATCTATAAAACACAGTAATTAAGTGAAAATCATCATGACACTCTAATAGGAATATTGCAATAACATTTTTTTCTAAGAATATCACAGTAACTTACAATTATAAAGTTACTAGACAAATCTTTTTTTTTAAATTGTGCAAAATTACAATACTGTCCTTTATAATATTAGATACTTGTACTCAATAACTTTCAAAATTAGTTTTAACATTTGGAGAGATAAAACAATTAACGGAACTAAACTTTTGGAATTTATTAACAACTGTGCTCAGTTAAATGTTGATTAATATATATCTAATAACCTGTTCTTAACAGCTTAATTTCAAACTGGTTGATATAAGCTTTGAAGAAACTGTATTTGATTACAATGCAAAGTTTAAATAAAGTTAATACAAACAAAAGCTCCTGATAATTTCAGAAAGACAACCATATTTGAAAAAATGCATTCACTATTGGTTTTGAACTTAGTTCAATAATTATGAATAATTTTGAAAACACACATAGTTCATTTTAATTGCACAATTATTTAATCTCTTTTAAGATGTATGAAGAATATTGGTCTGAAAAACAACTTTAGTGTTTCTGCAATTCTTTTTGATTGCTAAAAACTTAAACTGACTTGTTCTTTAAAATAATCTTGCACAAAAAAGTAAATCTTTTTCATTTAAAGTCAAACAAAAAAAATTGCACAATTTTTATATTTTCTATACAGTCTTGCAGAATAAATTTATGTGATGAGATTCTTGAAGAAAACCAAAGGCAATCCTAGGAAACTGTCTGAACTGCTCTTGAAGCTTCCACAAAAAAAAATACAGTTCAATTTGGTGGAAAGATATATAAACAATTGGCCTGTTAGAACTAATCTCACTTTTCAAATTGTTTATTTGTATTAAGCAAACAAACATCTTTATGTGTAACTATTGGTGCTGATAAACTACAAAATTTCAAAACAATAGAAGGTTCTATTCAGATTAATATGAAATTTATTATTTATACTCCAAAATTACTGCATTACCATTGAACCACAGGATTACAAATAAATACTTAAAACTTTTATAATTAATATTGCTACTTTAAGGAAGACTTATGGAATAATACTATTTATCTAAGAATGTTAGAATATATATAAATGATGTAAAACAAGATAAACTTTTATTTACTCTAACGTACATGGTTTAGAAGTGTGATATTATTCTGTTTGAAAATACATACTTAAGTTTTTGTCATTCAAATCAATTATATAAAACAGAATCTATAATATAAATTTAACAGTGGTAATTAATTTTCTACATAAACATGCAATATATAACTTAGTAAATACAAAAAAATAAAATAAAATAAAAATTATAATTGTCACTTTTTTTACATGTAATAAAACAACTGTTTTACAAGTGAAAACAATTCCTTAAATCTTTTGTAAAATGCTTTTCATGAATTATGTTGTCAAGAAGTATATTTACCTGTAAAAATGTGTGACCACATCTTTTCCAGTTTAACAGCATGCTCATAAAGCTTTTTATAGTTCTTGCAGCTAGACCTAGCTAATTTCAATCTTAAATCTTTCACCATTTGTTTGTTTTCTGTCTTCAAAAATATTACAATGGGGTAAAACTGGGCATAATTCAGGCGATCAACAGCATTTGGAGTGATGTCCAAAACAGCATGTTTCCCCTTCAAAATATAGCAATTATTAATGGACAAGTGATTTTAATTATTACATTAAAATATTAATCTTAAAAATAATAAGTTACAGACACTATTGAATCAAACACAGTTTTATTTTTTGCATATAATCACTTAATTAGCTATTACACCTAACAGTTATTCTGCATTAAAGTGAATGATCTCAGATGCCTCCCAATTCTAGCAATGTTTTAATGAGCAGCAATAAAACATTTTTTTCCATATAATTTACAAGTCACCAATATGTACCCAAAACATTAACCTTAATTTCAAGAATAAAAAAATTATACTGTTTCTAAAAAAGAAAAAAAAAAGCAGAATAGCATTTTCAGCAACCAAGACATTTGTAAACCTACCTTATCAATAATATTCTTTATATCACTGAGACGGACAATTCTTGACGACCGTTCACCTTTAAGCGTTTCTTCCAACTCATTATCAAGTTCTGTAAATTAATGTTTGGTCTTACAGATTAGTGGATATAAAATTCATACAAGTCAGTAATAAAAATCAGGTTCATCTTTTCTTGATATCATTTATTTAAAAAAATCTTTTAAAAATTTATTAATGCTATTTAAGTATGTAATAAGAAGCTGAATTATTTTAAATTAATTTTGTTATTGTATATTTTTTTTAGAAATACACTGATAATCATGCTGATGTAAAGTATTTAGTGTGAAATAGTAAAAAAATTCAAATGTTAAAAGTGACATTACAATTAAATTTCTACCTATATCCATAATGTTTGAAAACTATTATACTCAAAACAAAAAGACAACTGATATACTAGAAAAACTAAGTATAAAATGTCTTCAGGAATTTTCATCTGTTCCTGCACATATGGTGTATTCCTGAAGTATTAGAGTTTTAGTTAGTTTTTACATAATCATCATGTTGGAAAACAATACAATTCAGATGGCTACTTACGTGGGGATCCAAATTTATCACTGTGATTTTTAAGTAGCATTGATCGTGCTACATCAGCAAGAGCTCCAAATAGCACAACAGGTCGAATGAATCCAGCTATAGTAAAATCTATATTTTAAAATGCTACTGGATATACAGATTAATAAAAGAGCTTCATTTTTATTTCATGTTCATATAACAAGTCTTAAATAAGCTTAAAATAATTAAATATTCCAATTTAAGGAAGATATCATACGTCTAATTTAAATCAAATATTCAGAAGATGTAAATTTTATGTTAAATAGCAAAATATTAACATTAGAAAAATAACATAAGAGAAGCAACTAAATACAGATTTCAAAACCATTAGCAAAAATCTTTAAAAAAGTTCAAATTACTTTTATTGTGTTTTAACAGCCAGTTTGCAAAAAAAGCACAAAAGATTTTATTTGCCTGATTCGACAATGTGATTAATTGAATTTTTATATCTTTTACAAACTGAGAATAAAAATACTTGCTTTATTTGACCAATTATTAGAGCTGTTGGGAAACTAGTATTTCAGAAGAAGCAGTCAATTGATTGAAATCACATTCACCTAACAATGATTTACCATTCCCAATAAGTCTAATATCTTTTTCTTTTACTTATTTATCTCTCACAAAATACTGGTAGCTTATAAAGACTCTCTGTATTTTGATACTAAGCACATAATTTTAATTTTCTTAAAATAAATATTGATGTTTCAAATTCAAAATAACATACAATGCTTTGTTACATTCAACTATAATCAAGTGTGTTAAACATGTGATTTGATTCATTAGGGAAGTGTTAAACAAACTATTTGATTCATTAATGAAATAGTAAACTCACTTTTATGCATACAAATACACAAACATTTTAATATTCTACTTCATTAATAATTTATAATCTCTGTTACATGCATGATAACTTATCTTCTTATGCATTTGTTCTATTTTAAATGCTTTTAACAACATCTGCAAAATAAAAGTTAAAGTACTGTATTAACCATTATTCTAAATAATTTGATTGTACAGCATACACTACAAATTAACTGCTTGAAGTTTAGAAAATAGAATGTTTGTACTAACTATGCTTCAAGATTACTCTTTCGTAGGCAGGAAACTTGGATGTGCCATCTGCTGTAAATTTAAAGAGAAAAATTAATGTATAAAATCTAAACAATTCTGTAGCATACAAATATTAAATTTTTCTTTAAACCTGAATAAAATTAATACATGTTTGAAAGTAACAGATTAATTATATTTAAAATGATAATAAAATTTAAAAATAGAAATATAACAACACATAAGCATAAAGAGTTTATATCAGATATGCCAAATTGTGGCTCATGGAATGATTTTCCACAGCCAAGGAACTTACTGATAAGACTAATGTTATATTGAAATACTTCTAAATGCTATTTTTAAAACAAATGTATTTCAGTTAATTACATGGGAGACTTAGTTGGCTGTTTGGCACTGTATGGTACAAAGCAACCAGGTTATCTGCAACAAACAATTAGTAAAAAATAACAGTAAAATTATAGTAATGTGTAAAAGAAAATTAAGTTAAAACAAGACAATGGCTAAATTTGAATAATAGTGTTATAAATACAATTAAGAAGAGCAACTGTTAATGTCAGAGCTAAGCCCTTGATAAAAACATGTCTGTAATGGTGCCATCATTCAAAGGTGTAATGACAGCATGACAGTAAAATGTGAGCTATTGTGACTTGAGTGTCACAAAGGCCACACATTGGTGCATTATTCACAGATGAAAGAAAACAATGAGTTATAAACTGTGATCAATGCATAGCCTAGTCAGAACAACTTCCTTCTTCCGATTTTTAGAGAAACAAGATGGCCAAAGACCAACAGAGGGTTTGATCTGGAAAAGCTTGTTATCATGTTGCTCACTTCAAGTCAACTGCCAGGTGATATGGAGCCGAGTCTTTAATATAGGACTGTAGTGCATATGTGGTAAAGGCATGGCAGTGATAGCACCAGAGCAGACAGCCTTAGCTGTTGCTGTCAGTGAGCTTATTACCATGTGGCATGGTATCCTCAAAAAATGAATAGAGATTTCAGGCCCAGTACAGAGCTAAACAAGTTAGTAAAAATAGTACAATTTGTATACTGCATAGCTTCTTTATGATCCAGGGCAAAAGAAATGACATACATTTTGGCTGTGAACATAGAAACTGTGTGCAGTTACCCAGGGGCATAGATTTTTTACACTCAAAGGGGGAAATGATTTTTGCAACCACTTATGTGGACTGTTCAATTTGAAAATTGGTAATCTCTGATTACGTGAACCTGAAAGCTGTAAACATGCAGTCACAGAGTAATCTTGTTGCCATGATACTTACATGTATACTTAGGCCTATTGACTGATAATTATGAACTATCACTTAGATCGAAAAACTTAGAAGCACGCCTATATTAAAGATGTACATTTCAGCTACTAAAATAGCCTACATCTAGGTCTAATTATGTTATTCAACTGGTAAGTACATGAGAATCACAAGAACAAACACACAATTTGTAGGCCTGTGATGCAATGAAATAATTCAACAGACCAAACTGTCGGGGAAGATGATTGTATGCACCATACCCCCTACCTAAAATGAAGGGGGGATATATATCCCCAGCCACCAAGGATCTACGCCCCTGCAGTCACTGAATCACTACAAACCATGGCAGAGCCAACAGAGTTACTTGATTTTGAACCATCCATATAAATGGGAATGGAAGGATGATTTGAAAGATGTCGGTGGGATGGGCTGACCAGTGGAGATGGTAATGTCGTCCAAAAAGAGACCCAGTTCAGCCAGCTGCACCTGGATACAAAGACCAAAATAAACATTGGCAGACTGTCTATTCTGAAAAATATGGCTCACTATGGAAGGAAAACACAACCCCAAATGAAAAGCTGTGGTAAAGATCAAGATATTGAAGTATACAGTAAAGACAGCTGCAAATAACAGAGGTGTAGAGGAAGTTCACGAGACTTAGTGGGCTGAAGAAGTGTGGAAAGCTGAAGCCCCAGATGGTAAACAGAGTACAACATCTTAAGTGCCAAGGTCAAGGCAAAACCGTAGACCACAGATCCATAGCCCAGTTTAGATCAAATGAGAGCATGATAAATCTTTTGCATAGAACATCAATCTGCTCCCCAAGAGGTGAAAGATAAGACATGGAGGATAACCAATGTCCTTGTACACTTGACACACAGCTGATTGATGTGTTGGATGAAAATCAGCTTATGGTCAAAGATAAGTCCCAAGAACTTGGCCTCAGGGACCAGTGAAAAAACATAACCAAGATGAAGCTTGGTATTGGGATGTTGGCAGCAAAAATGCATGCAAATGGTTTTTGAGAATTTGCTATGGTTGACTTCAATAAACAACTAAGGGTAATGTGATGCTGCCATTTAATCATTTAGTATTCAATTAGTGAAGAGTGAATTTTTTTATACAAACATATGTTACATGTCTAAATATAAGACTTACCAAACATCACTTCTTCCCAATGATCCTTGCTTAAGGACTTGGAACGTCTTGCACCTTTTCTTTTAAAGAAACTACCTCGACTTTCAACAGAGGAGTCTTTCTTTCGCTGACTCTGTTGCTGTTGAGCCAACTTCTCTGCTCTGGTATTTATGAAATAAGTTTTTCAAAAAGAAAAAAGAAAAGCCAAGCTTTACTTAGTGCAGCTTCTATTAACTATAAGTCAGAATCAGATGTTTCTGGCCATTAGTCTCAAATTTTAGTAAATGTGATGGATAAAACAGACACAAACTAGTGATTCAACATTTTTAATCTTGTCTCAAGTTTTAACATGAAATACACAAAATTATATGGATGGAGAGACCACTGGCTTTCAACAGCTGTTCTAGATTCTTTTAAAATACACAGAAATTAAATTTTAAAAAATCTTAGTTGATAGTCCACCACATGATATATTATTAGCTATGATTGTATATTGTTGAGAAAAATTCAAATAAAGAGGACTTACTTGGTACTGTTAGGAATAACACCTTTCTGGATTTCACGATTGTTGTGATCTAGTCTGTAACCTAGCCAAGAACCCACAATTCCCTTGTATAAGGTATCAACAATATGAAATATCTCTCCAATTGCAAAGCTCATTTCTCCACTTTCATGACTCTCAAGGCAGAAATGTGTTCTATGCAAGATACAGTTTAATGTTTTGAGATAATTAGAAACACAATGTAAACATTTTTTTTACTTTTTCCTTGGACCTTTAAAATCTGAGAATTCTATCTTGGCAACATAAAGATATGTAAGACACTTTCTGGTTAAGCATGTTTTCTTAAACCTTATGGCCCCAGTACCATTTTTAAATTCCTTTCTATAGATGGTATTACACTACATTCAAAATTTAATTAAACCACTTTACTATCTATATATGTATATATCAATGTAATTAAAACCATAACACGTTATGATTTGATTTTTGTGTTATCTATGTTATTATTCCTTTGTTTTAAAGAATACTTTCCAAAAAATACTTATATTTCTGTTTTTATATTATATGATCCACTTAGTATGAAAAATCTCAACTTTATCAGTAGTTTTCTCTTAGCCACATAAACTGGTAATGTACATGAGCTGAGTGTGTGTGTATGGCCCACTTCAGAGATGATATCAACAGTCTCAAGCTGGTTTGTTTGGGACAAACAAATATACATTTTTCAAACCTTGATGACTGCCATGTCCACCTTCTATACCATGCCTTTAGATATACATGTACATACAGTTAGTGGGTAACAGTGTATATGGTCACTATAAAGAGCTAAGTTTACACTACACTCTACTAATGGTTAATTTGAAAATGATATGCAGTTTTCCTCACACTATACAAGCAACTCCCATTAATACTGTTGTTTGCTTGATCAACTATAACACTTATGATGATTTCTTATTGAAATATACTATAGTGAAACTGTACTATCTTGGTGTTATTTAAGTGTTATTTGTGTTTTAAAAATTGTACTTGGAAAGGTTTAATGACTTTATACTTTTAACTTATTGCCTAGGTTGTGAAAGTGTATAAACCAGATAGCATCATTCACGTGTGCATAGCATTAGTGAAATAAGTCTCTGTACAGGAGTCACCATATAACAATAATAAAGCTTTGTGAATACAATTTAATACATCTGCATAAATAATAGAAGGCAATGAACTGGAAAGGAAAATGAAAATTAAACTATAAGAGAAAAGACAAAGATATAAAATTACACATTTAAAAATCAATTTTGTTTTTTAATTTTTCATTGCACTCTATCTTAATAGATAAGAGTTAGTGATACAGGAAAAATATGGAAAATAAAATATAAATATTGACCTTAATAATTGTTGATATTTATTTAGGAGTTTCTATAAATAATGCAAATGAAATGTGAAAACCATAAGATAAAAACTGAAATTGTAATAAAGGCATTTAAGAAATGTGGCATAAGCAATTCCCTTGATGGTAGTGAAGATGATATCCTGTTTCAGGAAAGTGATGACTCAGGTGAGAGTGAACCTTCAGAACTCGATTTCAGTGACAGTGAATGCAGTAATGCACAAGATTTTGAAGGTTTTTATAATGAATGAATAGTGTTTTTGCATTGAATATAGAGAACAACCTTGTTTTATTTCCTTTTTAATACTGCTTTTAAATACTTTGAAGGGGTTTATGGCAAGTAAGCAGTTTGTTTGTTTGTTTCCTTAATGTTTAAAAGTACCAAAAACCTTTTTTTCTCCCCCAAAATGTGGAAACTGTAATAAAGATATTTTAAAAAATTGGATGTGAGCAATTGTCTTAATGGTACCAAAGATGATATTGTTTGAAGGTAAGTGAGAGTGAACTTTGATAACTTGTTTTCAGTGAATTCAGTGATGCAAAAGAAGATTTTGAAAGTTTTGATATTGAATGAACAATGTTTTGATGTAAATGTATAAAACAACCCTATTTTATTTTATTATGGACACTGCTTTTGAAGCATTCTAAAGAATAATAAAAGATTATGCTGATGTTGAACAAATAAATAAATGATAACTGTGAAAAATATTTTTACCCTGAAGACAGCATTCAAAGTAGAGGTGTGTCTTATACACTAAAAATAAGATAATAAAAATAGTGGATTTTTCACAAAAAATAAATCAAATTACTGGTTCTTCCTTACACTCCTTCTTAAATCATCTTGTATATTTTTCAGTTAACATCCAGAAACAGAGTATTTTAACTACAAATTTAAAATTCCCAGTTTCCACCTGAAAAAAAAAAGGTCCAACTTTCGAAATCACTCAGGTTATAGGATTTTTATAATTTTGTATCAAGACTTATTTAACCAATGTGTTTTTTCTTACATCATGAAAGCTCGAAACCATGTTATCTGCAGTTAAGAACTAGGAAGCTAACATCACAAAAATCATATGCTTTTCTGCAAACAATTGTTTTTTGTGTTAATTTTCTAACTCTTAATTACTGAATTAAAGACACAAAAATGTTCAAAACTATAATGTTTTCTACATGTGTAACTTAATACTTGTCTATACTGGAATTGTTGCATTATTCTTGAAACAAATCAACTTCAGTATTTAATTTAATGTCCTTTCCTCAAAATCTGCTTTATTTTATTTCAAAAGCAGCTAAATTCTTTCATATTAGTCTTAAACTGTAAAGTTGATAAAACCTATTAATTGAAACATTTTTAAGAAAACTAACCTGATATTAAACGAATCTCCCCTTTGGGTTGCTACTATTTCATCATACTCTGAAAATAAAATTTAAAAAATCACAAATGTTGAAAAAAAAGTAAACACAGAAACATTTGTTTGAAA
Source organism: Carcinoscorpius rotundicauda (assembly GCA_011833715.1). Classification (NCBI taxonomy): domain Eukaryota; kingdom Metazoa; phylum Arthropoda; class Merostomata; order Xiphosura; family Limulidae; genus Carcinoscorpius; species Carcinoscorpius rotundicauda. The sequence continues at coordinate 42,149,901 of CM022396.1, read as the reverse complement.
GTATTTCAGATCATTTTCGTATTGTAAGTTTAACAACAGTTGCTGTACCAGTAGAGCAGTTTTATTATATTTATTAATAAAAACAGTTATTGAATAATAGGAGAATATATATGCTATGTAATATTCTGTGCATGAAAAAAGTATAAAATTGCTAAGGGAAAACACTATACAAATTTTAGCCAAAGTAGGTTTTTTAGTTTCATATTTATGAAACATCATTTCAGAACAAAAAACATGAAATGTTGAGAAATAACAATTACTCGTGCAATTAATATAAAAAACCAAATATATGTAATTATAAATAAATTCACAAAGTTCTTTCACACCTTCCTTCCTGTGTTGAACAATTAATTCAATATGATCTTGTGAATTCATCAAAAGCATAACTGCTTCTTCCCTTGTAACACCTTTCATGTCTTTATTATTTACCTGAAGTATTTAGAAAACAGAAAATAACACCTTTGCTGTTCTAATTATCAATATAATCAGTTTCGTTTGCACACTTAACAAAATATGTTATTCTGAAACCATGTTTTAAAGATTCAGATAAAAAATTATTATTAAATACTAAAATTCTTATTACTCTGAAACTGAATAATCAAATACTATATTTTGTAACCTACTTAAAAGACAATATAAATAAAACAAGAAATTTAAATAAATTACACTTGTTTCAATCTAAGGTTAACATATTAGTTTTGCGTAAAAAATTGCTTAATTATGGCTTTGAGAATGATTTTAAATTTTAATAAATTTTAAAGTGTTGTTCAGAGCACATCACTAGAACTTTTTGTAAATACCTTAAGTACTTTATCACCTGACTGAAGACCTTGTAATGAAGCTGGACTACCTGGCTGGACTGAAGTAACAAAAATTCCAGCTTCATTGCCTCCTGTTAACCTAATACCAACACTTCCATCTTTTTGAAAGGAAACAAGTCTGGGGTCAGGCCTATTAATGTGTTAAAACATAAATAATTTACTTTTGTAGTATCTTTGATACTCATTAAAAATACTGCTACACTTTGAAAATAAAAAAGTAATGAATAAAAATTAACAAAAAGAAGAGTTAAAACTTATAAAAAGTTACCACTCAAAATGTTTTGCCTAATTTTTATTTCATCATTCACCAGTGTAAATGAAATACAACAAACAAGGTTACCAACACCACTCTTCCAGAGGTTAAATACAAAACAAGTAATATTTGATTGATAATTTTGGGCAAAGATACATAAAGGCTATTTGTGCTAGCCATCCTTAACTTAGCAGCGTAAGACCGGATGGAAGGCAGCTAGTCATCATCACCCACTGCGAGCAACTCTTCTACTATTGATAAGTGTGATTGACCATTATATTATAACATCCCCAAGGCTAAAAGGGTGAGCACATTTGGTGTGATTATAATTCAAACCCATCACCCTCAGATTAAAGGTTGAGCACCCAAATCTCCAGGCTACATCAAGGCAAATGAGTAATAACTACAGATTAGGCCTATACGATATTTATTAAAAGTAAGTACTTACAAAGCATTTCTATTTCTTCTTGAAGATATCTCTTTATCATTGTGATCTTTTCTTGCATTGGCAGCCAGTTCTACAAGTAGATATTGCATTAGTATTTTTCACCATAAGTCTTTTAAAAGTGCAAAAGTTTGGACTAAATGATGAAAACAAACAAGTGGAAATTAGATATATGTTCCTCTTCACAAATTACCTGAAAAGTTGATGTGGCTGTTGGAAATCATGTACAAACCAATACAGCATATAAACTAAGTTAAAAATGAAAACATACTCACTTTATGTAATAATATGATTAATTTCATAGTGATAAAAGAAAACAAAGAGAGAAAGGGGAAAAATAAGCAGTTAGTGCAATCAAGGAACTCATCATATTTCAGAGTTTGGAAGTAGTTATTAGAAAAACCATAAATATTTATAATAATTAGTGTTAGGAAGCACTTAAAACAATTGCAACTTTTTAAGAAAATGTTTTAAGACAAACTGTGGTTTATCAGACAAAATTGTACATTTCATTTCTCAAAGCATATTGGTTTTGTTTAATAACCAAAACTGTGCAATTTCAAAAAAATTATTACATAGTCAAATTATTTTTAACATCAACAGATGTCACTCAAAGTTATTTAAAAATTCATAGAAATGGTAAATATCCTTCAATGAATCCCAAGAAAATTTATATGTATGAAAATATTCCACAAGAGTGAACATATGAAAGACGATCAAACCTAATATGACCGATTAAGCTTTGAGTTCTGCACTGTCAGATAGGCTACAGTAAGACACAGTAGTAACTCTTACTTTGCAATATTAAATGATGAAAAAACTCCTCACACAAATCATATAATAAGTTCAATAAAACAGAAACACTGAAAATACTGAAGTTCCATTATAAACTGAGTGCTTTTTCTCACATAAGAAGAAAGATTTAATAAACCATTTACAGAAGGAAGTTTTATTAATATGGGAATAAGAGAAATCTTGATGAAGTTTAATAGCTTTATTAAATGATTAGGAACTCAATATCTAAACAGACTATGCAGGGAAATTTCATTGCTGAATTTAACTTTCAAAAGGTTACAAAATACCTTTACCATCTACTCGAGGTAGAGGTGGTCTCAGAGAAGGTTCATCTCCTTCTGTTGTCTGTAAACCTCTAGAGTGACCATGGCCAGTCAAAAGTGGAGTTGCAGGCTGATCTAGATGACCAAGAGAAATTCCCATCAATGGACCCCGATTTCGGCCACTCTGCACTCTGCAATTGAATTATGTAAGATACAATTATTGTAGTAACTATTTCTTAATCACTATACAAGCTTTCATTTACAAATACTTTCCCCAGAAATCATGATTTTTGTTAAATTTCTAATTTAAATCTAATGTTTCTTGAAGATTATATTGAAATATTAAGTGAAATATTAGTTTCTATGAAGATTTAAAAATATAGAAAAGAGTTCCAAAAGAGCATTTATGAAAACAGACAATAAGTATTTAAAAAAAAAAATAATTATAAAAGTATAACACATAGCATTTAAACTTCATAATTCCACAAACCCATGATAGCAAAACAAAACATGAAACAGTTTATCAACTACATTATATCTGCCATATCTAGTACTGACAAGGTCTTTTACCCAATACCAAGGCTCATCAGCTCAGTCAAGGATATAAAATAAATAGTAGTGATCTAGGGCAGTGTTCCTCAAACTTTAACTACTCAAGAGCCCTTCAATTGAAATTTTTTTGGTGGATCCCAAACCTATTAGTTTTTTATTTCGAAAAAAAAATCATGTATATGAGAAGCTGTATTCCAAAATTAAATGTTTTAATCCATATAAATTTAATTTTAGGGAAACTACTTATTTATATTATAAATTATATATTTTAAATAACATTTATAAACTTTTGGGTAAGATCTGAAGACCCTCTGGAATACCATTTCAGACCTAAGTTTGAGAAATTCTGGTTTATAAAATATATATCACCAGTTTTCATCAGCAACTAATAGGGTGTAAATTAGATTAAGAAATTAAATGTAATTATTATCAACCTTATTTAAGTCATTTACAGATTAGGTTATTAGGTAATAATTAATAACAAAACTTGTTCATTTCATTTCAACAACATTTATATATTTTATTCATTTACTTTTTGCAGCACATGCAATGTCAAAAAATATGAGATACACGATATTTATTATCATTTTTCTAATAACTAACTAATGACAGTGTTGTAGTTTAATTTCTAAACAACTGAAATATTAAAGTTTAAAACTACACATAGTTGTATTTAAGGCTCTCTTGTTCAATTAGTTTTCTTTACTAAACACTACAAATACTGAAAATTATCCAAGGACAAACACAACTGCCAATAACAATTATTTTAGAAAACAATTGTGGGTAATTTATGAATTTTTGCTATTTGCATGTATGAGTTCAAGTTACATATTAGATAAAAATCAGCATTTGGAAAAACAACAAAATTAAAATATAAAATTACTACTCTTACTTGGTAAGATTATTTTTAGACTCTGATTGGTCCGATAGTAGTGGTAGTCTTAGGTCCCCTGAAATGTATGATGTGAAAATTATTTTTTGGAACAAATGTAGATGTTTCTTCAGTTACAAAAGCTCCATGTAAACAGTTGAATTTCTTTCTACACACTAATCACATACATTATGCACTTATGTATCATGTACAAATAAACATTTTTTGCTATCAATGAATTTTAAAATTTAAAGGCATACTGCTGTAACATACTACAAAGAGAATTTTAGAACCAAAAAGCTAAAAACAACTAAAAAATTACTACTGGAAAAACATGATTTAAATAAACACAGCTAGTAGGCAATTAAAACTGTTGAACAACTTGCATAAAGTGAGGTATTAGAGCTATGAATATAATACCAGCAAAATAACAGTCTAACTATTCAAACTGTTGAAGAACAAACCTCGAGTGGGTGTTTGGACATACAAGTTCTGATTACTCCACTGAGGTCTTGTACTTGAAACATCAATAAAATTGGTTGGAGAAGTTTCTGAAAGTTACAAAACAGTATCTGTAATGACAAATTAAGGAACTATTTAATAGAAGCTAATTTTATGCAATTTACAGTGATATTGATAAAACAAATGAAGAAATTATTAATTATCATTTGAGTAATCATTTTGCAAAAACTATCACAAATTTACTCTAGAGAATGTTATTGACCAAAAAGGTTAATACCTAATGATTACAGAGATATTTCTCTATATAATCAATATGCCGAAGTTACTTGAAAGCATCAGTTTTTACAATATGTTTTAGTTTTATAATTTAATATCAATCACCTTTCATATGTTCACAAGCAAGTGGGATAACATTTATTTATTCTTACCCTTATTCAGTCTTGCTCTAATCTCCTGTAAATTATTATTATTATTTACAGTCTTGATGTTTTCTCTTCTTACAACAAGTTGTAATTTTTCTTTGGCAGCATCTAAGAATTTTTTTGCATCTCTGAGGTTGATATTTTCTGTATTATTGTTGTTGATCTGCAAATTTAAAATCAAGTCTTCAAACAAACTTTACTACAGATATATAAATGTATTATGTACTAGAGAGTTAAATGCCACTGTTTGGGTATTGTTTCTTCTCTGTTCCAAGGTAATGTCCAAACTACATCAAGTAAAGTAAGTAATGTGAAAATTATCAGCACTCATGATGTTTCATTCTTGAGTTTTTATTTGGCATGCCACTTTTCTAATATACTAGATTACTATTACTTTACTTTTCTACGATTCACTTACCTTAACAATGATATCACCTTCTTGAAGGGTGCCATCTTTATTTGATGGGAGGCGTTTAGTGAGCTCCTTGATATAGATTTTGCATCCCAACACAATACCAAAATCTGCTCAAAAAAAATTATTACAATTTTTCATAACAAATTTCATTTAATGTACAAATACTTTCACAATGGAAAAGAAGAAGTTGATACTTGGATCAATAATATAAACTTAACAACAGTAAAATATCCAAACCTTTATCTCATATACTTGACAAAAAAATTATTTTTAGGGTATCTGTCTGTCAAATAATTTTAACTTAAAAGAAAAAAGAAGAAACTAATCATAAGTACATTTTTGCATATAATATTAATTACACAGTAAATAAAACTTTTTATAATTTAATGGCAAACAATGCAAACAATATTAGTAAATTGTTCTAAAATACATGGTTCAAAAATTTTTATGTAATGAAAACGTAAAAAAAGATAAACAATGTAATTATGTTACATAAATACTTCTTGGTCTACTCTAAGAGTTATGCATACATAAGGCCAGAATATATGAGGAAATGTGTTTTAAGATACAATGCATGGTGGCTGTTTCCTATGTTTCCAGAAACAAGAAAACATATGTCCCAGAGTAGACAGCTGGCTCCTAAGTACAGAAATATTTTAAGGAAACACTATGCCTTTAACCAATTTAAAGATACTTGTACCTTGGCAAGATGGTGACTTCAATAGAAGATGCAAAGCTTTGGAATTTGCTACAGTTAGTTGTTTTGTTGAAAAGTATACAAAAAGACCATGTTTATTCAATGTAAGAAACAAGGACTACTGCAATCAAAACCTTAAAAAAGGAACGTGCAAATTATGAAGTGATAATTTAAAATATTATGATATGCTTCTTTCTTTGGGGATTTAGAATTGATTTCCTTGTCCACAGAACTCTGTTCCTGCAACTTCTCCTTCTTTTGTGAAGTTATAATGCAATTATAAGCAAGCACCTCTCAGTTCAATAAAAGTTTCATCCATTTTTAAACAAGTAAAAGTAATAACACGCCACTTAAAAATGTTACCAAACAATATTTGAGGAAATTTTTTTCTCTGACAAATTGTTTCCTTTTGTGTGATAAATAAATATATAGGAAAGAAATGATATAGTTCTGATTATCAACGATTAATAATTATTTGAAATTTAAGAGTCTCAAAGCCCAAAGAAAAATAAACATAAAATGAGATAGAAAACTTAAATTAGTTTAAATTTACTTAAAACTTCACCTGTTGTAGAATTCATAATGTATAACTTACTGTCTTATTACATTTAGTGAAAATATGGAACTAAAAACTGTATTGGGGCCAGTGAGACTGAAATGTACAAGTATTTGAAGAAAATAATGAGCTAAAATTTTAAAATTTGAAATAATTAAAAAAAATGACACAACCTAAATACCAAAAGATTTATAGTGAATGATCATTGTATCATTTTTGTCTTGAATTAAAAAATGAAGAATGATAAAACACAATGATGTAAAACAAATCTCATAAGAGTTTCAGCTGAATGACATAACCTCAATTATTTTAAAAAAGTACTTTCTAACTTTTGTTCATCATTTTTCGATGTATTTTACATTATTTTATTATATTAATTTTGTGAAAACTATTTACCTTTAGTTTGTTTCAATTTCAATATTTCTCCAATCCTTCAGAGAAACCTTTACATTATATTTAATTTATAAAATAGCTGTTAAATATCCAGATACTAACTCAACATTTTAAACAAGATTCAAAAAAGAAGCAAAGATATTTTAAGCATTTTTAATGTTAATTGTTTATCAAAAAATATTATGTCTATAAAATGCAAGAATGTAATTTAGGATAAAAATAATTTTTGTATTTTATTAAATAAAATATATAAATTAGGAACACACAACTGTATCAATAACTTGGATGATTTCCTTAAAAGTAATCATCATACCTTCTTTTTTCTTATTTTTTGTTAAAGTAACTTTGAAGGTTTGTGAATCTTCACCACTGCTGTTTGTAAGCACGCGACGTTTAATTTCCTTGAAAGAGAAGAGATAATTTAAATACAAAAAAAGTACATAAAACAAATAAACATCATCAACTCATCAACATGACAGGGTAAATTTAGTTATTACATAGAGTACCTGCTTTGTAGTTTTTTTACATTCTGTATAGAACAAATTAGTTTTAATGAGAAAAATCCAAGACCAAATAATATTGTAAGTGATATTCCTAACATATATAACTATGTTTAACTTTTTAATTAAAATAATTTGTATTCTATATCACAATCACAATTTCAATTGCATTTAGTACATCCACAATGAAATATGACTACAATAAAACAATTGGTAATTAGCCTTTAAACAGTTTTGATACATACATATTATAGCTATATACACACACACACTGCTTTTAAATTCCAACTATTATACTGACGTTACATTAGAATATCTGATGATATATAAAAACAAACTTCTTGTATAATATTTACAATGGTATAAAACCAACAAATTATTATTTTATACCATTTTTTAGAATATGAAATATCTACTCACCAAATTAACAACACTTCCACTTTCTCTGAGAACCTGGACTGCTGTCGAATAATCCACATTCTCTAGTGAAATTCCATTCACACTTACAACTCGATCGTTAACTCTGAAATCAGTCAAAATATTTAATGAGTTTGTTGAGAGATCAATGAAACAGTATTTAAAACACAAGAATTCATAATTTAAGTTTGCTTTGATTTATTATTATAGTTTTCATAATGAAAGTTTAATTATTTAGTTATAATTATCAACTTAATCTGTTCTGTACAAATAACTACTTTTAAAAATTAAACATTCCAATCTTTGTTCCCCTTAAATTTTGTTGCACAGAATATAAAAACATACAAATACTAATTTCAAGTTATTTACCCTACAAAAAAACAAAACAAAACAGTTTTACCAAGCTTGATAGAGTATATTTATTAGTTTTTATACATTTCACTATTTAAAAAAAATAATGATTGTAAAAACATAAATACAGTGAACATTTATTTCATTTATTTACAAAAACTACCATAACTCTCTCTCTCTCTCTCTCTCTATATATATATATATATGTATACACTTAAAAATCTTAATTACTAAATTAATCAACCTAAGCCATGTTTGTATTTAAAAATCAATTTACTGTGTCTTGTTGTAAGACTTAATTTCCTTATTCATTGTAATGGAATTATGTTTGAAATACTTACTATATTATGTCATGCAGTCATGAACAAGGCATGCTTGCTTTTGTGATTGTAAACTGTGTCAAATACAATTTATTTAAACTTTCTCTATGGGTACATAGGTCAAGAAATACTGAGTGTCTGTGTATTTTGGTGTGTAACATTTATTACTTTTTTAACCCACACTGTAACCACCCCAAATGTTTAGTGAAGTATGCAACAAGAGACAGAGGTTACATCCTGTAGTGTTTATAAACTGTTTTATAAAATTTTGACTAATCTAAACTTCACTTTTACTACTATGCCCACTAGCTACAAAATTCTGATACTTCTGAAGTGTTTATAACATTACCTATTTTTATTATCTATTGCAACTTTCTTAAAGTAATTACACTTATTTTCATTTAAATTAAGGTGTCTATCTGAATGAAAGACATTTATAAAAAGACATATCTAACACTTTAATATATCCTTTAATTTGAAGAAACTATATCAAGTATACATTAAACACTGATTTATCTTTGTAAAAAAACAACAGTGTTTGTTTGTTTATAACTTATTAACAAATGCACTTACTGCAGCTTTCCTTCTGCTGGTCCAGCCTTTAACACATCTGATATTGCAATAGATGGTTCTCCATTAGCAAAATGTGGATTGTCTCGACCACCACTTACAGCTATTCCAAAACCATAACCAGGAACCTAAAGTATTCATTACCAGATTTAAAGCACATTTAATGAAACAGTTACAATATGTTAATACAATCAGTCCCTATTCCTAAACAGCATTTTATTTCAACCTCAAACAATATTTGAAATACATTTCAACAAATTTTCTTTGATGAATAATCAACAATTATGAAGCAGTGGACAGAAAGTTTAATCAGATACTCACCATTTTATCACATTTACTGGAAATTTTGTAAAAACTTATAATAATAACAGACTGATCAGTGTAATTAAATACTTATTTCAACATGATGTGCATTGCTACGCACTAACTTGCTCTACTTACACGGTTGATTGTAACACTGTGATTTTCCCATGTTACACGCTCTCCACTCTGAAAAAAAGAAATAGAAAAAAAGAAAAATAATAAACAGATACCTACATATTTAGAAATAAAACCCAAATGTGACAGATACTGTTTATACCTTTATACTATAGATTTCTTATTTCATGGCACTTAAGATAATGCTTCAACAAATCTTATTCGATTACATTATTCACTTTCTTTTATTTAGTTTAGCCTCTGTGCATCATTTGATTAAAAATTAAAAAACTTTTATAATTTCATTTCACTAACACAGTTTTAATCCTATTCACACCACAGAACTTTGTGATGGCCCATATCCCATGTGGTCACTAAGATTACAACTATGTATGCTATACATAAACATACACAGCACACTCAAGTTACACTTATTTATCACCCATTACTGAGAAGTTAAAGAGGATGAGTAAAATGATACATATTCTTTTAATTCAGTTCTTTCATTGTGAAGAAATAGTTTGATTTAAATATGGGCCAGAGTATTTATGTCATCATTACATACCATGGTAATCAGTACATGGAATGTTATGAGTCACATATGACAGAAAAATAAATAGGACTTCTTCCACCACAAGGAATTATAAATTTCAGGAAAGAACTCACTGTAATGAAAAAAAAAAAAGGATTATCTATCACCAGAAATAAAACTGTTCTCTTAAAGTTGGATGATTAAATAATTAATTGATGATTTAAAACCATGAATATATGGTGAAGCTTCTGTACCTAATGATGTGTTTTGCTGGTGAAACCATGGTTGTGAATAAATGATATAGTTGTGAAATATACAACTGTGTTGTTTATTCTCAATTTTGCACTAAGTAATGTGTATAGATTCCTTCAACTTCTAAAGAGGGCAAAATCAGTAGTAACTGTGAGCTGGAGTACTATCACTGTTCAGGTTGGCAGATTACATTCTCATACATAGAATTTTACAGAAAATAACAGAATTAACCAAAATCACACAAATATTAAAATAAAGTACAAGGATGAAACAAAGCTTTGTAGCTTAACAAGCTTTTGTCCAGACTTTCAAAGGAATTAAAGGATCATATTATTTAAGGTCAATGTGCATGTCAAAAAAGTTCTAGTTACATTCAACATTCATTCCAATTACTTTATTATCATTGTATTCAATACACTTGCCATGAAAACATTGTATAATTCAGATTTTTATCTTATCTGAATTTTTCCAAGGATGAACAAAAAGCCAGGGCACTTAGCCCCTTCAGCTTAGACTTAACATGGTGGAATTTCATGCTGTTGATTAAATAGTTGCGTTTTTAACATGCTCCTAATTTTTATAATGCACAATGTTTTCTTTCTCCATTCACAGAATAGTTTGTTTGGAGTTAAGCATAAAGATATACATTATACTAGTTGTTCTCACCACTGGTATTGAAACTTACCACTGTGTCACAACAGACTTACTATTTGGTTTGTTTTTTTAATTTCATGCACTATCTGCACTAGTTGTTCCTAATTTTACAGTGCAAAACTAGAAAGAAGACTGCTAGTCACCCACTGCCAACTCTTTATACCAATGCATAGTGGGATTAAGTGTAACATTATAATGCTCCCATGGCTGAAAGAGCGAGCATGTTTGGTGTGACGGGGATTCGAACCCGCGACCCTCGGATTACGATCCGCGTGCCTTAACCGCCTGGCCATGCCAGAATTCAGCCTTACTGAAAAGATTGCTGTTGTTAAGAGAAAATAAACACCGGCCAGTACGTGACTGTATGTTAAACTACACAGTACGCATTTGCTCAAGTTTAACAACCTGTGAATGGGCATTAATTTCTTAAGTAACCTTGATAAACATTGCCTGGTAGCCTGATAAAGAAAAGAAATTTTGTCATTCTGTAGTTTTTAAAATGTGTATGGTTAGAACATTTTTTTTGTTTTACATGGCCTAACGATGCGCACGTATATCAGATGTCTAAAAATGGATCGCTGGGCAATTAACTACCAATCGTCAGTCATTGACGAGTCAGAGACGATAAAAAATAACTGCACCGAAAAAAATGTCTAAAAAAACCTATGATAACGAAGACTGGCAACGACGATAGCCGAACTAACATTTGGAACCTCTGAATATAACTGCTTTAGCTTAATCAGTGACAGGATCAAAATTTTCCTACCAGACCCTAACAACAGTTATATAACTAAGCCAAACACGCAACTATTATTTCAAAATGAAAAATGAAATGACCTTAAACAACGCGCTATTATTTCATGCATTCAAAACGATCTGTAACACTGACAGTTCAAGCACGACAGTGACATACTAGACCTGTGTATGTGTACAAATAATCTGAGCCAAAAAATAATAAAATTTCAAGTCGCAAAAGATGTTGACAGTGATCACTTTCCAACATATTGTGTCTTTGATCTCATCTCCCATAAAAATATAACATTTAGGAAAGAAAAATTTAATTACAGAAAAGCAGATTCGCAAAATTACAAACAGGAATTAGACAACCTGTTACCTAATAAAGTTATAAAAGAAGTTAAAACCCATATTGAAATGGATAACTATTGTCAAACAATTACAGAGTGCCTTCAGAGAGCAGCCAAGTTAACAATACCAAAACAACACCATGAAACAACAAACAACACATGGAAACCCATCACAGAAATAATCAATCTAATCAAAAAACGAAGACAATTAAAAAGACAGTATATGATAACAAGAGACAAAAAAACCAAAACGTAAATAAACAACATTAGAAATCCCATCAGAACACAAATAAAACAACAAAAACAAAATAAATGGGACAATTACTGCTCAAAACTAAATGATAAAACTGACCCGAAAAAATTTTGGTCACATCTTAAAAGACTCATAAATGAAAATACAGGCACAAAGAAATATCCTCCACTTGAACATAATAATACTATAGCACACACAAACAAAGAAATAGCCGAAGCTTTCAATGATCAATTTCAAAATACTTTTAAAACTCACACTGATCCAGATATGGATACATATTTCTACAATAAAGTCACTAATCACATATTAAATAATAAACATCAATTTGAACCAATTTTTCCAATAAACATAAATGATACAAATACAAGTTCCGATACAGATTATACAAGAACTTTACTAACAAATGAAATATCCCTTCAGGAACTACTCGAAGCAATAAAAACCCAAAAACAAAGCACCAGCTGAAGATGAAATACAAGCTATCCTTCTAAAAAGGGCACTCCGAAATTGTTTGACCGCCTAAATTCACTTTTTAACTTATCTCTATCCTCAAGATACATCCTAGTTTCTTGGAAGCTTGCAAATTTATTAATGTTCCATAAGGAAGGAAAGCCAGCAAATAAACCTAATAGTAATAGACTTCCACATTCTTGGAGATAACATCACAATTACCAAAAGAACAAAATGAATTCAAGAAATCTAGACAAACGACAGACCACCTAATCAGATTAACTGAAACCATAATAGATAACTTCAATAAAAAAAAATGTACTGTCGCTTGCTTCCTTGATATCGAGAAAGCATTCGACACTATGGCACGATGGTCTAAGGTTCCGAATGAATGAAATGGAACTACCGCGAGGAATTATTCGCTGGTTATCTAACTTTTTGGAAAATAAAAAGTGTAGAGTAAATGTTGAAGGAACATTTTTTGAATACTTTACTCCTAAAACTGGTGTCCCTCAGGGAGGTGTGGTTAGCCCTATACTCTTCATCATGTATGTAAACAATATGCCACTGAGAGATCGCAGATGATATGGCAGTCTGGAAAAGTGCCGCAACACCTACGATAGCTGCCACTAACATACAACCGCAACTAAATAGAATAAGTGAATGTTGTCAAAAATATTGAATAAAAATAAACACAGCAAAAACACAACTCGTAGTCTTTACGAAATTGACAAAATACCAAAAACAACAGCCAGAATTATATATGAATGGCACACTACTCCAGATTACCCCATCGGCAAAAGCTTTAGGGCTGACCTATGATTCAAAACTAACTTGGATCAATCATGTGAACGAAATTAAAAATAAAGTCTGGCGAAGAACTAACTATGCTAGGAGTCTAACTGGTAAAAACAGTGGAGCATCTACAGATAACATACTAAAAATCTATAAAACATATATTAGACCTGTAATAGATTATGCAGCTCCAGCATGGATGACTGTAAGCAATAAAATAATTAAAACCAAACAACAAACAATCCAAAACACACTCCTCACAACTGCATACAGAGTTCCAAGAACTATATCATCTCAGTTCATTCACAAATACTCGAATATATGCATGGCCGAGCGCGTTAAGGCGTGCGCTCGTAATCCGAGGGTCGCGGGTTCGCGCCCGCTAAACATGCTCGCCCTCCCAGCCGTGGGGGTGTATAATGTGACGGTCAAACCCACTTTTCGTTGGTAAAAGAGTAGCCCAAGAGTTGGCGGTGGGTGGTGATGACTAGCTGCCTTCCCTCTAGTCTTACATTGCTAAATTACGGACGGCTAGCACAGATAGCCCTCGAGTAGCTTTGTGCGAAATTCCAAAACAAACTCGAACATACCAACCATACCAGATAGACTCCTACATTGTACAATAATATAATGTACTTTAATGAGAATTGGATGAAAAACGAATTACTATGCGAACTAGACAGGTACCTCATACATGATGAAGCTAGTCCTAAATATCTCTCCCCAGTTAACTTATATTTTAAATATACAAATAAATAAAAAGGAAGAAATATATATAAATTTTAAAAAATAATAATAAAAATAAATAATAATATATATATATGTGTGTGTATTAAACAATAAAAAATGCCACCAACAAACTTGACATTCTGCTGATAGAATAAAATAATCACTATATATGAGCCACAATACATGGACTTTACCCTGAAAAGGATCAAAATAATATTCAGTTCTACAATTATAAATACCAATCCGTCAAGAATATAAGTACGGGGAGAAGGAAAAGATCGTAGAGAACCTGACCCTTCAGGGTATGAACTTTTCTTACCCAAACACCGACAGAGATTCGAGATTCAAGCACGACAGTTGATCTAGATATTTCAAGAAGGAAATTTTAAAGTAATTTTTGTCCCCTCTCGTCCATTAATTCGAACTCGTACAAATACTATTTGTATTTAAATATTAAGTGATGAAGTTTTCTTAGCGTAAGTTAAAATTTAAGCGTGTCTTTAAGAACGATAAATAACTTAGGGATGTCTACACCAACACTAACGATTACCGAAATTCACTTTGTTACATCATGACTCGGAAAACACACCTTATCGGACCACTCAAATTTAATGTGTCTAATAATATTTTTATTTGTCCTATCTCAGGGTATTCACACTTTTGTTTTTAGTCAGTGAAACCCTTTTGTGAGGATAAGTATTTAATACCTTCCTTCTGTTAAGCAACAAAAATCAACAAAGGCTAAAAACCGTTGTAAAAATAAAAAAGCCAATACAGTAATTAAAGTTAATTATTAATTTTTGTTAACTTTTAACCACTTAGTAACAGAACATGCAAAATACAAAAAGAAAGAAGTGCATGGCATTCGCGCTGTAAAAACATGATACGTACTTTATGGTCGTGGGTACGATATTGCAGACTGGAGTAGCCCCAAGATACAATAGTGAATTTTGTTGACTAACAACTTTCCCTCTAGTCTATCAGTTCAAAATTAAGGCTAGGTAGAAACACAGATTTCTGAATTTCGCGTAAAGCTACACGAGGATTATCTTCACCTACGGCTGAAAGAGTGAGCATGTTTGGTTGGACGAAGATTTGAACCCGTAATTCCTGGATTGCGAATCGAGTGTCCTAACCCTGTAGCCATGCCAGGATAGAATTAGAGAGTCCTTGCATACCTGTGCGCAAAATTCGATGAAGTAACACACACACACAAAATCAATAACAAATAAGTGAAAAGGTAGACTTTTCTGAACAAGTTAGAAGTAAAATTTGTTTTCGGAAATGAAAATATTGCATCATTATTTCAGATTAAAACAATATTCGTTATCCGTGAGAGTTTAACATGAATAACATTTTCAACCAATAAGATACCACTGTGGTGTATTCCATCAAACAAATGTATAATGTTTGGTGAAATCAACTGAATTAAACCTATATGCAAATCCTAATAACAACTTCAATAACTTTTCTTCCTTTTCGTTACGACTGCTGTTTTTTTACCAAGAGACTATTACAAATAATGATTCACTGTGAATTTTGTTTTCATAATTGAACTGAAAAAGAGACTTTTGGACACCTCGAAGTACATTCAGAGGTCAACTTGAGAGATTAAATTTTTAAAATATAGGGTTCATTCCCTGCATCAGTATGGCACAGATAATCAATTCTACGTACAGCTTTTTGTTAACAAATAAACAAAAAACAAACCCATTTCTCACGGAAAACCTAAACGGATGAAATGTGTGATTCAGCTGCAAGTCATTAATTAACTTGGAAATCATTATTAAATAATATATTATAATAAGAAGAAAAAACACGTTCTAAACACCTATCCTTTACGTCATCAATATGATGACTAATGTCTTGTACGTTCTAAACTGCAAGTAAAATCGTTTTAAAATAACACGATTATTTACCAACTCTTCGTATTTTAAAGGGAATATTTGAGGAAACTGGATAATGCATAATAGTTCACTCTATCCGCGAAATATCCGGTCACATGCATGTAAGGTATATTAAATAATGTTTAAAATGATTATGTTCCTGTCTTTAATTGTATCACAGTCGTGTTCTCACTTTTAGTGCTGTCATGTCATTAAAGGCTTTCGTTTTTAAATGTTGTATCAAACTTAAATTCATATCTTAAACTTGTATCATCTGTAATTTTTTTCTAGTTTAAAGTTCTTTATTTGTTATATAATTTGTCAAAGTTGTCATTTATTTCTGTTCCCCCCCCCCCCGAATAAAGGTACTCGAGGGCTACCTGCATTAGCTGTCTAATTTTGAACGGATAGATTATAGGGAAGACAGCCAGTTAACATTATAGCACGCTATGACATGCAGGCCGTAAACTTAAATGATATAATGTTTACTGTCAAAAGTCTTTTTATGTCAGAATATTTTTAGCACTAATCGTTACGTAACGGTAATCGTTTGTTTAGTGCTGTGGTTCCCAACCAGGTCGTGCGAGATACCATTTCAGATTTTTTTTGGTTTATATTTGTAATATTTTTTTCTTTTCCAAATGTTTCGTTTTGTTTATATATCATTAAAAACTAATTATAAAAATTCACCTTTATTCTTAAATAATTACTGCGAGAACGTATTAAAATTTTTTAGGGGTGCGGGGCATAAAAAAAGGTTGGGAACCACTGGTTTAGTGTTTAATGATGGTGGCGCTTCAGTTGTTCACATATCACAAACTTCATCAATACATGATTAGAATATCGATACTTTCTGTAAATTTAATTTCTTCCACAGATTCTTCTCCAAACGGCCCCGGCATGGCCAAGCGTGTTGAGGCGTGCGACTCGTAATCTGAGGGTCGCGGGTTCGCCTCCCCGTCGCGCCAAACAAGCTCGCCCTTTAAGCCGTGGGGGCGTTATAATATGACGGTCAATCCCACTATTCGTTGGTAAAAAAGTAGCCCAATAATTGGCAGTGGGTGGTGATGACTAGCTGCCTTCCCTCTAGTCTTACACTGCTAATTTAGGGACGGCTAAGACAGATAACCCTCGAGTAGCTTTGTGCGAAATTCAAAAACAAACAAACAAACAAACAAAAAATCTTCTCTAAACCGCTGGAATACGAGTTATATTATTCCTCCCTAAAAAAAGTAACGGTTATTGGTTGCTTTTTTATCCTAAACTTAACTTCTTATTCATAATCAGTACAACTGCTTAGGTATACACACAAGATAGTACTGGTTAAATGATTAATTCCTTACTTAAAATTTAGCGAAATCTGTCTGATGTTAATTTTGAAAAAAAAAATTAGCATGAGCTGGTAGACTGATCAACCACCTAGTAGGGTCCAGCATGACCAGGTGGTTAAGGCACTCGACTCGTAATCCGAGAGTCGTGGGCTTGAATTCCTGTCACACCACACATGCTCGCCCTTTCAGCTGTGGGAGCGTTACAATGTGGTGATGACTAGCTGTCTTCCATCTAGTCTTACACTGCTAAATTAGTTTGTTAACTTTATGTAATATGTATTATCATACATTTCTCCACATACCTACAATGCCATTTTTAATTTGTTCCAAACGCAAGCAACTTCATTGGACTAATGGTGTGTGAATGGCTAAAATCACCATCATCAGCTGGACACATCAGAGTAAAATTGCTGTCCAACATTGAATATGAATATCTTTAACAATTTTGAAACTAAGACACGAGAGCCAATATTGCTGATTATGTGCTAGGTTTATCGAATATCTGCTACTAAAACTAGTTCGAAAAATCCACGACACATATTGCTTTTTTCACTCTTCTTCCTGACACAAACACACGCACATAAATGACAAAACAAAGTTATACAATGTAATTCACTTGACTATAATTGCATATTCCAAACTATAATACATCGCTACATCAAAGATAAAAAAAAAAATCACAAGATTACAGATATTACGGTACACTACCGTCTTTCCAATATTCCTAACGTTCATTTTTATCTGGAAGTGTGTACGATACGATTCTGTCCGTCAATCCTTCAACTATTTCTAAGTTTCCTTGACAGTTGAAAAACCAAAACTGACTGTTCAGCGGATAGAATCAGTGGGTAAATATAACCAAACTTTGATTTATTGACGTTATTTCTATACATTCAAGCACAGTTATATTAACTGTTTTATACGTAAAAAGTGTCATCACAGGTACAGCTGAATAAATTTCAGTGAAAATTAAAAGCCACTGTTTATTCGATATATATATATATACACACAACCAATGAACACGCACACATAAATAGACACGTCTATTTATTGTTGTTCTATTTTTATATTCATCTGAACATACAAAGGAACTACCTGCATCAACATTTCCTAATTCTGAACGGATAGACTAAAGGGAAAGGAGCTAGTTAGCAGCATCCACCGTTAGTTCTTGAGCTAATCTATTTCAATAGTGAGATGTTGTGGAAGCGGGACTCAAACAGTTTATCCTCTGGTTCAGAGTGACACGCCAGGTCAACAAAAATGTCAATAATGTACGCGAAATTGCATTAACAAGCGTTCGAACTTTTACATATGATAAAGAGCAAAGAACCAGCGTAATTTCTCAAAACTAACCACCGTTCACGCAAATTAACACTCTTGAATAAAACAATTTTTACGCAAGAAACTGCATGAAAAGATATATAAATATGCATCCTATATAGGAAATTTTATTTCATTCAATTATGAATCAATAATTTAATAAAACCGATTCCGAAAAATTATTACAGAACACCGATAACTCATTGTCACTCACTGACAAACTGGATTATGATATTGTGTAGAAACAAACAGCTATGCTTTTCTAGTTGTAAACAGTGATTTGTTTGGTTTGTTTTCAATTTCCCGCAAAGCTACACGAGGGCTATCAGCATTAACCGTTTATAATTTAGCAGTGCAAGACAAGCATCACCACCCACTGCCAACTCTTAGGCTACTCTTTTACCAACGAATAGGCTCCCCAGTGGCTCAGCGGTACGTCTGCGGACTTACAATGCTAATCACCAGGTTTCGATACCCATGGTGTAGCTTTGTGTTTAATTCAAAACAACAAACAAATAGTGGGATTGACTATAACTTTATAACGTCCCCACGACTGAAAGGGCAAGCATGTTTGATGGAACGGGGATTTAAACCCGCGACCCTTCTATTACGAGTCGAGTGCCTCAACCACCTGGCCATGCCGGGACTAAAAACAGTGTCCAATGAAGTTACGTAGGTTTTGCTGAAAGTTTGTATTTGTTACAGTGTACCGAAAATAATATTAAAATAAGTCATTTTATGGAAAGAACGTGTGATTTGCATCACTACAACTAAAAATGACTTTTAAAATTATATTTTCATAATGAACAGGAAAATTATTTACTTTGGTTATGTGGTTCCAAGTTAAGCCGACAATAAAAGCAATGTTTATATTTTTTCCCCAAAAAATGCTTACTTTTCCCCTTGCAATTAATAGCTCACAGGCTCTAGGCAACGAAACTCAAGGTCGTTCACTACTTTTGCTCCTTTAGGCCCACTGTTAGGGCACAACAATGCTCCAGGTGGTTCGCTGGCTGGTCCAAAATGCATGTTACTGACGACCAACGCCAAGGCCATACGAGAGAACAGAGCAGGTGAGTAATAGGCCTAAGTAATTGATCAGCGAAGTCTTTTGTCACGCGGAATTGGTATGCAGACGAAAAAGTTTTGGAACCGCTACTTTAGATTAGTGCAGTACCAACCGACCCTGTCCGCAGCGATCCATAACTGCGCAACTCAAGGCTCACTGGTTGAGAATGACTCCTGTAACAAATAACGATTTAACATTGTGTACGATCTCTGTAAGTACACAAACAGTACAAATTTTTGGTTCAGGTTGGGGAAGGAGCCTTGGTTTTTCCAATAAATAAGTATAATCCATTAAAAACATCGAACGCTGTATGTGAAATTTTAAAATACTGATCTCTAAGAAAAGTATACAAGTTATACTGACATTATTACAATTACATATTGTATTCATAAAATGAATAAAAAGTTTCTCTTAATGACGAGAAACCCACCTGAAATAGAAATGTATCTCAGAAAGCCTGGTATGGGTATTAACACTTATTGATAAGCTTATCAATAAAAGCGTTAATAAAATGTTTATAACATATAGTCCCTGTTGGTTATTGTGCAATGACGAATATCTGATTGTATGTAGTCTGGGTTAAGTGAAGCGTACTCGCTGTTAAAACTGAACTTGTTAAGCAAATTGGGCAATGAACAGAGGAAGACCTAGAGAACTGATTCTAATGGGGAAAAATATAATATGATTAATTACTACTAAAGGCATCAAATGTTTGTAATTTCGTGCACTACTACCTTTCATGTTTTTATTTTCTTAACTTAAAGTTTATTTTTATGCGTGCGTAAAATAATTTAGTTAATAATCATTTTGTATCAACACTCGTAACATTGTGATTAATGACAAGTTTGTAAGACGCAAATATAATGTGTAGTAAGTAATACGATAAAACTCAACGTATATATTGCTACTCGTGGCTTCCTTCACCGGACATGTTGCAACACGTTTAATAGCTGTACAAGTTGCGTCGTTCTTTTCGTAGATTAGCGTTGCAACTGTTATAGTGATAGAATTAACTTTTGGCGTATACAAAACCATCATCATAAACGTCAACCTCAAACAAAACCTAATATTAAAAACAAACAACTGGTTCATTTTTACCCAAATCTCTACATCATACTTACACGAGTTATTTTAAAAATTATGAAATAACTACTAATCATGTATTGTGGGATGTTGTGTTTCGCTCAGCTTACATTATATAATTTCATGAACAATAAAATCCAGTATACATTAAAATCCTCATACCTTTTGTAAAATTTTCATTTTCACAAAGTGGAAACTAAAAAAGCAAGAAATTTCCAACGCGTTGTTTCGTCTAACAGAATCGAACAAAACATGAATGAACACAATCTATATACCTTTCGATATACAAATTCTGAAGTTATCTAACATGTTTTCCAAAACTCGCGATACACAAGGGAAGTGAACGTATCTCTGGAGCACGTGAACTAGAAAGCACGAGAGTACCGTAATAGCCAATCATCGAACTGGAGTTTGTTACCATGACAGCAAACTACTATGTTAAAAACGTTGAAAAATTTCTGGTCATAACCATAATCTCTGAACAACATCTGTTGTTCCCAAATTAGTTATAATGATTTACCCATATTTTTTTTACATGAAGCATTGATTTATTTTTCAACCAGAACGAGCGATGTTTCTCGACTTAGCAGTCGTATCTTCATTTATCGATACAAAAAATATCATAAAAGGCGAAAGAAATAACTCCACCTTTCATTAACATGTGTTTATGACAACGGCATAGAAAACAGGCAGTACTATTTAATATACTAAAGGTGTGTCAAGTCAGAACAATTCATTTCTTCTACGTGTAAGTAAAACTGGAACATGCTTTAAAGGTGTATTTAGACGAAGGAGAATATACTTGTAAAGTGTTTTTAATGAACAACATCTGTCTAGAAAATTTTGACGAATTTTCCAGCTGTTAGCGAGTCTACAATAAATCATGAAAATATTTTATACGTGTTTTTTAGGGTAAGGGACTGCTAGGTGTTATTGTTTGTATTACAAGTAAAATGAAATAATTTTGAAAAATAATAATTTCATTTCAATTTATAAAACATTTCTCTAAATTATCAAAACAATATAGCTATTGCCGCTGAGCGAGTTTTATTCAAGAAGTTAGGATGGAATTTTACTATTTAAGTTCAATTATTTCTATGCATTACCTTCAGTATTTTGTCCTCTATTTCGTCTTTACCTCTCTCTTCATTTCTGGTTCCGTTACATAATACCAAACAACTATTAGCCAGAACTACCAAAATCATTTCACTAAATATTCCATTGTTAAAGCTCTTCATATACCTGTTGTTTATCCTCTGGTCAGTGAACTTCGAGTGTCTTGTCCTCCTTCTAAATATTTTGAATGTTTGTAAAATTGTAAAAATAAGAAAAAAAGCCAAACGGACACCAGGTGTTAGATACAAGCTCAACTACATATAAAGAGCCGACATGTCGGCGTCTATATGTCATGACTGACGGGGGGCCACATACCTAACATGCCTTTAGGTATAGGTGTTTCAACTTTGTTATTTTTTATAACACGATTACATGCATAGTTAGGTAATAAGTTTGAAGTTCTCTAGGCTTGTGATGTGTTATTACGTTAAAGTAAGTTAACATAATCTCTGGACAAGGCCTCGTCAAGTCGAAGTATGTCTCTGTTTTGTTGTCTTCTGCAGAATCAAGAGTGCATTTCATAAAGATAAAAGTTCTGCATTTTTTATAGAACGTCTTAAGTTGTACGTTAAATTTCATACACTGCTGGGCAAAATCTTAAGGCCAACAAACAAAGAAAATATATGCGTTTTGCGTTGTTAAACTCAACCACCGATTTGAGTAGAGCTTTGGAAGATGAAAATAAGAAAAGGGAAAATAAAAATAAAAAACTTTTTTAGCATTTAATAGGGAAAATGTGAACACTATGTAATTAGCCTAAATACTAGCTGGTTAAAAGTTTAAAACCACACTGAAACGAAGCGTTAATCGATAAACACGTTACGAAATTTAGTCATTTGTATTCAAGCATTGGTGTTGTCAACATCTCTCACTGACATCTCCTGTGTTACATTAGGTAAAAACAAAGCAATGGCTAAAAAGTTAACAGAGTTTGAACGTGGCAAAATTGTCGAGCTGCAAAAGCAAGGTCTCTCTCAACGTGCCATCGCTGGTGAGATTGGGCGAAGTGAAAATGTTGTTGCAAATTTCTTAAAAGACCGTGAGGGATACGGAACGAGTGGTTGGCCCAAGAAAATTTCGCCGGTGTTGAGCAGGAGTATTCGAAGGGTTGTCCGGCAATACACCAGCCGATCGTCAAACCAGATTAAGGCCCTCACGGACGCAGAATGCAGCTCAAGAACAATAAAACGGCATCGAAGAGAGAAATGCTTTAAAAATCGTAAACGTTTTCAAAGGCCATGCCTCCATCCACACCACGAAACAGCTTGCTTAAACTTTGCTGAGAAGCACTAAACATGGGACGTAGAAAAGTGGACAAAGGTTTTGTTCTCTGATGAGAAGTAATTTAACCTGGATGGTCCAGATGACTTCCAACGTTACTGGCACGATGAGGATATCCCACCGGAGACATTTTCTACACGACACAGTGGAGAAGGTTCCATCATGATTTGGGGTGCTTTCTCCTTCCATGGAACAATGGAATCTTTAAGTTATACAGGGGCGTCAAACAGCAGCTAGCTACATTGGCATATTGGAAAGAGCATTATTATTGACTGAAGGCCCTCACTTGTGTGGAAATGACTGGATCTTTCAGCAGGACAACGCTGTAATCCACAATGCCCACAGGACAAAGGACTTTTTCATGGCGAATAACGTGATTCTTTTGGACCATTCAGGGTGTTCGCCCAAACTGAACCCCATTGAAAATGTTTGGGGGTGGATGGCAAGGGAAGTCTAAAGAAATGGACGTCAATTCTAAACAGTGCATGATCTTCGTGAAGCCATCTTCACTACTTGGAATAACATTCCGGCCAGCCTTCTGCAAACGCTTATATCGATCATGCCAAAACGAATGTTTGAAGTTATTCGCAATGACCGCCGTGCAACTCACTACTGAGACCTCTTGTTGGGTATTTTTTACCCTGTTTAGGACTTCTCTTTGGTATGGTCTTAAACTTTTGACCAGCTAGTATTTCGGTTACTTTAATAGTGTTCACGTTTTCCCTATTAAATGCTAAAATGTTGTTGTTGTTTTTATTTTCATCTTTCGAAGCTCTACTCAAATAAGTGGTTGAGTCTAACAGCGCAAAATGCATATTTTTTCTTTATGTTCACTGACCTTAAGATTTTGGCCAGCAGTGTATTTTCATTTGTCTGTAGACAGTGACCTGGAGACTTTATTAAGCCTACTCTTCCATCTCTGTAAAAACACTCGTCTGCACATACTGTATACTTGCGTGTTTTTCTTTCTGTTTTGTTTTGTCTATTGGCGGTGAACTGATAATATTAAGACTATGTAAAATACACTACTTATACTGTTCCAACTGTCTAAGATGTTGGTGACGTGTGTGGTACGTTCATTCAGAAGAACTGTTGTTTTATTTATCTACAAGGGGCCCTAGTGGCTATCGGTAAATCTGCAGGCTTGCGACGCTAAAGATCGGGTTTCGATACTCGTGGCAGCCCGAGTATAGAGAGCCTGTTGTTGTATGGCCACTTTACAAATCTATATTTCGACAATGACAGACAAGGGTTTTTCTAAGATACATGCATTGTCCCAAAAATGGGGCAAAAATAATCACAACGACTTCACGTATCTTTCTTCCCCAACACAGTCACTATACCTCAATCTGTGAGCTATCATACAGTCTCGGCCGATGAGTTTGTTAACTGTTGATGTTATTGTCTACGTGCAGGGATTAGTTACTGGGTAATGTCCGAGCTTATAGAAAAACAACAACTTTACTTTTCGAAACTAAATTGGAATTTTTAACAGAGTTACAACTATCAGTACGTAAAGAATGCACGAAAATTCTATCTCAAAAAACAAATTAGCGTTGTCTGTTTAACAGAGTACTAAGCATGAGGGCTTTATATAGACTGTCACTGGAAAAATAAATTGATTTATGAATGTATTATAGATTCGTCAACTTGAATATCAGAGGTATTATATGCTCAAGAGGTTGACACAGTTGTATGGCATCTTTAATACAATTTAACTGTATTAAATTTAATACAAACGGCAATTCAATTGTTTAATCTGTACTCGTATACAAATGATCAACCTATAGCCTGCAGTGAATTCACATGTAAAATCTGAAAAAATCTCTTCGAAATCCAGATAAAAACGAGTGTTGAAAAATTACTGTTGCACGTCCATTTTCCTTAAATTATAAAGATGTAGCGTGTTTTTTTAAATAAAATGACAAACAGTACTCTAAAAATTGGCATTTAAAAATCATTTTGAAACTGCACAATTTCATGAAAATTACTATTCAACATTTTGCAGTTGAAAAAAGGTTTTTAAGTTTTAATGACGTACGGCACTAAGAAATTAACGCGCATCTATAACAGTCGCTGATATCAGACGTTCCAACTGTACTTATAACTGTTTTTAGCGAACTGTTATTGATCTTTATATTCATTCTCCCAGTTGTAAAACGGTACATATGGGGACTTGTACGTCTGGAAGTCAGTAATACATTGAGTAGTTTTGCGCTTAACTACAAGCAAACAAATTTTATATGTACATGCAACAGACGGACAGACATCCATCTTTCCAAATTATATTATTCTGGTAATAAAATGTGTTAAAATTTGATAAAATCAAGCCACAGTTTGATCTAAAACTAAGGGTTATCGAATTCATATCGGAGAGGAGTTACGTACATAACTTTCTTTGTACACATCTTCAATATTTTCACATTTAGGGAAATCAATTTTTAACCGATTGAAACCCCGGGTGGAGCTACTTGGAGATGACAGTAAGATAAAATTGGCTCAAACAAATACAACCCCGACAGACAGACATACATTTTCCCAAATTATATTATTATGTTAGATGTTAAAGTACTTGTTATATTTCAGATACTTAATATTTCAATGCTTGAGCTTAGTGTTGTCTGTTTGGTTTTTGCAATGGACAAAGCTACACACCGTGAGTATCGAAACCAGATTTTTAGCGTTACAAGACAACTGACTTCTATCGCTAAGACAACGAAGCAGTTTAGTGTTTACAAATTTATCTAAATTACAAAAAAACACATCATGCGTTTATTGTAATAAGAACAATTTAAGTCACTTAAGCACAAATAATCATTTATGTATTTTGAAAAAGTGTGTAAATTAAGAACCAATAATCTGTGAATGTTGGGGTGATTCTATTATTGTCTATTCTAGACAAACGTATCTCTGCATACGAAAGTAGAGTGCTCTGTCTCCAAAATATAATCGGTGGTTGCCACTGGCTGAATAAATACACGACCCACCTTCTTTTTTTTTCAAAGAGAAATATTTATAGAAAGAAATTTTAAACGGAGCAAATTCAAAAGACACATTTCGAAAACAAATAACTTAAATGTTCACCACAGAAGCAGGAAAACTCGTATAATAGAAAGTTTAGGGCAGCATTCCGAGTCAAGCAGAACTGAATAATGAAGGCCACGGTTACGAAAGAGAATCTTCCAACCTAAAAAAACCCTTACAGGAAAGTTAAACATATATTCTGGCACTGTTAACAAGATAATGCGTAACAGTTTGAAAATTACAAATGCTAACAAGCTTATAAACTCACAGCCACACCTCAAAACCAATGACTGTTTTCACGAGAAAAGCTTAAAAACTGGAATTACAGCAACCTCATTCGACCACATGCACATGCAACTCTAACAGACATTTATGCTTTAATTTGTTTAGTTTTGGATTTGCACAGTCGTAGGTCATCACATCGGTAATAAGTAAGAGAAGCATGAGATAGCACTATCGTCGGGGGAATGTGGTCTTTAGTACTTGCAGTAGGATTTAATCATCATTTCTAAAAGGTGAAAGTGCTACGCAGAATGTCCATGAAGTTTACAATATTATGTATATGTCAAACGTACATCTAGTTCTCTAACAGTCGTACCAATTGCTGATATTCACATATGGTAATTGTGTAATAATTTAGTACAGAAAATTCACTATACTACTGCAGGTAAATTTAGAGTTTTCTATTGTGTACAATAAGTCCTGAAGCACAGATATGTTAGGTGTAAACACATAAATTCAAAATTTACATTTCATACTTTAATGGTTACATATTTGAAGAGTAATTTCCTGTTAATGCTGGGACTGGTAAATAGATATTCTATGTCGAACTAACCGTAATACTGGAAAATCAGAGCGTGGTTAGTATGCACGAGAATATGTGTACACGTAAGGTACACAAGAATCAATTATAATTTGTGAACATCAATTGGCATGATGTCAGTAAACGGTTAAATTTGTTGCTTTAACAGTTTTTGTCCATCATTCAGAAGTGATTTCAATGGTTTCTATCGTGAAATTGGCGGGAAGGTGACTCGCAATAAGAATTTCATAATTGGACGCTTGTAATAAAGGATTGTTGTTGTTTTGAATTAAGCTACACAATGGGATATCTGTGCTCTGCCCACCACGGGTATCGAAACCCGGTTTTTAGCGTTGTAAGTCCGCAGACATACTGCTGAGTGTTACGTTTTTTACGCAGGTAGACTGAACGCAACAGAAAGACACAGATAACAGCTTATATAATTTATTACAATAAACTATTATATATGTAACAGATATAACATAAATTATATAATAACAATGACAGATATTCAGTTTAAAATTAATTACAATACAAAATAATATTGGCCTGTGTCCAATATAATGATTCAGAATGAAAGTCCAAAAGTCTAGATCAGAAATCCAAAAATTCCACTCTAGGGTGTGAATTTGGTCCCACGAAGAAATTCCGAAGTTTGAATGGAGAAGTCGAGAAACAATTCACAGTTCAATAAATTTGACGAAGTTCCTTTATGATGTTTTTGATGAATGTCTCAGATTTGTCGTTTTCCAGCATTTCCGGTCTTCCCTAAACAGTCCTGTACGAGTTGACCTTCAGTATAACCAGTAATTCGAATGAATCGTAAAGATTGACGAAATAAAATCACAGCTTCTGTAGATCTAGCTCTGGTCACAAATTCAAGTTGAATAAACACACAGCAAACGTTTAAACTTTCTCAAACGAATGACTGACTCTTCTTTTTTTTATTCGCGTCACCGTCTGTTTTTATACTAGTAGGCTTACTGTGTCCTCGAACAATCGCGTAACTTCCACAGAGTTCCAGAGTAATCTGCGCATGTCTGTTTTTGCACGAGACTCGTCGTCTAGACACCAGGCCGACATACATTCATTTTATAAACATATGATTGATCAACCTAATTCTAGAAATTTCTAAATGTTATTTTAAATGAATAACAACATATTTTATTGGTTTGAACTTCGAAACCATAATATAAATATGGAAATATAAATAATAGATATGGAAATTCAAACACGACATGACATGGTTGTCGTTTACATAACATTTACATAACACTGAGCCACTGGAGGGCTGTAATAAAGGAGCTTAAAATGATCAGTTTTTTTTAACATATACGATTTTGAACAGCAAATAAATTCGTAATTACATTGAGATATCGTATTTCAGCTGCTTTCCAAATGTACTTATTATCAACTATCTTGCTTTGTATAAATATTTCGTGTTATAGAAATTAAAAAATTAAATATGATATTTCCATCTGAACAAAATTAAAATAAATATCGTTACTCATGTTACAACTTTTTACATTAAAATATTGTTTTAGTCACAGATTATCCAAAATTTGAATTACAACGAAAAAGACGTTTGCTTTTGTGAAAAAAATCAATGATTATTTAAACATTTCAGCTGAAACCACGTCATGTTCTCCTCGCAAAGACTTTTTATACAACTTTCGTTAGAGGTCGCCTTAGAATATTTGCACTTAATAAATCAATAGAGTTCTATAACTATGTATATACAAGGCCCCAAAAGAAAGGTTTATGTCGACACGCCCTCTCAATCAAAACGCTATTAAACAACATGAGCAACGAAAAACGCAGTTCTCTAGAAAATGTTGTTACACGTTCCAACCAAAGCTTTCCACATGTAACATAATCATAACTCAAACCTTTCTACCTCGTACCTCTAAAGAAGTTTCAACTTTGAAAGCTTATTAGACTCGTAACTGGTATTATTTAAAAGCATTAAGGTAACTAATTGATGCACACATACAAGTGTGTGTATGTGTGTGGATAGAGATATTTAAAAATTTTGTGGTTACATTAATGACTGCACAACATTACCATGAAAGTTAATTTTACAGAATGTGGTTATTAAATAATTTGGTATTGAAAATAAACCAACAATGCAGTGAGAGAAATAAGTTTTGCGTAATCTTAAAATTAGTTGAATTTTGAACTCCTTTCAAACTTTTAATAACGTATTCTTACAAGAAGCACTATATACTAGTACGGAATTAATTTTCATAATATTTCCCTCAAAGTAAGGTAACTTTGTTCACCATATCGAAGAAATGCATTTAATTCCAACCAAAATACTCTATTTTAAATTGATGAAACAACCATTTTACATTTTATTTCTTTTTATACAAGCTAGATTTTCTTAACAAACGTCACACTACAATGCTGCATGCTGTATTTGGATAACATTCATTCAAAGATAAAAGTTCATACAAAAAAGTTTACGTAGCGCAAACGTTTGTCATTTTGAACGGCATCAGAATGAATATCATTGTTTTGTTAAGGATTCGAATCTGTTTTTATCTAATGACAGTTCACAGATGTGGGTGGCTCTCTACGCCTCTGCTATCACCTACGCTTAGAATAAACTGCATTAATTAGTGTCTTCTTTCAAAATATTTAATATAACAATTTATATTTCAATATATATGTCAACTTTTCCATCGTTGACAAACTTAAAAGTGGCTGTCATAATTTTCCTGGTTAAATTACTATAAAATAAAATAAACTTTAAAATTATGGCCATTCACAATTCAATGTAAACATGTGATAGACATAGACAAACAAAGGGAAAAAATAAGAAGAAAGGTGTGTGTGTTTTCTTATAGCAAAGCCACATTTGGCTACCTGCCGAGCCCACCGAGGGGACTCAAACCCCTGATTCTAGCGTTATAAATCCAGAGACTTACCGCTGTACTAGCGAGAGGATAAGAATAAAGCTTCAGGCCAAACGAACAATATGTTAATATTAGAGGTGAATGTCCTTCAAACATTACAAAATAAATTACCCCATCCATAAAAGTTGTTACCCACAATTTTTCAGAACTATATGATGTTTGTAAATACATTATGTGAATTACTTATTTATGTGCATGGATATATAATGTACTTCTATTTGTGTGATATTTACTTTAGTAAGAAACTGAATAGTGTTCAACTTGTTTATTATTTTTATACTATTTCCGATCTACATTAGTATTATTACTGCAACAATACTTCATTCAGTACAGGATTTCTAAAATAATAAAATAATGAATAATTTGTTGTACATACGTTTAAGTAGTTCGAATATATATACTTTTTTGAAACCAAGTGGAGAGCGTGATTTTTGTTTATCTTTGAATTTATCACCAAGAAACAACAAACACCTTCTGTAGAACAATCCTAAGCCCAACAATACAATACACAAACACACACACTAATAAAAAGCATAAGTAAAAGCCTTCAATTGACAATATAACACAATCTTAACATCTGACAGTCATCGATAGTACCTGGCTCTTCCTGATCCTGATGAAAGAATCTAAATCCCGATCCATATATCACGTACTGTAATAAATCATCAAAGGGAGGAAAAACAAGGCAAAACGGCTGTTTATTATTATAATGCACCACGAAAACCACCAGATGGAGTTAAAAGCAAAAACGTTTACTTGTATTTTTGGTTTGGAGTCTTTTTTTTTCTTTCTCATTTCGAACATTTGAGATTTATTTGTTACAGAATTCTCGCAAAACGCTACACGACAGTCTAGGAGAAGTAATCTAGGTTTTCAGTCTTTAACGCTCTTTAAGAAGAAATGACGTCCCACACCATAACTATTTTAACGTAACATGTAAACATATGTGTTGAAGTTTTCCTCTATAAGCCTTTTAATCGTACCATTATCAAAATAACTATTTGTACTTGTATGTTTATCGACACATTAGTTCTTTATAAACAAGACATTTTAGCCATGATAATACACAGTTAACAATAGCATTTATAACAGTATAAAGATCAGCATTGCTTGCCCACAAGACGTTTCAACTGTAAAACTAATGCCAACATTTAACTTGACCAGATACTAACGGGAGTCCACAGTGTTATAGTACTGGTAAGTTTTATCCAACGGTCAGTTTGTTCACGCTCAGCTTGTAGTATTTTAAGCAGTGAGTGATTATCTTCAAGTAATATTCAATGCACTGTTAATCCAAATTTGGACCAGAGTAGCTTTTGTTGGTCCAAGTAAACAGAACGTCAGTAACGGACTTACATAGATCTGCATTAATTTGTTTTTACTTGAGAATGTGATTCACCCATATAGATTGGCAGGTAGCAGATTTGTTGATTGGCCAAATATAAATGATAAATTATGGAGTGAATGAAATTAGTTTAAACTCATTTGTTTTTATAAAAGAAAAAAATGCGCATCAATATATTACATACTTGTAAATCACAAGTGTGAGAAAATTTCGAAAGGTTCATAAATGAAGAGTCGCGAGGTGAAATCAATCTTACAAACAATGTTTTCATTTACAGTTTCTTACTCTTCACGAATGGAAAATATTTAAAAATTTAGTACTGAAAAGTTAAAACCATAATATGTTTTGTTATGAATTTTTTGATTTATAGGAAAACCAACAATTCCGGTTTGATCTCAACACATCTCAGCAAAGAAGTATCCTGGACGAAAGTGTCACACACAAATTGTATGACACCACATTTTGACTTCACAAAACTGAAAATCAAGTAAAACTTTTTCATTAAAGAATGTTAAATCATTTCGAGAATCTTCTCTTCTGCTATAAAGGTTTATCTGGATATAATTATTTTTTTAATTTAGAACTGAAAAACAAGGGGAAGGCAGCACCCACCGTCAACTCTGGAACTACTGATGTCTCCCCGAATAGTGGGATGAGGAGGGACAGCTAGCACAGATAGCCCTCGAGTAGCTTTGTGTGAAATTCCAAAAAAAAATCACAAAAAGCTGCTCTAACCGTTCCTAATTTAGCAGTGTAAGACTAGAGGAAAGGCAGCTAGTCATCACCACTCACCGCCAACTCTTGGACTACTCTTTTATCAACGAATAGTGGGATTGACCGTACATTATAACGCCCCCACGGCTGAAAGGGTGAGCGTGTTTGACGCGACCGGGATGCGAACGCGCAACCCTCAGTTTACGAGTCGCACGCCTTGAGATGCTTGGCCATGCCGGGCCTAAGGGAATGCGAAGCCGCGACCTTCGGATTACGAGTCACACGCCTAAACCCACCTGGCCATACCGGGCCCAAAAAAGAGATCATATCAGTCATTACGGTGTAATATTCAAGAGTCGTTATAAGTAAATTTTACCTGCAACAATGCAAATGAAGTATTGTTGTAAGTAAATTTCCACAACCACAATAACAATTATGCCTACAACAGCGCAGCCAGTCAGTAAGATTCAACAGCGA
Source organism: Carcinoscorpius rotundicauda (assembly GCA_011833715.1). NCBI lineage: Eukaryota > Metazoa > Arthropoda > Merostomata > Xiphosura > Limulidae > Carcinoscorpius > Carcinoscorpius rotundicauda. The sequence goes on along the minus strand of CM022396.1, from coordinate 42,117,262 downwards.
ACGACTAATAAATCGTAAAAAAGGAAGGAAGAAGAAACTAATATTTCTTTGCCGCTTGTCTCGCACGCACATTACTAACTGAGAAGATGTATTTATTTGTTGTTAAGCGTAAGGTACACAGAAGAGTATCTGTGTTCTGCCCACTGAAAGTATGAGAATATAATGGCGATATTCATGACTAATTTTACATCATAAGTTATCCACAAGTTCTTGTCCGTTGCAAGTTACCTATAAGATATGCAGAACCAAAAATTAACAGAACATACAATGCAGTAGTTATTCTTTACTGGTCTCTAATTAGTAAGATGAAGTGTGATAAAACAAAGATTTGCAATGATTAGAATGTCTTAATCAATTCAGTTCTTGCTTCTTTTTGTAAGCGATATTTTTCGGCTAATACACTTAAACTTAAAAGAAAAAACATTAATAACTTAAGGAATGCAACGGTTTAAATCTTTGTATGCAGGTTTCGATTTTAAAAAATTTGAAAGATTATTCAAAATTTTTGAAGTTCTTAACTTAAAACTTAAAATATGGATCTATTTCAATATTATAAATCCAGGACTGCGAAAACTTCAAACACTTGTACTAGTTTTATTTTAGCAAACCTAAATAACAATATGCTACCTTGGCGAAACGTTGCAAATAATAATTTTACTTGCTTCTTATGTTGTCAGTTATTTCCGTTATAGAGATAAAAACATTAAGATATTACTGATTCTGGTTGTGTCAGCAGTTACGTCAGAACGTCTGATGATAGTTTACTGATGACAACAATAGGAATAATTCTATAATGTTTTTTTTGTAGAGAGTGAAAACAAGGAACAACAAAATTATTTAAACTACAATAAGTAACAAAGCACAATCAACAGTGCGGATTATGTTGAGATTGTTATATAACAATAAAATATATTCATGTTGATATGTCATGAAGTAGGTTGGCGGAAACGTATCACGTGACATGGAGTAAATCGGAGATTTGTAATATTAATTGTGACATGATATTTATTTTACTGGTGCGTAGATATGATGATCTCCCGGTGGGGCAATGGTAAATTTATGAAATTAAATACTAAGATGTAAGACTCGGTTCTCCAAGGTGGACACAGCAAAACAAACACAATTTAATGTAAATATATAAACGTAGAATGTTTAGAATGTATGTTTGTGTTTATATATTACTATGGAATGGATAAAACTGGTAACGACAATTTATAAACATTCACAAATAATATTGCGGCTTAAATATACCATAACTGACATACATAAATTGTATGTATTCTCAATTCCCACAAGAAGGAGCAAGCGCCTGACTTGTCTGAATTTCTTTGTGATTCAAATAGATTGTTACATTGTGTAGTATTTATTCTACAGTTACTTAAGCGGTGAAGTTACATTCCAAGCAAAAAATTGATAACTCTTTTGTCTCATAATACAACTTGCTAAACTATCAAAATACGTTTTATGTGCATTACAATTCAACATATTTCAGGTTATTTAGCTTCAACACTTTGACGTTTCTTGAGCTTCGGAATAAATAAACATTGAAGGAGTTCACTATGGACAGTACAAACTGTTTTAGACTGTCTATTGTAAACCACTTGTCAAAATGGTTACATTTAAAATTAAGCGAAATAACAAGGTAATACCAAGAATGACCAAATAATTAATCAGTAATATTAGTCTTACGTCATACTTCCATGTATCTCATCTTACCATTATTCCTACTTTTTCTAAAGGCTACTTTAGCATCAGCCATTGAAATACAGTTAAGTACTTTCACTTCTTTAATCTTAGAAATCTACCCACAATTTTATATAACAAGATTACAACAAACATACGGAGAAAAACAAAAAAACATTTAACGGTTCCCTCAGATGTAAATCTCCCCCCTTTTTTTTTCGTCAGGCATTGTTAATCATCACGTAGACCAAAGAAAAAAAATTACAGTTTAATTGACTGACTTTCGTTTTTAAAATATGTATCTCTGCTCCCCCTCTTCCCAATAAACAGTTTCTCCACTTGCTCCTGTATATAGTTGGAATTACTCATAAAAAGAGAAACTTAAAGAAGTAGAGCCAGTTTTTATGAAAGAAGAGTATTTCTTTTAGAAACATGGTAAGAGCTGACCTACGAACGTGGCAGGTAAGATGAAAGACTACTTATTAACTTCAAGCATGGTCAGGCCAAGTCTGGCTCAACAAACATTACATAGTTTCACGAAGTCGAAAGGTTATGGCTTTTTTTATTCACCTTTAAAACACACAGTTTATAGAGAATTTTTTGAAATATTATCCGTCAGAAAGAGGAGATTACGCCAAGGTGCTTGGACCTGATGAACACGGTTTATCATTGAGTCTATATTTAGAGGACTTGAAAGCAGGTACGGTCGTAAATTCAAAGCTTTTCATCGACTGTTTTATACTGGAAATGTTTACTCTTTGTCAAAAGATATCTGAATGAGCCATCCTGGGTTAATAGAAACATGTGAGCTGCCCTCGTCAAAATCAGTCTTTCATTTTATGATTCTCCATTTGATCTTAGTAATAATAATTAAAATCTTACCAACGTTTTTTATATAAGACATGGATACTTTCCGACTATTAGCCATAGTAGCAACATACTTTCCAAGTTCCCATATAGAATTTCCAAATCTGAACACGCGCACGTAAGATACACTTGTAATAACATTTAACCTAACCTGTCATTAAATACTATGTACAACATGTTTCTGACTAGAAGAGATAACACAGCGTAACTGACTAAGAGCATGTTAAAACATGCGATTTAATGGTGTAGCTAAACACCAGAGTTTTGGTGAACGTGCATATCAAAATTCCTGATTTTTTAAAATTCGTTTCTGCTACCTTGTTGCTCACAGCTTAGGCTCTGAAACTATTGTGACAGAAAATAAATGGAACTTTTATCGGACCTGTGTAGTTTCTGTCCTTATGAAAACAAAACAACAAAAGATGGGGGTAAAACATGTATAGAATTCAAAATCAATTTAAGAAATTATAATGTAATTAGAGTTAATAAGTATAAAAGAAGTACAAACATTCTCGTAGCTAAAGAATTATTTCCTTCATTTAGAACCTGTTAATGTATCAACTTGTTTATAGACACGTAAGCAGCAATTGCTGACAAACATACATAAAGATAACATATGTTACAAAGTATATTTAAATATATTGCAAAACCACAACGGGTTATCTGCTGTGTTGACCAAGTGGAATAGAGCTCCTGATAACAGCATTTTAAATCGGAAGACTTGCCGCTGTCCCACCAGGGACAAGCTAATATGTAACGCAGTTTGAAGAATCATAAATGCAAACAAAATACATAACAAACATCTGCAAGCTTATTTACAAACACGATAGAGTTATTTTGGAAACATGAACCAAGTGTGTCATCCAACTAATTTTTGAAAACAAACAAACAGTTAAAGAAGAAAAGCATAAATAAGGCGCGAAAATCTATGTGGATGATGCAAGGTAAGTGTTATCATGGAGAATCAGCTTTATGTGACATCGAAATTTCTTCAGTCACAAGGTTTTGGTTTGTTTTGAATTTCTCTCAAAGCTACTGGAGGACTATTTGCGCTAACCGTCCCTAATATAGCAGAGTAAGACTAGAGGAAAGGCAGCTAGTCATCAAAATCCACCGCCAACTCTTGGACTACTCTTTTACCATCGAATAGTGGGATCGACCGTCACGGCTGAAAGGGCGAACACGTTCGGTGTGACGGGGCTTAGAACCCGAGACCTTCAGGTTACGATTCGAGTGCCTTATCCACTTGGCCATGCGGGGCCAGTCACAAGAATGTCACTATGATATAACAGCTACAGTTTTGTAAACATTTCAAATGGAATATTTGTCCTTTTTTCGTCTAAGTATTCACATTCTGAATAAAATGTAGTTGTGATATTTGGCTCAATCTGCATTTTATCAGGTCACACAAAATCGAATATTTGCGCGAAATTCAAACAGTTAATCACAGTAAATAGGTCTTAAAATAGTAGACTTTTGCATGATTTTCTAAAGTACTTTGAGAAAAACTGAAAAGAACGAGCTGCTTTGTAAACTTTATCGCTATTACATAAATACTACTACTGTTACATAAATGATGGAACGAGGCCTGAGTACCTTCCTAGTGTAATATATATTTTAGAAATAGACAATTAGTAAGATCACATATTACTAAACTATAAACCCACAGAAGTTGTGAAATAATAAAAAAATATTCAAAAAAAGTGTTTTATATGTAAAATGTTCTTGTGTTAGTTGTGAATCAGTGAAATGTGTTGTCTATATATACCAAACTGTTCGTTTAAACATAAGACTCTCCAATACCAAACATTAGACACGTTATACACAACACAAGACTGTTAATGCGGATACCTACATCATAAATAGCAATGGAAGAGGTCGAAGCAAGTGCGCTTAATTAGGAACCTCATGCTGTATCATCACAAACACTCACCTGTAAGTAAAACCACAGCACAGACAGAACGAAGAGGTCCCAGTGAACCTGACCTTTCCTGGTCTATGAAGATTAAAATCCCAATAAGGAGAAGGTCTTAAAATAAAACTCACATGACAACCGCATAACATTACGCTGAATATTTTTCATTATCATAACATAACGTACAGTGATGTATTAAAATTACTTCATGTAAGAATTTTGTAATTATATGATGAAACGAAAGCGTGAGTGCTATTAGACAGGACCAAATTATTATAATTACTTTTGTTAATTAACTAAAGAGAAGGATACCTTATACTCACGAAAATTAAACAAAATGTAATAAATAAAACATTAAAGCATTTCATACACGTTTGAGTTAACGTAACTGACAACCATATGTATCGGTGTTCTGTATTATTAACATACTGTTTAAGTCCTTCTTAATCAAGACCTCGTCCCATGAAACATATCCGTCATTTCGGCCGTGGGGGCATTATAGTGTTACGGTCAATCCCACTATTCTCTGGTAAAAGAGTAGCTCAAAAGCTGGCGGTGGGTGGTGGTGGCTAGCTGCCTTCCCTCTATTCTTACGCTACTGAATTAGAGTCGCCTAACGCAGATAGCCCTTGTGTAGCTTCGCGTGAAATTAAAAACAAACATACAAACTTAGCCTAGATATTCTTAAAGAAGCCCGCTTTGTAAAACAACATAGCAAATATACTAAAAAATGCTTAGGTTTGATCTTACGTATTGACTTAAAAAGAACTTAAAAGGTTCTAGTAAAATGTGTAAACTTTGTTGTTTCTCTATCTCGTTTATAACAGCACAAACTCTACTGAAATATTTATGCATTGAAAATATTCAAGCTGAGTGATAATCTTATTGAAATGAGCAGTTTGCACAGTAGCGAAAAACAAACAATAATTTTAAATACTGTTATTATTTATCTCCTGAGATGATACATCTATCTGTTTGATCAGTGGGATTATATTCGCACATCTTAATTTTATGTTATTTAGAAACTCGTGCTACAGACATATTTCAATTTACAGACGATCTTCTTTGCCACTTATGAGAGTATATTCTCATGAGAAGTTGTGATTTTAAAACTATTTTTCATATTTCACTTCTGAATATCCCTATTAAATATTATATTTCTTCACTTCTTTGCCAGATTTTTATATTCGATATCAGTATGCAAATATTCATTTAAGGTGACATAGAAGTTTAAAAGTTATTTTTATACTTTAAAATTGAAGTATCAGTTTATATAAAAAGAGAAGGATGCAAACATGTCATGTAATTATATTTTTCTGTAAAATTCATCTCATATATACACATAATTTTAAAATATTAACATTTATTATCTGTCAAACAATTTTTGAACTGAAACTAACTCCAATCGTCAAGCTTCTTATTGTCAGAATCACTACAAGATCGTCTCACTGAGTGGGTATTTGGGTATTGATGTTAAATACCCAGGAGGGTCAGGTACATTAGACCTCTTCCTCCCTTCCGAACGTTGATAGCATCTGTCGTTCAGTGCAAGACTGTTGTTTTGTGTTTGTTTATTTTTGAATTTCGCACAAAGCTAGTCAAGGGGCTATCTGTGCTAGCCGTCCCTAATTTTGCAGTGTAAGACTAAGAGAAGGCAGTTAGTCATCACCACCCACCGCCAACTCTTTTACCAACGAATAGTGGGATTGACCATCACATTATAATGCTCCCACAGCTAAAAGGGCGAGCATGTTTAGTGCGACAGGGATCACTGTCAAGAATAAGTCAATTATGTCATTAAAACAAACTACTTATGATGGAAATTTTTTATGTTACTGACTGTAGCGCCATCTAGTAACTACAAACGATATTTGTTTAGATTACAGGTAACTGCTAAAACTTGAAACTTCAATAAGCGAAGGCAAATTTTCAAATTTCAGTCTCTGTACCACCAAGATGTCAAATAAACTTATTCTATGGCTAAAATGTTTTATATACGTTTCTACTAAAAATTTAAGTTTGCGATAACTGATAATAAAGGTTTGTTGGTGTTTCCTTGTTTTCGTTCTTCCCTTTTCTGGAACAGTAAAATTCTTTCACTTACAATAAAACGTAGGTCCAATACGTAAAAAAAGATTTTCTTCTTCATTACTCTAGTTTTAATTACACTACTGTACAGTTTTGATTATAATAAAATTCCTTATTAATTTCCAAGTTGTAGATATGAGGTATACAAAAAGTATAGGAATCCGTGTTTCGTGTAGCCTGGAAAGCGCTAGCTTGTTTAGTAATGTTTACTCGTACTGCAATCCTACAATTACGACTATATCACGTATCTGATCAAAATCAAACATCACACACAAACAGAGTTCTCGGTTCTAGCCTCTGATATTATTAAGATTATGATAACCCTGAAAAGTAGGTCAATATACAGAAAACTACGTTCAATTAACCGTAAAGCGAGCCGAAATTCGCGTATGAACGGCGTATACTGACACACATATTTTTTACAGACCATAAATGTCACGTGACTTAATAAATCCTAAAGTTAAGCTATATACGAGTGTTTTGTGATGTTGCATTCAAAAATAAGTGAACTAAGAAAGCGTAGAGTAAAATCAACTTGTATACATAAGAAACTGCACACGTTTCATGATTAACCTGTCAAACTTCAGAATATCGCTGATAAACATTTTAATGGGAAAATATACACTGTCACTGCTAGTAGGTGTACTTAAAACTGTTTTATCAAATAAAAAAAGAGCGAAAATTTAGTTAAAATAAGCACCAGCTCTGTAAGTCGTGTTGTGGTTTCGAATCCCATTCTATTTCAATTTTTACTTTACATAAAAATCCGATTTTCCCAGTAATTCAGTTTATAATGCTAAAAACCGGGTTTCGATACCTCTGATTAAAATGATACTACCTTAGTAAAAACGTAAATTACCCTCTGACTCGCATGTCAGAACAATAAAAATACATTTTACCTTGTAAGTAGATCAATAACAAATATTCGATAACTACGTTATCAAAATAACAACAAATATATATTAACACTCCTACGAAAATTGTGGCCTAATAGGCCCCAGAGCAACTTGAAAGGTTATTAATATTAGGCTAATAATTTTGTATTTAAATGAAAATGCCATTAACTGACCCTATCCCTTTATATTTTAAGGAGCAATAATATTTTGACTTTTCAGACATTTGTGAAATAATATTTAAATTTAAAAAAAAAAAAAACATCCACTAAGGGTATCACTTTAGTGGATGTAAATATTTTTTTCGTAGGAGTGTTAACGTAGTACAGGTTTATTAACAAAATAAATGCATAACTCCTGCATTAAATTAATATATATTTCTTAGCGTTATACAAGTTTAATATCAATATGAAGATCCCACAATTCCTGCATCATAATGTTAAAATACAATTGTAAGTAAATACATCCGATAACTTTTGTATCAAGGTGATAAAAACACGTCTGTTATAGTTGTCAGTGTATTAGTAACTAACCGCTAAGTCCTGTATCAAAATGGTAAGTGCAATTTATTTTCTGTTGTTGTTAAGGGTTATGTGATTCTAGGTTTTAACTGAGAATCACTATACATGTCTACTTTTAAACTGCGCTGGTACACGTTCAAGTCGGGGAATGACCGCAGTATAAATTACAAAGCGGGTTAAAAGTTGTTATTGCTCTAACAGCGATAGCGGATTTGACGAGTGTGTTAATTCTACAGCCTTTCTTAAACTAGGGTCCTGACCCAAGAGGATCCCAAGGCTGTTGCAGGGTGGGTGGAGAGTCGTGAAAACATAAAAAAGACCACGATAACAAATATTATACGGCAATTTTCTATCATTTTATGTATGTGTGTGTGTGTGGGGGGGGGGGTCGTCACAGTCTGAAATATTTTCAAAGGGTGTCCAGAAAACAGAGTTTGAGAACCCCTAACATAATGGATATACTATATCGATTCGTAGATATTTCTAAATTAAATTCCCAATTTATAAATTCCATATTTGTTAAAGAGTATTTGCGCAGAGCTACAATAGGACTATAGTCAAATCTTAGAATTGATAGACATAAGGTAGGTAGCCGGTCAACAGTACCCACCCACAACCTTTGGGTTATACTTATCTAACAGAACAGTTGAATTTGACCATCACTTTTACAGCTTTCACAAAACCCAAAGTGCGGGCCCCATTTTAGTGGTCAACATAGCACAAATCATGGACCTTACAATTCACAGTTCAACTGCACTTAATTACTGGTAGTAGGAACATACATTTGTGATTATCTAGAAAACGTATTCCGAGCAAGAATTAAATTTCATTGATTGGTTTGGTTTGTTTTAAATTTTGCGCAAAGCAGTAGCTACCCGAGGGTTATTTGCGTTAGCCGTCCTTAATTTAGCAGTGTAAGACTAGAGGAAAGGCAGCTAGTCATCACCACCCACCGCCAACTCTTGGACTACTCTTTTACCAACGAATAGTGAGATTTATCGTAACATTAAATCGCCTCCACGGCTAAAAGGGCGAGCATGATCGGTCGAACCCGCGATCTTCAAATTACGAGTCCAGTGCCTTAACCACCTGGCCATACCGGGCCCTTTTTATATATGTTAAGAGTGTATTTTTATTTTCTTATAGCAAAGCCACATCGGCTTATCTGCTAAGTCCACCGACGGGGATCGATCCCCTGATTTTAGCGTTGTAAATCCGTAGACAAATGTTATTGAACAGATAACATCTTTATGCCTACTTTTATCCAATACCAAATTTATATAAATAAATAAAACAAATGCTATGTATTGGGATGCCGAATAGCGTATTTGGAAAACAATAATTTCTGTCAGTTTTAAATTTCAGAATTAGTATTTAAAAAAATGATGTAAACTACAGAGCATTAACATTTCCAACTGACGCTTCCAGTTCTGTACAAAATCCACAGTTGTATACAGACTTGAGAACGGCACAAATAAAACACGGCAGAAACACAACCTACCTTGCTTGTAAACATGTCAAGTACTCGTACTTGATTATAACTATACATACACACCACGAAACTTGGATGTCACATCACTGAGTCGTGGTTTCGTTCAAATTTGGCCTTGACGTTGTATTAAGAATCGTGACACTGAATACTCGATCAGTAACATCACGTACAGAGACCCACAACTCAAAGTTTAGCCTAAACGACAATGTTCGTAATTTCTTTCCTTTCTCAGGTTGTTTATCCGAACTTCATTACGATACTGTACTACTTCTGTAAATGTTGCCCCACAGGGGCAGTGGGAAATATTCGCATTCCACGCCAAGCCTCGTTACACACGTCGGTATCCCCTCCCCTCCTTTCTGCCTCGGGGATTTTGGTGGTAGAAGGGATCTTGGTAATTTAAGACTAGGAAAGGAGGGATTAAAATAATTCCTAACGTTATATACACGCAAGTCATGGTAAGTGCCATTTTCAACTGTATAAAACTCAATAACATGTCAGTACAGCCAATGCCATACCTTCTTTAAGCTGTTTCGTGATCAAAATTACAGTAACAATCGTTAAAGATGTATAGTGAATGTTAAATAGAGACACGTCTATAATATTTCATACTATAGAATATTTCAAGGCGCAGAACTGAACAAAATACAGTGTTTGACATCCTGCCTCGGCATAGCACTGATCTGAACATATTTGTAATACTAAACAAAGAACTTTTGGATACAACTGCTGAGTAATCATCCAGGATTGTTAGTTGAGTAACAGAGTCAGTAACTGGAAATATACAAAACAAAGAAGTCCAGATTTCACAGCGTGGTCTGTATACCATACAAAGTTGGAAATGAGTGACGCAAATACAATTGAATGTTAATAATATCACACTGATGTAATGTGAATATCAGACACATGTAATTAAAAATAGGGTGTTGATTTATGGTTTTTGAGAAAGATGTATTCGATAGATCAAATTATCTTTACTTTGGTTTTATGTACAGTTCACGATCTTTTCACAAAGTAATGTTATTGGAAACAACCACAGTTACAAATGACCACAACGTTAAACCAAGAATTAAAGGTGTGATCATTCTAAGTTTTCTATGTGGCAGCCGAAGCATATCACCCCCCACTTTTCCACCACACACCAAACAGGTTTACCTTACACAAGAACTTACTTTGGGAAGGAAGTCGTGCTCACAGATACACAAGGTTAAAGCTATACACACATATTCTGAACGCGGCTCTGCTTGCTTCTAGACATTTTTTCTTTCTCTTTTTTAGAATAGCAGTTAACTGATATCGTGAAATTTAATTGCTTTTATCCCGTATAAATGGAGTTATGTTGTTAAAGTTTGTTAAAGCTTTCTGCTATACACACACACAAATAATTTTTGATACTTGAAATGAGAACCTAAACTATAGACACATCGATGTATATATAGACAGCGACTTAAATCCCGGAGGATAGGGGATATATATCCCCCAGTTTTTGTCGGCTGGGGGATGACCAATAATATCATCCTCTTAGATTTAACTGCTGCAAAATGTTGAAATGGGCCAGAAATTCTAATAATGACTCGATTACAACTTTGGTTTTACATTTTTAATTTACTCCTAAACAGAAATGTATATTATCATTTCCTCACTGCCTACAACAGGTGCCCTGCTGAAGAATTCAGTCCCACCACATGAATGGTTCTTCATAACACACGTATCAACTAGTATAAGCCTAAATGTAAGCTACACCAAAATTAACACTTTTAAAGCTCATATGCTCGCCTGATATACCGTTGGAACAAGTGAAAGGCTAGTGCTGTAAACTTTGACGTTCCTTAAGAATTTATAATTATACGTCCCCCCATTTCCACGCAACAATTAGACACATGATTTTAATTCGATGCCACAATTTTGTGTATTATTTTAATTACGTGATATTAATAGAATTGGGCTGAGAAACAATATATTCTTGACCCAGGGTCGTGAGCCCTGTGTACTACACTCGTAGAGCATTAGGAATTATTTGGCTGCGACTGAGCGTTCAACGAACAAGTAGTGAAGATTTGACAAACCGGTTTCTATTCATACAGGCTATATTGAACATTTTCCGAAAATACACGTAGAGTAAAATATTCATGTTTCAAGCAAATCTTACAAAAACAACAACAACATAAAAATAAATCACATTTTTGAAATAATACTAACAGTTACGATTATTAAGGCTGTTATTAAAGATATAAAAACATCTTAGTGGCCTTCTTTAAAAGTGTTATAAATGCTGCAATTAAGTTATTCTCAACCATTTTATACATACATATGTACGTATGTATGTATGTGTGTGAAAATCAGTTTATATCTTCCAATGTTTTATATTCCATCATAGCTCAGTGGTGCATTTAAGGTTTTACAACACTAAAATACCGGGTTCGATTCCAGCGGTAAATAGAACGCAGATAGCACAACGTGTAATTTTGTACTAGAAACAAAGCCCATCTCTTCACTTTCATTAAATGTTAAAATAGTACTAAACAAAAGCAAACTATTCCATCACTAAAATTAGAATGAATAACTTTAGACAGGAAGGTAAAGTCTCATGGGGGACAGATGTTAAATCAGATAGAGGGCCTGGGGGGGTCAAGTGAATTTTAAACCTCTTAGTCCAGCCAGGATGGATTAGATGACATATATTTTCTTTTAATTTCACGCAAAAGTACACACGGGCTAACGGCACACAACCGCTTCCTATTTTGAATTGACAGAACCGACGGATGTCAACTAGTTAACAGCACCCACCGCCAACTCTTAGGCTATTCTCATTTGAAAGAAAAGTAGGATTTGGCCGTCACATATATATCGCACCCCCACAGTCTTAAAGTGCCTTTTTATGGCAAGTCTCAAACCGTTATCTTCGGTTTTTCACAGTTCGGACACCCCTGGTCTAAATATGTTTCCAGCTTTAAAAATATAGCGTACGGTTTAAACTTATCTGCTGGTGTTATAAGCTTTATTGTATGCCCATTATCTAACGCTTTACAATGTGAACCAAATAAAAGATTTATGTATAAGGTCACAGTAAATTATCAGTTTCATATTTCTAATTATTTGAAACAGACATGCACAGACACTCAGTTATAATTCAAATACTCTAACAACGAAGCTCGTGGCTTAATTCACGAATGTGAGAAGATATAGAAATGTGTAAATCTAAATCTGCTTATTTTGATAGTGAAACGCTAAAGGAAGTGTAAACTTGTGATAATTGTAGTGTTTTTTAATAAACCATCAACCTACTATTGTCAGAAATACTTTTTCAATCCCTAAGGTTTGTGTATGCTATAAGGTGAATTTGGTAAGTCCCTACTAATTAATATTCAAATTAATTCAACTAAAGTAACTAAATCCTTCCCAAACTCAGTACTGGTATGCTACAAAGCGGTAACAGAATAATAAATACAGTTATTTTATTTTTCGTGTCTTAACCAACTTTACAACGTTTCTTCAATAATTTGACAAGTAATTGTTGAATTTCACGCAAAGCTACTCGAGGACTATCTGCGCTAGATGTCCTTAATTTTTAAGTGATATATTAGAGGGAAGGCAGGTAATCAACACCTATTATCACCAACTCGTGAGCCACTCAAATCGAATAGTGGGATTTGACTGTCAATTTTATTACGCATTTACGACTCAAAGTGAGCAGAGCGATTTTTTTAAGGGGGGTAATTGGGCGCGAAGCTCGAATCCACAGAATCTGATAAATCTTCATGAAAATAATCTTGTTTGTATGAATAATAATAATAATAATAAAAGCAACAAATACAGTATTTTTTTCATCACAATGAAATTTTCTATCAACTTCTATTTGTCAGTTACTAAATTAAAGTATATAATGTCCATCTGTGTATATTTTAGTTCTTTGATGAAGCTAGTTATGAGATAACTTCTTTTTACCGCAAACAGCAGAAGCTACTTATTTATGTAAAAGGCAAACCTCTTCACTTTTATTTTATTTAACAATTCACTCTGTAATTTGAGATAAAATTCAGAATAGCTCTTGCTCTGTTACTGTACGTGAAAGAATTCATGATCTGAAACGTGATAATTATTAAAAATGTTTTAAAGCTATTTTGTTTGTTTGAAAGTAAGCACAAGATACACAATGGGCTATCTGTGCTTTGCCCACCACAGGTATCAAAACCCAGTTTCTAGCGTTGTAAGTCCGCTGCTACACTGCTGTGCCATTGGGGGACTGTTTTAAAACTGGAATATATATAATAACAGAGTTCAATTTTAATTTGATATCTTAGGGGTGCCGCTATCTTGTAATTATTTTTTTTAATGACGATACTTTTTTGAACTGCAATGTCGTTTTTCATGTTCGCACGTGTATATGTTTCTTTTTGTAAGAAACATGCCCACTTCACCCATCTGAGTAATCTATTTTTGACAATTTCATCCCTGCTTCGTAACATGTTGGGATCGAAATTGATAATATCGGGAGCTTCATTGTTGTGTCACTAAAGATGTGTCACAAATAAACATGCTAAAACACTCTGTGCTGGCAAAATCTGAGTGTTTCCCCTACACCCTATGAGATGAAACAAACGTTTCTGAAACTGTTAAAATTAGCCAGAAATTCGTGAGAGCGCCTTAATGGGTAGGTTATCACTTTCGATAAGAATACTATGGGTGCAGCAGCACTATGTCGAATGTCATAAGAAGTAAATGGTGGAGTACTCTGATCAGTACCATAATTGAAATAGTTTATTTTTATTTAGTTAATTATTCTACTTGAAAATCCCTTTTCTCGTGATTTTCAATTTACAAAATCATAATTTATCATAATAGCACGTTAAATTGTTACTTATATGTGAGAAACCATTACTTTATGAAATTGTAAATTCCTGCTCATTACACATGTAATACTTTAAGTGAAAGTCAAAACGGTAAGAAATTTAAACGTTATTTTCTTTCGAAATTACGATAAATTAGTTAGAAACAAATTTAAAATGCAGATAAACAATGAAAGTTTTGTTTTTTACCTCTGGTTTAGGTTTATGTAGTTTTTCGTAAGTTTGAAAGCTTTCTTCTCGCGATTTTCGTCTATTTCTTTCACGGTCATGACTCCAAGCTCTGTCTTGAGGCGGCGCCCGATCAAAATCTTTGTCACCTGGACGATTATTGGTTGTCGAGTAGAACCTTCTTTGTCGGGCCATCACCGAATTATACTGGACAGTTTGAAGTACCCACAGGGAGACATAGGGAGATATAGGCGGGGAGATGTTGGTGGTTTGGTTTTGTGACCTCTCACCTCGACGTCTCCCAAAGAGTTTATGAAACCAGCGGGTTATGGTGTTGATTTCTGCTGTAAAATCCGTGCCATATAGTTGAGAAACTAAAGTACACTGTAATGTTCTTCCACTTAAAGATGTACAGGATTTTGGTTGGTAAGACACGATACGGAAATAATGAAGTCTAATAAACTGGTCATCATACAGTTGTCAAATTACCGTCACTACGCAATAAAAACAGGCACGTACATTACAAAGACGAATCCAATGAAAAAATACTTTCTGGGCGTTTCTGATTAAACGCTAACAAAACCTAATGCAGTAAGTTAGCGTTACAACGAAACTTTTACGTAAGAGGGCAATACAAATAACGCTGAAAAACCTCCAACGAAAGGAGAGACACGTTCCAATCAAATTCCTTTTATCTTGTAGAAGTGTTTCTGTTGGCTTAATATACATTTAAATCTGGTTACATATCATCTGCCATATCATATACCAGTATTTGTCCTCATGAGCCATATAAGCTGATACATTTTTTGTTGTTAATCTCGCAACGTTGACAACAACCAGCTGCACCAATACATGACTGTAGTGGTGTTGGTATGATTAACATCTGCCAATGTTCAGCATCTCGTGACAGTATAAACCAAGTTCTTCAGCTCTCAGCAGTGATGTTAGTCATTGAACCTTCCACAAGTGTAATACAACACCTCTTGCTTAAGTTTGCATCGATTTACGTCCAGAATGTGGAACAAAATATGTGTGCTTATAATCTAGGTGTGACCTTTGGTTTCCAAACGTTACTGAATTTCACGATAACACTGCTAAATGCTGGATAAACGAAGTTCGTTTAATCTCTTAATGTGTGTTTATATATACATATATGCTACAAGTTTGAATCCGCGTGTTTTATCTAAACAGTTTTCTACACATGTATATAAGAACGCACACAAATATGTAGGATTTAAAGATGATGAAAAAAACAACTAATAAAAACTTAGTTTTGATAACAGCTTTCTGTGGATAAAACTGGGTAAGTCAAAAGAACAAGCAATGAAACGCTCATGTACAACTAATTATAATTGCTCTTATTTTTCCATTATGATTCCAATAGTTAACGTTTTCTTCAAAGTCCAACTTCATTACTTTAAAATTAAAGGATTTCGAAAAAAAATATAAGGTTTACACAAGATAAATTAATACATTGTTAAAAATATCTATGAGAAACAAAATAAAAGTATGTATATATGTATATTATATATGTGTGTGCGTAAGCGTATATATATAAATATATAAAATAACACACAATTTATTTTGTAGAAAAGGGAAAATATGCATGAAAAATAAATAAATAAATGCAGCCACAAAACAGATATCCAACACAGGGACACAAACCATAACGTGGGTCATTATATAACGGGCCCTGGTTTTCGAGGTATCGGTGAAATTGAGAAGTAAATTGCGTTGAGAGTACACCATTTACCCAGTTTAACCTCAACTTTAGTGGCCTAACATGCTTAGAAGGAAGTTAAAAGACAAAATCGGAGCAAATATAAGTGCTCCAGTTCACAACGTACCACACCTTTACCATCTTTCGTTGTCTGCAGCCAGAAATGGAAAGGTGGTTACTCAAAAGAAAAACAACAAAAAACATATAATAATTATATTACTATACATCAATGGGGAGAACCAGCACAACTAACCTTAAAGTCAGGTCATTCCAGCCCCCAATACGATGTCAAGGTATTATAGTATACTTATTAGTATACTAATCTATACTAATACTGAAAGGTTAGGCTTAGTATAGTAGCATCTTATGTCCTTGGTATTTATGTCCAAACATCGTACTGGGGTCTGGAATACTAACTTTGAGGGCAGTTTTGCTGTCCTCTATCGTTGATGTGTAGTGATATAACTATTATTTTTCTTTCTTGGATCAATCATCTTCCCACTCCTGAGTGCAGACAGCGAAACATGTTAAAGATTGGGGACATTGTGGGCTAGAACATGCATATCTGTTCTCTTTTCTTTTCTTTTTTTCTAAATATGTGAGTGTTACGTTTTTGTTTATGTATTATGTTTTTCGTAGACTAAACGCAACAGAAAAACACAGATAACAGCTTGTATAATTTATTACACTAAACTATTATATGTATATAACAGATATAACATAAATTATATAATAACAATGACAGATATTAAGTTTAAACCTTCAAAATTAATTACAAAACAAAATGGTACTAGTTTCAACCTTCAAAATTAATCACAATACAAAATGGTACTGGCCTGTAGGGTGTGAATTTGGTCCCGCGAAGAAATTCCGAAGTTTAAATGAAGAAGTCCAGAAACAATTCACAGTTCAATAAATTCGATGAAGTTCTTTTCACGATGCCTCCGATGAACGTCACAAACTTGTCGCCTTCAATTTTTCCGATTTCCCGTAAATAGTTCCACACGTGTTGACTTTCAGTATAACCACTAATTCGAAAGAATCGTAGAGATTGACGAAATAAAATCACAGCTTCTGTAGGTCTAACTTCAGTCACAAATCACAGCAAACACTTAAACCTTCTCAAACGAATGACTGACTCTCTTCTTTTGAATAAAACTAATGTCTGACTCTCCTTTTCTTCCTCGCATCTTCGTCTGTTTATATATTGTAGGCCTACACTTCTCGAACCATCGCGAAAATTCTACAGAACTCCAGAGCAATCCGCGCATGTCCGTTCTTGCACGAGACTCAACGTCTAGACACTGGGCCGCCAACATTTCATTTACATACATATGATTGGTCTACTTAATTCTAGAAAATTCTAAATGTTATTTTAAATGAACAACAACATATTTTACTAGTTTAAACCTTGAAACAGTAATATAAACATGGAAATATAAATAATAGAAATGAAAACCCAAACACAACACGACATGCTGTCGCCCACAAAATATTTACACGACATTTACATAACAGTGAGTCCGACGGAATTGGTGTTAAATTAGGTAGATGGTGTATTTTTAATACAATTCGGGTCTTATTTCAGCTGGTACCTCAGAAAACCAGGACACATTACATAATGCTATACCTTATGGTTTATGCCCCTGTGTTGGATATTTGTTTCGTGATTGAGTTTTTATTTTTTCAAGCATATTTTTTAGTTTTTTTATCTACATTTTTCTTTTCCTCTCTGTACAACTAAATTAAACTTCATCTAAGATTTGGATGTGCTGGGTGAACATATTTATCTTTTGATGTAATATGTTTATAAACATTTGTAGTTTATTTAAATATATGTTCTCTATTGTTATTTCATAAAACATTAACAGATCAAGAAGCAATTTACATCAGTTCTAAATACATATTTTTAAGTTGAGAAAGAAAATATAATCCAATATTTTTTATCAATCTTGAAAGTGTAATCCTTACTTTTGTTATTAGTGTATAATTTTAAGTATTTTAAGTTAGAAACGATTCCATTCTTATCACTATTTTATGTTCTGCTTTACGTGTTACATAACTGTATTCTAAAGACGGCTGGTATGGGTATTAAAAGTTTAATTACGACAAAAGTTTTAAAATTTTAAAGTAAAACTAATGTTTTAATACCAATACCAGCCGTTTTTGAAATCCCTATTTTGACTCCATTAAATGTATCTGTAGATAAGAGCAAGGAGTCAAATTAGGAGTTTGTAGTTTGAGTCAGTAACGTCTACAGTATCTTTAGCCTTGTTTCTTCACATTCTTACGATCCCTATTTGCAACTTTTAAAATTACAATTTTTTTATTTTTCTTGTAATATTTGAATTATAGATCTATACATTTGCGTTTTGGCATAGTGAAAATCTTCAACACTGGATCGTAAAAGTTGCTTGCAAAAGTTCACGCATGCCTAAGAAGTTTGGTTTGTTTTGAATTTTCGCGCAAAGCTACACGCTAGCCGTTTCTAATTTAGCAGTGTAGGACTAGAGGGAAGGCAGCTAGTCCCCATCATCCTTCGACAACTCTTATACTACTTTTTTTTACTAACGAATTGACTGTAATATTATAATGCCCCCACGGTTGATAGGGTGAGCATGTTTGGTGCGACCGGGATTCGAACCTGCAACCCTCGGATGTGGTCCTTTTGAAAAGCCCAAAAAGACGAGTCCATTAAAGGCGAGAGAGATCTCGTTGATTAGTATTAGTTTCAAATAATATTCTTCCAAGTGAAATGTCAAATCAATTAACACAATTACTCATGATAACACATGATGTAGGACATTAGTGTTCCTCTCGGCGCAACAATCACTGCAGTTATATTTAAATACACTTATTGAACAATCGCCAGGATATAACAATTAATGCCTATAATTTTAGAGTAATTTTTAATTTTCTTCGGCTATTATTATTATTTTCATACAAATTTAATCTTCATGGTTTTGCTTAAATAGAACGATTAAAAAATACACCAGGGGAATTTTTGTAGTTGCAATGATATTAAAATATGGCCATTGGCGCTAACCAAATAGAGTTTAAACGTATATTCAAACAATAATGAAATACAGCCAGCCAATTTTAACATCGGTGAATATGTTACTTCTAATACATGATGACGAAACTTGCAGCTTGAAAGTTAAAGTCAACTGATTCCCAATAAATATTCCACCTTTCTTTGTTGGTGAACAAGAAATAATCTTTATTCCCAAAATAACACACAAGTACATATCTAAACGTGAACAACGGTCAAACTCTACCGTTCAAAGTCAAAAATCATTCTTGCATTATTAAACCATCAGGCAAACTAAGCAGCCCTTCGATGCTAATGAAAAGGAGGGTGGGAATGTTACAAAGTTCAAGATTAGACTCATGGAAGAAATATCATGTTATTTAAAAAGTTGTCTATTAATGCCAAAAACAAGCGTCATAAATGAGTCAATCATGCCAGCAAATTACCTCAATAATACTTTTGAAATGAAAAATACATTACCAAGTTTAGGTCTGTCGACAGGCGAATAATGATAAAGACCTGGCAATGACCGAAGAAAGTATAAACGTTGTTCGCTCCTCTACATAAAAATTTTATCAACCCATACCAACCGTTTTTACATATATATTTTTCTCTAGAAGTTGGTTTTCTCGTCATCACTGATCAAAATATACACATGATATTTGATACAGTAATTATCTACTGGTATTAAGAGCCAAGGTTTTGTTTTTGAATTTCGTGCAAAGCTATCAAAGTTTAGCAATGCAAAACTGGAGGGAAGGCAGCTAGTCATCACCAACCATAGCCAGCTCTTGGGCTTTTATTTTACCAACGAATAGTGAGATTGACTGTCACTTTACAACGCACCAACGGATGAAAGGTCGAGCATATTGGGTTTGATGGGAATTCGAACCCAGTTCAGGAGTCGAGCGCCTTAACCACCTGGCCATGCTGGGTCCAAAGGTCAATACTAGATCGTTATAAATTAAAGATATACATACACACAAAAATTCAAAGTTTCAATACGGGATCGATACGTATAACATATATAGAATCTTTTTTCAAACTCTTGTGTATTTGACTGGTTTTATAATATCATAGTATAAATATTTGTCCTGACCAATCAGCAACACCCTACCACTCATGCTAATGGATTGATTTAAAGTGTGGAGAATATTAATAGCGTGCAACAATTTGAAACTGACTCGCCAGTTCCTAAATCCAAAGCTCGATTATAAGGCCAACCCGTACCCACAATAGCTATCAAAACGTCAGCGTTCTTTTGTATCACCAAAACAAAAGCGTCAATCGGAATTTTTTGGGTTTTAATATCTAAGCCTGCATATCATACTTAGGCATTTTAGTCTTCTAAAGACTTAACTTCGTCTCTATGATTCTCTTCTATCAAACGTATACTTGGAACACGTAATTGACCAAAAATAATGTTATAACGATTTGAAATCCGATAGTTTTTAACAACGATATCTGTACATCTTGTACTTAAAAATGTTACAGAATAACTACATATATAAGCACGTGACTGTTATTCGACATGCACAGTGAAAAGTATTATTTAAGTGTAAAAATTTTGTTGTAACTGAAAGAACGAAGAAAGCATTACACAAAATCGAAAAATGAACACTGCGACATCATGTCACGTGCGACTGATTGTTTGCCAACATACAATATAATGTGAGGCTCTTATCCGATATATTTCAAACTTATGGATTTAAACTAATAGCATTTATTGATACTCAAAAACAGGGTGTTGTGAGTATGTTAAAAAGTGACAATCAAATCCAACTATTCGATTAGAGTACCCTAAGAAGTAGAAGAAGGTGCTGTTTACTAGTTTTCATCATTCTGGTCTATTGATTGCAAACTAGGGACGACTGTTGTTGACAGTCCTTGTATAACTCTGAGAAAAATATAAAAAATAAACCAAACAAAGTATTGCAAGTCTGAGTTCTTAACGGATGACCTAATAGACTTACCGCTTCTTCAACAGGTTCAATAAACGCTTCAGAAAGCTGATTCTTCAGCGGAAGTTTGTCTTGTTCTAGAGAATCGGAAGAACCGCGACTGTTGGGATCGCTGCAATTCAACTCGAGTTCTCTGAAATGTTCACAAAAATGAAGCTTTTTCAATTGTTTCACTATTCATAGTTTACCACCTTCACATAATTAACTAACTTTACGTTATAGATAAACAACTTTACTTGTGCCACGTTCATTTTTAGAAACTCTATACAAAAGAAAATCACACGTGTTTTAATATTTATCTGAAACATGGAAATGATACACCTAGGAAACTTTTGAAAAGGGAATATCATTCATTTGTAGTTGTATAAAACACGGGCGAAAATAACTATGAGACTGTGAAAGGGGAGTACAACTGCGTAACACTTTTTGAAGAGCCAGCACAAAGTATCAAACTTATTCTCCATTTTCTATAGGATCATAAGAATGGAGTTTTGATCACATACATAAGCCTGTATTTTGTGAGATGCAAAATAAATAGAAATTTCGACATTTCTGTGGTTCGATTTCTTTAAGTTGCAGATTGTCACATATAAATATGTACATTCACATACAAATACAAGTTTTATTTCCCTCCTTCTGCACACACGCACACATACTTTTAATAGCGATTTGCGCCCTTGGCGACAAAAATTCTAAATTCACATGGCAGCGCCAAAGAGGGGGACTTGTGTGTGCACATGGCGATAAAAAGAGTTACGTAATTACTGATAATATCAGTGCATACGATAAGATTACTACATCGTTCATATATATAAAAGTAGAAATTAATTTTCACAAGAAGCACAAAGTGTCATTTGATGTAATTAATGGTTTTATCTGTTAAAATAAATAACACGAAGCTGTGAAATAGATACTTGCGTTCTACAGGACTACATCTATTATCTCACAAACAGTTGTGTCAAAACTTTGTGTTGTTAAATTGGTAACTCATGAAAAGCAAATGATGAATCAAGTAAAATAAGTAAGAACGAACTTCACATAATTAAACACAAATAACACTTACTTGTTTGTAAATTTGGGTGAAAGACCCCCCAAGCTTGCCATAGCACGGTCCCTCTCGATCTTCATATCCTGACACTGACGCATGGCCTTATCCCGTTCCTCCCTGGCCTGAGCGTTCTCACGGAGGACAGAGTTCCGCTCCCGTAGGGCAAGCTCTAAGCCTAATTTGAGAGCTTGAGAGGCAGCCTTATCTTCGTTCAAGGAATCTATGAAAAAAAAGAAAGAATATATATTTATATGGTCAGCATTGAAAAAACAGATTTTGTTGTCAAACTGAAACTATCCAATGTTCGCCGACCCGTCGAGAAGCAGTCAGCCTGTAATTTTAAAATGGTTGGGTGTAGCCCAGGGGTTGTTAGCATGCCGGACTGTGGATCTGAGGTTCATTGGTTTGTACCTTATTCCCAAAAAACAAATCGCGCTGTACATTACGAGGACATTAAAAGGGTGACGGTCAAAGCCCACTATTCGGTTTGACAAAAGGAGTCAGAAAGTTGGTAGTGGGTGATGTTCACTAATTGCTTTTCTTCTAGTCTATCATTTCAAAATCACGTACGTTTAATGCAGATTTAATCGAGATTCGATAAACAAAATAACATAACTACGGCTGTAAATTTTGTTTGTTTGAAGTTAAGCACAAAGTTACACAATGGGTTATCTGTGCTCTGCCCACCATGGTTATCAAAACCTGGTTTTCAGCACTATAAATTTTTATACATTCCACTGCACCACTGAGGGTCTTTATGTCTGCAAGATAAATCTGTTAGTTCTCTGTTATAGTTCACAGATGGTATTTTCAATAGGAATGATTATCCAATTATCTGAAATCATTACATCACCAAACTTTTGGAAACTCACTATATTAACAAAACACTTATAAACAAACACAAATCTATCTATATGTTAACTACATATAACCTAACCTTGCTCAAGTGGAAATGGTTTTAAGTCAAAAGCCCATTGTTGTGTTTACACGGATGACTTGATGCTGGTGGATGGTGGTTCTGGTTCAGGCAAAGTGGTGTCATCACTCTGAGAAGACTTTCTTACAATGTCATCTGCAATTCGTTGCTTCCAACCCTTTTCAAGCTCTTCTGTGGCTGAAGCATTTTTTTTCCTATCTGCAAGCTGTGCAGCAGTAAAACTTCATTTCTAGTTCTCTGACAGATGTACCATCAACTCACTCAATGGAATGTCTTCTTTCTTGCCATCTTGAGGAACTGAGGAAATTTCTTCATTCACTTTGATTTCAGAGAAGCGGAAGCACTTCTATATAATTAATGGCTTCGAATACTTCTGTAACCCAGTAACAGGCATCAAACACGTTCACTTCTTTAGCAAAGATGTTGGCTTCTGTTGCACTTTTCAGTTTTGTTAGGACAGCCCGAAGAAATCGTTTTCTATAAAAGGATCGAGATGCAATTAGGAGAGAAGAACAAAATACGGGTGTTCGTGAGTTACACGTTGTTATGATACAGAATATTGCCAACATGATAACGTTCCGGCTTTGCCAAAGCATCTTTTGGTCGAAGGATTTCAGCCATTCCTTGTAAAGACTGTTGGTCATTGATGCCTTTTCATTACATCAAGGAGGACTCTTTACTTTGCGTTAGGAAAACAATGAGGATTTTCGAGATGACCAATGACCAATCGCTTTTTAAACTTTCCCAGTGCACTAGCATGTAATGCAACCGTAACGTGATCTTTACTTTTTCTGCCTCAGACCCGCTGGTCACCACATGCATCAAGTGAAAGCTCTGGCAATGTGCGATAAATACAGCATGTTTCATCTATGTTGTAAATGTCTTTTTTCTGATAACCTTCAATCAAAGATGGAAGACAATGTCTCAGTTGGCTCTTGATTTCTTTCTTGAAAGAAGTGTAGTGCTGATAAAATGTCTGTTTTTAAAATTACTGAGCCAACCATTTGATGCTTTGTATTCAGTGATATCAAAATCTGCTGCATATTTGAGCGCCATATTTTGAATATTTTTTCTCCAATGTTGAACTCTTCTGCTAGTTTACGTTGACTCAGTTTTGAACTTTCGTAACATTTGATCAACTCGATTTTCTTTTCAACTGATAACTCAGTTTTCTTAACTTTTGACATCTTGACACTAGGAAGACACAAAATTTCAACAGACAAAAATTCGATGTGGAATTATCAGATGTAACTGAAAGTCCGCCATTTTATACCTTATCTGAGAGCATGCATGCAGGGAAAATCGCGAGATTAGGAGGTCTCAGAGGGTGGATTAGTTGGATTGTCTTTTTCGCAAATTTCAAAGTTTATCTTTTCAGAGTTTAAACTGCTAAACATTTCAGATTTCTTTTCTGTATTTATTTGACTGTCAACCACTGAAGTACTAAATGTACTGAAAACAAAGCAACAAATCACCGCTTGAGTCATTAGACTGTTTATGTGACACTGTGATATAATACTCTTCAGAACAACAACTCACACACACAGAAATAAGCCAACTTGGTCCCTGCTACGAGAATACAATGCGAAATTTATCAGCTTATGTATCCTACAATATTTACAACAAGAATTCCCCAGAGTAAGAAGGTTGCACTCTGAATCTGTGCAAACGTTTATTATAGTCTGAAAAATATTTGTGCACACAGTTACAAAAATCCCATTTCCCTTTTACCAAACTTATTCATCAAGCAGTAAGATGACGAGAAAACCTACTTGTAGAGAAAAATATATATATAAAAACGGCTGGTATGAGTAGAGAAAATTCCATGTAAAGGAGCGAATCTCATGATGACCGAAGAAGGTCGAAACGTTGTTTGCTCCTCTACATAGAATTTTCTCAATCTATACCAGCCGTTTTTACGTATACAGTAAGAACTTTATTCACAAGTGGTTACACTTTAGTTATCTTTATTAAAATATAGAAGAACAAATACAAAATACTTTGAAAAACAAATATTTTATTATTTAGTGTTATAGATAATAGTAAAGTTACTGAATAAACTTTTGAAAATAATTCTCTAAACGATCATAACATGCGCATTGTAACCTGCCAGCAGAAAAACTGTGAATTAATTAACTACCCGCTTCAACGAGTACCCATATAGAGGAGACTAATTACACTACCTTTATTCTAAAATATCTAGGTGCACGTTACTTAACTATTCAGCATTCAACAGAAAAAATAATAATGAAAAATCAAATTAAAATTAACTATTTAACATATTTAAAGAGAGTAACTGTCATTATTTTTTCAGTTTTCATACTGACCAAACGCCTCCTAGCGGCACAGTAGAATATTTGACTCGCAGTGCTATAAAGAAACAACTCTTATTTGACAACTGTTAAAAATTTCTATTATACTGATTCAGAAAAATGAAATTTTTATATTTCAATAAGTAACAGTACAGACTAGGCCCGACGACTAAGGCACTCGACTCGTAATCTGAGGGTCACGGATTTGAATCCCCGTTACACCAAACACGCTCGACCTTTCAGCCGTGTAGGCGTTATAATGCGACGGTCAATTCCACTATTCGTTGATAAAAGAGTAGCCCAAGCAGTGGGTGGTGATAACAAGCTACCTTCCTCTAGTCTTACACTGCCAAAATATGGACGGATAGCGCAGATCGCCCTCAAGTAGCTTTACGCGAAATTTCATAAAACAAACAGTACAGACTGAAAATCAATTCTTAAATTATCATGAAACCAACTTGAACAAAAAGGACTGAATCTGTAAGTCTCATTTCATCCTATAGAGAGTTAGCTGGTTGGTTGGTGTGTGTGTGTGTTTTCATATAGCAAACCTACATCGGACTATCTGCCGAGTCCACTGAGGAGAGTTGAACCCCTGATTTTAGCGTTGGAAATCCGAAGACTTACCGCTGTATCAATGGGGGATACGTTGGTTGTTGCTACGCAGTGGGGTATATGTGCCGCTGCCAACCACAGGTAACGAAACCCAGTTGTTAGTAGTTCGCAAAATTATCGCTAGCCATGGGTGCACACCAAACCGTTTTAATTTCAATTTCTAAGTACATATTAACAAATTTATATATATTATGTGAATTACATTTGAGACATTAACGTATAACATATAAGAACACATTTCAGTAGCTTTTAAACTCATTTCGTTCTATACTTGTGTTCTGTACATTTGTAGGTTTGACAAAACGACGTAGAAGAATTTTCGTGTAGGTTTGGTACATGCACCACTGGGATTATGTGAAGCCAATACCGGTGATGAACGTAAAAATCGTAATACGTCTAGTCTGACCACTACTACTGACACTTACATTGTTTCCTTCGCTTCAAAGTGACAACAATCACACCAAATATTTTTCAGTTGTGCCATAAAAAAAAAACCAGTTACATCCTTCCCATTAATGGATAAGTGTTAAAGATACAACTTTTTGCTATTTTTTTCATTTTTTCACTTTTTAATAAGAGGTATGGATTTGTACTTTAGAAAAAAAATATTTGAAAAAGTGGTACTCGATTCTGAAAAGTTTAAAAGCTACTGATCTAGATAGCCATCCGTGGTCTAAAAGTTGTTCACATAATCCTGAAGAAAGGTAGGTTAATGATGTTTAAAACACGCTCACATCTCAAGAGACCGTAACGCGTAATGTATAGACAGAATGTGTTCAATAAGTAATTGATTTCTAATAAGATAGATTTTTGAACATAAATTGTATAGATAAGTTTAAAAATCATGAAATGAAGGAAATGTAAATTGAAAGACAATAACGATTCAAATTGAAATAAAGAGTGATAAACATTTACCGTCAATGTATTTTTATCTTTATATTTCGGCACGTTGATTTTTTCAGTGCAAATAACAAAGTTTCATTCATTCTAAGCCCAAAGCTAGAGTTTCAGCTATTAAGAGCAAAACTTATCATTTCGTTCATCAGGGACAATTCTTGTTTTGCACGCAACTGCTTCATTAATAAAATAAATGTATGCAAATTACAAACAACTTCTGTATTCTACACAAAGTTCTTTAAGATATAAAGAGCATTAAATCAGCATCAACTTTATTAACTGTGGTATCTTGCTGCCCCCTTCTCCGTTTTTCATTTGAGTGACGAGATGTAATACACAGGTGCGAATTACAGTGTTGTGCGTTTTAGTAATTACTTACTATTTGCATTGGCAAAAATACATGAAAACGCTTAATTTAGTATTATTTACTACTCGAATCGATCGTTCCCAAACCAAAGAGATAATCTGTGCTCCCCTATGGAGTACTTTTCACACTTCGGGATACGAAACGCTGAAAAAAAACCGTATTCATTTCTGAAATAGATGTAATTGTTTTACCAAAATGCCTGGGGACACCACTTAAACCCATAACATGATCCAGTCAACTTACAGCTGCAGAAATTCAACATATATATATACAGATCAACATTAACAATACATAGTCATACGGAACTAATATAAAAGATTATAGTCAGCTTTATAAGTTCAGATCCATACTTGAGTTAATCGCAAATCTTGAAGACGGGTCATCCACTGTACGCGAGATCACTCAACAATATAGGTAACTTAACAGCGTAACATCTAAGAACAATCTAAAGTGTTGTGGAAATACAACAAGCACTCACTTAGTAGAATTTAATAAAGAACTTTTCCAATAATTTCAATACACTGAATATGGCCATAAATACGTATACCTCATCTGATGTGATGCGATTATCGCTAATGTATTTTGGAAAATATCACTTGCGAAATTTATACTCTCTCAGCATCGTTTTGCTTTAACAGCACTCGAATATTGACGCCTCATCACGAAGTTTCTATACAAATAAGGTGTGCTTCATGCAGTTTGGAAGCGATGACTAAATATGGGTCTGGAGATAGAACGACATACAGTTTAACGTGATTTTCGTGGAATATTATGATGTGGTTTAAAATATTAGCATTGGGCGTGGAACTTGTTTGCAAATTTTTTTGCACGTTTCAACGCCTATACATACAAATGAGCCTAAAATATACTTATTCATGTTTCAAAAGCAAAGGTAGATATTTCTTGTCAGTCAGTTAATGCGAAATTTTAAAAGAATAACAATCCATGTCACAAATACATACGTCCACTAAAAACACGAGAACTCATGTGGATTGGTACAAGTTTTTTTAGTGCAATTTTTTCTTCTTGTGGTTTCAAGAGTTTGGCCAGTTGATGAAGAAGAAAAGGCTATATGTTCAAAAACATTCTGTAGAATTAAGGTCTGTAGTATTTGTGAACCATTCCAAAAGGCTTATTGCTCCCTTAAAACCAAACTGTGGACGTATATATTTGTGGCATGAATTGTTATTCTTTTAAAATCTCACACTGACTGACTGACGAGAAATCTGAACATACGTAACGGAAAAGCACTATTAGCAATTCTATGAAATACCTATTGGGTGTTTGAACTTCGCGCAAAGCTGCACGAAAACTATCTGTGCTAGCTAGCTCACCCTAATTTAGCAATAAAAGACTAGAGGGAAGGCAACTAATCATTACTATCCAACTATTACCTTGGAATACTCTTTTACCAACCAAAAGTGGGATTGGTCATTACATTATAACGTCTCTACAGCTGAAAGGTCAAGCACATTTGGTGGGACGGGGATTCGAACCAGGGATCCTGAGACTGCGAGTCGAAAGCACTAACCACTTGTGATGTTAAAAGTTTTATGCAGGTACAAAGGCCATAATTGTTATACTAAATACAGTATTAAATGGCATAATAAGTGGCGTGTAGCCCTTAAACCTTCCAAGATCAAGCTGTAGCCTTTCTCAGGAAAATCAATGAAAGAACAAATAAGCTTTGTAACCGTAATTTCGCTCATAATAATTCAAATATAACTTTCTCTAAATCTGTCACATTTGTTAGGATAACACTAAAATTAATTATTAAATTGATCCCTACACCTGTCATCGTTTAGGAATTAAAAAAACTGTAGCAGTAAAAAACATACAAATACGATTTATAAAGTATATATAAGATCTCTTTTTATATGTGGTAACGCGATTCTCTGTAATATGTCTACCTATCAAATGAATAGAATTCAAAATCTCTAAAACCAAACGTTCAAACTGCTTACAGATTATTCAAATACAAAGACACCCCCAACCCTACACCTTAATAAATTTAATGACTACCAACAACTAAAGAATACGCCACCAAAACTAACTCCTTAACCCGTAAATTTTCATAGCTAAATGTTGAGACAGACCTCGTGGAATATCGTCGAATACATAACATTCACGAGGAAGTCATGTTAGTGTGCACAAGTTCATAAAAAAGGTTGCACTTGTGATAAACCATGTTCAGGCAGATCGTCGATACCTACCAAACAAACCACTGAAGTCGACCATGACATTTGCAGAACAATTTAACACAAGTGCACGTTGTGTGGCACAATGTCTGGATTTACCAATTTCAAATGTTGGTAAGGCTATTCAACCAATGTTGCGAACATTTCCTTACAAGTTACACACTGTATCATATTTATTCACTGAAGGAAGCTGACTTAACCCGACGTGTTGATTTGACATTGTGGTTCTTGACAAGACTGGAAGTCAATAACCAGAGGTTCACCAATACATATGGATTGATGGAGCACACTTCACCCTTTCTATACGTATCAATATACGCAACTGCACTCTTTGCATGGGTAGTTTTGCAGTTGACTTTGCTACTAAAACGTATTTTTATTAAAAAAGAAAATCAACACCAGTTCTGCAATCTTAATGCTGCATGGTAGCGATACACGCTACGGTTTTCGTGTAACTATCTACATAATGGTAACCAGGAAAAATACGTCCTGCAGGAGCAGAATCTTTTCATGTCACTTTCTTGGTAAATGATCACCTCGTTTCCCGGATCTGAGCAATAGTCGATGTTTGGTTGTGGGGGGTTTTTGAGGTCATGCGTGTATCATATTAAGCCTTGCATAATTCTAGACCTAAAGGATGTAACTGTTAGGGAAGTATCCAGCGCATCATACCAGAGGTTTGTTGCTGTTATAACGTCTACTGCAACACGGTTGCAATGCAGTCTGGACATTCAATGGAGGAGCAAATTGCGAACAGATGTTGAAATTGACAAGAACAGAAGTTATAGTGGTGTCCCTGGTGGTAACATATGACAAGTGTGACATTTTCTTTGACATGATATCTTTAGTACCCCCGTGCAATTTCACTTTGTTATACCTTTCCGTTTTATATATATTGACACGCTGCACTTAAGAAAGTTTATTTACAATAATCTCGAATAAAATAACCAACACTGTCATCAGTAAGCTGTATTGAAAGATAGTTATTTGTCTGGCTTATGCCCCCCAGTGGCTCAGCGGTATGTCTGCGGACTTACACGCTAAAATCCGGGTTTCGATACCCGTGGTGGGCAAAGTACAGATAGCCCATTGTGTAGCTTTGTGCTTAATTAAAAAAAAACAAAAAAAAGTCTGGCTTATATGAGTAAGAAATAAAAACAAAGAAATACGTAGTTAAAAGACACCATAATTCTTTACTTACTTATTCACTATATGTATATGAATTTTTTTATTCAATTCACAATTTCACCCTACTTCGCTCCTCCCTGGGAAAATTTTTGCAGACACCCATGATAACCTGTATAGTTTGGCACCATGGGCAAAAGCGAAATTAAATAAAATGAAATACTTACATTTCCTTCTACAACACACATGAATTGGAGACGAATGACGCCCAAAATCAAAGTATATAGTAGTTATATTTAAAAGGAACCTACTTGTATTCTAAGGTTAGCGTCACCTGTAAATAAGCTAAGAAAATTTTGACGCAAGCTAACGAGAAATACCAATAAAATGTGAACTGATGACAGACAATCTCTGTGGAAGCAGAAATCACAAATCAGTAGAAATTAACCATTTGTTATGCTCCAAACATCTCTTCAGTAGTCGCGCAGGTGAATAATATTAATTAAAAAAAAACATAGACGTAAACGAGGTCATATTACCTATACCATCCTGACCACAAATTACCATTCACTTTCAGCAGTAAGCTGTATAGAAAGATAGTTGTTTGTATGGCTTATCTGAGTAAGAAATAAAAGCAATGAAATACACAGTTAAAATACACACCACTACCTACAAGAGTAGCTTATCTTCTGTATTAATAATTCTAGAGCATGAAATAAAAACATACCTATAATAGATATGAAGAGAACAAAATTAATAATGAATAACACACTAAAATTAATTTGTATAGATAAAAAATAACAAACAGGAGGGATTCTTTAATAGCCGAAAAACTTGAAAAATCTTTTAGGCAGGATTAGAGAGAATTAATCTGTGAGATCTTCATTTCTCTTTTTATGAGCTATACTTTTGAGCACCAGTAATACCAGGGGTAGATCGCGCGTACACTTGATTCGATTTTTTTATTCATCAGGGTCTTTACCAGTCTATCCTCAAAATGAAATTCTTTTAGGTAGGTTTAAAATAAATTAAGCTATGAGATCTTGAGCGTAGTCAAATACATCAGTCGGAAGGGTTTGACCTCCTGAGCTTAAAACTGTAATTAGACCTTATATCAGTCAAGAAATAACGCAGCTATGACCTAAAAGATGGCACTCGAAAATAACAACTTAGAGCCATATGATCCGTTAAACCTCGGCTGTAGAAAATAAAATTGGAGTGTTTGTTTTTGAATTTCGCGCAAAACTACACGAGGGCTATCTGCGCTATCCTTAATATAGCAGAGTAAGACTAGAGGGAAGGCAGCTAGTCATCACCACCCACCGCCAACTCTTGAGCTACTATTTTAACAACGAATATTGGAATTAACCGTAACATAATAATGCCTCCACGGCTGAAAGAGCAAGCATATTTGATGTGACGAGGATTCAAACTCGCAACCCTCCTATGACGAGTCGAGAACCTTAACCACCTGGCCATGCCAGACCAAAATTGGAATGAAATATTTGTAAAATAACTTTTGAAGTTTTTTTAAAAAAACATAAAAAATTACTCAATTTTTAACTTGTGAGATTCGTTAAACATTTCCCAGTCGCAAATGTTTCGGACTGTGGAACTAAACGTTCAATGCTCACGCCCCGTTAACGCACCGGACGTGGATGTGTTATAAAAATAACAATCAAATTCCACTATTCGTTGAGACAAGACTAACTCAAAAGCTGGTGTTTTTAACGTTAAGAATGTCTATCACAAATATGTCGAGAGTAACTTTGCGCAATATCCAACAAACAAACGTCTATCGCTTAACCCTGCAATTAAAGATGTTCCATTACTAGTGGGATATACAAACAGCAGCAGTTTGATAAAACTGTGGCATTTTCATTTGTATAATACTCTCAACAATCTCATTCAATTTCACTTTGCTATACCTTTTCGTTATATACATATATATATATATATATATATATATATTGATACGCTGTGCGTACGAAAGTTTATTTACAATCATCTCAAATAAAATAACCTGCATGCATTCGAGTAGTGGTTAGTGGGATTTATTACAATAACTATACTACTTTTCTATAATTTTTGAGACTCATTATTAGATAGTCTGTAACTACAAAAGTCACAAGCAATATGGTGCACAAGTATTTATTAAATTGTATTCAAAAAGTATATGATGTCCCTGAACCTCCATCAGTAATTACAAAGTCTGAAACCAAGACAGGAAATATTGACCATTAGTTAATGGATGGATTGAAAGTTATTCCAATAAAGTTAAGGTTAACTAAAGAACTGAGAAACTGTATCGTCGAAAAAATATATAAAAAACATGAATTTTGGATATATGAAATTTGCTTCTCAATTAACAGAAACACTGAGTTCGGAGTGTTTGTTTGTGTTTTATTTAAGCAAAAAGTTACACAGTATCGAAACCCGGTTTCAGTGTTATACGTCTTCAGATATGCTACTGTGCTACTGGGGTCAAGATTTCGAAGGGCGTCATGCTCTGATTTAAGTAGTTGGTGAGGACTAGAGGGTTTTAATCAGGCAACGCCGGAAAAATACGGTCCTTCTTAAAATAAACTAAACGTATTCTGTTTAGTTCAATACAAAATTCTAACCAACTTGCAAGTTTCAATGTCAAACTCGTATATGTTTGCTGCATATTCTATAATCTATACACTCAGATTCGCAAAAATTTGTGAAAAAAAACTGCCAAGTTGACCAAATAAACATCGGTTAATTTTATTTCACATACACATAACAATAGAGGATTACTTTCTAAACAATCCCATGACCAAATGGTTAAGACTCTCGACTAATAATCTCATGGTCGCGGGTTCTAATTTCCATCACACCAAACATGCTCACCCTTTCAGACGTGGGGCGTTATAATGTGAGGATCAATTCCTCTATTCGTTGGTAAAAGAGTAGCCCTAGAATTGGCGATGTGTGATGATGACTAGCTGATTCCCACTAGTCTTACACTGCTAAATTAGGAACCCAGCGCAATTAGCGCTCGTATAGCTTTGCGCGAAGTTCAAAAACAAATTTAGCAGTGTAAGAAATGTACATTTCTTAGTCAAAACATATTCTGTATAATTTTAAGGTAATATTTCGGGGGAAGAGGGTCATCATACTTAAGAACTCTTCCTTCCCTGGCTAAACATATTCTATATAGTTTTAACGGATTTTTCTTTTTTTTGGAAGGGGGAGTTATCATACTTAAGTATATGTCTTGGCAAAACTTATTGTACTGTTAAAATAGTAATTTTCGGGTTGTTAGTACAAATGGCCGTTACATTGTTGAATGATTAACGAAAACAATAGAATTTAACTAAACCTAATTTATCTGTACCTCTAAGACGCACCTTTTCTTCACTTATTTCGTCGGTCTCAAAGAAATTCTTAAAC
The DNA here is from genome assembly GCA_011833715.1 of Carcinoscorpius rotundicauda. NCBI lineage: Eukaryota > Metazoa > Arthropoda > Merostomata > Xiphosura > Limulidae > Carcinoscorpius > Carcinoscorpius rotundicauda. The sequence continues at coordinate 42,083,160 of CM022396.1, read as the reverse complement.
ACCGCATTTTCAGCAAAAATTACACAGATAAATCTAATGCTATGATGAACAAAAATACGGGTGTACTCTGCAAGAGGCTTAAAACACAAAAATACGGGTGTCTTAAAACACAACTCTTTAAGTCTTTTCATAGATCAGTAAGAGAATAGTTAGTGATTCAAAACAATCAATCCCAGCAGCACAGCTTAGCAAAGTTATGCAAAATAGAAAGTTTGTGAAATAAATTTTAATCTGTTTTCTAGAACAGAAACAGTTGAAAGGACGGACTGGAGAATTATCTAAAATTCACTTTGTTGGTTTGGTACGCGCCAATTTTGAAAAGTTTAGGTACTAATACAAGCGTGGTAAGACTCCTGATAAAAACATGATTTTCGTCAGTACGCGTCTATACAGCTGTTGTGTTCTACACCGAAGTAAGATAGTAAGGGAGAAATAATGGTATAATTGTTTCGAATATTCGTGGACAGCTACACAAGAGCTGTCTGCGCTAGCTAACCCTGCCTAATCTTCAACTGACAGACTTCAGAGAGGACAGCTAGTCAACAGCACCTATCACCAAATGTTGAATTACCGTAACAAATAGTAGGATTTGTTCGTTACCCTTATAACGCACCCACGGCTCCAAAATGCGGAATGTAATTTAATAGCAACTAAACACAATCCAAGAACCCCCAGGTTCACAGACCATCACGGCGTTTTTAAGAAACAGTTTTAGAAATGACAACTTTTTATACATACCAATGTTGAGCTTAGCTGGGTCTTTCTTGGTTAACCATCCTAATAACACTTCTATTGGATAACTAAAGTGATTCATGTCTTTAAAGCACGTCAGTTCTGAAATAAATCTTGTCATTTAACTATGTGGTATCGATGAAAGGTTGCATAAAAAAATTTACTTTTCAGTTTATAAATTAAAGCCCAGGCAAATTTCTCAGCCTTATTCAACGCTGGAAACGGCACATATTCTCATATACGATGTTTTCTCTATCTTTAGCATGGGTATAATCATTCGTTTTATTCCTCGGTCGTTATGACAACGAGATTTTTGTTTGTTTGTTTGTTTTTGAAATTGATTCATGGACTAATTTATTTATCACTCGCTTTATATTATCACAGCTTTCATTCTACACCTCATGATTTATATATATTTTCTCTATATATATCTTCCTTTAGAGCAAACCGAAAGAATGCAGTATTCGTGGGTTAATTAAATGTTGCACGTAACACGTAAAAGTTCGCGACATTTCTACGAGTCTGTCGGCGCACTATATAATACCTGAGTCAAGTACAGCTTTCATTTGGGGAATCTCGGTATGACTGTAATTGTACGTCTTGTGGCTTCTATATAAGACAGCTATTTTTATCAGTTTCGTCACATTGAAGCTAAGCGTGTTGCAGAGATTACTTCATTGAATTTTTATCCATAATCGGTAAACTCGTCAAGAAATCACGTGATAAGTTAGTATGAAATCACCATCCTTTGCAGAATGTTAGGAGCGAAAACTGGTTAAACTACAACTATAAAAGGTATTAGCAGTGATATCATGCGCCTACTGAACAGTCTGAAAGGAAAACCTAATTTATTTAAAACAACACCCATTCTATCTTACTCAGACTTTAAATATGCTATTTTTTATTTTTTAAAATTCAAAATAACTACAAGGTTTCTGTGTACTTGCTGAACCACGTGATAAAACTTCGTTTAGAGTATTCAGTCGCTATAACAACACGCCTCTTTTTCCTTTTTACGCAGAAAGCAATATTCTTTCATTATATTGACAAGTACTTTACTTCATCGGAGAGCTGAATAAGGTAGTGTGTGCCTTGCACATATTAAATTAAAAGATATAATTACTTATACGCTGCTCTAATTCTATTATATAGTCAAGTAAACGGATACACGTGGGCCGTCGCTGAATTTACACACAGAGAAAATTAGAATGAATGATTGAGTTTTGTTGTTTCGAACTATTCATATGCGTGAGAAAAAACACAATATTAAATTAAAGGTGGCTGAAGCTGAATGCCCACAGCACCCATCAGCACAAAGACTCCACGCTCTATTTGTATGTTCTAAAAACCGTTCGTTGAAGCAAACAAAAATGTTACATTAAGGGGCCATTGATTTACATTGTTAATAAAATATACCCTCCCCAGGGAGAAAGAAAAACACGCACAGAGTAACCTTTTATTTCTATGTTTATATATTGTCACAATAAAACACTGCACTTATTTCAATCTAAATTTAAACGCATGAACTTAACACACTTTAGTCTTAGAAAGTAGAGTAAGAGTAGAAAGTCCTGACGAACTGACAATAGTAAAAACATTTACTAGTAGTTACTCTTCTTGACCAAAGCAGATAATGAATCTTAAACACTTTACGGTCTTGGATCAAACAATGGATAAATACAACTTAATTATAAAATATCTATTAGTTTTTACATAGCATTGTGGAGTTTATAAACCAGTAAATATGTTTTCTTATAAAAATAAACATCATATACCAAAAGTTTACTACAGTGACCTAAAATCAAAGCAACCGCTGATTTGAATACCTATGGCTATGCTATTATTTCGTTAATAAATATAATTAACATATTTATAAGCATATAGAAGAAACTAATACATAATAATGTATTCTGATAAACATTTTCTTAATTAAGAAAGTTAAAAATACTTTATGATATAGTCTAATATATATATATATATAGTCTAATATAATATAACAACTGATTTGCACTTTTAGCTCAGTATTTGCATTTGTGACTAAACAAATTCCCCTAAATTGGCTGACCCTCGAGAGAAATTATTGGATTTATGACTGAAATTATCGTTAATAGCGCAACATGCGCAAGAAAAGTATAATAAATTAGTTACACTGACGGCCAATCGAATATCTAGATGTATATGTGTAATTAGCTTAACAACAGCCATGTATCGGGCGACTGCTGTTGACTGTTTACTCTTCTTTGCTGGGCAGTTGAAACTAGGTTTTTGTAACCTGGCAGATGTTGCAGTTCAGATTTAATAAATTAGTTACACTGACGGCCAATCGAATATCTAGATGTATATGTGTAACACACTGACTAAGACATGCAAAATTTTACTTCATGAGGTCACTTAACTTTTGTTACACTTTGCACAGTTTGCAGCAAAAAAAAACTATTATGATGTATGTGTCGAACATTAAAAATTGAAGAGTCTTGAAAACCAGGTATATGTGACAAAAACCACATTAGACTGTAGACCTTATATTTGTCTCATATTTCTCTTTAATTTGTTTTATGTGAATTTCAAATGAGTAGTGTATACAAGTGACGTTTCAAACCTATCGCTGATACTGGGAGTAGTTGTTACACAACGAAGGATTTACTCTCGATACCAGAGCCAGTCACTATCCAGCAGAAGATTTACTCTCACAACCAGGAGGCGTCAACGAAGGCGGGCTATAGCAGGCAATATAATTACATCTGGTACTATATTTATATTTGGATTACACGAATTAGAATTGCAATGTAGAACGCTTAAAACTGATCTGTATAAATGAAAGAGTGAAAGCATACTAGCGTGATTTGTATCATAAATAATGGGCTTAAAGACTGTTGTTGATCTTTCATTCAACAGTGGTTAACGTGCCGGTCTTAAAATAATCAACACATTTATTTATAGGTATGTTATAAGAGTGACGGTTAATCCCAGTGTTAGCTTAACAACAGCCATGTATCGGGCGACTGCTTTTGACTGTTTACTCTTCTTTGCTGGGCAGTTGAAACTAGGTTTTTGTAACCTGGCAGATGTTGCAGTTCAGATTTAAATTACAAAACAACCTTCAACAGCACTTAAAATAATAATGATAAGCAAATATTTTACTGAAGTTAGAAGAAGGAAATAAAAACAAAGAAATACATAAAGGATTTTAAAAAAAAAAAACATAGCTACTTGATTGAGCATTCCGTCTCTGCTATAGGTATGCGTATATACATATACAATCAATAATTTCATATATAACATCACAGAATCAGTCTATGATTGAAAGCAAATTTGTATATGACTGGAATGTTGTCTACAAGACGTATAATAGTGGCTTTCGTGAAGAGGTTGCATTTATCTCTATAACACTCTTGTCCACAAGTCACTCAGAGAAACTTAAAACAAGGTGAATTATCACATACATACAAAATATGTGAAAAATACAATGTGGTAGGAACACGGATAAGAAGAAAACGGGGGTAGAATAACATTCTACACGCGTGTTTGTGTCTTATTGTAATTGATAACAAAACAAATTCTGAGCCCGCAAAATCACAAGGTTTATTACCAAATATAGGGATAAATTTCCATATCTAGCCACTAAACCCCTGATTTGTGACTACATAGATTAAAAAAGTCCTGGGTCTCTCGTTGCAATTCAGTTGAGGTGTCATGATTTGCAAATGCTGGGAGCACTTAAAATCTACCTCTTCTGGGAGTGTAATATAACAAGAATTTCCGATAGGAAGTTCACTATTTTACTATTAAAACCATGTAAGGCGCACAGTTTGATATCGCCAAATGAAAGTTTATCTATTTCAGCATTCTATAACAATCACAGTTTTGTTTCTTCCAACAGGAATCTTACCTATTTTGTTATTATAAAACTATGCAAGCTACACAGCTTCAATGTTTCGAAAGGAAAGTTCATCTACTTTATTTACTATTTTAAAACCATTCATTGTTCTTATTTTTCCAATGAGAAGCTCACCTATTTTACTATTATAAAGCTATGCCAGATACACGGCAGTTTTAATGTTTCTGATGGGAAGTTCGCTAATTTTATTATTATAAAATTATGCACAGTTTAACGTTTCAAAGAAACGAATATCTGTAATACTGAACAATATCAATAAAATAAAGATAGACGTGATTCAAACAGAATAAAAAACAGTTGCTTTATAACCAGGTACTAGATGCACAGCGAATGGACAAAAGAAAGTTAAAACTGTTTGTCAAGGGATATAAATAACACAATATCATAATGGTTTGTTGCAGCTACCGAAATAGCCTTTCCTGGAACTGTGATAGCAATGACCTAATTGTTAGCGTGGCAAACTATGAATCTAAGGGTCGTTTTTTTGGCGCCCCAGTCCCACAAAAGTGCGCTTTATATTTGAGGATGTATGTAAGTTTCAGAATGAGGGTCAATTCCACTGTTCTATTAGAACAACTTAAAAGCAGGCGGTAGATACGTGCTCTTAACTAGCTGCCTTACCTTTAGTCTTTTTGTCGAAAGTTAGAGGCAGTTAGTGTTTGCACAGACTCGCGCGAATATTAAAACAAAACAAACAAAAGAAGTGTTTTTGAGAACATTTTGCCGAACAGAAGGCATAGCTAAACGAACGTTATCTGGAAGAAGCGGATCGCTCCAAAACTCTATTTAAACGCTTACAAACGTCCAGACAAATTATTATCGTCCTGTCTGTGATACATTTCAAAAGAGATAGAGTTTATTCAAGATATTTATGGTTTCACAAATTACAGTTACAATGGCTAGTTAAACACTCATGCAATCTAGAGAATGTCAAAGCTAACTTTGAGTGTTGTCAGCCTGACTTTCTGACACCACAACAGCACAAGAACATAACACATCATTCTACGGATTGGGCGTCCATATGAAATGGCTATACCAAGATAAACAATCTAAAATAATGCCCAGGCCAGTCATCTAGCTAATGTATCCGTAAGATGTGTTTCTTTTTAAATTTTGTGCAAAGCTACACGAAGATTAGCTGCGCTAGCTGTCCATAATTAAGCAGTGTAAGACTAGAGGGAAGGCAGATAGTCATCACCACCCACCGCCAACTCTAATAATGCCTCCACGGCTGAAAGAGCAAGCCTATTTGATGTGACGAAGATTCAAACTCGCAAACCTCCTATGACGAGTCCAGCGCCTTAACCACCTGGCCATGCCGGGCCACCTGTAGGATGTGAATATTTTGTACTACAGATGGAAACTGATACCTTACTATTTAATTTCATAATAATTAAAACTTTAACTTTTACACAGGTTGATAAGATTATTTTCATACACACTTGGTTCAAATGTCAAGACTCAAACGCAGGATATAAAGAAGGCGGAAACTTCAGATAAACATCCTGATTGGCCTGGCATGGCCGAGCGCGTTAAGGCGTGCACTCGTAATCCTAGGGTCGCGGGTTCGCGCCCAAGTCGCGCTAAACATGCTCGCCCTCCCAGCCGTGGGGGTGTATAATGTGACGGTCAATCCCACTATTCGTTGGTAAAAGAGTAGCCCAAGAGTTGGCGGTGGGTGGTGATGACTAGCTGCCTTCCCTCTAGTCTTACACTGCTAAATTAGGGACGGCTAGCACAGATAGCCCTCGAGTAGCTTTGTGCGAAATTCCAAAAACAAACAAACATCCTGATTTTTAAACTTTATTTTTATGGTGTTAAATACGCGATGATAGCACAAGCAAGGATAACCTGTAAAACTACAAATACATTATTCTACCATGCTGAGCCGCTAATTTTTCTCCTTTGATATAGTGTCAAAGAATTTTTGTTGGTTTGAATTTCGTGCAGAGCTACCAAGGGGTATCTGTTTCTGAAAAAAATAAAAGAATAATTTTACTTTATATGTTTGTGTTTCATGTGTTTTTCTTACAACAAGGCCACATGGGGCTATCTCCTGTGCCCACCGAGAGGAATCAAACCTCTGATTTTAGTGTTGTAAATCCAGCGGGGGGCTTTATTATATGAGAGATAACATGCTTAAACAAAGCAACGAATTATCATATCTTTATTTTTTTTTCTCTTTCTTTCGCACAGCAGATAGCCCAGTGCGGCTTGGCTATAATAAAACTCACATTCTATCGGTTTTTCGGAGTTTTATAAAAATACAGGTTATTTTCAGAAGTTTCTTTTGGTGACACAAACTTAACTGCTCTTATTAACTTGTAGTTATTGAAAATATTGCTTTATTTATTTATAGTTATATAAATATCACTTTTAAAATTAAGATGGAGTTTATTATAAGAGAGATTCTATACTATTCTATGTATTAAAAGTTAGAGTAAGGCCTATAGTTTTGCATTAGCTGAAACAAGTGATATAGATTAAGAGGCCAACTATTAGAACAACGTGCCCCTATTTAGCGAAGTTTTCTATGCGTGTTTACGATCAACATCAAAGAAAGAATAATATATTTCTTTAATAGTTTTATATATATGTATAATATATTCAGAATAGCTAATATACTTTCGACTATACATAACTACTTGCAAAGTATTAAAAAGATGAATATAAGTTTACATAAACTATCGATACGGTACCTACGTACGTTACATTACTTCGAAGTATGTTGAACGAGCCAATCGGTGTTGAGCCGTTAACGCCTGTCTATAGGACAGAAGTTTCCACACTGAAACGTTTAATCCTATAAATTCCTCTAATAACAATATTGTATACAGTTAATTTAAAACGTAATAAAAACTAAAGAAATATTGAAACTTTTTTCTTCAAATTTTGTACACTTACCTGTTCCCAGACTGTCTAATAGAAAAGTTGTTAACAAGTTTGGACATACACTTTCTAAACAAACACAAAACTCGCGGAATGTCCCTATCCCCTTTTTAGAGATAATATTTACTAATAGTAAAGATTTTTTAAAAGGGTCTTTTTCGTCCCATAAATTCCTTTCTTCATGCTCTGAAAGCAGTCCTCGATGGTATAACACTGGAATTAGTTTTACTAAGTTTAATTCTCCAATTCTATCTTTGTATCTATCGAGCAACTTTACAAACCCGTTTGAGTTCGCCATTTTGAACTTCAAGTCAAATTAAATTATTTTGTAATCTGCTGCCATCTTGTGTTAAGTATTTAACATAAATTATAAAATTCATTTTCCTTTTCCTCAAAATATCAGAGGCTCACATTTGATACTTTTGTAATTTTTGGAAAATTATTTGGTAATGCTATCTCAAGTCAATTTGTTGTTAAGCGTACATTTTAATGAATAAATGTATTGAAGACGACAGTATTGTGACTGTATTTAGATTTGTTTACATAAATATTATGTAAAAAATATGTATTCCATACTAGACTTTCCAAAAACAAATTGCTTCAAATTTGTCGAATGGATATTAAATATAAATTCAAAAAAATTATTTGAACATTGCTTGAGAATAATAAAATCTGTACATAGCAATTTTTGTTCACAAAATGTGCAGGTACTTATATGTGGCAAATATTTATTTAAAAGATATCTCCTATTTGTTTTTCATCAAATAGATCGACTGTTGTTACGCGCAAGGTTACAAACTGAACTATCTATTCTCTCCTCGCCATAGATTTCGAAAACTATTTTAGGAGAGGTAAGTTGGCAGACTGAGCCACTGGGGATGCGGGTGGGGGTGGGAATAATGTTTTGGGAATACGTAGTAATTATATTTTTCATAAGACAGAGCCAACGCCAATAAAGAAAGAATAGCTTAAGTAAAACAGTTAAGCCTCAGAATGTCGAATATGAACTTTAGCTGAGTTGAAGTATTAAATGAGAAAACAAAACACTAATAATTTGATTCTGTTATCACAAAAGCTTGATCGAATACATTTCATTGAATGCTGGTTTGTTGTTTCACTTGATATGTAATAAAAATATTAACAATTAGTATAATCTCTGCGACAACGTCGTGTGCAAATGTTTTATATGTATACAGTAAATGAAAACTTCAGATATTATCAACAAACACGTGGTCAATGTAAATAATAAAAAACAAAGAAAGCTTAGATCAAAAAACAATATTTTTAACTCCATATAGATATCACAATTAGTAGTGTACAATAAATGTGAATTTACACACTATTTATTATTATTCAGGTTATGACGTAAAAAGAAACTATCAGATTAGTAAAGATTATTAAGAAGTTTGGTTGCTTCTGAAGCCCGGGTGGTAACTTAACATTAATCCATGTAAATATGAGAACAAAGTTTCAGAACTAAACAGATATTGCTAAAAGTTTAAGTGGTTTGATTTGATAATTCTAAAACAGTTACATTTGATTATTTAATCAGGAATCGATATGTAGGCATACAAATAGCTTTTTTTCTATTGTTGAATCGATTTAGTTCTTTGAAACACTTTTGACTTCTCGTTATTTTTAAAACTACTATTACGTTTTCTGTCTCACTAATAACTATGTTCCAAAATATTCATAAAATAAATATTTAATTAGATCTAGGTTTTACACTCAGTTAAACAATCATCAGACTTTGTAGTTTTACTTGAGTGGTAATACTGTGTTGATTAGTCACAGCTTACGAAACAAAATCAATCAATTTTGTGTATATCTGTTACATACCAGAGAGGGCGCTAGTACTCTCACGTAAGAATGACACGGACGACCAATACAAAAGTTGTTTGGGTTTTCTTCTCTATAGGTCATTAGAAGCTAGATATGAAGAACTGCTTGGCATAGTTGCTCTATCTACAGTGTATATGCCGCTTTTCAGTTATACAGGGCGTCTCAAAGTTCATTTGTTTGTTTGTTTTTTAATCTCGCGCACAGCTACTCAAGGGCTATCTGCGATAGCCGTCCCTAATTTAGCAGTGTAAGACTAAAGGAAAGACAGATAGTCATCACAACGCACCGCCATCTCTCGGGCTACTCTTCTACCAACGAATAGTGTAACGTTATAACATCCCCACAGTTGAAAGGGTGAGCATGTTTGGTGCGACCGGGTTTCGAATCCGCGCCCCTCGGAATACGAGTCGAATGACTTAACACACTTGGCTATGCCGGGCCATCTCAAAGTTGAACCTCCCAGTGGCACAGTGGTGTGTCTGAAGACTTACACTGTTAAAAACCAGGTTTCGATACTCATGGTGGGCAAAGCACAGAGAGGCAAGGCAGATAGTCATCACAACCCACCGCCAACTCTTGGGCTACACTTCTATCAACGGATAGTGGGATTGATCGTAACATTATAATACCCCAAAGCTTTGTGTAGCTTTGTGCTCAAATACAAAGCAAACAAACTCAAATTCGAATAATAGCGAATAATCTGGATTTCTTATTTTCGTTCATCATAATCTTTCTTCAACAGGCTTAGCTCCTACCTACCTAGTTTTAGCAGTAACTGTACTTTGGTCATTATCTTATGGAGCAAAAAATTATTTACGATTTTTGACTATCTATTTTATTATTACTCTATGAACAATTCATAAAGATTTAGAATACACTCTATGACCTAGTAACAGGTATAAGGAAAAAATGTATTGCAGAGACGCCTGGTGTGGGTATTAAATACTTTAATTAAAATAAATTACAAGAAGAGCATTTCAACTTTCTTAGGCCGTCTTTACTGCAAGTGTGTTTATCTTCATCATGAAGTATAATGAAAATAAAAATATTGCTAAATAAAATAGTTATGTAGAATGTGCTACTGAATTTGAAAAAAGGAGCCAAACGTGCTTTCTTATAGAAAAGCTATCTCAGGTTAGCTGCTGAATACACCAAGGGGAATCGAATCCTGAATTTAGCGTTGTAAATCTGTAGACTTACCTCTGTACCAGTGAGGGAACATAATAAGTTTAGACGTGGACCTGATCCAGCTAATGATCATATAGCAGACAATGCTGTCCCCTCGTTACATGGTGATTAAAATTCCCACCTTAATGACTTCTGATGTAAAAATACCGGTTCACATGGAACATAACTCATGTAAATATTGTAATAACTATTAATTTGGTGTTAATATAGATATTTCCTTTGTTTTTTCTTCAGAAAATCACTGTTAATTTTATTATTAAAACGTTTTCTTCTTTCATTTCTGACCCGGCATTGCCAAGCGCGTTAAGGCGTGCGACTCGTAATCTGAGGGTCACGGATTCGCATTCACGTCGCGCCAAACATGCTCGCCCTCCCAGCCGTGGGAGCGTTATAATGTTACAGTCAATCTCACTATTCGTTGGTAAAAGAGTAGCCCAAGAGTTGGCGGTGGGTGGTGATGACTAGCTGCCTTCCCTCTAGTCTTACACTGCTAAATTAGGGACGGCTAGCACAGATAGCCCTCGAGTAGCCTTGTGCGAAATTTAAAAAAACCCAACAAAAAAACAAATCTTTCATTTCTTCACGGTTATCGATAATATTTTATAAAAAAATTGAAAAATCTATACGTGAAGCTAAAAAGTAATGTATGAATTAGTAAAGTGGATTCTATATAACAAAGAAAAATAAATATATCATTTTATAAATCAATATATGTTAAAAACTAAAAACTTATAATCATTAGGACATAGTAAATCACCTTTGGGTTATTTTAATCTACCTTCTGTTCTGGAGATTTTCTGTTACCTTCTATTTTGTGTCTTTTTACATTGTCTCTAACTAATATGTTGTGATTCGCTGGTGGTTCTGATTTATCTCAAAATATTCTTAACTGTTTCTCATTGTATTCTGTAACAGTAGATGAACCGTTTTTCTATGAGTGAGTACAGCATAATTGCAACGTTCACCGCATGCCATGTTTAAGCTAGATATATCTTGGTTGTTCTCGTACAATTGAAGCAGAAAAATAAATGTGCAGGAATTTACGGTAATTACTCGGAAGTATGCAGCTTGTTCAAACTCATATGGTTTAGTGTAATTAAGTAAGCGAGGAGAGGCCTGCACGTCATCGATGTCATGCAACCTGTTCTAAACGTATCAACAGCATATGTTTCACGCCTGCTTTGCATGATTCATCTCGGAAATTGAACACCTGTGCAACCCGCAAAAAGTAACTCAACAAACATATACATCACCTAGTTTCAGTAGGCTTTAAGGAATTATACTTTACAGAGCCGTCGAACGAACGAGCTGAATGTTACTGGAGGAGATAATGTAGGAGTCGTATCCGAGTTTGTGGCCGAGTGGAGTGTTGAACCTCCTTCAGTCTACAGCTTGTACTTACCTCGTCAAGATCCTAATAAGAGTCTGCAAGCAGATATGTGCTGGCTTTGTTGTTAGAAGAAAAGAACTAGTCCCTAGCCATGTAAATAGAATTGCTCAGTGATTAGTTTATTTAAGGGAAACCAAAGCTGTGTAAATGTCAGAAGAACAATAACACAAAAAGCAAAGTAAAAAAACGAACAAAAACATTAATTGTATCAGGTCAAGCAAAAAAATCGATTGATTTATTTAGTTTGTTCCAATAACAGCTTGGGAAACAGGTTGTGGCTCCGTTTGTAATTTTCGACGGAATCTCCAACTTCCGAGCTCTTCACGACACAGCATTCTGGTAAGATGATGAAATATCCATTGTAAAATTTGTTATACCCTTTACTGTGTTAATAAATTGTTTAGTAGATTTATATAAACAAGGACAGTGCGTTAAGATACTGCTTAATAGGCTTTTGTAAAACGACGAGAGCTGCTAAAATATTGCGTAATTTAAATTCTTGTTGAGATATTGTTTATGTATTATTTGGGGGTTTCAAGCAAATAAAAAAAAAGATTTCAATTAATGTAATTAAGTTCGTAATTCATACAATTTAAATTTTTGGTAAAATTGAGGATAGAATAAATGCCATTTATTTCATGAAACACAACACAGGAGAGAAGTATTAAGTATATTTATGTTCTGTGCATGATGGACCTAGTGAACCTTGAAACAAACTGTTGTGTTTCATGTGTTTTATAACTGAAAAATGTATTTCACTAATTACTTTCTGTGATTGTCTTATTTTGTAGAGACGTCCCCTGAGGAACAGCGTTAAGGTTACGAACTTAAAACGCTAAAATCTAGAGTTCGAATCTCTGAAGCGGACACGACAGATAGTTTAATGTGGCTTTGCTCTAGAAAAAACAAATAAACAATATTGTATTAACATGTTACATTATTTTACCTCTTATCGGTTTGTTACATATAATTTGCTTCATTAAATTATAGGCTAGTTTTTGGCTTTGATCTATATAATAAACTTATTTTGATCTGAAGTTACTGATAACCCGGGTATTTAAATCTTTGTAACAAATCTCTTATTTGACCTTCATATTTTCGTTTAGTATATTTAGTTCACTTTCATGATATTGTGGTAGAATTCCAAGTTAATAGAAGCTAACAGTCGCCAGGTACAGTAGTGTAAAAACATTTTTTTTTGTCTATGAATTGTTTCAAGAATTACAAATGATAAACAAAGTACAAATCTTTTAATGTGTTGATAAGATGAAATGCTTGTCGCTATTTTATTCAAAGTAGTATTAACTTTTTAAAGCAATACAGGATTAAATATGTGTATGTGTATTTATGGAATTTAGAACATGATGTAGAGTTTGATTCACAATTCAAGCCTAACATCTAACTGGCTGATACCAGAAAGAGAGAGTTACAATTTTCTCTTGTTTATCTATGTTGCAATATAAAATAAAAAAGGTTCAGTTTAAAATAGGTTTGACAACAGTTATACTTCTGAATAACACAGACCTAATGTATATATATATATAAATATATATTGGAGTGATAAACGACTGTATAATCGGTAGACAAAATCTTTTAAATGAACTATTTCAGTGTTGGAGAAGCAATAAACGCAGATTCATCATAAAATATTTTATAATGCTCATTATACGAGCAGGACAAAGGCGCCCACCTACCCTAGCTTCTCAGAGGACTTCAAATGGTAATGTCTGTGAACAATTTCTAGATGTGCAGGATTAACAACAAATATGCGCAAATTATATAATATCGTAGAGACCCCAGCTAAAGTGGGGAGACCACGCGAGGTCAGCTTTCTTAGTAACTCCCTCGCTCAAAGCCTTTTGTAAAATGATGCTCTTGAGACAGGATTGTTTGTTTTGAAGCCGTAATCAGATTCTGTGCTCTTATTTTAATATCACAGCAAACACAACTTCACCTAATTTATTAAATTATTAAACATTATCTATGTATGTATACTATGTTCCAAATACATCTCTAATATGTTAAACCTAATTAAAATATATATTACCCCGTATTACGACACCAATGCTTAAGAAGCTGAAAGTTGTATTTCGCTCCAGGAGCTCTATTTCAATAGGAAATAGGCTTAATTTTGATGCATTAATTCTATGAAAATTAAAAAAATGCTACTTGCATTTACCACCAATTTGGTGAAATAGGTCGCTAATATTCGTGTAATGTAGCTCCAAATATGGTGAGATCGTCTTTTCTGTTCCTCAAACAGTATTCTAAACATACTACAAATTAAGATAGGGCCTTCAGAATGGCTAGCGCAAGTTCTTGATGACAGAGTGTTTACCTAAGGTTTTGTTCATTGCATAAGAACATATGAGTTACACAGAATACGATAAACAAAAATAACATCAATATTCCAATTAATCCCATTAATACAATGCTGAAGCTTCCTGAGAATTTCCCACAGAAAAGTTCCTCGGTGGCTTAGTGGTGAGCATGAAGGCTTACAACGCTAAAATTCAGGACTCGATCCCTCTGGATAGCCGATTGTTCAGCTTTGCGCTTTAACAACAACTATTACATAGAAATCAAGAGGTTTGACTGATTTGTTGATCAGCTTTTTAGATTGAATGTTGTAATAGACAAAAAGCGTGAAATTACTTTGCCCCCCAAGTGGCTCAGCGGTATGTCTGCGGATTTACACGCTAAAATCCGGGTTTCGATAACCGTAGTGGGCAGAGCACAGATAGCCCATTGTGCAGCCTTGTGCTTAATTCTAAACAACAAATGAAATTACTTTATATGATGCAACATTTACCCCATCACTAAACATGTTCGCCCTTTCAGCTCTGGGGGCGTGATAATATTACAGTCAATCCCACTGTTTGCTGGCGGTGGGTGGTGATGACAAGCTGCCTTCCTTCTACTCCCACACTTCTAAATTATGGATGGCTAACTCAGATAGCTCTCGTGTAGCTTTGTGCATGCGAAATTTAAAAAAAAAAACAAAAAAAAACTACTAAACTGGATTACTCATTTGTTGTTTTTATTCAGATAAACCGAGGTATAAAAAGAAAATATTAAAGTTTTCATTCATTTGACATGCTTACAAAAACGTTCATCCAATATTTCCTGCAGCACGCATTACCGTTCCAAAAATGTAATATATATATATTTATTCGCATGATAACCTTGAGATTGCATGAACAATTTGGTTTGTTCCTTTCAAAATATCCTCGCAAAACTATTCAAGGGTTCTTTGCGCTAGCCGTCTATATCTTAAACTACAGGGTGGTCGCTAGAAAAGCGGAAAATTTGTCAAACAACTATTTATTTTTACAAAGAATAACTTTTACAAAGTTAAAACAAATCAAAATAGAAATGAGTAAGCACGCATTTTATTCATGATTTCATCTGACACTCAAATTTTCCGCTTTTCTAGCGACCACCCTGTAATAACCTAGAAGGAAATGTGACTAGTCCACAGGGATCAACGCTAACTTTTGAGATACTCTTGTCTTATCGAATACTTGCAACGCACCTATGTCCTCAAAGTGCACTGTTTTTTGGCGGTAATGGGACGCAAACCAACAGGTTCATTGTCTGTTATGCTCGCCCTTAAATAATTGTAATGATAAAAATCAGGAAATACTGCTATTAATTATGTTGTAAATTGAGAAGGGACGTCAGAGGTCAAGTTCAGACAAAGGACCCGGCATGGCCAGGTGGTTAGTGCGATCGCCTGGCAATCTGAGAATTCCGGATTCGAATCCCCGTCCAATCAAACATGTTAGTTCTTTCAGCCGTGGGGACGTTTTAGTGTGACGGTTAACCCACTTTTGGTTGGTAAAAGATTAGCTCAAGAGTTAGTGGTGGATGGTGACGACTAGCTTCCTTTCCTCTAGTCTTTCATTGTTAATTTAGGAATAGCTAGCGCCGATAGCTCTGATGTAGCATTGCCCAAAATTTTTAACAAGCAAACAAGCTTTAACCAAAACTTAATATGGTGGGAACAGTTTTTAAAAATATTTTGAAAACCATGATCACTCCAGGTCATAAAGAATTAAAACAGTAATTTGTAAAACAAACAACATTTGTTCTGTTTTTATTGTGAAAGCTCACATTTCTTTGCTTGATAGTCATGCAAGTAAAAAAGTTAAAGTGTTGAAGTTACACAACATTGATAAATTAGTTTTATATTTTCACTGAAATAAACAACCACTGGCTTCCTATAAACTTGCAATACTCCTACAGAATTGCTATTCTAATGTGGGCCTGAAATATGGTATAAATTTATAACATAGACAACTCGGGATATTCAATAAATATATAAACTGCTCAAAAAATTAAAGGAACAAGTACGTTTTCTCATAATTTATCTCATTGTTCCAAATGTGATAATATTTTTATTTTTTAGGTAATTTGCCTCATTTCAGTTCCATCTGTATCCACTTTTAATGTGTGATAAAGGGTAAACAAGGAGAAATAAAATTTTTAAAGATGACTGGTATCACCAAAACTGATATCCCACATGAAACAATACTTTAAACAGTTTATGTTCGTTTATTCAATAATGCTTGTGACCTCAACGGGTTGTAACACACTCCTGACACCGATTTGGCACACTTCGAATCAGTCTACCGATGTTATCTTGGGGTATGGCAACCCATTTGTCTAGAGCTTATTGGAATTCCTGTACATTCTGAGGATGGTGCTGGTGTTCACTAATACGCCTCGAAAACATATTCCAGCAATGTTCAATCGGATTTAAATCTGGATAAGTTCCTATTCCTTCCTCGTCAATGAAGTCCATACACAGTCTAGCGACGTAGGTTCGCGCGTTAACCTGCATGAGAATAAACTTATCGGCGACAGAACCGGCAAAAAGCCTCACAATGGGTTCCAGAATTTCGTCTCTATATCATTGTGCGTTCAGAACATCCATGCCAAGTATGAGTAAGTCCGTGCAGCCACCCAAGCATATGCCTGCCCAGACCATTTCAAAACCTCCTCCATAAGCTCGCACAAGCTCCATAATGTTACAGGCGGAAAATAGCTCTCCTCGGTGTCTTCACACTCTCGTACGGCCGTTATTACGAGACACAGTCAACCTGCTCTCGTCTGTCCACAGCATGGTGGCCCATTGACGAAGTTCGCAGTCCAGGTGCTGAGGCGCAAACTCCAACATGGCTGCACAGTGTCGCGATGTCAGAATAACGCCTCTGGCGTCTGGTCCTTAGGCGTTTTTCGTGCAGATGATTGCGAACTGTTTGAGTCGACACACGGGTTTCAGCAGAGACGTATTTAGGATTTCGGCGCCCCTAGGCACAAAGTTAGGTTGATACTTTTGCCGCTCCCCCCTCCGTGCCACAAACTTTAGTTTATCTTCTGCCATTCTTGATCTCAAGTAATTTTTCACACGTTTGAGAGCCGAGAAAGATCTCTCTGATGTACAATTAGTTGCTGGAATGCACGGAAACATGCGCATAGTAATATCCAGGTTTGGATATACAGTTTGAAGTCCTTTAGCCCGCATATTTCTGTATACTGCTAACGCATAAGAGTCATCATTTTGCACTTTCATACTCACAAGATGTGCGCGGAAATGTACACATTCATCTACGAAGCTCACTTCCAAATCATTGGGGTAGAGTTTTAACAGTGTTCCAGCTTGACTGATGACATCAGTGGGTTCAAGATTTGTTATCTTGAACAAATATCAAACCTTGCGTGGATTTCTACATAAGCGGTTTGTCTTTGCTGTAGTTCTGAGCAAAGTCTGTCAATGATCACATTGAAAACATTTACTCTAAATGCCTCTCTACCTTCTTCCACTGCCTGGGTGTCACCATCTGAAAATTTTTGCTTCCTTTTCGCTTAATTTCGTACGTCTTCATGCTGGACTTCAACATCGCCTTGTCTTCAAAATGATCGAACAGTTCTCTTGAATCTTTCACAAACTGCAGCAAGGAAGCATAAAGCTCGACTACAAGTCTGATGTCCATATCAGCACTTTGCAACTTTTTACTGGCAGCATTGAATCTTTCCAGTATTGTTCCCCAAACTATGGACAAAATAGCTGTTTATAGCGTTCCTAATTTGGAAAGAAGTCCATCGACCTCATTCCTAGCGGCTGGTTTTTCCATAGCATTTCCCTCCATGGTGGTGAGGGCATCAAACACTTGTTGCCAGTTTCTGTTGAGGCTTTGACAAGCATCTTCACGAGCGGACCACCGAGTGTCACTGAGTTTCTTCAAAGAGAGACTTTATTTATTTGCGGACAGGTGTTTTTGTAGAATTTTTCAACGATGGGTTGAAGCATTGAAGAAAACATAGAGATTTTGTAAGAGTTCGAAGAATGAACATGCTTCTCTGCAACATTCAGCAGCACACGTTCCTACAAGATTTAATGAATGTGCTGAACATGGGATATACACAGCTAAAGGATTTTTCTCCATGATACGAGCCTGGAGACCACTGTACTAACCAGACATGTTGCTGGCGTTGTCGTAAGACTGTCCAAGACATTCAGAAATGTCAAGCTCATATGACTGAAGCAGGCTAAGTACAACTTCTTTTAGCTGTTCAGCTCTGTGGCCCGGATTGGGTATAAAAGTCAGGAAACGTTCCATAGGTGAACCATCACTGTTCACGTACCTGATGATGAATGCCAACTGGTCAACATGGGATATATCTGGCGTCGAGTCCACGCTGATTGAGAAATATTTTGCAGTTTTGACGTCCTTTGAAATGTTCTTTAGAACAAGGTCTGCCATAAGCTGGATGAATTCGTCGCAAGTACTGAAAGACAGGTAAGACGTGGATCCCTTGCCAGCATTGCCATATCGGTGAATGTGATCAGCGAGGAAGGGGTCAAACTCCGCAACTAGTTCTAACGACATCATAAAGTTGCCGTTGTGTACTGAGCCAAACTTATCATCCCGACCTCTGAACGGAAGCCCACGTGAAGCCAATCTTTTCGCTACAGCTACCACACGAGTGAGTACATTCCTCCAGTATTTGATTTCGTCGTGCAGCTGTATGGCCATCTGGAGATCTAAACGTCCCAACATGTTGCCCCTTGCTACTAGAGATAAAACTGAAGACCGATGCTCAGGAGAGTTTTCATGCTTATTCAGCCGGACAGTAGCATTTTTCCAGTCTTCAAAGCCTTCGTCAGCCAGTTTGGATTTTTTTCCAAAATCAAATAAACGACAAGGAGCACAAAACAGTCTACCTTTGCTCTCTGAATAAACCAAATATGTCCGCTTACTTTTTTCGCCATTTTGCAGTTTTATTTCAAACATGCCTTTGGTTACAGATCTGATTTTCTCCCCGTCCTTTTTCACAGAGTTCTTGAAATTCGAGTCATCGTTTTGAAGGATGGCATGTGTGGCAATATAATCTTTTGTGTAATCATCTATTATCCACTCTGCTGGATCTGAATTTACTTTATCTGAAAAACTTGCTGGAACCATTGACGTTTCAGGCACGCAACCGGCAGATCTTACTAGGCCTGCTGTTGATGACGTCACTTGTTCAAGCTGCAGTTCGATATGTTCGGGTCGTTCAGATTGTTCAAAACTGCTTCTGCTAGGTCCCTCATGTGTATTCCCTCCATCGCTGTTGGTTTGAACATCATCGCTAGTAGGCTGTTCTTGCCTTTGTTTAGCAAAAAAGGCCTCCATCGTCGGTGTCTTATCCAAATCATCACGTGTGTTTTCATTTTTTAGCTTTGCTATCTTCCTATAAGCTGCTCCACTCAATTTTCGGCGTATGTTACTCATGACGATATCACTAGCATCCACTGATCGTATATTGAGTATTGACAGTGAATTTGTTACTTTCAAATCTCAGATCATCAGGATCTGAGTCATTTTCGTGGGATCGAGCTATTTATGGCAACCGCGCGAACCTCACAGAGATCCGTGAGCCGTTTGATCCCCAGTGACCCTCGCCCTCACAAGAATTGTGCTTCTTGTGGAGGTTTGGACACTGACAACACGATATAACTTACAGTAAGATATTGGGTGACGGAGGAATAAGTAAAAGCATAACGAACTCTACATTTTGACACCAATATCGCTTACCACGCTATTATCTATATTATCGGTTATATTGTAAATATGTTGGTAAACCATATATTCGTCCGGCAGATAATGAGTTTTACGGTAGTTGGTAAAACAATTATCGACTTGCAACCATATGTCCATAACAAAATACACACGAAAAAGGGGAGCTTCTCCACTACTGATTTATATTACTGCCGATGTATCCATGTTAACGGGTGCTGGGGTATTGACAATCAAATTATAAATTCTAATACACTTTACTATTTCAAATTCTATACTACCAGTAACAAATACCTGTATCGCCAAAAACAATCCAGACCCCGTGCGGTACAACCGCGTCCCCTTGGAGTCAACTTCATTGATAGAGCGCGGTCGGCGGCCTGCAAAAACGATTATGCGTGACACCTGCAGCCGATTCCGCCGACGCTCACCTGCTCCAGTGACTGTGCGCATTTCTGTTCTGGTATTCTGGAGTCTGCCACTACCCCTTCTTTATTCTAACAAATGCCCATAATTGCTAGGGAATTTGAAGGAACTATTCTGTAAGGACGACATTGGAATCTAGACAAGCGCATATTCAATCAATCAATTAAAAATAATCAATTAAGCTAAACTGTGAATGATGAGGAAGAATATTTCAAAATATATTTTTCCAGATAATAGCCTGAAGCAACCGAAAATCCGAATTTTCGTATACGCAATTTCACAAAACAAAATACGTTATTAGGCCATGATAAAATATTTTTTGTGTAGGCGTAGCACACTGAGTAGCAGGTAATTCATTGTTTGGTGTGTCAACATGAGTAAAAAACATGTTGGAGGTTTTGTAAAACACAAATAAATAACTGAGGTGAGGGCGGATGGGTTGATGATGTGGGGGGGGGGCGAGGCGTATTAGGTGGGAGTCAGGGAGGGAAGGTTAGAAATCTTTTAAACTTGAAGCGACCGACCCGATGGTGTGGTGGAATAGTGAGTGTGTGTGTGTGGGGAAGGGGTCCAGATTCAAGAGGTTATTGGGGCGGCATAAATGGCAGGGGGAATTAATAACCAGGGACTACATTTTAAAATGGTGTCCATTCTTTTTCTTTTGTTTTGGTCAAAATTTGCCGCCCCCTAAAATCTGCCGCCCCAGGCACATGCCTCGTGTGCCTATGCGTTAATACATCCCTGGGTTTCAGTGGACTGCTGAAAGTCATTTTGCAGTGACCGAGCCGTAGCTAACCTGTACTACAGAGAAGTACTTACAAGGTAGGGGTTCTCTCTGGCTGTTGTACAATGATGACGACCTTAACCTGGTCTCCTTCCATAAGAGTTTGTCTCCTGGTTGCTTCACCGAAGTCGATTGATGACGCTTGATGATACACCGATGTGCTGTGCCACCCTCCTTTGGGTCTGGCCATCCTCACGCTTGTGGATAGCCCTGGCCACCTTGTTCTCTGTCACATGGTGCCTGACTGCTTGGGTACACAAGATGAAAGTGCACATTGAGAAAACGAGCTGCAAAAGATCCATGTTGGTGACTGTTTCGAGAATTAATGAGGAATGGATAGTTTTACGTAACAGCCTTATATAGGGTACCTTAAGTTGTATTCTTCTTGAGTGAGGCGAATTTCGTTTGAGTTGCTTCAAATTTTACTCAAAGCTTAAAAAATACACTTGTAGACAAACGAATATGTTTTTCACACATAAATTTAGTTATAACGAAAATATACTGAAATATGTACTTGTTCCTTTGATTTTTTTAGCACTATATTATTGCAGTATAATAACATTTCTGCCTGGTATGGGTGTGTTTTCTCATAGCAAAGCCACATTAGGCTATCTGCTGAGTCCACCGACGAGAATCTAACCGCTGATGTTAATGGTGTAAATCCGTAAACTTACCGCTATAATAGCGGGGGACGTTGTAAGTGGTTATTTTAACATACTATAAATTTATAATGGTTTCTGTCCAGAATAGTAGAATGTATATTCTGGTTTTCTATTATCGTGTTGTGTTTCATATATGTGACATAACTTTTGTACTTATTTAACAGATTGTGAGATATAAGCCTAATTTTTCCAAAAAGGAAAAAAAAAAATCTGTTATAACCGTTATGCATTTTTGCCAGTAGTTTCTAGTTTTATTTAAGAAAATGCTTTTTAACTCCAAGAAAGAGTCTCAAACATCTGCAATGAAAATTGTGAATAAACTAATAAATCAAAATAGCGAAATGTTGATTTTATGAACGTTGCCCAGAGAAAAACAAACAAAACATTACAGATATTTAAAACTTATAATGCTTCACCGTTCTCAGTATGAAAAAATAGATTTTTCGTAATATTTATATTTGTCCTGATTTTGAGATTCCTTTTATGATTCCACGTTTTATGCAAGTAGATTCACAGTATATTTATATATGAATCTTTGTAATGACATATATCTACGAAAGAGTTCCAATTTAAAAATTCTAAAAAAAATCAAACAAACTATATTTTGAGAGAGTCATTAAAATTTAGGATTGATTGGATCCATAACTAACTATATTTATAGAGACAAGAGAGCACCACGAAAAGGAACATTTTAGGGTGCTATAAACTGTACTAAAAGTGTTTATTTACACATTAAAATAAATTAATATCGACAATAAAGGAACTCGTTAATTACAAGTTTTTGAAGAGAGGACACATTCAGAGTTGTTATAAAGAAACTTTTATATTTCGTAATATAATATCTTGAAATCCTTTTTCCATAGGGAAACAAAATTTAAAATGGGCAAGCACGTTAAGTTTTATTCGGGCAAAAAGTGAAACAAAAGTAAATTACTACCACGAAGCAAAATAGTTACGTGAGTCACGATAAAGGACTGGAAGAAGTACTTGGAATTTTGATCACGTTAGAAGGTAACAGTTAGCATCGTTATTTAGTTAGCACTAACCGTGTAAGCAACTAGAGCTTCTGACTGATTGTCCTCCATTTGACCAGTAGTTCAAAAATTAGAATTTCTAAACATAGGAGTCTCACGCGTTCCACTGGGTATCGTAGTGGATATACTCCATATATCAGATACAGCAAATATAAACAAAACGTATTAAAATTGAGAATCAGTTTTTGTTTCTCAAGAATCGGGGTAAAATAAAAAATACAAAATTGAAACTGCAGAAAATTATAAGCAATAACTGCATTAAAAATATGTCACATGAACAAAGAGTAATAAAAAAAGAGTGGATAAGAAATAGGCGTACACACGAGTCTCTACAGCTAGCTTTAATGCTGGTTACCTAACAAAGCTTTGTGTTTGTTATACGTTATTCAGAGTTGGATCTCAAATATGGCTTTCTGTTACTCAATATTGTTTCTTCAATATAGCTTTATGCTGTTTATATGGAACTCACTGTTGGACCTCCAACATAGCTTTGTGTTGGTTGTATGCTACTCAGTGTTGGTTCTCTAATATACTTTATGCTTGTATACGTAACAGGTTTGTTTGCTTTGTTGTTAAGTGTAAGTTTCAAAGCTTCTGTAATTGTAATAACCTTTGATAATGTTCAAAAATGAAGTTACAGCAGGCTAGTTCAAGGAATCAAATTTGTCTTAATTATCCAGTTATCGATTGAATCCTGATTATTGATTATGCTGCTAGAGTAATAAATAACCTGATGTCTTGGAAGTTGTAATTTATATTTACTTATTCCTAAAATGTCGCTATGCATAACCTGACTGATATTAATTATCTCGTCTTTATGATATTTCGTAGTTGATTTTAATTAAAAGCCAAATATTTTTTTTCTTTCAACAAAATTGGACAAAATGTGGTCAGGGTCGTGTGAAGTCATTGCATGAAGCAAAGTAATATTTAATATGCATGGAGTAAGCTTTCAAAAATAATTGATTAGGAGGATCAACTGTTTGGGTTGGCAATGTTTTATAACCTGGATACAAAATCTTAAATAAATCACACTACATTATTATTCGAGGTTTCGCATTGACTCATCGTTGCGTCTAGAAGGCATTTATGATTTCAGATAGATTTTTCAAACTAACCCCTGGTAATGACCCTCGTAAAATTAAAAAAAAAAAGAAAGTTTCACATTCCTTATAATAGAACATTAAATATTGAAATCACAAAGCTGCAACTGACTAGAACCGTTAAAACCTTTTAAAACTACTTCTTCCATTATTAAACAGTATTCTGTTTGTTGCCATGATAAATATTACGCAACATTGCAGTTTCTATTGTAATATGCTTTTAAAGGATGGCGAGATAAATCTTGACCAACACTTTGACAAACTTTACACAGATCTTTCTTTGGGCATAAAAGTCGGTTTTCCACAGCAAGCTCAAAATAAAGACACAAAATTTCGTGAACACATACTGGATAAACTGGCAAGTATATACGATCAAGCGGAATTACAGTGGTTTTAGTTTTTACGACTGACATTCTAAAGAAAAAAAAATGTTGATTTAGAAGCGAGGTTAGATGCCTCTGACCTTTTGGCTTCTAAGTTTTTGTAGTAATGGTCTTCTCTGAACTGAGTACAGAGTCTTTTGCTGCCTTAAAATCTATTTTACAGTTTTCATCTTTCAAAATAGTCAGACTAATAGCTGTAAATTGTCTATAGAGTTTCATAAATATGTAACTTATCGTAGAAAAACCTATGTATAAACTTCTGGCTTATCAAATCAACTCAACTTTTGACAAGCAGCGTTGCGAGAACGATTCTAAATTGCTTTCAGCATTCAAGATGTGCCTTAGGATTTTTAAGCCTTGAAACCCAGCCTGCGTAGCACAAAAGCCACTTTTGAATGACTCGTAAAGCACCCAATGAGGATTGAGGCTGGAGAGATCTGTCATAAATATGTATGAAATTATTTAATTTTGTTTCTCTTTTCAATCTCATACCAATAACGTAACAAATTGTTTCAATAGGTAAAGAAAGTTTAATTTCGTGGTCGTTTAATAGTTAGGAGTGACGTTTTCAGTGGTCCCGCAAAGGTTAGAAGAATTGGCTTTAATTATTGAGTAGAAAAGAAGTGAGCAGCCTTCTTGGTCTTGTACCGCGTTATTAATATTTTATTGTTAACGTATTTAAGGTAAACGAACATTTTATACTTAAGTACATTGAAGAGTTGTGACCAAAATTCCAGTGCTTTAAATGTACTTTACTTGAGGATATAGTGTTATCTGTCCATTCACCTGAACTGTTTCACCAAAAGGTAACGAAGATAGAGACACATGGAGGAGTCATAAGTTTCTCAATAATGAGAGTTATATTCTTAAGGTGATCAAGGTAATTTTATAGTAAACATATACATTACACGAATGCAGAGTTGAAATTGTTTGGTAAATTTTAGTTAACATTTAATTAAGAAATTTATAATATAGCACTATAAGTCTATTTACTTATATATCATTAACTTTTTGTTTTGTTTTGAATTAAGCACAAAGCTACACAATGGGCTATCTGTGCTCTGCCCACAACGGGTATCGAAACCCGGATTTTAGCGTGTAAGTCCGCAAACATACCGCTGAGCCACTGGGGGGGGGGCAGATCATTAACTGTACATCCACTAATACTCAAAAGAAATGTATACAGAATTAGAAGACTGTGTGTGAAAAAGCAAACAGCAGGCCTAGCCTATAAAATAAAACAATGCCATCTGCCATAAAATACAGTACGTGAAAAATGCAGTTTTCATTATAATACTTACTGTGTAAAACGAGATTAAAGTCAATTTAGCGAATGCATTTTACTCTTTCCTGCATTTTTCCCTCCAGGTGGTTTGCTTCAGTAGCTGAAAATGTTTTCTTTATTTTTTAAAATTTTGATACATTATAAATTACACTATTCCATTTTATTTTTAGTTTATTTCATACATCAATGTCATAACGTTAATATAGTATCACATTCACATTATTAAATTTACAAAACAATATTATATACAGCTTTATGTTTGAAATTTTATTATTTGAGGAGAGGAAGAACATAGTTAGGCTTATCCTCTTTGAAAGATTGTTTGTTTGTTTTGGAATTTCGCACAAAGCTATCTGTGCGAGGGCTATCTGTGCTAGCCGTCCCTAATTTAGCAGTGTAAGACTAGAGGGAAGGCAGCTAGTCATCACCACCCACCGCCAACTCTTGGGCTACTCTTTTACCAACGAATAGTGGGATTGACCGTCACATTATACACCCCCACGGCTGGGAGAGCGAGCATGTTTAGCGCGACGCGGGCGCGAACCCGCGACCCTCGGATTACGAGTCGCACGCCTTACGCGCTCGGCCATGCCAGGCCTCTCTTTGAAAGAACAAGCACTCGCACGTGCTAGTGAAGGAAAAAAAACAACACAAACGAACATCGTTAATAAGGAGGTCCTGATTTGAAAAAGATGTAAAGTTTATTTAAACTTAAAATCTAAAGGTTTTTTCCCGCATATATTCACAAAATATTTTTACCTATCGAAATATGGAACAGCTAAAACAGAGAGTAGCTTTTCCTTTTTCTCAAAAACCAGGTAACGCTGTCTGTTTAATAAACAACAACACAAAAACAAACTGTTTAATATATTTTAGACTGTAGCGCCATCTGTTGAAATTGCATCCACTAAGAATACTGGTTATATATATTTTTACTTAAAATATTTAGTTATTTTCTTTTATCGCTAAACATATCGTGAAATGCTATATGAATGTATAGAATATTTTAAGTACATAGGCTATATGATTCTAAGGTTGTATCTAGAAGTTTTCTTTTGAAAGAAAGGCGTTGAGAAAGTAAAATCTTAACTACACATGAAAAATTATATTTCACATAATTAAGTATACTTTTTCTTCTTCTTTTATACATCAGACCACAAAACTTCCAAACCTCAGATTTATACTAGATATTATTCGCCACAATGAAAAAGAATGAAAGGAGAGGAACTTCTGAAACCATTGACTATTCTTCTAGAATCGCTGAATTATGCAGTTGTTGTATCAAGAAACAGAGATCTCCTGTAAGTGAAACGGTCTCATTCTATTACCGATTTATGAACACTTAACGTATCTTTTCTATGTATTCAAACATAAATTATGCATAGTTTGTTATCAATGAGATTTTACTTGCATTAAAAACAAAACAAAAGCACTTTAACTCAAACGTACTATTTTTAATTGGTCTACTAAATAAATATACTAGCAAGAAAAAAAAAAGCAAATGTTTTATTTTAGGTCACTACAAGTTTGATAGTTAGATGTAATAAAAAATAACAGATACCAATAAAAATCATAATTTAGTGTTGATTCTATTTTGCACGTTAAAATTATAATTTTCTGTGAAATGTAAAGGACATTAGAATTTATATTTGGTGTGCAGAGGTCATTAGTAAATATAAATATGTTAGATATCAAGTAAGTCTCTTTTACAGATCTAAATCAATTTAATAAAATTTTCATAGAAAAACT
Source organism: Carcinoscorpius rotundicauda (assembly GCA_011833715.1). NCBI lineage: Eukaryota > Metazoa > Arthropoda > Merostomata > Xiphosura > Limulidae > Carcinoscorpius > Carcinoscorpius rotundicauda. Next base: position 42,055,729 of record CM022396.1, on the reverse strand, counting down.
GGATAATTTGAATAAACATTTATGATACTTGAAACATCCTTAGCCTATTCATTCCGGTTTCTCCTGACCTGATTGTTAGGGCGCTAGACTCACAGAGTCACATGTTCGAGTTCCCGTCACTGAACATGCTCGCCCTTTCAACTATGAGGTTGTCATAAAATTACAATCAGTCCCATTATTCGTTGGTAAAAAATTAGCTGAATGATTGATATTGACTAGCTGACTTCTCTTTTAATCTCTCAATAAATTAGGGGGTCTAGCATGGCTAGGTGGTTAGGGTCCTCGACTCGTAACCTGAAGGTTGCAGGGTTGAATTCCTGTCACACCAAACATGCTCGTCCTTTCAGCCATGGGAGCATTATAATAGTACGATAAATCTCAGTCTTCATTGATAAAAGAAAAGTCCAGGAGTTGACGGTGGGTAATGATAAGTAGCTGCTTTTCTTACTAAATTAGAGCCGACTAGCGCAAATAGCCCTTGTGTAGCTTTGCGCGAAATGAAAACAACAACAAAGAAACAAAGCCTATTTAGCCTCTTCCAGGAGCTCAGTGGTATGTCTGTGGACTTACAACGCTAAAATCCGGGTTTTGATACCCATGGTGGCCAGAGCACAGATAGCCCATTGTGTAGCTCTGTGCTTAGTTAAAGAAAACCAAAAACAACAAAACCAATTTAATATATAATGCACAGGAGCTAAATTTTACATGCAAAAGAAGTGATTTGGTTATATACAAAGCTACACAATGTGTTATCCTTACCATCCTTACCATGCCCATCGTGGGTATTGAAAAGCCTGCAGACTAACCGTTAAATCAATGGGAGCCAGAAAAAGGAAACTATGATCGTGAACTTATTTATGCACAAAAAATGCACGTTTTTTCATCTTTATTAGGTTTTCCCAGTGGGTAACTGACAACTTTGGAGAATCATAATGCTAAAATTTAGAGTTCGATTCACTTTAGTATACAAAGCAGACATAGTCCACTGTGCAACTTTCTTTAAGACAATCATATTTCTTATTAGACTTACTTTAATGGTTTCAATCAGTGGTGTAAGCAGGCTTTTGCAGCTGCGGGAGGGAATTAAAAATTGCCTATAATTAGAAGAAATGTAGGAGGCCCAGCTATTTTTTATGTAGAGTGCATCTTTTGTAGTTAAGCCACTGATTTCAATATTGTAATTAAATGGGAGATACATGTGCTCCGAGAAATCTGATAGTAGTTTTTCACATTTTTTTCTTTTTACGTGTTTGATTATTGAGATTAATATGTTTAATTCAAATATGTGGATCTTATTCATTCTTCGTCATATAATATTTTACATAATTTTCAATCTGAATATTTCAGAAAAGGAAGGGAAAAATAGATTGCTCAATGATTAGTCGTCCAACACATTTTACACATACCATTCATATTGGGTCAGGTGAAGTAACTGTTTATTCCGTAAGTATATTTTTTAGTTTTAATCAAACTAATTTTAAAAGACCATGAGAAAATGTCCTATCACAGGGTGTTCTAGATAAATCAAATAATTAATTTAACTCAATAATAAATTGCAAATTTAAAAACTAATTGTTTATGTTCAAATGTGTTTTTATATGTTAATATTTTGAACAATTTAAATATAGTGAATAAGTGTGTTACATTAAAATGATTGTAAAGTCCCCATCAAATCGTTGCATTTGTTTTTTGATTTTGAAATTTCGCGCAAAACTACACGAGGGCTATCTGCACTAGCTGTCTCTCATTTAGGGCCCGGCATGGCCAAGCGTGGGACTCGTAATCTGAGGGTCGCGGGTTCACATTCCAGTCGCGCCAAACATGTTCGCCCTTTCAGCCATGGGGGTGTTATAATGTGACGGTCAATCTCACTATTCGTTGGTAAAAGAGTAGCCCAAGAGTTAGCGGTGGGTGGTGATAACTAGCTGTCTTCCCTCTAGTCTTACACTGCTAAATTAGCTAGCACAGATATCCTTCGAGTAGCTTTGTGCGACATTCCAAAACAAACAAACAAACTCTAATTTAACCGTTTAAGACTAGAGGAAGGGCAGCTAGTCATCACCGCCCACCGCCAATTCTTAGGCTACTCTTTTACTAACGAATAGTGGGATTGACCGTAACATTATAATGCTCCCACGGCTGAGAAAGCAAGCATGTTTGGTGTAATGGGGATTTCAATCTCAACCCTCAGGTTACGAGTATAATACCCTAATCGTATGGCCATCTAAATCGTTACAGTCCTTGTCACCATGAGTTTTAACAATAGTCTTTTAGTGTAGTTTCTTCTGAAAACGGAAGTGTCGCAAGACAATCATGTCCAAAACACACCACCCCTCTGCTATGTTTCCATAATCTACTGTATCTAGTTTATGAGGTTTCCAAGAACTTATTTCACAGTCGCTTTGCACTGTGTCTGACGGTACTCGTTTTACTTTACTTTTATATCTACTTCAGGTAAACAATGCGCATATATATGACATGTGTTGCTTTCTCAGGTGAATATTCCTCGATTGCATTGCATGCTATTGTTCGAGTCATGTGGGTGGCTTTTATGACTAATATTTGTGTTTCCAGATTCTCACATGTTACGAGACACTCTACTTTGCTCGGTATGACGTCTTGGAGGTCCCTTTTTGGATAATCCTGGTTCCTTGCTTGATTAATTTTTCTCTGTATCTAATGCTATTAAGTACAGGAGGTATGCCCATTTTGGCAATACTAAATCCATGATCTGAACTCGATTTTATGATCTAAGTGGATGAATATTTTGCATGGGAAAGTGTTGTTACATAGCCCTAAACAACCAATCCTAATTTCTACAAATCCTTTTTCTATTTGATGTTAAAGCAAGAAAACTACAAGTTGAGTTAACTGTGCAGAATGTATCATGGGTATTGAAACTCGAACCTTAGCATTATAATATCTCAGACTTACCGTTAAGCCACCGGGAAATGCTACAATATGCTAAACAAAGTCAAAACATAGTTTCACAATGATTTTATACCCACTGTTTTCAGGCGACTTGCAAATTCAGAATGTTTCAATACGACGTATTGAAGCTGCTGTAAAATAGTATTTTTCTTCAAGTTTTAAAAGTCTAATATTGCATTTTCATGTATAAAAAATTTATGTAAGTAATATTATTCAAGATATTTTTATTCTCTGTTGTAAATTATTTCAATTTTATTTTGATAATTATAACCAAAGATATAATTAATAAAGAAAAATTTATATTTTGTTATTCCATAATTGATTAGCTCGAAAGCCTTCATCGACAAATGGCTTCTAAAGGTGGATATAACTGTTATCCTTTCTCTCTTAACGTTCAACTTCCAGAAGGTATCTGATGATACATATTTTTTTGTACCTTGATACTGACGGACATAATTAATTTGAATAATAGATACAAGTATGTTACTTTTAGCCATTTTTCATTGAAAACTTTCAATATTATCTGTTTCTCGGTAATTTTTGAAATTTTTTTGTCATAATTTGCTAAAATATATAAGGACAAGGATTCCTGAACTGTATGGAGGAAAATTTACCATGAATTTTGTTAGGAACACTCTTTTTAGTAAATAACATCTTTACTACTATATTATTGTTCAAAGAAAATTGGTTGGTTGTTTAGAATTAAGCACAAAGCTACACAATGGGCTATCTGTGCTCTGCCCACAACGGGTATCAAAACCCGGATTTTAGCGTGTAAGTCTGCAGACATACCGCTGAGCCACTGGGGGCTCAAAGAAAATCCATAGATTTAGTTGAAAAGTAAAATTTTCCGAAATAGTTAGTCCTGTTTTTATATTTCTCTAACTTCTTAGTGTTTGACTTATTTTAGATTAGGCTACAAGTTTCAGATCGGTTTAATGTGAATGTTTTGTTTCTGTCATACTTACACAGTATTTTCAGTGCGACTTTCAATTGTATGGAATGTAAATGTGTATGTTGTAAATCACATAAATAAATATCATTATTTATAAAGAAGATCCACTGATGTATTGTATGAAAACCTAACCTATATAAAGTCTAGTGTATTTCACACTGAAATATGAAGAGTCATGAAAGCCAAAATACATTTATCCAGGTAAAATAGTTTGATTACTGTCTGCTCATTACAGTTGTAATATCACAGGTGAAGTGTGGGATCACACAGCTTAAAGCCACGTTTATAAAATTTATCACGAAAGTATGAATATCGATTTTGAATTGAGCCATTTTCTGTTATATCACCAATGTTTTTAATAAAAAACAACTCTCTCTAATTAATAGAAATTCCAAATTAAGAAATTAACAAATATTCTTCCAGTTGTGTTGCCTATACATTTCAATTTATATTGTTGGTACTTAGACTAACAAAACTTTACCAAAATGTACTTGCTTTTATATATATGTTAGAAGTTATAGTTATAAATTTATTTTTACCAATAATTATTTTATGGCTTTGCTACAAATCATTTCATGAATGACCTTAATTTTGATTGGCTTTCAAAGGAATTTACTGATGTTTAACTGCAATTTTCTGCCTTTTTTGTTGGCCAAGCTTAATTGTGCTAAATTTATTTATTTCAGCTAGCTATAAAATGTGAGGTTAGGGTATAATATGGAATGGGGTGGTAGTACTTGCCACATAATTTTGACAGTTAATAACAATAAATACTTATGTAACCTCAGGTTCTTGTGTTAAATTTATCATTATATCAGAAACCATCTCTGAGATGGTTTACATATCCATACAGCTACTCTAGGAAATTTATACTTTGTACATATAATTTTTGTACAGGATGTTTGGAAAGTCACTGTGCACTATATATTTATTAACAGACATATTTCAATATAGAATACAGGAGGTAAATATGAATGAAACACCACTATCAGTTACTGGCTTAAAACAGACTGAATAAAATATGATTATAAAACTGCACAGTGACTTTCCGAACATCCTGTAGCATTTAACTGATGCAGTATGTGTTAAAATCATTGTTAAAAGAAGTTTACCCTTGTAAATGACTTTTAATCATACATAATTAAATAAGTTTGGAGACCTTTCTCATATTAAAGCTACTTGTTGCTTTACGTGTTAGTTTTCCGAGCTCAAGAATTATTATATAAATTATGTGCTGAGAAGTATATTGAAAAAACATTTAAACTCATAGAAATTACATCAGAAAGATTTTTGCACAGACACTGATAAATATTTCAATAAATTCAGAAGTATTACATCAAGGTATCCTAGTGCTAGAAAATGTTTAGCAAGTGCATTTCTACTGAAAGGTATTTATGTTTCTTGCATTAAAGCAGGGTGCAACTTCAATAACAGGAGCATATTGCTATTACAGAGATAATAGTCACAGACATAACCAGTATGTCAGTGAGATAAGACTATTTAAAATAAGTATTTGTGTAGTAAAGTTTTTTTTACTTCTTTTGGGATGAGACAACAAAAAATTACAGTAATGTTTTCACACACGTTTTTGGTTAATATTTTTTGCAAATAAAGTACTTTACAGCGATTTTGTTTTTCTTTAATCTTTATAATTTTATCTTAATAGTAAACTTTGAAACAGGACTTGCTTGGTCCCAATATATGACATATTTAAAGAAATCCATTTATAACAAGCCATTTTTTAAATAACAAACGTTTTGTCAAGTAACCATTTCTGTTATAACAAGGAATATACTTAACTGTCTTCATCCAACAGTAATGTTGAATAAATTATACTACTTTAAAGAAAGAGATAATTAAAATACAAATGCTGGCACTAATAACATTAGTTTAATAAACTCAATAGAAGTTGAAATATGAAAGAGAAGAATGCCACACAACTGATAAACTGAAAGATGAAGAAACAACTACTGCAGCCTTTAATATTTAGTTTATACAACTAGCCAGAGTACCTGCAAGTTATTTTCTTAACGATTATCAGTTTAGAATAGAAGATGCTCCTAAAATTTTGTAATGCTGATCACAAGCAAGGTATGGTCAAATGTTAAAACTAGAATTTGGTAAACCAAGATGTTAAGATTCCACTAGAAAATCTTAGCTATTGTGAAAACTTAGTGTAACAAGTAACATCAATAATTACTATTCAAAATGTCAAAAAAAAGAAGTTTTCTATTTTTATGAATTTTATATTTTATATATATTTTTTGTTAGCAAATTAAACAAAAGGGAATACTCAACAGCTGCAGCTGTAATTATATCTTAAATCAGTCAAGAAATAATTTGTTTGCTTGTTTTTGAATTTCATGCAAAGCTACAAGGCCTGCCTGTGTTAGCCGTTCCTAATTTAGCAGTGTAAAACCAGAGGGAAGACAGTTAGTCACTGCCACCCACTGCCGACTCTTGGGCTACTCTTTTACCAACAAATAGTGGGATTGACTATCATATTACAATGCTCCCATGGCTGAAAGAGCAAGCATGTTTGATGTAATGGGGATTTGAACTCATGATTCTCAGACTAGAAGTCTAGCAACCTAACCATGTCAGGCCAGTCAAGAAATGGAGCTACAAGGTGAAAGTTTGTACTTGACAAACATGAAGTCATCCTTTGAGCTACTATGCCACAGCTACAAAAAAAACTGAAGTAACATAACATGGGAAACTGTACTGAAGTATGTTATAAACCAAAAAATCTTAAGTGATCCTATGACTTATAAAGATTACAAAGGCACGAAGAGGTGTAAAATTATCCTTGACATGATGACAAGATCATCATAATGTTAACTTCCTCAGTAAAGACACTTAAATTATTATAAAAATTAAGTAAAGAATATTTTTAAGTTTGGAACTTATTATTCACAATAACTTGAAACATGAATTTTTAGTAGTGGACAAATCTTTTAGTAAGAAAAAAAGGCTTAATCTTTAATAATGCAATCAGAATTTTCCCCATACTCAAATGATTCACATAAGCTCTAAATATAATATATCATAATTTGAAACCTGTGTAACATGGGAAACTGCAACTGTATTCTAAAAGAATGTATAAAGCTAGAAAAGTTGGTTTCTTTTGCTATATGACACTGAAACATTATGTACAACTATTTTCTGGGTAGTACTAAAGCAGCTATGGTAAATAATATTTTTGTTAAACAACACAAATATCAAACCAGATGAAGTTAAAAACTAATAAATGTAATGCTGTTTTAACTACAAGAACATTATGAAATGCAAAAAACATATTAACGTTAAAACACTTCCAAAAGAAAAAGTGCTTATGAAGGATAGGTAGTGTTTGCTTTCCAGATTCTAAAAACAAGACAAATCTAATATTTACTAAATATTTTCTTTCATGTAACAGTTTTAGTACTGGATTCAAGGAGAGTTCAATATTCAGATTTTGGTAATGCTCTAAACTGGTTCTTTCAACATTTCATTTGTTGGTAAGTAATGATTATAACATATGAGGTAATTATTTACCAGTTTGATGATTGTTGAAGATGTATTAATTTTTTTTTTTTAAAGTTATAAACAGCAATATTCATTTATTGAATAAACAACAACACAGTAGTCTGTTTTTATGAAAGTACTTTTTATAAATACAAGTTTGATGAAAACATTTCTGAAATGCTGTACAAAGTCAAGTTAAGAGAAAATTAAATATGAGACCAGTATGGGCAGAAGTCAATAGTCAATTCTGTTTCTAAAGGTCACTAACAGAAAAATGGCTTTAAAACATTATTTTACAAATTATTATGATGTGGTCAATTTTAAAACAGGTGACAATGATGAGCAAGGTACAGAAATATAATTCTCAAATGATTAAAAATTAATTAATAACAATGCATTAACACTAAAGAACAACCAGTTTTACAAGTCATCATCACTCTCTTCTATAGTTGCCATTTTCTTCCTTCCTTCTGAAGAAGCTTTCTTTTTCTCAAAATAATCCTGTAAGATACAGCAATTATTGTAAATATATATAATTGATTATAAAATACCAGTAATAATCAGATAGAAAAAAAACTGATCAAAACGTAAAAGACATTCTTACAACAATAAAAAAAATGTTGGGTATTTAAAAGTTTAATGAAGCAGAAATGAATGTTTGTTTCAAAATGTAGAATTTTTTTAACCCAAACATAATTTTTTAATAAATTAATTTGAATTAATTAATAAATATTCTATGTACATCTATGGCATATTATGATTTATAATTGTTTAAAACACTGCAATAATCTGCACAACTATAAGAAGTGCCACTCCTCTTCTAACAGTGTTCCCCCTCAAAAAATATAAAATTAGAGTTTTCATAGTTTTGAAACTACATTGTATGATTAATTAACCAAGTGAGTATAAAGTTAGCTAAAAATTGGTAAAATAGCATTGTCAAAATAACACATTCTTCTCACAATCAGTATAAACAAAGTCAGAGTGATACTCCACCTTTGATGTCTGTTATAATAAAAACAGATTTTGATAAATTTATTATTATAAAAGAATGCAAAGTTGATATACAAACCCGTTTATCAAAAAACTATCATGAGAGTTGCTTAAAATCATCTGTTATATAAATACAGGGTTATCATTTTCATTGATTATTAAATGTATATGTATAATGACTTACCATATCACTGTCATCATCATCTTCATTGGCATTTTTAGCTTCTTCCAATCGTCGCTCCTTCTCTTCCTCTTCGTCAGATTCATCATCTGATGAGTATATGGACTGCCGACCTAAAATATACATGTATATATAAGATGATACACATTTAAATATAACTCTGAAGATCTAATCAACAATGCAGATATACAAACAATAATGTGGTCATAATAAGGTACAATGTGAGATTACAATTACCCATCTTAAAAATAAAAAAAATAAAACTTTAGGATTATATCTCTGTCACAATAAACAGAAGATACACAATGCATCAAAAACAAACATTCATCAAATTTAAAAGCATTGCTTTTTATATTTAATTTTATATCCTTGAATCTACAACATGCTATGTGGAAGTTACACTGAATTAATGAAAGTAAAACAGGTTCAACTTGTTTTAGGGCATTTTTATGCTCAGTAATGTTGCAGGAATTTTAACAAATGTTTTTTTTTATATTTAATAGAATTTCTTAGTAACTAAGCCGAAATTACAAGATGATTCATAACTGTATGTTTTTAACGTTTAATATAGTTTATAACTACAGTGTTTAAAAACACATCATGCCAAAAGATCCCAAGAAGAAGGTTAATACAGAAGTGCAGACTTTATCTTCGAGAACATTATTGTGTTTGCTATTACACTTCAAAATGTCTATGACAGCTGACAGTTCAGTGCTAAGACTGTTTCACATCTGCTACATGTGTAAATCGATTCCTGAAGCATGCATGTAAAATTCAGCTAAAACTGTTCTGAATATTTTATAATTACAATGAGAATGATTTCATGTATCACATATTGAAGATTAAATCTGAAATTCAATACATTGATAAAAAAAGTTTTTCCTTCCTAAAATGAAACTCAGCCCAGTAAAAAACAAAAATGTATATAAATGGAGTAATGAGCTATTTATATACACTATAGCTAGTTTCACAACCTTATAAAAATTTTAAGAAAAACAATATATGGCTTGGACTAAACAATTTTCACTGTACTTCAAAAACACTTTTTCAAACTTTAAGAGGCTCATTATAACACTTGCTAAGGTTAAAAATGGGATAAATAATTCCAACATTAGTTAAAAGATCCACAGCATGAGACAGAGAAGGGAAACCTATAAAACCATGTTATTACTGAGTAATTAATGAATTAGGGTTTTCATTAAAATTCACAAATTAACTTTACCTATGTTATGTAAAAATATTTAGAAATAAAAATTATTACTCATGTTCCAACTACAATAGTTTCAATAAATACAAATGTATAGCAATTATTCATAACTTCTGACAATATTAATAAAATGTTAGCACTTGCAAGTTAATGAAGTCTTTCTTCTATAACCAATGCTAAAATTATGTGAAACATCAGTACACTAAAAAACAACAAAAAACAAAACAACTAAAATTAAACCTGTCAAAAATATTGTATAGAATCATCAATTGGGTGCCCTCTCTAATAGATATGTTCAGCCATAATCCTGTTAAGTATCTCACACAGTTCTGGTAGCAAATATATACAGAGCATTGTAAAATACTAATTCACAAAATTATTAAACGTTTTTATAAACAGTAAATGTATTGTCCATTTAGAAAACTATATCAAATATTTATGACAACAGTGATTCTGTAAACTTTTAATGAGATTATCTTACAATCTTAAGGCTACCTACCTTGTAAAGCTGCCCCTCCTTTCTTATACTTCTTCTTAATGGCAGCTAAAGATATTGCTCCATCGTCATCCCCATCATAACTATCAGGTTCGAGATAAGAAGCACTAAGGCCCCGAGAGTGTGCTCGTTCCTTCATCCTCCTCTGTTTGCTTTCTCTTCTAATGGATGCCTTCAAACGATCTTCTTCTTTCTAAACATAAAAATACATATATCGGTTACCTATACTTAATATATTACAGTTATAAAACATGAAACTGTAAGCCATAACTACAATATAAAAATTTATTAATAAAGATAAAATGTTTTTTCATTATAATCATGTGAAATTTTAAAGGTAACACTACCTCCTTTACATTAGCAAAGATATATAACAACAGAGAGCTTAAAAAGTAAATCTGTAAATGGGAGCTTGGGCTGCCTTCCCTTTTATTGTTTTCAGCTGTAGTACACAAGCCATTTGTTTGGTGCAAAAATTCCTATGCCACTTTAGTGTGGCATTGGCTTTAATAATTTTGCTAATGATTTCCTCACGTAGTTGAGCCCTCATTCATGGCACTAAATTGGCAAAATTGAAATGGCTTCCAAAGTTAAACCAGTTGCTTATTCATTTAAACTTGATCATCGAGTACAGCAGGTGCCAAATCCCTTTATCAAGTTTTATCACAGTAATAATTACAAAGACAAATAGCTGAATAGTTCTATATATAAAATTATTTAAACAGAAAATCTTCCTTCATTAGGTTGAGCACCTCCAAGGTTTTTAGCAGTATATTGTATGTTAATGCAAATTACAAGAAAACCTATATTATAAAAACAACAGTTGAAATGTGGGATTAATATGTAACTAAGGAAAAGCTATAACTATCTGACAAGGTTTGCTAAAAACAACCAGTATAAATTTCTGGAACTTAAAGTGTAATTTATAAAAAAAATTTGGAATGTATTCAAAGAAAATTGTTTCATAACTGATGGAAATTAACTTTTTTCTTTTTTATGTTTCCTAACAATACACCAATGGAATTATGATCAAGTAGAAATGCAAAAGTAAAGTTGAATAAATTGAAACCACTGACTTTTGATTCAATTTGACAGTGTATTTCTTATAAAAACCTATTGCACAGTTACCTTGATCATTTCAGATCTATGAGCTTCAGGATCTTTACCAACAGTTGGTAAAACTCTGATTTTTTGTGTTTTCTGACTCCTGTCAGCGAGTGATAGAGTCATCTTTCGGTGAGTAAAACTGTCTGTTGAGTGTGGTCTACAAAACACAATTATAAATTTAGTATATAAAAAAAGTTATACTTCTTTATCACATACATTAATTAATACAAGATTAAGATTTGTACATTTAACTTCACTCTAATCAAGGCAGCAATACCTATAAATGTATACATATAGTTTTGATAGAAGTGTTAAGAGATATTATTCAACAAACATAATTGCTTCAAATGATATAATAACTATGAAATAGTACAAAATTATCTCAAATATGACTAATATAAAAAAAAAAGTGGATGATTTTTTTGAAAACTATATAAAAACAAAATTGATAAATAATTGTATTTGCTTGTTTCAAAGTAACACATGTAGGCTGAATTATGCAATACAGTTAAAATAGTTATAACTATATTTACAAAATTAACAAAATAATCCCACTTAAGCCTCACCTAAATGTAAGCTTAGTGCGAAACACAGCTTGTCCTTGAAGACCAGTTCCTTGTCTAATAAACAGATGGTTGGGATCACCAGACATAAGAGACTGTCTGTACACATCAAAAATTTCAGAACCAAGATGAAGTGATAAACTGTGAATGGAAACAAATAATATATTTCTAAATATGTGTTTAAAAAAATAATACACAGAAAAGTGAGATTATGTTCAGTACAAGCTAAGACAATATAATATTAATACATCAGTTATTATGTGCATCTTATTGTTAGTATACACCCATAATCTATAGTTGGATGTAATTAAAAATAAATACACAAATATCAAATGATTTTGCAATATAAATATGTAAAAAAATGCTAACTGTATTCAGTAACACTGTAGATGGCTAAAAATATCATTAAAAGTGCAATGCAGTTTTTATTAAATTCTGATCTTCCCTAACACAAAAAGGAGCATTAACATTTTACTTTTCCTAGTATATCATGTTATTGCAATTATAGGTTCAAAATGGGAAACATAACACAATGTCAAATGCTGTAAACTAAATTAGTTAAATATCATTACTTCTTTTAATTAATCTGAATATTTGTGTTGAACAAAAGGAAAAGATATTGTTTATAAACCCTGAGTAAATTAGGCCTAACACTCAGATAGCTAAGGATATTTAAAAAAAAAACTATTAAAATCTTGATAAGCTATACTGTACATTACGCACTTAGAATAACAACTAAAAACTAAACTAACCTGCCATCAGACCACTTGATGATTTTTGCATTGCTTTCCTTCTTCTGATTTCCCTCTTCATCTGTAACTGTTCGCCAACGAACAGTGTTTTCAACCTAGATAAAACATACAAGTATAAATGTCCATTTTTACATGCAGTTTTGATATGTTGATTACTATGATTCAATGTGTTGCTTTATCACTAATTCTTTTACCTTTAGGTACAATTATGTTACACTGAATGAAAAAAAATATTTACACATCAATGTTTCCTTCCAGAAGAAAAATGTAACTCTTCACCCATAATTAGACTAAACACGTTTTCTAGTTAATAAAATGCATGTGTAATAATTGGTGCATTTCATGACAAACAACTGTGTGTGGGTGTTTGTGTACACTTGAGGTTCATGAGGTAAGCTATTTGTATATAAATGTTACAATTATAAAAACATGTTATAAATATACTTAAGAAATTATTACAGTCTTGAAGAAAATTTTACATATGATATATATTTAGTACAAAAAAACTGAAAAATCCATGTTTTTCTCAGGATGCTAATGAATAAATATGTCTTAAAATGTATGTTTCACCTTCAATTTCAAACGTGCTCTTCCTTCTTCATCAAGAACTTCATCATCATCGATTTCATCTTCATATGTTTGTGGATCATAAGGCCTAAAACAACATTATGAAATTAAATGATTAATACCTTAACCAGTATTAAATACTTAATAGCTATGTAACTGAAAGAACAATGTGTGCCAGCTAATTTGTGTGTATGCATGCAAGTTCACATGGAAACCCAATATTCTGAATGGCTAACCAAGTAGTGGTACTTTTATATTCATATGAGTGTAAAGGAAATAGATTAAATGAATTCTCTATATTTTTGCAGCTTATAAATGATGAAATACAATAAATCCAAGTACAAATTCTAAAAGGTGCTTAAAAATCGACAGTTAGGTATAAAGTTTAAATGTGTTTTGTATATGAAACACAAGTTTACCCACTATAACAATTAGTCTTAACAGTTTCTACCACAACTTTATTCATTCTGGGAGCTTTATGGCTAACATATTGTATGAAAGAAAATAATCAGTTTCAGATGATACACAAACATGACTTAAATATATATAAACACAATCAACTTACAAAAATAAATATAATGACATTTGATTTTTACACTTCTTGATACCATACATAATTTTAAAAATTCACTTCTTTATAATTATGTTTTCAACTAATCCGAATATAAATGTCTTAAAATTGCCATTCAGGCCTACAGTTAAAATATGTTTCATATAGGAAGAAAAAGTTTACTCACTAGGTGAATAAAATATTTCATCATTTCTACAAATGGTGGTGAAAGACCCTACAATTTGTTAAAACTTTTGAAGACAGTAAAAAAGAGAAAAAGTTGGTACCATTGAAGAAATAATAAGAAATGAAAGTGAAATAGTAAAATATTAAGATAGGTGATTTCTTACACTTCTAAATCCATGAAAGTTTTTATATAATGTAATTACAGCCACAATAAATTATAACAGAACCACGAGACCTATAAAATAACCAACAGAGAGTTCTTATGTGGTATCATTAAATCTATAACACACACCAGGATAATAAGAACTATGATATCAATTACAGTTATTACACTACAAGTTTTATCAAGGAAGAAAAAAACTCAAATTATTAGTCAAAGAAGCAAATATACAGAAAAAGGTGTTTATATTAAAAATGTCATGTAAAGATATATATTTCATTAATACTCAGTAAATAGTTTTATACTTCTTTGTTTTAAATTTGAATACAACTCCAAATTCTGTTTAGTAGGTTTATATTTCATTCTTGTCCAATTACATAATACAACAACTTTAATTAAAAAATGTATCTACTTAAAAAACATATGTCCTTCTAATAAATGCTAATTCATTTAACAGTGCTGCATATGGTACAAAACACATTTCATGTGAAGGAAAATAAGGAATTAATCTCATTTATATAAAATGTTTTACTTTTTGTGTTAAACAATGCTTCAGTAGTAAAACAGTTTTTCACTGTATACAAGGCATTAGTTTATTCCTTAGTCATAAAATAAAGTCCCTATAAACACAAGTAACCAGTTTACAGGATAACAAAACTTATAGTAGCAGCAAGTAACACAAATTTGTACCTGAAGTATTAAAATACTTCAAACATCATTATACTAAAAAACTTTAAGTATTAACTGTTCATATAAAGAACAAAATATTTCTTCATAGAACAAATTTGTAGTTGAGTACAACACTAAATAAAATACCACACATCCCACTATAGAATGCATCTTCAAATTACTATACTTTTAACTAATGACTGAGTGTAATGTAAATAAAGACATATATTTTACAAAAGTAACTAAATCAAAACAATTAAGTATTAATTGGAACTAATTAGCTGGGTGTAGGTATTGTTTTGTAAATAATAACATGAATCTACAACAACAAATACTGAGTGCCCAACTATACAGAATACCCACAACAACAGATACCAGAATCATAAGACCTACAAGAAGAGCAATCAGAGTTCATATGCTTTATCATTACAACCATATTTCTAATTCAACTCTCAAGAAGTTTTCTTTACATGTTTTTCTTTCATTAAATGCATTTCTGCAAAATATAAAGCTTCAATAAGTATAGCCTCAAGATATGGATCATACATCTATTTTGGAACAAAAATATTCTTGTATTGTAATCATATATGATTAAAAAAGTACTTTAAATATATGTAAATTGCCATTCTGTGTTCTTGTATACCTCTGGAACTTGACTGAAGAACCAGAGCAACCCTGAGGCTGGTACAGTCTAATTTTGGGACAACCAATAACTTTCTGGTCCAGAGACATCAATTTTTACATGGTGTTGCAGAATAACCCTTTCAAATTCATGGGGGTAGACTTTGAGGTGACTGGCCCAGCAATTAGAGAGGACTCGTTTCTTTTTAGTGATTGGTACCTAGTGACTCTCGACTGGATGTCAAATGATGTAAAAGGTCATGTGAAATTTTATCCTGGATACAGTTTCTCATCCTGTCTAGTCTGTCTTGTATGAATATCTTCCCAACCAGTTGATATTTGTTGCTACACTGTTGGTACTTTATGGATACTTTCACATATGTGAACACATTTATTTAGACTTAAATAACTGTCTAGTTAAAATCACCTAATGTGAGTATTTTCTGACCTCTGACTGATATGCAGATAATGTTCAATATAATGTGAGGTGTTGTGAAACGGGCAGCACTGAGGACCAAACAAATAATGTAAGGTCTTGGTAAACATTATAGCGAGACTCTCCCCAACTGGACTTGAGGTTTCATGTCCATACTTGGTATTATGAAGTGGAGGACAGTGCCCATGAATTAAATGAGTATATACAATGTGGCCAAGGAGAGCATGATCCTTGAACAATAGATAGGCAAGTAAACAGAATATCATAATGAAAGCAGTCAGAAATACAATGAGAAAGTAAGAAAATGGCTATAATCAGACAAACCTCAAATGTAAAAGGACTAATTGCTAGTGAGAAAGAACTACTTATAATTTGGGTACTGTGGGGATAAACCCAAAGATACAGATGATGTGGAGAAAAATTGGTGTTTAGTATTAAAAAAAAGAAATTGGAGGAGAAGTAGTTGTTGTTGTTGTTTTGAATTAAGCACAAAGCTACAAGATAGATGTTAATGTTGACTTATCAACTCTCTTAACCATTGGGTGCAAAAGTTTCATGTGATTTGAAAACTACTCTATCAGAGATTTGTTTGCACTCTCACTGTAGCAGCGGAACAGAGTGCAGTACCACATGTGTGCTCTGCCCACCATGGGTATCGAAACCCGGATTTTAGCGTGTAAGTCTGCAGACATACCGTTGAGCTACTGGGAGGCAGAGGAGAAGTAAAGCTCAGTTTTGTAAAACATAAACAAACATGTCAGTGATGTCACAATGAAAATAAAATTTAAAAAATGACTAACTCTTATTAAGATGAGGATTATACCTCATGTATTTCACAATAAGTAAAAAGGAATGATTCAGTGGTAACTATATATTACTATTTATTTCTTTACTATAATGAATGCTAGTTACAAAATGTAAAATGTGAAGGGTTGTTTCATTCACTGTGCATACTAAATGATCAGCTTAAACTGAAAGGTATGAATGCTAATGAGTAAGATGAGAATAAATTTAATGCATTAAAAGGCTGATGAAGATTGAGTGAGGAGAGGTATGTAATGTATTGGAAACAATGACTTAGTTTTTTATATGTTCAAGTAAACAAAGCAAACCTCTTTGCGACCTCTGTTTATTTGTTATTTTTCCATCTTAACTTTATGCAACTATGTACTCACCCACCACAAAAAACTGAATTTAAATTACCTTCCTTTAATTTCTAAAATTGCTTCAAATGTAGCATGAAACTATATTAATTTATAATGGGTAGCTCTAAACTCATAAAAGTATATATCTATTTGTAATTAATTTCTATTGCTTTATTGCTCTTTGAATTGATAAGCCGTAAATCACTTGGAGAACGAGCAGCTTATGTTTAATTACTGAATTACATTACCCATGAGCTACTAAAAGCTGCTTGTGTATGTGTCTTGAGAAATATTTTTAATATATTATTATTATTAATTTTACCTAGTATAATGTTAACAAAGAAGAAGATGGACCTGAGAATATGCTAGAAGATGGTACCAAAGGAAATGGATCCAGGGAGCCATTGGAAAGAATGGTGGAGATAGAGATAGATGTTAATGTTGACTTATCAACTCTCTTAACCATTGGGTGCAAAAGTTTCATGTGATTTGAAAACTACTCTATCAGAGATTTGTTTGCACTCTCACTGTAGCAGCGGAACAGAGTGCAGTACCACATGTCCGAGATGAAGTGGTGAACAGTAACTTTTAAGTTTTGGTGTAAGAAATGTTGTGAACCACTTTCAAACTTTTTCCTCCACTCAAAAAAGAAAGTAAGAGGAGTGAGAATCATTACAATTAACACAATGAGGGTCCATTTTGTATTCATAGACATTATGGTTCTGACTGCTGCAATAAGCACATGTCAATGAACAACGACATTATGTCTTCAAACCACTGACACTAGAAATATCTGAGAAGGTTCAGAATATATGGTCAAAACTTGCAATTTTTTGAAAACCTGCCTTGATGGTGGCAGGTGGATATGGTGATGTAAATGTCAAAATTGGGACACTGTTTGGCATCATAATTCGATTTTTGCGAGTGGAGATATGCCTCACTGCAGAAACTCCTTGGGAGGAGAATCTCTGACTCAAGGATGTTCTTCAAACACTCTCTCTACAATAATTCCTCGTGATGAATTCAAACTAGCACAAGGAGTAATCTCTATGAGTATATCCCCAGTGGCCTTTGCAAGAGGAGTTCAGTGTGTTTTGAAGTGAATGTTTCCACCAATATACATAGCTTTTTGACTGATTTAGGAGAGCCAGCAAGTTCCTCTTGTCCTTTCTGAATAAGAAATGGAAGCATTTGCCCTAAAGATTTGTCTGATAAAGAAAGTATTATAAAAAATGAGGTACAGATGTTGAAGGAGTTGAAAATTACTGTTAAGAATCTTCAATATGTGGTTGTATACCAATGGTGCTTTTTCTTTATTATCTGAAGTTAGAGATCCATAATTAAGAATGACAATTTCAGAGTCAACTGACCCCACCCACCATGAAGCCCTACAAGTGGATGCACTACAATGCATTGTGCCCAAACACTAGTATCAAACACAATGTCCCCAACACCTGTTGAGAACATCCAACCCTGATACTCAGTTGATGCTAGCCCAATTGGACCAGCTGATTAATCCTGGGGTGGCCACCCCAATGCTGACCTGTCTATAGGAATTAAAGGCCAAAATGGTGTGTTAGGGTTGAATTCCTCAACAACCATGATGGTCTTGATGATGAGAAACCCATTTGAAATAAAAATGTATTTCAGAACAGCTGGTAAGGGTATTAACACTTACTGATAAGGAGAGAACAATGTTTTGACCTTACTAGGTCATTTTCAGGTTAGGAAAGAGGGTTTAAAAGTGACTGTTGCTGGACATGTCTTGGGGACGAGAGTATAAATGGGTACAGGATTGCAGGAGGTGTTGCAGGTGAATGTTAGGTTATTAATTAGTACAGATATAAAGGTGTTCCTTTATACTGGTTTAATTTTGGTATTAGTTGCTGTATAAGTTTGGCTTCTTTGATTTTACATTTGTTTATATTTATTTCCCTTCCTAATATCTGGGTGTTTTCTATGGTTATGTTGTGTTTATTTGAGTTGCACTCTTCAAAACCTTGTGAAGGTGTTTTTTTTGTGTTCTTTGAATCTAGTTTTCATTTTTATGATTGTTTCTCCAATGTAGAAGTCATGGCAGTTGTTGCATTGTATTTTATAAATTTTTATAAATTATGTTGATGTTGTGTTTGTCAGTGTAGTTTTTACATAGTATAGGCTTTAGTTTTGTACCTGGTTTTTGAATAAATTTGGTGTTTACTGGAATGTTGTGTTTTGTTATAAGTTTCAGGGATACTCTCTTCCCCTTCATGGGTTGCCATGCTCAGCAAACATGTGGGTGAATGTTCAGATCCCAGAGGAGGTAAAGTGAAAGTACAGAACATTCTCTGGCAGGCCCCCTTACTATGTACAGGAATCCACCTCAAGGGGTTTAAATGTAAGTCCTTGTGTCACACACGCACCTGGAGTGAGGGGATTAATCTATTTCAGATTTCCTGTTATTGTTTGGATATTTGTTTCATATAAAAATGCAAGATTTACACTTATCTTTAGGCCTCTTTTTATAATGTTTTCTCTTAACAATATAGTTAAAACATATGTATGATGCAATTTGCATCATACATTCCATTATATTGTTACCATTTAAAATATCCTCATAGTTGATTATTACATATCCAGTAATAATATTTATAGTATTATCACAATGTATATAATTGCACACCTTGTATCAACACTAAGAAAGTTAGGTAGCTTCACAAAGTGTATTTCTTTTCCTAAGTTTGTGGTTATACGAGGAATTTCTACTTCAATTCTTGTTTCAGGAACAGGTTCCTCATCTTCTTCTTCTCTGTCCTAAATTGTTAAGTTTTTAACAATTAAATTAGGTTAATAGTTTTTAAAAATAGTTATAGATTAGACAAATAAGATAATCTAAAATGAAAATAACTTTTAAATTCAGTATTTAGACATTTATATTTATACTTTTTATGCTGAAATGAATTATTTTCACTAGGTTAAGAAGCAACTTTAGAGGATAGGACATATGAACAATGAAATAAAATCCAGCAAACATTTAGATTTAAAACAAAATTTCTATTTTAGTTTTATCTTAATTAAAGCTATTAAATAAGCCAAAAGTAAAAATAAGCAACATCTAAACTTACAATTATACTGAAGTAAGTAAAATTGGTCAAAAGTTGAGCATTTACAATAAAACTAAAACAATCCTTTCAGCTGTACATTTATTTTTTAGAGTAAAACAGCACTGGGATATCTGCTGTCCACCACAAGGGAACCAAACTCTGGATTTTAATGTCATAAGTCTGTATACTTATTGTTGTCCTACTGAGGAACAAGTTTAAAATCCTTCAAAAGTGAATATATGAATTTTTCAACACAATACTTAAGTGTGGTTAATTATGAATATATCATCTTGTGAAAACACACCACCTCAATCATTGTTTCATTTCTTTCTTCTGCTTCATTCTCATTTTCTTTTTGTTTAGTTGTTTCTCTTTCTTCTTCAGAGCTAATATCACCTACATCTTCACCAAACAGATCAGCAGCAGTTGCTAGGAAAATCACATCAAACTAGTAATTGATTCTAGAAGTAATTTTTCATAAATGATTTGACAAATAGAAACTACCATATTTTCTTAAATACCCTGATGTACCCCAAGTAACTATTAATATTTTGTACTTTGTTAGCAAACAAAACCTTTAGTAACCACAAAGGAATACTACTTGTAACTATAAATTTCTATTAGCCACACTGGTGTATTACTTCCAGCTATTAGTCTTTTATAACAAACATAATTTACCACATCATTATTATTAGTCACACTTGTATTTTTGTTCAGTAGGCACACTGGTATACCACTTGTGACATTATGTCACTATCTTGTAGCTGCACTTTATTAGCCATATCTATATTTAGCAGCCACACTGGTGGACAACTTCTAACTATCAATCTTTAGCAGTCACATTGGTGTACTACCTATAACTATCAGTAATTATCAGTAACACTGGTGTACTACCTATAACTATCAATAATTAGCAGTCACATTGGTATGTTGCTTGGTGCTGTCTATATTTATCAGCCCCTTGCCTTACATCTGCTTATCATTATATAGGAGCCATACTAGTGGACTACTTACAGCTATCATTATATTTTAAGAGACACTGATATACCGCTTGTAACTACCACTATTTAGCAGCCAATTTGATGTACTGTGGTTTAGGCAATCAGTCTTTAGCATCTCACTGGCATACTGCTTATAATTATCAATCTTTTATAATCTCACTGGCACATGGCTTGTAGTTATCAATCTTTTATAATGTCACTGGCATGCTGCTTGTAGTTATCAATCTTTTATAATCTCACTGGCACACTGCTCGTAATTATCAATCGTTGCTTTCTCAGTAATGTATCAGAAATTAAGTTTCCTACATCACACAGATCTAGAAATATTGATGATTCTGTACTTTATCAATGCATATATCTATGTTACAAGTATGCATTTAGTACATACATATAAATAGTTTTCTTAATTTTTAGTTATGGTACACCATTCTACAGTATTTACTATTTTAATTAAAATTTCTGTGAAGTTAAACAGAGAATCTTCTTTCCATCAGCATAAAACTATTTCATTTTTTTATTATTATGAATTATCATTTAAATACACAACAGCCAAATGTTTGTCTGTAATGCCATATATCTTATGAATGATCAGTTGTAGGGAAAAAGAGTATATCAAAAGAAAATTTAAAATTTTTTTGGAATTCATAAAATTTCATATCGATATCAACATTGATCATCTACTTCGATATGTGATGAACTGTCAATCTGAGAAAAACTTAAAAACAAATATATTTCTTTTTGTGAGTGAATTTAATAATAAAGCAGGAATTCCTGCATTTACTAATTGAAACTAATGCTGTAACTTCTGTTTTGTTAGCCAGGTATGACATGAAGGTCAATATGATAAAAATAATACAAGTTGTCATCCAACTTACCTATCTCAAAATTTTGGATATGGTCCCTTGCATACAATTATGTATATAACATGTAAATAACAAATCAAAAGCTCAGAATATCCTCCCTTATGGTTTTTTCAGTAATTTCCACATGTTATGATGCCATCTCCTTCTTTTTGAATAATATTTCAAGCAGGCAGGTTGTGTGTTTAATCTGCTTGAAATTTCATATTTTTGTAGACTTAGTTATTAAACTTAATAAATTATAATGGAATTCTATGGTATTGATATTGTAATTTATGATACTTTAGTTATTCAAATGTGTGTATAAAACCTAAAAAAATTATTTCACTTCACATTCTCCACGTGTGAAATTTCTCAAGACTTGGCAAGTCATGAGAAGCAGCAACTAAGTACTAAGGTTGTAACTAGAAGAGATAATTGTTTGCTTTATTTCATTTAATTTTGATGTCTAAAAAAAGAAAGAGCTAAAAAATGTGTTTGTAAACAGTAATAATTTATATATATACACATATAATGTATAATAATTGAACTGTGACTGCATTTTATAAAATACAGCCAAGACAGGTAACTTTGTAAAGATTAAAAGTCAGTTTTATATCACTGGATATGGTAATATGATCAGATTTGTACCTTGTGTTTGTAACTTCTGTATTGTTAGCCAGGTATGAATGGAAGGTCAATATGACAAAAATAATATATATATATATGTACAATGGTATAAGATTTAAGCTATTTAGACTAAACATTAGTCATCCAAGAATGAAAAAAAACATAATTTATATTTCCTAATTTTTATGGTGGTTACAGAGTTGCACATATTGACAGATCCCTACAATCAGAGTAAAATATTACATAAATAATATTTGAGATTTTTGGGACAAAAATATTTTTTAATCATGACATGAAAAATCACTTCACACATGTAACAAAACAGACTTGATATTTTGACAAAAAAATCTTTAGTAAAAATACTCCATTGAAAAATCAGAATTTCTGTGAACAAAAGACTTGGAACCATTCCTAATAGTCTACCAAATTCTGTGAATATACACAAACTGTGTTAAAAATTTGTAGCATAATTAATTAATGTGTACAAATGTGTATGTGAACTAGGTATTTTATACCTAGCATGTTGTGAAAGGGTCAATAAATAAAACATACAAATATATAAAAATATAATAAGCAAAATGATATATTCAAAAATAATTCATTGACAAAAGATAAGCAAACTACAGAACATAAAAGAATAAGTCAATCAATATGAAAAAAAGTGAACCACAGAATGTATAAAAAATAACAAAAGAAACAGACTCAAAAACAAGTTGCTAATGCATGTTTGGGTCTCAATTTTCAACTATACATTTTAGTTTAAAAAATCCTCTCATAATCTATTAATTTGTGAGCATTGTGCTAATATACATAACACAGAACAACTGTATTTTATATTACCGTACCACCTTTACCTTATATACAAGTATTGGTTCCTTGGTAAAATACAAACAATTACATAAGATAAAATATAAGCAAATAAAACACTTTTGATTATTGAATGCAGTTTAAGTAACATCTTTTATTGTTTGTAGTATATAAAGTTACACATCATTCTGAACTTACAAAATGGTTTGGAAACTAAAACATCAACTGGACAAAAATAAATCATTGTAACTTCATGTGAACATACCTTTTGGAGACTTCTCATCTTCTGACAGCTTATCTCTTTCTGCTTCACTTTGCTCATCTTCATCACTCATAACACGTGCTTCTTTATTTTCATCTTCAAAATCTTGTATAATTTTTTTTACAAAGTCCAATTAGCAAAAATAAACAATATTAACGACAATAAAATGAAAAATAACCCAAATTACTTCAGTTTCTCTACTTGCACAGAAATATTTCCTTTACACTTTAATAATGTCAGTTAAAAAGAAAGAGAATATGTACAATGACACACAAATAATAAAATAATGCATATTTTGAAAATATATAGGAAGCTGTTCTCAATAAGCAACAGAAATCTGAAGTACAGGATACTATCTTGTATGTTGTATGACACATCTACAAGTAGGTTTTGTCTTACTTATTTTGAAATGGTATACTTAATTAGTACTAATCATCCACAATTAGAATATCACAGTAAAAAAAACAAAAACATTTTCCTATGTAACTGATAAAAATGAATTCAATTACTGATTGTATAAAAATAACCTTACACACTTAATCGCTTGTATTTATTTGCAAGCTTTTCACAATTTTGTTTATGATCATTACTGAGATGTAGTTTTCACAGTATCTAGAAAGATTCTGGCCTACATAACATCCAAGAATAATAATGGGACAAAGATAATAACTAATTTCTTGCAAAACATACCTTTAGGAGATTCTCCATCTTCTGAATGCTTATCTCTTTCATCTTCCTGTTGCTCATCTTCATCACTCATATCATATACCTTTTTTCTGGGAAGCTGTTCCTCATCTTCTGAGCCTTCAACACATTAAATTCATAAGTCTAATCAACATTAACAAACAACAAATGTAGATATTTAAAAACTTAATAACTAAGATTATATATGTTTAAATAAGCTTACATCTATTTAATAGCTGATATATAGTGTTTCACTAGGTTGTTTTTCAATCAAGTAGATGCACATTTTAAAAAATAAAATAACTATTTATACTCTGCTACTTTATTTATTAATGTTATGCTGAGTATAGAAAGCATGAAAGCAGTGACAGCTCATTTTTAGCACAAAAACAAATTTGAAACATGAGAATTTAATTTATATTCATTTTGGTGTTTCATACAGCGTTCAAATATATTATTCAAAATGTAAGAGATAAAACTAACTTGCCTGAATGAATATCTGCTTTCTAAAAACCATATTTACAGGTTTTTATTGGGCAGTTACAGTTTTAATTTTGTAACTTTTTTGGCAGTGTTTCAGCACAAAGCTGCACAATAAATTACAGTATTCAAATTGACAGGAATGGAGGAACAACATGAATCCCCAAGTTGAGAAAAAGAAGTAATTTCTTTTATTAACAAAGAGAAAGAAACTGAAATTCTGATTTTATATGCAAAAAACGGCTCTTTTGTTCGCTCTTCTATTTGAAGTGTTTTCTGAGCCCAAAAGAGCCGTTTTTTGCATATAAAATTCTCAACAAGTGGGTTTCTCGACATCACTGATTGAAATTCTGATTAATAAATGCTTGATTAGAAGAATGTATGTCAAAACGTTGATTTTTTTTTAATTCCTGTTGTTCAGACCTTTAAAGTCAATTATGTATCTCAATCATTATTATGAGAATATTAATGATAATAACTGGGCAATGAACCTTATTACCTGTGAGCAGCAATTACATCAGTAAGTGTCATGTAAAATAAAAATATAACTGAATTTATAATTAACTTGGCATCGTAAAAATAATAAACTAGTGTTTCAGATTTTTTTCAGTTATTCTCACTGTACAGTAACTGAATTTAAATCAATTTTTCAATATTAATTTTGATTAATACAAGTTGTTTAACTTAATCAGTTTGCATTACAACTCATTAAAATAATCAACTAATCAAAATTAGGGATTTGATAATTATTTTCATTATTATTTCAGTGATTAAAGTAATCAAAATACATCTGTTACATGCATTTTTATGCAGAAAAGAACTCTGCATATGTTGCCTACCCTGGTATCAAAACCTGATTTTTTTCAATTTTGTTTTTAGCCATCTCATATGTGAACACATGATTAGTTGAATGTATTCAATCATTAAATTCATCAGCCATCTACCTTTGTTAATGATTTAGAAAACTTAATGAAATGTTTCAACTTCATTCATATGCTGGAAATTAAATCTGTTTAATGTCTTGATTTTGGAAAATCATTCTTTCATTTATTTCATAATATGAGAGGATAAAAATTCTGTCAAACTAAGGAAGGTACTAATAATAATGATATAATCATAATTTATTTTGAGGGAGAGGGATTTTACACACCACTCTTTAAATGTTAGTAAACAATAATAATATATTAAATGACCAGTAGTTCTTCATGGTTACAGGTACATGTACCAGTGAGCTTGACATCTGCATTCTTTGGTATATTGTCATAAAATCTGAAAACTTTGAACTTCACAACACAAATAAACAAAGTTGTTTTAAGACAAATTTAAACTATATATATATATATATATATATACATATTGTTAGATAGTCCAGTACTAAATATGGGAATTCTATGCCTTGTTTCTAGGCTTAAGGTATAACTAATTTCTATGACAATATGATCAGGGATATGAAAATATTGCAACCATTCTTAACAACAAACAAATTCAGTATTACAGTATTAATGAAGCTATTATAACTAAAAAATGTACACATCAAAGGAATGAAGGTGATTTTATTCATGTTCACACACAGACCACAGTTTAAACTTAAATAATTCTTCCAAGTTAACTGTCTGAATGTTGGTACAAGTCTTAATTTTTACACACAATAATGGCAGAAATGCACAGGATATTGAAAAAGTATAAAACTAAACAAATGTTATACTTTTCCCACATTCAAAACATACTCCAATACTTGCTTAGCTCTCATCACAAGATTATCTATTCTTGTTCAGTGCTGCCCGATATAAACAAATAGAGCTCAAATTGAGGCGGAAAGAGGAAAAACATGATTCTAAAATTTTCTCAAGCAAATCATTGTAAGTCATCTTAACAAGATAATGATATGCTCACATTAAGCATGTCACTCCCTCTACACTGAAGTTTGGCAGATGTCAACAGTGGAGAAAATGGGTAAGATGGATGGGAAGTTGAATGGTTTGGTGTTTTATAGCACAAAGCAACTAGGCTATCTATGCAAAACATCCAGTAAAATGTTAAAATTAAAGTAAAATTATTGAAATTCATAAAAGAAATTTAAGGTGGAAGAGAGGGTGTGGAGAATGTTCAGTGCTCTTGTACATTTGACCCATAGCTGCTTGATGTGTGGTATAAAGATCAGCTTACAGTCAAAGATAAACCCCAAGAACTTTGTCTCAGGGACCACAGGCAGCACAACTTCACCGATATGGAGTTCAGGAACAAGATAAATAGCCCGTTGGCAGCAAAAGTTCATGCAAACGGTTTTAGAGAGAGAGAAGTTAAAGCTGTTTGCTGTGGTCCATTTCAGTAAATGAATAAGAGCAGTCTGTAGCTACCGTGCAGTATACCTCATGTTCGACGACTGACACAAGATGTGAAAGTCGTTGACATAGAGCTCATTTGCAACAGTGAGAGGCATTTTTCAGTATAAAAATTAATGCCATTAATGAACAAGTGTGACATTCAGAACACAGTTCTTAGGGACTCCAAGTTACATAGCAAAGAACAGGAAAGTGTCAAACTCACACAAACTTCAAATCTCCTGTCCATTAAAATTTAATAAAAATGGGCAAATGGCCACGTAACCCAAATATATATATGGAGGTCTCGCAAAATGTCATACCTCCATGTTGTGTCATAATACTTCTCAATGTCAAAGAATATTAATACAAGATGTTGTCATTTGAGAAAGGCTTCTCTGATTGACATTTCAAGTCCAATTGGGTGGTCCATGGTGGAGTGCTGTTGTAAAAACCCACACTGGGTAGGCGATAGGAGGTTGTTTGATTTGAGGAACCCAACAAGACGAGCATTAACCATCCTCTCTAAGGTCTTATAGAGACAGCTCATCAAAGCAATTGGATGGTAGTTTGAAGGAATCTTGGGATCTTTCCCAGGCTTAGAGAAGGGTAAGATAATAGCTTGGCATCAGGCATTAGGAAAAACATTCTATGCCAGATCCAGTTAAAAACAATTAGAACAATAGCAAGACAGACAGGAGATAAATGGCACAGCATTTCATAATGTACATCATCAGGTCTGACCGATGCACTGCCAGACCAACAAGGACTAGTATGAGCTCCACCAGTGTAAAGGGACAATTATAGTTATAGAGACAATCAGCTCAAAAGAAAAGAGATAATCGCTCTACCAAAGTCTTGATGGCAAAGAAGGTGGAGGAAGAAGCAGAAGTGCTAGATACCTGGTAAAAGCTTTCACCTAGAGTATCAGTGATGTTCTGGGTATCAGCTTCTTCCTGGTCATCAGAGAACAAGATCAAGAAGGAGACAGAAATATATTGCCCACTGTACTTTTGAATCTTGTCCCATATGACTTTGGAACTGATGGTAGAAGATATGCTGGTTGTGAACTCAATCCAAGAGTCCTTGTGGCTTTGACGTCTTACCCACCAAGCATGCGCACAGGCCTGCTGGAAAGAGATGCAGTGTGCGAGTGTGGGATAACTACCAAAAGTATCCCAGGCCCATTTTTGAGCCTTCTGTGCCATGTGGCAGGCAGGATTTCAACATGGATGGGGATATAAAGTAACTTGAATTAACTGACAAATATGAATATAAGAAGGTGGTTAAATAAATCAGATTATAGCAAAAAATAACAACTTCATGAGGAAAACAAAGTTGAACATGCAGCAATAAACAAAATAGCAATCAAAACTCAAATGTTGCCAAATGATAAGTGATAGTTAATTGAAGGAGTGTAAAGGGAGTTGCATGCATCACATGAACATATCACATTCCTATTGGTGAAGTGATACATGATGATTAACGTATGAAACATGTTGTAATCTTGCAACTTCCACAGTGGGGAGGAGAAGGCTTTTGGCATGCATTAAAAAAATGTATATAGAAAGCAGCAATGAACAAGAATAGTCAATCTTATAAGAGGAAGTTCATACCATATTAGAAAAATGCAACTTTGTTCTTAATTATAGGATATGTAAGACACTTCTGTTTTTGTTTTTTTTTACATTAGGTCTTTTCATTAGCTGAAAATTGTGAAAACCTGAGGAAATGAAATATACTTGTAATCTTAAATGCACTTTTGCCATTTTTTTAAGAGCCAGAATTCAATAAATACACCTTTCACAGATATATGAATGCACAATGAATAATCAAACATGAATTGGTAATATTTATTAACTATTTGAATTCATAATTGTTTACATATTCTACTGAAATTGTTTTTATAATGTTCTAATAATTATCCTCATACCTGGTCTATTTATAAGAGGTGGGTAATAACATAGTTTGGTTTAGTTTTAAAATAAAGAAACATAAATATTATTTGATGATGTCACTTTCCAACAGGTAAATCAGGACTTTTAGCTGGATGCTAGAAACATTAAATTGGGTTTAAGAATTTAATATAAATTTAAAAAAAAAATCTACATTTGTTTAACTTAGAGTAAGTGCTATGGATTCAGACAACAGTTATGGAAAATATATGTATAAAGAAAGAAACCTAAAACAAACACAAATAAACAACTGTTAGGTGGAAGTGAGTTTGAAATCAGCATGCCATTTCAGATCTTGCTGATTCCGACTATCTAAGCTTTGGCTGACCATAAACAAATTTTTTGTGGCTTCTTCTAGTTTAGTTTTAAGTGTAAAATTAACAACTTCTATGTTTTTTTAAAACTATCTAAATATTTAAGTTGTTAAATAAAAATAAACTAGAAATGGGAGAAAATACATATTTCTTACTCTAAGTTGATTCTAACAGTTTACAAACAATAAAAGCAGTAATACATACAGAATAGAAAAATAAACTTTGAAAAGGAACAGACCATCAGAACCATTTAAACGACCACATGAAAACAGAATACAGGTAGTGAAAATTTGTGCCATGACAAGAAATTGTGCCACAATGGTGTGATATGATGGCCTGCAAAACAAATATTTTCTTTTACTTAGGATTTATTGACCTAGATTTTGTTAATAATAATACAAACTTTTAGAATATTTAATCATTATTGTTAGATATATTTAATGAATAAAATATTTAATGCATGCAACCTCTTTGTAAGTACAAACTGCACAATATACTGTGCTCTACCAAGTTTTGAAAAAAGCATGACGATATACATTAATATAGATACAAGATGCTCTATGTATTAAACAAAAAAATTGTTGTCTTCTGTTTGATTCTTTTCTTTAATTTCCTTCCTTACTAAAAGGTTAGTATGAGATATTTAAGACTTATCTCACACTCTACTGTTGGAAACACAAAAGAGTTTGAGCAATATTTTTTGGTGCCTACATTAAGTGTTACAAATAATAAAAATATAAGAGACTATTTAAAACATCTTTATAATGTATCCTATCTGCTTGGAACTAATATAACAATTACATATGAGTATGAACAACAAAACAATTTACAATAGTGATTTTCACATATATCTCTGACACAATGGCAACACAACATCTTATAAGCTTACCTTTTGGAGATCCTCCATCTTCTGCTTGTTTTTCTCTTTCATTTTCATCAATCATAGCACATACCTTTTTCCTTGGCATCTCATCCTCATCATCTGAACCTATATATTGTGTTTTATAAATGTAATGAAACTGTCAATTTAAATGTTTTTTGCACAAAAATGAAAATCTCTCATGTTTCTATGAATACTTATCACACAATGTACACCAAAAAATTAAGAAAGTTTTTATGATTTCTACAAGTTATAAGCATAAAAGGTTAAACTGCTGCTTAGCCACATAAACATTGTATAATTATAAAGTTATAATTAGAGTATCCATAACAACAATGTGCCTCGGAACTTTTATCATCATGAAAAACGTTTTGATATGGGAAAGTATTTTTTTTTCAACCCTCAACTTTTATGTACTGTTTATACTCATAACAAAAATAAAACTATCTTCAGATTGGCTATCATTTGTTTCAAAATACTTTTCATATAAACTTCAGGAATGAAATTCACATCTATTTTATCCATAAGATACATTAAACCACTTAGGATACATTAAAAAGTTTCCTCAATTACCATCCAAAAATGTATACAGACTATTGTGTAATGGTATTGCAAATGAAACAGCAATTTCTTGTTGACTCTGACTCCCTTGCTTTGTCCAACTATGTACCTTCATAAAAATATAGTTCATTCCATAAGATCTCTTCAATTGTGACATGAATGTTACAATTTTTTCTTTACTGAAAATATATATCCAGTGGATACTTATAAAAGTAACTGTTCTTGTCCTGAGTTGTCCACTATATGCAAACATTTTTTTCCATATCACAAGCCTTTTGCTCCCCCCTTTTAAAAATAAAATGATTCTAACATGTCTCTCATGTAAATCACCATTAATCACTTCTCCACCAACAGAAGTGTGACATACTCAAGTGATTTATGCAACTACCTCTACATGTCTATATTGAACTATCACTTCAAAGTTTGGCAGAAGACATAAGAACCAGAGGAAAGTGGAGACAAAGTGTGAGAAGATGGTAGTACCCATTGGAAATACATTTTCAGTACAGGAAGACTATAACTTCTGATATGGTACTTACTTTGCTCAGAAGAATAGCTAGAGTTCCACTATGAATAGGAGATAAAATTGGTGCAAGGGAATGACAGAAGTAACTAATGAAGGCATATGATGGATACCACTGGAAATGAGAGTCAGATCCAAAGATCTAAACTGAAGAAATTCCACTACTTTTGAATCAAATATACTCTTTGTCCATCAAAGAAATGTGTAGGAAATAAAGGTGGAAAAATAGAGCAGCATACCCAAGTGGAAGAGAGTTGTGGCATGATAGTGATCCCAACCATGAAATATATATGGAACTCAGACCCACATGACATAAAAGTGTGTATATCGATGGATGTGTCCTTAGGTGTACAGTGGATAGAGCAAAACAAACCATATTCAGTGTCAACTACATCCAAAACTTGTGCCATGTGGAATTGACATCCACACAGGGATAGGATGAGTATCATACCATCTTTGCCTCAAATTCAAGAGACCAGAGGGAATATGAAACCACTCCAATCTATCAATCCAGGGACCTGACATATGGTATAATAGGATGTGTATATAATGGAAATCAACTCCCTCACTAGAAAAACTGACTAGAATTATCCAAAAAGCAAGAATATAGAATATCCTTAGCAAAAGATACAATGAGGAATAGAAAAAGGACAGAACCTAAAACAAACCCTCTTGCATCCACTGTGAACCACAATACAGAAAAAGTATGACTGAGGGAAGTTTGTGTTTTTTTTATAGCAAAGTCACAGTGGGCTATCTGCTAAGCCCACCAAGGGGACTCAAACCCCTGATTTTAGCATTGTAAATCTGTGGACATACTGCTGTACTAGTGGGGGCAATTGAGGAAGGAATAGAGATAATCATAAATTTTAGTGAGGACTTCTACTCTAAATTTAAAACTCAGCATTTACTGTTGTACTCCACTTGAAAAAATGGGGAATGACAATGCATTGGA
Organism: Carcinoscorpius rotundicauda; assembly: GCA_011833715.1. Lineage (NCBI taxonomy): Eukaryota > Metazoa > Arthropoda > Merostomata > Xiphosura > Limulidae > Carcinoscorpius > Carcinoscorpius rotundicauda. Next base: position 42,023,408 of record CM022396.1, on the reverse strand, counting down.
GAGTCTAGAGGAATGTAATCACCTAAGACAGTGCAAATAGTGACCAAGAAACCCTATTTTAAAAAAGCAGAACATATCAATTTATTGAATACAAGGTGCAGCAGGAATTGGGAGTTATCAACTTCTGCTTTACCCATGCAGGCTATGACTGGGCAAATTTACAAAGCAAGTACATAGTGCGGTTATTCACCTACAAGTGATCTTGTGAAGTACCACATCTCAATGGTGTACACTAAGAAGCCATGGAAGTTAAAACACTAATCAACATGGTTGTAGACTGTAAATTTATAATTTCAAAATACCTGGTCAGGCACCACTGAAAACAGAGTGGGATCCCTGTAAATAACAACCAAAGCACAGATCCCTGAGAGGAAAAGAAAGTATAAATATAAATTTACCCAGCCAAAATCACACCAAAGTGTGAAGAATTGCTACAGGTGGAAGACAAAAACCTGACAAAAAGAAACCATGGAAATAATGGGAGATGAACATACTAGGTGTAGTCCACATGCCCATCTGTAGGAATTCCTTCAATGGCTGATGAAAACACAAAATGAGAGAAAAGTTTAGGTGTTGAATCTCATGAGAAAACACCCTGGACAAAATATGATGGGATGAAGACAAGAAGGAATAAATTAGTTGCATCAAATGTTGAACATATTTTGTGAGGGTAGAAGGAGAAAGATCATATACAGAAAAAGGTAGCAAATGGAAAGAGTCAGGAATGAGTAGCATTGAAGGAAGCTGTGCAGACAATATAACAGTAAAGGGTATGGAATAGATAAAGAAATTATCTGGAATAAGATACTGGTAGAGATGAAAAATATAAGGAGAGAAAATATATGAAAAGGAGTAGTTACCTTCCATAGTTGTTGAGGTTTTTAGGAAGAAGGAATGATCTAGATAAAGGAGAAGTTAGGTAGGGTGGTAAAGCATAAGTGAAACATTAATGGCAAACAAGTTAGACCTTTAACATCCATAGATGAAGAGGAGAAAGAAATATGCTTTAATGGAAAGGTGAAACATGGAGCATAAAGAAGTGATTCAAATGGAAGCAAAGTGAAAAGTGAGGGAATGGAGGACCACATTAATATTTCAGTCTGGAAGACTAAGCTGTTTGGGAGAATGATGATTTGGAAGGAATGTACTAATAAGATAAGAATGTGGGAAGTAAAAACTAAAAAATATCAGAAAAAATTAAAGGTATGGGATAAGGCAGCCAGATAACCCAAGATCAAGGAGACTGATGATCCCCAGTCGAAAAGCCAAGTATGAAACTCAGACACATGATCCACAGTTGATAGATCAGTGTATCAGCACAAATGAAACACCTTCCATTTGTGCTGATACACCTTCATTGCAGAAGAATGTATGGAATTAATCAAAAGAAAAGCTACTCAATGGAAGAAATTTAATCTCCTTTCAAGAACTGATAAAAACCAGATGTAAAGATGAAAACACAAACAGTTGGATATAGAACTGATGACCAAAGATTATTAAGATGAGGGGGGAGACATGTGAAGAGGAACTGGAAGGAAACCACTGCTGAACTAGCCAACATGGAGTGATCAGAAGGATTCATCAACATGGAGTGGTATGGATGAGAAAGACCACATCATGAAGTAGTTGAATAGAATAAATATAAAGGAATCTGTGGGACCAATCATGGCTGAAGGCATCAACAAGATGAGTTACCAGAGGCCAAAGGAAGGATGATTTGTGACTGAGGGCCATGTAAAATGCATCTATGTTGGAAAACCTCCTATGAGAGCAAAGCCACCAGAATACAAGGGAATCTAAAGACCACCCTGTTAATACAGAAAAGATGATCCACAATCAAATTCTGGAACATGGAATGTAATGAGATGAATGTGGTGCATGTTGGCTTAACAAAGAAGGTCCAAAGTTTGAAAATGGAAAGATCTTAATCAAGTGCTTCGTTGATAATTGATATGTGCTACTACCTTAGAACCGTTGGAATGAATCCTCATCAGACAATGTCTGGTGAGAGAAATTAAGTGATTCACAGCCCTATGAACCACAAGAAGCATGAGAATGTTGATATGTAAGGACTTTTCATTGACAGCCCAATGACCTGAAGCTTCTTGATGATTGATCTCCTATTGAAGTCCATGCTAATCCTGTCACTTAATTGTGAGGCAAATTAGTCAGCATGTGCTTGAATATATAGGAAAACCAAATAAATACACAAAAAGTGGTTATGTAGTAAGAAAGGATGAGGCTTATAGTAAATAATGGCAATCACATACCTAAAAAACAAAATCTAAAAAGGCCATAGCAGTCCCAACTAAATCTTCAGGAGGAGCATGGAAAAACATGGCAAAATCAAGAGGTGGAACCAGGTGATCCAAGTCTTCATCACCCTGAAGAGGATGATATTCAGGAATAAGTAGGGAAAGGTCTGAAGATAGAGGTTGACCCAAGTAACATCATCTCACTGTGAATGAACGCTGATAAATCTCTCCCCAGACTGCTCATACCTGAGACCCAAGGCATATCATTAATCAGAGGTATGACCCCAAAGTGGTAACATGCACTTTGGAATTCATAATCAAGAAGAATCAACCAAAAACAAAATTATAAATAATAATGTGACTATAATAAATTGTGTTTAAATTAAAGTGAAGAAAAAGTCTGAATAAAACTGGAAGTAATTTAAATGAAAACCATTTTGCAATTCTACTAAAGCTAAGTATGAAAAGAAAGAAACACATCTGCACACAAGCATTGTTAAATGAGAAGCAACAGTTCGGTATAGATGTACAGAGGGAGTCATGTGTCATAGGAGTATGTTACATTCCTATTGGTGGAGAAATGATGCATGATAATTTGAATAAGACATGCTGGAATCATGTGACTTAAATAGCAGGAGCAGAAGACTTGTGACATGCATAAAGAAAAAGTTCTCACATAGGGGGCAGAGGGCAGCAATGGATGAGAATAGTTAATATTGGAAATTTGTATTATGTGGTCTTCATTAAACTGCATCTGTAATTAAGCATTTAGCTTTTCTTTCATATGATGTTATGGAGAGACGATTTGTATTCTTAAATATGTAAGAAGTTCAACAGAGTATTATTTAATCCAAATAATATATCAACTGAGTAATTTGTTTTTAATGAATAGTTATTTCAGTTGTTTTTCTGTTAATAATAATTATGATTTTTTGGATTCTTATATACACCCACTAACTTTATTTAACTGGAGAAAATATTATAACAATAACTGATATGCTTAACTAAACTGTTATCAAAGGAGCTGAAAAGATCACTTTTTCTGATTTCTTTTCAGAGAAAAAAGTTAGTCTAAGACCGTAAATCTATAATAAAATCAAAAATGAATACACACCTTTTTCACATGGTATAATCTATTTCAAAGTTATTTTGTATTTTCACTTTTATACCAGATAATATTTCTGGAACTATATATTTATCAAAATAAAAATAAGTTTAAACTACACAAATTCTAAGTTTTTGGAAACTCTCATGCAAATTATTCCACAACCCACATTAAAATTTCAAATCTGAATTTACCTTTCTGTGAACCTGCTTCATCATCACTACTTATCTGTCTTTTTCTATTTGTCAATTCTCTAGATTCTTCTTCACTATCTGCAAATAAAATTCAAATTATTTAAACAAAATAGTTTAAACATACTGTTCTTAGTTGAGAAATGACAAACTAAGAGTTTGTGTGGAGGGATATTAACTCCTCACATGAATACTGTTCTTAAATCATTAAAATGAATAGCATTTTACTTCATATTAGCTAAGTAACATGATTTCTACTGTTCTTAGTATGTTCCAAAGCTGTAATTATTACTAAGTTGTAGCTCTGTTGTTTAAAAGCCATGTATCTCATTATCGGCTTAAAATTCTGGAACATATTATTTCTACACTGTACATTGCTTGATAATCCTACATTAATCTACAAAATTCATTAAAAAGTTATTTTTAAATAAAACCATGAAGCTAAATATTTTTTTTTTGTTTTCTCTACACAGTGTTTTGCGTACAAAAATTCATTTATATATTTAGATGGAAGTCAGAAATAATAAAATAGATAATACATTGTTACTGTTTTCATGGAACTTCATGGCATTAATCTTAAGAGTTTCTAACCAAAATCAGCATAGCAGATAGTTGTATAAATATAATCACACTGCTTTGTCCAGTAATAAGGTGTTTTTTTCTTCTATTTTGTTTGCATAACAGTAAAATTCTTTTAGCACTAATTCTGCATGATAAAGCAATGCTACTAGTATTTAGTATCATTTGAGTATCAGTGTTGAAATAAACATGTTTAACAAGACTAAATTTATTAGTTTCATGAGCATATTACACTAAATTGGTTCTAAATAAAGGTTCTAAACAGGATTTATGAACTGGAGGTGAAATGCTACTGGGTGTCAAATTTGGAGGGTGATCAGTTAAATTATTAGAAAGGCATAGTACATTGTGAATTTAAAATCTGAGTATTATTTATTAACCATTGTTGACATTATAGTCCAAATGTAATGTAAGAAAAGTTCAATTACCATTAATATATTCTGTAATATCAGGCAGACAGAAGCACTACCTTTGTAGAAATATCTCAGATTGTTGAACAAAATGGTATTTTAAATATCCCTTTAGTAGGTCATCAGAACTTTACAATACTATACAGTGATTCCTTTTATAACTAAAGCTAAATATGAAACTTGAGACAAAGAAACACACCTGTACACAAAAATTGTCAAATGAGAAGCAACAGTTCAGTAGAGGTGTACAGAGGGAGTCATGTCATAGGAGTATGTTACACTCCTATTGGTAGAGAAATGATGCATAATGATTTGAATAAGACATGTTGGAATCACTTGACTCTAACAGAGGTAGCAAAAGACTTGTGACTTGCATAAAGAAAAATGTTCTCACACAGAGTGCAGCAATGGATGAGAAGAGTTAATATTGGAAATTTGTATAGCATCTGTAATTATACATCAAGCTTTTCTTTCATATGATGTTATGGAGAAAAAATCTGTATTCTTAAATATGTAAGAAGTTTAACAGAGTACTAGTTAATTCAAATAATGTATCAACTGAGTAATTTCTATTTAATGCATGGTTATTTTAGATAGTATTTCTGTTAATAATAATTATGATTTTCTGGATTCGTATACACACCCACTAACTTTATTTAACCACAGAAAATATTATAACAATAACTGACCTGCTTAACTAAACTGTTACCAAAGTTATGGGATGTCTGTAAATATCATAGCAGAAAGTTTGAATTTCTTGTTCTTCTGCTTCTTTTTCAATTACACTATAACTGAAAAACCTAAACAATGATGTCATCCAATTTCACTGAAATGACAGTTTCAAATGGAGTATATACAAGTGTTATTAATAACTAATAGTACTCTATAAAATCATACTTCTAGTGTAAACAATGTCATCATTACACCTTGCAGTTAGCTTTCTCACAGAAATTTGGTATTCCTTTAAAAAGCTTAAGTTGAGGGTGAAATTGGAACCACCAGCCTAAAACAAATAAATAAATATTACAAATGGAACCTCCCTATTTAGAACTTTCTTATAAATACAACATTCCTATATCTACTGAAACATTGCATTAAAAAAACAAGCAAACAAGAAAAAACTTAAAAAAAAAAGAAAGTAAATGTAGAAATGACTAATATCAGTCCTTCAAAAATAATATGATACAGTAGGGATGGAATTTACATCATCCCTACATAAAGCACAAGCAATAATTAGCATACAGTAAAATACATATAACTATTCATTCACAGTTTAACTTATCCCATTTTTGTTTGTTAACATTCTACTGCATTGCATGTCTGTGCTGTTATGTAGTGATGTTGCAAATACAATCCTTTCTATCTTGTTTGTATTGTTTGAAAGATTGATATTAGCCATCTCTAAATTACTTCATTTTTTAAAAGTTTTTTCTTTACTTGTAATAGTTATTATAACTTTACCTTATAAAGTTTTACATCCAATGGATAATAATAATAAAAACCCATAGTCTAATCAGATAAAATTAGTTTCATTATGGTTATGGTAATGCTGCCTAATTAAATTATTGGATCATTTCTGGTTTGTAGTTTGTTTTGAATTTTGTGTAAAGCTACTCGAGGGCTATCTGCACTAGCCATCCCTAATTTAGCAGGGAAGGCAGTTAGTCATCATCATCCACTACCAACTTTTGGGCTACTCTTTTACCAACAAATAGTGCAATTAACCTTAACATTATAACACCCCCACAGCTGAAAAGCAAGCATGTAAGGTGTGATGGGGATTTGAATCTGTGACTTTCAGATAATGAGTCAAGTGCCAGGTCCAAGTAATTTCTACTGATTAATTTGATTCTTGTTTTCAAATTTTTCTTCCCCTTTGGACACAAACATGTGAGATTATTTTTGAAGGCGATGTTTGTAATATTTTTCACATTGCAAGTAAAACGTCTCTTTACTTTTGACTGGAAACTGTAGGTATGAAGGCCAGATTAATCACACTAATTAACAAGTTATACTCTGGGTAGCTTACCTAAGAATATGCAAGTGAATTTCTTGATCATTAACAGATGCATAACAGAGATTTGCAAGAATATGAAATCCTGCAACACCTACGAATTCAACTACTGTTTAGGTAAGTCATGACAATTTGCAATATTTGTATGTATCCTGGAATCTGTATTAAAATATGCAATGTGTTGTTTAATATTGGAGGATTAAGTCAATAACAGCTAGATATAGGAGATTAACTCAGTTGGTCAATATAGCCTTCTAAATACAAAAATCACCATTTTTTGTCATTTTTAATGAGGCATATGCACATATTTGGAAGCAACAGCACTATAACCAGTTACACTTACCTCAGGTAAAAAAGTAATTGCATTAGAACAAGAACTAATGTAAGTTTTTTTTTAACTTTTTGCTTCTGAGGAAAAAACAAGCAAGTTAGCCTAAATGTTTACTTAAGAATATTTGTTTATTGGCTCTTGTTTTATGGTAGGCCAACATAATACTTTTCAACCAACCAAACGTACTTCACAGTTACCTTCCTCACTCCCATTCTTGGGCACCTAGATACAGCTACTTTTTATATCTTGTAAGAAGAAAGGATAAATAAAGGAAGTTTGAATGAGGTTACTGTTATTATTTTCTTGAGAAAATAAAAGTTACGTCTTTTACTGTAAGTAAATTTTTGGTAAATTTAAAATCTGAATTATTACAATTTCATGTTGTTACTTTTTTGGCATAAAGAAACAATGAACATTTTGTAAAGGAATAAAAAACACTTAACTTTGAAATGTTATTACCTGATTTCATTTCTTGATCTGACTGTACTTGTTCATTCTCTGATCCTTTCTCTGATTCTGACTTTGCACTGTGTTCTTGCCTATTATCCTCATCACCTGATCCCCTCTCATCATCAGACTCTTGACTACCTCTAATTTTCATTTGTTCATCTTCATCTTGCTGGTCTTCATCATAATCTCCTTCCTCATTCTCATCTTCTCTTTCAATATTACCAACCTCTTTTTCTTCTTCATCATTATCAGCATCACTTTGAACTTCTGACTTTTCTGCATCACTATGAGCTTCAGATTTTTCAGCATCACTATGGGCTTCTTCCCTTTCTACTTCACTGTGATCTCCTTGTTCATTATCCGAAACATCATGTTCACCTTCAGAACCTTCTAGTTCAGCATCTGAATTATTTCTCTCACTACCAGATTGTTCAGGATCCCTCTCAACTTCAGATTCATCACTCTGTTGTCTGTCTGATTGCACTGCATCTTCCTCATCATCACTTCCACTTTCATCTTCAGCTACTTCATTTTTCTCAGATCCTGCATCTGAATGGTTACTATGCTGTTCTTCTTCACTTTGTACTATTTCTTGTTCTCTATCTGACTCATCTCTTTCACTTCCAGATTGTTCACTGTTTTGTGACTGATTTCCTGCTTCCTCATCATCAGATGCATTACTAACAACCTCTCCATCTTCCTGGTTAGAAGCAAGTTCTCCATCTGATGCATCACTTCTGTTTACTTCAGCTTCAGAATGCTCACTACCTACTGGGGAGCCACTAGGACTTCTTCTACCTAAGAAAGATATAAAAAATTAGTGCAAGAACAAAAACTTGAATGCCAAGATCAGATTAAATAATACCCTTTTATATATCTTAAATTATGTGTATATCAAGAAGAGTTAAAGTTATATTTTAGTAAACTTATTTCAAAATTAATATTGCTGAATTAAAGCATACGTGTAACATTTATGTAAGTATAATGATGTCATATAGATATTTAGTTAACTTTGTTTGACAAAGCTACTCAATGAGCTAACAGTGCTGGGATCACCATTGGTATCAAAATCTAGTTTCTTGCATTATAAGTCCACAGAACTATCACTGTTCCCTGGGATGCATATTTAGTTAAACAGTACACTGGCTATATTTTGAAATATCGAAAAGATATGTCAGTGTTTTGGGGAATAGAAAAAAAAAGAGGAAATCCAACCTGGTTTAGTTTCCTAAGGAAGTGATCAACTAGTATTACAAGTACAATATGTACATAAACATTTGAAATAAAGTTAAAAAACAAAATTAAAATGAGACATCCATTGCAAATGAATTATATAAGCTGTATCAACATTTCACCACAGTTTAACCCAGTGTCTTCAGGATGAGATGGTTAAAGTAATGATAGTACAAACAAATAAAGAGAGAAATAAAGAAACAGATAACTGTTCTTCAAGGATGAAAAATCATAATACGACACCAAAATGCTTATTTATAAGAAAGGTTTAAGCTCTCTGATTAAAAGGGATTTTATATAATTTTTATTTTATTTGTGATGGTTCTTGATGAATAATTCAGCATTATCTCATTATATCATGCTTTTTAGCATTGTAATGTTCAAAAATTTGTGGAGGAATACAAAGATGTTCCTTTAATTGAATTCCTATGTTTCTTCCCATTCTATATAATTAATAATTAAAATATCAATGTGTGTGCATGTACGGTAAAGTTTTAAAGATCTTTGAACAATGGAAAAATGAAATTAGAAGTATGGAAATACAGACAAAATAACCATGTGTAAAAGACAAGTGGATAAAGATAGTGCTGTCCATTACAATGGAAAAATTACTTAGGAACAGATTTGTCATCTTTCAGAGCTTCATAGGCAGCAGTGATTATTTGTAATGACTTTGTGTGTGAATTTCTTCATTTATTTTTAGACACTTAGAGCGTCAGCACTGTCACTCTGATAAGTTTTATAGTTGCTCCCCATACTCAGGTTTTGATAATGTTAGATTTGGTGTCTCTTACAAGATGAGCCAATCATTTTGTCATTTTTTGTTCATAATAATTGGCTAAAACTATTTTTTATATTACAGGTGTTTGTGGATATCATGTTGTTGAAGAAGCTGAACTCTCTTAAGTTTAAGGTTCCAATGAATGAAATATACAGTGCATCCATTAAATTCGTTTAGACTTCACATACACAGCCTTACAGTAGTCTTTGCAGGTCATTTAATTGTTTTAATTACTTTAAATATATAACATTTCCTTTGTATTCCATAAACTATATGCATTTAAATTCAATATACTACAACTCATGTTTTCATCCTGAAGTTTTTAGTGACTAGCACGATAGTAATACGAAAGTAGAGCTAAGAGAAATTAATGAGGTCCAGATCAGAAAAAAAGTAGCATTCTGTAGAATACTACGTACTTATAACTGAATGTAGTATTAAAATACTTATAATAAGTTAATCATTCCAACTCATCTTATAGCTTTTAGTTTCAATCATTGCGCGAAATAACTTAAAATTTACTATTAATATTCCTTAACCTTTTCGCTAACATGCAACTTCCAAGTTATAACATGAATATAAACAGGTATGACAGGTCAGAAGTCCTTCAATACACTGTTTTAGCCCATTATCATCCATTAACTTAAAAGTTATTAATAACAATTTAATAATAACTCGTAAAGAAAATCTATTTCTTAGATCATACCAACGTTGGAATCATCACTTCCAAAAATTTCTTCGAAATCAATATTATCAGCCATGTTAAATCAAAAGCGATTGTCACCTCATCTGGTGACACTATATTAAAAAATAATTATTGTACTTATAAACTAAAATGTAAATATTTTTTATTTTTGAATTCAATAATTTATTTGAACCAGATTAACATTATGAAAACAAACCTAAGGTACAAAATATATTAAATAAAGTACACAAAACTGTCAAGGAAGGAGAGAGAACGCCAATAGTAAACCTAAACTAAACTAACGTGGCAGGAGTTCAGTTTAGAGAGAGAGAAATCAAAAGAGTTCTCTCTCCAACTGGGGTGTTCAGGAACTTTGTAGTTCCTCTTCGTCCCCTTACGTGAGAAATGTTTTAAAATATCCATGGAATTTTTACTTTATTTTTAACATTTCAAAAATATTTGTGAGTGAGAGGAAGGACGGGAGAACCGGACGAAAGCAGCGAAAGTGAAGTGAGCCAGACCTTGGCTCGAGGATGGAGAACCCTGGCGGCTGGCGAATTGGTTTTTAAAATTTATTGTAATTGATTAGATATCCTTGACTGGGTAAACGGCCCTTTCCAGAATGAGGCTGGGACCTACGGGTCCGATGCCAGAGATTTTGCTGTGGGGGGAAACGGGAGTACCTGAGAATTGGTTTGACAAATCTACTAGAGGGCTATCTGTGCTAGCTGTCCCTAATTTAGCAGTGTAACACTAGAGGGAAGGCAGCTAGTCATCACCACCCACCGCCAATTCTTGAGTTACTTTTTTACCAACGAATCGTGGGACTAACCATGATTATAATGCCCCTACGGCTGAAAAGGCGAGCATGTTTGGCGTGACGGGGATTCAAATCCGCGACATTCGGATCACAAGTCGAGTGCCTTAACCACCTACAATACTAATTCTAATACTATATATAGTCAACACTACAGAGTGCATTGCTGATAACTTGGGGCCCCCAGTGGCTCAGCGGTATGTCTGCGGACTTACACGCTAAAATCCGGGTTTCGATACCCGTGGTGGGCAGAGCACAGATAGCCCATTGTGCAGCTTTGTGCTTAATTCTAAACACAACAACAACAACTGATAACTTGGAAATAACCTGACATCACTTTATTTGAATAACTTACTATCTTTACGAAAAGTGCGCAGCGCTTAAGAAATATTATGAAAATATTGTTATTACTTTATTTGAAAATAATCAAAACTGCCTAAAATGTTTCATCGATATTATATCATGTTGTTTAATTTTCAGTATTATATTTAAAATCATAATTCGAGTGAAAAAGAAAATAAGATCACCAATCAAACCGGCTGGGCTGTTTTCAGCTGTTTATGGTATAATATTCATTACTAATATGAGAAAATACGCAACTACTCTTACTATTTTTTCATAACCGTTAATAATTGCAGGTATAACTTAGTGGTTAGCATAACCGGTTGCTAGTCAGAAAATCCAAAGTTGAAGACACCGATATTCTGTTGAACACACTCTACACTTCAAATTGTAGTTGAGCCATTAAAATAAGAGCTAAGATTTCTATTTGATTTAGGATAAGCACTTAGATGCTTGGTGCTGTTGATCATTTATCATCTCAGGGATTAAAAGCTCTGAATTAAACGTTGGGGTCTCTGACTAAATCACTTAGTCTATAGCTTGCATAACGAACCGTTCATATTGAAATTATTATATATATTTGTGGATAATTATAATTTTATTTCGAAAATAGTGTTATAAAAAAGAAACATTTAACACAGAGAAAGTGTGTTTTTAAAACTATTGAACGCAATTAGTAAAATCACTGTGATTTTTTAGTTCACGGTATTAACGTTTCAAAATACGCATGATAAGCTCGATTGTCCCTTAGTACTTTTCCCGTTCTTCAATATTGCATTCTTAATTGTGCGAGAGTTTGAACCACATTATAGTTATAGCTGTCTCACTGAAACAGTAAATTTACTTAAACGTATACAATTTCGGTTTGACGTATATATATTAGTTATGTTATTTTAATAGAACATGTATTATTCTTAGTTTAATGAGTTTGTAATTTATCATAGACAACTATTAAAGAACCGATAAAGTGATTTAGTTTTCTTTCGATTTGAAAAATTCTCAAAATCCACTCAATTATATGTTTGTTTGTTTTTTGAATTTTCGCACAAAGCTATTCGAGGGCTATCTGAGCTAGCCGTCCCTAATTTAGCAGTGTAAGACTAGAGGAAAGGCAGCTAGTCATCATCACCCACCGCTAACTCTTGGGCTACTCTTTTACCAACGAATAGTGGGACTGATCATCAAATTATAACGTCACCAAGGGTGGGAGGGCGAACATATTTGGCGCGACAGGGATGCGAACCCGTGACCCTCAGATTACGAGTCGCACGTATTAACACACTTGGACATGCCGGGCCCTCAATCATATAACCGTGATGGTTCACCTCATATTGATGCTAGGATCTCTAAGGGTCGCTCAAATCGCACTCTGAGGATTGTGGGTTCAAATCCCTGTTACATCGACGTTGTTTGCCCTTTCAGACATGGAGGTGTTATTATATAAAGATCAATCCCACTATTCGCTGGTAAAATAGTAGTCAAAGAGTTGGCGGTAGGTGGTGATGACTAGTTACCTTTCCACTTGTCTTACATTACTAAATTAGAAACGACTATGGCAAAGAGCTCTCGTGTAGCTTTGCGCGAAATTCAAAACAGACAAACATCTCATATAGTATGCCATGAAGCCTTTTGAGAAGTGCGCCCAAAAAATGTAATGTAAATCTATAACTCTTAGAAAAAGTGTAAATTGAACGAATTAAATAACTGGTATTTTCAGAGATACAAGTTATGTTTTCTTTACATTTTGTATACAAGAATAACTTTTTTAAAATAATGTCTATGATTACAAGTTTGTATTTAACATATAGTGAAGTTATACTTACATTACACATTTTCCAAAAAATGTTTTTCGATTTTTTTTTCGTAAGAAAAAAATATAACAGATTACTAACTCATTAATCACTTTCTCAAAGTATCAAACTTGTCAAGCTGTACCAATATTATGTTGGCAAAACGCCACGAATGGACAAGAGAACAACAGCTTAAGATTTGGCGGTAGGTGTTGTTAGTTATAGCTGATTTCCCATTATTCCAGGGATCGGCATGGCCCAGTGTGTTAAAGCATTCGACTCCTAATCTGGGGGTTCGAAGCTCGGTCGCACCAAACATGCTCGTTCTTTCAGCCGTGGGGGAGTTATAATGTTACACTCAATCCTAGTATTGGATAAAATAGTAGCCCAAGAGTTGGCGGTGGATAGTGATGACTAGCTGCCTTCTCTCTAGTCTGACACCGCTTAATTAGGGACGGCTAGCGCAGTTAACCTTCGTATAGCTTTGCGCGAAATTTAAAAACAAACAAACCTTCACACGTGAGTCTTTTCTACTAAACTTATGCAATGGCTTCATAGAAATAGAAGTTAATTCTTTGAAGTTGAACGGTTCGTAATATTCAAAATCTATCATGATATACACGTTCCTGGTCAAATTCAATTTCCAATTAATAAGCGTTAATCACATTATAGCTTCCGATGCTCATATTCCACTAACTGCAGCTAACAGGCAATATTCTATTACTGTCCCTCTGAGTCTTGCGATGGTTTTGCTTTTATATTCATAAGGAGAGTTAACAATATTTAAAGATACGTCAGTGTTTTCGTGAAACATATATTGTTGATTTTTATACTCGAGAATCTTTTACAAATTTAGAAAGCAGGCGGGACTTATGCAACACACATTTAACAACATAAATTGCAAACTGAAACAAATGTATAACAGTTAATCCATTACAATTACCATGTTACTTGACCTAAGTGAAAGGGTAACACTTTTTAAAGTTAATTTTAAATCTTGGATTGATATCAAGCCTTAAACAAAAAGAAAGAAAAAGTGTGACATATAGGAATACCATATATTTTATACCTTTCATTTTGATTATGCAGAATAAAGACCACCTCGTTTATTCTAAGTCCTTGCAATTTTTAATAACACGTAGTCTAGATATTTATTAATTTTGCTCTAGTTGCATTTCTTCTTTGTACTAGAAATAAACGACATTATAGCATCAAATTGTTATTTTTTCTGTAATTGCACACCCAACTTTTTGTTTTATAGCTTCTTTAGGAAACTTTCGCTAAAATACAAACTAACTGTTCAAAACTTCTAATGGTTTACATTCTAATCGATTCTATAGCGCGTATTTCTACAGCATGTGTTAGACATATTAAATAATAATATAGCTTATTGTTGAAATAATCAACTGTTATCCATTATAAGCAAAAGCTTTAACAAATTTACAAGTTGAAATAACGAATAGTGTGTGTTTTTGTGTTTTCCGACAGCCATGCCACAGTGGGCTATCTGCTGATCCCACCGAGGGGAATCGAACGCCTGATAGCGTTATAATCCCGGAGACATACCGCTGTACTAGCGTGGGGCATAACAAAAGGATAAGATAAAAAAATAAAATGATCAAAATTATAGGCACCATCATTTGTCCCTAGTTCTTTGTAGTCGTATGTAATTTTATAAAAAGAAATCTATCATAAAAAACATTTAAGTACTACTTAACAACTAAAACAAAAAAACAACTAAAATTAAATACATATATTTTTCAAACATATGACGCACTCCTTGCATAAACTAAGTATATTAAAATATATTCAAATATGAATAAAATTAGTTAAAACTTATTCACTTTACTTTCTATGCGTTAATTGTTTTTCATTAAAATCTTCTTCTGATCACACTTACTTTGTTATTATATAAATGCAATTTATTCTATAATCTTTCATAATATAAAACCTCTTACTTACATAGTTAATTGTTCTTTTTGTGATTATTAGTAATAATTTTTATGGTTTCATAATTCTAACTGATCATGCACAAACACTATTATTTCTGCCTTCTTAGATTTATTTATTTAAAGTGGTGCCAAAATATGGAAATAATTATCAGAAAATAATCTTTTATGTTATAAATGACATGCCCCTAATGGAAAACATGAAAATGTAATTCTTTTAGAATCTTAAATTAATAAAATTCATTCATTAAAGCTAGCCAGCAACACGCAAATATTAACGGTAGTTTTCAAGCCATTGTTGTTGTTTTGAATTAAGCACAAAGCTACACAATGGGCTATCTGTGCTCTGCCCACCAAGGGTATCGAAACCCGGATTTTAGCGTGTAAGTCCGCAGACATACCGCTGAGCCACTGGGGGGCATTTTCAAGCCCCTCACTTCAATTTTCCTCATACCAATATTTCAAGCTCCTTATTTCTTACAATTACAATTAAGTTAGTTATGAATGGAAAGCAAAATATTTTTATTATTGTTTTTATTGATTTTGTACTTTAAATATAACCTAAAAAACATAAAGCATAGTTCTTTTTTAACAACTGAAAGAACCATTCTTAAAAAAATATCTTTATTTAAGTTTATTCAAAAATATGCACAAATTTTTAGGTTTGCTTCTTGAAGAATGAATTTTATTATCTTTAAACACATCTTTTATTTCTCTATTTACTGTTTATCCCCGAGCAAAACAGCAGTAAGTATTAGGACTTACAACACTAAAAATCAACGGTTCAAATCCCCTTGGTGGACATAGCAAATAGTCCGATATGGATTTGCTGAAAAAACAACACAGAATCACACATTTACTGTTTATTATGAAATGAGGTATAAGTATGTATATTTGGACACCGAAGCACAACAGAAGGTATAATGTTCCCTTTAGGTTTATCAATGTCTTTGTTTAAGTTATTTATTAAAAACATTCTTAACAATTTTTATATCTCTTAATATAACATTTTCCGGATAATAACGCTGAACTAAGAATTTTTAAAAATATTTCTGATGATCTGTTAACTCTCGTTTCGTCATTGAAAACCAAACGATTTACTATACTTGCAAGATTTACAGGAACATTAAATTTTATACGTTTGGGATGATTTATAAAGAAATCTACAAAGTGATTTGACTTTGTGGGTTTATAATTATTTCAGTTACAATCTCCTCCAGGTCCGGCATGACCAATCGTGTTAAGGCATAAGACTCATAATCTGAGGGTCATACTCGCCCTCCCAGCCGTGGGGGCGTTATAATGTGTGCTCAATCCCACGATTCGTTGACGGTGGGTGGTGATGACTAGCTGCTTCCCTCTAATCTTACACTGCTAAATTAGGGACGGCTAGCACAGATAGCCCTCGAGTAGCTTTGTGCGAAATTCAAAAACAAACAATTTCGACACGAACATATTTAAACCAATACACATAAATATAACAAAGGCAAACGAGACGCAACTAAACAAGTTATCAACAGAAGAAATGACATCTATTTCATTCAACAACGTAGAAAGGAACAACGAACCTTTAAGTTTGTGAAGCTAAAACTTTCAAAAAAATTTAATAAATACACAAACATTATCCAAAATCTACAGAAAAAACTACTTAAAGTCATGTTGAACACAAAATACCAAGAACTACATGACTTACAAAAACAAAAAAAGGAACCTAGGCCATCAACTGGCATACTGCATTAAACTAGAAATTTACGGACTTATACAACGATACATAAACCAAATCAATACAAAGAATGACAGAGACAAAAAGATCTGCCACAATAAAAAACTAGAAAACTAAGATACAAACAACAGAAAAGACATCACGACAAACCGTTGACTAACCTTATAATTAACAGATCTGACCGACAATTAAACACAGATGAGATACATCACCTTAACAAAGGACTCAACTTCACAATAGCACCTAGGTACATTTCAACCATAGAAATCAAAACATGTTCAGAAGCTCTAGCCAGGAGACTTGTGATACTTTCCACAGAAAACAAAAACAAGAAAGCAACCAACAGAAAAAAGACAACTTAGACAATTTTATTGACATCCAACAGCCAAACTTCCCAGGTAAAATTAAAAATTTATATTTCCCAGAAACACCTAAAAACAATATCTTAAACGATTTTTTCAAAGAAGTTTCTCACAAAACCATCAACATAATTTCACAAAACAGAAAGCTAAAAACAATCTTACAAAAAGAGACATTAATTCCATTAAAAACCTAAAACAAGACAAAAACATAAAAATTCTAAAAGTAGATAAAGGTAACGCTGTAGTCATAATGAACACGAATGAATAGATCCAAAAAATGAATAACATTCAATCAGACATGAACAAATTTAAACCAATACACACAAATCTAACAAAGGTACACGAGATGCAACAAATTGCTATTAAAAATGAAAAAAAAAACAATTTCACAAATACTTTATTCCTACCTACGTAAAACCGACTCTCACACACCACAAATATACGGCATCCCCAAACCTCATAAACGAGATTGTCCATTACGACCAATAATGTCAACATTTTCAGAAGTTCCAACCACTGCAAGATAGCCTTAGAACTCTATATTCGAGACTCTAACCCATCTATAGACATTCCCAGCAACCAATTAGCAACTCTCATAGAATTCACCACGATGAAGACAAACTTCAAGTTCAACAACCGCAACAATATACAAACAAATGGTGTAAGCATGGGCAACCTAGTGTCACCAGTTCTAGCCAATATTTTTATGACACAAGTTAAAAAACAACCAATTAACACAGTATTACATTCACCACTATATTGGTACAGATATTTAGATGACACGGTTGCGGGATTCACATCTACAGAACACACACTTAATTTTTCAATCACATTAACGCTATACATCCCAACATCAACTTCACATGTGAACAAGAAGAAAGCAATCAAATATCATTTCTTAACCTCAAAATTACAAGAACCGATACAAAAGTTAAAACAGAAATCCACCGAAAAATCACCCATACTGGACTATACATTCCTTGGGACTCAGCACATGAAACATAACAAAAACTCAACATACTAAGAAACCAGATAAAATTAACGATGAATTAGACAAAATAAAACAATACTTCATCAACATCAATAAGTTTCCTCCACAAACCGTAGAAAACATTATACGCACACACCTAGACAGAAAGCAAAATCAACCAACTAAAGTAAACATATCTCACGAATCAAAAAATCACGAAACCATATACTGCTGCATACCATATATTCTCGACATCAGCAGACAAATAACCAACATTTGGCAAAAATAAAATATGACATTCCAGTTAATACCAAATTTATTCAAAAACCAGGCACAAAACTGAGTTCTATACTATGTAAAAACTACACTGACAAACATTACACGAACATTATTTATAAAATACAATGTGATAACTGCCACGACTTCTATATTGGAGAAACATGTAGAAAAATGGAAACCAGATTCAAAGAACATAAAAAGTTACCTTCACACGTTTTCGAGCACTGCACATCAAATAAACACAACATAACCATAGAAAACACTCAAATACTAAATAAAGAAACAAACATAAGCAAACGCAAAATTAAAGAAGCCTCACTTATACAACAACATAAACCCAAAGTAAACCAATATAAAGGAACGCCTTTAAACCTCTATTAAATATAATAAAATAAAATTATATATTAAAATACCTAACACCACCCTCTACATTCCGACACTCAGTTACACGACCCATTCCAAACATGTGGTCAGCTTCTGGTCAGTTACCTCTTTCTTTGTGAACCTGACGATGACCGAAGAAGGTCGAAACGTTGTTCGCTCTTCTACGTAAAATATTTTCTCAACCCAAACGAGCCGTTTTTGGATATATATTTCTCTACAAGTAAGTTTTCTCGACATCACTGATTAGAATTTGAGAAAATTAATCTAAAAAAAAAAAAAAGATAATTTTTCATCTTTTTATTAGCTATAATTTTTGTGCGTTAGGAACGCATCCCAGTGGCTCAGCGGTATGCCTGCGGACTTACAACGCTAAAATCTGAGTTTCGATACCTGTGGTGGGGAGAGCATAGATAACCCATTGTGTAACCTTGTGCTTAATTTAAAACAACAACAGCGTTAGAAACACTTAGTACGGGCGCTCGTATACCTGATTCGATTTTATTACTCTTCAAAATCTCTTTCAGCCTACTCTCAAATTGAAATTATTTATAACAGGATTAGAGTTAATTAATCTATGAATCTTTGGGCGTATTCAAATTCATCAATTAAAAGGGTTTGACCTCCCAAGTTCAAAACTGTAATTAAAACTCAAATCGGTCAATATATAACGGAACTTTGAACTAAAAATTTATACTTGAAAACTCAGAGCTTTTCTGTGAGCACCTGTGTCGCTATTAAATATGAAGAAGGTACAGTGGATAAGCTTTAACTAATTTCATTTATTTTTGAGCATATTTCAAGATACTTAAGTTATACGAATGGTGTACAGTATGTTTGGAATAACATATGTATTTAATTTAGATTATTTATGTTTAGTTGAAAAGTAGCATTTAAGTTTTTTATTATAAAATTATTTAATCGGACAACTATAAGATAAGCACTTCAATTTAATGAAGAGACATACCCATAAGATAAAAATGGCTGCATCATTTCTTGAGTGTTGAGTGATCTATACCATGAAGAATTTGAATTTGAGTTTGACTAGATTGTAATAATCAGTTTGTTTGTTAATGCTATGTGTCACCCAAGTTAACTAGACATCCCGTTAGCAAAAGTAGAGAAAGTAGAATTTTTAGGTATTTCAAAGTATCTACTCGATCGATGTGACTCGAGAACACATTAGCGCAAGTTTAAAGAATTCTCCAGCGCCACATTCCGAGGGAACGTCCGGATATACCAGTACCATTTCTAACCAGTTATCTCTACTCTAAACATTCAATTCGTGCATTATATCTGCAAAATATCTGCTTCAAACAAGCCATTTAACGAAATTGAAAAATAAAATTTAATAGGTAACAATTACAGCTATTCAAATATACCGTTTCAATATTCCTGCTTAAGAATATCTTATAAAGGTACAAGGAACAGTTTCGTCAGTTAATAACCTTCACTGTTAACAATATTTGGGTCTGTAAACCTAATAATATAACCCAACTATGTTCGACAACCTTAGGAGATTTAGATTAGCCTTAAGTCCACAGCCCAACATGGCCAGATGGTTAGGGCGCTGGAATCGCAATCTTATGTTCGCGGGTTTGAATCCCGTTTTACCAAACATGCCCACCCTTACAGGCGTAGAGGAATTATAATGTGACGAATAACCACACTATTCGTTGGTAAAAGTGTAGACCAAGAGTTGGCAATAGGTGGCGATAACTAGCTTAGTCATAGTCTTAAGCTGATAAATTAGAGACGACTAGCACTGGGAGCCCACGTGTAGCTTGCGCTAAATTCAAAATAACCAAAAAACAAATAAATTTAATTCTTTATATCAGACTTGCAATGTTAATTAATGTTTATAATAAAAGTAAAATAATAATTTTAAAATAGTAAAACATAATTTAACACTCCTATAAATATTATGAACGAGAACAACACAACATAATTAATAAAGTAAACCTACATTCTAAATGTGTATACTAAATTATAAATACAAAATAATTTTAATAATAAGATTACATAGATTAAGCTAGTGAATGCTATTAACAAAATTAGTAAATATATATTACATATTCCAACCGACACTGCTAACCAAAGAAGTTGTAAAGAAATAATATATTGAACCTCACGATGGTTTTCTACTTTACGTGTTGTAGTTAATTCAACAAAGTACATACTTGGTGTTATTACATTGATACAGGTATTGACAAATTTCTTAATTTGACCCCGAAGTTAAGCAACTAAATGTGCTGCTCTTCGCTCTCTTTGTATTATATTGTCATACGTCAATTTACTTTGAACTTTGACAGATGCATGCGCTTAGAGAGGGAGAGAAGCTTATCCGATCGCATCCCCTATACACCGATGTACATATTCACACACATAAACACGCATATATAAAAGGTGCAAAAACAACCACAAATACAATCAAAATGCACATTTTTCAGTGAAAATTAGAAACTTTTTTC
This sequence comes from Carcinoscorpius rotundicauda, assembly GCA_011833715.1. NCBI lineage: Eukaryota > Metazoa > Arthropoda > Merostomata > Xiphosura > Limulidae > Carcinoscorpius > Carcinoscorpius rotundicauda. The sequence goes on along the minus strand of CM022396.1, from coordinate 42,002,290 downwards.
TGAGGAAACAAGGGCCGCAAGTATATCATCGCCACTCAATTCCTTTTTCCTCCTAGTGTGACATCTCCGCTATAGTTTTCTACTTAAGCCCTTACACATGCCACTAACCAATTCCAAAAACACAAATCTGCAACGTGTATACTAAGTTACCTTTTAGTGAAATTTTATGGAAATTTCACATGTATGTTGTCAAGTAAAAAACTGCAAAAATTTATTTAATGTGGAACAAGAATAATTTGTATGAGTAAAGGTTATCGTCAACTACTTTATCAGTGAAAGTAATGATGTATTTACAATGTAACGAATCTAAATATTAGCTTTTTTATCTATAACTTGTTTAGTGCTGTTAATTTTGAATGTTTTTAAGTATATTATGAGTTTATAGATTACGTCATCAAGTTTGTTAATCAGTTTTAAGTTACCTTTCTTCACTTCACTTGTGAAAAATTTTCCTGAGTGGTTTATTAATTATATGTTTAGTGCTTTTCCAATGAATTTGAGGAAAATTTTCGAAATTTACGACCCTTATTCATTAATATTTACAAATTACTATTTATTACGATGTCAAAGTTACTAGTTAAAATATGGTCAAGAGAATAAACGTATTAAGATGAGTTACATTCTAATAAGGAAATAAAATGTGCAACTCCTTATTGGTTACATCATCTAACATACTATTACATTTAAATATTTTATTTTTAATGTTCTTTTACAACAAAAACTAGTAGCTGGAAATTTAGTTTTGCAGATGATAGGTTCTAATCTGACAAGATCAATATTCTAGCCAACAATTTAATTACATAATGTGCAAAATCTGTTTTAGGTTTAAGTAGTAATGACATACAAACCGAAACAACCATTCTACATTGTTTATCAAATTTAATGATACTTCTGTTAATATTCGATAAAAAAGAAAGTTTATTAACTGTAAGAAACTTAAGGTCTATTGAAAAATTTGATGAATTTCTAGAAGGTCTGGTAATAAACAATTTCTTTGATTTAACTGTGTTTGTTTAGGGTCTATGTGCAACCATGGGGTCTTATCCCCATACTAATATTTTGTTTACTTCTAATGTACTTTAAAAATCCTTATTTTTAATTTTATGCTTCTTAATAATTTTTTCATATATTTTTTGGATGCTATAATTTCATGTTTGACCAACTTTCTTGATTTTCTACAATCTTCTGTTATACCAGTCAATTTAAATTTCTTAAAGTTGTGGTGCTTTTCTTTAATTTTATCTCTTATACCCTTTGTGATCCAACCTGGTTCTTTACTTGCAGCTGTCAATTTCTTTCTCTAAGGAATATGTTTGTTTTGAATACTGAAAAAAAATATTTAAAAATGTTTTGCATTTGCCAAGCATCTCTAAATAACTCAGCTACCCAATTTACAACAGATAATTCTTATTGCATTCCAACAAACTTTTTAAAATTCGGAATCAAAATATTACTATTTCTAATTTATGTATTTAACAAAACATCAAACCCAATGCAGCAATGATCACTGTATTTAGATACTTCCCAATTTCCACCTCTCAACTATTTCTATGTTAGAATTTAACGATAGATCTAAAATAGCATTATTTCTAGTTGATTCATTGATCAGTTGGTGATGAAATCCATCTTAAGTAATTTTCACAAACCTTTCTCCCTCAAGGTTTTACTTCAGCATTTTCCAGTCAGTATGTTTGAAATTAAAATCACTCATAATTATGATGTCATTAATAGCTGAATTTTGATATCACTCTAAAGTTTCTCGCTAATTTCATCTCGTGGTTTGTAACAAACTCCTATTAAGAGCTTTTTCCATGACATTCACTAACAGAAGTCCTTGTTGTTATTCCTAATATCCTCAACTTCAACAAGATGTAGCTCACTCTTTACATAGGGAGCAACTCCTCCTTCTCCTTACGTCTCTTTTCCTATTAAATAACCACGTAGTTCAAAAAAATTTCTGTCATCAGAATCATCTAGATTTAACCATATTTCAGTTATTCCCATTATATTAAAATATTTTATTCTTTTGAGTACCCTAAAGTCATCAATTTTATTTCTTATACTTCTAGTATTACAATAATAACAATTAAGTCTATTATTATAACTACTTTTGTACTGATACCTGACGTTAAACGTTCCTTTACTTCTAACCTTTGTTTCAATTTGTTCATATTTGCTTTTACCAATATCTAGTCCTAGTTTAAAACTTCCCTTAAAGCTGAGCTGATAGCCCTTGTAAACATGCCAGAATCTTTCCTATTTACGTGTAAACCATCCATTACAAAAATTTCCTTGAATTATCCCGCAAGTCCAACCAACATATTAATTTCACCTTGCATTAAGCCCTAGTGATTTACTCAAAATTTCATTTTCACAATTAATTCAGGGCAGAATCTCTAACAATTAATTTATAGCCTTTATTTTTAAATGATTTTATCAACTCTTTGTACTTATTAATTAGCTCATCTGATTTACCCTGTATTGGTAGCTTCTATGTGCACAACAAAAACTGTATGATGACCAGTCCTCTTCATTATATTTTTTGTCAGTTGTGTGATCCAGGGTAGTATAATTTAACTTTTTATTTCTATTTACCTCACAGGCTATTCTATTTATATAATGTGTCAAGAAATCACTTATGATTGTAACCTCTTTAAGTTTATAATCCATTTCCTTCTCTATTCTTTTCTCTCCCTCCAATAGTTCCTCGTCAACTTAAGTCAAGGACTGAAATCTGTTACCCAATAGAATAGAGCATTTGCAATAAAGTCCACTACTTTTAACTCTAATACTACTCTTTTTAACTTCCCAGATGTCATTGTTAATTTCAGGTGATGCATCCCTTGCATGTAAAAGCTTAAGCTCCTCTTGAAGTCTTGCTGTCATTTCCCACTGTTTATACTTTTATTTATCTATTTCCTCGACTTTAGTTAGGATAACCTCCAACGTTTCTTCCAATATGCAAACTCCACATATAAATTAAATATTTTCACCACTAACTTCTCTAAAAGTACATAGTAGTCCAGAGTTTTCAAATAAAACTCATTCATTGCATCTATCGCACTTTACAGACTGGGAATGCTTAACCCAGAACTATTATTAATCATTTTATTATTTGTAGAATTGAAATAAACACCCTTTACTATGAATTAAATACCAGTAGTCACTGTTAAGTCAAAGTTTGACAATTAAGCAGTTTTAGACAATATGTATTACATAAAACAATATATTTAATTTATCTTACAATCTCATTGCAAGTTGAATGATAACAAAGCCTAATCTAACGTTGTACTACACTACTAAAACCTAGATTGTAAGGTTATACATATCACTTGAGTTCCCAATCTTACTAAGTCTAGTTATTTTTTGTTATGAAAATATAATTTCTAAAGATAAGAATAATAAATAAAAATAACATTGAAATGTCCACAATATTTTAAAACTTAGCTTTCTAGCTAATTAATTACCAATTCATCAACAAAAATAGGAAAAAACAGCAAAGTCGTTCTCTGTGTATAATATACCTATTAGAGGATATTTCATTTACGTATTTTGGTTCATGATCTTATAATTTTTATTCTGATTGCATGTATGTGATAGCGCAAATTAGATAAAAGCAGAATTTAAGAATTTTATCTCGTATTTCTTTGCAGTCTCTCTACGTTCAATCATTTGTACTTTGTCATTTTTATAACTCTTCTGAATTGCTCAAAAGCGCAGCACAGTAACCTACTTTCATTGTATAAGATAATTTGACAGGGTAGCTAACAATAAGAGTTACTTTGACTGTCGCATATTTTCATTCTTTGTAATATTACACTATATCTTTTAACATGTGTTACGTTTTTTATGTTGACTGTAGACTGAACGCAACAGAAAGACACAGGTAATAGCTTGTATAACTTATTACAATAAACTATTATATATGTAACAGATATAACATAAATTACATAACAACAAGGACAGATATTCAGTTTAAAATTAATTACAATACAAAATGGTACTGGCCTATGTCCAATATAATGATTCAGAATGAAAGTCCAAAAGTCTAGATCAGAAATCCAAAATTCCAGTCTAGGGTATGAATTTGGTCCCACGAAGAAATTCCGAAGTTTGAATGGAGAAGTCCAGAAATAATTCACAGTTCAATATATTTGACGAAGTTCTTTTTACGATGTTTTCGATGAATGTCTCAAATTTGTCGTTCTTTCACTTTTCCGGTCTCCCTAAACAGTCCTGTACGTGTTGACCTTCAGTATAACCACTAATTCGTAAATAGTCGTAAAGATTGATGAAATAAAATCACAGCTTCTGTAGATCTAGCTTCAGTCACAAATCCAAGTTGAATAAACACACAGAAAACGTTGAAAATTTCTCGAACAAAGACAATATCTCTTGAATCAAAATAAAAACGAATGACTGACTGATTTCTTTCTTATCGCCGTCTGTTTATATACTAGTAGGCCTACTCTTCTCGAACAATCGCGTAACTTCCCAGCATTCCAAAGTAATCTAGATTCGTCTCGTACATACACCAGGCCAATACAAATGATCTATCTACCTAGTTCTAGAAATTTCTACATGAATAATAACGTATATGCATAACGCTTTATACATAACACAGAGTAATCTCGATTAGTCTCGTACAGACACCAGACCATTACAAATTATCGATCTACCTGGTTCTAAAAATTTCTACATGAATAACAACGTATATGCATAAGGCTTTATACATAATACATGTGACAGGAAGACTTGTCAAGATGGAGCTTTATCTGCCAGACATCATCGTTGGTATACGAAAATATATTTTTCTTTTCTACGAAAAATGGGATTTAGTACATTCCTTAGGTAGTACAGCAAGTCGATTTGAGGCGTAAACCTAATTTCCTCGTCTGGATATCTACATTTCATGACTTATTTCCACGAAATTTATAAATTTATGTCCTTTTATTACGGATAATATTTTTATCGTCTTTGGCTAAGGGGAACATACAACATAATTTGAATTGTATTAGTGGGATTTAGGAAAAATCAAAATTTTCTCGAATTAATGAAAGCATTCATCAGGTGTATAAATTTTAGTATTGTATTATAGAAATGTTGCCATAAACACTAAAAGTGTTTTATGTTGATGTTAATTTAAAGACTTTTCAATAAGGTTTTGGTTTGAAACGTTAGTAATAACATATTTTTTAACCTGAGTTGTTGTCTTTTGAAAAATCTAAACATATTTAAAAGAATTAAACTGAAAAATAGAATTTGTTTGTTTCCTGCAAATTTTAAATCTAAATTCATTACTTATGCAAAAAAAGGTGTTTCGTTTTTTGTTTTGTTTTTATAGTTTTTCACTGAAATGTTGTCTGTGATGTTACGAAATCGGTAAAGTAAGTTAATGGTTTGGCAGAAAAATAAAAAGAATTCAATTTTTATTGTACATACATTATTGCAAAGGTTTTGAACAAAAATATTCAAATTTATTGAGAATTTTGTTCTTTATAACAGTTGCACATTTTCAACATTTTGATGTATTAGTATTAATCTTCAGTTTCACTGTATCCCACTAGATGGCAATCAGTAAAGGTGAAGAGCCGAGTAAGTTACCGTAATTTCTTTATAGTAGCACATATGTAACATAAGGTAAATATTAACTCTATCACTGCTTCGTTGGGTCAACGGTAAGTTTATGTATTTGAGCGCTGAAATCAGGAGTTAGATAACTCATGCTGGACATAACGCAGATAGCTCATTGTGCCACTTTGTGCGGATACAACAATATTCCACTGATTACCTAATAAACCTAAAATGACGTGAGCAGTTAAAGCTAAGAATACATTTGTTTTGCGTGATGATTCTAACAATTGTCGTTGTCACTTATTGTTGTATCATCTTCGGACACAATGGAGCAATCTGTGAAACTTTCATTAACTGCTAGAATTCCTTTTCAGTATATTTCTGGAAAAAAAGTGAAAAATGAATTTATACTGTGGTAACATGAATTCAGTGTATCTATTAGTATTAAAAAGTTATTATAATTACACAGTATTGTAAAAAATGGTGAAATAATCAAGATACAAGTACTGTAATAATCTACAACAGAAAAAGAAATTCTCATGTAAACGTTGATAAGACTCACGACTTTTTGTTTTTATTACAGAGGTTTCCTGCTAAGCAGTTTGTGCAATCTTATTCATAGTTTTGTTAAAATCAGACTGATTTTAAATTTTTTATGCGGATAATGATCATGTTTTGACAGACCTTTGAGCGTGAGGAAGAAACCTAAACCACAATCTGTGGTTGACAGAACTACATAAACGATAAGTAAAAGAAATGTTATATCTGTTTGTGCCTTCCCCTGTGTGTCTTTTCAAATAACACAAATAAGTTTTGAACATTTGATTTTAAATTATTAATAAATATTACACATTAGTTATTCTTAATTTACTTTTTTTTTCATTTGAAAGAATTAAGTTTAAATATGTCATTTGAGTTTCTGTGTGGATGCAAACGAAGGACAACAATTGGTAATTTTGTGCAGTCTCGATACTGACACTTTTACCTTAGCTGTGAATTAATAGTTTCATTAAACAGAAAATTAACGTTTTTACAATATTAATAAGTCAATAATAATATATTTTAAACGTATAAATAGTTTCATTACATAGAGAATAATTTTTACGATGTTCACGAGTCAATAATGTATTTTAAAATAAATTTTAATTTTCAGTTTAACCAAAAATTACAATATTCAAGCGATTTCATTTTTCTTTTTTACGTGAAATTGCTTTTTGTTTTGCAGTTTTAAGCCATTATATCTTAGTTACTAAGTTTGCCTAGCAACTACATATCGATTGGAGGCAAAGCATTAAGAAATTGTTTGTACAACTCTTAATCTGTTGTATCACTAATACGTTGGAATAAAAATTTTCTTTATTAATTTGAAAAAAAAAGACAAAACATACAGATATATTCTCTCTCTTGTAAAAATCTTTCACTACCATAAAGCAAAGTATGTAGTTTAGCGCTTAACTCCATCATTTTGTTTTGAATGTTGTTATAATGGAATTTATCGTTTAGTTTGTTGGTAACAGCTAACATTTCTACAATTAAAGCAGTAACATACCTACCTATGCAGCAAAGAAAACTTCATTGAATTAGCGATTTTTAAGACCTTTTGTTTGGAGTTGGCGATTTTTTAAGGCTCTTTTCTTTACTTATATTAGCAAATATGTCACATATAATCTAAGTTGTCCTTATACGTATGTATTCTGTAGATCTAAGTTAATAACATGGGAAGGGGAAGGATAGAATTTGAAGTCAAATTCTTCAAAGTTAAGAAAAGTTTTAGATTATTTTTGAGGCACAAAAATTTTTCATGGTCGTAAGATTTCAGAAAGTGAAAAATGTTCGTCATGGATAAACAGACGAAAGTCGCTTTATTGTACAGGTAACACAGTTTATTATATTTGTTAATTCTATAAACTAGATATTTTACTATGATTTCCTTTCTTGTCGAATACTTTTACAAATAACTACTTTTATTAAACATCACATTGCTACTTCGCTCGTTTAAGGATGTCAAGTAAACTAACCTTTTGATTAATTTTGTTTTTAAACTTAAAACGATTTGTTTTAAATGTTTCAATCAGTCGATTTCTCTGTTTTTTACGAGTTAATTTTGCTTAAACCTAAAATTAGAATAAGTTAATTATCAGGTAATACAAGTTTTTCAAACCATCATCGAGATATACGAGGTCTGTTCAAAAAATACGCGGACTGCTTGAATTGCGCGGCTCCAGTTGGTTCCAAGGGAATCCGCTAGGTGTCGTTAGGTTCGCACAGATCAACTGATTACGACACCATTTCCCGATTGCAGATATCTTCATTTGTGTATTAGCTACGCAATTTTAAGTGAAGTGCGATTTTTTCGTTTGGCGGATTTCAGAATGAATGACCTGAAGGAGCAACGACTTGCTGTGAAATTTTGTGTTAAACTTGGAAAATCTGCGACTGAAACTTTTGCTATGCTTAACACGGCTTACGGTGATGTTGCTATGAAGGGTACGGCATGTTTCAAGTGGCATGAACGTTTTAAGGATGGTCGACAGTCCATTGAAGATGGACGTCCTTCCACGTCAACTGACGACCCACACGTCGACAAAATCAACACCCTGGTGCGGGCAAATTGACGTTTGACTGTCAGGGAGCTTGCTAAAGAATGTGGGATATCAGTTGGATCTGGTTACGAGATTTTGACCGAAAAATTGAAGATGCACCGCGTTGCTGCGACATTTGTGCCACGCTGAACTCGTGAGTTTTTGGCCAAACACTCGATCACTGTTCTTCCCCACCCCACCCCTACTCACCTGACCTTGCTCCTTGCGATTTTTTCTTGTTCCCCAAACTCAAAAGACCCTTGAAAGGAAAAAGATTTGAGACGATTCCCGAGATTAAGGCAAATGCGACGAAGGAGCTGGAGGACATTACAAAAGAAGCGTACCAGGACTGTTTCAACAAGTGGAAACACCGTTGGTATAAGTGTGTGCGTTGGGGAGGAGAGTACTTTGAGGGGGTTCCAGACCTGTAACTTCTAAATAAAGCACATTTCGTTTTATGACGTCAGTCCGTGTATTTTTTGAACAGCCCTCGTATATATACAAAAATGTGTTTTAAGAATAACAAGGTAACACACGTCTGTGACCACAAATTCGGCTTTAAATAACATAAATATTTTCGGCTAGAAAACAGTTTTTAAACATTTCAGAGAAGTACACCACAATCAAATAAAAATCATCTCAGTACAAACTTTATAAGTATTGATATATTTTATACAAATTTACATGTAGACATTTCAGACAAAAAGTGTTAATATAAGATTTATGACGCATAAGACGTGACTTAAACCTAATTAATTTTGTCTTTAAGACAGGACGTTTAAATGGTGTGTTTGGCTTTGATAGGAAATCAAACGTAAGGATATCAAACATGAAATTTTCACATTTATTTGAGACAACGTTTCATACACACAACTTACAAAAAATAAAAAAACCTCTGTGATTATAATAGTTAGCAATAACTATCGATATAATGTTATTGTTTCTACTGAGAAAGCTTGGCGACTGATATTTTAGCAACATACATAGATTTATACTTTATTTTTCATATGCATTGATAGTATATATTGTTTTTTTCTACGAAGACTACACAAGTCATCATGAAAACACCAACTATGTCAACGAGACACCTTTAAGTTATCAAGCTGAAATGGCGAGTTACTTGAAAGAAATATGTTTTTTTTATGTTTCACAATTTACAAACACCCTTTTCATGAATAGTTTTTATTTATTAATTTTTAAACAATGTTAATGAAAAACCATGTTCCAAATTTTAAATTGATTCGAAAAACTAGAGGCTTTACGTGCTTTACAAATACGTCAACATTTTATTACATTAATATTCGACGTATTTTAACACTGTTCAGTTTACAGCTGAAACATATACTCATCACAAAAAAATTAATCAGTGAAGTAATCATATCAATTTTAGCGATAGTAGTTGTTAGTTAAAAAAAAGTTTCTCATTATACATCACTTTGTTGTTCTGTACACTTTTCTTACAAATGTATGCAATTTTTTTTATAAAGATATACAGTCTTTTGACGATATAAAATTATTGTGTTGATGTTTTTGCTACTTAAAAACTAAGTTTAATATAAGGAGATACTTAGAAATGATTACATTTTAACTGATAAAATTATACTAATCCAATAAGAAAACTTCTTTGCTTATGCTGTACCATACTAAATATTGGCTGTTCCTAAATTTATGGGGTTAATTAAATTAGATAATAGATATTGTTTTTCGTTTGGTTTTGTCTTGAAATTCCATGTTTTTATGCAATTCGATAAAAAAAATTAAAAAAGGTGCTTAAAACGTTCAGGCTAGTTTACAGTATACCTCCTATTGAACGAAATACCATTAAGTTTTTTGTATAGAAGTAAAACTGGAATTAATAAATAAAGATTTCAATGACAATGCGATAGGTAAAAATGCAGTGTAAATACCAAATAAAATAAACAATCCAAACCACACAGATTAATGAATTGTGTACACTATGAAATTCGTTGTGCTCATAAACCTTAACAAGTGCAACAGCAAAATGTTTTTCCAGTTAAGTCAGATTTTACTGGTGCCATATGAACATGTAACATGGATTAAAAGAAACGTGTACCTAAGATATCTATCTAAATATGCTTCGGTTTCTCATCCTTAGGAGGAATTAAACTCATGAATGAACTCTGTTCTTTAATAGATATAGCTACCTAAGACGAAAGTTTCAATACATACATTTACCTCTGCTAACCGTTAAACACACTACCATTCACAAAAACTTTCACTATTTACTGCTGTTATTCGCTCTTCATTTCATAACATGCCTGGTCACATCTTCACTTAACCTTTTCAGCATTTGCTCTAAATCATTCTTTCTTGCAGACTCTTTTTGAGGAGTGCGTTCATTTTCTTCTGGTACACCATTAGAAATTTTTCTCATTTCAGGATCTGTTTTCATGTATTCGTTAGGGTCACCAACAAGGGGACTTGTGGTAGAGATTATAATGAATTTTTCTTCCTCCAGTTGTCGAACAAGTTCGTCATCAATCTTATAGTTCTCGTTATCCTTTTTCTTCTCAAGTTCGTCGTTTCGTATAACTGAAGCTCTATTTTTACCCATATTATAGCTCGTATAATCTTGTTCATTCTTCCTCTCATCGCTTATTACAGGTGTGATTATCTTATTGTCTTTCTTATAGCTCAGTTTATCTCGTTTTTTCTTTAACTCATCATCTTGTACGATTGGAATTGTCTTCTCTTTTATCTTATATCTCAGCCTTTCTTGTTCATTCTTCATCCCACCGTTTTTTACAGATGGAATTGCCTTCTTTCCTGTGTTATAGCTTTTGTCATCTTGATCGTTATTCAGTTCATCGTTTCGAACGGCTGGGATTATCATTTCGTTTATTTTATACCCCACATCGTCATGTTCACTTTTCATCTCACCTTTTCGTACGGCTGTGACTGTCTTCTCCCTTGTCATGTCATCTTGTTCATTGTTCAACCCATCGTTCTGTACGGCTGGAATTACCAATACGCCTTTTTCATAGCTCATACCACGTTGTTCATTGTACAACTCATCGTTTCGTACGGCTGGAATTGCCTGTTCATCTACAAAGTAGCTTGAGTCATCTTGCTCGTTTCCCAATCCTTCCTTCTGTAGAACTGGGATTGGTACTTCTTTGGTGCTTCCCGACGACTCTCCTGATTTCATAAATAACTCCTCTTGGTCATCAGAAGGAAGGTCATCAACGGAAGGAGCTACTGTTCTCAAGTTTTCGATAATATCATTTTCTGCTAGTTCCCCTTCAGCTGCCCCCTCTTCAATAATCATATCTTTTACTTCTTCCGGATCTATAACAAACATATTTATTATGTACCTCTGCTTCATATTTTCTAAAATATCGTTATAGCATTTGTCTCAAAATTTTATAAGTTATTTTTCCTAACAATGCAATTTGTTATTAAAATTACGGGATTCACCAAGTTTGTAAGCCATACAATAAGAAGATATAAATGTGTACTTTTTATGTAACCGACATATTTGCATTTAAGTACATTTGAATCTTAGCATTATTTATAGAATAGTTCTCATTAAAATGATCTGATATATTAAGAATTATCCAAAATGAAATCAAACATTCTTTTGGACGATTTGTTTATTTGAAGTTAAACACAAAGCTACAGAAAGGGCTATCTGTGCTCTGCTCACCACGGGTATCGAAACATGGTACGTACGCAAACTGGGGACATTTTGGATGATAACAGTTGCAATGGCGTGAAATTATTTTCTAAGTTATTATTATGAATAATTTTACTTCTCATATGACATTAGTATTAATGCCTTATTTTATTATGCTATATTGTAAATACTATGATTTTCATTTAGTCTCTTAGGATTTTTCACAAAGTTGAAGAATGTATAATAGTATTTCAAACATACTTACATCTACCGAGTTTTGTTCAATACAGAAGTCAACAATCTTCTTGTGACAATTACAGTTAATTATAATCACGCTTCACCATCTTGTTGTAACGCGTGGTTCATATATATAGTTTTCCGACAATTACTGTGATTGTTTTATCCCAGCTGGATTGAGGAGCTCTACATTGAGCAAAATGAGTCGTCAGCAACGGATGTGGCAAACATGATTGAAATATTATTATACACTCTTCTTATTGATAAACCCTAAAAAACTGAATAAATAAGTTTATTGTTAAAATTATAATAGGCTTAATACCAATATATTACGACACGAATAATTGATTATTGTGGATGCTTAGGGCCAACAACTCAGACTGAAAGCATGAATACAGCACATAAATAAACTATTTCAATCAATTCAAAGTTTCATGTCAAATTTCTCAAAGCTATAGCAATAAACACTTTATATTAGTTGCAAATATTTGTATTTTTAAAATGAATTGGATTACCCTTATCTGTTAAGATCACTGAAATATTTCATGTCAAATTTCTCAAAGCTATAGTAATAAATACTTTATATTAGTTGCAAATATTTGTATTTTTAAAATGAATTGGATTACCCTTATCTGTTAAGATCACTGAAATATTTCATGTCAAATTTCTCAAAGCTATAGTAATAAATACTTTATATTAGTTGCAAATATTTGTATTTTTAAAATGAATTGGATTACCCTTATCTGTTAAGATCACTGAAATATTTCATGTCAAATTTCTCAAAGCTATAGCAATAAACACTTTATATTAGTTGCAAATATTTGTATTTTTAAAATGAATTGGATTACCCTTATCTGTTAAGATCACTGAAATATTTTAATACAGATCTTAAAAAGCTGCAGTTTAGAGTGTATGAAAATATATAAAGTATGTGAAAATGTTTAATGCTTTTAGAGAAAGTCATTAATTTTTTTAAAACTTACTTCATAAGTTATTCAGAAAATATGTTCACAGATAACAACGAAACATCCACGGCACTTAATGAAATTCAATTAAATACATGCAATAATTAAGGTAAACTAAATTAGTTAAATAATTAATCGCTATAGCTAGAATTTTTCAACAAAAAAAAATATTCTTTGAAAACTGAAATACTGATTTATTAATATTCTTCACTATTTTTTCCGTTATAGAGAAATTAGAAAAAGTAACATGTTACCAAATAATGACAAAATTTGAAATACATTTTAGTTTTCAGATAAGTTTGTTTGGAAAGACGTCTGTGTTGATAAACCACGAACATGCTACATCTTAGGCCCACTTTAGACTAATAGTTTCGTGGTTCATTAATAGAGAATTTTCAAATTTCATTAATAGAATATTATAAAATAATTTGTTGGTATTCAATTCTGCATTTGTAAGTAAGATAAAGTTTTATCACAGGCTTTATTTGGTTATATTTATTTCGGGCCTTTTTTTTTGGATTAATCCGTTTTCATTATCATATCTTAATTTCATTAGACGATGTCAAACTACACTGATCAAGTTATATTTACAATATTGTCAAATGACAAGTCGTAACACGTAGTAAAATGCTTCTTGGACTGAATTCTCACAAAACAAATGTGATCTACAGCACAATCCAGTTTACATCGTTAGTCGTAAGTTCTTTGATTGAAAATAAAGAAAAAGGAACCAGAAAGTGTTCCACATAACAGCATTCTCAGTGATACACATCCTAGCTCCTGTATTGTACTGTTGTACCCTGTAGTTTAGTGTTGAAGTACGATACCATTCATCTCAATATAAATATTTCTGAAATATAATTTAGGAGTTCAAACTGCAAAGGGGAATAACTATGATAAACATCGAAAAAACTGAATTTATAAATTTTCTTACGGTTTGTTTCACAGAAAAAAACAACAAATAAAGGAAATACATAATGTAAACTAACCGTCCAAATATTCCTCATCTCGCTTCAGTATTGTTAACACATCTTCTTTGGCTCCTCCAAGTTTCTCCAACAAATGGATCTAAATTGTATGTTAAAAACAAATGAATGTATCAGCAGTCTCAAATACAATTTAAAGTGATAGGATAAGTAAGCACTAATGGATTAATCAAGTATGACGAAGATTATAGTAATTACCATGCATTTTTTTTTGGAATAAACATGCAATTACTAACTTTTACAGTTACTGCGAAGAAATAGATTTATGTGCTTTGATTACAAAGGAACGTTAAAGCTGTTACTTAGAACGCACGAAGGCAGAAAAACTAAATACAGGGTGGTCGCTAGAAAAGCGGAAAATTTGAGGGTCAGATGAGATCATGAATAAAATGCGTGCTTACTCATTTCCATTTTGATTTTTTTTACATCATGAATAAAATACATGATTTTAATAATTTTGAGCATCTATGAGTGTAATATAACATATGCCTGTAAAAAACTTTGTAAAAGTTATTCTTTGTAAAAATAAATAGCTGTTTGAGAAATTTTCCGCTTTTCTAGCGACTACCCTGTATATAAGGCTAAACGAAAACAGTTAGTTCTGATACTTCAGCATCGCAAAATGTAATTTACATGACCTAAACAAGCCACTTGTTTATTCTGAAACTTTGCTTACGCCAACAATGTTTGTAATCAAAATTGAAGAGAAAGTGTTCGGTGGATTCCTTTTACTTGTTTGTTTTGGAATTCCGCACAAAGCAACTCGAGGGCTATCTGCACTAGCCGTCTCTAACTTAGTAGCGCAAGACTAGAGGGAAGGCAGCTAGTCATCACCACCTACCGCCAACTCTTGGGCTACTCTTGTACCAACGAATAGTGGGATTGACTGTAACATTATAACGCCCCCACGGGTGGGAGGGCGAGCATGTTATTATTTTTAATGCAACAGTATTTCTTTAAATACAAGATTTCTCGGACAATACAAACGAAATGTAACCTTAGACTACTGAATCTATTGGCCTACTTGTATTTAGATTGTACTTTATAAAATATTCAACTAATGTTAGGCCTAAGTTTGATAAAGAGATAAATTAACATTCTACGGTGTACGTTTTTTACATTAGCTAAATTAGGACTTAACTATATTGTACTTAATACAATCTATAAATACACTTATAATGTTAATCCACAATCTAACGTCAGACCTTTTTGAAGACTTCGAACTTTTAATGCTATTGTATTAATTGGGTAATAAAGAATATTTACATCCACCTTTTTGCTACTTCTTCGTTCATAGACAAGTTGTAGTGACTGGTTTATTATGATTTCCATCCCTCTGGCGCAGGCGGAAGCTTGCACTGTTCTCTGGGTAAAATGTTTACTGTACATACTTTTAAGATGCATCGACAGCAGTAAAAGTATGACAAAATTTCGGTGTATGCGGTTAGAAATATTTTGTATTATTTTAGAAATTCTGAATTTAAAGAAGTATTATCGCAATAATGACACTAATCTTGCAGGTTTCTCTTCTGATGCATTATAATGATACTCAATTTTGTGTCCTCTATGATCTTTTGCGCACACCTTACTATCCGAATACGAAGGTGTGCACACGTCATCTCCGTAATAGACATATGAAGAAGTATTTTAATATATGCTAATAGATAATAACGGGGAGAGTGCGGAAATTTAAAGTACATACATCAATTAACATTGACTTGTTAAGGGCGTCAGAAGGACACTTTTTGATTTTGATCAACAGTGCCTAACACCAGAGTATATTGTACCTAATCCAGTAGAAATTATAATAATAATAATAGATATGATTTCTGAGAAAACTATTAAATTCGATTCTGCATGGTTAGGTGGTTCGGGCACTCGACTCATAATTTTGAGGGTTTGTGGTTCGAATCTCTGTCATACTAACCATGCTTATCTTTTCATCCATGTAACGGTAAATATCAATATTCATTAGTAAAATAGTAGTGGGGTAGGTGATGATGTTTTGTTTTTTGTTTTTGGAATTTCGCACAAAGCTACTCGAGGGCTATCTGCGCTAGCCGTCCCTAATTTAGCAGTGTAAGACTAGAGGGAAGGCAGCTAGTCATCACCACCCACCGCCAAATCTTGGGCTACTCTTTTACCAACGAATAGTGGGATTGACCGTCACATTATACACCCCCACGGCTGGGAGGGCGAGCATGTTTAGCGCGACCCTCGGATTACGAGTGCACGCCTTAACGCGCTCGGCCATGCCAGGCCAGGTGATGATGTAGTTTTGCGTAAAATTCAAAAACAAACAAACTATGAAATTTGGTGACTATCTAATCCTAAAATATTTGCAAATAATTGTCTGCATAATCTGGAGAGGTACGGTTTTAATTAACGAACAGTTAGTTTCATATAAATAATTTTAACTATTATTATTTTTATATTATAACGTTTACTTTAATATTTATAAAATCTTATTTCTATGATAAATGCACACATGACTTTTAAATGAGGAATGCTATTTTGTATTACTCACTATTTCATCTTATGTATTCTTCGGAAGTTTTTATCGTATTCGTAAGACAATTGTGACAATTATGACTTTTACCCCAGAATACAATTTTGTATTAGTCACTGTTTCATGTTATGAATTCTTCTGAAATGTTCGTCCTATTCGTAAGACAACTGCGTAATGAACTGTTATATCCTGAATTTGTTTACAGGAGGTACTGTGGACTAAGTGTTTCTTGAATTTTTCAGTTGAGATATAAAACTTTAAGAACTTGATTCAGTTTCAATTCTGGTTAGTAACTAAAGGTTTCGTTTTTAATGGTACGTGGTTATGATATCATTGTTAACATATGTCGTTCAGTGTTTTTAATATTACTATATAATTAGTTGTTCGAAAGACTACCAAGTGTACATTTACATTTGTGAGGAAAATTGCGAACAACTCTTAAGGTTTACTATGTACACAGTGATATTTTACTTGTTATATGCATGAGAAAAAGAAACGGCCTAAATTGTAAGTAATGCGTATAAAGCAGTTTTATTACATTTAATCAAATTTTAAAGCTTAGTAGGCTAAAACTAATATGATAACATTGTAACACAGCCCTGAAGTCTTATCATTATATAGATTATACTTGAAACACTAATTTTTTTAAAGTAATTAAAAAGTTAGCATTTTATATACATTGATATAAATACGCATAAATTTGGACATTTCACTAGACTGGCGTTTATAATAAAAAAGGACCATTTAAGTATATCTATATATATTTACAACAGAATTTACAGTATAATCTAGTTTTTGTGCTTCTCTCTTTCCATCTGCATGAACTTAATTTCCTTCTCTGCATATCTTTTCAAACATATTTGTATATATATTTGTTTTTTGTTTGTTTTGAATTTCGCGAAAAGCTAGAGGAAGGCTATCTGCGCTAGCCGTCCCTAATTTAGCAGTGTAAGACTAGAGGGAAGGCAGCTAGTCATCACCACCCATTGCTAACTTTTGGGCTTCTCTTTTACCAACTAACAGTCGGATTGACCATCACATTATAATACCCAGACGGCTCATTGATAGGCATGTTTGGTGTGATGGGGATTCGAACCGCGAACCTCAAATTATGAGTCTAGCATTCTAACCACATGGTTATGCTGGGCATTGCTATTTAAAATCGCCCTATTGTTTTATTTAGTAGTTAGTCGTAATTTCAAAATACGAGTGATGTACGCAACTTTTAACTGGCTTACTTAAATACACAGTCGGACTTTACGAAGTATTATTTTTAGTATGTTAAGCCATTATTTTTTAAAATATTATTCGTTAACTTACCTTCTTTAAAATTTGTTTGAGGAGTTTTTTACGAAGAGCCAACTAAAATAGAGAAAAAAATGGAAAAGACACAAATGTTAAACAAACTATAATGAGACATGAAAATGAATTACAATACTAAAATATTACAAAACCTAAAAGAACGAAAAACAGAAAACAAGTAAAGTTCTAAACAATTTTGAAATAAAATTCATTTTAAGTGATGGACGTATGAAAAAATCTTACGGACATGTAGGGTGTCTCAGCTACTGAGGGGTTAAATCTAAACAGGTTAAACCTATTCCATTACACGTAATACTTATCAAGCATCTTTGATGCAAAAGAGACACTTTGAGCCGATGGTCTTATTAAAACGACTTATGTAGTAAGAGACACTAGATACAGCGATACTTTCAAAACTTGGGTATCTGCGGCAAGTGTTAAAATATGACATGGTGACGGTACCTGAACTCTAGGTTCTAGAAACAAATGAAGAAATTTACACACACAAACCTTCACAAATAAATATTATTGTATAAGATAGAGCTTTGAGGGATGAAAGATCCATTTCCCAAATACCCTTCCTTTTGCAATGCACAATGATATCTATACCCACTATTCTGTTAAGCATACATTGACGTCGTCCCTGCTTCCCTACCCCTAATTCCATTTTTGCATAGTTTAATAAAGAGTAAAAAACTTCCCCCACACGTTACTCTTTTAACTGTGTAGTCAACAAGAGGGTTACAGTTTCCTACCTTTGATAGTGAGTTCTGAATACCAATGTTCGTCGATAGTGCAGGAACTGGTGAAGACGCAGCTGCAGTTTTGATAGTCAGTCCCTGCAGGGGAACTTGTGACGTAACCGGGGTATTGCTGAAAGTCATTTTGGAATTTATAGGCTGACTATGAAGTTGTTGGACTAACTCGTCACTCTCCCCCATGGATTTCAAAGGTTTTGGTGCCTTGTTGATGGATTTAATTTTTGTGTTTGAAATGTCAACGTTATGTCCTCCTAGAAGATCGTTGTGTCGAGTCCAGATAGCGCTGTGAGGTGGGGGTTGTATAACGTAATCTTTCTGAAAAAATAAATCAGGCTTATGCCAAGAAGTGGACGATTGTTCCATCTCAGCAGCCAGATGCCCTAAACGGTGTACATAAGCTTCCATCCACTGTTTTTCTTTGATATCTTTAGCCCGACGTAACATATCCAGGGCTTCTGTCAGGAGTAACGAAGGTTTTTTGGTAAATACCAAAGGGTAGTTCTTCTGGAAATCACCTAGTGATTTAGGTCGTAATTTGTCCTTTAACGAAAAGGAATTGTTAAATATATCTTATTCCTCATCAAATTCTATTGTGGCAATTAAAGTACTTACATATTATCTGCATAACAAGTTAATAAGAAATGTGATAATCATAAAGAGGCTACAAAGAGAATGATCAACTAGGTTTTTTAAGGAAAAGAGAAAATAGAACTTCATTTGAAGGAAAAAGAGATTATAGTTAAATGGCCAAGAACAGAACTAAAAAGGTTTAATTTGTTATAAGTATGCCTAACCATTGTTTAATTTAAACAAAATCTAGAACAACAAACATAAACATTTGTTTTTTCAGTGATGTTTTGACTGCATTTGAAACTTGCAATTAAACGAAGGTTTATGATCTAATTCCGTACTAGTTGAATTAAAAACTAGAAATAAAGGAATTTTTAAATCGCAATCTGTTGATGTAACACAAGAAGCTCACGAGATATAGTTAAGTAAATAAAGTAGCGCATGTATATTTTATGCTAGGGAAGTTAAGAGATTCGATTATATAGTATACATCGTAATGATACACACATCCTTGAAGCAACAGGTGATTTAAGGGGTTACGGTAAAGGAACTGACGTTGAGACATTCTGTTGGAGTAACCTCGTAAAATTAAGAAATCTTAGATATATAAAATCTGTCTTTGTGGAATATCCCTTAAACTGATTTAAGACATTAACTGATTAAAGAAGATTAAGTGAATTGTGCATAAAGAATGTAAGTCTGGTAAATTTTGTTGGTCTGGTATGGCCAGGTGACACTTGACTAGTAACCTGAAGGTCGGGGTTCGAATCCCTATTGCAACAAACGTGCTCGACCTTTCAACCGTTGGAGTATTATAATTTGAAGGTCAATCCCACTATTTGTTGGTGAAAAAGTAGCCCATGAGTTGGCGGTGAGTGGTGATGACCAGCTGCCTTTCCTCTAGTCTTACACTGCTAAATTAGGGATGACTAGCGCAGATAGCCCTCGTGTAGCTTTGCGCGAAATTCAAAAACAAACAAACAAATATATTCTGTTGAATTAGCGTAAGCACATTAAGAACTTTGGATATGAAAATAATTCTTAATTGTTATCTTTGAACAACTAACGAAATTTAAAGGATTTAGTTACATAAAAAACGCTATGATTGTAATGTCTTTTTAAACGAGTTTGAATAAAGGTATAGAAGGATTTCTAGCGAACTACAGCATTGTATGTTATAGTTTTTCCAAGGACTTTTTGGAAGAAAAATAATACTATTTTCCCGAAGGTACCCCAGTGGCACAGTAGTATGTCTCTGGATTTACAGTCCTAAAACCGGGTTCGATACCCGTGGTAGGCAGAACACACATAGACTGTGTAGCTTTGTGCTTAATTCAAAATAACAACAGTTCCCCAGAAGAAGATAACATAGTTTCATAGAAAATTGAGTTTAAATTATGTTAGAAAAACACTACAGTCATTTTTAAAAATCCGGACATTTTGACAATGATTTGAATGTTTTTCTGAAGAATGTCCTTTTCTTTGATATTACTCCCATTTCCCTGGTGTTAAGTTGGGCGGTAACTCGGTTTTTTACAACATTTCTGTCCAATGATCGAATTTATTAATAAAGTAAAGGTTTTTCCGACTTTAAAATAACTTAGAACAGTTTTGCTAAAACAATTCGAGTTATTTGATTCCATATATGACTAGATTAATTGCTATGAAGGTAATGTTTTATGACTTAAGAAAACAGGCATGAACATGTTTACAGTTTTCTTGTACATTTTATTGATAATTCGATATCTTTCAATTTTTTTTATAAACTTACCTCGATACTTCCAGAAACATTTCCTTCGTTACTAGAGACACCTAGAATGTCAGAAGAAACGTCTATTATTATTTAAATGCAGTGTTTAATGATATTAAATAGTACTACTTAATCTTAATTCTAAGTTGATAATTTGTCTTTTTAGTCAACAGGATTACGGTAAAAACATATCAACAAAGACTAAGCACACGTTATAATAGTTAGTAGTACACATTTTGCTCGTTTATCACGTGATAAACATTTTGAAATTTTTAAACAACACTAAAATAAATAGTACAAAGCTACGAGAAGAAAGTAATTAGGTATATCATTAAGATTCTAAAATCAGATGTTTTTAATTCATTTTCACTTGTTCATCAAGGTTTGTTTGAAGCACAAAGCTACACAATGGATTATCTGTGCTCTCCCCACGACAGGTATCGAAACCCAATTTATAGTGGTATAAATTCGCAGACATACCACTGTGTTACTGGAGAGTTGTTCATTCAGGTTTATTATTTTAAAATTGTCACATGGACGTTTCTTTAGGAACGTTATTAAGAAAAAAATATGATTTACCTGTGACCAGTATAGTAAGTAAATCATCATTATTATTTTCGTCATGTGGTAATTCCATAGTTATAGAATACGATCAAATAAGTTAGAAGACGGAGAAGATACAAAAACAGATATCAGCTAAAACCATCATTGTTTATACAGGGTAAAGCTAGATAATCATTTCCTGCCTTTAATGTAATGACGTTCAAGTTCATGTGACACTAATTGAACACAAAATGCCATAGGTGAAACCTCACTAAAGCGACTTCGGTATTAGCTTCATAGCTCACGGTAGAACTACGAGCTACAGACTAATATTGTAATAAATTTCTACAGGCCAGAGTTTTCAAAACAAGCAGTGTTCAGTGTTTAATGTTTCATTGGAGAGAGCAGAGATAAGAGGTGCAGACACAAAGTAAACAACTTTATTTTGAGTTCTTTGTTAAAACATTCTGGGCAAACAATATCATACTTAAAGGTCGACTTTAGGTTTTGAAAAATAAACATTTAAAACTTCAAACCTAAAGAGAATATTTTGAAATTGTTTTTATTTAATCTTAGATAGCAAATGCATACAACAGATAAAAAGTATACGATGGATTCACCAAATACTCTCCAAACAGAATGGAAATTTCCTGTTTTCATAGTATTCGAATAACTTTCATTGTTCTACCATTAAAAAGAATTATGATAATTGTATGGTTTACATACTTCTACAGCAACAACGACAAAAACAAAATGATGAGCATTTACATAGGCTATTCATAGAAGTTTAGTGTCTACACGTTTCTGGACAACTTTTACGTTTTTAAACTCTTTTATTTAGATTACTTTACAATCCACTGAAAGAAAAAATAATAGGTGATGTAGAAATAGGTTTAAATTATTATTCGGTGGAGTATAACAAGGCATTCAATGTAACTAATGTAGTTATTGATGTTAAAGCTAAAGAAAATGCATGTTTTAAACTTCTCACGATTTAAAACAAAATTCTAAAAGAATAATAGCGTGAAACCAACAAAGGGAATATTTTATTCTTTTAGTGGTATAAATTGTAGACATAATCTAATTGTTTGTTTTTCAACATTTTTCAAATATTTCAATAAATATTTCTTTATTTGAATTTATGATGAAATTATCACAGTTTTTGTAATAATTTAGATTATTTTATGCTTATTTGACATTAAGTGGGAAGAATTGTTCATATTCCATATAAATAGTTATAACTATTTCATACAGTCGTTTATTTGTATTTCATACAATCAGGCAATCTAATCTTGTACTGCTCTTTATTTGCTATGTTTAAGATGGTAAAACTTGAAAAAAAATCACTATACAAAATTATAACGGTCATAATTCATTGTTTTTATTGTACTTTCTAAAATGACTGAAAACAATAGTTTTTAATAGGTGTTTGTGTTTAATTTTTAGTATAAAAACAGCATTAAACAGAGTTTAAAATCTTATTTATAAAACTTTGAAACAGTTTTTATCTATTAAAAGTGCACTGATCATAAACATGCATTGGAACAAAGTCAAGTTTATATCTCATACAGTTTACTTTAGTGTTAAAATTTTACGGTTCGATCATTGCGATGTTTCCAGACAAATAACCAAATGTGCAATTTTATATTCAACAACGAACATGTCATTCACTCTATATATCTCCATAACTTAAAAAATACCTTAGTTTATGTAGCTCCGATCTTCTGACTGTTTACTTAAAATGAACTATTAATTTATATATCTGTGAGGAATGCTATAGTTTATAAAAAGACTACCGTACTTACATATAATTCATTTCGCAGCTGTATTACATCATTATAAATTCAAATTGAATACCTTAAAACTGTCTTTACTGTATAAGAGGAGTTATCAGCAGGAAACACACACACAAAATAAAACACCAATCCACAACTTGGTTATGTGCTTAAGAATGGCACCACAAGGGCTATAGCGCAAGATGTAAAGATGACGTTTCATTATTGTTATGTAAATGTCGTGTAAATGTTTTGTAAGCGACAACATGTCGTGTTGTGTTTAAATTTTCATTTCTATTATTTATATTTCCATATTTATATTATTGTCTCAAGATTTAAACTAATAAAATATGTTGTCATTGATTTAAAATAACATTTAGAATTTTCTAGAATTAGGTAGACTAATCATATGTATTTAAATGAAATGCTGGCGGCCTCGTGTCTAGACAAGAAGTCTCGTGCAAGAGCGGACATGCGCGGATTTCTCTGGAATGTTGGGGAGTAACGCGAATGTTCGAGAAGTAGGCCTACTGGTATAAAAGACGGTGACGCGAGAAGAAAGGAGTCAGACATTAGTTTTATTCAAAAGAAGAGAGTCAGTCATTCGAGAAAGTTTAAGTGTTTGCTGTGATTTGTGACTGAAGTTAGATCTACGGAAGCTGTGATTTTACTTCGTCAATCTCTACGATTCATTCGAATTAGTGGTTATACTGAAAGTCAACACGTGTGGACCTATTTACGGGAGTTTGGAAAAATTGAGGGCGACAAGTTTGTGACGTTCATCGGAGGCATCGTGAAAAGAACTTCGTCGAATTTATCGAACTGTGAATTGTTTCTGAACTTCTTCATTTAAACTTCGGAATTTCTTCGTGGGACCAAATTCACATCCTAGACTGGAATTTGAGACTTTCATTTTAGATCATTATATTAGATACAGGCCAGTACCATTTTGCATTGTGATTAATTTTGAAGGTTGAAACTAATACTATTTCGTTTTGTAATTAATTTTGAAGGTTTAAACTTAATATCTGTCATTGTCATTATATAATTTATGTTATATCTGTTACATATATATATTTAGTTTAGTGTAATAAATTATACAAGCTCTTATCTGCGTTTTTCTGTTGCGTTTAGTCTACGAAAAACATAAAACATAAAAATACGTAAAAGAAAATTGGGGGCCCGTCCAGGATTGATCAAACAATTTAATTATATTCCCAAATTAGATTTATATTCTATACAGATAGACAGCTTGTATATTCAAAATGGCATTCCAACTTGAAGATTTTATAAACAAATTTAATCAGAATCCCTCTTTCGAATTGATCAGTGAATTAAAAAATCTGAATTGCTTGATGTTGGAAAACATTTCGATTTAGAAGTGAAGGAAGCAATGAAGAAAGCAGATATTAAACGAATTATTGTTGAACATTTGGTCAGCCAAAAAGTTTTACCTCAAAAAGTTGCACAACAATTGCCTGCCGCTCATCTTGACCCAGATTTTGAATTTAAAAAAATGGAAATGGAAATGAAATTTCGTTTAAAAATTGAAAACAAACGCCTTGTTCTTGAGGCAGAAAAAGAACTAAAACGTATTGAGGCAGAACAAGAAAATAAACGTATTGAGGCAGAACAAAAAACAAACGCCTTGTTCTTGATGCCGAAATAGAAATAGAACGCATTAAAGCGGATGAAGAAATCAGTATGAGAAAGGCACAGACACATGAGAAGGTTGTCCAAATGCGGTTGGATAATTTTGATGCTTCCAAACAAATTCGTTTAGTACCTCCATTCAATGAGAAGGCTGTAGATAAATATTTTCAGCAATTTGAAAAATTGGCCCTTAGGCTAAAATGGCCTACCGAATATTGGACAGTATTACTTCAGAGTGTTCTCAAGGGTAAAGCTCAGGAAGTATTTTCCAAACTCACGGCCGAGCAAAGTTATGATTACGAGCACGTCAAAAAATGCATTTTGAATGCTTATGAATTAGTGCCAGAAGCGTATAGACAAAAATTTCGTGGTTACAAAAAGTTTGACAGCCAAACTTATGTCGAATTTGCTCGTGAAAAAGAAACTCTGTTCGACAGGTGGTGTGATTCCAAAGAAAACAAAGATGATTATACAAAACTCAGAGAACTCGTGTTAGTTGAAGAGTTTAAAAGATGTATTCCCGTAGAGCTAAAAACTTACATTGACGAACAAAAAGCTTTCAAAATTAATGATGCTGCTGTCTTGGCAGACGAGTATGCTTTGACTCACAAAGATTTCTCATACAAAAGCAAAACAAAACACACAGCAAAGAAACCCAATGACTCATTCAAGCATTATGCAAATGTCAACAAAGACAAAAAAGATCAAACTGCTGATTCTCAAACAAATACTTCATCTTATTCTCAGAGCTCATCTACCAAAAACGTGTCATTCTCATCCAAAACATGTGCTTATTGTAGGAAACCTGGCCATCTGATTTCTGAGTGCCTATAAGATCAAAAACAAGCCATCTCCCCATAGTTTCATTTCGCCCTCGTTGGATACATTATTGTTTCCCAATGATTTTGACCCTGTCCAGTCCACTGTGGATTCCAAGTCCAATATTCTTGATGTACCTGAAGATCTTGTTGAGGACAAATTTAAGCCTTTCATCACTGAAGGTTTTGTTTCTTCTGTTGGCGATTCACATCTACAACCAATTAAAATCCTGCGGGATACTGGAGCTTTTCAGAGTTTGATTTTGGAAAGTGTACTTCCGTTTTCTGAAAAGTCATCTGTTGGGGCCAATGTGCTCATTTCTGGTGTAGAAGGTGGCGTCGTTTCTATTCCTCTTCATAGATTGAATTTACATTTGGATTTGGTTTCTGGCCCAGTGACTGTGGGTATTAAATCTTCATTGCCTGTTGAAGGTGTGTCTATGCTTTTGTGGAATGATTTGGCTGGTAGTAAGGTGGTACCAGAGGTTCGTGTTGTTGAAGCACCTGTTATTAGTCCCAGTACAGAGCAACTCGTTGAAGAGTTTCCTGATGTTTTTCCCGCCTGTGCTGTTACTCGTTCTCAAACACATTCTCAGGAGTCCAAAGAGGATTTCTCTTTATCTGATACGTTCATGTCTCACATCGATGAGATTTCTGACTCAACTTTAAGTTCTACTGATGACTCCAAGTCATTTTTCAACTCTCTTCATCGTAACAAACTTGTTGAGGAACAGGACAATGATCCTGAAACTTGTTCTCTTCTACAACTGGCTGTTGATGAAAATGAAATAGGAACGGTCCCTATTTGTCACTACCAGAAGTCAGGTGTGTTAATCAGAAAATACAGACCTCCTGACGTTGCTGCTGATGAAGAGTGGATTGTTATTCACCAAATAGTCATTCCAAAATGCTATCGGAATGATATTCTTAGTCTTGCTCATGACCATTTGTTGTCAGGACACTTAGGTGTAAGAAAGACTTTAGATCGTATCCGACGACATTTCTATTGGCCAAAGATGCGCCAAGATGTCGATTATTGTAAGACATGCCATTCTTGCCATATGACAGGAAAACCAAATCAGGGGATTCCCAAAGCACCACTGCACCCTATTCTTGCCTTTGAAGAACCGTTCTCAAGAGTCATTATCGACTGTGTTGGCCCAATGCCAAAAAGCAAAGCAGGAAATGAATACCTCTTGACAATCATGTTTGCTTCTACACGTTTCCCTGAGGCTATCCCTTTGAAAAAAATCACTGCTCCCAACATTGTCAAGGCTCTTGTCAAATTCTTTACCATGTTCGGGATTCCAAAAGTTGTGCAATCAGATCAAGGATCAAATTTTATGTCCAAGCTATTTCAACAAGCTATACATGAACTAAATATCCAACAAGTTTCATCCAGTGCACACCATCCTGAGTCACAAGGTATCCTTGAACGTTTTCATCAAATTACTGCCACGAACACTCAAAGAACTGGGATGAGGGTGTTCCCTTGTTATTGTTTGAAGTTCATGAGGTTATGCAAGAATCTACTGGATTTAACCCTTTTGAGTTGGTTTAAAAAAAAAGTTTTCACAAGTTCAAACTTTTTTTTTACTTTTAAGGGGGAGAGTGTTATGTAAATGTCGTGTAAATGTTTTGTAAGCGACAACATGTCGTGTTGTGTTTAAATTTTCATTTCTATTATTTATATTTCCATATTTATATTATTGTCTCAAGGTTTAAACTAATAAAATATGTTGTCATTCATTTAAAATAACATTTAGAATTTTCTAGAATTAGGTAGACCAATCATATGTATTTAAATGAAATGCTGGCGGCCTAGTGTCTAGACAAGAAGTCTCGTGCAAGAGCGGACATGCGCGGATTTCTCTGGAATGTTGGGGAGTAACGCGAATGTTCGAGAAGTAGGCCTACTGGTATAAAAGACGGTGACGCGAGAAGAAAGAAGAAAGGAGTCAGACATTAGTTTTATTCAAAAGAAGAGAGTCAGTCATTCGAGAAAGTTTAAGTGTTTGCTGTGATTTGTGACTGAAGTTAGATCTACGGAAGCTGTGATTTTACTTCGTCAATCTCTACGATTCATTCGAATTAGTGGTTATACTGAAAGTCAACACGTGTGGAACTATATACGGGAGTTCGGAAAAATTGAGGGCGACAAGTTTGTGACGTTCATCAGAGGCATCGTGAAAAGAACTTCGTCGAATTTATCGAACTGTGAAT
The DNA here is from genome assembly GCA_011833715.1 of Carcinoscorpius rotundicauda. Classification (NCBI taxonomy): domain Eukaryota; kingdom Metazoa; phylum Arthropoda; class Merostomata; order Xiphosura; family Limulidae; genus Carcinoscorpius; species Carcinoscorpius rotundicauda. Next base: position 41,974,405 of record CM022396.1, on the reverse strand, counting down.
TGTTTCTGAACTTCTTCATTTAAACTTCGGAATTTCTTCGTGGGACCAAATTCACATCCTAGACTGGAATTTGAGACTTTCATTTTAGATCATTATATTAGATACAGGCCAGTACCATTTTGCATTGTGATTAATTTTGAAGGTTGAAACTAATACTATTTCGTTTTGTAATTAATTTTGAAGGTTTAAACTTAATATCTGTCATTGTTATTATATAATTTATGTTATATCTGTTACATATATATATTTAGTTTAATGTAATAAATTATACAAGCTCTTATCTGCGTTTTTCTGTTGCGTTTAGTCTACGAAAAACATAAAACATAAAAATACGTAACATTATAAATACTTTAAGACATAATAAAAATGCCATAAATGTAGCACTATAGTAGATGATAAATGACAAAGTCAACGGTTAGAGTACAAAATAATAAAAAATGGTTTTACCATTATAAACTATACAATATGCTCGTAACAAAATGTATGATAAAATTCTTACTCTGAACGTGGCCCAATGGTTAGCGTCACAGAATGACACATTAATGTCGCTCAACCATCATTCACATCATATTACCAAAGAAAAAAATCATACTTTGCACTGTGACATCGTGAATAAGTTATATGGATGAATTTCAAATCTAAATATTCGGTCAAACAAGAGCAACCAAATTTTATGTTAGTTATACAATAAAAAGTTATCTATTTCCGCAATAAAAACAAGACTGTTTAAGACACACAAATTAAGTACTCACTATATGCTGCGACTTTTAGCATTATTCCATTTTTGCAATATCTCTGTTTAAAAAACAACAACCTTTCTCTCCATATATATTGCTGTGTTAACTTATAACCGCATGTTATGTTAACCAGAAGTCGACAGACAAAAACTATTATATTTGGTTCTATGTATATCAGATTTGTATTTTAATCAGTCTGAAGCTATTATAAAGCGGCTAGTGGTTGTATATCAATCCGAAACTGTCACAAACAGATCAATAACAGTGTTTCAGTGTGAAACTATCACTAACTGGTTAGTGTTAATGTATTATATGAAATTACCACAAACAGACCTGTGGTAGAATATTAGTCTGACGTTATGGCTAGTAGTAGTTTCTTAATCTGAAACTAACATACATCAGCCAATACCAGTGAAACAGTCTGAAACAATATCACAAATCGGTCAATGGTATTGTTCATTGTAAGGGAAAAGTTTGCTTTTCATTTTATTACTTGTAACGACAATGAATGTTATTTTGCACATGACAACAGAACGTGAGAAAAGTGGTTACTTGCATACACTTGTTTTTTAACTATTCTCCTCAAATGATAAGTTGAGGACCTTAAATTTAAAGAGTAACGAAATTTCCCGTGGGATTTTTCTTTACATGAAAACAAAGAAGTAAGTTCTCCGATATTAAGCTTGAGCGATAGAGAAAGAAGCAGGTTATGTAAGCCCTCATAATTGTGTAAAGCAGTTGCAAACTCTTGGGCTAATCTAGTCGAATAGAGAGAATGAACGTTATACCGTAACACAGGTTGTGGTGATGAAATACGAGCCTACAACCCACAGGCCTAACCACCAGGCCATGTCATGCTATGCCAACTTTTGGTATCAAATTAGTGAATTGCCTGTGGAACTGTTAGCCCGTTTTCGAAGTTCATTAAGGATTAATTAAAGGTTTGACATGTAATGAATGTGTGTTAACTTTTAACGAACAGTTGCTTATATAAGATTAAAGCTGATATTCGATTATTTAATGGATTAATATTTCTAATGGATTGATACCATAATTATAAGACTTGTACTAACTTAGCTTATGTAACAAAGTGGCCGTCTTTTGTTGTTTATGAAAACAGCGTTATATTGAGATTTTGAAATATAACTCGAAATTTCTCGTAGAATTTTTGCTAAAATTTTGTGTAGGTAATTAATAAATCAGTCTCTTCTAGCTAATTAGTCGTAAAGCAACGAAATAAAGCTGTGCGAAGTAAAGTGAATTGTTTGCAAAGACGAATTCAATTTTGTGCGCGACAGCATAAAACTATATACATAGTAAAAGGACAAAAGTAAAAAGAGTGAAGAAAAATATTCACTGCGTTAAAAATAGTATACACATTAGCAGATTTGTCAAGTAGAACTCAGAGAAAAATGTCAGAGGTGAGGATAAATATGTTATTAATGACGTCAATTACCATAGTGACATTCCCAGATGAGGACTGTAAATGTTTCAGGTTTTAACATTAATAATTCACGTAAATAAATAAAATATTTCGTCTATTCGTTTTACAAAATTGTAAAGACATCAAAAGTTTATCTCAATGCAAGATTTTACTTTTGTACAGGAATGTAACTTTATTCACAAGGAAATAATTTGTCGTTTTTGCTGAGCGACAGTAACAGTTGTTCTCTCGTGGAATAGCAGCGAATATTTAAACTACAAAATTTAAACTTAGATAATGATAATAACAGTAGTTCAGTTTACTCAGTAAAGTTCGATTTTAACCAACGTAGGTTATGAAATTTCTAGCCAATAAAAGTCATGATGTCAGAATAATGTAATTTTTCAAATAATTCCACGATTTCATTATTTCGGCCAGGGTACACGTCCCGTCGTCACTAAAACACACACACTCTTAGTGCACTTTAGAGACATGAGTGCTCTATAAAGAGTGGAAATCAAATGCAACTGTTCGGTCAATTAAGAGTAGCTTTACAGCTGTCGTAGAGTGCTGTTAACTATTTATCTTATCTCAAATTTAGCCCCCCCAGTGGCTCAGCGGTTTGTCTGCGGATTTACACGCTAAAATCCGGGTTTCGATACCCGTGGTGGGCAGAGCACAGATAGCCCATTGTGTAGCTTTGTGCTTAATTCAAAACAACAGCTCTCAAATTTATCAGTTCAGAATTAGAGACGAAGATATACAAATAAGCTCTGAAACAAACAAGTAAAATTCCGGATTTTATAGGAACTATAAAATGTATTCATGAGGACATATCTGCACCAGGAGAATTGAAAAACATATATTTCTCCGTGACGTGAAACGGAAAAATCGTAACCCCTATCGTGAATCTAAATGCACACAAGATAAAAATGTTGCGAAGTTTAGGGTTGCATATCGCGTAATAAAAAGTTTTTTTTATTATTATATAAGTAAGAGTTCTATTATAGTATAATACGTACATATGTATACGCTACATTTTTATTTCTTCGTGTTTTTTTAATTATTTATTTATCCAGAGTACATGGAGAGATCACGGGTACTAAAGTCACTCGAATGCAGTTACCTCTAAAACGTTTCAGCTAAATTAATACCATGGGTTTAAAGATGAATAGAGTACAAGGTATATAAGTTATTGTACAAACGCTACTACGGAATAGTATGTTTTATTTTTCATCAATTTCTAATGAAAATAGAATAAATGAATCTGTATTAGTTTGGAAAATTTTAAGATCCTTTGTCTTAACTGGTAGTTTAGGCATTAGTTATATATTGTAACACAGTATACTATTTATTTTCCCTTATTAGGGTAAATAATATTCAGCTATTTACATATAATGCTAGAATGTTTAACTAACTACTACACGCGAATAATATTTCAGTGCATTTATTAGGTTTATCATAAGAAAAAAGGTTTAAAGTAAAAAAAACAAACTCGATAGATTTATTTTTACTTCACTCTAACACAAAAATGTGACTTTTAACACCGAAATCTGCATCTTTCTCTTTGTTTAGAAAACCAAACTTATATAGTATTTCTAAAAACAACAACCAAGGAAAACCTTGCAAAACATTTTAAAGATTTTACATAACAAACACTCGATCACCCACCCTGTTGCTATGGTTACGTATCCAAAGCTTTGATAACACCAAGCAAGCGTCTTACAACGAATACGCTGGGCTGAAACATACGCAACCAACAATGATTAGAAGGTCCTTATACGTAATAACATTGACAGAAGAAAAATAAATGTATTGGATTTAGGAACCTATAGCTTTCTAATTAAATAATTTGGTGATGTGATATTGAGTTTGAAAATCTTTTCAAATATCGTTAGCTCAGTTTGAGTCTTTTCTTTTTAAAAAACACAATCTTTTAATTTATCTTATAGCCGGTTAAAACAAGTAGGACAAATAATATAGTAAAAAATAAATAGAATGCTCACCTGCAGATGTTGTGACTGCAGTAAGTAGAAAAAAGCAAAACAGTAAAGGTAAAATAAGCATCGTACTTTACGGAATAGACAAGTCTCGTGAATCTTTTTTCGCTTGATATTAGCAAACTAGTTGATTTTCTAACTCTGTTAACGAAATGTAAACTTATAGAGTTGGAATGTCTCTGCTTTCTGTTACGATTTCTCTGATTTTCTTCTCAATGGTAAGGGTCACATCGACTTAAGAGACCCCGTTGCAGTAGTGCTTATTCTCTATTTCACAGCCAGAATTGAAGGACCAGGCGATCGAATACCAGTGACGTCATTAAGATCAATAATCCGGGACTTTGAGTACATGTCGCACGAGTTTCTCATATTCTAATTGACGACGTTGATTCAAGATTTTTTCTTGCATAATATAACATTTTTATAGATTGTTTGCTGTTTAGTAAACTTATGCAAAGAATTAATGCAACAAATATATTATTATTTGCATTAGCGTGCTATTAACTGTATTTATTTATTTAATATTTACCATAAACATTAATGGCTGCGAAATATTTTTTCACATACTTTTTTATATCGTATACCAACAGTTTCATAGGGTAGAAGTATATCCGAATGTTAATACCCCTAATCCTTCTTTGCTTGTTTGTTCTAATTAATTAAAAATGGTTTAACGGCTAAATTTGATACAAAGGGGTCTAGTTTGGACCATGATGTTGCTACTTTGTTTTTTCTCCTACTTAAATAATTGTTAGAATTATGTCCTGAGCAATTTAAACCACTGTATTTGTTGAAAATGGTTTAGAAAAGACGATGGGTTACGTTTGACAGAAGGAGTCTAGACTAGACCACGATTTTGCTAATTTCTATTTGTACTCCTACTAAAAATAATCGTTAGAGCAATGTCCTGAGAAGCGTAAGCTTTCATACCGAATAAGAAACGTAGAGAAATTTTCAGTAATATTTCTAAATACAAAATTTTCAGTAATATTTCTAAATACAAAATTTTCAGCATTCAAATGGTAGAATGCGATAGCTAAGTATACTCTAAAAATCAATATGTACCTTTGTTCTATCAGATCATTCATTACTAAAACATACTTTTATGAACCTTTAATTAGATTTTAATTTGACACCTTTGTTTTGACATTAAGTGAAACTTATTGAATTTCTGGTAACGCAGACTTCAAAATAATTTAGTAAGTATTCTTTTTTAAAGATATACAAATCGATAAAACAGTTGTTTTCAAGAAAGTCATTTGGTGATTTGTGTCCAATATTATTCTATTTCTAATAGCCAATATAATCACCTTTCAAATGTAGAGTAGTCCATTCCAATATTCCAAACATCTTATTTTGGTACCGTTTTATATAAAGTTGAAAAAGGTTAAGCCAATGTTATTCTAAATTTAAAGAAATGCATTTTAAAACTTCAATTAGCTTAAAATATTTTTAAGGACAACCCGAATTCTTTATATTTAGGAATATATTTTACTTAATTTTAGATGGCACTGTAGTTTTAAATTCTTTTTATTTATTCGTTATTAAGTACAAAGCTACACAATGGGCTGTCTCTGCTCTGACCACCAGTTTATCATTTGAACCCGTACAGTAAAAAATGTTGCTGCAATGTTAGAAGTTGTAATTGAAAATATTGTTTGCGATACGTATTTCACTTCGCAACGTCAAACACAAAATATTTTTCTGAGTAGAGGCAAGTTGTAATATACATAATAATTTTCACCAGTATTTAACTTGTGAACCAAAAATCAGAACTGATTTGTTTGTTTGTTTTTTCATATAAAAGAACCTGAATCAGTTACACTTCACTTTATACAGTTTAGTTGTTTAATCGCACAATCAACAAATTTGCAACATTTTCGGTTGTTAGAAATAATTTATATTTCCAAGAAAAAGTAATCAGATACAGATCTAAACATCTTACTTATTGACACACTTGCCTGTTTTATCATAAAGTTTAATTCAAACCTGGATTAACAATGCATTAAAACTAGTTTAAAATGACCCGTTACCTATATACTTCAAGCTCGCCGTGAAAACGTGATTTTTAGACTAAACCGAACTTTACAGTCGACAAGCATTGTAATGAACTGCAGACTTGTTTTGTTTATCCAGAACTAAGCTGTCTATAAACATGTAAGCACAAACGGCTATAAGGAAAAAAACATCATTTGTAACATGTTAAAGCCGTGTTAGACCATGCTTTACTTAAGTACAAGTGGCATATACAAATTTGTATCCTATCAAGCTATTTACCAACTTTATATAGTACACATACGTATATTAAGTATAGTTTTCGAATGGGCTCATTCATGCTAGTGAATACAACAGTTTTTACTAAACATTTAATAATGATTTAAAGTAATGTTTCACGGTACGTTGTACACAGAATTCACGTTTATAAGTAGCAGAACTTTCCAACATGTAGTGTGTTCGATGTTTGCTTTTGTTTGCTAGCAGTCCGTTTCTCAAAATAAGTGTTTAATAACATTCATATGCTTACTTACAAGGCTTAACAGAGTTTGTACAACTTCAAAGCTACATGAATGGATTTGTGTTGAAATAGAGAACGGTGTATTACACAACTTTTCAAACAAACTACTTATAAATTATATATTAAACATCCGTTGTGATTTTTTTATCCTTTTTCTGTATGATTTAAAGGTTCACATAAAACTTCTAAGACAATTTATTTTAGAATGTATCTTAAAATGTTGACGGAAGCAAATATAAATTCAGATCCTTCCCCAAAGTTAAACTTATTCCCCAAAGACTGCTCTCAAGTAGTACAGCGGTAACTGTGAAGTCATAACGTTATAAATCAGGTATCCCGTTGTGTAGCCTGCGATTAACCAGTAACAGCCTTCCAGTGGCACAGCGGTATGTATGCAGATTTAAAACTCAAGAAATCGCGTTTCGATACCCGTAGCCTATAACTTTGTGCTTAATTAAAAACAAACAAACCAACAAATAAGCAATAACAAAATACTAGGTATTTAAGACTTCAACCATAAAACAGTGCTGATCACATTTTAAAATAAAGTGTTTTTGTTCCTATCTCGAATTTTTTTCACCACTTTACATGTTTTTATTTTTATAATTTGACAATAAGTTCCGTATGTCTTACATAACAAAGATTGTAGCTTCACAAACAATTACCTAAATTTTCGGAAGAGATAGAACTTTTATGCAGCTTTTTTAAAGAAAGTGAGAGCTACTTCAACACTCAAAATAACATTTAGTCATTGATATCCAGGCCTCTCTAATTTGAGATGAGTTGTGTAATCCCATGCTAGTTGATAGATAGCTTTAAGAACTCCCAATGTAAATATGCTTGATTCGATTCCCTGCAGTTTCAAAGCACAAATAGCTAAGTCTCTAAATGTACTAAATCATGCATTGTGTAATAATTAGGTAACGCACAAATAGTATATGGTGTGGCTTTACCTTTATTTAGCAACAAGTCTATGTAGTTTATGTTATATAAACAATTAAGAACACGTTTCAAACAACCAGGGATAAATATGTAAAAATTCTCTTGTTTTTCGGCGACTCTGAGATTGTAGTTTTCCAAAAGATATATAAATCAGATTTACTCTGCTCAGTGAATGTTTTAATATTATATTTTACATTTCTCTCAGTTACAGAATGTCAATATAGAGTTATAGAAGCGGAAGTTAGGTTAAAAATTATTTACATGTGATATTTAATAGTGTTTAACGACAGTTCTTTGCGTTAAATTCGAATGCATTCTTCTTTTTTGTTGTTGTGTAAGTCGAAAGAAAGTCTTTCTTCATAGAAAGAAGGTAGTATTTGTTTTTATCTAAATACTTATTAAATAACATCTGGTAAAATCAAGCTATCTAACTGAAGCAGAACTAGCAAAATTTGAGTTATAAACTTAAGAAACCGAGAAGTATATAGAGGATAAAAAGGATTCTAAATATACAAATCAGCAAGTAACGTAACAAATACAACCGATATAAAATTACGGTGGAACAGAATGTATTAGAAAAAATTTTGAATCGTATTTGACATTTTTACAGATAGTGCAATACTACCGAATATTGATCGTTTTTAGGAAAGTTGTGTAGCAACACTTTTTAATGTAAGATATTCATACAATTAGTTCATTAGATTATATTAGTTCAGATATGCGATTTTAAACTTCCAACACAGGGTACGTCCTCGTACTTAGTAGCTTTAGAAAACAACAGGTCAAGGACACAGGAGTTAAGTTACAAAATGCAACATATTTCGGTTTTGGTGCCATCGAACAGTTGAAATAGGTGGTGGGAAAAGGTACAAGGAAGAGTGGCCGGCCTTCTTTGAACATTGTCCTATGGTAAGGCCTTTCATAATAGAAACTACGTCAAAGGGTTATTTGCTGAGATATACCTCGGTCAGACAACTAAAACCGGATCTGGCGACGTAGTGAGGCCTCAAAATATTTTAATATAATGTACTAAACCTCCTGTATAATGCTATAAAGCAATGAAAAAAAAAACATCCATAACGATTAAAATACATCAAACTTTTAATACTTTTATTGTTAATGATGTTTTTAGTAACTTACATACTTCACTGTATTTTTCTTAATTTAAAATGACAAAAAATATATTCTACCAGATAACAAAAATTAACGATGAGTCGGATTAAGAATCTAAAAAACAGTGAAACGAATAAGATATTAAGAAATCATGAAGATTAATAAAATACCTTAATTTTCAGACAAGGAAAGAGATAAGTTAGTAAGAGCTTGCTGTTGGCCTGAAGTCTTAACTTTGTGATGTTTTGTTCAGTTTACACAAAGAAAGTTAAAGCCTTTTTTTGAAGTGCTATGTCTTCTGGCTTTACAATCTCGCTACGCAAATATCCTTCATCAGAAAAATGTGTAACAAAACATCATTTAGTCATAAGTCTTCTTGTGGTTAAATTGCACTGTTGGATTCTTAGCAAACCACACATCAAGAGGATAAACATACCTCTTGTAAACATCGTTCTTATAAAGTGCGACGAATCTTTGCTTACATAGTTATATGAATATACATATATTGAGATAGATTCGTAGGATTTTGCTCCTTTTACTTTAAATAACTACTTTACCTAAGTGAACATATGGAAAGAATGTAAGTAATATTAAACTCACGTTTTCCTGTTTCTTTTGTTTAGCTTGAGGAGGGAAGTAAGAAGAACTCTATAAGAATAATCTCAATACTGCCACTCACGTGCATCTATCTACAAATGAAACAAAACCTCTGATGAGAAATCCAAATATTTACCTGCAATTTTTCATTTTTATATTTTCTGGAGATTGCCGTACTTTTTCTCCTCCAGAATGGATTCAAATGAACGATCATAAAGAAGACTCTGTTTCCTTACTAAAAGAACAATAGTGAAATTATATACTGGAAGTAAAAATGCTTTATTCCCTAAAGAAATGCCCCCCAGTGGCTCAGCGGTATGTCTGCGGACTTACACGCTAAAATCCGGGTTTCGATACCCGTGGTGGGCAGAGCACAGATAGCCCTTTGTGTAGCTTTGTGCTTAATTCAAAAAACAACAACCCTAAAGAAACACCATCTTCTACTTTATATTTACGTTTGTTTTGTTTTGTCCCAAAACTGCGTTCTAAACTACCTGCACTTTATCTACCACAGTAAACCCAGAGTAATACATTGCAAGTCTGTAAATTTATCGCTGATCCACTGGCATTCTCAAAGATAAAAAATCGTTGCTAAATAGTAACAAAGAATAGTTCTTGTTTCTCGTTATACATATCTCTCGTTGTATTTTGACTACGCCCTCATTTGTAATGTATTTGAAACAAAAGACGAGAAAATTTAATATGAACTTTCTTTATCGTATTTTTTAAGCGCGTCATCTCAACGGTATAAAGATATGAATGTATGTATATGTATATATACATGGTTATATATACACACACACACACATACATATTATGCCACTAGGTATGTAAGTATCATATGTAAACAACTAATATTAAATCACGTGATCTTTACTTATTTCATATCATTTACTCCCGGTAATTCCAAACTTCCAGGAAAATGTTTGCTGTCCTTACTGAGAGATTAAAACATGTATAATTACACTATTTTTCATTAGAAGAGGATGATCCACTGAAAAAGCTTTTATTTGAAATGTTAAGATTGTTTAATACATTCCTCCTGGAATCTCTGTTTCTTTGCTGCTCAATTGGTAAGAGTTCATAACATAAATTAACAGTATAGTTAAGAATGATTAGTCAAACTTGAACAGAAATAAATAACTGGAGGCTCAACTATTGATCGAATAATATGAATGACTAAATTTCTAGAATGCTATTTTAGAAACTGAGTAGTACAGACCCGACAAAGATGAGCTGAGGCTGTAAGATACGGTCAGACCAAAGAATGTTATGTTATATCACGACGTGGTTTTCCCTAATTTTGAAGCAATACACTAGAGGATCATCTTGTGAGCTATACTAATCGGATAAGAGTACTCGGTCATTCATCTCTGACCCTAAAATATGAAACAATTTTTTGTCTGTTACAAAGTGCAAACGTTTTTTTTTATTGATCCATCCTAATAGAGGGGATACAAACAAAAAAAAACCCAACCAAAATACGTCTCATGAAAATAACTGTACACAAATGTACAGCTAAAAAAAGAAAGAGAGAGAGTTTGTTTGTTTAGAATTAAGCACAAAGCTACCCAATGGGCTGTCTGTTTTTTTGCCCATAAAGGGTGTAAAAACTCGTTTTTAGCAGTGTGAGTCTGCAGACATACCGCTGTGTCACTGGGGGGAGGGTCAGAAAAAGAAAAAGAGATAATAATTCTGAATTATAGTTCATACATATAAGATTAGTAGTAACAAATAAAACAAGAAAGAACACAAAACATAATAAACTCTAAAATATAATAATAGTAGAAAGGAAAATTATATATACAGTGGAACTCCTCTAAGCGGCCACCCCTCTAATCAGTTCAGTTTATCTCACTCCTGTAGGTGACGTTTTAGCGGGGTTCGATTGTATATCGTTCCAAACCGCTGCATTGTCGGCCCATATTTACCAACTACCAAGAGTAGCGATAGGTACTGGGAAATTCTGACAGTTAATCATTGGCCTACACTCGGCCATACACAAGAGGAGAATAAATGGAAAGATGATTGATAAATCTTTCAGGGCAGCATTCAGTTTCCTGCTTAGAATATTAACCTAACGTTATGCTTCTTTTTGTCCAGTTTCATGAAATACTTAAAAGCTACAACATTCATATTTATATATACCTATAATTATTGAAGTTCTTCCTTCTTGATAAGGTTGATATGAAATAGAATTAGGTTTGGATGTCTGTGGAACTGTTAAGATTAGAATATTTGTTATGACCGTTTGTTTCACCAGATTCGTGAAATATTACATTGTATTTCACTTCAACTACTCTTTCAGTTTCTTTGCTTGTTTTAACTTTTGACAGCAGTGCTTTTGTCAGTTCTAACTTTAGTATTGTGCTTGTAAGAAATAAATCTCCCCAATAATAAACTTAAAGAAACCGAATTAAACATCAGTTGTACATCGAAAGCATCTTTTTTTGCCATTTTTAATAAACAATTGTCAGTTACCAAGGAAACTTTACATTGTTATGTTCAAATAAACGTCACCACAGACATCGACCAATTTTCAAAACTACATTTAATAGAAGTATAGAACAAGAATTGGCTGAACAACTGAGGTAAATGAGTAAACTCTTACTGTTTCAAATAAAAGGTTCGTTTACCAATTAAATGTACCATGCTACTATATCAAATTAGTACGCAGACCACTTAGAAATTGTAAAGCAAGTTTTCTTAAGAACATTAAATTGAAATTCGATAAGCATAGCTTTGCGTAAGAGCTAAGATATAGAACTAGTGTTAAATATGTTCTTTTCAAAGAAGAACCATCTTTTAACCAGTAAAATAAAAGCAACTCTGTCTCTGTAAAATTATATTTGTTCAAACTCATCCTTTCTCCAAATCTTTTGAAAGTAAATTTGCTCGTGAGCAAATACTCCTTTCATTGAAATTTGCCAAGCCCACTTGCTCGTGTTTACTATCGGCTACATTTAAAGAAACTTTTATCCAGTATTCCTTTATGTGTTTTAAATTATATTTTCCAATGTTACCAACATTTGTGACTCTAAGTAGACTGATGCAATTGATAAAACTTATTGAATTGGTTGGTGTTTTAACTGTTCCCAATAAAATACTTTTACATTACTAATAGTAAACAAAATTGTGAGATGTTGGCTGAATTCCACATCCTTAACTTTGAAGTGGTAGGCCAGAGTCAACACCATCTTTCAAAGAATAGAATTTACAGTCACATTATGACGCCTTCATGGCCGAAAAGAGGAGCATGATTGGTGAATGGATTTGAAACCGCTAATTGCGAGTCGAATGCCCGAACCACCAGGTAATACCAACAATGTTCGGTCATTATGGATTAATGGTCAGTGGTTGTCGTTAAAAACCAACAAACAATGCTTACAAGTGTCAACAACGGGTTGTATTTTGAAAATGCTTCCGTGGTATTTGATAGTCAGTAAACATGCATCCAATCAGTGCAAACAACATTTATAACGCTTTACCGCGTATTTCTACTTCTGTGATACAAATAAATAGAAATTATGTATCGCACATTACAGGTAAAAATATTTTTATCTTTTAAAAATCTAGATTTACACATAGCTTAAAGAATATAATGGAAATAATTCATATCAGATACGTTATTGTATATAAATATCTGTACAGGTACATTTTTAGCATGATTTGTCGAATATGTCATGATATTCAAGATAACACTCATTCATATAAGGAAATTAATTTTATTACTGTATCTCTCATATTGGTTTTTATTAAGTTATATCACATGTATATTTTCTGAAACTTATTCCTGACTCACCCGCAAAAGGAACCACAGTAGAAAGAGGAATAGTGATTAGATATTGAAGCTAACTTATTATTCAAACCGTTCCATATTGGAAAGGTGCAAGCATTATTAGGACTTGCGATGTTGTTTTGGTTTTCAATGATTAGTCACGAGTTACATTATCACTTTAATCTTTAAGTTTTCTCTAATAGTAACTTGTAGTTATTTTTTGTTTTGGAAAAGTATTGAAAATTAATTAACCAACAAATTATGGGTACGGTTATAAAAGTGATTATGAAATACTGCAGTGACTGAGTGGCACCTTCCATTGTGATTGTACATTTAATAAACTCATCTTTATTGACATAAAAACGTATATATTTAGAAACAATACAGGTGAGATGACAATACATTCTATAGTTTGTTTGTTTGTTTTGGAATTTCGCACAAAGCTACTCGAGGGCTATCTGTGCTAGCCGTCCCTAATTTTGCAGTGTAAGACTAGAGGGAAGGCAGCTAGTCATCACCACCCACCGCCAACTCTTGGGCTACTCTTTTACAAACGAATAGTGGGATTGACCGTCACATTATACACCCCCACGGCTGGGAGGGCGAGCATATTTAGCGCGACGCGGGCGCGAACCCGCGACCCTCGGATTACGAGTGCACGCCTTAACGCGCTCGGCCATGCCAGGCCCATTCTATAGTTTCTACTTTTGGACCGTTTTGTTGAAACGTTAGTAAATAATTGGTACTTGGCATGTTGAGTTTTTAATAATAAATAGTTTAGGGGTAGTAAAAAGCAAATGCCACATTTAATCTTACAAAACATACTGACAAACAACTATACAAAACTAAAACAATCATCACAGTTGATCAAACTAACTGACTTCTTTATTTTTATGTATTATATACAGTAGAAGGATGTCGCCAAAATATTAAATCCTGACATTTACTATCGCGATTAAAAACAACTTTTTTTTTTACTAGTGAATGCTGCTCACCGAATACTTTGGGGATACTCATTCATCAACAAATAATCTCCCGGTAGCCAGTGTCGTGGCTAATAAAGCTAATAATCGGATTTTGATATTTGTCGTTGGCACAGCACAGTCAGCTCACTGTGTACGTTTATGTTCAACAAAATCAAACGAAGAGTGGAATTAACTGTAACATTGTAAAGCCCCCAATGGTTTAAAGAGCGAGCACGTTCGGAAAAGGAAATTCGAAGTAGCGCCTCGTAGATTGTGAATATAAAGCTCTAACCACCAGGCTTCGCCAAATTTTTTTTTTTTTTTTAGGTAACCGATTCATGTGTTTTTCCTCTAGAGTTTGTACCTTAAACCAATCTCTTTTAGATGACAACGACGTCAGAACCGGAGGTGCTGGGAGTCTTGTAGCACCGACACTTTTACATATTTGTCTTATGTAACAACCGTAAATGATATTGTTATATTAATTTTCTGAAGTCCCCAGACTCTCTAGATTGAGCAACCTTTGACAGAAGGGGATTTTTCTTTAGCAGCTCCTTATACTTTCAATCTCTTATTGTAAAATCTACTTGTCCAACCAAGGCGCTTCCAAGGGTATACAATCCATACACTGTATAAGTTCAAAGTTCTGTTGTTCAAAGCAATCTCGCAGATGTTACACTTTCAGTTAGTCAAAGCAATTTCACCATTTTGTAAAGTGTCACTTCTTCCATCCTTAGAAACAATCTTGTTTTGTATTTTAAAGTTGCCAGTTTTACAGTGTTCAACAGCGTCTCGCTCCTGTTTAATATGTCTCTCGTTTTCTAGTCTTTCTAAGAAGTAAATAACTTCTTGAAGAAAAGCAGGCGATTTATATTCATGTTAAATGTGATCTTTTTTAGTATATTTCTACATATACATATATACAAATATCTACACATCGCATTTTGTGCTTAATTACAAACAAACAAACAAAAACTTAACTGTACACAAACCAAGTAACCTTTGTGTAATAAGAATAACTATGTTTACAGTTTTGTGAGGGACCTCTTCGTAAAATAAATGCATAAATGAATGCACACAGACACACACACAAACACGCACTATAAATATACTCATGTTAATCACACATATTATAATAACATATATATTCAGCATGGACTGAACACTATGTAGCTTTGTCCTTATAAATATATCAATAAAAAATCGTTGATAAACTCTTTAATTAACCATCGATAAACATCTGGCAAATAAGACCAGCTGTAAGCAGAATGCACTTTTGAGGTATCTTTTTTATTGCCCTTCAGGTAACTTTTTGAAATGTTCCAAGGTAATTTATGTGGATTGAGATTGGATTCTGAGCTGACCAAAGCAGATTCTGATAATTATTTCTTTCAAACCACTAATGTACACTACCAGAGGTAATGGCTTGGTGTGTGATGACACTGATAGAGCTCGCACTTGATTTGAGGCAGTACAACATTATCCAAAATACCTGAATACAACAAGGTATTTAAACTTTTACAACTATAATCAGTGATCAAAATGAAAACCAGTTGATATTTTCATGACTATTCACATGAGAATGTTTTGCTGTCAAACCCAGATCGATCTATCGAAAGCAAACAGCCAGCGGTAGTAGAACTCACTTTTCCACACGATGTAGATCTTCATTATTATTCACCCTTCATTTTAACGCTAGAGGGACCATGGCGGTTGACACCTCATAATTGTGATGAATTTATTATGAGCTGTAGTTCGGTGACGAAATAAAGAAAAATGGAGCTTCTCGTACTGAGTGAGTGTGCTCATTGTAGTTCTGAAGTGTCGTTAAAGTTCTAGGGATGTGTGTAGCATAAGTTCATTTGAGCTCGGTAGTGGTTACGTTTTGTTGACCAAATTAACATCTTCTATTTGCAAACTCAGTGTTTATTCAGTTGGTTTTCAGTATGCCACGTACAATAGATTTAATTGGAAGAGAGTGGTTGAAATTCTTTTGTCATTCGTACCATCAAGTCTGCGTCAAATGTCCAATCAAATTACAAGGTGCGTGAAGTCCTTTTCTTGTACCTTGACTTCAATTAGCTGTTTATGACAGATGCTGAACAGCAAAGCATTATGGTATTGATACGCAAATTTATTGAGTACGGTACCATCATCGTCTATAGCTTATTTTGTCTTCATAATTTTAGTAAGAAATTGAGAGTTTTTACAAAACAATGTTTAGGTTTTTCACTAACAGTTTTTAGTGCGAAATGAAAAAAGTCAAAACTTTCATGTTTTCTGAAAAAATCAAACATTTTAAAAAGGAGTAGAATATTGATGTATACATGTAACTTTTTTCACAGTTTTATTATTTCTTATGGTGAAGAATGATGTCGAATGTTTGAAATCCTATTAGTTTAAAAGAAATCATAACTAGTGTGAAATATATATTTGTTAATTTAGTCTTTCGTGCGAAAGTAATTAAATTTAATATGGGTTTTGCACAAAGCTGCTCGAGCGCTTTTTGCATAAGCCATTCCTAATTTAGTGATGTACTATAGAGAAGGCATCTATTTAACACCAATCGTTGCCAGCTCGTAGGCTACAACAAAAAGTGTGATTGAACGCTACAAAAGAACGTCCGAAGGGATAAAAAGACGAGCATGTTTCGGTGATGGAACCTGAACCCGTGACCCATAAATTTTGAGTTGAGCGTTCTAATCATCAGGACAGGTACAAAGAGAAATGCGCGTCTAAACTTTAGACTGGTAATTTTGATACTGGAGTAAATGATCTTGTTATTTAATAATGTGATGAAAAATGTAAAATCGAAACCCTTAAATTTTATGCTACGGTTTAATATAACAACAATAACACAAAAAAAAATTATTACCTTTTCACTTTTACTGAGACATATACACTTTTTCAGACGATAGACAAAATTAAGAAAGATTGCCTATGCTGATCTAGTTGTTACTCGTGCTGTAATATTTTCGCTTATGAAAGAATCTAATCGAATATTGTTAAAGATTAATATTTTAAATCTATTTCCTTAGTTTTTTTTCAGGAAAAACCTTTTTTTTGTTCAGAATTTTCTTAAGATGAGTGATACTGGTATCAATGCGTTAATTGTAAGGCAGAAATAACAGTAATTAAAAGCATTTTCATTGTACGTAAACATTCCTAGATTGCCTGGAAAAGAAGAAACCGGAAAAATGACTTATTGACAACCGATTATGGAAAGCGATTCGATTATGAGCTTGGAAATACAGTGATCGTTAATAACCGTGATAAGAAGGGAGTTAAAAAAGAACATCAAGGCTAATTAACATTACGTAATTTAAGGTAAGTCGTCAGACGTTAAGAAGAAAGTCTTCTTGATTTTTGTTATCGTCTAACCCAGGCTTTTCTAGCTTCATATAAAAGTAAGATAAAGCACCGTAAAATACGTGAGCACATTTGATATGGCCTTATTTTACAGAATGTATACGTAGTTATCTTCATCTGCAGTAAAAAAAAAAGGTCGTATGTATTAAATCCTGTTCAGTTTTATCCTTAATGGATAAACTGGATAATGGATAATGGTTAACTGGTTGTTTAGCTAAGTTTCGATAGGAGTGCTTCTGCGCAATTAGTGTTTAACTTTTAAAGTTATCTCAGTACTTATGTTTTGTACTCCAGGAACGTTCAGTTCATTTTTAAACTTTTTAGTCGATGATATAAACCCCGATGAAATATGTAGATAAATTTTACTCTTCAAGCACTTACCAAGTACGCTTGGAATATATGTCTATTATATTTTATATTTGAATATATTTGTCTTTTTACAAATTTTGCGTAAAGCTACATGAAAGCTATCTCCACTAGCCGTCACTAATTTAGCAGTGCAAGACTACAAGGAAGGCAGCTATTCATCACCACCCACCGCCAACTCTTGAGCTACTCTTTTACCAACGAATAGTGGGATTAACCGTCACTTTATAACGTATCCACGGCTGAAAAGGCGAGTATGTTTGTTGTGACGGGGATTCGAACTCGCGACTCTCATATTACGAGTCGGGCGCCCTACACTTGGAATGTTTATGTATTTTATGTTGGTATATTTTATATTTTATATGTATCCGGAATAATTAAAGAACATGGAATTGAATCTTCATACACGAAACATTTATTCAGTGACTATAATTTATTGTGAAAAGAAGGGTTTCATATTGCCAGAATATTAAACTTGATAAAAGAGCATAAAAGATTGTTGTTGAAATTAATGTTTTTTATTTGTTTCTTTGAAATTTTCGTGCAAAGTCCACAAGACTTGTTAGCCTTGTTAGGGGATAGAAAAGCAGAGAAAGGTGTTTTTACGTAGACTCAGTCTGAAAATTAAGGTTACTAAAATTAGGCGGTAGATGTCGCTAATTTTTACTTAAATTTAGTACCTATAAAGTGTGATATATTCATGTTTTACTTATAGAATGGTGATATAATATTCACAGAAAAATCATTAATTTACTAGAAACATCACTTCACATACACAAAAATTAACAATCTAATAAATTCATTACATATATTGTGTTATAACTGAATAGAGTGTAGGTACGCTTTATAGTTTACACAAACCTGGTATTCTAGCAGGTACTTTGATAACAACATGTACTCTTGCAGATAGATCATCAAGTATGAAGTTTTATTGTGTCAAAATAAGTTGTCTTACTGTTCTTTACATATGAGTATGAGTTAAAACTTTCTGGTTTAAAACAACGACAATAACTGATTGTTGACAGATGTTGGAAGAAGTAAACTTTAGGCCTATTGTGAGTACTAACTTATATCCAGTAGATGTCCAGAAGACTGCAAAATATACGATACCTGTTCTTCTCATACGCAGATAAGAGGTAGGTGCAAAATCGAAATAAAAACTAAATGTGTAAAATAAATATTTTACTTTCCTAATTGTTAGAAAAGTTGGTTGTATAAATAAATAAGGCGTGGGGTCTTCATGTAAATAAATATTATGTATGAAGAAACATAACAAACTAAGTGTTTTGCCTTCAATGTAATTTTGTAACCCAACGGTGTGTGAATAAATGACCTTGGAAACAAGGAAGATAATACTTTTCGTAAAAAAAATGTTATTTTCAGTCCTTGAATATTCGAACAATTAAACATAAAACTGTTATATGCAAAAACGGCTGTTCTGGGCCCAGAAAACACTTCAAATAGAAGAGCGAACAACGTTTCGACCTTCTTCGGTCATCGTCAGGTTCACAAAGAAAGGGTTACTGGTCGGAAGCTGACCACGTGTTTGGGAGGGGTTGTATAATTGAGTGTTGCAATGTAGAGGGCGCGGTTTGAATATATAATTTTGTCTATAATATTAATATAGGTATAATGGTGTTCCTTTATATTGGTTTATTTTGGGTTTGAGTTGTTGTATAAGTAAGGCTTCTTTAATTTTTCGTTTGTTTATGTTTGTTTCTTATTTAGTATTTTAGTGTTTTCTATGGTTATGTTGTGTCCATTTGACTTGCAGTGTTCGAAAACGTGTGAAGGTGACTTTTTATGTTCTTTGAATCTGGTTTCCATTTTTCTACTTGTTTCTCCTATATAGAAGTCGTGGCAGTTATCACATTGTATTTTATAAATAATGTTGGTGTGGTGTTTGTCAGTGTAGTTCTTACATAGTATAGACCTTAGTTTTGTGCCTGGTTTTTGAATAAATTTAGTGTTAACTGGAATGTTATATTTTGTTACTAGTTTTTGCCAAATGTTGGTTATTTGTTTGCTGATGTCAGGAATATATGGTATACAGCAGTATATGGTTTCGTGATTTTTTGATTCGTGAGATATATTTACTTTTGTTGGTTGATTTTGCTTTCTGTCTAGGTGTGTGCGTATAATGTTTTCTACAGTTTGTGGAGGAAACTTATTAATGTTGATGAAGTGTTGTTTTATTTTATCTAATTCATCGTTAATTTTATCTGGTGAGCATAGTTTTATGGCTGTGTTTATCTGGTTTCTTATTATGTTGAGTTTTTGTTTTGTTTCATGTGCTGAGTCCCAAGGAATGTATAGTCCAGTATGGGTGATTTTTCGGTGGATTTCTGTTTTGAATTGTGTGTCGGTTCTTATAATTTTGAGGTTAAGAAATGATATTTGATTGCTTTCTTCCTGTTCACATGTGAAGTTAATGTTGGGATGTATAGAGTTAATGTGAGTGAAAAAGTTAAGTATGTGTTCTGTAGATTCGAATCCCGCAATCGTGTCATCTACATATCTGTACCAGTATAGTGGTGGATGTAATGCTGTATTAATTGCTTGTATTTCAATTTGTGTCATAAAAATATTGGCTAGAACTGGCGATACTGGGTTGCCCATGCTTAGGCCATTTGTTTGTATATAGTTTTGGTTGTTGAACATGAAGTTTGTCTTTATTGTGGTGAATTCTATGAGGGTTGCTAACTGGTTACTGGGAATGTCTATGATCGGGTTAGGGTCTCGAATATAGAGTTCTAAGGCTATCTTGCAGGCTTCTGTTGTTGGAACTTCTGTGAAGAGGGATATAACATCGAAACTGGCCATTAAGGCTTTATGATTAAGTTGATTTAGATTGGACTTGAAATTAAAAGAGTCTTTGATGAATGAGCTGGCTGATGTTGCATATTTGGAGAATGCCCATGCTATGTATTTACCAAGATTGTAGTTAAACGATTCATATGTTGACATTATTGGTCGTAATGGACAATCTGGTTTATGAGGTTTGGGGATGCCGTATATTTGCGGTGTGCGTGAGTCGGTTTTACGTAGGTAGGAATAAAGTGTTTGTGAAATTGTGTTGGCTTTTTTTATTTGTAGTAGTAATTTGTTTAGTTGCGTCTCATGTGTCTTTGTTGGATTTGTGTGTATTGGTTTAAATTTGTTCGTGTCTGATAGGATGTTATTCATTTTTTGTATGTATTCATTCGTGTTCATTATTACTATAGCGTTACCTTTATCTGCTTTTAGAATTTTTATGTTTCTGTCTTGTTTTAGGTTTCTAATGGAATTAATGTCTCTTTTTGTAAGGTTGTTTTTTAGTTTTCTGTTTTGTGAAATTATGTTGATAGTTTTGTAAGAAAATTCTTTGAAAAAATCGTTTAAGATAATGTTTTTAGGTGGTTCTGGAAAATATAAATTTGTAATTTTACCTGGGAAGTTTGGCAGTTGGATGTCAATAAAGTTATCTAAGTTGTCTTCTTTCTGTTTGTTGTTTTTGTTTTCTGTAGAAAGTATCACAAGTCTCCTGGCTAGGTCTTCTAAACATGTTTTGATTTCTATGGTTGGAATGTACCTTGGTGCTATTGCGAAGTTGAGTCCTTTGTTAAGTAGATGTATCTCGTCTGTGTTTAATTGTCGGTCAGATCTGTTAATTATGAGGTTGGTCAACGGTTTGTCATGTTGATGTCTTTTCTGTTGCTTACATCTTAGTTTTTCAAGTTTTTTTGTTGTGGCGGATCTTTTTGTCTCTATCGTTTTTAGTATTGATTTGGTTTATGTTTCGTTGTATTAGTCCGTAAATCTCTGGTTTAATGCAGCATGCTAGTTGATAGTCTAAGTTCATTTTTTGTTTTTGTAAGTCATGTAGTTCTTTGTATTTTGTGTTCAACATGGCTTTAAGAAGTTTTTTCTGTAAATTTTGGATAATGTTTGTGTATTTATTAAAATCTTTTGAAAGTTTTACCTTTACAAAATTAGGGGTTAGTTGTTCTTTTCTACATTGTTGAATAAAGTTGATGTCATTTCTTCTATTAATGATACGTAGGTTTAAATTTCTTAGTTTCTTAACAATCGTGTGAGCGTGTACTGTTAATGGTGGTGTACTGTATGCTTGTTCAGACATAATGGAAACAGGTAAGTACAAATACACTGAGAAAAAACACAAAAAACTTACACTTCTCGAACAATTGCCGTGGTGAAATAACAATCAGTGATGTCGAGAAACCCACTTGTTGAGAACTTTTATATGCAAAAACGGCTGTTCTGGGCCCAGAAAACACTTCAAATAGAAGAGCGAACAACGTTTCGACCTTCTTCGGTCATCGTCAGGTTCACAAAGAAAGGGTTACTGGTCGGAAGCTGACCACGTGTTTGGGAGGGGTTGTATAATTGAGTGTTGCAATGTAGAGGGCGCGGTTTGAATATATAATTTTGTCTATAATATTAATATAGGTATAATGGTGTTCCTTTATATTGGTTTATTTTGGGTTTGAGTTGTTGTATAAGTAAGGCTTCTTTAATTTTTCGTTTGTTTATGTTTGTTTCTTATTTAGTATTTTAGTGTTTTCTATGGTTATGTTGTGTCCATTTGACTTGCAGTGTTCGAAAACGTGTGAAGGTGACTTTTTATGTTCTTTGAATCTGGTTTCCATTTTTCTACTTGTTTCTCCTATATAGAAGTCGTGGCAGTTATCACATTGTATTTTATAAATAATGTTGGTGTGGTGTTTGTCAGTGTAGTTCTTACATAGTATAGACCTTAGTTTTGTGCCTGGTTTTTGAATAAATTTAGTGTTAACTGGAATGTTATATTTTGTTACTAGTTTTTGCCAAATGTTGGTTATTTGTTTGCTGATGTCAGGAATATATGGTATACAGCAGTATATGGTTTCGTGATTTTTTGATTCGTGAGATATATTTACTTTTGTTGGTTGATTTTGCTTTCTGTCTAGGTGTGTGCGTATAATGTTTTCTACAGTTTGTGGAGGAAACTTATTAATGTTGATGAAGTGTTGTTTTATTTTATCTAATTCATCGTTAATTTTATCTGGTGAGCATAGTTTTATGGCTGTGTTTATCTGGTTTCTTATTATGTTGAGTTTTTGTTTTGTTTCATGTGCTGAGTCCCAAGGAATGTATAGTCCAGTATGGGTGATTTTTCGGTGGATTTCTGTTTTGAATTGTGTGTCGGTTCTTATAATTTTGAGGTTAAGAAATGATATTTGATTGCTTTCTTCCTGTTCACATGTGAAGTTAATGTTGGGATGTATAGAGTTAATGTGAGTGAAAAAGTTAAGTATGTGTTCTGTAGATTCGAATCCCGCAATCGTGTCATCTACATATCTGTACCAGTATAGTGGTGGATGTAATGCTGTATTAATTGCTTGTATTTCAATTTGTGTCATAAAAATATTGGCTAGAACTGGCGATACTGGGTTGCCCATGCTTAGGCCATTTGTTTGTATATAGTTTTGGTTGTTGAACATGAAGTTTGTCTTTATTGTGGTGAATTCTATGAGGGTTGCTAACTGGTTACTGGGAATGTCTATGATCGGGTTAGGGTCTCGAATATAGAGTTCTAAGGCTATCTTGCAGGCTTCTGTTGTTGGAACTTCTGTGAAGAGGGATATAACATCGAAACTGGCCATTAAGGCTTTATGATTAAGTTGATTTAGATTGGACTTGAAATTAAAAGAGTCTTTGATGAATGAGCTGGCTGATGTTGCATATTTGGAGAATGCCCATGCTATGTATTTACCAAGATTGTAGTTAAACGATTCATATGTTGACATTATTGGTCGTAATGGACAATCTGGTTTATGAGGTTTGGGGATGCCGTATATTTGCGGTGTGCGTGAGTCGGTTTTACGTAGGTAGGAATAAAGTGTTTGTGAAATTGTGTTGGCTTTTTTTATTTGTAGTAGTAATTTGTTTAGTTGCGTCTCATGTGTCTTTGTTGGATTTGTGTGTATTGGTTTAAATTTGTTCGTGTCTGATAGGATGTTATTCATTTTTTGTATGTATTCATTCGTGTTCATTATTACTATAGCGTTACCTTTATCTGCTTTTAGAATTTTTATGTTTCTGTCTTGTTTTAGGTTTCTAATGGAATTAATGTCTCTTTTTGTAAGGTTGTTTTTTAGTTTTCTGTTTTGTGAAATTATGTTGATAGTTTTGTAAGAAAATTCTTTGAAAAAAATCGTTTAAGATAATGTTTTTAGGTGGTTCTGGAAAATATAAATTTGTAATTTTACCTGGGAAGTTTGGCAGTTGGATGTCAATAAAGTTATCTAAGTTGTCTTCTTTCTGTTTGTTGTTTTTGTTTTCTGTAGAAAGTATCACAAGTCTCCTGGCTAGGTCTTCTAAACATGTTTTGATTTCTATGGTTGGAATGTACCTTGGTGCTATTGCGAAGTTGAGTCCTTTGTTAAGTAGATGTATCTCGTCTGTGTTTAATTGTCGGTCAGATCTGTTAATTATGAGGTTGGTCAACGGTTTGTCATGTTGATGTCTTTTCTGTTGCTTACATCTTAGTTTTTCAAGTTTTTTGTTGTGGCGGATCTTTTTGTCTCTATCGTTTTTAGTATTGATTTGGTTTATGTTTCGTTGTATTAGTCCGTAAATCTCTGGTTTAATGCAGCATGCTAGTTGATAGTCTAAGTTCATTATAATCTATCTTGTAGAGTAACTTTATTTGCGTGATTATGTTAATTGTATCATATATTATCTATGTCATATATCAAACTTCAGAACTGCTTTTAAAGGAAATTTCAAAGGAAATCCTGTCAGTCCAGTTTCCAGAAACGCATGAGTTTCGACTAGCCGCCTGTGACCTATGATCTACATGGAAGCGTTTTCTAGCTTCTAAGTCATAAGATAGAAATATTAGTGGGGGTGTTTCTTGATAAGCAAATGCTATACAAACTAATAAGAATCAACAATAACCGTTGGAAATGATTTCTATCTGCTCTCAAGTGTTTCTATTGTTGCTTTATTCTATATGAACTTCCTGATAATATATTTTTATGTAATGCTGTTGAGCTTCTTCAGACCACAACACAGTTAAATCGTAGGGATACTTTACAGACCGTATTGAAGTTTTATAACATTAAACAGAATAAAATGGAGTTGAATAGAAATACTTTGCCAATATCGAATCTGTGCGAGGGTAACAGTTTTTTTGTTTTACTACAGTAATATCTTCAAACTATGGGTGTATATAGTTGTAAAAGATTTTCAGCTTTAGCTGCTTTTACCATCTGTACAATTAAAAACATTGTGTAATAGATTCCTAGTTTGCCTCTGAAGAAGAAAGGTCCACGTTTCGAAAGCTTTCGAGTTATAAGGTTTTTTATATTTTGTTTCAAGACTTCTTGAATGTTGATGTTTTTTTAGCATTATGGTTGTATAGATGTTTTCAGAGTTGGGTGTGATACTTGATGCTTCCTTTAGAAAAAAATATTTATCAAAAAGAAAAGTTTAGTCTCTCGACTGATCTGGAAATTTAGTGAATTGATGACAGAAACTTTGCATATTTTTATAACGAGTTTTCTTTAACTTAATATATCTGGAATGCAGACCTCGAAATTTACTTACAGTAGGTAACAAGACTTTTACTACCATCTCTCTCCTTAAGATTCGTTGATAATGTTGGAAAGTGTGATCTTTAGATTTATTTACGTTATAAACTTTCTTTGGACATTAATAATTTAAAATAAACGTTGGAAGATATGGCATTTTATTTCACACGTAAAGAAAGACAAAATTCTGTGGCAACTTAAGTGTTTAAAATGTGCACCTGGAGCTAACATACCATTGACGGACTCTTATTTTAGCTGACACTTAAGGTGAGATGTGATATTTTATCTACATTATAGCAATGGTTGGTAAGGAACTGGTATCTCTTATAACATTTATACCTTTCTCATAGCTGTCTTATAAACGTAGAGAAGAAACCCCCATTACGATACTAATGTTTTATCACCGTTCAAAATATCAAATGTTTCAATGTTGAAAATACCCTCCTTGATTTTTGGTATATTTTCTAAAAGTTCAGACTTAAACTGCAAGTTAATCTCTATCGTAACGTATTTTTCATGTTTTATGAAGTACTTACGATAAAATGCGGAAAACAAAAGTTCTGAATAAATATTGCAAAAATACAACAGAAACTAAAACAAACGTTCGTACAAAATTACAAGATCACGACAACTTCCTTATTTAAACACGAAATGCTATCAGTGAAGCATTATGCAAGTAAAACCAGAGGTATATTTCTTCGACAGTGTTAATATTCGAAATGGAAGTGAACCGAAAGGCCGAAACATGTATTACGAGAGACAACAGAACGACTACGTAACCTAGTGACTAGCGTTCCGGGCTGACTTTCTAAACGTTCAAGTTACTGTATGCTGCTGAGCATGCTCCGTATTTTCAGCTGAGTGGATGCTATAGTGTGACAATTAACCTTACATCTCGACGAACAGTAGTTATTTAAGCGGCAAGTATTACTAAGAGATTGCCCTTTTCTTGTCAGCAGTTTTGATCTGGTCGTTTAGCCTGACTATTGAATTATGTGTTTGAAAATTCCAGTTGCCAAACTATTATGTAAATCACCTATAAGACAACTTCTAAAAGCTTCAATTCGATCTAAATGCATTGGATGTGTTGAAACTTTTAAATGTTAAGTGGGTTTACTTTAGAATAGTGTGTGTTTTTTCTTATAGCGAAGCCACATTAGGCTATTTCTTAAGTCCACTGAATTTTAGAATAGTAAAGGAAAAAAACAACAACGAACAATAAACGTTTTGTTCAGTGTTTCTGGTGTTGAAAAACCTGATTCTTTGTTTTAGTTCAAATGAAACGAATAGTGTAAGACTAAGAAATTTAATTCAATAACTTTAATCGTACAACTTTTATGTAATGTTTATAGTTAAAACCGTGGTGCGATTTGTCAAATTTACTTTTATTTTGTGTGCGTATTGGGGCAAAAAACATCATGATATGCCTTTAGAAATCAAAGTTTAACTTATCTATTTATTTTTCACGTTTTATTATTTTTTAAACTAAACGTTAAAGGTTAAAAGTAAACTATTAAAATGAAAAAGTAATGGTTTCTGTTTGATTGAGAACGTTTACCATGTTCATATTCGGTAATTCATGTTGGAATTTTACGTTCCGATGTGTCGGTATTTGAGTATTGTTGTTAAATACCCAGGAGGGTCAGGTACATTTGACCTCTTCCTCCTTCCCGAACATTCATAGCATCAAAACAATTTACAATTTTTTGGTATTATTATTATTTATTTATTTATTTATTATTCTTTTTATTATTATTATTTTTATAGCTTTGGGCCAGAGTAAAAGTATAACTTGTTGTTCAGGCCCATTTCAGGGCTCAGACCATGCATGGACGAAACAAGAATTTTTTTTTTTAAAGAAAGAATGCTACTACTACTACTACTACGTGTAGTAGCACGCACACATACACAAATAAAAGTAAGTATATTAATATATTAATAATTATTATTTAATAATTATATGATAAATAGTAATCAAGGACTAAGAGTCTAGTGCATAGTGGCCAGCTTGAGTTACATTACTTAAATATAGGTTAAAAGGGGAGAGGTATTTAGGACTATTTTTATCATGTACGTGATATCTGTCGAGATCACACATTAATTCATTTTTATGCCAATTCTTATTGAAGTATTTTAGAGTGTTATGCAGGAGTCTTTCAGATATTGTGTCTATGTTTGCATACTTGTGCAAGAATGTGGTACTTTATAAGCTGAAGTTAGTACTGAATTTTGTATACGTTGAAGTTTCTGTATATGTGTAGGTGCTATGTTAATCCATGCAGGTGATGCATATTTTATTGTTGGTCTAATGTACGTTTTGTAGATTTTAAGTATGTTTGCTGGTGATGTTCCTTGGTTTTTACCTGAAAGACTTCTTACATAATTTGCTCTTTTCCAGATTCGTGTCAGTACATTTTTTATGTGTGGTATCCACGTTAATTTTGAGTCATAGGTTAGACCTAGGAATTTAGCAGAAGTAGCAGTCAGTAAAAGTGATCCATTCATATATAGTTTTGGTGGATCTTTTTTTAGTTTATTCCGTCTGCTGAATAATACAACTTGGGTTTTTGGGATATTGATTATGATTCGGTATTTCTGGCAGTATTCTTCAATGCTGTTTAGGACTGGCTGCAGGTTCGTTGCTGCTATCGATGGAGTGGGGGCACTTTTCCAGACTGCTACATCGTCAGCGAACTGTGATGCATAACTTAAATTTAGGTCCGACAGAGGCATATTGCTCACGTACATGATAAATAGTATAGGGCTAACCACCCCTCCCTGCGGAACTCCTGCTTCGGGTGAAAAGGGCCCTGAGTAGGCCCCATTTACATTAACTTTACACATTCTGTTATCCAGGAAGTTGGAGAGCCAGCGAATAGTTTCCTGGGGTAATTTCATTTCCAGTAGTCTATGTCGTAGACCGTTATGCCACACTGTGTCAAATGCTTTCTCAATGTCGAGAAAGCAAGCTACAGTGCATTCATTTTTATTGAAGCTGTCGGTAATTGATTCTGTTAGTCGAATCAGGTGGTCTGTCGTTTACGGAATTTTCGAAATCCGTTTTGTATTTCTGGTAATTTTGAATTTTCTTCTAAGTAAACTGACAGACGATTACTAATTGTCCTCTCTAATACTTTGCCAATACAACTGGTTAAACTAATTGGGCGGTAGTTGTTTGGTTTATTCGCTAGCTTTCCTTCTTTCTGGAACATTAATATTGTTGCTTCCTTCAAAGAAACGGGGATATATCCAGCTGATAGTGAGAGATTAAATAATGCTGTTAAGTGTTCATATAATCTCTGAGTGCCTTGTTTTAGGAGGATAGCTTGAATACCATCTTCTCCAGGGGCTTTGTTTTTTGTGTTCTTAATAGCTGTTACGACTTCTGTTACAGTGATATGATTTATCAATTGTTGAGTGCTCCAGTCTTTTGCTTTTTCTTGGTGTGTAATTGTGTTGACTGGAAATACAGGTGTAAAAATGCTTCTGTTTTGATCAATAAAGTTTGTAACTGTATTATAAAAATACTTGTTCATGTGTGGTTCATGATGTGTCTTGAACGTGTTGACCAGGTGTTTTTTAAATAACTCGGCTTTTTCTATGTTAGTATATGCTGTTTCTCCATCCAGTTCCAGTGGTGGATATACTGTGTTTGTTGTTCCTGTATTTGTAAATCTTTTCAAGTGTGTCCAGAATTGTTTAGGATCAGTTTTGTGATTTAGTTCGGAAGAGAAGTTATCCCAGTTTCCTTGTTTTTGTTGTCTGATCAAGTTTCGTATTTTATTCCTTATTGTGTTTATCTGAGTTTTTAGTGTGGGGTTGCGATTTTGAATGTACTGTCTGCGGAGTATACGTTTGTTTTTAATTAAGTGTATTATGTCTTTATGCGGTTGCCAAGAATGAGATGTTGTGAAGTGTTTTTGTTTCGGTATCGAACTGTTTGCTGCATTTTTTAGACACTCAGAGATGATATGACAGTATGCATCTATATCTGATGCGTCCGCGGCTATATGCAGTACCTCGGGAGGTAGGGTTTCATTTAAAATAGATTGAAAAACTGGCCAATTAGCCTTTTTGTAGTTCAGTTGGTCTTTAGCTATGATTTTGTTTAAGTGGGGGGTGAGATTGAAGATACACCAGACTGGGAGGTGGTCACTATCTAAATCGAGACCAATATGAAAGTTTACAAATTTGTGACTCATATTTGACGAACACAGGCACAGATCCAGTATTTCACTGGTGCCGTGTGCGTACGATATATGTGTCGGAGTTGCATCGTTTAATAACGTCATGTTTGTATCATCCAAAAATTGATAAAGTAGGTTGCCATTTGCGTTTGTACTGCGACAGTTGAATGCTATATGTTTACTGTTTAGGTCGCCAATAATAATAAGATTACAATTGCTATTATATAATATATTCAGAAGATTTATTTCTAGCACTGTACTAGGCGAGCAATAGATTCCCGCCACGGTAACATCTGTATGATTTAGCGTTTTTATCTTAATAATAATTGTTTCATTGCTGGATGGGATACTAAGTTCTTGAACTATAAGATTAGTCTTATACAATAATAATATCCCTCTGTTTGGATCTCTATTATCCTTCCTGTCATGTCTAATAATGGAGTAGCCACTTAACTTAAATCTATGGTAGTTATAGAGGAGAGTTTCACTAATTAAAATTACATCAGGTTTTATGGAGTTTGTTGTATCTTCAATCTCATGTTTCTTGGAAGCAAGATCACCCTGGATATTGATATGTAGGACTGTGAAGTTAGCCATGTTTAGTAGTGTTTATAAGTGAGGTTAAAATTTGCGGCAAGAATTTCTGTATGTTTTTCAAAATGATTTTGACTATTATGTCTGTAAGACTGTCTGTGTTAGTGGGGTTTGTATATTCTGTCATTACTTCCGAGAGAGTGGAAGTTATGGCAGATGCCAGTGTGGTTTCTATTGTTGTTGGTTGTGTGTTTTGAGGTGGTGTGGGTTGTACCTCTTCACGTGGTAAAGGTTTTTCTAGTCCGGATGATGAGTTTTTAACCACTGCAGCACAAGTGTTTGTTTGTGTAGTTGTGCTTTGTGGTGCTGGAGTGATGGGTGTTGGTTCCTTAATTGTTCGTGGTGGTGGCGGCTTGTTCGTGTTAGGATTTTTAATTTCGTATAAATGTGTTTTAATTGTTTTATATTTCTGGCATCCTTTGTAGTTTGCCGTGTGTTCTTCCTCACAATTGCAGCATTTGGGCTTGGGGTTTTGTTTTGTACACTGTGTAGTGTGGTGATTCTCTCCACAGCCCACACAACGTGCATTTGCTTGGCATGCTGCTGCTACATGACCAAACCTTTGGCATCGGTAGCACTGTGTGACAACCACTGCCGGTGTTTTTGTTGGTTCGACTGTGTACTTTTGATACCACATAGTGATACCATTGTTTATGTATTGTGTGATGTCTTGGCTGTTGTCTGTGACCACTTTAATTAGGTTGGTGGGTTTTTTTGTGATATTTGACATTATTCGGTCAACTGAAATATGTTTTATGTTCTGTCTACTTAACTCTTCCTTGATGTCCTCTATATCTATTGTATAATGAACACCTCGCATCACAAAAGATTTCGGTGTCGGTTTAGTTCCTGGTAGATGTATTGAAATATTTCCGGGTTTAAAAGCGTCCACAGGCCAAGCTTTCAGTAGGCTGTTAAGGTCAGCGGGTTCCTGACCCTGATCTAGAACACCGTCTCTGGGCAGATGCTTTATGCTAGTGATTCTTGTATTGGGTTTACACCTGTAAACCTCTTTGGCCAATTGAGGTTGATTGAAACTACCAGGAACTCCTTGTATTATAATACCGAATTTAGGTACTTTTGTGACTCGTTGTGTATGTGTGTCTGTGTCTGTGGTGATTGTATTTTGTTTGGTTTGTTTTTTCTGACTACGGGTCTGCACAAGCGTGAAGCCGTCGTCGTCAGAAAGATCTTCCACTTTATCTGTAATTGGTTTGTGTGAAATATCCAGGGTGGGGGTTTGAATACTTTCACTGCTAGTTGATGGCATATTATTACTTATTTCCGTGATATTATCTACTTTAACTTCAGGTATCGGAGGTACCTCCTTAACCAACTTTCTCTTTTTCCTAGTCCGTATAGAGTTTTCTTTAATAGGCGTTAATTTTGCTTTTAGTTCTTGCTCGGCTATAAACATTAAAGACTTAAACTTTAAATTTGCTTTATCTACTTGGCCACCGTCACTAGACTTACCCTTAGTCCCTGACATAAGCGGGTCCGCTCCCTGCGTCTGAGACTCCATATTCTTTACACCGGTCTCCGACTCCCCGGCCGGCATGTCCTCTCGTTAGTTTATGTTGTCACTGGCAAGTTCAAATGAAATAGGATTAAATGGTCTTCTATTTCTGTCTGTATTGCCGCCGACTCGCAATGAATCAAACAGTCGAGAAGCCTCGAAAAGCTAAACCAAATTATTAGCTGAGGTCTGAAGTCAGAAGAAGAGCCTAAATGGACACCTCATACACCAAATTCAAAGTAAAAGTCAAAGTCGAAAAGTCAAAAGTCGTGGAATTTTAGTTTCTTAAGACAGGCTTGGTTTGAATTTCGCGCAAAGCTTCACGAGGGCTATTTGCGCTAGCCGTCCTTAATTTAACAGTGCAAGACTAAAGGGAAGGCAGCTTGGGCTACTATTTTACCAACGAATAGTGGGATTGACCGTTACATTAAACGCCCCCACGGCCGAAAGGGCGAGCATGCTTTGTGCGACGGGGATTTGAACCCACGACCCTCAGATTACGAGTTGAACACCTTAACCCACCTGGTCATGTCAGGCCTCCTTTCTAACACAAATATATTTTAATATACAAACAACAATACAATTTATAATAATAGTTATTACAAATAATGATTTATATACAACAGTTTTCAAACTTATAAACAATACTGAGTCTTATATCTGTTCTGAAACTGGATATTTTATCGACTGTCGTGATGAGTGAATTAATCCTATGTAGCTACACAGGTACATTTCACTTGACGGGAAGCTTCTTCACACGTAAGTTTTTTTTTTTCGACGGAAATGTCTAATATTCTTAAAGTTCGAAGTTAATTCCCTGAAGTTAAACTATTTGTAAGGTTCGAAATATAACAAACCAACATTATTTCATGGTGTCTCTTTTTTGGCGTCGATTTATAAACTTTAAGGCGAGATTCGCGAAAGCTCAGTTGGCAACAATAATTGAAGGCACTCTAGGGCTTTCGTAAAACATATATTTCTGTTTCTTATGCTAGAGAGTCTTCTACACATTTATAGAATATTATCGGAAATTTTGCAATACATATTTAACGATATAAGTTTCAGGCGTTTCCAAATATATATTTAACTAAAACAAACATTGATATTAAATTCAATATGCGATAGTAAATCCCTCACAACATGTGTATAAATATATCATCATCTGCCACTCATTTCCTCAAGGAACATAGGGCCGCAATCACTGCGGTTTCTATAACAGGTAGTGAGTAGGTTGTTAGCCCACTGCACCTAGCCGTCCCTAATTTAGTAGTGTGAGACTAGAGGGAAGGCAGCTAGTCATCACCACCCACCGCCAACTCTTGGGCTACTCTTTTTCCAACGAAGAGTGGGATAGACCGTCACATTATAACAGATGCGAACACGCGACCCTCAGATTACGAGTCACATGCCTTAACGCGCTCGGCCATGCCGGGCCCGTATAAATATATAAAGTAATATAAATACATATATATACTTGATTGAATAGGTGTCAGTTTTCTTCAAACTGTATAACATCGATTTGGCGCCATCTGATGGTTTTAAACAAAATATTCCTTTTTTTTTTTGGTAGACTGGAAGAAATTAATTTTTTCTTCTCTCTTGCATAACAAATTGGAATGAAAAATTTACCTAACCATTATCTAGTTATTTGAATACGTAATTTAATTTTATTAAAGCGACTCAGAGGCATTAATTTAGTGCGTATGATACGTGCGAAAAATTTACGGAAAAAACGCAATCCAATTTTGTTCGAAAAATGCATTTCACAAACCATAAAATGAAATATATTTACTTAAACCTCATTTACTGTTTTGACCAGGCTTGGCCTAATTTTTAGTATGCCAGGCTACAGAACAGAAGCTCCAAGGTTTGATTTAGCGAAATGTCGCTGATCACATTTGCCCTTTGAAATGTTTGTATTTTATAAAAGTAACAATATATATTCATTTATTTAGTTAAAAGAAGTCGTGCTGCCGATTGTCAACAGTTGTAAATGAACGACGGTCATATATATATTTATATATGTTTGAATCTTAAGATCTCTAAGCTGGCCATTTAGCTGACGTTTTGCTAAGGTTGGTATTCTGGATAAAAATAACAAACATTTATAAGTTCTGTTCAGTAATCCATTGCACATAAAATTGGGTCTTATGAAACAATTTGTTACAGATCTTGATAAGGAGTCTGCATCCTTCAAGTATCTTCGAGACTTCTTCCCTAAGCTGTCTGAAGGAAAGGTCAAAGCTGGTGTCTTCATTGGACCACAAACAAAGAAGATCCTGGAGTGCACAGAATTATTGAAGAAGCTCAGTAGGAAGGAAAAGAAGCTTAGGGCAGATTTGTCGCAACGGTTCAGGGCTTCTCGGGCAGTCAGAAGGCTGTAAATTATGTGGAACTGGTTAAGGTTCTGGTGAAGAACTAGGGCAAAGTGGGCTACAGGATGTCCCTGAAAGTCCATATCCTTGACATTCATCTTGATAAATTCAAGGAGAACACGGGAGCATACTTAGAGGAGCAAGACGAGCGCTTCCATCAAGATATACTGAACTTTGAACGCCGCTACCAAAGAGCGTATTACGAAAACATGATGGGAGACTATATTGGGGGCTGATGCGTGAAAGTGATTTGCATTACAGTCGCAACTCTCGAGAAACTGCCCACTTCTACACATTTTTGTTCGTTTTGTATAACTTTAATATAAATACGTGTAAATCTTGATTCATATGTTGTTTTATTTAAGCCTTATGTAAATGAAAATGTGCAAATTTGCCCATTTTTTTCAAATGTGATCAGTAACATTTCGCTAAATCAAACCTTGGAAGTTTCATTATCCAGGTCACAAAAGCAAAGTTTGAAGGGAATAATGGCAATTTTCTGTACTTTTACAACATGAGCAATTAAGAAATAACACATGCTATCCAGGAACAAAATTTGTGTAACATAGTTTTTATATGTGACTTATTACCTTCACATCTTTTTAATAGTTTATTCTGAGGACACACTCACCAAAATCGTTTACTCAAGACTCGATTCGGAATACCACAAAATTATAAAACACAATAAAGGATTGTTATTAAAAGTACATCTCAGAATTGCAGGAAATTTACAAGACGATATTTTTTATTTAATGGTAAACATTGTTTTATTACATTAAAAGTAGTGATTATACGTTTATAGTCAAATAATACAGGCCCGTAATTCGTGGGTCGCGAGTTCGAATCCACGTCATATTAAACATACTCGCCCTTTCAGCTGTGGGGTGTTATAATGTAACGTCAATCCAACTATTCGTTGATAAAAGAGTAAGCCAAGAGTTGGCGGTGGGTGGTGACGACTAGTTGCCTTTCTTCTAGATTGCTAAATTAGGGACGGCTAGCGCATCATTGTAACATTGTGTGAAATTCAAAAACAAATAAACAATATCGAATAATACAAATGAAACGTTTGACTCCTTTTCATAAGACCATCAGAAATCTTCAATATTTTTTCCTGCTGCGTCCAGAAACTATAAATTGATTTACATAAAATATACATATTGGTGATGATTAGAATAGTGAAAAGATATGTCTCGATGCGTTTTTTTCTGTCATATTCGTTAATGACAATATACCTGCAGCAGCTCTTTAAATATTTTACTACAAAGTGGTTCTAAAATATTTCGTTTGATTGATTATTTTTCTTAAGAAAAGCAACTGTTTGGCTGGGGAAGCCGTAGATTCAATTACTAGAAAAGTAAGGAACTGCTAATTTGGAGCGAACAGTTTTTCTACATTTCGGAAATCTAATATTCATTTTCCATTTTGCGCTCTCTTCTCACCTCAAGTGGGACAGCGATAAGCCTACGGAGTTACAACGCTGAAGTTCGGGACTCAAATTTCTGCGATAGACATAGCACGTAGCTCAATGTGACTTTGTTCTGAAACAAACACATCAAACTTTGTGATGAATGCATTATCAAGTTTTTTTATGTCCGTGTGATGGATATTTCAGTGGGTTGGTTGCTTAAACTTACAACTAAATGTTTCCAAGTAAGGTAAGAAAGTAAATAAAACTTCAGGGAATTAAAACATATCCCGAGAATCTTTATATGGAAGAGGTTTAATATTATCGAATTTAAAAAATGATATTCGAACTCATATGAATCGTATAAACAATGGCATTTATTGAAAGACATCTTCTGTGCACGTGGGCCGAAAGGAATAGGTCATAGACCTTAAGTTTAATTTGTCGAACCGTGGATTTGAAATCTCTTCTTTGTACTCCTTTGTTTACAAAATTAAAAAAGAAAGAATATGAGAGTATTACAGTAATTAACGAGTTGGCGGTGGTTCGTGTTGACTAGCTGCCTTCCCTCTAGTCTATCAGCTCTACACAGGAACGCCTTGAGTTGCTATGCACGATATTCAACAAACAAATATATATCTTAAAGTCCAGATATCACCTTGACGAGAGAAAAGGGAGCTAGTCAGCTGCACATTCAATCAACATGGAATCGAATAACAACATTAACTGCCAACCCTACATTTTCCCCTCAGGTGAAAGTGGAAAACGAATTAAGCGTTATCATATGTGAACCTTTGACTTTAAAGTTCGCAGTTCAGCATGCTAACTACTAAGTTACATTTTATCATTCTGAAAGCAAAGGAAAGCGTAAAATCCTTTATATCAATACCAATATTTCAAGTACTTTGATTGGTATTAATTTCAGAAAACAACAGAAGGAGATACCAATGATAATGAAATAAAAACGTACAAAGACCCTTATATCAATGTGTCAAGGTGTTAATTTTACACAACTAAAAAACGTCATGTTACCAATATATGTATATTTCTGATTCCAAAATTGCCTGTGAGCGAAAGCTAGACGTTTACTAGCGAGTGACTACTGAGAAATTAACTTGATATAGCAACAACAAACAACAACTTTAATCTTTAATAATAAATTCTTCCAATACTTAGGGTCAACGTAGGAGAGAAATATGTTTTGTTGATAAAGATTGCTGTAGTTTTAAAAAAATACAGATTGTGGAGAACTAGAAGAAACGACTTCATTCACATAGACTGTATATACAGAAGACTGCTTTATTTTTGCTATTAGCTTTGGATTCGTATCTATATTGTTTAGAGTTAGGTCTAAATAGTTCAAAACTAATATAAACAATAACCGGAACTGATTTTGATACAACTGTCAAATTGGATTTCAAAGACGTCCGACGATGGATGATTACTATTCTTGGGGTAAATTTGGCTAAAAACTTAGATATTTTAGTGCAAAAAATAGCCACTAGTATTCGAATAAGGGCAGTAACAGATTAAGTACACAATATGGTCTCAGAAAAGTGTTACACTCACACACCTCAAAATGTTTCGGTCATGTTCAGTTTCACATAGCTACCACAATTTAGTCAGGATATTTAGGTCAGACTCAATTTGTTTCTCATGCTACACACATGTTAAGAAACTCGAGTAAAATGATATTCTTCAGTCTATGTAGCTTCGTTACTGCGATATTCTTTAGATGCTTTTCAGATAATCAGATAAATGACACTAATACATAGAAGCTTCAGTATTAAAACTATTTTCCATAGTGGTACAGCAGTACGTATGCTGACTTTGAATGCTAGAAAGCGAGTTTCGATACTCATGATTGGCAGAGTATAGCTAGCCCTTTGTGTAGCTTTGTGCTTAACTACAAATAAGGAAACATACAACACTAGAAAATGAAATTATATCAAACATATCGGTACGTGGAGCAAAAAAAGGTTTGATTCCTTAATTTAGAAACTTAGGAATTCCGTCACAAATAGGCTTTAACCAAATAAAAAAAACTGCATGACAACAGTAATCACAACCACAGTTTCCCCTCACTATATTTATCCACTGGTGTAGCGAACAAAACATTAGAAGCAGACTACGTGCTATATAATTCTACGTTTCCATAACTTATGAATTTTATATATTACTTGAGCTATTGATCCATTTTTATATGCAAAATATCAAGTGATTGGAAACATTTATTATCATGAATGTTTGGTTGTTTGTTTTGAATTTCTCGTAAAGCTACACGAGGATTGTTTGAACTAGCCGTCCTTAATTTAGCACTGTAAGACTAGAGGGAAGAGAGTTAAGAGCTAGCTCTTTTACTAATGAACAGTGGAATTGACCGAAGCTTTATAGTGCCCCCTTGGTTGAAAGGGGGACATGTTTGGTGGGACGAGGATTCGAACTCGCGACCTTCAGATTACGAGTCGAGAGCTCTAACCACCTGGCCATGCCCGACCTAATTATCATGAAATCATTACAAACTTGTTGTCTTTATTATCTTTGAATGTAATGCTAAAATGTTGCGACAGATGGCAGAACGATAGCCATTGACGATAGAATGTGTAAACAGTTAAATACCCGATGTGATTTATAAAAGATACAAAACATTATGAAATTATTGGCTAAATTACGTAAAATTGTGGTGCCTTTTTTTTTTTTTATCAGAGGCTGAACTGGTACTGAAACTTAACGACGTTTGAATGAGTAAGTGAAAGAGGAACGAGTATTTTCTTCCATAAAATACAGCATATTTTCTGTTGAGAATGGTTTAACAAACATAATTTTCTTTTTACGTTATAAACAAGACCCTCTTGCATTGGTCTCTGAATTTATTTAAGAAATGAAAACATAATTTATTTGTTAATTATAAGTTTAAAACTTAAATCTCCGAATGTGTGAACAAGATTTGGATAAACGTAGTTGCTTAAAGCTCTTAATTACAGTTACCTTTAGCGTGTATTGTGAATTTCGCGCAAAGCTACTAAGGGCTATCTGAGCTAGCCTTCCCTAATTTCGCACCGTAAGATTAGAGGGAAGGTAGCTAGTCATCACTCAAGGGCTTAATGCTTTACAATTTGACAAATAGACGTTTTCAAAACAAAACGTTAGAGCTAAAACAAGTTCATATTTCAGTTTATCGTAGAAACTACAATTAAAACTAAAAACAACTACACTGATATATTTATGTATTCATGAGACAAACAGAATACACAATAATTTTACTTCTTAAGTTTGAAAACTAATTAGTATAAATATACTTGTTTTTCTAAAGGCTTAAACATCTTGCTGTATTACAAATAGTGCATTTAGAAAACAGTTTGAATCGTTTAATCAAAGTGAACAATGAACACATTTTTTGTGATTTTTATACATTGCTGTTGCCATGACAATCGGACGTACGAAATGCAGTTATAGTATTAGGTAAATAGTAGAGTAGGTTATTACTAGAACTAGTTATATTTTCTCTTTTTTTCTATTTCAAACTCAAAATACTCCGCTTACAAAGGCACGTGTTTCTGGTTAATAAAGTAAGATTTTTAAAAAATGATATTGACGATCCTTGAGAACACATGTGTGCTTTTTTCCCCCGTCCTCCCGACATGCTGTTGTGTTCCACACGAGGCAAGAATTATCTGATGAAGAGGAGCCTCTCCTTCATTTCAGTGTCTAAATAACGGTAACTTTGAACATCAGCACAGACTCGTAAAGTAACATTCAACATAAATTAAATACGCATTTTCCCTCGTTTTTTTGTGCGGGAGAGCGGAGACTTAATAAATAGGCGCTGTTATCTTGAATGAACTCCAAGATAATAACCCTTTCGCTGCAAGAAAGCTGGCAAGTACAGATTAGGTTTGTGCGAATAATGATACCAGAATTTTTGCAGAACAAACGTACACTTGTGGAAAGTACCTGAAGAGACGCTTAGGTTAAAGCTCCAAACGAAACAAAAAGAACAACACAGCAAAAACTTTACACATAAACAAAACTGGTAAATTAATACAGAAAAGAGGGTTTGCTTCTTTAACATTTTAAAAATCCATATCGCTTGTAAAGTCTCAGGTTAATTATACTTATCAAAAGACTTTTAAACTTAAACTAGATATATCTGTCTTTAATTAGACAGATTAGCAAAATTAAAGACTAAATTTTGTCGTCGATTTGAAAGCCGTTAACGTTATTTAAAACATTGACTATTTTGTTAATAATATTACTATGAAATTGAGAATGACGAGAACAGTTTCGAGACTAACAAATCAGTAAACATAACACATGTATTCTACGATATAAATCTCAAATAAAAAGCACTTTTATTGAAAATAATTTAATGTATATAAATTATAAATAGAAAAATTACACATATTTAAACTTGCACATTAAATTATTATTTTTATACACTTTAATACTGCTGTAAGTTGAATCTAACTGATTAAATACGTCCATTTGTTATATTAAGCCATTAACTACGTTAAGCCATTATTTACGTTGAATTATTATTTAAGTTATTACCTATCTATCTTAAGTTATTAATTATGTCATTACCTATGTTAAGAAATTTGTTTTATTTAATTTTAATCTGTGCTAAAGTATTTAAGTTACTGAGATGTGTTCATGTATTTATTAAATAATAATTTCAAGATACTGATACATTTTTAAAAATCAACGTATTTTTAGTTAGTAATATATTTAGTAATGCAATACGTTTTATAAGCTTATAATTTTACTACATAATAGATTTGTAGATGTGTTCTTTCTTTCTCTCTCTTCAAGTTTTAAAGAAAATTATGATAGAGTATGAGGCTGCCTTTTGAGGCTCGGTATAAATATAATAATAAAATAGAAGAAGAGGCATTAATGCGATTTTATAAAATTTAGAGTAGAAACGAGGCTGTCAATCGGTAATACGAAGTCTTTTAATGTTTAAATTTTTGTTTCCAGTAGTGAAGTGATTTTTACATATCACCATTTTGTGGCAATCTCAGATGGAAGTCTGAGAATGTTACTTAATACAAAATGAAATATAAACTTATCTGTTTTTCAAACTTTACGTCTTTCAATTTATATAGATCTGGTACTGTAAGTTGGAATATCCATTATACAAACAGTAAATCTGATATCGAGCATTTCTTTTAGATTTGGCTTTTGAGGATTTTCATTTACCTTTTTTAAGCATGGCATAATCTATCAAGAAAACTACACTGTAAACGACCTGAAGAAAAGCGGGAAAAGGATAAGGGAGATGCGATGAAAAAAAAAACAACATCTAAAGGAATTCGTTTCGTAAGATATTGATCGAGCATAATTCTGCCAGTGTGATCTCCGATATAATATAATGCTAGCTTCACCGTGTCTGTCAGTTAATGTCGAGTGACAACCAGTGAGGAATAAAGATTGGATGAAAACCTGTGCAGCAAGGAGACCATTACAGCGTTACCCAATAATCGCCACGGAAGTTTTCCTCATTGGGATTCAGAAATCACCACGGAAGTTTTTCATATTGGGTATTTCTGCATTTGATGATATTGTGGTTTGAATTACCTTCCCCATAAACACTAAATACTGTGAAGTACGAAAATGAAAAATTAAATATATTCAGGTTCCATTTATAAACAAATGTATTTCTGGTGTACATCTCACAGGGACTTGTAGCGCTACTATTAGGTGTTCGATCCCTCTACTGAACACCAGATAAATCATTGTTCAGCCGTGTAAAAAGTGCGAAAAGATGTTTGAAACGTGTGGTGGATCCGTCCCAAAATCAACATATTCCGTAATGTGAACTTGTTCCTGTTTATACGTGAGCTGTAACAAGTCAGTTCGCAAATAACACATCTATATACTTTTGATCTGTATCAATACACACTTAGACAAGAGATTTAACTTCAGCAATATGAAGCTCCCATGATTAGCGACCTTCATACATTCATATTGCTAGAAGTGGCTCTCGCGTAAACTAAATTAATAAACTACACATACTTAATCGTTTTAATTTAACGAAGGACTTGGCACTATTCTCAGATCTTTAATCTTTATTTTCATTGGAAATTAAACGCATGGGAAAGATTCCTTGATAGGTTTGTTTGTTTTTTGAATTTCGCACAAAGCTACTCGAGGGCTATCTGTGCTAGCCGTCCCTGATTTAGTAGTGTAAGACTAGAGGGAAGGCAGCTAGTCATCACCACCCACCGCCAACTCTTGGGCTACTCTTTTACCAACGAATAGTGGGATTGACCGTAACATTATACGCCCCCACGGCTGGGAGGGCGAGCATGTTTAGCGCGACGCGGGCGCGAACCCGCTACCCTCGGATTACGAGTCGCACGCCTTACGCGCTTGCCCATGCCAGGCCTCCTTGATAGGATTGTGTTTATTGTCATAAAGGAAAAGGACTTGTGTAAAATCAGGCAAGCTTAACCTTAGTATAATTTACTCATCTAGTTAAACTGATTTTGTATTTGTGTCATTCAAAAACAAGAACATGCTGAGGTTGTGCCCTGAGATAATAAAGGGAAATCATAAATACATAAAAAAAACGGGAAAGTAAACAGAAATTTTGCAGGAGGAGCAGAAATCCAGTATAGTTTTCTACGCCCTGGTAAGAGGAGAGAAAGTATGAAGAACATATAGTATGTGCAATCGCTTAATTTAGTGGTATGTAAACAACCTACTGGATTTGTGGACACTTTGCGTGATTGCTACCTGTTTGCTGCGTTGTAACAAAGTTATTCATTTTATTGATTTCGTTCATTAAATGATATTCATTCGCTTGGACAGTTGTAAGTCTTCGGATTTACAACGTTAAAATCAGGGGTTTGATTACACCTGGTGGACACAGCAGACAGCTAGATGTGGCTTTGTTATAAAAAACAAACACACATTAAATGATAAAAATACATGAAAAGTATAACAAGCAAATATTTATACTGGTGAGCACCGAACACGCAATACTTCATCGACGCAAACACTGTTCTCTTTCTTGTACACGAAAACACAATACTTACTTTTTTCTCTTACATAAACACAAAATACCTCCTTAAATTTTCGTTCTTGTGCATGAGCATACAACACTTTATTGACGAAAGCATTACCTTTTTTCTTTTACATCTACGTACAATGTTTAGCTTTCTGTGAGCTAAGAGAAAGAACCAGTTGTATGTTCAGAGACATAGAACGCTGAAAACTGGGTTTCATTATCTGTGGTAGACAGATCATGTAGTTTTACGTTAAAACAACTCTTTCGTTATATAACAGAAGGTTAGTGATACATAGCCAATTATTGATGCATTCAACAATTAATTTATTACCCATTACAATTTAGTAATTGCGTGTGAACTGTCCAAAGTTAACAGTTCATAGCTAAGTACTACTGTGTGAATTGTTTTATTAATGCATTCAAGAATGAATTTATGATCCATCACAGTTGAGTAATTCTGCATTAACTGTGTAAGGTTTAGCGACAACTAGCTCATTACTTCCGTGTGAAGCGTGTTTTATTAAAGAAATGCTCTCAGCACTCAGCAGTGCATTTATTATTCAGGACGAATAGTTTTATAAATACTAAAGTTTCAAAGGAACCAGAAATACAGTTTCCACACTTATAATTTGAACTTACATCCACTGTATTAATCGTTAACGCATTGGACAACCACAGATTTATCTTCTACAGGTATCCGAAGCACAGAATGAAGAGAAGTGTGTTTATTAAACATCACAAGGCCTTAGGCCTTTTTAATCGTTTAGACTTATATTATCAAATATTAACTTTACTCTTAACAAAAGAAACTTGGTTTATGAAGTAAACGAATGCAGGCCATTAAATTCTGTTATTTGAAGACCTGTTATTATTCACGGCCGTGCAGAGAAATTACGGAGATGGTAATTGTTTCATAATTTTGTTGTTGAACTTGGCAAATACCTTATGTAACGTCATAAGTTGTAGCACCAAGATTCTGATCTTTGTAATTCGTGGAAGAGCATAGAGGGATACTTGACGCAAGAGTTTCGTGTTGTTTAAAATAAATACTGCCTAGAATATTCACCAACGTATCAAACCACACTATACAAATACAGGGCAGTTCGTTTATATCAACTTCAAACTTTCTCGTTAAGAATGAACTAAGTAGATTTCGAGATTCTCTTACAGTACTCTACGGAGAGAGAGAGAGAGTGTATGTATGAGTTTTATTTTAGCAAAGTCACATCTGGTTGTCTGCAGTGTCCACAGTATGGAATAGAACCCCCAATTTCAGCATTGTAAATCCAAAGACAGAGAAGGAGAAAAAATACAGTAGTGGTAGACGAGCCATAACTTATTTAGTAATGTTCGAAACTGAGACATATGTTCTAAAATATGAGAATAGTACTTACTGTTTTAGTTAGGTTTGAGATCCAGTTCAATTAGAACATCATCTTAATACTACAATCTTTAGAAATGAGCATCATTCTAAGGAAAAACAAATGGCGATTACATCATAGTCTCTTTTGATATGAGCATTTTACTGGTAAAAAGTGTCTTTTTTATATTAGTAGATCTATCCCTATGTTTATTAGTGGTATTTGTTGGTAATTAAGTATAAAGTAACAAAAGGACTATATGTCCACTACGAGTATCGAAACCCGGTTTCTAGCGTTGCCACTGGAAGTCTTTATGTATTTATATTTTTAATCTTTACTAAACATAAAATAATGTGTTAAAATATTAAAATATCAGAAAATAAATTTATTTACTCGAAAGTGACATTTAGATTTTTTAGCCTCTTAATTGTTTTATGGTAAATACCTGTTAACAATCTTATGACTAAATTATAGTTTAAAAACAAAAAAAAATTCTTATAACTTTTTGTTTCATCGAATGTTATTGGAAAGTCTTATAAGCTCAAAATTATTGTAATAAATAAGTTAAATATATTTTCTGGAAATTTTGAGATACCATTAAATATACCAGATTAAAATTATATCATCAAACAGCAAATTACATGGAGATTTAGAAAAATATCATAAATTCCAGAAGGAAGAAGAAACGAAAAGATTATAACTCAAAAATTATCTACCTGAAACAACTGTAAGTTGTTATTTATTTTGTTGGTACTGTTCGATTTATGAGTCTGACATGTTCAACCTATATTGCATTTTATATTGTAGTTTATTTAAAGCATATTGTGATTATAAACCTGTAACCGTTTTTGATCTATCCCAAATATCTAAAATTGGATTAAGATCCGGTGGTTGTGTTAGTTAATAATGCAAACTGAAGCTATTGCCATTTTAATCAAACTATTGTGCTCGGATTTTGCACTGCGATCTTGGTACAGCCTGTTCACTTCAAAGTAGAAGTATAGCATTGCAGATCAAACATGATTAACAATAACGCACATTTTAGATGACATTCATTTCATCCTTGTAAAGTATAAAGAGCCAAGACCCTGTCATAAGGACGTTTCCCACAC
Source organism: Carcinoscorpius rotundicauda (assembly GCA_011833715.1). Taxonomy (NCBI): domain Eukaryota; kingdom Metazoa; phylum Arthropoda; class Merostomata; order Xiphosura; family Limulidae; genus Carcinoscorpius; species Carcinoscorpius rotundicauda. Next base: position 41,929,455 of record CM022396.1, on the reverse strand, counting down.
CATTACACTACCTTTAGTAAATTTCATTGCAGAATTAAGTGTTTTATGTAATAATATCCATATTTATACTTTACATCAGTTTATAAAAGTGTCATTCATTGTCTACACTTTAAGACCCTTCGATGACCGAAGAAGGTTGAAACGTTGTTTGCTTCTCTTCGTAAAATATTTTCTCAACCCAAACGAGCTGTTTTTACATATATATTTTGGTTTAGACACAGTTGGTATTTGTTGAATTTCATAAACTTATCCAATCACAATTTCTTTCTGGCACTTATCAACGACTGACATCCATAGTGAAAGAGGTGTTTTCTTTCAACTGTCACTATTCGTAGATTTTATTGTTTTCAAACATCTAAGGTACTCTGTAATGATTCTATGAAAGTCGAATATTGGCTTGCTCTTACGTATGTTTTTTGAAATAACGATTTAACGATGATATAATACATAAGTGTATTTATTTGTTCATGTAGTCCCCTGGAACATTGTGTGATCAATTTAATTTGTGCATGTAATTAAATAAAGTGTTTCATAAATGTATTTAGGGAGAAGAGTACTACTGAGGAAACCCTTACTTTTTATAAGTTTAGCTACTAATTCCCAGATGTTTTTATTGGATTAGGAGCAGAAAGAATAATATGAATACCAAGCTGAAAGCTTTCGCAAGAAATTACAAATTTAGAAACAGTAATGTGCAAAGACTTTGATAATGATATAGAAATCAACCAGTGCACAACAAAGTTCATGCTACAATTTGTGTTAATAACATTCTTAAACTAAATAACCATATGACAAACAAGGTAATGAAATAATAAAAAAATCGAAAGTCACAGATATGTTATATTTTAAGTTTAGCTACAATATAGTAAATAAGATAAATCGTAAGATATATTTCATTTTATCAAAAAAAAGGTTAATGAAGGAAATGAACTAACACATTGAAAGGGAGAAAAGTAGATAAGTATATAGTGTAAAAATAACAAAATAGGAATTACACACTCGAAGATAGAGCTGAACATTTTTAACATCTCTGTATGAAGTCCAAGCACTGAATATGAAAAGCTTAGTCTCAATGGAAAATACACAGGAACGAAGAAGAAAATTTGACAAGTATGGTAATAGTAGATGAAGAAGCGTAGTAAAATACGGATTGTGAACGACAAGGAAAAGGAAGCTTGGATAAGTATAAAAATAGCTGATGGAGAAGCTTAGTCAATAACAGAAGTAAACTACAAGGAAAAGGAAGATTCGGTAAATATGAAAACTAGTTGGTGGAGAGGCCTTTATACAAGAACAATACTAAACTTATTGCATTAACTATTATAATGTTAAATCAAAACACTTAATTTTAAATGTATTTTTATTACAACGGAGGCCTAAACTTTTACAATGTTTAATCTTTAACTAGGTCTACCTGTAGGGATTATTGAAAGGTTAAAGTTCAAGGAACTTCTGTATATACTTGAAATATCTGAAACTACAAACGAACAACGTTTCATAATATATAATTAAAATTTTATTTAAATTTTATAAGCCACCATACATGTTTCAAAGTGGTTTCACGTCACTTTCACAAGTGTGAAAAACAGTTACTGTGTCCTATATAAGTACAAAAGCCATGGTCATGTGACAACTAATTCACAATTACAAAAGGTAGATCTTGCCATCTGCATAATTTCTGATTTTCTAGCTCTTCATCTCTACTTAAGATCAAGTTATTTTGGCTCTGTTTAATTATTACAGTGGTTTTTCTAATATTTCCAACAGTCGTATTATTCGTTCAAACCAAAATAACCGTTTTTTTTTCACTTGGTGATATATCCAGTATAATTTACATGTTCAGTTAATACATAGTTTTCGCTTTTGTTTTTAACATATCTGACTGGCCCTCTTTATGAGTTAGGAATTGAATGGTATGTAAGAGCAGACACTAGATACTTATCGTCATATAAGAACAACGATGACAGACAAAATTAAGAGAAAAATACAACGTATGTTTACCGCTTCAAGCAGTGAACACGGGAGCTACTTTTTATGGAACTGCAGAATAATATTATAGGAGATTTCTAGTGTGTTTTGTCACAGCAATATAACGCAATGTATCATTGCAATGGCTAAAAGAACAGGGAATGATCAGATTACCAATTAAACCATTAATATACTTAACAAACTATCATGTATCATTATTCATTAGTTTCTAGTGAATACGAAACTGCACAAAGACATGCTTTATCTATTGTTTCGGTTAACTTCTATGTGGATTAGACGAGATTCACGGAATAAACTTTTTAATCATAAATACAGATCGAATCTTTTCAGACTTTCATTTTCAGGGAACATTGGCAAAGAAAATTATAATAAATTTGTTAATGTTTTTGTGGTTTTTTTGGTAAGAGCAATGAAGGAATTATAATTATAATTTTTGGAGTGTTACATTCACAGTTAGCAATAGTTATGTGAATGACCCAGAAATTATCTTTTTGATGAGTAAAACGGCAAATTAATATTCAACGCTCCTTTTCAGTATCAACAGCTATTTTACCATATAAAATTTACATTTGTATTGGGTAATCTGTATATTTATATCACAATTTATGAAACTATAACATGAAAACCCGACCATTCTGAAGTAGAAGAGACAGGCACAAGTCTCCAGTGAGTTGATACGTGCTAATGTTTTATGAAACTGAAGTTTTTAGATCAATCACACGATAACATTTAATCTACTTCACAACATTACACATGAAGAGTGTGATGTTTTATAGACTGATTGACATACATCCTACCCGCGGCTTCTGTTTAATTTTTTTCTGAGAAACACCCTTCCGAACTTTGTGCTGAGTTCTTAACCGGATATGATCCCATATTCAAATATAGAAATATTTGGACGAAAACCCAAAGGGAATTCTACATTTCCCAAATGATCTACTATTTTAAAATCATATTTAATGTTCAATTTTCTCAGTTTTTTTCAGAACTCATTGTTTAATCATTACAAATTCTTATACGTGACTGGATGCAAAACAGGTTTATTTGTTAACCATCATAAGGTGGTGGAGGACCAATCTTACGAAAAGAAAAATATATTTTTTTTCCAAATAGAGGTTTAATCACAACAGAATTTAAAAAAAAACGTATATTTCTATAATTTCTACTTAAAATAAGAAATTCTTTCTATTCGAACCAACGTAAGTATAATGTTTTGAAACAGTTATTAAGTTTACGCACCCGCTCGGTCAGCAGTAAGTATAAAATATTAAGTAGGTTCCTCATAGCGCACAGAGCATAAATAACACATTGCAGTAACTTACGCTAAAACAAATTGTACTTCATATTTGAAAGATATTTACTAAGACTACACGTTTAAGTGTTAAACTTCATATGATAATATGAATAAAACATTAAAATGCCATCAATATTGGAGTATCAAACCTGTTTCGATGATTTATTTTGTGTGTATAGCAGTGTCGAACCTTAGCTTTATGGTTTTTATAATAATTAACAAAATTTCCTTCTTATGAGACATGGATAATTATGCTGCAAAGTGTTGTTAATATATATATGTAATATTTCAATTCCCCATCATTTCTTTATATTCACACTTATATCTATACATATAACTTTATGTTTATAATAGTAATAACTTAAAAAAAACAATCTGAAAAAAATAACTGTACGTTTATTGTTACGTATTTTTTAAATGTTTTATTGTTGTTGTTGTTTTGAATTAAGCACAAAGCTACACAATGGGCTATCTGTGCTCTGCCCACCACGGGTATCGAAACCCGGATTTTAGCGTGTAAGTCCGCAGACATACCGCTGAGCCACTGGGGGGCTTTAATGTTTTAGGTTCTTCGTAGATTAAACGCAACAGAAAAACACAGATAACAGCTTGTATAATTTATTACACTAAACTATTAACAAATATAATATAAATTATATTAATAACAGTGACAGATATTAAATTACAACATTCGAAATTAATTAGAAAACAAAATAATACTAGTTTCAAACTTCAAAATTTATCACAATACAAAATGGTACTGGCCTGTATCTAATATAATGATCTAAAATGAAAGTCTCAAATTCCAGTCTAGGGTGTCAATTTGGTCCCACGAAGAAATTCCGAAGCTTAAATGAAGAAGTTCAGAAACAGAGTTCACAGTTCAATAAATTCGCCGACTCTCAGCACAAGCAGTAATTCAGATGAATCGTAGAGATTGACGAAATAAAATCACAGCTTCCGTAGATCTAACTTCAGTCACAAATCCAAGTTGAATAATCACAGCAAACACTTAATCTTTCTCAAATAACTCTCTTATTTTTCTTCGAATAAAAACTGACGTCTGAATCTCTCTCCTCTGTCTCTCGCATCTTCGTCTGTTTATATATTGTAGGCCTAAACACCTCGAAAGACCGCGAAAATTCTACAGGTCTCCAGAGCAATCCACGCATGTTCGTTCTTGCACGAGACTACACATCTAGACACGTAGTCACCAGCACTTCATTTACAAACTTATGATTGGTCTACTTAATTCAAGAAAATTCTAAATGTTAACCTAAATGAATAACAAAATATTAGTTTAAACTTCGAAACAGTAATATAAATATGGAAAAATGAATAACAGAAATTAAAATTTAAACACAACACGACATGTTGTCGTTTACAAAATATTTACACGACATTTACATAACATTATATATACATTTTCCATCATAATCATATCTACAGGATACTTATGTAAGTTTGTTTGTTTTTGAATTTTGCGAAAAGCTACACGAGGGCTATCTGCGATGGTTGTCCCCAATTTAGCAGTGTAAGAATAGAGGGAAGGCAACTGTACATCACCACCAACCACCAACTTTTAGGCTACTCTTTTACCAATAAAAAGTGGGATTGATTGTAACATTATAACATCCACACAGCTGAGAGGGCGAGTATGTTTGGTGTGACGAGGATTCGAATCCGCAACCCTCACATTATAAGTCGAGCGCACTAAGCACTTAGCCATACCGGGCCATTTATGTAAGATTTCTATCACATCTTATAAGAGCTGATAATTTTTTTATTAATGCTTCTAACTCACAGGAAATATCTCGTAAATTTTGTATCATATCTATACAAACTCAAAATGTTCTGCAAAGTTTATAAAACCTATGCACTGGTAATTTTATAAATGAACCACTCTATACACACTAGAAATGTTTCTATACAGTATGTTTTATCGTATAATTTAAACGCACTGGAACCTTTCTAAATGTTCTCTTATCTATTCTATATCCACTAAAAATATTTATAAATGCTTTATCGTCTTTTCTAAATGCAATGAGAATATTTCTAAATTTTCTATTATTTATTGTAGATGTGCTGAAAATGTTCCTAAGCTTTCTTTCAATATTTTTATTCGAGAGAGAAATGTCTTTATACTTGCCATCATAAATTTTATAAGCGCTGGATCTGGTCCATATACTTTTTCCTCTGGTGGCTCAGTGGTAAGACTTAGGATTTACAATAATGAAAATAGTGATTCGGTACTCACGATAAGCGAAGTATAAAGAGCCTATTATATAGTTTTGTGCATAACAAACAAAGATATCGTAGACCTCTTAGCAGTATTTTAATTGCGCATAGAATGTTCGACAAACTATCCGTAAATACTTCCTCTCAAGGGAGAATATGTAGCCCTTTTTATCGTCACAACTACATGTCTAAGGAAAGGTTTGTACATTTCCATTATGAAATCTACAAGTGCCAGATTGTACCATAAACTTTTGTCCAGTATTTCATTTTCTAGGAAGATGCTTAATTTTCTTTTATTAGAAAACCATCCCTCGCCAATGTGAGACAAGGGTAAGTTAAATGGATTTACAAAACAACAATATGGAGTTCGATTTCACACCGGGAATGTAGCAATCAGTCCAATATTGTTCTGCTCTAAAACAAATAAGCATAATCTCCTATTAATAGCAATCTGTTTAAGATAACATTTTGTAAATATTCTATGAGTTTTTGTGAATTTAAGTTTATTTTGTGAACCTGAGAATACAGCACATTTTTAAACCTTTGGAAAAAATGTTAAAATTAAAGTTTTTGAACGTAAAATGTAGATTAAGTATAACAATAAAATTGTAATACTTTTTAAAAAAATCTCTTTTACTGATTAAGAAATTCATTGCCCAAGAAATTTATCATTTAGTCAATTATTCAGGAGAGTTTGAAGAGATTTCAAAATCGTATTCTGTTTTCTTATTACCCATATTGAACTGCTGTAATTTCAAGGCAAAAAAATGCCATCTTATTTCTTGTTTGTAGAAACTTGATAATAAGAAAATAATTTTTGATCTAGTTTTTATGATTGTTCTACCAGCAATAAAAGCTAATTACCTATGTCAATAAGAATTATGTTAGCAGAAATAATTCTCTCCAGTGGTAAATGTCGAAAAACGTTGTCAGTTATATATATATATCGTCTCTGTTTATTATTATCATCCAACAATACAATGGCTACTCCTTGAATTTTGTAATTGTCGACAAGTTAAAAAGTCAATTCTGTTAATTCTGATTCTTTGTTTAAAGTGTATACAGTTGCATATACATATCTAATATTAGTATTTTTGCGCTTTTCAACGAAAGCGGAATACTAGCGAAATCAAGCTATAATATCTGATATAAAAGACAATTTTACGTAAATATTTAATCATACTAGACAGTTTGCAATAATAAATAACGACTATATCTAAACATATCTATTTGAAGTTAATACTTCGTCACGATTTGGATAAGATTTCACAACGATACTTCTTTATATTAACACTATCACAGATTGGTCTATTATTTCTGGTAGTTTCTTCTTCGATTTAACTCATGGATCACATTAGGTGATCATTCCAACTTCACTGTTTCCTAGAAATGATAACGTCAATTTAAAGACTTCAAAAGCTACCATACAGGCCCATTATCTCGTCACTTTCCAGTTTTTAATGGGCTCAAAATTGCACTGATCACACTTTAGAGTATTCACTAGTCGTTAAATGCAGTTGTAAAACAGCTATGAATTGCTTTCTGTAAAATAATGTATTATTGGTAAAGACAAGTTAGAACACTCCAGATAACATAAAAACAATATTGATACATCTTTATATTTTTACGTTTCAAATATTAATTGGTATACTTAACTTAAAAATAATTAACGTTTTGTACATACCATTTATATATAAAATCCTTCATCACGAAATACATATATATTTAAACCTTGTGCTTCATAGTACGGTAGCAAGTTTTACTTTTAATTACCATGCTGTAGAGATGCTGAAATAATTCTTATTTTAAAGACGGCTGGTATGGTTAATAAAACTTATACCAGCCATCTAGAAAATACAATTTTCTTTAAGTGTTTTTTCTATTCATCGTGACTTATAAAAGGCAATGTTGGATTTTTCTTACAAATTAATGAGCATAGCAATGTTTGTGGGTATCATATTTTAAATGTCAATAAGACGAGAGGAAAAAAAGTAAAATATCGAAATGTACAAGCTTAGATTTGAAGCTGAAAGTGTAATAGAGAAAAAGGGAGTGGCAGATTGTCAACTTCATAAATAAAAAAAAATCCTCCTATGTAAATCATGAAGTTTTTGGAAATGTTAGCGAGCCATCTCTCGTCGATAGTGGTCAGAAATGGAGTTTTTAAAGTCTCTGAAAGAAATTATTGAGTCCAATCAATTTACAGATACTAAAGCTCAGAGATGCCATCAATATAGTTATGTATATACCTAATTAGACACCTGGATTTCACGTCAAAAATCAAAACTACTGAAGGATGATACTTCATTAAGCCCATAATAACTTAAAGAAGAAGCAATACAATAATTTTTGAAGCAATATGTTTTGGAAATCAATAGAACCAACAAACAATATACATGAAAGAGATATTAAACTGATCATATATATATACAGATATCTGATATTTTTCAAAGAACGCTACCATAACAAAAACAAATATAAAAGCTACTCGTATTTTCTGAGTGACTAATTAAAAATTAAAAAGAATACGTGTATGAATGTAACAAAAAAAAATAAACTTATTATATATTTCAACGTTTCGAGTTTTTCTCTCAAGGTGCCAGTAAATTTACTTTGCATAAGGCTAGGCATAACTTTATTAATATATATCTATATGTATTGATAACAGCATACTAGCTAATAGGATGAAAAGGTCACAATGTTGTTAATCACTAAAGAGGTAAATGTTTTGTGTTTATTATGTATAATAACATAGCGGCTCACATGACAAAAATGTTATATGGAAATATTGTGTTAAGCGGATAGAAACTTGTTATTTATTTATTTATTACAGTTTGTTTTGGAATTTCGCACAAAGCTACTCGAGGGCTATCCGTGCTAGCCGTCCCTAATTTTGCAGTGTGAGACTAGAGGGAAGGCAGCCAGTCATCACCACCCACCGCCAACTCTTGGGCTACTCTTTTACCAACGAAAAGTGGGATTGACCGTCACATTATACACCCCCACGGCTGGGAGGGCGAGCATGTTTAGCGCGACGCGGGCGCGAACCCGCGACCCTCGGATTACTAGCGCACGCCTTAACGCGCTCGGCCATGCCAGGCCATGTATTACAGACAATAACACTTAATATAATATGATGAAGATGTAAGAATGTTGTTAAGGATTAAAATATAAAACTGATTTAATTTAGTACATATGTCAACGTATATAGTAGAGTATTAGACCAGTGGCATATCCATCGTGAAATGGTCTTTAAAAAAACAAACCGTTTGTTCCATAACAAAATTATTCACTACTGTTTTAAGGCTTCTAATTTGATCCAGAAACATAGTTCTGACTTTCTTTTACATCTAGAAGTAAACAATAATTCACTAGTAATATATAAATAAGATCTTACTTTTGAAAAAGTGGTAGATGTAAGACATCATGTGTATACAGTACTGATGTATATACAATACACACATATATATATCATTATTTTTATTTCTCACTTCTTGCTAATTTAACATGAGTAGACAGATAGAAGATGCATATATTATAATAATACTCACTTTTTATTTGCTTTGAAAATGCGCATGCACCTTACTTCCTAATAAAGCATGCGCACGCACTTTAACGAATTCAAACAAAAAGCGGATGTTAATATACTATAGTAGACCTATGTTGCTATTTACTGATGGTATTGCGTAGAGTAAATGTTAGTAATATCTAAACTAAAGGAAACAAAAAAATTACCTATGTTTTTTTCGTTTGTTTTGAATTTTCGCACTAAGCTAATCGAGCGCTATCTGTGCTAGGCGTCCCTAATTTAGCGGTGTAAGACTAGAGGGAAGGCAGCTAGTCATCACCGCCCACCGCCAACTCTTGAGCTACTCCTTTACCAACGAATAGTGGGATTGACCGTCACATCATAACGCCCCCACGACTGGGAGGGCGTTTGACACTACTCGAGCGCGAACCCGCGACCCTCGGATTACGAATTACATATGTTTAACATAAATTTACCTTTTTATCGAATATAGATTGTGTTTAAAAGCTTCACTAATGTTAGGCTTATGACAAACGAAGATATAAATTTTTGACTCTGCGATGAGAATTCTTTTCTATCAGTTCAGAAATTTTGTATTTAACAAAGTGATATTGCAATAAAGATAATTTTTGCTACAAATGGTTCATAGGTCTCTGCTTGTATGTACACAAGTGATGCTATTAGATCCCATCATGTATCTAAACGTGCCTTTTGTGAAGATAATGTTTTAGAAATTTAGCGGTGTAAGACTAGAGGGAAGGCAGCTAGTCATCACCGCCCACCGCCAACTCTTGAGCTACTCCTTTACCAACGAATAGTGGGATTGACCGTCACATCATAACGCCCCCACGACTGGGAGGGCATGTTTGACACTACTCGAGCGCGAACCCGCGACCCTCGGATTACGAATTACATATGTTTAACATAAATTTACCTTTTTATCGAATATAGATTGTGTTTAAAAGCTTCACTAATGTTAGGCTTATGACAAACGAAGATATAAATTTTTGACTCTGCGATGAGAATTCTTTTCTATCAGTTCAGAAATTTTGTATTTAACAAAGTGATATTGCAATAAAGATAATTTTTGCTACAAATGGTTCATAGGTCTCTGCTTGTATGTACACAAGTGATGCTATTAGATCCCATCATGTATCTAAACGTGCCTTTTGTGAAGATAATGTTTTAGAAATAAGCATTACTGCTATGAAAGAAGGAAAAAGTGAACGCCTTTGAGCTAAAGAGTAAGATACACAAACAAACTATCATAATAAAAGTGAATTCAATTAACACCCGACTTACAAACAATTAAAGATATTAATCACAATTCATTTTCTACTATCGAGCACACTTTGGTGCCAACATTTACTTTACATTTACCCACTTGTATGGTCTTTATAAAATTAAAAAAGGAAAACGGAAAGCGCTCCACGCTTTGGATTCTTAAATGAATCACATGTACTCTGTCAAATTTTATTATTCCTTTAGAGGAGAGTACGACACGACTTGGCGGTGGGTGCTGTTAACTGAGTTCCCTCTAGTCTATTAGTTCAAAATTAGGAATCAGTAGCACATATAACACTTAGATTAGCTTTGTGCGAAAAGCTGAAGATTGAAAAATCAACCAGCAAATACATAGAGAAAATTTTCTCTCGAAACAATGTTTTAAATAATTAAAAATATAAAAGTCTCAACGATTTATTTTACCGATTTTCATTGGTAACATTTAGTAAAGTTAAATATATATTCAGTTACTAAGTTATTCGGAAATGAAAGAACTGAAAAATACACTTCGCATTATAATTTTATAAAGGCCCGGCTCTACCTGTACACTATGTAGACTCCACAGCGTATCACATTAATTATATATATTCAGTAAAACTTGTGGTTGTTCCAAGAAACAAGGTAATGAGTAGATCCACAAGTATTTCCTTCTAATATATCAGTATACATACATGTAATGCAGTTAGGATTAAAGTGTGAAACACTTCAAACCCGATAAACTGTTCTACATAACAAATGAAATCAAACCTTAGTCAACCTTTAGGTGAACTAAGTTTTCTTTGCTATGGGATCAACAGTCTGTCATCGTCATTGTTTTCATAACAAAAGCGAATTTGTGTGAAACAAAGTTAAGACTATTATCTTGTGCAAATGAGCATTTTACCTTTGATGCACGTGATGCAGAGTAGTTATAAATCACAATATTTGCCTGTTTTACGAGTTCTGTAATAGCTATGAAACCCAGTTTCACTGCAATTTTATTAATACATTTAAACTGAATCATAGTCACAAACAGAAGTGGCATGTGTGGTTGTTGAGAGAACATTTGTGAATTCGTAGCCACTATGTTTCAGAACGGAATTCCGTGTTAACACTACTTTTTCATGACATTAAATATACAAATTCAGTCTTTTGCTGGGTACTCTTGTCGATTCCTGTTTATTTTCCACGTAAAATTAAAGTTCTAACAAATAAAGACAAATGGTTCCAGTGAAAAATTAAAAGTAGAGAAAAATCAACTTCCAGGTTACATGCCTAAATTTGGTATATTTCATATAACTTTAGAACATTAACAATGCTTGTTTTGAGAAGTGAAAGTTCGTAGCATCACAGGTATACATAAATAAAATACTAATTTTAGTGACTTGTGATTGGTTGAGTCCACTTTTAGTAACGTATGATTCGCTGAGTCTACATGTGAGATGAATTATTCTGCAATTCTAACCTGAAAAAGCAAAGAAGAGCAACATAACAACCGGTTTTGAACAATCTGTATTTTGATAGCTAAACAGAAATCGGTATAATAACCATCAGAAAAAGTTGCTAAAGTTGACTTTCTTTCTGTCACTGGTGCGCTCGATCAAAAATATATAAATTATAACTTTTGTAAATAAGGATTAGCAACACCTATTGACATAAAAAAACTGGTTCAGACATGTAACCTGCAAAGTAAGAAGACCGAAACTTTGGTTATTAGGGCTGTCATAGGTTGAATATGTTATAATTAGTAATTTTTCTGCAATGATAGTTTTATATATATATATACATATACAGTGAAACAAAAGACGCATAAATTTAAAATATTTAAAGCTATTAAGTTGTTTAAATTCGTTCAAAATACTTTTAAACAATGTTTAAAACAATTGTATGAAGAAGATAAACATTTTTAAAAATATTTTCAACGTTTCCATTGAAAGTACTAAATTGTATTAGCAACCCTTGCTTTGAAAAAAGTAAAATCGATATTTTTTTCTTTAACTCTTAACAGGTTTCAAGTTTTAGAGAATGCACATAAGGGGTCTTATTAGACCCATAATTTATTTTTCACGTGTCCAAATGTGGTATTTTACGCAGCGCAGTAAAGGTTTTATGGTTCAAAATGAAATGAATGTTTAACAATTTACAAAAAACAAAAGTAGACATTATTGGTATAAGTTAATTAACCTTCTTACACCTCTTTTGTAAGTTCAGACTTTAAAATTGTTCCCTTAAATTGTATCTGGAATAGAAACTAAACAGCCGTTTAAAATATATATTTTAGCAGAAGTGTTTGCATATAAAGAATAACAAAAATGAGAAAAAGAAAATGAACTATCACATAAAGTGTACTTCCAATAGGAAAGAGAATTTTATAATCACGAGTGAAATATTGAAGAATATGAGCTTAGTATGTAAAAGCACCTTAATTTCCTTACTACTTGACACTATGCTCACAAATGAGCAAATAACTTTGAAACCACCAAAGAGTAATATGCAAACATAAAATAGTATAACTCGCTCTCCAACATTCTTATTTCTCTCACTTCAAGTTCTTTCTTTGTGAAATATTAGTGTACTGTTACAAACGAATTTATTTGAAGTTTACAGTGTCAAACCTACAAAGATTTATTTGGAAAGACTCCAGAAAACCAACATCTGTTCATGCATAGTCACAGTTAAACTATTATATTTACAAAAGAGGTGTAAGAAGGTAAATTAACTTATACCAATTATGTCTACTTTTCTTTTTTGTAAATTGTTAAACATTCATTTCATTTTGAACCATAAAACCTTTACTGCGCTACGTAAAATACTCTAGATGTATATACAGGCATATTGGTATTCAAATTGCATGACAAGCACAAAACAGACGAATGTAAACCCTAAAATGCTAAGATTTATCATAACACAATACGGCTTTGTAGTGTTAAATACTTTGTTTTATTTCCCATTTTTGCACAGTATGGCCAGGTGGTTAAGGCACTCAATTCGTAATCTGAGGGTCGCGAGTTCGAATCCCCGACGCACCAAACAAACTCGCCCTTTCAGCTGTAAGGGCGTTATAATGCGACGGTCTATCCCACTATTCGTTGGTAAAAGAGCAGCCCAAGTGTTGGCGGAGGATGGTGATAACTAGTCGCCTTCCCTCTAGTCTCTATTTCCCTTTACTAAATTAGGGACAGTTAGCGCACATAGTCCTTGTGTAGCTTTGCGTGAAGTTCAAAGAAAGAAACAAAATTTCCCATTTTTAATAGTATCCTCCTCATTCAGACAAGAACAAATTACACTGAAATTTTATACAGACTCTAATTTTAATTTATAGAATCTACTTTTGTATGCAAAGAATAAGGTTGTAATGGGATTCTAAATTATCTAGTCTGCTTTTGTATGCGAATAATAAGATATTAAAATCATCATTTAAAAGCAGAGCCGGAGGTACAAAATATTGCTTCTAATGAGGAAGGCATTTAGTCATCCCTACCCACCGCCAGCTCTTGGGTTACTCTTTTACCATTTTACCAAAGAATAGTGGGATTGAGTAGAACATGTAACGTTTCCTCTGTTGAAAAAGCAAGCATGTTTGGTTTGACGGGGATTCGGATCCTCGACCTTTAGATTACAAATCGAACGCCCTGACCACCTGACCAGGCCGGGCCTGAATGTATAGGAGAATGAAATGACAATTTTACTTGGAAATAAAAATTATTTGGGGGGAAAATGATTAAATGCTCCTGTTATTTTTTGTTATTTAACAAAAAAAAACAAAACGCTTCCACAACATAAAATATTGTTTTGAATAATGGAAGCTAGCTGACAAAAACAAACGAAATGCATTCGAAAACAAAGGAAAAGATATTATAATGTGCACACATGTTAAAAGTTTCACGCTATTCGCTGGAGTTGTGTAATACACTTAATACACTAGCTGCTACCCGCAAAATATTTGCAATGGGTTTCATACTCTCGCTTGAAATTTTCTTATTCCATCATTTTCACACACGCCATTTAAACTATACTTTCTTTTTGGCATTGTGTGTTAGATCGATAAATCCTGGTCAATTTGAAAACGCTTTACGCAGCCAGACGAACAAACCCTTGTAGACGCAGCTTTATTCAATTCAAGAACACGAAACGTTTGCTTGTTTGTAATTAAGCACAATGTGTTATCTGTACTCTGCCCACCACGTGTATTGAATCCTGGATTTCAGGGTAAACTAAACAATAAATTAAAGTAATGGTACCTAATAATAGTGTACAGAGTTTAAAACAGTTACGGCTTTACAAGTTGATATAAAGAAACTAAAAAAACAAAACAAAAATGTAGTATAGAAAAAAAGTAGCTAAAAGGTGTTTATAGCAGTCTACAACACGAAACGAAGGTAAGTTATAGTAACGCAAAATAAATGTGAAGTTGTAATGGGGGCAAACTTAGCTAATTACGCAGAAACATTTGAATGCATGTTCACAAAGTGAACTGTGGATAAGTATTTTAGACGTAAATGAGTCGATAAAGCCCGTGGAAACTATATCTAGTTTAATGTTCATTTTGTCATGAAATTACACGTGATCTAAGTATTGTTGTAGTGAAATACACTACAAATAAGAAAAGGAAGTTGAAATCGAAGCTAGTCGTCACGTGATAACAACGATATTGCGTTACTGTGTACTATATTCGTTGCATTGAAAAGTAAGACTAAAATCAAACAAACAGGTAAGATGATTCTAAATCGGAACGTTAATATTCAATTCAGACTTCTCGGACAAAGGCCTCTCAAAGAGTACGAGATTTACGAAAAACGTTATGCATAAGTAAATGCCAGCGTGTAATGTTTATATGGTCTTACTATATATTTCCTTATTTTGTGTTCATTTCAGGCGTGAGCTAGCTATCTGTGCTGGCCGTCTCTAATTTCGCAGCTTGTCACCACCACTCACTGCCAACCCTTGGGCTACTCTTTTACAAACGAATAGTTAGAATGACCGTTACATTATAACGCCCCCGCGGCCGAAAGGGCGAGCATGTTTAGTGTGACCGAGATTCGAACCTGCAACTTCAGATTGCGGGTCGAGTGCCTTTACCATCTAGCAATACCGGGCCAAGAGGTGTTTGGCAGCATCCTCAAGTTTTATTTAATATAATTAACCAAACAACAAAACATTGGAGAATAAAAGAAATTATGTCTGTATGGTTGGATTAACTTTTAAAGAATGAATGACGTGACATTCTCTAATAATTTATACATAGTTGTGTTATTGGGTTATACTTAAGATTGGTTGTCATATCTTGGGGTTTACTTGTTTGTAAAAGTGTAGTTTTATTTATTTATTCTAAGATGAAGAATTTTCGACCCAGGATAAGCGTTTAAGCGCCAACTACATGTAGCATTACCCGATGACCAAAGCCTACTTCTGTTATAGTATTCTGTTTTCAGTTTATATTCACAAAGAGTATGTACAATTAACCTATTTATAACGAATTGTTTACAATTTTCGTCGTTAAAAAATTAGCAAACATTGTTCCATAATTCCAAGATTCACCTATCTCTTTTATCGAACATAAAAATGCGAAAATATAACATTTGGTGTGAAGTGAAAAAAGAAGATTGTTTGTTTTTTGGAATTTCGCACAAAGCTACTCGAGGGCTATCTGTGCTAGCCGTCCCTAATTTAGCAGTGTAAGACTAGAGGGAAGGCAGCTAGTCATCACCCATCACTCTTGGGCTACTCTTTTACCAACGAATAGTGGGATTGACCGTCACATTATACACCCCCACGGCTGGGAGGGCGAGCATGTTTTAGCGCGACACGGGCGCGAACCCGCGACCCTCGGATTACGAGTGCACGCCTTAACGCGCTCGGCCATGCCAGGCCCTGAAAAAAAAAAAGAAAAGAAAAGAAGAAATAAATGTCCTGTTAGGCAAGCGTCTTAAGGCGTGCGACTCGTAAGCTAAAGGTCGCGGGTCTGCATCCCAGTCGCGCCAAGACTACAAGAGTAACCCAAGAGTTTGCGGTGTGTGGTGATGACTAGCTGCCTTCCCTTATACTACTAAATTAGGGATGGCTAGCACAGATAACCCTCGAGTAGTTTTGTGCGAAATTCAAAACAAAAGCATGTTTAGTAAAGAAATACATTGTTAAAAAAAGGTAATCAAAATTTATGAACTTTGCTAGAATTTGTTACGTACTTTATAGAAAATGTTTCCATTCTTTTTTTTTTTTAATAGCCTACTCAATCTCGTCAAGTTAGTTTGTTTAAATTTCGAGGGCTAGCTGCGCAAGCCGTCCCTAATTTAATAGTGTAAGACTAGAAGAAAGGCAGTTAGTCGTCACCACCCAATGCCAACTTTTGAGCCACTCCTTTGCTAACAAATAGTGGGATTGAGTGAAACATTATGACGCTCCCACAGCTGAAAGGGTAAGTATGTTTGATGTGATGTGGATTTAATATAAAAGGTTATTTACTTAAAAAGAACCTATATGGTTACTTAGTAGCCTATTTTAACTTTTAGTGATGTCGAGAAACCCACTTGTTGAGAATTTTATATGCAATTTTAACTTTTCTAATTTATAAGCCTGAAGATTTTTAGCTTACGCTGTTTATGAGCAAAATTTTATGCCCTTATCACTTTTATAGCTGCATGGACAAAATTTTGAAACGATAGCGTCATCTATAGTTAAAATATATTTTCATGTAATATCTTTGAAGTTTGTATTCGTTGAACGTTATATGTTATATAGTTTTTCCTTCATTCAAAATAACGTTCTGGAAGGGATTCTACCTTCTAGTTAACATTTTGATCTAGTTATCAATTATTTGTCTGACAAAGTCTTGTCCCATAAGTTAATATTGTATCCTTGTTATCATTTTGCTGTTTTAAGAAATCATGCCCTCGATCGTTAGTATTTTATCACTATTCTCGTTTTGAGTCTGGACGTTGTATTAACCAAATGTACACGAGATCGTAATGAAAGAGGAATGTTTAACTATTATGTTAATTTATTGTGTGTTTCTACACGAAATAGGGTAAGTTTTCAATAACACGTGCAGATGTATTACAAAAATGTTTATACTCCATATACATCTATGAATTGAAGGCGTCAAACTGAATCAGAATGTAAAATATTTTGTGCCTCGTACTGTATTTGCATAATCTCAGAACTTCTGAAACACATATCCACAGTTTATTAGTGTATCATACATCGTATCTCAATCTGTTGCTAAGTCAGCAGTGTAAAGTAAAATGATATAATGATAGCCCTGATTTCAAATACATTATAGCATGTTGAATAGCACTCTGTAAAAAGTGATGACGTAAGCACTTTGATAGCCATTTGCGCACAAAGTGTGATACAGCAAACTGTGGTGTGAAAATCACTCTTAAGGAAATTGTTCTTTAAAAAAAATGGTCTTTAAAAATTTCTGATTCTGTTAATGGAAAAAAGACATACTTTGCTATAATACACGGAATAACTTATTCATTATACATGGTCTTAAACGGTTTAAAGAACAGCGAGAGGAAAAGCAAGAAATGCGAAAGTAAGATATCCATCTTGTCTTTCAGTTCACATGAAAAGTTTATCAGTGAAGTTTTATAGGTATATATATATAAACTGCAACTCTTTCTTTGCTTATTCCCCGCTGGTACAGCGGTATGTATAAGGATTTATAACGCTAAAATCAGGGGCTCGATTTCCCTCAGTGGACACAACAGATAGTCTGATGCGACTTTGCTATAAGAAAACATACATACAAACTACTCAGCTTGTGAACTGTATTTTACAACGACTGAGTTTCCCATCATTTGCTCGATGGGAAAATGTATATTTACACAGTAAAAGTTGAGGAGCTCCGACTTATAATAACACTAGAGGAAACCACTAGTAAACAGCATTGTAATTAACATTGAGGTCCTTCAGTGGCAAGCAAGGAAACTGTGTTACAAACAAATCGACCGATAATCTTAATTAACATTACTTGTGTATAAATACCTTGGCATATGTAATACCTTAAAATGTCTAATTTTGAAACTATTGCCGACTCTTACCTGTTTGGTAGGGTTCGAACATATGTATGTGTGCTTTCTTATAGTAAAGCCACATCGGGCTATTTGTTGTATCCACCGAGGGGAATTGAAGTATTTAACATCTGTTACGAATTTTAAAAATCGCAACTTGTTGCAGGATACAAGACAAATAACAGCCTAAAGTATTTCTTTCAATTGCATTTGGACAAAAACGTCCCGCATGATGAAGCATTTGTAAGATGGTCAGTCTTAAAATATCTTACTAGTTAAAAGACTTGAAAATATTTTTCCGGGTAATTTCAAAAAGCATTTTTTATGAAGCAAAATTGGGGCTATTATATTTCTATTACAAGGTTTGTCTATTATCTATATCGTCACAGAGGTTTATAATGCTTGTAAAACAGATAACAAGTGATCAACATTTGTTAAAGAAAAAGTATTCTTTTACAGTCACTATTTTTATGCAAGAAATTGTGTGTTAATAATATCAACTATTTTCATTATATCAAATTTGAAAATTTAAGCTTTCTTCCTGGGCACCTTTGTTGACTTGTGTGTGCATTACATTCAAAATTAAAGTTCTAGTAACCAAGGGACAGTGATTTCCTTTGTTAATTGTTTGTTAGTAAAAATGTTTACACAGCAATCAAATCTGAGTAAATGAAAAGTGAAGAAAACCAAATTAACTCGATTTTAAGCTTTTTCGTGATACATCTCGTATAGCTTTAAAACATTAAAGATGCTTGTTTTGAGAACCTGAAGCTATGATTGGTTAAAACACAGGTATATCAACTTCAAAAAAGAAAACAACAACAACAAAGTACCAAAACAAACATATGAAGAACCTATAAAATATATTTCGTGATTAGTTGTCTTTTTTGTTCAATGTCGCGAAGGCTGTCTGTTCCTAATTTAAAAGTGATTAATTGAAGGTTAGGCGGTCAGTCAACACCACCTAATATCTCTTTAACAAGGAAGAGTGGATTTCTCAGTTATATTATATTGCCCCCGACCACTAAAAGGGCGAGCAGGTTCAGTGGCGACATTCGAACACAATTCATGTTTGACTGCATTTATTTGAACAGGCATTTAACTCTCTCGCACGTAAGTGACACTACAGTTGAATTACTGATAAAAATCCGACTTTGATTAACCGGTACTTTTGCTAGACCTACGACCGTATAAGATGAACATAAACCGAGATGATAATCATGAATAAATAAAATAATACATAATCATCGAAAACTGAACCTTGGTAACATCTGTTGACACATAAAGTATGCCTAGTTAGGTTAGGTGGCTAGGCAAATCGACTCTTAATTTGAAAATTGCGGGTTCGAATCTCCGTCAAAACAAATATGCTTGCCAATTCAGCAGTGTGGACGTTATAAGTTTACGGTCAATCCCACTACTCGTTGGTAAAAGAGTAGCCAAAAATAATTTGGCAGTGGGAGGTGATGATAACTATTTTCCCTCTGGCCCGGCATGGCCAAGTGTGTTGAGGCATTCGACTCGTAATCCGAGGGTCGCGGGTTCGAATCCCGGTTACACAAAACATGCTCGCCCTTTCAGCCGTGGGGCGTTATAATGTCACGGTCAATCCCACTAACCGTTGGTAAAAGTGTAGTCCAAAAGTTGGCGGTGGGTGGTGATGACTAACTGCTTTCCCTCTAGTCTTACACTGCTAAATTGTGGACGGCAAGCAAAGATAGCCCTCGAGTAGCTTTGCGCGAAAAACAAGCAAACAAACTGTTTTCCCTTTGGTGTTACACTGCTAAAAAAGGGATGGCTAATGCAGATGAAATTCGTGTAGCTTTGCGCAAAATTCAAAAACAAACAAACATAAATTGCTACTGACACATAGTTATCGAAGTCAGATGAGTGAATTTCTGGCCCCCATGACCATCAAAAGTGAAGCACAATAAAAATGTTGCTTTTACTATTTTCTTGCAACAATGTTGGTTGAAATATTTTGAAAAACATGTGTCGAATTCTATTTGTAAGAAAAAAATTATTATTTCCTTTCTCTTTATGATAATGGGTAATTTTAGGAATAAGTTATGACTTTTACTACAAGTAAATACTTGTAAATCGCAAAATATAAGCTCATGTATGAAACATATGCATCAAATGGGGTTAAAATACAATCAGGTAGGTAAGATAATTCATATAAGAGATAATTGAGACACTATTAATGATAGAATCGTCTAATACTGTATGTGAAATGAAATTGTAAATAAATAATTGTCTCACCAAAGTAATTATAAATATTTACCTTACATTTTGTTGTTGTTTTTTTTTGTTGTAAAAAAGAGCAGTAATTGGTATTGGTTACAAACAGCAGTATTGGTTATAAATCAATAACGAAAGAAATCGTAGAAGCAGTTTCTGAGCTGTATCACAAAATAAACATTCCAGTGTTTTCCAGATGGCGTTAAAACAGTATTTAATTTCGGTATCTCCATAAAGGCACGATTCTATAACTTTAAACCGTTGTGTATAGTAACTTCTGACTTTTCTCCTCAACATCTTGTCTTGTGCAAAAGTATATCTAGGAGAAGGAGAGGCAGATTTTGCTTGTTTGTTTCTCGAATTTCGCGCAAAGCTACATGAGGGTTATCTGCTCTTGTCGTCCTTAATTTAGCAGCGTAAGATAAGAGGGAAGGCAGTTAATCATCACCACCTTACGCCAACTCTTGGGCTTCTCATTTACCAACAAATTATGGGGTTGCCTGTCAGATAATAATGCCCCCAGGGCTGAAAGGACGATCATGTTTGGATGACGAGGATTCGAACCCGCGACTTCC
This sequence comes from Carcinoscorpius rotundicauda, assembly GCA_011833715.1. NCBI lineage: Eukaryota > Metazoa > Arthropoda > Merostomata > Xiphosura > Limulidae > Carcinoscorpius > Carcinoscorpius rotundicauda. The sequence goes on along the minus strand of CM022396.1, from coordinate 41,908,311 downwards.
AGATTACGAGGTAAGCGCTCTAACCTCGTGGTCATGCTGGACCTAGTTAAATTTTTTTCATAACCAAAAGAGTACGTTTTGTTATTTGTTATTTTTTGAATTTAGCGCAAAGCTACTCGAGGGCTGTCTGCGTTAGCCGTCCCTAATTTAGCAGTGTAAGACTAGAGAGAAGGGAGCTAGTCATCAGCACCCACCGCCAACTCTTGGGCTACTCTTTTACCAACGAATAGTCGGATTGACCGTCACATTATAACGCCCCCACGGCTGTAAGGGCGAGCATGTTTAGTGCGATTGGGATTCGAACTCACGACCCTCGGATTACGAGTCGAACGCCTAAGCACATTTGTCCATGCCGGGCCTAGTACTTCTTGTAAGGAGGTATATTCAAAACGGTACTCTCGTTTATAAATAAGGATAGTTCACCACAAAAATTTTAAATGGAACAGTTGAAGCATATAAAGATGCGCATATGATGTGGAAACAATTTGGATAACGAAGATGTATCCTTTGTATTTATTCTGTAGTTACAAGTCACTTCCTTGGAAATGAATTTCAGATTATTCAATTGATGAACAACTGATGTTACTCAGAAATTTTAATTGTTGTTTTTTTCTTTAGGTTTAAATTAGAGAAGGAATGTACAACAACCAGAAACCCTGATGAAACTCTGCTCTTTTATTCGTCTTCTTGTTTTCTTCGTGTGTTTCGAAATGCTACTAGGTTGTAACTTTTTTCTTCTATTTTACATAATGGGTTAAGTGCATACTATTTAAATTTATCGTTATCGTCACTTTAGCCATTTTTACACTTTTTGACAATTATCAAACTTCTTTAACAAATTCAGTGGTTGTTATTAGTTGAATATTCTTCTTTGTGAAGGATCATGCCTTTCCAACCGAAATTTGATTTGAAAAGTCATTGTGAATGCGGTTACTATACTAGGGTATAGTGTTATTTCATGTGGCATTTGCGTTCCAGATTTGTCACCACAATGCTTTAACGATAATAAAAACACACTATATTAGAATTTGCTCAGTTACGTAATAAATTGCGTTTATTTCAAAACATAAGGTTGAAATTATTTGCTTTGTCATTGCTTAGAGAATAAGAATGTGTTTTTTCTTTGAATAGGAAAATGTTAATTAGCTCAAAACAAACCAAAAACGATCAAAAATCTATGAAAAAAGAAGAAAACAATAAGCAACATGATTTTTTATTGATCGGAAAAAATTACATTTATGAATGAACGACAAGAGAAGAGAATGGAATGCGGTTGTTAGAACAACAGAATTGGAGTAAAAATAAAGAGGAAAGGAAAACATGCAGAAAACAAATATACGAGAAGATAATAAAAACCTATAGGTTTACATTGATTGCTCAGAAATAAAAAAATAACAGAGAAATGATGAGGTAGGAAAAACAAACACTGAAATGATATCGACAGAGAAAGTGTACGAAAGCGTGAAACCTCCAAAAAGGAAGAAACGAAATCATGAGTTATAAAGTTAAAAGTAAAGACGGTTATTACCCACTAATGAGGAATGGGGTGAAGAAAGAAGAGGAAATAGAATAACAAGGAGACGTGAGACACAACAAAAATAATTGTACATAATAACACAGAAGGTGGAATGGCGAATAAAAGAAACTGAAAAATGGTTTAAGAAATACGAGTACGAAAGAACGCCATATCAGAATGGAGAGAAGCTGTAACATAATAGCATATGCTAGCGATGTAAACTACTTTTATATTCACGATCTTCTTTAAGATTTTTCCTGTTTTTTTAAATATTTATAGCCTAGAAATTTATGCTATTTTAAAATTCAGAAACTTCAAACAAAATGTTGATAAGTTATAAAAATAGGAAGAGCACAATATCACAAAATAATATAATGTATACACTTGTGAAGCAGAGCTTTTGTAAATATGAGTGAGTGTGCTTCCTCATAAAATGATTAAGTATCAAATTACGTCTATAACTGCCAGGGACAGTAGCCCTCGAGACCATAAAAACAAATAAGAAAACTGAATTTGTATGCACTACAGGGTCATACTTACCAAAACCCAGACATCAAACTATCTTCATATTCAGAGGATCAATACATTCAACGCTAAGTTTCCGAATCTTTATGATATTACATACTTCTCAAAGCAAAGCTTGCAAACTCATATATTAACAAAACATACTCTATATCAACAGTAATTCACAGTGGTTTATGAATTATTTCATTTTCGCAAGATATACAAATGGTTTTTTATCATAATTTTGCACTGGCCTGGTGGTTACAACACTCAAATTGCAATATTCAGGTCGCGAGATTGGAACCTTTCTCCAAAAGCACTTGTCTTTTCAAAGGTGGGGGCATTATACTGTGACGGTAAATGCAACTACTTGTTGGTAGAAAGTAATTAAAGAGTAGGTTGTGAGTGATTTTGACCATCTGCCCCTCACATTTTAGTGTATAACTTTAAAATTAGGAACGGCTAGTGCAGTTATTCCTCAAGTAGCTTTATTTGAAATTTGACAAACAGATAAACAAATGTGGATCATGATTACGGATTACAGAGTTACTAATGACTCGTACATTTTTATTTATAACATTGAATAGGAAAGGTGTCGTCGCTTATCTCTGTGATAAGAATACAGTTAATTAATTATTTTGCGTTGGTTATACAGTATTTTGAATTTTATTTGTAGCATTAATTATCTGCTTTAGTTTTTAGGAAATGTATTTCGTTCTTTGGGTGTTTTTTACATTACTTTTTAGAATAACTATAAATTAAGTAAAGCGATCGTAATGGCATTCATAAAAATATCTAAGTTGTATTAATCGTATTTCATTTATCGCTTATTGTGTGCTGTCAAAGGAAGTATTGCACCATTCAGCCCCACGGTGAATGCTGAGTTTAAAATCCAGGGATCGATTCCTCGCATGAGATAAATCCTTCAGTGTTGCACCTCACACTTGGCTGTTTCTTAACTAGTGTAGTTAAAAGAAATTAAGGTTCGGGTATTGTCAGCTCATTTCTTTTGCAGTAGAGTTGACTTGATTAAACACTAATATCTTTTTTCTTTCACTTAGTTTCTTTTATTATTATTTCATATTTTACAGAAAATAAATTTTATTGTTTACATAACGATAAAAATCGCCATTTTTCTTAATTTTCTCTTCATTAAAGTTATAGGTCTTTTGTACAGTTGTCACAATACCACTTAATCCCACAGTGGAACAGCTGTGGGCTTATGAACTTACAAATCCAAGGATCAATTTCCTGCAATGGACATATAGCAGCTGCCTAACTGTGTAGCTTTCCACTAAAAAACGACGTCTGAATTACAAATCTATTCTCTACAAATTGTTGCTTCTGTATAGGTTTTGGGATAATTATATTATTCATAGGTTGAAGGGACATATTTGTAACAAGAAAGTGAGTCACGTCATAGGATTGTAAGTGACTTATTAATATTTGTTTATTAAACAGATACTCACCTGCAGTTTTCTTTGTAATAAGCCACATTTTCGTATTCTTATATCAGAATTAGTGATAATGGGATTTAAAATACATATCTAAGAATCATCGTAATATTCACTTTCGTGTCGATAAACCTGAGCTACCACAAGATACCCAATTAGCGTAAAATATAATGAAGTATCAATACTTCACCCTAAGTGCATAGATGGGGTTCAAAGTGCAAATGCAACCGTCTTTTACAGAATGCCATTTTACATGGTATTACGTATTTGATGTCAGAGTTTCAACTCTTTGTTTAATGCTACAATGATGATGTAACAGTAATTCATGGTAGAATTAATAAACACTCGAAAAATTCTGCTTCTATGTATTTTAGCGATTCTCAAGTTTATGTATGTTTTTTTTTTGGAATTTCGCACAAAGCTACTCGAGGGCTATCTGTGCTAGCCGTCCCTAATTAAGCAGTGTAAGACTAGAGGGAAGGCAGCTAGTTATCACCACCCACCGCCAACTCTTGGGCTACTCTTTTACCAACGAATAATGGGACTGACCGTCACATTATAACGCCTCACTGCTGGGAGGGCGAGCATGTTTGGCGCGACTCGGGCGCGAACCCGCAACCCTCAGATTACGAAGCGCACGCCTTAACGCGCTAGGCCATGCCAGGCTTCAAGTTTATGTAAGTGCAATATGTAAACTGTACATAACCTAAACTGAAGAATGTGTAAATTGTACAATTGACAAAAGTATATTTATTCTTCACATGAACATCACATTGAACACGGACATGTCTCGAATACAAGTGCTTTTGAAACACATCTGACTTTTTTGTATACAACAGAAAATAGCATCTCAATATAAATCTGCCACATTTTGTATAGAAACAGCAGTTAAATTTAGAATTATAGTCAACATTACTTCTTTTCATTTCAAAAGTATGGAGGTAATAATCTTAACTTTATGTACCAAATAACAAACAATCTGACGTACAGTACTATGAAAGATAAGTTTATTAAGTGTAAACGGAAGTGAAACATATATTGATATTTGACAGTATTAAACAAAATAAACTTACACTATTTAAATCGTTCCATGTATTTTAATAGTCATAGTTGTGAAAAATATATGAGGTAAATAGACTAGGAAGCATTATCTAATCTGAGAAAATCAAGTGAAATATTATACAAATGAACAAGACGGTTCTTAATTAAAAACAGTGAAAGAAAGTATTGAATATGATATGTTAGTAGCTGATCCATGACCTTGTATGGCATTTTATAAAGGAAATAATGAGTGTTAGGAACGTTACGATTTTGTTTCTAAAAAATATTTTTCTGATGAGCGGTTTAATCATGTTAGCAAAAGACAAAAGAACTGTCTTTATAAGAAAGGTATAAATATTTTCAGAAAATATCACTAGTAACATAAAGTGAAAACAACTCTGAACGATCGATCTGATATAAGTCTGATATGTCACCTGTTATTAATGAAAAATAATTGAACTGAGTTTCGATTAAGCTCTAACTTCATGGTTGTTTACGAAGTGGTTATTTGAGTTATTTCACTGTTGTTTTGACGTTTGCCTGATCAAAGATGCTTATGGGTAATTCTTAATCACGAGAAGATTATGAACAATTTATATTGTCACTAAGATCTTTTAAAACCAAACTTGCCATTTATTTCTGTTAAATACCGTAACAATTTTGTAAGACAAAGTAGAAAAATATCTGAACGTGAGAGAAGAAGTTATGTAGAGTTTGGCGGATATAGTGTAGTTCTGCTAAATTACAACGTTTTACGATATGAAAATCTATATAATTAGCGACGAAATACAAATTCTAAATTTCCACAGGAATATAAAATAATCGAATTGTGTGGTGTCCAAAAGTGTTATTAAAAGTCCTGTTAATTTAAAACACTTGGTGAACATACATTAAAACTGCAGGATCGGACCTTGAAACAAAATATATCTGTTTCTTTTAAACGTTTTTGATAAGAAAGTATCTTATCATACCTCCTCAGTGGTTCTAACGTTCTACATAATATGCAGACTATGTGTTGAATAGTTTATTTGTATTTTTGTTTCTGTGGCATAATTATATACATTAATTTAGAGAAAACAGGCCGGGACAATTAGAATACCAAGCAGAGTAAAGAACCGTTTTCCCGTACTTTTGATTTAAGGAAATATTACGTTTATATCGAAAAAGAAAACACGTAACAACACAACAGCCACAGTAAAAGAAAATGATGGATATTACTAACCATCAAGCAATCAATAGTTTTAATCTATATTGTTAACCCTGTTAAGCTTCAGTAACAGTGAAGGTAGTCCCGCAATCGAAACAAATTACTGGTTCCTATAATATAAAAATATTCTGACACTGAACTTATATGCCGTTAAAGGTAACCAGGTGGTGTAACACAGAGTTTTCACTGTTGGAACATAGATGTTCACACTCACACCTCTAGAAACCGGATTTTGATACCCATGTAGGGTAGAGCAGACAGCCAATTGTGCGGCTTTGTACTTAATTCCAAACAAACAAATAAGCAACATACATATAGAAAGTAACCAACTGTGCGAGAAAAACTAAGCTGAAAGCTCACTAGATTTGAAACAATTTGTGTGTGTATATGTCGAAGTTAATTTTTTTATCTAAACATCTTGTGTTTTGTTACTGCAATACTTTCTGCTACAGGCAAGTATATGAAACGGCTATTTGTTTCGTACCCTTTTACACGGTATGTCTGCGGACTCACAACGCTAGAAACCAAGTTTCGATACCCATGGTTTTAGAGCAGAGATAGTTCACTGTATAGCTTTGTGCTTAAATAGAAACCAACAAATAAACCCCTGAGGTGTTTGTTGATACCCCTTATAACTGAGTTATTACATATCGTTACTCTGCAGAATATCAAGTTTTTTTAAACATATTAATTTATGAAGCTGTTTTTAGAACTAACAGGATTTAAACGAAGAGGAAAACAAACATAAAATATCAAGTTGTTTGGGCGTTGACGTGACACTGTGTGTGTATGTTAAAAACATGAAAAAGTTAAAAACTACATACGGTCTTGTTAAATCACATTAGATTTGTTAGGGTTACAAAATCTACACAAACACGACTGTGCCACGGGAAAAAATAAAAAGATATAAAGTCAACATCTTGATATATGTTGCAGCACATCAAAATCGGCACGATCTTTGGGATACAAGGAACAATAAAGACGAAATCTGGAGCAGGTCCAGGTAGTTACGGGAAGTTTTATGGACCGTGAAATAACCATAAGCAATCCGTACGCTAATTTGTATTTTGAAATTGTCTAATAAAGACCACAAACCAGAAAATATGTTCTCTGTGCAAGTCTATCTTTCTTATGCTCTGCTACTTTTAGATAAAAAATGTTATCACCACTGGTACGAAAGCAACTTTCTTACGGTAATGTTCATAAATATTTTTGTGCATGTAGGAAACTTTTATTGGGTCGTTTTTCTTGCACTTTGACTTGGGATAGTAACAAAATAAATTCGAAAAACACTGTAAAATAATAAATTAAGAAATTAAAAAAAATATTCTGTAGAATTTATTTGTAATGCTACTTTAATTTATAGTGAACTTTACAATCGTTTATTCAGGCTGTAATGGATTTTAACAGCAAATCAAGCGTCAATTTTTTGAAATTTCAAACAGAAAAAAAAAGTATTTATATTTCCCTGTACATCTTCACTGGTGATACTAGAAAATAGTATTCTTAACAAACTACTTTATACTAAAAAACTAACTTTTCTAGTAGGCACAGTACAGTTACAACTGTTTAGTATTGTTATTTAAATAAGTTTTTAAAGTATAGAAATATGTAAGAGAATATGATGAAAATAAAATAAAATGTAATTATTGTTTCTCGCACACTTTTCAATGTAAAAGAAGCTTATTAAATATTATCGTCCATTTGTTTCTTATAAGCAGCGTGTTATTTGTTTACAAATACAACTACTTTAAGCTAATTGTTACATTTTTTATGTGGACTGAACGCAACAGAAAGACACAGATAACAGCTTATATAATTTATTACAATAAACTATTATATATGTGACAGATATAAAATAAATTATATAATAACAATGACAGATGTTCAGTTTCAACCTTCAAAATTAATTACAATACAAAATGGTACTGGCCTGTGTCCAATATAATGATCCAGAATGAAAGTCCAAAGGTCCAGATCAGAAATCCAAAATTCCAGTCTAGGGTGTGAATTTGGTCCCACGAAGAAATTCCGAAGTTTAAAAGGAGAAGTCGAGAAACAATTCACAGTTCAATAAATTTGACGAAGTTCTTTTCTGATGTTTTTGATGAATGTCTCAGATTTGTCGTTTTCCAACATTTCCGGTCTTCCCTAAACAGTCCTGTACGTGTTGACCTTCAGTATAACCAGTAATTCGAATGAATCGTAAAGATTGACGAAATAAAATCACAACTTTTGTAGATCTAGCTCCAGTCACAAATGCAAGTTGAATAAACACACAGCAAACGTTGAAAAATTCTCAAACGAGGACAACATCTCTTGAATCGAATGAAAACGAATGACTGTCTGACTCTCCTCGCATCGCCGTCTGTTTATATACTAGTAGGCCTACTGTATTCTCGAACAATCGCGTAACTTCCACAGAATCTGGATTCGTCTCGTACAGACACCAGGCCAAAATACATTCTATTTATAGACAAATGATCGATTTACCTAATTCTAGAAATTTCTACATGAATAACAACATATTTTATTGATTTGAACTTCGAAACAATAATATAAGCAACAACAAAAAATAAAAAAAATTTCGACCGATAGATACGGAAATCCAACCACAACACGACATGGCATTTCAAGCGCTTTATACATAACACTAATACATGAAAAACAAAACACAGAAAAGTCTAATATAAAATACAAGGACTGATAATAGAGAGTAGTGAAATCTCCACTGTAGTATTATAGAACTGGAATCAGTAACATTTTAAAAAAACAGAACACTCCTGTTCCGCAATCCATCCCAATATCTGACAGAAAGTAGATACGTTTTCCTTCTTGGTTCTTAACTAAGGATTAAAAACAATGTTTGAACTTATATCTACTCTGTGTGTTTTCTTGATATTTAGGGATTCAACTTGAAAATATTTGATTAAATTTCAAGTTGCAGTATTGTCTATAGTGAGTCGTTATCTATTTGTTTTCTGTATATACATTTAACTGTAATTTGAATTTTATTTTAAAGTTCAGTAATTAACGATACTTGACTGTGAATCTGAGGGCTCATGGTTTTCGTTTTGTTGAAATAAAATCGTGCTTCGTATTCTGTGGCTGTGAATGTGCTGTGAAAGTGATGGTAAAGCCTCATTATTCAATCAGGCTAGAGTAGTCCGAGTTTTTGCGTTTGGCAGTTCCTTACCCTAATTCAAATTTAGGTACCGAAAATACCTCTCGTGCAGCTTCATGTAAAATTCTGAAATAGACAATAAAAAATTTGGTTACACTAAAAAACCCTCGCACAAACTATTATACACACACACACAGTCGTTTTTTGGCGTATTTTTTCCTGAAACAATCTAAACGTTTAGACTCAGTTTTCAACCAAACTTCGAATTGCTATTTACTTTATCAAACAGCGCTTCCCTTTCTTCAAAATTTTACTGGTGACAAAGAAATGCTTAAAAATTATCTCTTAAGCTCATCAAAAATTATGAGGCTAAAAACAGGTATGTAAAGAATATTGCTAAAAACAAGAAAGTAGTATAAATAGCTCGAAAAAAGTCCCGAGGTCCTACGTGAGCTAAAAACTATGAGTATTGAAATTAACTGGCATCGAATTTTAGATCCTTTGGGAATTTATCACTTATTTCAGTTCGAAATAAATACTAGATTAAAATTAAAACATTACTATATTAGAATATATTTTTATAATGGACCCTTCATAAATATTTACATAGCGAAGTGTTTTTGAAAGCTGAGAAAAGAATGAGATAGCTCCAAGAAACTATTTTTCGTTTAGGCCTGGCATGGCCTAGCGCGTTGAGGCGTGCGCTTCACAATTTGAGGGTTGCGAACATGTTTGGTGCGACGGCGATTCAAACCCACAACCCTCAGATTACTAATCGAACGCCTTAACCCATCTGGCCATGTTGGGCCTAAAGTTGAATCTTATAATATTATAAAGGGCAGATTTGAAACTAACATGTTTAAGTTATTAAATGGAAAAAAGTGATTAGGTAATGAAGATAAACTCCTTTGAAGTAAAAATGTATTCTCAAAACTGTTAACCTGAAGATGACCTAAGAATGTCGAAACGTTGTTCTGTATTTTATTTTAATTAAAGTTTTAATACCCGTACTAGCCGTTTTGAGAGTACAAAGAAATAACTACGTTGTGAAAATATCTTTAAGAGCTGGTGTTGACAAACAAGGACTTTTCAACTAACCTAACTGTACATATATATATATATATTTCACCTCTTCAGTTAAGTTACATAATTCTAAACTATTGATGTCTAACGCGGAGAGTGCATCATAAAATAATTTGTAAACCATTTTAATCGGAGAAATGATCGAGTTGTTAAAATTAAGTTTCAAAAGAGAGACGGCGCTACGTGTTTCCATGTTTGTGTACATTTATTTAGATCGTTATTGGAAGAAGAAAAGCTTGGTGAAGGTCTTATATGTATACGAGCTGTTGTTTTGAATTGCAAATAACTCTCATTTTCCACAATAGCCTTAGGAAAAAAGACCAAAACTAATGATGTGCTTGAAAATAAGTTCCATTTACGAGAGTATACAAAATAACAACTTTTTTATAAATAAAGAACGAAAATGGAAAAATAAAATAAAATTTATATAGTTTTAAAATTGTATTTTTGAAATGATCCACTTTCGAAATGAAAGAAATTCGTGCGTACTTGACGTTTGACTGATAGACATGGTATCGCTACTTCTATTTCTTCTTTATAATTTACTAACAGTTTAGTGATGGAGGCCTGATTGCTTCTTAACATTCGTGTTAAAAAACAATATAATGTGTATTGTACATACATCAGAAACTCCCAATTATCTTTTACTTTGAAGAAGTAATTATTTTTATTTATTTACGAATTATGAAACTGTAATAAAACTAGTATTGTTAATATACCTCTGCCTAGAGTGGTGACTACAACGAAAAATACGCTGAACTCTTATGTTAATGTTATAACTCTTTATGAAGTCAACCCATGCGTTCTCGTATAAGGATCGTCAAAACTACACAAATTTTTAGTTATAAATAATACGTAAATATTGGTTTGTTTGTTTTTGTTTTTGGAATTTCGCACAAAGCTACTCGAGGGCTATCTGTGCTAGCCGTCCCTAATTTAGAAGTGTAAGACTAGAGGGAAGGCAGCTAGTCATCACCACCCACCGCCAACTATTGGGCTACTCTTTTACTAACGAATAGTGGGATTGACCGTCACATTATACACCCCCACGGCTGGGAGGGTGAGCATGTTTAGCGCGACGCGGGCGCGAACCCGCGACCCTCGGATTACGAGTGCACGCCTTAACGCGCTCGGCCATGCCAGGCCGTAAATATTGGTTAGAGTATTTTCTGCCCAAAATAATATCTGACTTTCTTTAGGAAATCATCTTTCGTAACGCACTATATAAAAAGAGAGTAACTACTATACAATGTAGCTTAACACTTCCTAAACTAAAACTTTGTAAGACGTAACTCACTGTACAAAGATAAATATGTATATACAGATTTTTTTCCCCCCAAGCTAAAAGATTTGTAAAGAACGATCATAAATTATATTCATATATTTTGTAAATATAAATTTTTATTATCTAAACTGTAACTGAAGCAAAAATTATTGTGTTTGAGCTGGAAACACACGTCTGTGGTTAAGTATTTCCCTTAAAACACGCTGAGATCCAACTGTGGTGAAGATCGGTGTTCCTTTCCATTTTACTGAAGTATATCCGTTCCAGAACAGTTTCTTGCAAGGCTTTAAAGATGTTTTAATTATCAACGGTTTCACGTTTAATAACATATTCTACTTAGATTACCAAGTTATTCAGAGATGCCTTAAATTAATAAAAAAACTGCCCACTAACTCAGATGGTTGTACTTATATACCAAACAGTCGCGAATATTATTTTATATAGATAGCATTACGTTTTTCCTTTGTAATTATATATTTACTTAGTGATTTATTGGGGAATCCTATTGGCTTTTAAGCAACTGTGATGATTTAAGTTTTTTTATTGTCTCGCTTGGGACCACAAACAATTTTTACGCTTTTAGTAGATTGTTTTATTCGTCGTATCAATCACTTTTTACATTTATCCAAAACCTAAAGCCCATTAGTCGAAAATAACTTAAGAAATAGTCCTGGTAATCTTTGGAAGTTCTGAGTTTTTGTAATGAAGAGAAAGAGGCTGGTTTGATTTCTTCGATTTCCGTTTCTTCAGCAGCTAAGTGTATTTTAATATTAACGAAACTTACACGCCAGTGTTGCTCTTTTCTCTTTCAAACAGTCGTAAATATCTTTGCACAATTTCAATATTGTTGGTGCTAAAATTATCATTCACTTTACAACAGTGCGGATATGCAGTTGATCTATTATTTTTAACAACTATGTTTTATGCAACAAAACACACGCGTTGAAGTAATTTTCATTCATATACACATACATGTATGTATACCCACAACTTGTGGATACAAATAAGAAAACACTAACATCCTTAAGCTATTCTGTTTTCTTTCTCTTTTTTAAACTGGGATTCATAAAAAACAACATTAAATTAGGAAGGAGACATATTTTGTTTGAGATTATTAAATATTACGAAAACAAACTGCTTTTCTATAGTAGCAGAAGAAGGCATAACTAAAGTAAAAGTTTAATTCAAAAGAAAAACGATAAGGAAATAGAAAAGGAAAAGTATATTTGATGAGCTTTAATTAATTTGTTTTAATGTATTTGACTGATATAATGATCGTATATTATGCCTGTACATTTTTAAATGTATGTATCTAATTCAAGTTATTTATGTTTAGTTAAAAAGTAGTATTTGAATGCTTTTATTACAGGTTATTTGTAAAATTACATACTAAAGAGAGACTTTTGAAGCCAGTAGCAGAAAATAATAAATAAATTCACGGGACTCTCAGAAGAAAATAACAAAAGAAAAAGGAAACTTTTGTTTTTGAAAGGCCTGGCATGGCCAAGCGCGTAAGGCGTGCGACTCGTAATCTGAGAGTCGCGGGTTCGCGCCCGCGTCGCGCTTAATATACTCGCCCTCTCAGCCGTGGGGGCGTATAATGTTACAGTCAATCCCACTATTCGTTGGTAAAAGAGTAGCCCAAGAGTTGGTGGTGGGTGGTGATGACTAGCTGCCTTCCCTCTAGTCTTACACTGCTAAATTAGGGACGGCTAGCACAGATAGACCTCGAGTAGCTTTGTGTGAAATTCCAAAATAAACAAACAAAAACAAACTGTTTTTTTGAATTTCGCGCAAAGTTACACGAGGGCTATATGAGCTAGTCGTCTCTAATTTTGCAATGTAAGAGTAAAGGGAAGGAAGCTTCTCATCACCACCCACAGCCAACTCTTGGGCTACTTTTTTTACCAAAGAATATTTGGATTGATTGTTACATAACGCCACCATGACTGAAAGAGCGGGTATATTTGGTGTGAAGGGAATTCGAACCCGTGACCTTCAAGTTACGAGTCGAGTGTCCTAACCGGGCCAAAGAGTAAGTAAAACAAAAGGGAAAAGTTTAAAAATTGCAGTGTTTTGGTGTATGAAAATGTATGTAATACTTTGTTATTACTCAGAAAACAAGCCGAAATAAAAAACGCTACATCATCTGAAAAGATCTCGGCCGTACAAGCTGTAATGTGAGATTATAAATTATACCTTAAGTGTTGGAGGTGATTGAGGAGGAAGGACCTACATTGCTGTGGGGATACACCGTCTATCAGTTTTAACCTTCATAAGCCAGTCTCACATGAGAAATAAAGAGTAACATTAGATATAGAAATTAAGAGAGCTAGATGTGGGTGCTCAAGCCCACAACGTCCGACATTTATATCACCCTTTACTGTCTGCAAACTTTTATGGAAAGATGACTGGTCTCCCAAGTAAAGAATTAATTTAAATAAAGAATAAAAAATAAAAATAAGAAAAGGAAGTAAAGTACTATCATTTGAAGGTAAGTCAGATGAAAACTTACCTCTTGATGTTAGCATTTCAGCCTCCGGTATGGTAGAAAGGCACTAACTGACAGCACAGCAAGCGAGCTTTACCAGCATGAAGCGTCCCATCCAGATATTTCTAAAGTTTATTTCAACGTACTGTACAACATTCATGAACTCAAGCGTATATTGAAGGAATATCACTTGAAGTACAAGTTCACAGCGGCATGTCTGCGAAGTTACGACGCTAGGGCGAGGGTTTCGATATCCCTGGTTGGCAGAGTACAGATAACCCATCGTGTAGTTTTTTGCTTAATTACAAACAAAGCTCTTAACATCGAAATAAAAATACTACAAATCTCTTGTATACATTAGCTTTGAAAGTTGATAAGTCAACTTATTTAAGAAAATTAATGGAGTTATATGTTTTCACTCTGTCATCAAAATTCGTATTTATAATACTTTACATTAAGGTCTGATTAGGCGTGCCAGAAACTTTAAGGACATCAAAGAAAACAGAAAACTTATTTATTTCTAAATATATATATATATATATACCAGAGCCTGAGATTACGAACCAATGAAACGTTCAATATCAACAAAAATTTTCTCCTGAGAAGTAAAGTCGTCTGAATTTGTTTTAAACGTCATTGGATTAGTTTGTGTTCAGTATAGCGTTATGTTGTATACCATATGTTATCGTATTAGAGCAGAAATATAAAAATAACAGCACCTTTAAACTGCCTTGAACTTCATAGGGAAGTAAAAAAAACGTCAATTGCTGAAGAAGAAATATAGGAATGTGTACAGTTAGTAGATCAGTATATAGTAAAACAGTAAAGGCTGAAAACTAATGACACTAAATAGAATATCTAAGGTATTTAAAATACCTTAGTTTGAAGAAAGTCATTGTTCTAAATTATCTTAGAAATTATTTTCGTATATATTATAATATAGCATAAAATGTTTTGGATTTTGTATATTCTCAAGAACATTGAATTTTTTCTTTGTCCATAATATTTAAGTTATTATCATAAAACCCTGAATTTTTCAGTTGTACGTTCCACCAGATGCATACACTGATTAAACATTCTAAAAACATTTGTATAAAACATCCTTTGCCTGCACATTCAATATTATTTGATCTGATTAACTGATTTCTATAAATGCAAAAATCTAGTCGTAACTGATCACATACGATTATACTAATCGCGGGATTTTCTGTTTGTTTCTTCTTTGAAACGTGTCCAAACTTCGTTGAATTTTCATGGACAAAAGAAAGTTAAACCATTTAAGTTGGGTATTCGCTTGTGTCACTTTTAACATTTCTAGTAATTTTTGAACGTGACTTTGCTCAAGATTGTATCTCAGAAATTTCTCCTGGAAAATATATGAGTGAAAGTGGGATTACTCGAATTTAATATTCCGTTATTTCATCGTCAAAACATAACTCGCGATATTACGTTTTCTGAACTGCACTATTATGTAGTAAGAAACCTAACCGAATTCCTAATGTAAGATAAAGTTACATGTAATATTCAAGTAGTAGCAAAAGTGTGACCTTAGGACATCAGACTTAAATGTCTCGGAGTTCTTGAAGAAACACAGAAGTTCGCTCATTTATGCAGCTTATAAACAGATTCTAGTTTTGATTTATTTTCTCTAAAACAAAAACATCCACTGTTAAAAACTATTAATCACGAGCTACTTGAAAAAAAACAACAACACATGTGGTTCACATGATAAAAGTTATTACATTTCC
This sequence comes from Carcinoscorpius rotundicauda, assembly GCA_011833715.1. Classification (NCBI taxonomy): domain Eukaryota; kingdom Metazoa; phylum Arthropoda; class Merostomata; order Xiphosura; family Limulidae; genus Carcinoscorpius; species Carcinoscorpius rotundicauda. The sequence goes on along the minus strand of CM022396.1, from coordinate 41,892,858 downwards.
TCTCATCCAGATCAAGATCGTTTACTTAAAGGATTTTGCGATCTCTAGAATGATAAATTTTAGCTTTTTTTTAAATAAGAGAACCATAAAATAGAAAAGGTAACGACACACGTGTTTGAGACACCCAATTTTTGGGACTATCGTTAAAGCTAGTAGTTGAATGTTATATCTATGCATAAATTCTGGTTGGTTCGAGTATTTTATTTCGTCTCTTTACTTCTTGGGACACTTGGTTAAAAATATGAATTTTACAAACTCACAGAGTTTTGCAATCCCAACGATATAAAACAAATTGCTACAGGTTAGTAAGGAAAATCAATGACATGGATGTGAAATATTTCTTAACTATGTAAGTATCACATTTTAAAACTGTATTCAAAGAGGCAGTTTCATATAAACGATTATTTAGTTTGTTTTCAATTTCGCACAAAGCTACACGAGGTCTATCTGCACTAGCCGTCCTTAATTTAGAAGTATATAATTAGAGGGAAAGCAGCTGGGATTCACTGTCACATTATAATGCCCCGACGGCTGAAAGGGCGAGCATGTTTGGTGTGACAGGAATTCGAACCCGCGACCCTCAGATTACGAGTCAGGTGCCTTAACCACCTGGCCATGCCGAGTCTACACTCGTGAGCACCTAATGCGTCACGTAACGTTTGTTTGTTTTTGAATTATGCACAAAGCTACATGAGGGCTATCTGAGCTAGCTGTTCTTTATTTAGCAGTGAAAGACTAGAAGGAAGGCAGTTAGTCATCACTACCCACCGCCAACGAATAGTGGGATTGGCCGTAGAAATATAATGCCCCCACGGTTGAAAGGGCGAGCATGTTTAGTGCAACCAGGATTCGAACCCGCGACCCTCAGATTACGAGTCGAGTGCCTTAATCACCTAGCCATGCTGGGCCCGTGGTTGTTGGACTTCAGGTCAAATTCAGGTTTTATATTAGTCAGAGGGGGTTTTAGAAGCATCAAAATTTAAAGCTTTACGCCCGTCTCAGTTTATATAAGTGAAGTCCGATGGTTTAATCTTTAAATTATATATTCGTTTAAGACCTTGTCTCGTTTGTTCCCATGGTATTTATCGTTCTAAATTTGGCACATCAGACATCAGAACTAACACATATTTAAAGGCAAATAATACAAAACCTGACAACTGTTTTATTTTAGGTGTATGTGTGTACGTATATATTATTATTTTCTGGTCAAAATAGAATAGATCAGAACTATGCATAGCGATTAATATAGCTGATTTAATATTTTGACTCGACTAAGAGTATATAAAGTTTCAGGAAGAAAAACATATGATGGCTTGCATATACTCAAATTGACTATTAGGGTTTTATATATATTTTTTAATAATTGTGTGTTTTTTTCTTAGAGCAAAGCCACGTCTGGCTTTCTGCTGAGCCTACCGAGTGGAATCAAACCCCTGTTTTTAGCGTTATAAATCCGTAGGCTCACAACTGTACTAGAGCGGGCCTTAAATAATTGAATAAATAACTTTCTTATTAATGGAATAAAAAGAAAATGTTTAGTACTAGTTATTTTCGTCAACCAGTATAATTCGTTTTAACTTGGCTCAGTAAGGCTAGGTGGATAGGGCGCTCGACTCGTAATCTGAGAGTCACGGATTCGAATCCTCGTCACACAAAACACACTCGTCCTTTTACCTGTGAGATCGTTATAACGTGACGGTCAATCCCACTATTCCTTGGTAAAAGAGTAGCCTAAGAGTTGGTGGCGGGTGGTGATGATTAGCTGCCTTCATTTTAGTCTAACACTGTTAAATTAGGGACGGGTAGCGCAGATATCCCTCAAGTAGTTTTGCGTAAAATAAAAAAAAAATTAATTATGATATGTATCTGTAGTGCCATATTTACAAAACTATATCTTCATTCATTATAAAATATTTATTTGCTTATCCAAACATGTGCGTTACCGCTTGAAACTTACAAGGTAATCATAGAGTAATATGCTAGATATAAAGACAATAAAATATTGTGTAAGTAAAACTGCTAAATTTCTTTCTTTTGATGTCAAGACAAACGTAAACTGACATGTTCTAAGTATAAAAAGACACGTCACACAAAAAAGATGCAACTGGTATGTCTATGTATCAAGTTCAATTTGAACACGGTTAAAGTTCTAATCTCAAGAATATTGCATCATCAACAACAAGGAGAGCTATAACAAACTAGAAATGAATTAAAGTTATTTTCTTATTTGAACTGAATCATAAATGTTTTCGAAAAAAATTCTATTAAACGTTTTATTTTAACTTTGTATATTATAACCTTAACAATACGCTCAACTGTGCTCCCTTACTACCTAGTGTTCTTCATACTGTTTTGTGATATTTACGACTTAATCGATTTTTACACTTGATGACTTTAACTCTGAGATAATACGTGATCTACGACTTGCAGTAGAGAGAACAGAAACAAAACTGGCTAGCTAATTTACTGATACTATTTCTTGTCATACAATAAAAAATATTATAATAGAGTCAGATAGTTCTCTTATCTTTAAATAAAAGAAAAACAAATGCCAAAGAAGTAGAGAATGCTACTTGTAATCTTGTTACAGAGATGATAATTTATTGTTTGAACACAAACCTAAACCTGAGCTATTTGCAATGTACCTCCCTCACGGGTATCGAACCCCAATTTTTAGTATTATAAGTTCAAACATAACGCTGATGACTCGGCGTTAAGTTTGAAATTATTCGGGCCGTGTAGGTGGCATACTTTACTCTTGTTTTATAAGTTATTGGAAATGAATTAGGATGAAATACGTGTCCTCTCTACGATACAATAAAAACAATTATGTAACTCATACGCTATAAGAAAATCCGTTTTAGTCCAGAAGGTGGTATCTAATATTTGTCAAATTGTGAAGCTTTTGTACAGCAGTGATATTCCGTGCAAGATGATAAAAACAAAAGTTGATACTTCAGTAATAGTGAGGATATTCTATGGAACATTATATGTAAATTCACGTTCTAAGAAACGTTTAAGAATTAATAACTATATATTCGTTATACTCTTACGTTCATAGAAATATACATAAGATTGTATTTAGCGTATGCTCTTAGCATTCAATTAACTCGTGACGATAAACTTTGCTTAATATGTGATTCAAAAAAGTGTATTTCTCAAAAATTTAAGAAAATAACTTTAACATCTAAGAACTAGAGATTTAAACATCATGAGTTGATTTGCTTTTGAATTCCGCGCAAAGCTACACGAAGGCTACCTGTGCTAGACACCCCTAAACTAGCAGTGTAAGACAAGAGGGAAGGCAGATTGTCATCACCACCCACCGCCCACTCTTGGGCTACTCTTTTAGCAACAACTAATGGGATTGACCGTCACATTATAATGCACCCACGGCTGAAAAGGCGAGCATGTTAGGTATGACGTGGATTCGAAACCCCGCCCTTCATATTACGAGTCGAACGCCTGAACTCACCTGACCAACATGAATTGATGTTAGGGTACTTGTGTTTATTGTGACGCTGATCACCTTCATATATTATTTTTCTCATACTGTTTGTATTAAAAGAACCTTCATTGCGTATAATAACTTTAGCTTTTTTAACGTCTAATACTGTCTTGAAAACTTTTAAAAAAAGAAATACATGTAGCTTGTATTTTTCTTTGTCTACGGAATATTTTCTGCCCTCTTACTATTTCTAAAAGTAACTAAAATTAATGAATGAAGTTAAAGGAGCGTGGTATCATACATTCATAACTGCGGTCGAATTATTCGTTACTTTAATTCAAAATGTCCTTTAACGGCCTGGCCTGGCATGGCCAGGTGGGTTAAAACATTCGACTCGTAATCTTAGGGTGGCGGGTTCGAATCCTGGTCGCACCAAACATGCCGTGGGGGAGAGATATTGTGACGGTCAATCCCACTATTCGTTGGTAAAAGAGTAGTCCAAGAGTTGGTGGCGGGTGGTGATAACTAGTTGCTTTCTCGTAGCTTTGTGCGAAATATAAAAAAAATAAAATGTTCTTTAGTTTACAATAAACGTAATATTTGGTAATTAAAAATAACATAAAAACACAATTTTTACTTCCGTTTAAAATTATTTAAAACAATATCGGTTTAGCGTAAAAGGTTTCAAGACAGTTTAAAATTAGACGAAGTTAAGAAGTGTTAGATAACGAACTAATCGCTTTGATTGTGACAAACTAATTTATCTTATTAACTGGGCTATATATAAACATTTATATAGCTTATGAAAGGATTTCAGAAGCCGTTTTATGATTTCTTGACACGGGTTTCTTTGTTGCATTATTCTAGGCTGTTTGAAATAAAAGTGTGCACATGTTTGGCTCCAGTTAATTAATCTGATTCCATGAAGGATTTAAGAAACCGACCTATACGTGGCTGACAATAGCACCAGTTTTCAGTCGTAATATCTTGTTTCCTATGAAGTAGAATAACGGTTGATTATTAAGAGCAAAGCTATAGAATGGGTTTTCTGCGCTGTACAAGGAATGGGCCTCGATATTTAGTGCTTTTAGCTTTAAAGTTCACTGTCGAATTGCGAATAACAGCATAGTAAAACAGAAGATATTGCGAATAAAACTAAGATGGTTAACGAAACCTTTAAATAAACGTGTATGCAGATATTAAGAATATGATCACTTTAAAATGTATCTGTCAGTTACTGACAGTACGTAATACAATAATTTGTAAGAAGAGCCTCTACATTACATGAACTATTACTGTGATATGTTACAATTTCCTTGTTAATTTCTATAATGCAACTATTTAGATTGTGCTTTACACTATAATAAAACAATAAAGTCCATGATAAATCGCTTTAAATGTAACAAATTTCTATTTTTTTTCATTAAAGGGAAGGGAAATATAAAATCATTTTAGTGAGTAGGTGTGCAAATTTTGTTGAAGTAAGTTCGCTGGCAACCATCACATCACTTCCAATCCTCCTTCGACATACAGTGCATTTTAATAGTATATATCAGAATCAAGCATGCTCATCTTATGTGACTCGACTAATGATTAAAGTATTCTTTGCTTCCTTAAACAATTTTATAAACAGAAAGAATAAAAAAAAACATGCCTCTCGTGTCTTCCTTTGCTCAAGACAAGAACATAATTGTCGTATCGGCTTTAGAATGTTTTCAGTATGTCATTGTTCTAATCGTAAATAATGTGATATACCAACAAATTAATCTATCCGTGATATATATCCAACTCTGATATAATGGCCACTATTTTCAGAAATATTAAATTTACTAACTTGGCTAGTCGGCTTATCGAACAGTGGATCGTTTTTAATAATGTATTGGTATGCCAGACTGTGAATTCTAGGGTTCATGATTTGCTTTACGTTGCCGAAAAAAATGCGCTTTGCACTTTGAGGCAAAGCAACTTTGTTACTTTGTAAAATTGAATATCAAGTCCCACCATTCATTTAGACATTAGGCACTTAAACGTTGTGTATCATTTTATAATTAGAAATGGCTATGTGTAGATATTTCTTGTGTATGAAAATGTTAAACACCCAAACCAACGATTTGTTTGAGTTGCCTCCCATTAACACAGTAGTATACCTGCAGACTTATGCTGCCAAAAACCAGATTTCTGGTGAGCAAAGTACAGACAGCCCTTTGTATGGCGAGCGACAATTGTTTGTTGTTACGTATTTTTTAATGTTTTATATTCTTCGTAGACTAAACGCAACAGAAAAACGCAGATAACAGCTTGTATAATTTATTACACTAAACTATTAACAAATATAACAGATATAACATAAATTATATGATAACATTGTCAGATATTAAGTTACAACATTCGAAATTAATTACAAAACAAAATAAAAATTAGTTTCAAACTTCAAAATTAATCACAATACAAAACGGTACTGGCCTGTATCTAATATAATGATCTAAAATGAAAGTCTCAAATTCCAGTCTAGGGTGTGAATTTGGTCCCACGAAGAGATTCCGAAAGAGTTCACAGTTCAATAAATTCGCCGACTCTCAGCACAAGCAGTAATTCAGATGTATCGTAGAGATTGACGAAATAATATCACAGCTTCAGTAGATCTAACTTCAGACACAAATCCAAGTTGAATAATCACAGCAAACACTTAATCTTTCTCAAATAACTGACTCTCTTCTTTTCTTCGAATAATAACTGATGTCTGAATCTCACACTTGTTCTTCGAATAAAACTAATGACTGAATCTATCTTCTTTTTTCGAATAAAAACTGATGACTGAATCTCTCTCTTTTTCTTCGAATAAAAACTGATGATTGATTCTCTCTCTCGTCACCGTCTTTTATACCGATAGGCCTACTTCTCGAACAATCTTGAAATTTCCGTACAACTCCAGAGCTATCCACGCATATCCGTTCTTGCACGAGACTACACGTCTAGACAGGAAGTCACCAGCACTCATTTACAAACATATGATTGGTCTACTTAATTCAAGAAAATTCTAAAATGTTACCCTAAATGAATAACAAAATATTAGTTTAAACTTCGAAACAATAATATCAATATGGAAAAATGAACAATAGAAATGAAAATTTAAACACAACACGACATGTTGTCGTTTACAAAATATTTACACATATACATAACATTTGTATTTAAACTTTCAAATACCAACCGCTCACACAAGGGAACATTAAATTATGCATTTATCTTGTAAATGTAAACAACATAAAAAATTCCAACTAGAATGTTTATTCCTGCAGATGAAAGTTGACATAAAATGAACCAATATGTTTAATGAAATAACAAATAAAACACCTCTTCACTCAACAGGTGTAACAAAACCACTAAAAAAAAATTCACTATTCAGTAAGTATAATAAAATTCCACCTCATGTTTTTGTCTTGTTTTTTAAGAACAAATCCAGTAAGATTTGAAATAAATGCCATTGGTCAATAATCAAGAACTTAATGAAAAATTAAGCAGATATCTTATCTTTAAAACAAAACAGATCAGTTTTCATAAACACTTTTATTGTATATATTATTCATGATTGCTAATATATATATATATAGAAGTTTTTTTAGAAGCATGGGTATTACGCACCGCCTATGCTTATAGAAAATGTGTATATGTATTTCTTGTTGTTGTTTTTGAATATCAAACATTGTTAGTTATTTGTCATATAAATAACTTTTTAGAAAAATTAAAATTTGCCTGGTTTAGGGGCCTGGCATGGCCAAGCGCGTAAGGCGTGCGACTCGTAATCCGAGGGTCGCGCTAAACATGCTCGCCCTACCAGCCGTGGGGGCGTATAATGTGACAGTCAATCCCACTATTCGTTGGTAAAAGAGTAGCCCAAGAGTTGGCGGTGGGTGGTGATGACAAGTTGACTTATCTCTAGTCTTACACTGCTAAATTAGGGACGGCTAGCACAGATAGCCCTCGAGTAGCTTTGTGCGAAATGCCAAAAAACAAACAAATAAATGTTAAGAAAGTCTGAAAAACTGAACGTTAGTTTGATTGGGTTGGTTCGGTACTTATCTTTCAAGTAGTGAATGGGTCATATAAATCTCCCATTGGTTTCCTTTCTCGCAGTTTAACTTGCAAGAAAATACAACCGTCAGATCAGAACATTAAAGTCAAAAGTCCACTGTATCAGGCAAGCTTGCTGTTGGATAAAGTAGGAAATACAATCAACCGAGCAATATCGCAAATGGCTCGGACCTGAAAGATAGCTATCCTAATCCAATGAAGCCTTATCAGGAAAAAAACAAACATAGAACAGCTATGTGTACAAGTTAGTCCTTTCTAGTAACTTTCCCCACGAGTTCATAGATTGCGGTCTGAATTGCCCATGTGCTCATAAAAAAAAAAGAGTTACCTGCTTGATTTAAAGTGTCAATAAGCTCCCCGCCAGATTGAACTAAGTAACTCCTCAGAATTTCTGAAAATGAAAAGAACTATATTGACTTTTATTTATCGCTGCTTTGGCTTATTAATTTCCCATCGGAATATAAAGCAACTCACGACAGAAACATTTCGATGTAGAGCAACAATGAAATAAACATTTTCGATACGTTTTACTTCTACTATAATTCTTCACCTCTTTACCATCTTCTCTTAGGCGTATTTAGAGATATCTAGTAATACTATTAAAAGAAAAACCACGTATATTCAAAACATTTTATGTTTATTTGTTAAAAATGTAAGCTCAAAATCTGCAGAGTTAAGTTAGCACAGTGGTTGCCCTTGTATCAGAGCTCTGACTTAGAATCCATGTATGGTCACAAAATGTTTCCCTTACTTTAAGTTATGGGTGCGTTATAAGACTGGCAGTGAATCCCTTAGGGAGGGCAGTGGGGGTGATGTTGAACGATTGCCTTCTTTCTTCTTAGCTGTTAAAAATTAGAAATGGGGGAAAAGGCTTTAGTAGTTTTGACATAAATACAAATGACACTAAAATATCTCAAAGGGAAAGACAAAATAATGATTACAAAATCACATATACTTTCTTCGTCAACAACTAGTTGAAACACAGTTAAAAATCAACCACTAGTTAATTTAATTTATGAATTTTGATACTTGAATTATTCATTTCTATTCTAAGTTTGCGGTCTTTGTAATGTTAAGCCAACTGAAGCTAGGTTTTAATGTCTTGGAAGCGGTTAGCTATAAATACAAATAACACTTGATTTTTAGTTGAAGTAGTTGAAGTTTATAGCAGGAACATAAAACGGAATTGGTACAGAGTTGTAGGTTTTAACATGAGTCTCGTTCAGCCAATCGTAAGCAGATTTTTTTTAACGAACAAACTTTGTTTTACTTGTTGAAGTTAAGCACAAAACTACACGATGGGCTACATGCGCACTGCCTACCACGGATATTGAAAACCGGTTTCTAGCACTGTAAGTACGCAAACATACCACTGTACCACAGAGGACTATAATACAAACATACCACTGTACCACAGAGGACTAAAGATAAATATTAAAACATTTTTTTTCTCATTAAAACGTTTTACGCTTGTTCTCTCACTATATACGACAATCTTGATAAATAAGGAGAAGTTTCAGACTGGCAATTTTTTTAAAGAATTTACCAAGCTGGTAAGTTTGATATATTTTTGTTTGAATAATTATTCATACAATGTACGTTAAAACAGTGTCTTATTCATGGGCTAACATATTTCAAATATTTGTACAAATCCATGTTGTAACTTTACTAAAAAAAACGACCAAATAACAATATTATCAACATTTTGAAATGAAAATAGAATATCTTATTCTAACTGTCAAAGCTAAATTACACGAATTTAACTATACACAAATGTTGTTGTTGTTGTTTTTTTCAATTTTGCAGAAAGCTACACGAGATCTATCTGCACTAGCCGTCCCTAATTTAACAATGTAAGAGTAGAGGGAAGGCAACTAGTTATCACCACCTACGGGCCATAACAGTAATTAACTATATGTAAAAGTCCGCCTTTGTAAAACGTGTATAAATTATTTTGTCATTAATTATAAAAAGTTTTATTGACGATATAAATTGTTGTATAAAGTTAAAGTATTAATTATTGTATGATATTGCCAATTTTACGCCGATTTAAATCTACAGACATGTATTGTATGAGCGGTAAAAATGCATATAATTGTGATTATGTTACGTTAAGTAATATATTATGTTATTCAATAACACTTGATTCATAATTAAAAGTGTAAGTTTTAATTAAAATATCATCCTTTTAGGAAATTTAATTAACTGATTAATTAAAATTAAATGTCCTTTTTAGGACGAATTACTTTAAATAATTAATTGAGTTAGTCTTTAGAGTCCTTTTAAAGACAATTTAATTCAATTAATAATTAACTATCGACATGATGACATGATTTGTATGAGTCATAGCTGCCTAAAAACATGTTTTTTGCTTCGTGGTAGGATGATTTAATTATTTATTAACGAATAAATTAGCTTCACTGTCCTTTTTATGACGATTTAATTATAAATCAATTGAATGATTATAAATTAATTAGTGTTAAACGTCCTTTTCAGGACAACTTATTTATCAGCATGATTATACATGTATTGTATAAGTCATGGTCACCAGTCAGGGCGGCCTAACAACTATACCCTAGCAACAGATGACAACTTATGAAACTATGACCTCATCATCTTCGATGTCATCACTTCTTCTTCTCCTCCCTGAAGCTGTTAAATAACTAAACTGGTTAAATGTAATCCGTGATGAAGAGAAAATCCTATAGAGAAAGCTCTATCCATACCAGCCGTTTTTACATATATGGTTAAATTTAAGATATAGGAGAGGCTGTGATCTATTTCTTGCCCAAAATTCGAGTATTTGGGAGAAAATTTAGTAAAAAGATACATTTTGTAGATCCCAAACAGAGATATAAAGAAAGGAACTCCATTATACCTATATTAATATTATAGACAAAATTATATATTCAAACCGCGCCCTCTACATTGCAACACTCAATTATACAACCCCTCCCAAACATGTGGTCAGCTTCCGACCAGTAACCCTTTCTTTGTGAACCTGACGATGACCGAAGAAGGTCGAAACGTTGTTCGCTCTTCTATTTGAAGTGTTTTCTGGGCCCAGAACAGCCGTTTTTGCATATAAAAGTTCTCAACAAGTGGGTTTCTCGACATCACTGTTTGAACTATTTTGCTTTTGCGTAGTTTTCAGAGAGGAACGCACAATTTGGTATTTTTGTGAGCTATTCGAGCGTACCTCAACCAAATTACATGAGATTTGGTACAAAGATACTTTTTTCCAGATCCCAAACGGCGATGTAGACAGTTTTTTCTTACTCTGCTTTTTACGATTGTTTTGGTGTAAAAATTGGTCATGTTAAAATTGTGTGACGGAAACATGTTGCATTCGCCCACAAATATTGACTTATATAATCCTTTAAACTTTCATTTATTTTCGACTTAAAAGGCCGGGCATGGCCAAGCGCGTAAGACGTGCGACTCGTAATCCGAGGGTCGCGGGTTGGCGCCTACGTCGCGCTAAACATGCTCGCCCTAGTCTTACACTGGTAAATTAGGGACGGCTAGCACAGATAGCCCTCGAGTAGCTTTGCGCGAAAATCCAAAACAAAAAAACAATCGACTTAAAAATCCAAGATCTAACTTTCAAAAACGATAAAACCTCTCAAACAAAATTTAAATTTTTTAATGCTTACCCATTAATGAGAATAATTTGATTGTTTTTACTGGAACAACTGAAGAATGAATAATGCAGTTTTTAGCATTTGAACAGCAAAATAAAAAGAGACAAATCTACCCGGAAGAGAGATGAGACTAGAAGTGACGAGAGTCGTGTGTATACGCAATTGAGAAACTGAAATTAATAATATCACAAAATTTATATATTTTTTTTTTCCTTGGACTACCGACAGTAGAATCACTGTTCTAAAATAAAGTTATGTATTTACCATTGTAGAATTTAAACAGCTTTCTTGGTTAAAGTTATCACTTAATTATCCAAACGAGTATGAAGGACTATGATTAAATCGTTTCTATAGGGAGTTATAAAACTAAATTAACTGGAACAGAGCAAGACAAACCATTTTTATTACGTTGTTATAAACAGGACATACAGTTACTGCTATTAAAGATTCAAAAATTGCGCTACATATTTTGAAGACCAGAGTGCGTTAGAAAAGTAATTATCAAGTCCTGTAATTCGACTAGAGTAGCCCCAAAGTTGGAGGCAGCACAAATAATCCTCGATTATTTTTTCGCAATCTTCTAAGCATTTTAAAAGCGTTTTACTGTGAATTAATTGTATACATTTTACTCTTATTTAATGATGAAAAACCTATCTTTGTTATTGCATATCAATCTAAATTGCATTTTATGCGACATATAAGCAAGATATTTAAATGTGTATGTGTGTTTCTTATTGCAAAGCCACAACGGGCTATCTGCTGTGTTCATCGAAGGGAATCTAACCCCTGAATTTAGCTTTGTAAATTCGAAGATTTACCACGGAAAACAGATATTGGAAACAAAAACCCTTAGAAGTCAGACATTCTTATGGAGCAAACGCTCAGCAACATTCTCCTTCCACTTTTAATGAAAGATCTATATAGTTTCATTTTCACAGCTGAACGTGTTGAGCGTGTTTAGTGACATACTGAGACTCGAGCCTTGAAACTTCCCACCTGATGCGCTAGTTACAGGTGAACCTTTCGAAAGCGCTCGGGTTATAGAGTTTCTATTTCATTATAATATTTTAATAATATCAATGTTCCCTTTTAGAGATCGTTAAATGCGAATTCAGTTAGACAATAATGATAATGCACAATATATGTAACAATGAACTCGATATATACGTTCATTATACTGAAATTTCTTTACACAACGTTTAAATGATTAATTTATTACTCAGCTTAAATTATTATCAGGACGTTTCAGTCAGTCTGCTTAGAATAAAATGAAAGTTCTGTTTAAACTTGTGACATTTATATTTACGGAAACATTTATTAAAATAAAATTTAATTATAATACAATGTCATTGTTTATGCACTTAAAATATATTAAAATAGATGGTTCACTGTAAATATGTTGTGAAGCGTATCAGTTAAACACATTTTTTGTGTTTAATTTAACTGTACTTTTTAAATGTAATTATTAGTGATGAAACCTTATTGCTTCTTATGTAAGTCCATTACATGATGGAGCCTTGTGTATGATTGTATTACTAATATTGTCAGTAAGCGTACAACATTCGATTATACTTAAATAAGTGAGATTTAGTTATTATTTCATTTATCTCATGATTAGAAAAATTACTTCGATATATTAGACGAAGGTTCAAATCATCGTTAATGACCGGTTTGATATTTCTAACAGTAGCGATAAGTTTATTTTACGACATATTAGTAATAAAAACAGGACAAAGGTTTTGTTTAAGTAAATATCTACATAAGAATTGATTACAATTATACACAAAACGTACTGCTTGTCTAAATATCTTGGGGAACACCAATAACTGTTAATTACGCAATAAAGCATACTTTTTCATCTTTATTTCATTTGTCTATTGCGCCCGACATGACCAGGTGGTTAAGGCACTCGACTCGTAATCTGAGGGTCGTGGGTTCGAATCTCCGTCACACCAAACATGCTCACTCTTTCAGCCGTGGGGAGCTCTATAATGTTATGGTCAATCCCACTATTCGTTAGTAAAAGAGTAGCTCAATAGTTGGCGGTGGATGGTGATGACTAGCTGCCTTCTCTCTAGTCTTACACTGTAAAATTAGTGACGGCTAGCGCAGATAGTTCTCGTGTATCTTTGCGCGAAATTCATAAACAAACAAACAAATAAATTCTGTTGAATTAGTGTAAGAGCTTTGGATATGTAAGTAATTCGTAATTGTTATCTTTGAACAAGTAACGAAATTTAAAGGATTTAGTTACATAAAAAACGCTATGATTGTAATGTCTTTTTAAACGAGTCTGATTAAAGGAATAGAACGATTTCTAGCGAACTACAGCATTGTATGTTATAGTTTTTCCAAGGACTTTTTGGAAGAAAAATAATACTATTTTTCCGAAGATATCCCAGTGGTACAGTAGTATGTCTGTGGATTTACAGTGCTAAATTCAAAACAAACCAAATCATTTGTCTATTAATTCATTTTTTACCTCTGGTGATAACTTCTGGAACTATGACCTCAACTAGTGATGTCGAGAAACCCACTTGTTGAGAATTTTATAAAATTTTATAAAATATGACCTCAACTCCTTTCTCCCTCCCAACAAGGCCGTTAATCAACGTAAGGCGGTATCCTATGGACAGTAAACTGCGAGGCTTACCGATCATGCGAACCAGAAACGTTTTAATGCAAGTAAAATAATGTTCATTATAATTTAATTTCATAGTATTAAATTCCATCGATATAAGCATAAATGAGCAATATGTCAATAAGTACTGTTATACAATTTTTAACTCCAATTAAAACGATTCATAATTGTTTTATAAAAAAATAAATGTTTAAAGTATGTTTGTATACTAAAGACGGCTGATATAGGTATTAAAACTTTCATTAAAATAAATTATAAAACAACGTTTCGACCTTCTTATGTCATCTTCAGGCAACTTTGTTGTTCTGTACATTATTTTAATTAAAGTTTTAGTGATCCTTCCAGCCATCTTCAAAATACAGTTTTACTTCAAGTGGGGTTCTTGTCATCATGAGAGAGTATGTCTGTTTTATTCTGATTTTTATTACCCACCTTTCCATTGCCACTCTTTAATGATAAATCCCATCATTGTATTTACTATCACTGTTATTTTATTGAAAACTTTTGGCTCTCATTTATGTAAAAGATTGTTTCTTAACACTGCCGTTTCACCTGTAAACTTTAAACGTCAATCCCAAAAATTTTTAGTTAAAGATACTTTTACTTTTCATTTTTGTTCGATTAGTATTCCACCCTAAAAATTATAGGGTTGATAATTCACTAAAATGTGACAACATACAAGAAAGCATAAATTAGACTTAATCTAAGTTAGGCCTACTTTACAGTTTCCAAAAGGAAATCTTTGCAGCTCCTATCTACTGCATGAATTATTTCATCTGTTTATTTTAGAATTAAAACAAGTTGTTGTTATTGTTTTTACCTGTATCATCATTGTGGAGTCTTACACTTTAATATAGAAATATATATCAGTTATGGGATCACACACGTTTGGCCCATTCTACAATAACTAATGTTTCCGAATGTAGACTTCCGTCTACTTTTTACTGAATACCTAAAGGCGAGTAGAGTATTGCAGTTTATTTCGATATTTCTGTGTTGAAATATGCCTATTGTACGCTATATTATAGCACTATCTGAAATAAAATAAACTCTTTTAAAGTTATTGTATAATGTTTTGATCTCTGATCTAGAATCAATTTCTTTCATTTTTTCTCGTTTTCTTCAGTGTAATAAGCTAAATACAAGTATTTTAAAAAATCTTACTTTATCTTTTTATTACTGCTTTGTGCTTTTGTAGATGATATTTACTTGTTTCTAGCAAAAGTAAAATACGAAAAGAAAATGCAATAATTAAAAATGCTAACAAATACATATATCGTGCTAAATGTTACAGTTTTTACAACTCTTTATTCAGACAATTTTATGTACTAAAATATTAAACAATGTGATATGTGAAACCTAAAATTACATTTTAACTAAATAAGCACATATTTTTGAAGAAAAAAATTCTTTAAACACAAAAAATTATAAACTTTATATACATTTAGTAATCACCACCGTTTACAGTTCTGGAATTTGTTCATTCAAAGAAGATCTCTTCCACAAGTTAGTATTCCTAAGAAGGGAATACCACAAATTATTTGAATTTCTTACAAATTTACTCTGATGCTCTGATTACTTGAGGTTTAAATCATTTAATGGAATGCTCAGCATTCCAGTAGCTAGGACAGTAAAACATGATCACGAGTAAATGAAAGAAATACCTCAAATTTCATCTAATACTTCTTTCTCAAACTAATATAATGTATTTTTGCAATCTGCTTGTAGTCTTGCAGTGACCACACACAAACACACACAACTCAGTTCTACAAATTTTTTCTTTTTATATTTTACTTTAATGGTAATTAAAAAGTAAGAAAATTACAATTTCTCCAAAAAAACCCTCTTTGCATTGTGTTACACTAAATTGTTTCATAAAACTAAATATACAAATGATATGTTATTTTATGTGATGTCCTTGTTCTATCGGTATTACTTACGCGATGACGTTTTGTTAATAAAAGTGAAAATAAAGTGTTCGTAGCATCAACACGTGTTGTACTATTTTTTATAGTTTGACTACACAGTCGAATTACATTTGGTAGATCTTTTTTAATAATTTAAGTAACTTTAAAATACTAACGCGTGTTGTTATAAATCAGAATATCTGATTTTAGTTCTATTTATAAGCAGTGGTGTCCGGTAACTATAGACAGTTACGACAGAAAGTGTTCGAACCCCTGCGTCGTGAACAGTTTTTTCTTTATAACTTAAAAAAGTATCATGATTAGGATAATGAAAGTAAAATACATTATAAATATTATACTAACACACATCTACATATTTTTTTATGCAAATTGAACGACAAATAAACTGTTTATAAACAAATAACCAAACATAGGAGGGCAGAAAGTGTTCGTGCGTCTACTTTAATGGTCAGTTGTGTAGCCTTTCAGGTGAATTACTTGGCGCAACCTCTCCTCATAGCCCTCCATGATCGTTTGACAGTACTCGACTGGTATTTTCTTCCATTCTTCTTTACAGAAGGCCTATATCTCTTGCATGTTTTTCGGATGGCACTGATGAACCCTGTTCTTCAACTCATGCCAAACGTTCTGAAATGGGTTGAGATCGGGTGACAGCGATGGCCACTCCAGAACGCTTATATGGTTCCTTTGCAACCAGGATTGCACATATTTTGATGTGTGCTTAGGGTCATTGTCGTGCTGGAAGATCCAACGACGCCCAAGCCGCAAGTTCCGAGCATCATTCTTGATACAAGTGCCTAATATATCAACATACTATTCTTTGTTCATGATTTCGTTGACGTGGTGAAGGCTGCCTGCACCAGAAGAGCTAAAGAAACCTCATAGCATGATCGAGCCATCTTCGTATTTAATTCTAGGGACGGTGTTCTTTGGAAGATTTCGTTCCCCTTCTTACGGAAAATATAGCGATCATCATTATGGCCGAAAAGCTCGATTTTAGTCTCCTCTGACCAAACAATACTTTTTCAATAGGTAAATGGTTTATCTACGTGCTTTCTTGCATACCTCAATTGTGCTTCTAAATGAACAGGCTTTAAATATGGAGTTCTACGAGAACGGCATGCTTTGAACCCAGAGGAGCGTAACATGTTCGTAACTACAGAGGTGCTTACTTTAGCCCCAGTTTCCCTTACCAGTTTCTGTATGTCATTACGTGTTAAACGAGGGTACCTACTAACTTCTCTGAGAAACTTTCTTTTGGTTCTCTCTGGAATTTTGGTAGGTCGTCCGGAACGAGGAAGGTTAGCAGTTAATCCTGTAAGCTTAAATTTGGCAATTATGCTTTAAACAATAGATTTCGGCACATTAAGTTGTGTAGCAATACCGGAAAGAGACACACAAGACTTGTATTTTACAATAATTCGGCTTTTTAAATCACTGTTAGCTATGATGACCAAGCAGATAATGACGTAAACGGCGCTAAATTGCCGGAAGCACATTTTTTTTGGTTAAATTCCAATAATTATGGACCCAGAGTCTAGTTCTGGAATGGTATAATGTAGTTTATTCGCCAAAATAAACAATTTTTTTACGGGAATATCAGTTTTTGTACACGTTCTGAAATGTACGAACCCTTTTTGTTCATCCTATTTTTGGTTATTTGTTTATAAACAGTTTATTTTTCATCTAATTTACATACAAATTTGTGTAGATATATGTTAGTATAATATTTATAATACAGCCTATGTCTATTAGTATAATCGTGATACTTTTTAAGTTATGAGCAAAAACTACTTGGGACGCAGAGTTACGAACACATTCTGTCATAAATGTATAAGATTACATGTAAAACTAAGACAGCAATTCTTGATGACGAGAAACTCACTTGAATTAAAAATGTATCTCAGAACGGCTGTTAAGGGTATTTACACTTTTACTGAAAAAGAGAGAACAACGTTTCGGCCTTCCTAGGTTATATTCAGGTTAGGGACAAGTGTATAAACTTGTACCGGATTGTAGGGGGCGTTGCAGGTGGATGTTAGGCTATTAATACGGCACTCCAAACCTCACAAACCTGATTGTCCACTACGACCCATAATGTCAACCCAGGAATCATTTAACTACAACCTCGGCAAATATATAACGTGGGAATTTTCTAAATATGTAACATCAGCTGGCTCCTTTTCATAAGACTCTTTCAACTTTAAATATATTCTTAATCAATTAAATCATAAAGCCTTAATAGCCAGTTTTGAAGTCCCAACTGAAGCCTGCAAGATAGCTTTAGAAGACCCCATCCCATTGATAGACATTTCCAGAAACCAATTAACCACCCTTATAGAATTCACTACCACCAAAACTAACTTTATGTTCAATAACCAAAACTACCTACAAATAAATGGACTAAGTATGGGTAATCCTGTGTCACCAGTTCTATCAACATTTTTATGACACAGATTGAACCTCAAACTTACCACTATACAGGTAAAGGTATGTTGATGATACAATTGTTGGATTTACATCTACAGAACACTTTTTTCAATTACGTTAACTCCGTACACCCTAACCAAATAACATTTCTTAACCTTAAGGTCACTAAAACTCATACAATTCAAACAGAAATCCACAAGAAAATCACGCATACCGGATTATACATTCCATGGGATTCAACACATGAAACAAAACAAAAACTCGACATATTAAGAAACCAAATAAACACAGCCACAAAACTATGTTCATCCGATAAAATTAACGACGAAATCAACAAAATAAAACAACACTTCATCAACATCAACAAATCTCCTTAACACACTCGTGAAAAAAAATTATACACACACACCTAGACCAACAACACTATTTCATCGGTAATGTATTGGTTAAAAATCTTATAAGCACCGGACCACTTCAAAAACAAACAGCAATAAATCCCAAGATACAATCAACGACGAAACCTTACACTGCTGCATACCATATGTTCCCGACATCGGCGAAAATATAACCAACATTTGGAAAACACAAAATTACAGTAAACACCAAACTTATTCAAAAACCAGGTACAAAACTAAAGTTCATACTATGTAAAAATTACACTGACAAACACAACACCAACATAATTAAAAAAATACAATGCAACCACTACCACGACCTCTGAATTGGTTGTTGTTGTTTTAAATTAACCACAAAGCTACACAATGGGCTATCTGTGCTCTGCCCACCACGGATATCGAAACCCGGATTTTAGCGTGTAAGTCCGCAGACATACCACTGAGCCACTGGGGGGCCTCTGAATTGGAGAAACAAGCAGAAGAACGGAAACTAGATTCAAAGAACAAAAAAAAAACATCTTCACACGTTTTTGAACACTCCAATTCAAATAAACACAACATAACCACATAAAACACCCAGATATTAGTTAGAGAAACAAACATAAACAAACATAAAATCAAAGAAGTCCTAATTATACAGGAACTAAAACCAAAATTAAACCATTATAAAGGAATACCTTTGTACCTATACTAATTAATAACAAAACATCCACCTGCAACGACCCCTACAATCCGGTTCTCGTTTATACTCTCGTCCCTAAGACATGTATCCGGCAACGGTCACATTCAAACATTCTCTCTTTCTTAACCTGAGGATAACCTACGAAGGCCGAAACGTTGTACTCTCCTTATCAGTAAAAGTGTTAATACGTATACCAGCTGTTCTGGGATACAAAGCTAAGACAGCTCTGTAAAATCGCTATATAAGAAGAAGAAAATTCTTAATAATTATATCATTATAGGACATTATTTATTTTCTAGCGGATCATCAGTTAAATAATCAATCGTGTTTGTTACGTAATGCGAGTTGACAAGTTTCATTTTAGAACTCAGGATATTTTCAAACGCCTAATATTATTCAAGTCACGAGCTTATTCTAAACGTTTGAAATTAAAATGCGACACTGACAAGTTGTATTTAAGTTTATTTAGTCTAAACACGTAGTGTAACGATATAACGGATTTAATATTGTATATTTATCTCAATATCTATGTTTGTTTCAGTTTAATATATACTTAGAAATGCATGTAACTTATATTGTTAAATGTATATTGCCAAAGTTCCGCCTATTCTCTAAATTTGTAGAAGATTCTCGGGTGTAAGAATCAACACTATATGTTTAACGCTATTGCCAAATAAGCTTTAGAGTATCTCGCCTAAAGTTGATAAATAAACGCGCCAAGAAACAGTTTAACATTATCGTTGGTTTGCTTTAGTCAGTACACTATAAACCTCGGAAGATATAACTGTGAATAACGCTTATTAATCGGAAAACTACAGATATTTGACCAGGAACGTTTATAAATTTCAAACATTAAAAAATGTCAGTATTTTTACGAGAACATTAAATACCTTCGTTAAAAAAAGGCAGCTTGTAATCGGCGCGAAGCTACTAGTAAACGAAGTGTAACAATATTGTGAACCGTCGATAAAATATTCTGTTCGTTTTTTTGAATTTCACACCAATCTACTCGAGGGCTATCTGCACTAGCCATCCCTTATTTAGCAGTGTAAGACTAGAAAGCAACACCAACTCTTGGGTTACTCTTTTACCAACGAATAGTGGGATGTCACATTATTTCGCCACCACGGCTGAAAGGGCAAGCATATTTGGTGCGACCGGGATTAGAACCCGCGACCCTAAGATTACAAACTAAACGCATTAACACGCTTGGCCATGCCGTGCCTGACAATATTCTGTTCCAGACAAGATATAAGACTCAGTATTGTTTGTAAGTTTGTAAAACTTTTACATAAAATCATTGTAATAACAATCATTATAAATTGTATTCGCATGGCCAAGCGCATAAGGCGTGCAACTCGTAATCCGAGGGTCGCAGGTTCGCGCCCGCGTCGCGCTAAACATGCTCGCCCTCCCAGCCGTGAGGGTGTATAATATGACAGTCAATCCCACTATTCGTTGGTAAAAGAGTAGCCCAAGAGTTGGCCGTGGGTGGTGATGACTAGCTGTCTTCCCTCTAGTCTTACACTGCTAAATTAGGGACGGCTAGCACAGATAGCCCTCGAGTAGCTTTGTGCGAAATTCCAAAACAAACAATAAATTGTATTCATGCTTCTATATTGAAATATATGTGTGTCAGAATGAAAGTTGTGTATATCATTTTTATTGGAAAATATATATTTGATACATATTGTCATTTCGTTAACTTCTAAATCAAAATTAAGATTTCTGACTATCTAAAATCGTAATACGTAATGTACGTAACATAATACATCAGAGATTAGTTAATTATGTCAAAACAGAAAAGTATTTACCTTCTACAACCGTCATATTTTCTTTGTCGCATGGAGCCACATCACACATGCATTCTTTATTAATGTAACTGATTATATACTCTTCAAAAAAAGAAACGCAAAACGCAAAATTTGAGACATTGTTAACAAGTTTATTCCAGGTAGTTCTGTATGACATGTGTGAAACTTTGGACCTTCACTGCTGAACATCCAAAGTCTGCAAAGGCGAAGTCCACGCTCACTCGTTGTATAGTAACATCCCTCAACGTAAACAACGAGTATGACCCCCCCGTGAGCATCAATAACTGCTTGGCATTTCCTGCCCATGGAAGCGATGAGATGACGAATCACATCCTGTGGAATGGCTGTCCACTCAGCCTGCAAAGCTGCTGCAAGTTGAGGTACAGTCTGCGGTTGTGGTTGTCGCCGTCGCAGACGTCGGTCCAACTCGTCCCCAATAATTTCGATGGGGTTTAAATCTGGTAATCTGGAGGGCCAGGGAAGAACGTTGATGTTGTGGTGTCTCAAGAAGACAGTGGTAAATCGAGCTGTGTGAGGACGGGTGTTGTCATGTTGAAAAACGTCATTGACGTTCACCATGATGGGTTGCACATGGGGCCTAAGAATCTCGTCGACGGTTGCGTACGGTCTGATCGGAAATCCTACACAGCCATGGTATATATAGTTGAGGCAGAAGACGTTGCAGTGGTGGTCCTATCCCGAAGGTGACGTAACCGGATGTAGCGATCTTGTGTGGGCGTGGTCACACGAGGTCTACCTGATCGTGGACGGTCACAAGTTGATCCTTGTTGTTGGTGATGATTTCATAGCCTTGTAATAGTGCTTGGGTGGACAGCCAATGGCGTTGTTGCGTTGTGCTTCAGTCAGTCTTGACGTAACTGTATTGATGTCGTTGGCTTAACACTGAGCTATGGAATCCGTGAACCCGTCACTTTTATAGGGATTTTGCACATGTTGCACTTGCAGATCCCTCAAACAAATTTATTGGACACGAATGCGTTTTGGTTAAAAATCCGATGTTTTCCTCCGTTTTCAAAGTGCACAACTTTTATTGTAATTTTGGTCTGACAGTCAGTGCCTTAACACGTGTAACATCTATACTCTGAGCTTGTAACGTTATTACATATAAATAAATATGTAAAATATTTAAAATAAAAAAATATCCCTTTTGCGTTTCTTTTTTTGAAGAGTATATTAGTGGTGTCATGTATTATTAATTAGTTACGGATTGTCTATCACTTTGTTAATTTATATCTGTCCCAACGTGTTGAACAGTACTCGACTGGTTTCAGATACGTACCGTGTATACAACTGAAGTGTTTAACGGATCGTTAACTGGAAAATGAACAAAGCGTATATTTTTTACAGTCACTTCCTTTGATTCAGTAAACTGAAGTCCACCTGCGAGTAAATAGTAAATCTGGTGACTCATTACGCTAAATAATATCCTATGTTGAACCTCTGACAATCACAGACAATCCATTGATTAGCTTTCTACTAAAACGAAAAACGAAACTAAAGAGATTGGTTTCAATAGAAAACGTTGTATTCATATGAAACAAAACTTCGTTCACAGTAACAAAAGTGATTCATATAACAATTCAATCAATTTGTGATTCAAAACAAATTCGTTGATTCGAACATATTCAGTTGACGAAAGCACTTCCGGTTTTTAAGTACTTTTCTGGACATAAAAACAAAACGACTTTTTTTTTTCTGACGTTTGTTTCGTAATCAGCTTAATTTCCCCGCCCCAAAAGATCACTGGTAACTTCGATAAAAACAGTTATTGGTGGTGAAAATTTTCTAAATATGATAAAAGTGATTAAGGAGGGACAAGAAACTAGCACAATTCACAAGATAGAATAATGTTTAAACTCAGTTCATATGTAGCTCCTTACAGATACTAATTATACATACAAACCTTACTCTAACAATATAATAACAATGTATATTCAAGTTTTTATTTGTTACAAATGTTTCGAAGTTACAAGTAAATAAAACACATGAGAACTATTTGAAATCGAAACTGATCATTTAGTATTTAAACATTTTCAAATGTAAAATATTGAAACGTAGAATTTCTTACCTAGTTTTTAAAAAATAACAGTTAATAGCAAAGGTTGAATTAGCAGTTTGAGCATCGAATAAGAAACATACAAGGACGTAAGTATAATGTTTTAATGACACATGGATGTATGTATTGTTTCTGTTTATTTCAATTACCGCATTGATTTAACTGACATATCTAAAAGAATAAGTTGGCTCTATTTTTTTGTATTTGCTCTTGTAACTATGTGACAAAAATTCTTTTTGCGTGCATAATGTTGAATTTCAATGTAAGATTGTTTTGTTTGTTTCGAAATTAGCGTAAAGCTACACGAGGATTATCTGTACTAGCCATTCCTTATTTAGCACTGCAAGACTAGAGGGAAGGCAGCTATTCAACACCACTCACTGCCAACTAGTGGCTTTATTGTAATAAAGAACAACTTTTGTCAACGAATAGTGGAATTGACTATCACATAATAACGTCCCAACGGCTGGAAGGCTAAATATAAGAACAAAGATATGGCTCATAATTTAACAATTTATCACTTTTCGAATATTTCTTCCGCACATACAATATATCTATACAAAATGAAAATTTAACAGGTGTAAGCAAGGTTTGGAATTATTGTTAGCTTATAACCTGTTTTAGAATATACTCACTATCTACAATCATAAAATAACACGTCATTAAATAGTTTTAGTTCGTAGGTAATTTTATACAAGTAAGTTATTATTACACCTACTAGTGCTTAATTTATCTTGCCATCAGCAATAACAACTACTTTAGTAGTGTATGACTTGAGCGAATGTGTATTTTGTGATGTATTTATTTCCATGCAGAATATTACGAGATAAGAGAAACAGTTTGGGATTAGTTTGTGAATTTTTTGTTATCGTTGAGTGACTGTGCTACAAAACTTTATTTTCTCACCGAAGACGTACTTTTCTATTAATTACATTTATGTTTCAGTGCACTGTAGTTTGAGAGATGACATGTTTAGTCAATGCAATACAAAAATTCTTTAAACTCGTGATACCCATTTTCACCCATAATTTCTACGCCTTTATAGAAATGTTTTAAATTTCCCTCTTTGAGTATTGTTTTTGTTACATACATTTGATTAACTGTTAGCTTTCTGACAGAGTAAAATAAATTCCACATAAACGTTTATGATCCTCTTCTTATTATTAAAAAAATCCCTCTAAGATATACTTAATATACTTAATATTTTAATTTCATAAACATATTTACCAGTTTGTCATTATTTTGCTATGTGTATTGACAAAAAAAACAACAACAAAACAATAACATAAAAACAACTACGTATCTGCAATCCGTTTCTCAACACTTTCAGACAGACAGGCTCGATCAATGCGGGAATCTATAACGAAGCCAACAAACTCTTGATCTTTGTCGGGGCCCTTCTCAACCAGCTGGCGTCATCTTGTATACTTGACTGAGAGCTTTCTTTCTGTTTGTGTTTTCAGAAAACACGCTAATCAGCATGCAAATTAAAGAATCTTATTTAAAGACCATGCGAAACTATGAAATACTTCTTTATAGGGAAAAAAAAAGGATACGAAAGAAATATCGATTTAGTAACAAGCATGGTTTTAAACTTTAGTTCCTAGGATGAATAATTGGTGGCTGACGAACATTGCGATTTCTTAGATACTGTATCTTTAATCTACAATCTATGAGAAAGTTATCGATTACTCACTTATTAAGTATTTATCAATCAAGGAGAAAACCTACTTTTTAAAGTGATAGCGTAAAACTTAAAACTATCAAGTTGATTTATTAAATAAAAAAGGAAATTATTTCCAACTATTTGAAAGAGTTTAGATACCAAATTATCAGTTTCGATTTGCTGCTCGTGCAGTAGAATAGCTTACATAGGATCTTGCGCTAGCACAATGGCAAGCTAACACCCAACAACTGGGTTATTAATCACTATTTGGATAACTAAAATATTTTTGTCAGCTTACACTACTAAGTTTTGTTTAATACGCTTAGTAACAGAGCGAAATATCTTTTATATATAAGCTTGTTACATTAACTAGTGATTTAGGATTGATTAGAAATGAAGTTTGGCAAATCATTCGTTGACAGGAAATCCGATGCAAAGATTATTTAAATAATGTAGTAGTATAGAAGTGTGTGTTTGTGTTTTTCGTATAGCAAAGCCACAAAGGGCAATATGCTCAGACCATCCAGGGGAATCGAACCCTTGATTTTAGCGTTGTAAATCCGGAGACATACCGCTGAGTAGTATAGAAGAGAAAAGCAACTTGAAGAAATTTTGGACTCATGAAGTTATATTGTGAACTTGGAAAACATGGGAAGTATTTGTGCCATTGTAAATTTTTTTATATCGGTGTCGAAGTATAATGCCTTACTGAAACGAAAGCTTTAAAGAAAGGTACTCTCCCCCAAAGAAAAACAGGAAAATTTAATCTCCAATTAAAACTTTGTAAGATTCAGTGTAAACTAGAACACATCTAAAGATTTATTAATTACTCTAAATAACTAGACGTTCGGAGAAAGGTGCAGGTGTTGGTTGTGATTACTATCAAAACGTAAAATAATTAGAACTGATTTTCATTTATTTAAATACAAGCACTAGCATAGATTAATAAGTTTTCCAAAACACTTTACAAACACACACACACACACATATATATATATAGGTATTAAAGGTTGAAATTTTTATGAAATTACGCTATACAACTGGATATAGATGGCATGGTGTTATGTAAATATGTAAATATTTTGTAAACGACAACATGTCGTGTTGTGTTTAAATTTTCATTACTATTTATATTTCCATATTTGTATTACTGTTTCAAGGTATAGACAGTGAAATACGTTGTTCTTCGTTTAGAATAATATTTGGAACTTTCTAGAATTAGGTAGATCAAATATATGACTATAAATGGAAATGTTTGGTGGCCTAGCGTCTAGACGTAGAGTCTCGTGCAAAAACATACATGCGCAGATTACTCTGTCGTAGTTCCGGTGAATGTTCGAGAAAAGAGAGTCCTAATAATATATATAAACAGACGGCGATAAGAGGAGAATAAGGAGTCAGACATTAGACTTATTCAAAAGAAGAAGAGTCAGTGTCTTTATTCGAGAAGTTTCCAACGTTCGCTGTGTGGCTATTCAACTTAACTTTTGATTAGGGCTAGATCTACAGGAACTGTGATTTTGTTTCGTGTATCTCCACGATTCATCTGAATTACTGGTTATGCTGAGTGTCGACACGTACGGGACTGTTAAGAGAAACCGAGGCAAATTGGAAAACGTGTTGTTGTTTTGAATTAAGCACAAAGCTACACAATGGGCTATCTGTGCTCTGCCCACCACGGGTATCGAAACCCGGATTTTAGCGTGTAAGTCCGTACACATACCGCTGAGCCACTGGGGGGCAAATTGGAAAACAAGGGACATTCATCGTAAAAGGAACGTCATCAAAATTATTGAACTGTAAATTGTTTCTGAACTTTCATTCTAGATCATTATATTAGATACAGGCCAGTACCATTTTGTGTTGTAATTGATTTTGAATGTTAAAACTGAATGTCTGTCATTGTTAATATATAATTAAAGTTATATCTGTTACATATATATGTTTAGTTTAGTGCAATAAATTATACAAGCTGTTATCTGTGACTTTCTGTTGCGTTCTTAAAACAAAAAAAAAACGTAACACATGGGTGCTTCTACTGCTAGGAAGATCCCGCGGAAACATATAATGGACTGTTTAATGTAGTGAAATATTTCATTAAATTCGTGGATTTTGCAAGATTATATGTTACACTGGTAAATATGAGAAGGTTTTATAATAAACACAAGAGTAATCTTTCTTTATAATTAAAGTTCCCCAATGGTTTCCTTTTTATGGGAAGGACAAAGACAGCTTGAATTTTCTTCCCGACAATAAATCAGATATAATTTAGACTTTTAAGTTTATGGCCAATTAAACGAAACACCAATGCCACGTGCAGGTATTACGCAGATATTGTTAAAGCAGCATAAATGTTTTGTTTTGTTTGCTAATACAGCTTTAATAGGCAATTTATGGGTTGTGTTTATTAATGTGCCACAGTTATTGTATCAACTGAGTCCACCAATGATATGCGTACGTAGAAAAAGCATGGAAAGTAATGTGTTTCCCGGTCTAAAATATTGGGTTCGATTCCGCACAGTGAACACATCGCAGTAGCTTATTGTGTAGCTTTGTGTTGAAAACAGCAAATATACAAAGCATAAGAATAATTAAAAAAAAATTGTGTTTATTGTTTACACTAATTTAGTATTGTAACAAAAGTTTCTTGTGAGTTAAAAAGTAAATTATTTTTAAGAGACTAAAATTGTCTAAGTACGACAAATACGATTCATTTTAAAATAAACTGTTACATAAAGTATACATTATTTATTGTAATTTGCGACAATCAGTTATGTTAGAAAGAGTAGGTTGAGATGTGAATACTTATTAATATATACATGCACACATATACTCTCCAAAAAAAGAAACGCAAAAGGCAAAATTTGAGGCATATTTTTAAAAAGTTTATTCCGGGTGGTTCTGTATGACATGTGTGAAACGTTGCACATTCACTACTAAACATCCAAAGTCTGCAAAGGCGACGTCCACGCTCACTAATTGAAGTTTAACGTCCCTCAACGTCAACAACGAGTATGCCCCCCGTGAGCATCAATAACTACTTGGAATCTCTTGCTCATGGAAGCGATGAGATGACGAATCACATCCTGTGGAATGGCTGTCCACTCAGCCTGCAAAGCTGCTGCAAGTTGAGGTACAGTCTGCGGTTGTGGTTGTCGCAGTCGCAGACGTCGGTCCAACTCGTCCCCAAGAATTTCGATGGGGTTTAAATCTGGTAATCTGGAGGGCCAGGGAAGAACGTTGATGTTGTGGTGTCTCAAGAAGACAGTGGTAAGTCGAGCTGTGTGAGGACGGGCGTTGTTATGTTGAAAAACGTCGTTGACGTTCACCATGATGGGTTGCACATGGGGCCTAAGAATCTCGTCGACGTATCATTGAGCCGTAAGATTCCCTCGAATATGCAAAAGGCCTGTTCTGGCATTGTAGGCGATGCAGTCCACATCATGACGCTGCCACCACCAAATCTGTCAACTTCCTGCACACAGTTTGCTGCAAAACGTTCACCTCGGCGACGGTAAACACAGGCCCTTCCATCCTGCTTACGAAGCATAAAATGTGATTTATCGCTGAACCAAACATGCCTCCATCGTCGATGAGGCCATACCTGATGTGCTTGAGTCCACTGAAGCCGTGCTTGGCGATGTTGCTGGGTGAGGATGACGCCTCTGACTGGACTTCGAGTTCGGATTCCTGCATCTCGTAGACGGTTGCGTACGGTCCTATCGGAAATCCTACGCAGCCCTGGTATGGTTGAGGCAGTAGACGTCGTAGTGGTGGTCCTATTTCGAAGGTGACGTAACCGGATGTAGCAATCTTGTGCGGGCGTGGCCAAACGAGGTCTGCCAGATCGTGGACTGTCACGAGTTGATCCATGTTGTTGGTGACGATTCCATAGTCTTGTGACAGTATTTGGGTGAACATTCACAGCTCTGGCAACAACTGATCGAGATTCGCCTGCTTCCATGCGACCAATGGCGTTGTTGCGTTGTGCTTCAGTGAGTCTTGGCGTAACTGTATTGCGTGTCGGTGGCTTAACACTGAGCTATGGAAACCGAGAACCCGTCACTTTTATAAGGATTTTGCACATGTTGCACTTGCAGAACATGCAGATCTCTCAAACAAATTTGTTGGACACGAATCCGTTTTGGCGAAAAATCCGATGTTTTCCTTCGTTTTCAAAGTGCACAACTTTTATTGTCATATTGGTTTGATAATCAGTGCCTTAACACGTGTAACATCACATACTCTGAGCTTCTAACGTTATTACATATAGTTCTCTTTAAAATGAAAAAAATACCCCTTTTGCGTTTTTTGTTTCAAAAGTATATATATTTATTCTAGATTATTTCAGTTAGTGTAATTATATTAAAACTTCTAGATTAGTTGGGTTAGTGTAATTATATTAAGACTTCTAGGTTAATTCTCTTAGTATAATTATAATAAAATTGCTAGACTAATTTTGTTAGCATAATTATATTATTTTTTTTAGGTAAAACATGTTAGTGTAATTATATTAAAACTTTTAGATTAATTCTGTTAGCATAATTATATTAAAAATTCTAGATTAATTCTATTAGTGTAATTATATTAAAACTTCTAGGTTATTTCCGTTAGTATAATTATATAAAACTTCTTGACTAATTCTGTGAGTGTAATTGTATAAAAACTTGTAGCGGAATTCTGTTCGTATAATTGTGTTAAAACGTCTAGGTTACTTTTATGTCCCCCAGTGGCTCAGCGGTATGTCTGTGGACTTACACGCTACAATCCGAGTTTCGATACCCGTGGTGGGCCGAGCACAGATAGCCGATTGTGTAACTTTGTGCTAAATTCAAAACAACGACAACAAAATAAGTTAATTCTATTGATATACGTATATTAAAACTTCTAGACTAGTACTCTTAGGTTAATTATATTCAAATTTCTAGGTAACTCTTTTAGCATAATTATATTAAAATGTTTAGTTAAATTCTGTTAGTGTAATTATATTAAAACTTCTATTTTAATTCTGTCACTTAATTCTGTAGGTATAATTATATTAAACTTCTAAATTAATTTTGTTACTTAATTATGTTAGTATAATTACATTAAAACTTCTTGGTTAATTCTGTTATTTTAATTATATTAAAACTTAGAGGTCAATTCTATTAGTATAATTATACTTAAACTTCTGGAATAATTCTGTTAGTGTAATTATTTAAAACTTCTAGGTTAATTCTGTAAGTATGATTATATTAAATCTTATAGATTAGATCTGTTAGTGTAATTATATTCAAACTTCTAGGTAATTCTGTTGGTATAATTATGTTGAAACTTATAGACTAATTCTATTCGTGTAACTATACTAAAACTTCTAGGTTATTTCTGTTAGTATGATTATATTAAAACAGTTGAAATCATGTTTTCTAATGTCAATAG
Source organism: Carcinoscorpius rotundicauda (assembly GCA_011833715.1). Taxonomy (NCBI): domain Eukaryota; kingdom Metazoa; phylum Arthropoda; class Merostomata; order Xiphosura; family Limulidae; genus Carcinoscorpius; species Carcinoscorpius rotundicauda. The sequence continues at coordinate 41,862,623 of CM022396.1, read as the reverse complement.
ATGTTTATTTTTTTGTGAGTTGTTAGTAAATTGTTTGACCTGTAACCTTTATGAGCTTTCAGCTTTTCCTTTTGAAACTGTGATGTTTGACTTATGATTGTGTAAGGTTTGAAGGAGCTTAATTGTGAACCTTTAGAGTGTATTTTTACAACTAAATTCTGGAAATGGTTCAGATGATTCTCTAGAAGCGTAAAGAATAAAAAGACTAAAATATTTTTATTTTACTGTAGGAATAAAAGTTTTAATTGGTCCGTATGTAATAGCAGAAGTAAATGAAGAGGTTTCTTATTAATTAACATAAACGAGCAAAAATATTATTTTAGTTAATTAGTAACTTGCACCTGATATGGCAGCCGGCTTCTTGCTTGTCGTTCCGTTTAATTTATTCTGCCAATGTTACTCTCGCAGTTCTTACGGCCCTCACCTAAAGCGGCTAATGGTTACTTCATTACTGGTAATCCCCTATTGACGAGACAAAACGCTGGAGCCCTGGTTCGAGAATATCGTCTCCTGCGCAGTGTTAACCAATCTCAAACAAATCCTGTCAACGTCATTATCTCGGTTACCTTAACAATATTAAGAGCAAAAAGTATATTTTAATATGTCGCTTCTTTTCTTTAATAAATAAGAGGTGTTTGTGTTAGCTTTCACATCTTTATCACTTTTTGCGCTTGTGTTATGTTGTTTTTAGGTATAAGTTAACGACATCCATTCTAGACCAGGAGGTAGAAAATATAAGATTTCACAAAACATAAATAACAACAATAAAATGTTTGAAATTAAAGCACGATCAAGACTTCGCTTCGAATTAGAATTTTATCGTAGCTAATATAAATATATTTTACACATACACAGTAAATTTCCCAGTTTTCACATGCTGGGTATTTATTATAATGCATTCTGATTTATAATGTTACGTATTACGATTTGAAATAGCGTAGAACTGAGTTAATTTGGATTAAGAAGTTAATTAAATGTTGATATGTATCGATGATATCTGCCAACAAGATTAAAACACAGTTTTCTTTCTTAACACAAATATATTTTAATACACAAACAATAATACAATGTATAATATCGGTAATTACAATTAGTTATTAAAAATAATGTTTTATACACAAAATTTTTAGAAACTTACAAACAGTACCGAGTTTTCTATCTCGTCTGAAACTGATTACGATGATTGAGCTTACATCGGTATTATACACTTAAAGAATAGCTAGTTAGCTCTTTATTTTTGGCTGGTGTCACACATTTTACAAGTTGACTTTTCGACGACGAAGATATCTAATATCATCATTGAAATATTAACGTCCGAAGTAAATTCAGTGAAGCTAAACAGTTTGTAATGTTCCAAATCTATAGGTGTTCCTTATCAAGTATTTATAGTTTCCCGATTACTAAGTGTTAAACATGGTTATAGCTTTGGAGGTTTCTAGTTCACTATCTAAAGCACACAACAATATATATGTCTATTGACTTGTCTATTTATAAACTTGAGGCAAAATTCTCGAAATTTCAGTTGGCCTAACAATATTGTTGATTCTTACACTCGATAATCTTCTACAAATATGAAGAATAGGCACGAATTTCACGAACACATCCAACAGTATAAATTTACACGCATTTTTAAAGATATACATATATATATTTAACTAAAACAAACATCGATATTAAAGTAAATGTACTGTAGTAAATCCGATACATACAACTAATAAAGCAATCTGTATTGAATAATAAAATAACGCTTTTCCGTAGAATGACTGCAAAACATGTCTGTTTATTCTTAATATTTTATTTAATACTTGAACTAGTAAATGACTTGAATACATGCTCATGTAAATGTAGGGCCTGGCATGGCCGAGCGCGTTAAGGCGTGCACTCGTAATCCGAGGGTCGCGGGTTCGCGCCCGCGTCGCGCTAAACATGCTCGCCCTCCCAGCCGTGGGGGTGTATAATGTGACGGTCAATCCCACTATTCGTTGGTAAGAGTAGCCCAAGAGTTGGCGGTGGGTGGTGATGACTAGCTGCCTTCCCTCTAGTCTTACACTGCAAAATTAGGGACGGCTAGCACAGATAGCCCTCGAGTAGCTTTGTGCGAAATTCCAAAACAAACAAACAAACAAACAAACAAACAAATGTAAATGTAGAAAGAAGACTTAATGAGAACAACAGTAGGAATTTAAAGAATACAAACAATAGCGAAAGATATGTCAAATAGAACTGAAGAAAAATCTTCAATATGCTTTAGCAAAGAAATATGTTGATAGTTTTAAAAACATATATAACGTATATAATAATAATAAATACATGATAATACGTTATCAGTCTTTAGCCTAATTCTGGTTTGTTAATGATTCAGATAATATTTATAATAATTATGCTTCACTTACTTAACAGCTGTTACTCGTCAAAGTTAATTATATAAATAATGCCTATAAGACCACTTCCACGTCTGTCGTATCCCCGCCGACGTGATGAATCCTAATATTCAGCTAATGGTCTCGTTGGCACTGAATATGGCATGCATAATACTTATAGCATGTTAATGTGCCTTCTTCTTTACCTTTACACTGTTAGAGTAATCAACACTAACATAGACAAACTGAAGACATTTTAGTTTATAGCAAGTCTCTGTTCAATGGAACACAGACTTACTTTCTTGATGTACGGGTTTTATTTGTTGATTTAAGAAAATTCGAACCCATAAAATCAGTTCCAAGAGTATATTACAGTAAACTCTCGTTGTAACGAAGTCGTAGGGACCAAAGAAGTTCGTTAAAAAGGATTTTTTTTCATTCACTAGCCAAGACTGGTAATGGTAGGCCCTATAACTGACGGCTGTTGCATTACCGGTAATTGGACTAAAGACTCGAATTCACACGTGTGTAAACACTTAAAACACATTTAATGAAATTCAAAAGGACAATTAACAGCACTTGTAAAAAAAAACGTAAAAAAAATAACATTCATAATATAGACATATGTAATTATAATGTACAGGATACAAACACCAGCAAGAACGTCTAACTGGCAGTGTTGTTGATGTCCACTGGTTTGTTTGCTCTAGTTCTACACTACCAGACTCACCACAGATCGTACGAAATTGAATGTCGTGTCTTTTTTTGAATCGGGTTAACCACCCGACTCATGCAAAAGTCAGTGATTCCCATTTGATCAGCAAGTTTTTTGCCTTTGCTTGCATTACAGGCCCAGAGATAGGAGCATTCTCTGATCTAGCATTTTTGAACCACAGAAGCAATGCCGCTTCTAGGTCAGAATGTTTTGCAGTTCGCATGCGTTTTCTATTGAGACAAAAGTTGTCTCGAGAAGACAATATGGCCTCTTTATTTATGTTGACAAAGTGTTCAGAGGCACATCAAATGCTTTTGCTATTTCTGTTTTTGTTTTAACTTTTTTTTCAACTTCTTCTATTGCTGCAATTTTAGTTTCTATCGATATAAGCTTGCGCTTGGCCATGATCAATGATTAATGATCTGTTTAATTTGACTGTGATTAGCCTTTTATAGGCCACAGCATGCAGGCTGCCCAGGCATAATCTACTCAAGCCATAATCTGAAAATTTTATATCTAAGCTAATTTTTCCTGGGGGGGGCGGGGGCGGGCAGGGGTTTAAAGTGTTATTGACCATAATTGTTGTAAAAACATTGCTAGGCTAATCTACTACCCCATCTGCTGTCCGCTATTTCTCAAGTGTAAGATTTTGATGGTGGCATTACACATTGTTGCGCGGAGACTGAGTTATTGCACTTGCTAGAGGCGTAGCGGGTGGTCGGCAGCCGACAGCGGTGACAATTAATTTAGGGAAGAAGAGAAAAATAAATATCTTCGTACCTGGTTCGATACAAAGAATGTAATATTGATGCTTTTCACATCCTGGGGACTAAAAATTGTACATCGTTACAAGCCGACACTTTGATACATGCAGTTCGGTTCAAGGGGCTTTTGTTACTATGTATTTATATGGACAGTTGGCCGAACCAGTCAACAACTTCGATACAAGTGATATATTCGGTTCTAGCGACTTCGAAACAATGAGAGTTTACTGTACTATATACGCATGTAAGTCATTTGCCCAATTAAACTTACAGAGATCCATAATTTTGTGTAAAATCTTTAGACCCTTTACCAAAGGGTGAAAAAACTTGCAGACCTTTCATGCAGGTAAGTCAACTGAGCAATCGGATGGACTCTAAAACTTGAGTATCAGAATAATAGCTACAAGTGTTATAAGTATAAAAAGAAAGGCTTGAAGTTTTTAATTATATCTCCTCAAACTAAAAGTTTTTAATTCTTATTTCGTCTATTTGATAATTAATGGATGGTTCCATTTTCTTTTTGGACTTTATCTAATATTTCTATGGGATCAACTTTGGAATATAAGTGAAGCTGTTTATTAGGATACTGTAAAGGTTTGTTTCCTTCGAGCTTTTCGCTATTTACACTAGCCACCATTTACGTTGAGTTGAAAGACAGATAATTAATAGCACCATCTGTGAAGTCTTGGTCGTCTCTCATCTGGCCGAATATTGGGATTTGACACTCATTAGTAGAGCTTACTTACAGCTCCAAAATGCGGGGCGAGTTTTTTTTTGTTTTTTTTTCTGTAGTGGGACCCTAACAGCGGATCCTAGACCACGCCAATTTACTGCTTCTAAAGAAGTTTCATAACACGAGGGCGATAATTAAGTTATTTAACTTCCACTTTTTGTATGAAAGCTTAGATCTTAGATTCTGTATTTATTTGTGTTATAAAGAGTGATTATAAAGAAAAACCTATATCTAAAATGGTAATATATTACAAACTATTGTCCTGGGAACAAAATATTTTACCAGAGATATTAGAACTTATAAATTTGTGGACAAGACACAGTGTGTTTCAACACCAAATTATGCTACATACCTAAACCGCTTTTCTTGCAGAACTAATCATTATTTTCTGTCATATTTTCCCCTATTTCAATATAAAATTCACATCACTGCGTAGCATATTATAAAATTACTGAACATATTCGGTATGTATATGTTTCAGAGGACTTAGTTGAGGATAGACTTGACTGATGTATGGCGTTGAGAAAAACGAAAAGTATATTGAACATCATTTGTGAGAGTTTTTAAACGACTGCATATTTCATTCATACTTTTTGGAATAAAAATAAAAGTTACGAGTCTTATAATGCCTCTGGCGAAATGTTATTTCTATAGATAAGTAGCTTTTAAGATACAGCTATTTACCTATGAATACATTTTTCTTCTATAATTATCCCCTAGAGCATAAGTTTTATTTGATTCATATTACCTGAGTTTCTTTAGTACATGAGTACATAGGCATTATAACATAATCTGAAACCTTGACGACAATATAATTTACACGTATTTATACAATATATAAAACAAAAGATACGACCGTCTGTGTTTTTACAAACACTTAGACTAGACATAACGATTAATAAAGTATTTGAAGTTTCAATGTGTTTATAAGAGGTTTCTTTATTTGTAGTAAATAAAGTGTTTAGTTCATGTGCAAAAACGGACGATAATAAATCTACCCAGTTGTAAAAACACAAAATAATCCAGCATGCAAATTATTATTTTATATTTTCAGCACTGATAGGGTAATTTAATATTTTGAAAATATAAGTCATACTATTTGTCAAGACAATTTTTCAATTCTATTTAAAGAATAGCAACAAAAACACAAAACTGATTACTTACATACATAATTTTAGGTACAGGTATGAATTCTTCAATTGGAAAGGAATTGTTATTTATTAAATGATGGTAGAAGTGTTTCTGATAAGAGATTTTGAAAGTATCAGAAATACATTTAGTTAAATAAAACCAGAAATTATGAATTCGGAAGATTAGACGTTACTGTTATTTGCTCAATCAGGTACTTTTTTATATTAATACTTATGATATACATATCTTAACTTAGACTCTCTGTTCTCAAATGCTTTCTTGCTCACTCATATTGCAATGAGATTTATAGAATGCTCAAAAAAAAGAGAAAATTAAAGAATAAATGAAGTAAACATTTATTCGCGCTCTAACTTATCCAATTAATTCGTATTTTTATTTTTTCACATATCACACAAGAAGAAAGAACAAATTTACTAAAATATCCGATAAGTAATAACGTGTACTTGAACAAGTTGAGCTTATTAATAAGAAATATTTTCCTCTGTCATGTTACAGGTTAAGTAAGTAAAACGCTAAGCAGTGTAACCATGAAAGCCAGTCTCTTTAAGGCAATAACTTGTTACAATATTTGTTTGCCGCTAGTATCTAATATGTTGAAGTTTAGGGTTAATACGTAAGTTTTAAGAAAATATTTCATCCATTCATGCGTTTTCTTGTGTGGGATTATCATAAACTTCGTGTAAATGTTAATGACTGCGACGTTTTTATTGAGAGTGGGAGACATCTGAGCAACTGGACCTTAGTAGAGTAATTTTGAATTGTGTGCATAGGATTCGCATTTAATAGTTTTTGTACTGTAATAGTTCTCAGATACAAAAATATAATCTACAGTATAAAACTTGGAAAAAAAGAGAAATTAGATGTGCCTAATGTAATATAAACAAATGTAATGTCAGTAAATGAAATACGAGCTAGTTTATCTCCACATAACCCCTCTGGATGATTTGTTCTGTAATAGCATCAAGATACCGTCTGCTATTTTTGCCAACAGTACAGTTCCCACTTTGCTGTCTGAGTTCATCGATACGATGAGGATCTCAAACAAAGAAAAACTTAACGATGTTCTAAGCTCTTTAGCATTATAACCTGAAACCGTTGGGTAGTATTGGACATTGAATACTCGATGTCAATTGGGTTTTGTTTCATTTTTCGGTCATATTTCAGACGTTCGGACGATTTTGTTCATGATGTGAAAATCAAGTAGTATTTCAGGATACGTCAGAAAATAGATACAGAATGTCTTGACGAAACAAGAACAATATTGTTGTCACTGAAGATATATTAAGAGTCGGAATCATTTATCATGTTGAAATGTCACAGTAAACCTACCTAGTACCACCAGCGCTGGTCGTATCAACACATCAGAAAGAACTTTGAGGAAGGGTCAAAATAGAATGTAGATACATAAGATCAGCTTTGCATGTTGACGTATTACAAGAAACAAATACCCGCCATATGTGAAAACTTCCCCGTCCTTTATGAAAATTCTTGAGTTAACAGTTATCTATTATTCAAGCGAACTTACAAAAACTTTGTGCCATTATTGTGAGAGCAACTAACGCGAAACGGTTGAACATGTTATTGTTTCAGCAGGTTTCTCAAAACAGTCTATCAAAAAGTTTGAGTATAAAAATGCTCTTTCGATCCTGCTATTGTTAGAATAATAGTAAACTACCACCTTGTTAGCATGTACAGTCTGTTTGTTAATGGTAGCAACATCGAATACAGATTGAGTAACAGAAAGTGCGAGGAATATCAGAATAATTCGTTAGAGTTCCTGCATTTTTTTTTCTGTACGTTCTATGTATATTAGTTACAGATATACTTAGTGTAAACGGGACAGGATAGCATTCCATTCTGTTAGAAGAAGACTAAGAGATGTAATTATTTTCTGCTACGAGCAGGTAATATTTACCGGATCAGGTGAAATGCTACCTTTTATATATGAGAGCGTTATAACCTTGAGAGTCAATCCCAGTATTGTGTGAAGAGTAGTCGTGAAGGCTCATTGCAGGCGCTGTTCACTAATTGTTTTCTCTATAGCTGTGTCTAGATGTTGTTCACTTGACAGATCAGAAATGAACAATTGGTTAACCAGCCGGAATGTGGATCGCGCCTCATTGTTGCGGAATACACTCCGTATTTTCACTTACGAATGTGTTATAACAGTTACAGTCACCTGAAAGATTCCAAACTGGTTTATGTTAAATATGTTCCATCAAATAACAAGTGTTGTCAATTACCGAAACGGGGAAAAAATACCAATCTTCAAGTTAGGCTTAACACGTTGGTTTCATTTCATTTTCTTATGATTTCCCTATTTTATTAGCGAAACAATGAAATCAAAAGCAAGCAAGTAATCCTTATAGCTTGAAAGCTCTACCAGTATTGAGAATATTATAGTATAATTTTGGTATTATGATTAAGGTTGTTAGTTTGTTACGTTAGATTTTTAATTCGTGTTAGAAAACACGTATCTATACTAATTTGAAAAAGTCCTCGTTTTTATGCCTTAGTTCATCATTTTCTCAAACTGAAATAAAAACCCAGTTTGAAAGCTACACAATTTTTCTAAAAAAATGTATTCATTATTCCACTCAAACTTTGAACGGCATTTAAAACAAGCAAAGTGAAGCCAAAATCACAATAAACCAGTTGTTTTAGAAAAACCAATATAATTCCTTTTACGAATAAAATAGGAAGATAGAAAGTGAAGAGTTGTTGAGAGAACAAACTTCCTGCATCAGCGCATCTCTGACAGTGATGGTTCATCATGCAGCAATAAGCCATAGAGGCAGCGAACCAATAAACTGAGTGGGGTTTCGCTGACAGAAAGGTAATGGAGCGATGTTATATTATAAAATAAAACGATATAAAGCTGGAAACATTTTATCTTTATTAGGTGAACCTAACGATGACCGAAGAAGGTCGAAACCACATTATTTGCTCCTATACGTAAAATATTTTCTCGGCATCACTGATAAATAACTATATTGTTTAATTACTTAGTAAATCAGGTATATCCAAGTTCACTGTTAATAAATATTATTTACTGGTACATTCAGTTTCTTTGTTTTAAAGGAAGTAATTACAAATGTGGTGGAACCCGAGAACCATAACAAATAGCTTAACACCTATACAAAATAACCGTTGCCATATCGAGTTTCGTTGGACCATAAGGTAATTTAATACTTTATGTTAGATGTTGTATGGTAATGTTGCATATAAAGTTGATACTTGGACACAAAACTTAACAAATAATAATTTGAACAGATAAATAAGCTTGTATACGAGTTTGATATATATGACATAGTTTTCTCGAAGGATAACAGATAATAAGCTTATATATGACAATATTTTCCCAGAGTTTAACTGGTAATTAGTATGTTTCACGTGTTTCTCCTACCCACAGAGAATCAAAGTCTAAGCTATTTATATTTACAAAAAAGTCAGAATACTGAAAATGTTCTGGTAGTTGATCCTGTTCGGAAAGTTTTCAAAACTGTGAATAAACAACTTAAGCGCAGCGGATCATTACTTCCAGTTAGTGTTTTATATTAACATGGAAGTTATCTAAATGTGTAGTATCATATAGCGATTTTAGTATAGTAGAAACATGAACATGCCAGGTATTAAAGAAAAACTAAGTAAATGAGTAGTCCTGCTTATGGAAGGAGACGTTGGTTGTTAGAATACAGAGGCAATACAAGCAAGGCATTGCTGTTAGATGCAAACAAAATTACAGGTTGTTGGTATTACTTCAAGTAAGATCATATCGGTTAATGTCACATCGACTTCTTACAATCACACGTGTACATAAGTGCTGACACAGCTTTTTTGTTTGTTATCGAAGTTTATGAGATAAACGGTGGTATTTTTGTACGCCATACACAAGCGTGTAGGAAACCAAACAGGAGTTAAATTTATTGTGAATTTTATTTTATATTAAATATGTTATTTGGAAAATTATATACATCTTATTCTTCCTATAATTCAGGTCTTTTATCATAAAATCAGAGTGATGAGTGATGTTTTGTGAAAGTTTTAAGTTTCCGATTCCAAACTTTGCTTTTAGGGACTATTCGTGACTCTAATTACGCTTTTAATAAAGATATTAATGACAGAAATTTATGTGATCTCATACTTCTAGTTATCTTAACCGCATTGATGGTTGTCATCTTATACTTTTAGTTATTTTAACTATAGTCAACTCATACTTCTCGTCGTTTTAAACACATTGATGGATTGTCAGCTCACACTTCTAGTTATTGTAGCTACATTGATGGATTTTCAGCTCACACTTCTGGTTGTTGTAGCTACATTGGCGGATTGCCAACTCATACTTCTAGTTATCTTAACCACATTGATGGATTGTCATTTCATACTTTTAGTTTTTTAACCATAATCAACTCATACTTCTAGTCATTTTAACCACATTGATGGATTATCAACTCATACCCCTAGTTGTGCCCGGCATGGCCAAGCGTGTTAAGGCGTGCGACTCGTAATCTGAGGGTCGCGGGTTCGCATCACCGTCGCGCCAAACATGCTCGCCCTTTCAGCCGTGGGGGCGTTATAATGTGACGGTCAATCCCACTATTCTTTGGTAAAAGAGTAGTCCAAGAGTTGGCGGTGGGTGGTGATGACTAGCTGTCTTTCCTTTAGTCTTACACTGCTAAATTAGGGACGGCTAGCACAGATACCCCTCGAGTAGCTTTGTGCGAAATTCTAAACAAACAAACAATACCCCTAGTTATTTTACTCACATCAATGGGTAAACACTGTAGCTACCGAACACTAGTATTACACATCAGTACTGGTGGTCAGAACTAGTGAAGCATTGAATATTAAAGTAAGCTGACAAAGGTATATCTTTATTCAGTTTGTGAAGGCTGATAGACATAAAACGATTTTGTATGAGCAGTTAACCGTCCTACTAGTCACATTCTAAATCAGATAGTTTCTTTACGACTATAACCATAACAAGAGTACATAGTGAGCTAACAAATATAAAAACAACAGATAACTGACCACACTCCATAAACTTTAAACACGCCTATTAGAGCAACACATACACTCTAACATTTTTCAGGTTATTTTCCTGGATATTATATGGTTGTTTAGGTGATTTAAGAAATGCCGAGATATAAAACAGGAAATATATCCATCACAATTACTAAAACAATGGAAAATAAAAGCGGAGGCAAACCGACTAAGATAGTTTACACAAATATAGAAAAATTGTGAACCAGACAGAGAAGCGAAGATTGGAGTTAAAATAAACAAAATAAGAAAAGTCATCTATAGAAACGAGGGGAGAGAAGATAGGGAGAAGAAAAAGCAATTATGCTGATATATCTCTGAATCATTATTAAAATAAAGCCCGCCAAGGAAAATAACTGACTAAACAAATGAGCTCAGAAAGACAGAAGGAAGTAGTAAGAGAAAAGCTACATATGGGAAACAAAAAATATGAAAATGAGGAAGCACACAGGAAGTAGTAACAAGATACACAGATAAGACGCTGTGAAGCACGGGTTCAACAGAAGGGATTAAACAGAAACAGACAAGTAAGACAGTGGAGAGAGAGAAACAATAACAATGGTATGAATCTCGAAATAAAAGGAAAATATGGATGTAGATTCGTAACAGATGGAGCAACTGATGTGGAATCCTGAAAAAAGTTATCTGACACTTTCTTATAAAATACGACATTTAGAGTTTCCTTAAGGGTACTTGTCTGCATATCTATTTCATTATTCGTAAGCTATGACTTATTATATGCATGCTTACATACCTACGTGATTCATAACGTCACCCTCGGTTTAATCCATAATAACTTCAGATAATGTAGCATCTTCTGGCAATAAATAATGGTGTCACGCGGTACTTTAAACTAAATAAAGGGTTTGGTCAGAAAATGCTCTCCATTGAATTTACTAATATTAATAATGAAAGAAGTTAGTGTTACGAAAACTGCTGAATTCTCAGCTTTTGTCGTAATGAACAGCTGATGTTTTAAACGTATGTCGTACAAACTAAAAACACGAAGGTATACAAATATATGTATATACTATTTTCTAAATCAAATCTTTGACAAAAGTATCGAACTCATTAAATTTGTAAAAGTCTTGTAATCCAAATTATTTTTTTTCCCACATGAGTTTCTTCCTACTCATTATAGAATAAGTTCAGTAGACAGAATTTCTATATTCTTTCAGTTTAAAATAAAATTTCGATCCACGAAGCATGAATATAGAAAGGCCTATAAAATGTTCTTATTAGCACTAAATAAATTACAAAATCAATACGTAGCAGTTACGGCTCGCAAATCAATGAATTAGATCTTCGTGTTGAATATTTTTTACGTAAGAGTAATGAAGCATATAAAAGTATACACTAGGTGGGCATGTCAAATGGGTTAAAATATATTGTTTTCTCTAATTAACTTATCTGTAACTCAGCTAATACTTTGATTCGCTCATACGCTATTTGAAACTGAGCTAGAAAACAAAGGAATTGTATTTGTTGATCTATCAGTACGCTAAGAAGATATGACATAACCACTGTCTACTGAGACGTTTATAGGCCTAGCTGACTGTACAAAATAAACTATGTGGTTCACTCTGTCAACACACAAGCAATGTTTTCTGAATTATGGAAGAAAAAAAGGAAGACAGAGAACTTATTTTGACATAACTGCTATAAAAACTCCGTTTACAATTATGGAATTTATTATAAACTCTGGACTTTTCTGTTTTTAAACTAGTAAAATAGGTACAACACACTTTAGTATTTTATTTTATGAAACCAAATTAAACCAAAACGATACTTATTTAGGCTATTCAGTATCTTCTATCTCAAACCCACCCAAGAAGGAAAGAACTCTGTTGCAAAAAATGACGAGTCATTTAAAAATATATAGATCCATTACAGAACCTCAATTTATCCTTTTAGTCTTGGCCCCTTTGTTTTATCCTTTGAACAAATTGTATCGTTTAAGTTTACTTACCGTACTTGCCTACATACGTTTATACATAAAGCAAAGACCACGTTGATTCTGTAGTATTACAAAATATTTCGAAGCGGATAACACTGTTTCATCTTTCTTAAAATTTGTCTCGAACACAAAAAAAATTTGTGTAATTGTCCAATGTGATGTGATAAATGATTTACGGAAACCAAGAAATTAGAGTCTGTTACAAATATAGGACACTTATAAACGTTATCGCTTCACAGTTATATAAACAAGTAAACTAGACGTGACTAGAATGCCATTATATTGTTTAAAATGCAAATAGTTGCTTTGGGAGTTCCAAAGGTTTGCTGTTTGTTACATTTCTTTCATAGATACTATTCTGTATTATAGTTGAGACACGTTACTAAACTACATTAAATAGTACAGTCCTCTTCACAACAAGGTACACTACTTGATTTATTTGCTGTACAGACATGGTAATAATGAAACATTAAAACAATGATAATTAAGTGTTGTAGAACCCTATAAGGATACCTTATAGCTGTAGTAAACCGCATTCATTGTAAATTTGGAGGGTCAATCAATGATACACACAGAATAAGTTACATACTTTTTCATCATATTCTTTGATTTGCGCTCGCCAGTATTCTGTTAAACTTTTTTGTCTTTTGTTTGTGAATGTAAACATTTACATGTGTGCCATAAAATGTGGAATCTCCTGGATAGAGTCTTAACTGGGATTCGAAGGCAGTATATATCACAAATCTGATTTATATAATTCTAGCAACGAAACGAGATGTTAGGCCCAAAACACAATGTGCAAATATTTCGAGAATGTATGCTTCATTTTAAAAACTAAGTAATATAATATTATGGGATTAATATCTTAATTTCTAAATTTCATGTTAACAATAACTTTATTAATAACATATTAGTTAATTATCGATTTAGGTCACTGGACAATTTGCTCAGGTTCAACGACATAGTTACCGTAGTAATATTATTACTAAGCATGGAACCTCAAAGCTTTGTTACCTTTCACTTTAGCGTTAAGCTGTGTTGGCTGTATTCAAGAATATCATCATGTTTTTAGTTAAACGTCATAGATGCTTACATATGAATCAATCTGAGTTTCTTGTTTTAATGTTTAACCTGCATTTCAGGTCAATAAGATCCTTAATGTACATCTCAAATAAGAAATGTTACAATTCTTACCCTACATTTCAGACAAACAGGATCGCATATCCAAGCTTACATCTCAGACAAAGAAGATCACAGATCTTAGGTTACGTCTGCTATCAATAATGCCATATACAATTTTACATCATAAGTGAATGAAATCATAAATATTAGTCTACGCCTTAAACCAACAAGATCACAGATCCTAGCTTACATCTATGATGAATAAGATCACAGACTCTAATCTACATTTCAGACCAACGAGATCAGATAATGCTAGCACACATCTCAGGTGAATTAGATCACATTTCCATCTCGGATTTAGAACATCATAGACTATGCAATAAGTTTGTTTCAGATTATTCACCTATTTAATGTGTTGCTTTTCTCTTTTATAGGAAAATGACAAACACAAAAGGTATCCATAAAAACCTCTTTGTCTTAAAAGCAATTGCAAGTTTTTGCAAATTTTAGAAGAAAACCAAAATGGGATAGAGTACGAATTATCTAGTTTTGTTGCCACTTGTATCTAATTATAAATATTAGGCCAGTAGCTAAACTCTATCTGTATACCAATAAACGCTAAACTTTTATTTTTCTTATAAATGGTACATGTAATATTCACAGCCAGTCTTAATGTTTCGTCTGTGTATGAAACATGTTATAATAGTAACACATTTCGTACATATGTATTTTTTGAAAAAAATAGAACTAAGTGAACGTAAGATGGCACAAAATTTGCTGAGATTGTACTAGTTCAAACCTTTTGAAGCTTATATGAAAATCAAGAAAAGGTAATGGGTTACTGCAAAACTAAATCCCTTTTAATTTGATTGTAGCAAACAATAATATAGATTCCTGAAGCAACGAACAATTTGTTCGACATAAAAAATTAGAAGTAAGATAATTTATCTATGTCTCTATAAAGAAATACGGCGACTAAAAATCATATCCTCAGAGAATCTATAAATCTCGACAATTCTATTATCGATTTTTGTTTGACTCACAATCATCTCTCCAGAAGTTCTGGATAATTTTTATACTGATATATTTATACTGCATGCCTCTAGGTTTTTCTTTGACCAAGAATCAGCTCTCAAAATAATATGAAAAAAATTCAACAATGATTTCTTTCTATATGTATGCATATTGATTTCTCTTTCACTAAGAATTATCTTGCAAAAACATCTACACATCTCGAACATTTTTGATAGAGGTTTTTTTGTATTGAATGCACATCAGTTTCTGTTTTATTATCTCTGGAGAGTACCTACAGGTCTTTACAATGTTGTATTTCTAGGAAAAATAGACTTTTATTTGTACTAATGAAAACAAGCTAAAATGTTTCACATGCTCTCATATTCTATTACACTATGTAACATAAATCCTGGTTAATGTGTGTTATTTCTTAATTGCTTATGTTGTAAAAGTACAGGAAATGGCCATTATTCCCGTCAAACTTTGCTTTTGTGACCTGGATAAAGAAATTTAGAAATGAGGTTATTTTCTATGTGAAAACTAGGAAATTTGTGAATTTTCAAGTCATTAAGGTTTCTATGATTGGTAGTATGGGTTTCTCTCACCAGCTGAAATTGTAATATGGATTTCCAACGTCTATTTCCTCTTCTGATTTGCTGCTCTCTTCTGAGGATGGCTGCTTTCTTTCTAGCAGAGTGGGTACAGGGAGCTCATTCCAATGTGACACTGGGATGATGGATAATGAAAGGTCCGGATACATGATAGTAGATGCATTCTTGCAAGTCCAACGTTTGAAAGAGTCCACCATGCAGCAGCAGCAATTGCTTGATTAGTCAGTGGGTTCACGCTAAATTCTTGGAATAGCGAACTTCATGGCTCTCTTTCCTCTCTGTACCATCCTGCAAAAGAGCAAAATTGTTATTATGAAGAATAAACTTATTTCATCCACAACTAATGTGTAAGAGGTTTATGCAAAATATTTTATATGTGATATTTTCCTATACTATTGGAAGTTAAAGAAAAATATATTTACATTTTAGAAGGTCTACAATTTGTATAATATAAAATCTTACTATTCAAGCAAGCAAAAAATTGTCTGTCTTACCTTCTAGAGTTTGTTGCAGTGTCGCAGGTAAAATGAGTGCCCAGATTTTGTCTTGATCCCCAACAATCATGATTTCAGCAGATGCTGTCACAGAGTATTTTTTTGCTCTTGTCCTGATAATTTGGCCACATACATAGCAGAATGCATCTGGAGAATGCTTAAAGCTGCTTGATATTATCTGATAAAATCAGATAGATCTATGTGTTTACTTAGACAGCTAGAACTAAACTGAAGTGGTGAGTGGTGAGCCCCTGTATATATATATATATATATTACTGTAGAAAGTTCTTGTAAGTTTGAGAAAATTCTCTATCAGCTACTGAGCACTGAATCTTCCTGGAATGTTCTGGAAAATAAGTAAATTTGAAAATTTCATTACACAGGTCACAAAAGCAAAGTTTGGAGAGAGGAATAGGTCTTTTCCATTTACTTTAGAAGCAAGATAAAGTAAAAAGTTTGTTACATAGTGTTATTATCTATTGAGAGACTAGAAAAAAGCAGCAAGTCATAACCACACAGAACCAACTCTGGTAATATTAATCTTACAACGAACAGTACCATTATAACGTCCCCACGAGTGAAAGATTAAATATAATAATAAAGCTATGGCTTAAAATTTAACGATCTTCATGTATCAAATATAAATTACTTTCGCACATATATCTATCACATATGAGATGAAACCTTTAACGATGTAAGCAAGGTTTCGAATTATAGCTAACTATGAGCTGCTTTGAAATATAATCATTCCTATAATCATAAAATAACACACCATTAAGCCGTTTTTGTTCATAGGAAATTTTATATGTTTGGTAGGATTGGTTTTTGAAACCCGTGAACCTCAGACTGAGAATTAAGTTCCCTAGTCACTTGGTCATGTCAAATCTTAGATGAATATATGTTGCATGATTCAGTTTGTTACATCAAAGGTATTTCTTTCATACGAAACCAGAATTCTTGGTTTAGTATACAATTTATATTCTGGTCTAGACACATTGACCTGAAGAAGGATTCAGCGAAATGACCGAAACGTCGCGAGATAAGAATGGACCAACACATTACCAACTACTACCTACACAAGGACTACTATTTTTTAAATATATGATATTCTAATGTTAGATTTTATAGTGTAAGGAAGAGAAACGACAAGTAAATGCTCGTTTAAATTAGAAATATTAGTCAAACAACAATCCCTTACTTATTTTATCTTTTTATTTGCATTCATTTTTTTGCCTTCCTATAAATGAAAAATAAAGGTTTCAGAATGTTTTAATGAATTACCTTTCACTGATATATATGTAATTTTGTTTATACTTTCATCAACTGTATTCAAGATAATATTAAAAATAAACTTGAGTATTATGTCCTCTGCCAGAGTGCACTGATTACACTGCTAAAATTATTTTCCAATAATGCACTGATAAAATGAATAAAGCTCTTCTGCAATAACATTGGCTAAATGTATAAAGCTGTTTTACCATGATGCAATAGCTAAATGAGTTATACTGAGCACAAAGCATCCAGTTCATTTGGTTTTGTTTTTGTTTTTTACATTCCAGTAACAGCTGTAAAAGATGTCATGTTACGTATCTCTGATGACACACCATAACTGGCATTCAACTGTTCTGTGTATCTCCTGTTGTCCTCTCTGTACAAAAAAAAACAACAAAAAACACGTTTAAATAATTTTTAACTTTGTATCGTTGCAAAACGTTCGAAAAATTTACATCGACAAACTAATCGAGTGCCAAGTAAGTAAAAGTTACAGCATTCCAAATAGCACAATGCGCAAGTGATTTTCATTATTTGTTTTTATTATTTAAATCTTATCCGTATAACTTATATTGACACAGCGTGTTTGTCGTAACTGACGTGCAGGTTATACACGATCTTCTTAGGCCCGGCATGACCAGCTGGTTAAGGCGCTCGACTCGCAGTCCGAGAGTCGCGGGTTTGAATTCCAATCACGCAAAGCATGCTCGCCCTTTCAGCTACGAGAACGTTATAATGTGACGGTCAATCCCACTATTCTTTGGTAAAAGAGAGGCCCCAGAGTTAGCGGTTGGTGGTGATGACTATCTTCCTTCCCTCTAGTTTTACGCTGCTAACTTAGGGACGACTAGCTCAGATAGCCCTCATTAAGGACTAGTAGTGCAGATAGTCCTCGTACAGGTTTGTGCGAAATTCAAAAGAAACAAATGTGTCCGCCCCTACCCCTCCCAAAGAAGACAACATCGATAAAAATCAAACGTAATTTATTCGCAACGTTTTTTGGTTGTAGGTCTACATCACTCAACATAAAAGACAGTATAACATGGCCAACGACATTTGGAGAGAATTTTATATCAAACCTTAGGACTTCTGTATCTGTTGCTATAAAACTATCAGCAGTTACTGCTTAATGTAACACATAAAGGACAATAAGTTGCGAGTAAATTAAATATACTTTTTGAGAGATGAAGGCACTCTACGTCTATTTTTGCACAATGATTGATATAAGTTGTTGGTATTAATAATGATATAATTTTTTGGACTATTATTCTCGTTTTTATTGTGTGTATTATTACTATTATTGTTCCCAGTAGCACAGCGACATGCTTGCGGATTTGAACGCTATAATTCGAGTTTCGACACTTGTGGTAGGCAGAGCGCTGATACCGCATTGTATAGCTTTGTGCTTAATTAAAAACAATAATAACAATTATTAATATTTTCACAACGTTTCGACCATTGCATTGTATTCGCTTTAGCCAAAACTCTTAAAAAGTTTCCTCCTGTTAGTCGTGTGGTCAGAGTACCCATTTTCTAGATCACAGAGTCAAGAGTTTGAATCCAGATAATTCCACAAAAAAGATTTCTGGTTGTAACACATACAAATATGTCTGAGATAACACCCGACGAAGCTGAAGAATACACTGATCAAAACGTTGTGAAAGTAATAATATATATAATAAAGATGAGAATATTAGTTCGGATAATTATACCATTAATAGCGTTTCACGTCTGATTTTTGTGTGTATAAATATTTTCAAAAAAACACCAAGAGACTTAAACAATATTATTAATGTTTAAGGGGTAGTCAAATATGGATTTAATTTCCCTAGAAATGTTGGACTATTGGATTGTCAGAAAATCTAACATCTGTTGGTCACTGTTCGAAGTGAAGCTAATACAATTTTACACTAGACAACATAGGGTTAGCATGTAGCAACTTACGAGTTTCCAGAATATGTAAAGGTTGTTTAATCTTATGACGACACCAAGAAACTGGATTCCGCTTCATGTAATTTCTGACTTACAGACTTAGAAATTCAATTACATTCACTCTTTGTACTGTTATAAATCAGTGATTTTCCGTGGTAAAAGACTTGATTTCAACACGTGCCTTTAGTGAAATCAACAGGAAGTGAAACGTCTTTGTCAGCTTGCTAGCCAATTTCCTGCCTGGAAAGTTCCAATGGAAGCGTTTCTTGTTACCTTTCCGAATAACACAGACGGCCCCTATACCTTTTGATGTCACGAAACCACTTCAGTAGGACTGTTGGCTCAGGAAAAGTGTGATGAATTGAGACAGCTTTTTAATCAAATAAAACGCGTTGACAAATGTTATAAAAACTGTGAATTCCTCACAGGAAAAAATTGCCGGGCCTTTCAATACTTTTGTAATTAGAATCTGACAAAACAAAATTTATTTTTGAATTAACTAAAACCAAGTGTATAACGAAAGCTGGTGTATACTTTTCCTAAACATATAGCGAATATAGCGAAAAATAAATAAAATTTTATTGGAAAATGCAAGTAAATATGGAAGATCTATTCTAAAAGTTGACTTACTGTTGAGAACACATTTGATTAAAGCACACTATTGTCTTTCTGATTTATGCATGAGAAACCGTTATTGGAGTGACAGATTTTGCTTCAGGTCGTTTGAATTTATCCAAAGCAAACTTTCTTTCAAATTTCCTCATCTATTTATAAGCACTTTTTCAAATGAGTATCTAGTCCTAAAATGTACTTTGTTTTTGTGTGTGGGGGTTTAGTTAACTTTACTCGACTGTTATTGTTAGAGATTTGAAATGACTAGGAGTAAACATAAAATGCACTTGCTACTAATAATTTCTTTCCATTAGTTAAGATGGAGTGAATAGATTTGATATAAATGGAAGATTTTTTTTCTCTGAAAAATTTCTTTCTTATTCCATCTTTAATATTCAAATGTGGAAAAGTAAAGCATATTAACTGAGTTCGATACCACCTATTGATTATAAGGACAAGTTGATCGGTAAAACTACAAAGTTGGTTTTGCCTTTATGTTAAATAACAAGTTTGTTCGTTAGCAGTCTATTTATCTAACTGTGCTGCTTTAATGAATACTAATACATCTGAACATATTATCAGTCGCATTGCTGAAATACAGTCAAAGGATTGTATATTCATAAGATGAATATTATTGTTTTGTTTTACAGTTGTGTCCGTATGTGTGTCAGCTTATTTCCGTAGCATTTCTTGAATTTCCTATTAAAGTTATCGTATAAAT
Source organism: Carcinoscorpius rotundicauda (assembly GCA_011833715.1). Lineage (NCBI taxonomy): Eukaryota > Metazoa > Arthropoda > Merostomata > Xiphosura > Limulidae > Carcinoscorpius > Carcinoscorpius rotundicauda. The sequence goes on along the minus strand of CM022396.1, from coordinate 41,842,121 downwards.
AAAGCATATAATCTATATAGGGGCAATTAATGTATATACAACAGTAAGCGGTCACACCTTTAACAGTTCTTTGAAAAGTAATCAAAATACTCATTGTTGTCTTGGTATTATACTTTGCATAACCATGATGCCATTCGTGACATTTTTGTCACACTTTAATTAAACTTACCGCTGAGCCACTTGGGAAATTTTTAAAACTAATAATATCAGTTTTCATAAGGGTTTCTTTCCAAATCTGTCAGAGTATCACCAAACACTTTGTTTTATGTTATGTGTCGAATTTTTGGAGTATTTGTTCCGTAACATCATTCATTCGATTGCATCAAATTATAATTTGGCATCCTTGATCCCTGGTATTGAATAAAAAGCGTGGCTAGCGTTATCTAGCAGATACAATATGGTTGACGTCTTAACAGAAGGTCTTAATAATAATATAAATAACACTTGAGAACATGTGTATAAAACTTCAAGTTTTAATATGAAAATATTTTACACTATCACAAAGCTTTGTCATGCTAAAAAATAAGAATCTTTGAAACTAGGTTTTTATATCAGTTCAAATAAACATTACTCGTTCAAACAACGTATACGTAGTTTTGTGTTTTTAGAGTTTTCACACAAATGAGCACAAGGGTTAGTTACATATAACTATAAGTAATTATAAGTTGATAAACTAGAAAGAAGACAGCTGTTTAAGCTATTTTAACGAGCTCATTGTAGGTAGGATTAATCTTATATGTTTTTTTTATTTTTAAAGATTTTGAGAATTGTTTCGGAAAGAAATATCTGTGTTTGAGATTTTGCGTTTCTTGTCGAATTTTGATTTATGAAGAAATAAACAGTTTTAATAGCATACACGTATGACCTTGATGATCATGTTTCATGAAAGGAATAATTAAAGAATAAATTTTGTATTGAACAGTCAAAGCAGCGGGATTTGATGGTGAAGTTCGAAAACAACATAAATTCGTGTAAGAGTGGGTAATTCCTCAAGAACTACTAAGTAAAAAACCCTTCAAACTCGAAAAGAAAAAAAAAATCAATGGATTGAGTTAACAACTTCGTTATTAACATTTGGTAATAATTAACATAATGAAAAACAGAGCGAGCTGACGTCTGGATATAGCTTCACATCATTTTATATGTGTATGTATTTTTATTATGGCAAAGCTACATCGGGCTATTTGCTGAGACCACCTAGGGGAATCGAACATTTTATAATAACATTTATACGTTATCGTACATTGACAATTGGGTATAAAATATGTTGAGAATTAATAAAGAACTAGCTTTTCAATAATGAGACAATTGTATTTTCAATTACTTCACGAGAAAGTTCTTCTCTTTCGAATACACCAACTGCTCTTCCATAATCTCGTTTCTCCAGAAGAAATCTCACTCTAACATTGCAACAATTATGTCACGATCTCGCTGTTATGATTTCATATTCGTGAGAACATTGAAATTCATCAAAGCTTCCAGTTTCAACAGTTCATAATATATAATTTTATGAGACAGACATCCGAAAGTCTAGAATCTTGTTATTTTTGTTTTTAATGTCCCTGTTTTTGTCTAGAAAACAGCCGCATCACTGTAAGTAAAGGTTAAAAAAGTATTTCAGTAATTTCAGTAACAGTGTGCTTCTCAATTCCAGTCTTAAGAGTGTTTCAGGTTTTGTTGTACAAAAAACTTCTAGACTAACTCTATTAGCATAATTATATTGAAACTTCAAGATTAGTTCTGTTTGTTTAATTATATTAAAGCATCTAGATTAGTTCTTTTAGCGTAATTATATTAAAAATTCTAGATTCATTCTGTTAGAGTAAATATATTAAAACTTCTGGGTAAATTTTATTGGTATAAATATATTAAAACATCTTTGTAGATTTTGTTAATATAATTATATTACACTTTCTGGAATAATTCTGTTAGCATAATTATATTAAAACTTCTAGGTTAATTCTTATATTATAATTATATTAAACATTCCAAATTAATTCTGTTAGTGTAAGTATATTAAAACGTCTAGATTAGTTCTGTTAATGTAATTATATTAAGACATCTAGAATAATTCTGTCACTAAACTTCTATTAAACTTCTTGATTAATTTTAATACTATATCAGTTAGATTAATTATATTAAAACTTCTGGCTTAATTCTGTTGTTATAATTATATTAAAAACTTTAAATTAATTCTGTTAGTGTAATTATATTAAAACTTCTAGGTTAATTCTTATATTATAATTATATTAAACATTCCAAATTAATTCTGTTAGTGTAAGTATATTAAAACGTCTAGATTAGTTCTGTTAATGTAATTATATTAAGACATCTAGAATAATTCTGTCACTAAACTTCTATTAAACTTCTTGATTAATTTTAATACTATATCAGTTAGATTAATTATATTAAAACTTCTGGCTTAATTCTGTTGTTATAATTATATTAAAAACTTTAAATTAATTCTGTTAGTGTAATTATATTAAAACTTCTAGGTTAATTCTTATATTATAATTATATTAAACATTCCAAATTAATTCTGTTAGTGTAAGTATATTAAAACGTCTAGATTAGTTCTGTTAATGTAATTATATTAAGACATCTAGAATAATTCTGTCACTAAAATTCTATTAAACTTCTTGATTAATTTTAATACTATATCAGTTAGATTAATTATATTAAAACTTCTGGCTTAATTCTGTTGTTATAATTATATTAAAAACTTTAAATTAATTCTGTTAGTGTAATTATATTAAAACTTCTCGATTAATTCTGTTACTTAATTCTGTTAGTATGACTATATTAAAAGTTAAAGGTTAATTCTGTTATTATAATTATATTAAAATTTTAGATTAATTCTGTTGGTGTAATTATATTAAAACTGCTAGTTTAATTGTATTAGTATAATTATATTAAAACTTCTAGACTGATTATGTGTTTGGATAATTATATTAAAACATGCAGGGTAATTCTCTTAGTATAACTGTATTAACACTTCTAGGTTAATTCTTTTTATATAATTATCGTAAAACTTCTAGGTTAATACTATTAGTATAATTATAGTAAAGCTTCTGGATTTAATTAAGTTAGTGTAATTATATTAAAACGTCTAGATTAATTCAGTTAATATAATTATATTAAAACTTCTAGATTAGTTCTGTTAGATTAATTATATTCAATTTTCGAGGTAATTATGTCAGTATAATTATATTAAAATATTTAGGTCAATTCCTTTAGTGTAATTTTATTAAAATTCAAGATTAATAGTGTTAGTATAATTATATTAAAAGTTTTAGGTAAATTATGTCAATGTAATTATATTAAATATTCTAGTCTAATTCTGTTACTTAATTATGTTAGTATAATTGTATTAAAACTTCTAGACTAATTCTGTTAGCCTACTAATATTAAAACTTGTAGGGGAATTCTGTTGACATGATTTTATTAAAACGTCAAGGTTATTATGAACGTTCTGTAAGTATAATTGTGTTGAAACTTCTAGGTTAATTCTTCCAGGGAAATTTTATTAGTATAAGTCCTGTTGGTGTTATTATATCAAAACCTCCACATTAGTTATGTTAGTGTAATTATAGTAAAACTTCTAGGTCAATTTTATTAGTATAAATGTACTAAAATGTCTGCATTAGTTCTGTTAGTGTGATTATATTAGATCTTCTAGATTAGTTCTGTTAGTGGAATTGTAGTAAAATTTCTAGGTTAATTCTGTTAGTATAATTATATTAAAACTTTGACACTAATTCTGTTATTGTAATTTTAATGAAATTTTAAAGTTAATTCTCTTAGTATAATTATATTAAAACTTCTAGACTAATTCTCTCAGGATACTTATACCAAAACTTGTAGGGTAATTCTGGTAGTATAATTGTATTTGAACTTTTAGGTTAATTATGTTGATATAATCTTATTAAAACTTCTAGGTTAATTCTGTTAGTGTAGTTATACTAAAAGTTCTAGGTAAATTTTATTAATATGAATATTAATTCTGTTAGTATAAGTATGTTAAAACTTCTACATCAGTTCTGTTAGTGTAATTATATTAGACCTTCTAGATTAGTTCTGTTAGAGTTATTATATTAAAATATCTAGTTTAATTCCGTTACTTTAATTGTATTAAATCTTTCAGACTAATTATATTAGTATAATTGTGTTAAAATTTCTTGGTTAATTCTGTTGATAAAACTATTTTAAAACCTTTAGATTATTTCTGTTATTTTAATTATATTTAAACTTCTAGGTTTGTTCTCTTAGTGTAATTATATTGAAACTTGTAGGTTAATTCCGTTAGTATAATTAAATTAAAACTTGTAATGTTATTCTATTCGCATAATTGTATGGAAACTTCTAGATTAATTCTATAAGTGTAATTATATTAAAATTTCTAAGTTTATTCCGTTAGTATAGTTGTATTAAAACTTTTAGGTTAATGTTGTTGATATAATTATCTTAAAACTTCCAGGTTAATTTTGTAAGTGTAATTATAATAAAATATCTAGGTTAATTCTGTTAGTGTAGTTATATTAAAACTTATAGGTAATTTTTTAAAATAGGTAAAAAGTATAAATGTATTAATATTCTATAGCGGGAACTGAGTCTTCTCCAAAATGAAATATGGAAAGTTTATATGAAGAACTCTGGGTGTTTGAAGAAGAGTCAGTAACATTTGTGTGTCCCGGACAAAGTTAGGGAAAACGTTTCGGCAGAACAGAAAACTATCCAGCATGATAGTTTCTCTATCTAACTTTATTGTTTTGTTCAACGTGGGTACAGACAGACAAGAGAAAAGTTGAAAAAAACATTTCAGTAGAAGACAAAAACATTTAGCATGAATATTCGCTTTACTTAATTCTAGAATTCTATAGAACATAAATGGTGAAAATAGTTTCTTAAGTACGGTCCTCATCAAGTGAGCTAAAGAAAAGTGACCGATTAGTGAAGATGCAGACAAATCTCTGGAACACATATCTCATATTACATAAATGAAGGTGGAGGAAGGTGCATGAAAAACTGTTCTCATACACGAATGAGTTGAAGTACCCTTCAGCTTATCCAAGTTAGTAGAGAACACACTCAGTACTGTGTTCTAATTAAATTTGTGGCCTATACTTTGTTCTGTGTGCATTGTTTTTTATATGCGTGTTAAAGTTCATGGTTTCTGAATGTCTCACCGTAATAGATACTGAAGACAATATGCTATGAATTAAGCAAGTTTTAATCATTCAGTATTTAAAATATAACTATAGAACTTCCTTGTGTACTTACAGCGTCAATAAGGTATCATCAGCTGTCATAGTTAATAAACTATTCTTGGCCATAATGTTTACGTATTTTGTAACAAATAAGATCATTATAATTAATATGGAATACAAATACATTTAGCGCAGTGAAACTGAGGAAAGCATGTTATATTAAATATCTACATGTGTAATTTGTACAACGAGACAATTTTTGTGGACATTATGAAGGATTTGTTACAACAGCCAACAATTATGTCAGACACGTGTAGAAAGATTTGTAAACCTGTCATAACAACACATTACCATAACATATATTATGACAAATTATAACATTATAACACCAATTAATCATAAATAACTTGTGTAACCTCAATGGAATAATAATCTTGAGACTTTGCTGGCCACGGTAATCTTGTAACAATCTCCTGGTCAAGATAATTCTTTTGGCAGTGGTATTGCCATATTGAAATACAAGATATTACAAAACCTTTCCCTAGTATGTTGCAAAAACATCGTCTCCACGTAATGCCTGAAGGGGCCACATTGACGTTATTCTGGAGGATATTAAGAACAGTTTTTCCACCATGACGAATAGTCTCCGAAACATGTACTTCAACATCTCCTGTGCGAAAGAGAGTCTTCCTTCATCTGTTCTTCAAGCAAAAAACGAACACAAATCCTACCATCAGCTTTAACAAGCCAGAAACATGGTTCATCTGAAAAGACATGTTGGTGATGTGATAGGTGAAAGTTAACATGAATCTTGCCCAAGTAACACAGTGATTGCGGTGAATTCTGGTTAATATCGGTTACAGATAATTCTTCTTGTAAAAATAACATTGACTGGTCAGCCCCCTGGATACTCTGGAATTAACGTGTTCTTTCCAATCTTGTCGTAAAATGTTGCAAAACTTCTTTAGATCTTAACGTGTTAACCTGATCAAAACACGGACATCTCCAGCAGTAGTTTTGCAGCGTCTACCACTAGACTTTCCTGGAACAAAGTTTTCTGCAGTCCGATTAATTTTGAAAATTCTGGATACAGTACATTGGAGGTTTTTATTCTGAAAATTTCCGTCTGCGTTATACTATTTCTGGAAAGACGAACAGTTTGACGCCTTAGATAACTTTTGGCACAAAACGAGACATGACTCTATACCAAGTATTTAGACATTGAACAATGCGTTGATTTGTTTAAAAAACATTCTACAAAACAGATGTATATGTGTGTTTTGATTTTTAAAATGTTCAAAATACTTGTAGAGATTAGAATATCTACTCGTACATGCTTGTCCGATCATAACTTCCCTGTTACTACCTGGACATTTACCCATTAACTATTTACTCCATGCATGTAGACAAGAAAATCAATGTAGAACAGTGTGCAAATATTTTATGAAATAGTGTTTAAGATCACCTAAACCTAATTATTAAAGTTAATAATAACTAACCAGATTTAAGTAACTGTATAGGTTGCTAACCATGACAAAGGTAGAATTTTCAGACACATGGGATACTTATGGTCGTAAACACCCTGGTTTTATGGGCAAGAAAATTTATATATGTTTTTGTATTCAGGGAAAATATATAATTACCACTTAAGAATACTTTCCTTGTTTATTTTGTTATTATGTTCAAAACTATACAATGGACTGTCTGTGCTCTGCACACCTTGGGTATTTAAATCCGGTTTCTATCAATTTTAGTGTTTAGACGTACCACTGTGTGTATGGATGAGGGCTAAAGTACTTATTACATTTCATAGTCTTTATATGTATATATATAATGCATAAAAATCGTAGGCAACTCATATTAATACATTTTTTAATGATTGAATGGTTAACTGACTGTTTCAAGATTTGCATTTTGATTGATTTTTCAATAAGCTTGACACACGACTGTTGAAGGTTTTCATATTTTTATGATAAAATCACTCAGTCTTTCCATAACTGAAAGTTTTAAAGAATAGCGAATAGAAATAGCCCACAAGCGTATTCCCAACGATTGCGAGTGAAAAATAAAAACTATATATATATATATATATTACCAAAGAAATACAATTTTTTAGTATTTATGTGTAAATATATATACACAGTATAAGAGATAACGTTCGTTTGTTCGCAGGGCTATCTATGCTAGCCGTTCCTAATTCAGTAGTGTAAGACAAGAGGAAAGGCAACTATTCATCACCACCTATCGTAAGCCCTTGGGCTACTGTTTTACCAATGAATAGTAGGACTAACCGAAATTTATAATGCTCCACGGCTAAAATAATGAAAAAGTTTGATATAAGGGGGATGCGAACCCGCGACCCTTAGATTACGAGTCAAATGCCTTAACCACCTGGCTAAAACGAAAATTAAAGCGGTGATATTTGTAATGCACATATAACATAAGAAAAAAGAAGTCATGCGTTGTTAACACACTACGTTTCAGTTAACCATTTAAAGGTGTATTTTTTAGTAGCTCACGAGGTTCGTGAGCTATTCATGACAGCTACGCTTGAACACTTTTGTAAAAGAATTACGGCATCATTAGCACTTATATATTTAATACTAAACGAATTTCGATGTTTTTTCTGGTATATAAATCTGTCGATCAACAGACTTTTCTTTATACCCGGCTCCTGTTTCCTGTGTGATTTTAAATTGTTCATTACACTCATTCAGTGCATGTTTTTGAAGCTTGAAAACGATGTGGATTTTAAATATATGTATTATTGTACGTAAGTTGTTACCCACTTAGTGGTGGATTCAGCAGAACTTAAAGGAAGGGGAAACATAAGAATAACCGCATATAAAACCTTTTGTTCAATTAATTTAAGATGGGATTAAATTTTCGTTTATTCTTCTTCTAAGGTAAAGCTTAGTTTCACAGTAACGATACTGGTATTCATAAATGTACCAAAATAATATTAGAAACTCTTATGATAAAAATCAAGGCGTATAACAAAACAAGACATTTCCAGTAATTCGTGATGACGAGAAACCCATTTAAAGTGTGTTTGTGTTTTCTTCATAGCAAAGCTAAATCGGGCTATCTGCTGAGTCAATCAAAGGGAATCGAACCTCTGATTTTAGCGTTTTAACTCCGTAGACTTACCGCTGTACCAGCGGAGGACTCCACTTGGAGTAAAAATGTATCTCAAATACACATTTCCAGTAAGTTCTTCTAAATATTCTAAAATAGGATTATGTATTGTATTCTAATAACCCTTAGCTGGGAAGATTAGAGCGTTTAAAGTATAAATAAACAACTTTATTAACTCTATGATTACAAGTTGATTTAAACCAGTTCTTACCAAATGAAGAACCAGATCTAAATTTTGTTGGATACTAGGACAGTTTTACAATACCAGTGTCATCAACAACTTTTTAAACTTCCTGGTAATAAAAAATGCCATAAGTTATTATTTGAGAGTAATTTTTTGTCAATGAAGGGAAACTTATATCTATATATATTCTTGTGAAGTGAGGTTTTTATGTACTTCTTTCGTCTTACTTTGCTGAAGACAACGTTTCGGACTCTATGGTCAGTTCTTAATCAGGTCTGCATCTTGTCCGCACGATAAACACACTGTATTAACTCATTTTAAAATAACCTTACTAAGTTCATGTATCGTCGTGAGCAATCAGTTCACTTTTTAATCAACTAAAAATAGATATCTAATTTATAGCCATACATAAACTAATATACTTCATTTTAATTTCAAATGAAATAATGAAATTCTTGCACTTACAAAATAACATGAACATTAATAAGTTTTTCTTTAATTGCTTTGAGAATATAATAAGCATTGCTATTTTCTAAATTTTTACAAAGTTTAAAGTTTTTCATTTTCTTCAAAATCCCAGTTTTAATCTTTATTTAAATTCTAATTAACTGTTTCTCTTCTAATACTTGTAAGTCCATTTACATTTTTAACCTGCGTTTGATAGATGCTAATAACAATAGGATGTCCTCAGATATTGTTGAGTGTTAATATCACGTACAACTGTTTTAGAACTTATTCCTCGGAGATTGCTGAATGTTAATATCACGTACAACTGTTTTAGAACTTATTCCTCGGAGATTGCTGAATGTTAATATCATGTACAACTATGTTAGAACTTATTCCTTTTGCAGCTGGTACTATTTAATTTTCCCCTTTTGATGCCACTTTTTTTATAGATGTATATAAAAAAAACAAGATAATGTGACTAGTATGTGTGCGTATGCATATAATATTATGCGAGGCATGTTATCTGTATGATATATATTGTTTTTCTTTCCCTTTCTCTCTACACATTTAAGGCTGTTTCAAGAAGTATTCAAACCACTACCATGTTTTTGTTTACGTTCGTCTACCAGGTGGTTAAAGCACTCGATTCATAATCCGAGTGTCGCGGGTTCGAATCACCATCACACCAAACATAATCGCCGTTAAAGCTATGGGGGCGTTATAATGTAACGTTCAATCCCACTATTCGTTAGTAAAAGAGTAGCCCAAGAGTTGGCGGTGGGTGGCGATGACTAGCTGCCTTCCCTCTACTCTTACACTGCTGATATTTTTGGTCGGAAATCAACAATTATTAAATGTCTTGTGTTTTTTGAGATTTAAGATAATAACTACCACATGATTTTATTCCTCAAAGACCATTTTTGTATTGCAAGAAAAGTGATGAATGCAGTTTTTGTGTGTTTGTTGGTCAGCATACAACTGAACAATTCTGATCTGTTCCTCGAGCCTCGAACTTTAACCGCTGTGCGACAAGAATACCAAACAGAAGATTAGCTCAATAGAATAGTTAGAAACCAATGCTAAAATTATTTAAATTATTGTGACATGTTTACTTAAATATACACATGACAATAAGAATCATAAGTTTATAAAATATTTTTTGGGTTTCAGATGCAGTGAAACAAGATGATTTTTGTCTTATATTTTTGGTACCCAAGTGAACATTTTTATTTTACACTAATTAATTTTTAAAACACACTTTTTAGATAAATATTATAATAAGAAGTATGTTGCACAAAATTTAGGTTCAATGATTTCAATATCTATTTCTATGCATTGTCTTTCAGTAACAAATGTGTCTAAATTTGCTGTTTCCTGTGAGTTTGTTTTTGGATTGCGTGCAAAGCTGCGCGAGGATTATCTGCGCTAACCATTCCTACTCTAGCAGTGTAAGATTAGAGGGAAGGCAGCTAGTCATTACCACGCCAACTCTTGGGTTACTCTTTACCAATGAAGAATGGGATTAAACGTTACATTATAACACTCCCCCACAGTTGAAAGGGCGATCATGTGTGATGTGATGGGGATTCGAACCCACGATCCTCGGGTTACGACTTGAGTGCCTTAACCACCTGACCATACTGGGCTCTCCTGCTTGCTCATTCCTCATTAAGACGGTCGTAAGTCTAGAGATTTACAACACTAAAATCCGGGGTTCGATTTCCCTCGTGGACCCGGCAGATAGCCCGATGTGGCTTTACTATAATAAAACACACTCCTGTGAATTCTGTGGTCATCATTTGTGTCTTTGGTTTAAAATAATTCAGTAATTACTTCAAATGCGAGACGAAAATTTGCGTTAATTAAATTAGTCACATTATTTAAATGTACTTGTGAATATATTAGTTAATCTACAACATATCATTTCTTGTTTATTTTATTTAGTGTTTCGCGAGAACTAGCTGCGCAAAACTATTCCTAATTTTGAAGTGAAAAGAGGAAAAGTAGATAGTTAACAACACTCATTGCTAGAGACGTTATTTTACCAAGATATGGGGTCGTAATATCATCAATAATAATAGTAATGTTATCCATTGATGAAATTCAAGTATATTAGGCTTTTTATATTTAAATAAACAAAACACTGTTAACAAATACATGGATATTGATGATATTAAATTTAATCTTTTCTTTTTCATTTTAAATATAACATACTTAACTTACTCTTTACCAACTTTCAATAGCCATACAACATGGTAATATTTTTTTTAATCTTCCTCATGTAACACGATAGATATGCTGTTTTAGTTAACCTTGGAAGGGGCGCTCATAGTCATTCTGGACTCCTGAGCAGAATTCAGTAATAAAAAGATTAAAAGGCATAAAATCAGGAGGAGAGGGATTTCATGTGTGCAGCCCCAGGAAATTGCCTAGTTTGTCCAATATGGAAGACTTCTTATGTATTTGTAACAATGTTAAAATTTTGAACCATTGTATGTGTGCCGTATTTTTGAATTGTATTTAATTTGCTTTTGCCAGAAAACAGCTTGCATAGGCAGCCACATTACGGTCACAAATGCGATTTCTGGCGATCCCTAAATGATGCTTCTGCTCCATCGCAAACTTCTAATGAGTGTCTCTTATAATGCACTCTCGATTCCTAAATATGGAGAACGTTTTTGGGTGAACAAGTCACAAAACATAAATATTTAGATTTACAACCCAGACACTCCAGCCTACAGGTTTCTTAAGAATAAGATAGATAATTTATATCGACTCATCTGAAGATTTATAATGCTTGAGTTGGCGAAGTGTGATCTGTTGATCGTTAGATGGCGCGCTATTACATCGTATTAAGCTGATAATAGCCATAATCACAAAAATGGGTATGTTGAATACTATTACATAATTTTTTTGCTGGAAAATTAATGCAGATTGTAATTAAATCTTTAAGTCAATCGAGACGTTAAGAAGGTTCGGGGTGAATTCTCCAGCAACAACCAGTCTGCACATTTTAGATATATTGCTTGTAGTGGTATGCTAAAATAGCGATCATTAATTAAAAGTAAAATAATCATAAGTTATGGATAAGGGTGATGCTGTATATCAAAAAGTGCGCATGATGTTAAATAATATCTTATTTAATGTAATATAAGATGGTTGTTAAAAGTATAATAGTTTTCAACAATATTTTAATATGAAACCTGTAAAATTCCAACCGGGTCGATTGATGTACTCTACCTGCGCTGGTTGTGTCAGCAAGAATATAATGTTTACATTTTTTTAATGTTGATTCGTTGTTGTACAAAAGAAATTAATTTCATAAAAAGTCCGTTTTTGTAACTTTACTTTGGTTATCGTATTCAATAAATTCAAAAGTGAGAAATTACCTTGTGTTGGTCATATTTTTTTTTACTTACCTTATAAATTTTCTAAAACATTTTGGTTGGTATTTATTTTTCGGATTGTTTTGGGTCTTTCACTGTTTTCTAAAAAAAAACATAACTTGTTTGTTTGCGTTGAATTTCGCGCAAAGCTACACGAGGGCTACCTGCCCAAGCCGTCCCTAGTTTAGGAATGTAAGGCAACTAGCTAGTCATCACCACTCACCGCCAACTCTTGGGCTACTCTTTTTACGAACGAATAGTTAAGTAATAGTTTGTGTACTTGTCCTGATTTCTGTAATAAAACAATATCTCTATTTCTAAGGTAGTATAAGGGATAGAGGACACTCGCAAATGAGTGCTCAGCAAATGTAAATATCATTCGAAGTCCGTGGTACTTTCAGTTAAAAAAACGATTTCCAATAATTAAAGTTTTCGGAAATCGTAACAGATTTCGCGAGTTTTAAGAATTAGTTTAAACAAATGAGTAAACATTAATAAAACTAATTTACATAAAAAGGTATATTCTATTTTGTTTTGCTTAAAATAAGACAGAAAAATTATGTTAACTGCATAGGCAATTACTAGAATTTGCCAACATTTCTTTCGATAACAGTAATTTTGTTCATAACGAAAAGGAAATATTGTTTTTAAACTTTTAAACGAAATTTTAAGCCTTATTTGTGTATAAAAATTTTTGTAATTTATTCTGGGAGTAGAATTTGTATGCACCCGACGTTTGAGCAAGGTTCCTTTCAATTCAACGTCCAGCGGGTAAAGCTAAGTCTACTTTTAAGAAAATTAGCTATTAGATGCATATATAACAACAAAGTAGGCACACATATTTATGTTTTTCTATTTCATTTAAACTGAATATTTAGTTCATACAAATAACCATTCACGGTGTTGAAATAGAAATTACTTTAATTAAGTTTAACGTCCTAAATATAAGTATATCACGGCTGCTAAGATAAGAAAGCTGTACCTTTCATACTTACAAGGCATGCTAACCACAATGAGTTGAAAATTAACTCACTCAAAATGTATGCTTAGAAATCTCTCTGGGCCGAATTTTTAGTGCACTCCAACAGCAGCACTTAGAATGCTTAAACCTAAGCTTATTCGTTAAGGTTTAAACAATAGATGCATAAAATTATAACTTCAAATTATCTTCTATTTTACATAGCTTCATCAATTGAAATTTCTTGAGCATTTAAAGTTTAGCTTGTTTATTTCTTTCGGAATTTCTTGCAAAACTACACAACGGTTATTTTTGCATGGCTGTCTTTAATTACGAACTCCTCAAGTGAATGAAAATAGGAAGTTAAAATCACTTAGGTCAGAAATTACGTAATACAATTTTACAACAATGAATCGCGGATTGCGATCCCTTAGATTCCCAGTCCTGGTACGCTAACTACCCACCCACATTCGGCCCAGTAATGATAATGTAATGTGTGTGTATGTATGTAGTCTGTAATAATAGAGACACAAGTACTTATAATAACCAAAATGGCACTTGTATACATTCGTGTACTGTGTATCTTTCAGTTTCAGAGAGTTAGAATTGTGTCCTATCCTTATTCATTATTTCCATATTGTAAACACTATTTTTCATCTTTCTAAATGTGAATGCTTATGTTAGTCTATTCATAAACTATTTGAACTGAAATCTCCATCGTGATGTGAATAACATTTTGATTCTTTTAGACTGACAGACTGGACACGCTATGCCACGTCAGGCCCCTAAATTTTATCTGAAAGATTATTTCTTTAAAATTCTAGAAAGCCATGAATAACCTGCTAAATTCCGAACTACCAAAGCAAAAAACCTTTTGAAACTTATTGCATATGGTGAGACATCACACTGAAACTGAAATGTTTTATCACCTTTTCTTTGATCAACCTTATAAAGAACTAAAACGGAACAGTCTAATATAATATTCAATATTCATATTCTGCTATTACAGCTCATTAACTTAGATTTGCTAGTCTGTATTAAAGAAGTTGACTTATCTCTTCAATGTGAGAACATAATTAAAAAATAAGGTGAACTTATCTTTAAATGTTATATATCGTTCAAAAGGAAGTGTTGAGTTATTACGTCATTTAAATGTCATTTTAAGCTTTTCCCTCTTTAGTTGCTAACAAAAGTAAAGCAAAATTTCTCGTTATACTTATCAATTAATTTTGGGAAAAAAATCATTTTATTTTTTCTCAAATATTTTAATCATACTAAGTTATATTGTTTTCTTTTGTTTATCATATTATGTGATGCATAATACTGACTTTGCCTTCCTTTAGGTCTGCTGGTACAGCGGTAAGTCTACGCATTTACAAAGCTAAATTCAAGGACTCGATTTCTCTTTGTGGACTCAGCACATAGCCCAATGTGGCTTTGCTATAAGAAAAACACACACGCGCCTTTCTTCAGAGGTTTAGGCCTAGCATGGCCGAGCGCGTAAGGTGTGTGACTCGTAATCGAGGGTCGCGGGTTCGCGCTTAACATGCTCGCCCTCCCAGCCGTGGGGGTGTATAATGTGACGGTCAATCCCACTATTCGTTGGTAAAAGAGTAGCCCAAGAGTTGGCGGTGGGTGGTGATGACTAGCTGCCTTCCCTCTAGTCTTACACTGCTAAATTAGGGACGGCTAGCACAGATAGCCCTCGAGTAGCTTTGTGCGAAATTCAAAAACAAATCTTCAGAGGTTTACAAAAATTTGGTTAAAAAGTTTTTAAGAGCGGATGTATTATCATGCCTCTCACTTTGCAGAATCGGTTACCAACTTCTTGTTGATAGCTATTTCTAAGTAAGAAACAGATTAAATGATTGTCGTATTTAACTTATAATCATGTGATAAATATTTCAAACACGTTTTAGCAGGAATATAAGTTTATATTTATGAAAAGCGAAGTAAGAAGTGTTTTTTTTATTTTCCGCTTAAGAACAGGTGATGTTTCCTTTCGCCTTCTAATCCTTAACTTTCAGGGTAAATAAAGCACCAGAAATCTGCCAATTGCTCTTACAGATTCAATAACCTGAACAAAGTCCTAAAGACAAGCGTATTCTACAGAGACCATTGATTCCAAGGCTTCTCTAGAGACACGTTGGATGTCAATCGTTTTTCAGCTCGTGCAATTTCTACTTGAACTGAAGTTGCTTCAGGGCTGAACACTGAAGACAAGAGAAAAATGCAATTGTTCGAGAACTAAAGAAAAATTTAGTAAACACGTACACAGTCGCCTATCAAATATCTATTGGTTTTATAGACTTGCCTCATTTGGTTTGTAAGGCAATCGACCATAATATACATAAAATGAGAAATTGTTGAAATATTTTTGACCGCCTTTATTCTCATGTCAGAGTTTTGTTAAGCCTAATGGCTCGTGTTCCCAGTAGACAGATGGCAGCATCCAATGTTCCTCGTTCGAATGTGGTATTGTTTCCTAATTAACGTTCCCTGGGGCGTTTCAAATTACAAACAGAGCTCTAATTATAGTATTTGTGCAGTTCCGGATTCTATTTTTCGCCTGTGATTTGTTAATTTCAATGCTAATAAGTGTGTGCATGTGTTTGTTTTTCTTCTTTTTTGTTTTCAAATAAAAAGTAAAGTAATAACTGTGGGTTATTACTGCTGTTAAAAAAAGAAATAGTTATAAAAATGCCAGGAGAACGATAATTAGGGAGGGGCGTTAATTAGGGGTATTCCGGTAAATAATTTCAATCTTTTCTTGTTACCAAGTGTATGTGTATGACCCCCAGGGACAGTTAAACTTCTGATGAATCGGCTGACCCTTGATTACCAATAGTGTTTGGTAATTAATTCTAACCTTCCTGCCGATTACTGATTTTCAACACATTCCTGCCACCCTGATATATAAGAGGGCAACAACAGCAAATTCCTTGGAAAAACTAACAGTTTAGCAATTCGATTTAGTTTTGATTCTAAAGCAACAAGGTCAGCTTTGTAGCTCATCATATTAGACGTGTTGTTTGTAGTCGTTTTAAAAATACTATAAAGATCGCCATTACTTCTAGGCAATAAGCCGTCGATTTCATTTCTTGATAGCGTATAAATTCAAAATAAATGGCAAACAACAAGTACAGGACTTTTCTGAAGTATCATAAATCGAACACCAAATATATTTCGTTCAAACAAACCGCTGACCTGTAAGAAAGAAACCACTAAAGATATAAACCAAGAGTTGAGGTGAGTGGAAGTGAATAGCTGCCTTCTCTATAGCTTTACACCGTTAAATTAGGGACAGTTAGCGCAGGTAGCCATCGTGTAGCTTTGGGCAAAATACATCGTCATCACTGTGACGTAAGTATTTCATCGAGCACAGAAAAAAATGTCTAAACGTTCATAATTAAAAATAAAGTTATCAGTAAAGACGCTGATATTGGTTTCAAGGATATTTCACTAAACCAAAGGAACAGCGACAACAAAAGTGACTTTTGTTTACAAACAATAACTAGTAAGAAGCAAATTTAGCACGAAGCTTCAGATTAGAAAAATAAGTAAAAGGCCTGGATTGGAAAAATAGTATTGTAAAAATGCCGCATGGAAGGAAAGTGACTGTTGAAGTACTAATGATAGACAAGTAGAAAAGTTAGATGTTGAGGCAACGCTGGATTAGGCATAAACCGAATTGCAGAATAAGCAATTGCTTTGAAACTACATAACCTATTATAAACGCATACCCATTCCTAATTTTGAACTGATAGACAAGACCAAACTCTTTAGGGCTGAAGCTCCCTTGAGTGAATAAAAAAGTTTGAGCTCCTACCCCCCATCTTATAACTTTAGCGTGGTGGTTGAAACACGTTGCCGTATAAAAACAATAACATCTCTTTTCGGCATACTGTATCACTTAATTAATTCAACATATTTTGTATTGGCCAATTGTTTGTTTAAAATTGAAATTAGTTCAACATCATTGTTTTCGGCCCATTGTTTTGGGCTAGTCAACAAAATATATTTCCCACACTTGCGCCACGCCTCTGACCAAAAAGTGGGATTCGATCTTCATTCTATAGCACATTCAAGAAGTGGGCTATCTGTGCTAGTCGTCCCTAATTTAGCGGTGTAAGACTAGAGGGAAGGCTAGTCATCACCACCCACCGCCAACTCTTGGGCTACTCTTTTACCAACGAAAAGTGGGATTGACCGTCACATTATAACGCCCCCACGGCTGGGAGGGCGAGCGTGTTTGGCGCGACTCGGGCGCAAAACCGCGACCCTCAGATTACGAAGCGCACGCCTTAACGCGCTAGGCCATGCCGGGCCCAACATGTAAAAGACATTTACACACATACAAGAAACAAAATGTCTTATAATCAAGCACTACTTGATACATATGTATATACACTGAATAAAAATATAAACGCTTCATGTCAGAATTTTGAGTTTTTATTAACATTAGGAACATGCAATGTATGAAATCAACCACAATTCATTTTGTTATTGAATAATCTTCAAATCACTGTCCATTACATCTTGATATTGGCATATGAACAGAACTGTCACTCCTTCAAACATGGTAGGGATCAGGCTGAAGAAATTCACTGTTCAGTATCTTGTGTGTCCACCATTTGCTTCTCTCAGAGCAACACAACTCCTTCGCATGGAGTTCACCAGGTTGTCTATGGTGGCCTGTGGGATGTTATTCCATTCTTGCTGGAGTTCCACACGGAGCTTACGCACATTATCCAGAACTAGGTCGCGAACACGTCGATCCAGAACATCCCAAAGATGCTCTATGGGAATACGCATGTCTGGCGAATACGCAGGCCAGTCCAGAACTTGAATGTGCTCAGTTTCAAGTTACTGGGTGGAGATCCTGGCAACATATTGTCGAGCGTTGTCATGTTGGAAGGTGACATTATGCTGCCGGACAAACGGCACTACATTTGGGTTGAGGATCTTGTCCCGATATCGTTGCCCATTCAAGTTCCCCTCGTTTATATACGTTTACAAGAATGGAGTGAATATCAAAACACCACTAGCAGGGAGGGAACCCAACTTATGACTTAAGATAAATTAGTCATAAAAGGCTTTTGTAGTTTGCCTGTTACTTACTCATAATTAATACAATTTATCATCAATTGTAACTATTCTTTTAACATTTCTTTTGGTAGAAGTAAATTGGTAAACATGTTTTAAGTATAATTCATTACTTAAGGACATTTATGTGGGAAAAAAAGCTGAAAAGCATTTTTATGTTTTGTGTCTTTTTGCAATGTTTCTACTTATTCAGTTAACGCTTAATTTGTTATGACGAATAATACAGTCGTATCTTAGTGAAACCAGCTCTATGAAGCTTATACATGAACATGCGATCAAAGATATTCACTCCATTCTTGTAAACGTATATACATTGAACAAAAATATAAACGCTCCATATGAAATATTGATGTCACATGAAGAGTATCACCCAAAGTATACTCCTTCTACTTGTACAAAATGAATATTTCTCTTGATTAGTGTCCCAAATTTGAGAGCATTTGCCTGTGAGCAACGTCACTGAATGCATGGATGTGGCATATCCAGACGCTGCTCGAGCAGAAGGAGCGGTACTCTGACACTCCTTATACTGGGGACAATAAAAGGCCACCCCAAAATGTCAAATTTTGACAAAAGTAGCAATGCCTCAGATTACTCCAGTCATGCGGGAACGTTCCATTGGCATAACAATCAGTGATGTCGAGAAACCCAACGTAGTTATTATACTATTTAAGGTCATTTATGGAGTTTACTCGCTTTATTATTTACACCTATTATTTTAACACTCAATTTACTAGCAGATTTTAAGAACAATTTGGAATTTGCCGGAACATTATACACTTACATTTCCTTTCTTTGTACTCTAATAAAGCGTTGTTACAGTAAAAGTGAAAGCTCTTGATAGTTTACTTTGACGTAATAATATTGTAATTCACTCTTTATATCTAGATGTTTTATAATAACTAAAAACAAAACCCTACTGCTTTTACCGCATTTTTCTCAGATGCAGTTTTTTTGTTTTTTTGATTACACTTTAGATTACTTTGTTAAAAGATCTTTAAACAAGTGATAAATTTAAAGCATTTTCATGCTTGTTACAATTTTTGTTTTAACAGCAGTAAAAGTGATTAATATGTAGAACAGAATAAAAAAAATAGAAATATCAAAACTAGAGTTAGCTAGTAGCGCAAATACAGATTCAACTCTAAAGTGGGGTTTGTTGGTTTTGGAATTTCGCACAAAGCTACTCGAGGGCTATCTGTGCTAGCCGTCCCTAATTTAGCAGTGTAAGACTAGAGGGAAGGCAGCTAGTCATCACCACCCACCACCAACTTTTGGGCTACTCTTTTACCAACGAATAGTAGGATTGATCGTAACATTATAAAGCCCCCACGGCTGGGAGGGCGAGCATGTTTAGCGCGACGCGGGCGCGAACTCGCGACCCTCGGATTACGAGTAACGCGCCTTACGCGCTTGGCCATGCCGGGCTCTAAAGCAGGGATAACAAATTAACGGTTGGTGCATCAGAACAGTATAACATGAATTATTGATGTTAACAGTCGCGGGGTGAAGCATTAAGCATTAAAAAATGAGCAGATGATGTAGCGAAGAATGATTAGTAGAGTTAACGTGTGTCAGAGTGAAACGGCAGAAAGGACAAAAAGTACAAGTAGTGCAAAGAAACTTTAAAATATAGAAGGAAATTATAGGATAGCTTGAAGAAAATATTCTAGCGTGTGAAACATTGTGTAAATTCGCTGATGGTAAAAAATACTCGTGTTCGTACAACGGATTAGTTCGTTATGATACAGACTAGAATGCTCAGATAATAAGATCAGGAAATGGGTCCATCTATAGAGTTAACCTGTCAACATGTAGATGCCAAAATACAGAAGGTAATACGAAAAGTCGCCATAGTGTTTCAATGTGACCATTCCCTCCTATCTCGCCGGCTTGCTTGCAAGCTTTCGAGTTTGTAACATTAAGTAGGTAGATAGGTATTTGCGGTTTTGTGGTGTCAACTGATAATACTAAAATGAAGTTAGTTTCTACCTGCGATGGATAAAGTGTAGATATCCCATTGTCTAAAATTTGCGCCTAAAAAGAAATTACCTCTACATGTGGTACAAAGAAGACATTGTTCTTGATGACGAGAAACCCACTTGAAATGAAAAAATGTATCTCAGAACGGCTGGTATAGGTAATAACACTTTTATTGACAAGCAGAGAACAACGTTTTGACCTTCCTAGATCATCATTAGGTTAACAAAGAGAGTTTGGAACTAACCGCAGCCGGACACATGATTTAAGGACGAGAGTATAAACGGGTACTGGATTGTAGGGGCGTTGCAGGCGAATGTTACGTTATTAATTAGTACAGATATAAAAGTGTTCCTTTATATTGGTTTAATTTTGGTTTTAGTTAATGTATAAGTGGGGCTTCTTTTATTTTACGTTTGTTTATATTTGTTTCCCTACTTAATATATGGGTCTTTTCTATGGTTATGTTGTGTTTATTTGATTTGCAGTGTTCAAAAATATGAAGGTGTTTTTGTTTTTCGTGTTATTTGAATCTAGTTTCCATTTTTCTCCTTATTTCTCCAGTTGTTGCATTGTATTTTCTAAATTATGTTGGTGTTGTGTTTGTCAGTGTAGTTTTTACATAGTGTGGACTTTAGTTTTGTAACTGGTTTTTGAATAAATTTAGTGTTTACTGTAATTTTGTGTTTTGTTATAAGTTTTTCAAAATGTTGGTTATTTTTTCGAAGATGTCGGGAACATACGGTATGCAGCAGTGTAAGGTTTTGTCGTTTGTTGTATCTTGGGATTTATTGTTGTTCTTTGTTGTTGGTCTAGGTGTGTGCGTATAATTTTTCTATGTTTTTTAAAAAAAATGTTTATGAAGTATTGTTTTATATTTTTCATTTAATCATTAATTTTATCTGGTGAGTGTTGTTTTGTGGCTGTGTTTATTTGATTTATTAGTATGTTAAGTTTTTGTTTTGTTTCATGTGCTGAGTCCCGGATAATGTATAATTTAGTATAGGTGATTTTTCTGTGGATTTCTGTTCTAGCGATCTTGAAGTTAAGAAATGCTATTTGGTTATTTTTTTGCTGTTCATTGGTGAACTTAATGTTGGGGTGTATCTAGTTAACGTGATCGAAAAAAACTAAGACATTTAGTAGCATAAACACATGTGAAGTAAAGAACTGCGAAGAAGAAAAGCAGTCACATGTGGAATTAAGCACTTAAACTTTGAAGGTAACAATAAGAAGCCATTGGATGGAATAATCCAAAAATAGATATATTGGAATAGAATCTGAATTATTAAAAAATGAATGAATGTTACAGGTGAAATAAAATACAAAAGAAAAATTAATAAAATTAGAGAATGGAATCAAAAGTCAAATGTTTAAATATTTGAAATATATTATTAAACTTAACAACCTAAAACATTGACAGCACAAGGTAAAATCATTTTTGACACGTGGGATGACACGTTATGAATAACATGACAAATTAAAAGTTAAATATTGAAATTAAAAAAAAAGAGTAATTGTTTATAAGAAAGTGTTATTGTGTGGGGCTAAAGACTACGTATTGAATGTGTATTGAAAGAGCGACATTTGGCACAATAATTTTTTTTAAAGACTGGAATGTGTAGAAGTGAAGAAATAAGAAAGGATGTTATACAAAAGAAAATGGGAAAGTTGAGGTACAATATTCAGTGACGAGGTTTCTGACGACCATAACTTGAGTGATTGATCAATGTTTAGTTTTAATAATCGGTCCTATTGTATCTAGTTTTCAACTCAAGCTCGCTTTTGTCCTACGCGTTTATAGGGAAGAAGCTGACTAACAGGAAGGAAAGAAAGTAGATAGAACGAAATGTCACATTTGGTACTTTATATATAATATATATAGCAGGGTTGGTGGTGCCCCTGTCTATATAAGAAGAGATATTCCTTAGCATATTACAGATAATCGATATGCCGTTCCCCTTGGAAGCACTTAGAAGGCGTCATAACTGTACAGGGGGACAAAACCATATTCTATAGTTAGTGAGGTTATAAATTTTCCTCTCCCTTGGTATCGTTTCATCTGATTCTCTTCCATAGTTCATGCTTTAAAGAGACACGAGAGAGATTGGTTTTGTCTTAGGGTCTTCATAGAAGATATTTTTGCCGAATTATTGGACAAAAGTTGCGTACCCACAATAAGTACAAATATATCTTTTTTTATATAGACAAAGGTCATACTTGCTTCCAAAGGACAGTAAAACAAATTATTTAATTAACTTCCTAGATTGGTACTATGCGTAAGAATACAAATTTTAGTAAATTCTTCATTAAAAAAACAATACTTTAATCCAAGTGCATATAATTCAAAGTATATATAATTCACAAAGCCTGAAAACAACAGTGCTTTAATATCCACAACTCTACCATTAACATTGTAAACGCAAACCTTATTCAATAAAATATCAAATAATATTAAATAATAACTGCACTTATCCCAAATCAAAAGTTTTACTGCAAAACTAAACAAAGTTAAGCAACAAACCAACAAAGTTAGCAGAAAAAATATTTCGTCTTTAAGGCATTTCTTCCATTTGTAGTTGTACATACGTTTGAAGGATCAAAGACAACAAACGTAGAACATCGACTCCAAAAATAAATGTTTTATAGCCCACCTAAAAAGAAAATTTGTCAAAATTGACTAAAATAACTTCAAGCCCATAATTTAAATAGAAATTACAGTGACAAAAAAGAGCTGTTTTACACGAAAAAGAAGTGAACGAAAAGTTAGTTAGAAAGTTTGGTTGTTATCAGGTGTTTTCAGGGGCAACTAATCAAAGAAAGGAGATGATTATTTTTTTATAAAGACTTTTTTTTTAACTATAAAGGACTTCCTTAACCAGCAGTACGTACAACATAAGACACAACAAACGTCTTTATACAAGGTTAGAAATCAACAAGAAAAATTCAAATTAAGTTGATACTATCCATTCAAAAATAAAATAATATAAATTTTTAACTTTTAACCTTAATGGGGAAATTTTCTTTGCTGTATAGAGAAAACCATAGAATAAGTAGAGATAAGATAAAAAATAAAAGAAAGAATACAAAACATTTAAATACATAAATTAATTGATTACATTACAAATTACATGCATTCTAAGTAGAAAACAGCATAGTGGAAACAGAGAGGGAGAGAAAATAAACTGAAAATCCATACATGATAAAAATATAGTGATTTATTAAAGTAACATCAAAATATAAAATAAAAAAGTCACAGTTA
The DNA here is from genome assembly GCA_011833715.1 of Carcinoscorpius rotundicauda. Taxonomy (NCBI): domain Eukaryota; kingdom Metazoa; phylum Arthropoda; class Merostomata; order Xiphosura; family Limulidae; genus Carcinoscorpius; species Carcinoscorpius rotundicauda. The sequence goes on along the minus strand of CM022396.1, from coordinate 41,818,453 downwards.
CCTATATTGAATAACTATAAAGAGTTTTAGATTGAATACATATTAGTATTATTTTAAATGTGCATGTAATATTAGTTTCACCTTTTTTTATGACTTTAATAACAATGTAAGTAGATAATAAATGCAGAGATTTTAATTCTTAATGTTGCTTTAACATTTCCAGTTTAACTTTTAAAAGGAACACTGGGTCTATAGTATCTTGATAAAATAAGAGAAAAATTTGTTGGAAACCAATCTTAAAACAATGTTTTGAATGCTTTCAACTGAATGTAAGGTATGATATTTAACATTTCTAACACAAATGGGTCATTATGCGACACATAAGACTAAACAGCCAGACCATAGATCCTTGAGTTCAGGCATGGCTATTTTTAATTTAGAGGGAAACAAGCCAGAAGCATCCGTCACCCATGTAATTGTTCTTATAGGAAAAGCGAGATTGAATCTTCTAATTTTAATTCTTCACTACTGAGAGGGCAAACCCTAGGCCTCCTGATCCCAAGTTTGACAAGTTAACCATTAGGCCACATCCATCTTAAATGTAAAGCATAAATTGAAATGTTTGAGCAAATGCTTTCAGTATTTTAGAAAATAGATAACATCTATATTTTGCAGCTTTCTAAAATACTTTTGCTATTAAATCTCTTATATTTTGTTGTAATTTTTAAGCATGTTGATTTTGGTCTAATCGTTTTTAACTATTTGGTTTACCTGATATTTTAAATTAAATTTAGCATTATAAGATCTGTTTATATTTTTGGTATTAAAAAGTTTGATTATTCGATAGTTTCATTTGAACAGATAAATAAATGAATTCCAAATCCAATAAAAACTAATTAGAGACTTTGAGTGAGTATGAAAAGTGTAACAGAAGAGATCAAGCATAGAACGCCATCAGCACAGTTGGCAATGATAATATAATTATCATTATTCAAATTGTAATGAAACTCACCTGTGGAATAAGAAGTGATCTAAATTAACTCCCAATCCACGAAAACCTCAGTTTTATTGCATGAAGAAGTCAAAATAATATATTTAATTTAAAATAATTGTTTTCAAATAAAAATAAAGCTAATTATTCAACTAGTTGATCTATAAATACACATCCTGCACTATTAGAAGATTAAACCGTTATGATGGAATTTGTGCAAAATCAGTCGAAGTTATCTGCTCTAGCCATCCTTAATCTAGAAATGATAGGTTTGGTTTGTTTTGAATTTCGCGCAAAGCTACAAGTCGGCCCTAATTTAGCAGGATTTAAGACTTCCCTAATTTAGACTAGAGGGAAGGCTGCTAGTTATCACCACCCACCGCCAACTCTTAGGTTAATCTTTTATCAATCAATAGTGAGATTGACTGTCACATTATAACTCCCCCACGGCTGAAATGGTGAACATGTTTGGTACGATGAGGATTCGAACCCGTGACCCTCAGATTACGAGTCGCACGCCTTAAATTAACTGTTTTTATCTGGAAAGTTACATAGGTTGCAAGACCAATTTACCTCATCTTTAATAAGGCATGCTGTGTTTATTAAAGTATTTAACATCTTATAGTATTAGGATACTGTCAAACCATGTGGCCAAACTTTTGAAGAATTGTAACAGTGGCTAACAGCAGATGGTATGTGACGTTTTTAAATGTTAAAGTAGAGAAATTGAATTTGAGGCTGCTCTAAATGTTTTATTTATTATTCTGAAGGTTTTACCTGTTTTTATTCCAGGTTGCTTTTTGCTCTGATATCTTCGAATAATGTATTTTAATTTACACTTTTAACAACAATTTCCTTAAACCATATTTCGTGTTGTAACCTTACATTTAGCTTTACTTGGTCAAGGATAATAACAATTCTTTGTACGTGCTTTTATAACTTATTTAGATAGGTGTATCCTACCTTTAACCTCCGTTGATTTTAGTATATATAAAAACTGTTTTTTGTAAGTTGATTATCATTACGTACTTTTAGCACTCATAAGAGAAAAAATGCTAATTTTCTGTGTTTTAATTACGTTGGTTTGACTATTTTCAGTTTCTTGTTCAAGAGTTTTGGTGGGAATTGCTAGACATAAGGCAATTTATTTCTTGTATTAAACCGTGCTCTTTTCTTTTTCTGCATACGGATCTGAGCCTGAGATATACAGTTAGAATATAAAGTTTGTACTAGTTAGGGATTTAAAACTCGAACTGATTCTCAGGTTTTTCCTTACTCTATTAAGTAATAAAATCTTTCTACCAGAAGAGCAGCTACAATTCTATAATAACAGTTACAATTTTAAAAAGTCTTATTAATAAGTGCTTTCAATGGCTGATAAACACATAGAAGTGTGAAGTCAAGTCTACAAGATGCTATTTTCTGATAGCTTTATATTGAAGTCTATTTTGATCATTTTCAAGTTACAAAATTTTAAAAAACAGTTAAGTCATACAACTTGAATTCGAGGCTCAATTCCCCACGGCATGCGTCTCATTATGTATCTTTGCACTAAAATGAAGAACACGACTGAAAAAAACCCAGTGTTGTTACTGAAAATACCAAATTTTATACTGAAGTCTGACTGATCTGTCGTTTTAGAATCCACACAAACAGTTAGGTCAACAGAATCAAAGAGTCAGTGTTGCTGATATTGCATTCAAATATGAAATTTCTGTCATATTGGAATCTAGGCCAACAATTAATTTTAACTGCGGTTGATTCAGTTCATGTCTGTTTCTTTTAACTCTTAAAATGTTATAATCCAAACTTGACAATAAAATTATGGTAATTATTTTGTTAAAAGTGACTATATTTTAGTAGAGTATACTGAGAATGTAAGACATTAGTATCTTCTGTAATTTTTTAACGTAGATGGTCTATGTTTACGTCGAAATGTATTCACTCAAAATTACCAAAGCTTTTAAATAATCAACGCATTTAGAAGAATATTTCACCGTAGATTAATATACTTAGTTATAGTCTTAAAGTCTTTTTCAGGGGTACACATATATATTGAAATCCGCCTCCTGAAGAGGGCGGTGGTTATAATTGTAGTTTAACCAATTTCCTCCACCTTTTGTCATTAAAACCACACCAACAGCTGTTGCGCGATGTATAGTTTCTTCAGTTTCTTAATTATAAATATTTTCCTGCGAAGTGTGGCGAATTTATCTTGAAAGGGAAAGATCATTTTAAGAACAATTTCTCAAGTGAGAAAAAAATAATTTTCGTACGTGGTTACTGAATTTTTGAAAACCCTGTTGTACTGAATTAAGTGAACATTCTTGGAAGAAAATATATCATGACTATCTAAACGAATAAATTATTCAATGGCTTTGGCACACTTTGTTTAAGACAAACAAATATATATCACCCGCGTATAATACCAAGACTTCAATGATGACCTTCTTGAAACATACTTTATATAATCTACTGGTATTTTTTACCTCAAACTAACGGTATATAAATATATATCTGAAAATGAAATTTACTCGAGCTTCTAAGTATTTTATGATCTAAGAAAAATTCTATAGTTCATTGGTTTGTCTTCTGGTTTTTAACTACTGATGTTCTTTTTACCATTAGACGCTTTTGTCTGCTAAAAGTTTACTTCTCTTTGAGGCACAGAAGTGTAAATTATTTTGACCTAAGACTTTGCAAAAAATTACTATAACCGTAGAAAAAGTCATCAACGATATTAAATCTATTACTCAAAATGATAGCATCAAACATCGACTTTACTGACTCCAACTAGAAACGCTTGGAAATGCGCCCATAGTTCCGACCCTGAGAGTGTAGAGGGAGACGTGAAGAAAGATTATTGAAACGAATATAACAAAATAGCCGGCCTTACTCTGAGGCTCAATCGATATCGTTTGAAGAAATACTGGTATATCATAAAAGTCAGTTATCACTTTGAAGCCGATTGTCCCTTGGGACAATAACAAACAACTTCTCATTGGATCCTCCGCTTTTTCCAGAGGTCTTAGTTTAGATGTATAAGGAAATCCATCGAAGTATTTTTGTATCGCAAATAATATTTTCGATACAAGAATTTCTTGAGAATGTTGAAGTCAGATTACTTGTCGTAAAATATAAGATTTTCTAGATAATTAATAAATGAATGCTTAGCATGCAGGGTGTAGCTTCAAATATCAGTAGTTAAAAAAAATCTAAAATGCGTTCGCTCAGTTTATTTGAATATTAGTAAGATAGAATTAAAAGCATAAAAACAAATAATGATGTGTACTTCTACTTCTGATTAAATTAAAATAAATTGCTAAAGTATTGTTTCAATTTTCTCTCCCTAGTTTGAAAGTTATATCGAGGCCTTTTCGTTCTTTTTGAATCAGGCTCCCCAGTGGCTCAGCGGTCAGTCTGCGGACTTACACGCTAAAATACGGGTTTTGATACCCGTGGTGGGCAGAGCACAGATAGCCCATTGTGTTTCTTTGTGCTAAATTCAAAACAACAACTTTGAATCAGAAATACCACTGGTCTGAGTGCGCTTTTAATCGACTTGTTGTCTTCAACTTATCTTAAATTGTTTTTGTTTTTTTACGAAATTACTGCTATTCTAACGGCCGATGACATTACTTGCTCTCATAAATTATGGTTCAAAAAGTGTCAAAGAAAGAATGATTAACTATGTTTTGTACTTTAATATGTTTTGTTTAATAATTTCTCGCCAGGTGACTGCATACTCATTTGAATGGTTTTTAAGTTCATTTTTGTAAAATTAATTATTTTTTTCTTAAACAATTTCATAATCGCAATCTACAAACAAAAGTTCAGATGTTTATAGGACTACTCTACAATCGCAGAAAAACGAAATGAGGGAAAACTTTATTTAATCAAATCTTCCTCCAAGTTAAGGTCGTAACTATTCTTGTTTGTTACATTAGAATTATTCATTTAGATGTTATTCATATGTATAACAAATTGTGCAGTATACTAGTAAAAGAAGAGAAATGGCATAAGGATATTCTGCACAAAATAGTTGATTTTAGCGATCTTAATGAATTCCGTTAAACACGAGTATATATTCTGCAACATAAATAGTAAATGTAAAATTTTTGAGGGAACTAATACATTTCCTGATTACAAATCGTGTGATGCTATTCAAGTATTAGAGGAAGATTCAAATATAATTTTTGTTTGTATAATGTACATTTTGCACACTGTTTAGCTCACTTATAATATTTAAAAAAGTAATTAAAAACCTGGCATATACATTATATTTCTTAGTTCGTATCGATAATATGCGATCGGAAAAAGAACAATATGTACACTGAAAAGATAAGGTATAAAATTCAGTGACTTTAACGAAGTAATAGTATATATTTGTGTATATCTTTTGTAATATTGAGGTACCTGTCCTTATTTTATAATAATGATTTATGAAATTCGCCTCCAGTTTTCTGAAATCTTTCCAGAGAGGTTCATAAAATTAAAAAAGCTGTTATAGATCCCTCGACTGGTTTGAACTGCGACTAAAGTTTTCATTCGTGATGTAAAAGCTATTTAGGACTAGTATCGGTGAATACATTGTTTTTTTCTGGGTGGCTATATGGTGTTTTTAAGAAAGCATAATATTGCAGCGTCTTTTTTTTTTTTTTTTTAATGGAGGCTGTGCCATTATAACTAAAGCTTTGTATTTGTACTCCACTTTATAGTCTGTGTGCAGCTGGCTAATAGTAAATAAAATTACAGTGTTTCCAATATCAACCATAAAATCAAATGTCAAAAACTATCAAGCATTGTGCAAACGGTGAGTGTTTTATGATAAATATTTAAATGCCCACTATAAATATATTTACAGTCTACAACGAAAATCCCATTTATATAGCTGGATTGTAATTAGTGTAAGAAGCTACACTCATGCAATAACTGAGACGGGAAGTTTATCTTTTATTCTGTGAACAATATACACGTTCACAGGTACAAAGAGTTCAAATTAGATTAATAGACTTAATCAATTCATAGTACAAAGTGCACGTGACTGGCTATAGTGAATATAATGTGGAAAACTCTGAATGGTTATTCTGTTTCACAAGCTTTCAATCATTAAAGGGGTGGACATCTCAGATAATCTCTTAGGAAGCCAGGCGTAATCAATTTCTCTAATGAAATCAATTTCTAGCTTGTTGTCACATGCTTGTTTTCTGCTGTCTTTATACGGGCCTCGCTTCAACAGTTCCAATGGATTTTCACATAATCACGCTACCATCTGTGCGGCGCCACTTTTTAACTCAGACAGCATCGATGACAGAGCTTTCGTCGAGTTTCGATTTTCTATCCGACTTTCCTCTTTTACTTTCCTTCTTCTAACTCTTTTCCCCCCTTTACTTAAGTATGAAAGGTTAACAAACCTATAGAAGCATAACAATAGAGTTAATAGCAGGATGAAATACAGATGCGGAAATTACTGCAAAAATCAACCAGCAATGGTTTCTCTCCCTTCAATAGTTTAATCTTTGATATCCTACTATACAGATCTAACAACTTAAATGACGCTAATAAGCGGCTTTCTAAGTTGGTTTCCTTTAGTAACTGACACATAAAACTGCAATATATCAGGTGAAATTGCTGAAAATAAGTTAAGTACAAAATCCTGTATTTCTTTCAAGTTTTAACAGTAATAAACGCACAGAAAAAGTTCTACAGTGAGGAAAATAACGAATAAAACGTCATCTTCTTCCGTTTCCTATAAATATGTTCATATAACATCTTTACAGGTGGTTAAGGCACTCGACTCTTAACCTGAGGGTCGTGGGTTCGAATGCCCGTCCTTTCAGCAGTGGGAGCGTTATAATTAATCAGTCAATCCCACTATTTGTTGGTAAAAGAGTAGCCCAAAAGCTGGCGGTTGGTTGTGATGACTAGCTGCCTTCCATCTAATCTTACACAGCTAAATTAGGGACGCCTAGCGCAGATAACCATCGAGAGCTTTATACGAAATTTAAACAAACCAAAATAATTTACAGTATACACTATAAATACGTTTGTTTGTTTGTTTTGGAATTTCGCACAAAGCTACTCGAGAGCCATCTGTGCTAGCCGTCCCTAATATAGCAGTGTAAGACTAGAGGGAAGGCAGCTAGTCATCACCACCCACCGCCAACTCTTGGGCTACTCTTTTACCAACGAATAGTGGGATTGCCCGTTACATTGTACACCCCCACGGCTGGGAGGGCGAGCATGTTTAGCGCGACCCTCGGATTACGAGTCGCACGCCTTACGCGCTTGGCCATGCCAGGCCTTGTAAATACGTAAAGACTGTCAATGCCAAGCTAACACTTTTTTCTCGTTCACGCGGCACTTCTCATATGACGTTTATGTCGCACTTCTAACAGTAGAAAAACAGATAGATGATTGCTTTTTAAAGAATATGCAGCATAATTTTGGAATTAAAATATAACATCAAACGATAGTTGGTATTTTTGCCGATTACTTGGATACGTTATTGAACAGAGAAAATCTACATCACCAGCATAAGACTGTAAAATAAACCTGTGTTAAAGATGACATAAATGTGTTGAATTTATTATAAGATACATAAACGTAATAAAAATACAACCCAAGAACACAAGGACGTATTTAAATAAACACACGTCATCTGTGTTGTAAGAAAACACTCACTCTATCGGTTCGACAATGAAATCGATTATAATTCTCACAATTCTGTTATTGTTGATATAACACAATGTTATGTTAATTTACAGGACAACACGTTTCCGGTGTAATGTAAATATTGCCATTTTATAAATTACGGTGGAAAAAGCGTGGTAAGACCAGTCGATCTTCGTCTTTGAAGTTATCAGTACCGAATAAGTCTACTAAGAGTTGGGTATGCTATAAATTTGGTCTAACCCGTTGAGTGTGTGACGTTCTTTGACGCTATTGTAACAGTTTAGATACAAGAGCACTCGCTTTTACACAGACTTCATCACGAAATAAATTTTCTACACACGTATCTCCTGCATTCAAAAAATAAAATATTGCTTTCGTAGTTTTAGTCAGCTATTTATATCTACAAATATTTAACAAAATTGAGTTAGGTCACCTTCTGAAACTACTATCATTTACATTTTGATACCAGTATTACTACAAATGTGTGTTTTCTTACAGTAAAGCCACATCGGGTTATCTGCAGACCCCACCGAGGGGAATCGAACCCCTAATTTTAGCGTTGTAAATCCGTAGACATACTGCTGTACTAGCGGGGTACATATTCCTATTACCCCACAAGCCAACTTTTAAAAACTAAAAAATATTTGGTTAAATTTAGGCCATGTTTATAATACTTTTACTACACGTTTTATTTAAGACGTTTCCGTATTAACATGATACTTTCTTGTTGAATTTTTACACATTATGATTTCATATAAAAATGTAAACTTTTTTATTCCGAAAAATGCATTAAAGCTTAATTTTGTGTTTTGTTTCTTTGTTTGTTTTGTATTTTCGCGCAAAGCTACTCGAGGGCTATCTACGCTAGCCGTCTCTAATTTAGTAGTGTAAGACTAGAGAGAAAGCAGCTAGTCATCACCACCCACCGCCAACTCTTGGGGTACTCTTTTACCAACGATTGACTGATACATTATAACGCCCCCACGACTCAAAAGGCGAGCATATTTGGTGCGACGGGGATTCGAACCCGTGACCCTCATATTACGAGTCGAACGCCTTAACCACCTGGATTTTGCAAAGAAAACTCCTTATAAAAGAGCTTTGACTTTGATACTTAGCTCCAGTATCAAAACGACCAAATTATTTAAGATTTCTGTTCGATTAATTTGAGCACTTCTTTTCGTATTGCATGATTTAATAGTTGCTGTTATGTCCTTTAGTGTGTGATTTTAATAATAGAAACCAGCATTTATCCTTTTTTAAAAACAACTTTTCACAACTAACAATGTACACCTTAAACTTGCTTAACTTTAGTATGTAGTTAAAGGTAACGGACAACTTAGTTATTCCAGGAAAGTAAAAAAAAAAAAAAGTTTGCTTTTGTTGTAGAACACCAGGTGCTGCTTTCTAAAGAGATTGGGAAAGATTCTGAAAATAAGACTTTTATAAAACACCAAACTGAAGTGAAAATCTCCACATTTTTTTACATTTTTGCTCAAATAAAGCTTTATTTCCGGTTTAATAAGTGCAAATACCCTTCCAAATTGATATACTTTATGCATGTGTACCATGGGACCAATTCTGTTAAGTAAAAAAACCAGAATTATATTAGTCCAACACAGAACAATAAAAACATTAAGAGTATTGTTTTTGTGAGTTTAATTTAACAGTGTAATTATTCCTCTTGTAGCTTAGAAATTGTTGTCGGATTTTCATCTGTACAAAGTTGTCATCTTTTCGTCATTATACTTTTCAGTTAGTTTATTGTTAAACTTCTAGCTGAAAAATTAGAAACAGAGTTTTGGTCGGGATCTGAATATCTCCCAAGTCACTTTTTTCAGTTATTTTATTTAATTAGTGATGACAGATAATTAGATTAGTTACACTATGGGAGGTGTTTTTTTAAAAAAAGAATAAAGTAATTATTAGGCTTAATGGTCCCATTTTGACCTTTTCTTAGCTATTCTAAAATAATTAAAGTAATCATTCGACTATGTGGTCTATCTTTATAGTGGTCGAATTTATTTATTCAATTGTAATAAAAGGCGATAAAATGTTATCACTCGTTTATTACCCCATTAAAATTCCTGTTTGCAAAGTCATAATATTGCTAGTCATGAACTACTATGATCTAAGTCATGAATACGGACTCTTGTCTAAACATGTGCATTTCTAGTTTAAACGTTTTGCATTTCGCAACGTATGATAATCAAAATTTCATTCTCTCACAGACCTAAACAAGGCTATTTGCATTGTACTAGCCACGAATACCAAAACCGGTTTTCGCGTTGTAAGCCACCAGTCTTACCAATGAGCCAGTAGGGAAGAAGCAAAATTACACATGATTTTTAAAGCACGTAAAAGTAGGATAAAAATGTATATTAAGTCAAAAACTCATTAATTTAGTAGCTCTTTTGGTAGGTTTGAACAAGTAATCCATCATTTAAAAATTTGGACAGCTAGCAAAGTGTATTCGGAGCTTTAAATCTTAATCTTGTGTCATGCTAAGAACGATTTCATTTTACGTACTACAAAACGAAGTGATTAGGGACAAAGTTTTTCCAAATGGCAACATTTATGGTTTTCATTTTTAAAATATGGCTCGTAGGTATCAGATAATGTTCAGTGGATGGCTTAGTTAGAGCTCAGTATTTTAATGCAAATGATTTTATTGGGGCATTAGTAGATTCTAGAGTTTTAAAACAACGCCCCCTGTGTCCCTTCTATAAGTTAATTAGGGGTGTACATCAAGCATTACTTGTAACCCATTTATTTTCTGATATTGGAGTTAATAGGGATAACCACAACATGTTTACAAAAGGAAAATATAAAAATTACCAAAATAATCACAATGATGGCATATCAATGTATTCCAAAACAACAGACCATTATTGTTATGTAAAACTACCTTCTCAAAATATAATAAATCAGTGTAATAGATATCAAATGTGTACATGCTCACTGTTGTAAGTGACAAATTAAACGCCTCGTCTCCCACACTTAACGATAATAAACAGAAAATACATACCAGACACCAAAGGTTTCCAAAACGAGGTAAACAGGTACAAAAGTTATGACATAGACATCAGGCGAAATAAAAAGCAAATTGTAGTATTTATGAAAGTAGTTTTATTCTTTACTGAAAGCTTAGACGCTAAAGCTAACACCTTGGAAACTCTATAAAAATCTATTCGATAGTTCATTTGAAATATACAGTAATTGAGAAAGTGGGTGTTATCTCTAGTTACAACGTTTCACTGTACCAATAAATGATGCAACTTTTCTAATAAATTATCGGCTTAAGTGTAATGGATAATCGTTTATAATTTGAGAATACAGGTGGCGGGCTCTTGCAGATCTTCTTTAGCTGACCGGAGATTAGATACGAAAAGTGAAGCATGAAGGTATAACAACATATCTTTGTTGAAGACATTAACATATGGTGCGTAAAAGGAAGGATTACAATAGAGAGTATGTGATAGCTGACTTCGAAATTAAATAACAAACCTAATGGACAGCTGTTGAACACTAGTAACACAGGTTGCTGTCTATATAGTTGCTTTGTTGTTAGACTTTAAATCATTTACCGACAGAACGAACTATAAATGTTTAATGTAACCCTACCAGACGAAAACTCGTAACATCGGTTGCTGTCTATATTGTCTCATCGTTACTACACTTTCAAAAGTTTCTTAACAAAACGAACCAGAAGCGCTTGACGTGATTCTACCAGTTGGAAACTCGTAACACAGGCTGTTGTTAATGTTATCTCATCGTTGTTAGGCTTTAAATTACATTTAAAAGAAAGAAACATAGTTATTTGATGCAAAACTGCTTGTTGAAACTCCCGCTAGAAGACCAAAAGTTTGTGCTGAAAATGACGTGTTTACGCAGTGAATAATATTTGTGAATTCTTGGAGTATTGTGGAAAACTTGTATAGCAAATAATGTTTAAGTTGTTGCTAATGTAAGAGTTAATATATATGCATTGTTAACCATGGTTAGTAACAACAAAAAGAAGTAACTGAAATCTCAGCTATAGATATAGTGATATAGACGAAAAGGATAAGAACCTGTCGTATTATCCTTTAGGTAGTAGAAAGAAATTCTTGGGTACAATGTTCTAAGCAGTTAACTTGAAGAAAGAGAAAGAAAATTCGTATATTTTGATACTAGGTAAAGATTTAAGTTCACCGGATGCTCTTATGTAGAATGATTTTATTATTCTCTTTGTTCTGTATTTGTTATATTAGTTTCAAAACATATCCTGTAGCACATTTATCTAATTATTTCATTTATGATTAACATATTAATAGTATTTAGCCTTAAATAGCTGGAAGTGTACCGGTTTTTTTGGAAACCCTATTATAATTTAAGAAATTCACTACAGATGGGGCTACATTGTAGCACCTCACTAACGTAATGTGAGTTTTAAGCCAGCGCTACACAATAGACTACTTATTCTGTGTCCAGGACAGGTATCGAACCCCCATTTTTAAAATATAAGCCCTCAGGTTTACCGTTGGGCCATTAAAGTGCAAAGTTATAGTTAAACCCATGTTATACAATAAAGTAGATATGCACATGCACACACATACACGAAGAGACAGTGAATAGTTAGCTAACTAAATGATGGTCCATAAACAAATAATTTATAGTAGCTCGATAGATGGCACTACAAACATGCTTTATTTTTCAGTGTGTTCCATATGTTTTTACATTTAGAGTCAAGTCGCTTTTAAAACTAAATAATTATTCTATAATAAATATCAAGATGCAGCAAAAAGCAGGTAATAAGGTTTCAAGTTCTGCTTTTGCGTTTTTGCTTCAAGTTTTCAAAAAGTATCAACATCTGTTAAAATATAGTTTTATTGAACAAACGCGTTTTGACAAAAGTGTCATTTCCACTCCCTTTAAAATGTGTTAAGTTGATAAAGCTAGCTTATTATTTTGTTCTTTTCACGTTTAAATTTTATAAAGAAACAAAAACATTGTACAGCTTTCAAAGAAAGGGTCCCAGCAAGTGGCTTTTGTTCCAAAGAATGCTTTTTTTTGCGAGTCACTATAAGATTAATGAAACAGGTACAAACGGGAACGTACTTTACTTTAATATAACTCAATAGCTTAGACAAAAATTAAAAATCAGCTTACAGGATCGTAATAGAAAACTATACAAAATAAATGAACCATTATGTTTCATTCAGATGATTCTGAATGTTGCCTATTGATAGGACGTTCTTTCTCGCTCTCATATGCGACGATTATGAACAGTGGAGAACGCGTGATGTTGGTCCTGTCACGAGGGAGCACTAGGCGGCGGGCACAACGCGTGCCACAATTTTCGAAAGGAGAAGACGCAGAATCCGTCATTGACAAGCTGTTCCCTATGTTGCGTGTACGGCTGAACTCTAAGATCTCGTGCACATCGCATGGACTCCATTGAGCGTAACTCTGAGTCCAGTCTCTGAACTCAAGCTTTTCGACAATGACAAAGATCAGTTGTTTTAAAGGAATTGTTATGTCTCAGTCTTGAGAGAAAGGTTGCATTTTCTTTTTAATATGATAATCGATTAGAATTTACAACAAACATAATATCGTATGAGTAATTTGTTTGTGGTATCAAGCTTTCTCGAATTAAAAAGGAAACACGTTAAATGAATTCAGAGGTGGAAAATAAATGCAACGCTTGAGTTCAATAAACATAGCGAAAGTTGTTTCAATAAGACAGGAAAACTGACGTACAACCCAGGAGTCACAACTGTGATTTTTGACATTGTGATGAGGTAGGTGCTCGAACAACAAATTTAAACAAAAAATTAAGATTTTCTCTTGTGAATAACGATTTAGACTGAGAAATCTGGTATTTCTGGTACCTATTTTTTAAAATCAAACATACTACTCGTTAATAAGTTGTTTCATTTATAACTGTTTCTTCATTAGAATTTGTTTTATTCTCTTGTGTATTTCTTTTTTCAAATTATTTTACTCCCATCGTTTGAGAGCAAACAATTTCAACTAACATTTAATGTGCTTATATTCTCTTATTCCAATCTTCAGGCAAACTTAGTTTTCTAGTACTCTTTTGCTGTAGTTTTTAAGAAGCAGTCATTCTCAACGAAGTTTTTGATTAGTCTCAACGCTAGCAGGGAAACCAGAAACGCTTATATGTAAAAGTATCTTTCAATGAAATTCTACTATATATATGGATATATACACATATATAATGCTTGTTTTGTTGTGCTAAGAACATTCTGGGGATATTGTATTGTTAAATTTACTAACGATGTTTGACTGTGAGGAAATTTCTTTTAAATATTTCAATAAAGAAGTCGATAAATATACAAAAACACGTACTTTGTTTAGTTAGGATGATCACATCCACTCGTAAGTCATAGCTATGATATTGAATAATCTATACACGACTGATGAATAAAACATAATATTCATCAATTAAAAAAATCCAAATACTCCGAATTTTTCCAAATCAAAATCAGTGTTAGAATAATAATAGTTTTAGACAGATAGATAAATATATGAAGAGAGAGAAAATGAGTGCATATGTGTAAACAGAATTATCGTATTTGTCGAGGTTTTCCTTTGATTTGTCTTCCAGAAAAAAAGAAAAAGAAGTGAACAACATGAAAATGCCCTTAAGTACTATCTCTGTTCAATAAATAATTATACAGCATAATAAGCTTGCAGATTAATTAAAACACAGCACAATATGTCGTATAGAAAGTACGTAAGGAAATTCAGAGGAAACTCATTGAGGTAGTGTATTAAGAGTTTAATGCCATTGCACCAAAATTTTGAAAGCTGCATTTTTCAAACATTTCATAGCGATAAACGTAATATAATTGCTTCAATATGAAGTCTAACTCGCCTTTCAGTTCGTGCAATGTTTAATGGCTAACGTAAAACACCATACAACTAAACGCGATTGAAATTACAATTTTATTACATAATTACATCGAATTATCTTAAGAATGTTTTCATTTGGAGAGTGCCAGCTATCGGGCTGAGAATCAAAAAGTCTACGTCTCCTGCTGCGATGTTTCTAAATGTTCTCTGAACTTTCAGCTATGGATGAGTTACAATACCGACAGTCAGTTCCGTTTCTCGTTTCAAAGTGAGACAATAATCTTGAGCCGGCGAATGCGGGTGAGTGACTGCTACTGCCTGTTCTTTTGTAAATAGCTTAAAGTATAAAATAAGGAGGAGGGGGCAGTCTCTGGTCTGGCCGTTTAGCTCGAGTGTCGTTCATGTTAAAGTTTTTTTCAATATCTTGCGCAATACAGCTTTCCCTTGCTATTTTTCATTGTATCAATTCTACTTGAAGTGAAAAAAGTTGCTTTGATACTTAAGATCTTAAAGTAGATGAGTGCTTGCCTTTTTAAGTGATATTTCAGAAATAAAGATAAAGTGTTGTAATAAAATTAAATATTAGAAATTATATGACAGTTGAGATTAATTACTTGAAAGTATCGTAGTCAGTAGATAAACTAGAAGTATTTGTGCCAAACGCCAAGCGTAATACTATTAATTATTATAATAATAGTGTTAATACTATTAAAGTGGTTGTAGTCTTCTGATTTTAACCTAATTACAAAGTAACAAGAATAGTCGACTTCAAATGTATTTATGCCAATCCAAGAACTGTTTGTAACAGGAAAGCATTCACTAAGGTGAAAACAACAGTAAAAGTTTAATACTAGGCTTGTTTCGAATTTCACACAAAATCCACATGAGATCCATCTGGGCCGATCGTCCCTAATTTTGATGTAAATGACTGGAAGAAATTCGGCCATTACAACCAATCACCAACATTTGAACTACTCTTGTCAGATCGAATGTGGGCTTTAACAGTTACCTTTATAATGCATCAGCAGATCTAAAGTGAGAACTATGAACAGTTCAGAATGCTAACTGCCGGGTAAGCTCGACTCTATGAGAATGAATCATACGTAACGTAACAAAACACTGTTTGTTTGTTCACCAAGTATTGAATCGTATATGATGTCTGAATCCAGGTCATACTACGTAATTCCAAACTGTTTACAACTGCTTATATTCTTGTCACCAAAATTATTTTATAAAACTTTACATTAACTACATAACAATAGCGCTAAGCTTGAGTTCATATGACAATATTTAAAGCATATAGATTTGATGACCGCACTTTTTCGTAGCTAAATGTACAGTTCGATAAATTAATATTATCTAACACATTGTATATCATGAATAATATCGTTTTCATGTAAAAGATGAATATGATCAAAGAGTGAATTTTGGAAGTACCAAAATATACAAAAACGCATAACTCACGCTGCGGAAGAGAGGTTTTTTTTTTTCGAGTACTGAATGAACTATACAAAGCACACATCGACAATTTAAAATCCTGGCGCCCTTCCTTTACAAATACTTACAGACTAAGTACCAAATGAAGAAACTGTCCATGTTGGATACAAACTGAAAAACAGTTATAGTGACTCCAACTCTAACTTCCCATTTGCACAGTGCATGCTGTATAATAAAACGTTATTCTGTTGGCTAGAAAAGTAGAGAACAAGACATTTCTGCTCGAAGCCCACTCTCAAGAAATAAGTTATCCACGCGAAAACAGACGTGACTTTAGAAGGTTCCTCTTCTATTTAAGCTGGAGCTGCTAAACCAAACATATCCGTAAGCTAAAGCAAAAGCAAATGTTGGCGGTGTTGATACACATTTTTTTTTTGTCTGGATACTTAGTTGGATAGACTGAGAAAATAAAATGTAGAAAAGTTGGCTTCAAGTATGTCAATTCACTGCTAACTGACATGTTAAATGTTAAATTCACTGCTAGCTGACATGTTAAATGCCTTGAGTTTAAATACGCAAAGTATAGAAATATCAGAAACGTCACTTTTTTTAAAACAGCTCAATCTAAAAAGAAAAATTATTACGCACTGAATCATAATGTGAACGGAATATACAATCTTAATTTTCGTAGTTTTGAAATATTAGGCTCTATTTAATGAGCTGTTAAAATATATATGTTGAAAATTATTGTGAAGGTTTATAATGTAATGTTGTACTGTAACCGTTTATTTAAATCATTTGTTTTGTGGAAGAATGTTTAACGTATGTTATATGTTTCTGTAGCTTCATACTTTCACACTCCTTTTTTGTTCAATGTTTATATCGACGAAGTTAGTGAAACAATCTGATATGTGCAACACATTTCATCATATAATATCTAGAGGGCGCTTTGAGAGAAACTACAAATCGATCAGTTTAATGGTCTAGTTAATAAACTAAATTGCAGACAAAGTGTCATTTATTATGCTCAGAGTATCAGTACGCAAAAATGATAAAAATAAAAATAAATAAAATAAAATATGCACGAATTAAAGGGCTGCTGATTTTTTTTTTCCATTTGCGTACAATCCTTTCAGAATTGGTTGTGTAGAATTAAGCACTTATTTGATGTAATATACCAAGTTGATTATGCTGAAAAAAACATCTTTAGATCCCAGATAGCTATAACTTCGAAAACTAGCATATCTGATTAAGGTTGTTCTGTAGCTGCCACTAATGAACAACATAGTAGGAAAGTTCCTAAACTGAGATGTAACCCTTGATTAATGCATTTACTTGAAATGTTGCATTTACTCTCAAGTTAGTGAAAGTCGCGTTTATATGGTGGCTAAACACCATAAAGCTATTGAACTAGCTTTTGGCTAGTTTAACATACCAGCTAAACATAAGCACACTAACTCACACGTGTTCTACACACTACAGCGGTCTTCGTAGCCAAGAAGATATGTGTAGAATGCATTGTTTGAAATTCGCTTCCAGCCACTCTCCACTAAACAGTTCGTAGTACACTCTACATACAATTTGTACATGCACCCAGGAGGTAAACGTTTGAAATAATTTATGTGACTGAAATTTCAGTAAGTGATTATTGCATCAGTATTGTATGGCAAGAAAGTCAAGACATGCACATAAATGCTACAAACGTTTTCTGCTATTCGATAAATAATACCTATATCCATACATAATGTCTATATCTGTATCCATATATAATACCTATATCCATTTTTATACCTCTATCAATATATAACACCTATATCCATATATAATACCTATATACATACATAATACCTATATTCATATATAATGCCTATATCTATATATAATACCTATATCCATATATGTTAAAATTACTATTCAGTGTACCTATATGTACGAACGCAATACAAATATATATATTGAAATGGAAGAATTGTTTATTGTTCGTTTATGTGAGAACAAAGCCAAATTAAGCTATTTGTTGTATCCGTCTAAGACAAGCCCGGGATTATAGCGTTCTAAATCAGTAAAGTTATTGCTGTTATACCGAGAAACTAAATGGACGAACCAATGTGAAGATACGATTTTAAGGTTCACTTTAAACCGATAATAATGGTAGTTTTTGTCACGTTCTGTTTCACAATGTAAGACAAAGGGCGTCGTAGAAGCTGCTAGTTTCACTGTTGAAGTCAGAAATATATTCATATGCTTCATAAATACTTCGACATTTGTATTTCAGTAAACGTATTAATCATAGTACCTGACGTGTGAAATAATTTTGTTATTATCGTTATTTATGGAAGCTTCTAAACAAGTTGCCCTGGGGGACAGCAGTAAGATTGAAGACTTACATATATAAAATATGGGGTTCGATTCCATACAGTGGACACAGCAGAGAGCAAATAAAACATCTCAGTAGATGCGCTGTAAGAACTGCCATGATTAATCTATTATAATCAATAGACAATAAAACCAAAATTTATTTGACTTTTATAAACATGTGCTTATAAAATCTTTATTTACGAAAAACATAATTTCACCTCACAAAATAACAGAAAAGGAATAAAAAAATTCGTGTACAATTTACTCAAGAAAATATACCGCGACGTAGAAATTTTTGAGATAAGAGATTCGTGAAGATAAACGTAATAATTTTATTTTTAATGGTGTATTGCAATATAGCAGTAACTATAACAGTCGATTACCTGCTGGTATACAAGTTTGTTTTCTTATTCACGAGGGTGCACTTTGACCTTGGATGAAGACATGAAGACACTTCTTTAGAAATCAAGATGACGTTTAGACAAAGAGCTTCGTTACAGTTATTTTTAAAACGCGAAAAGCTTTACTTGCTATTGTGTGAATGTTTATTCTAAATTAGTGAAGCGCGGTTAAAATTAAGAAAAGGGTATTTAGCCCGCACTATGTCCAACAGGGATGTTGCGAACATAGTGTAATCGAAACTCTATTACATTCCTTTTCGTCTTGAGAAACCATAGATGCGTGAATGCCTAATACTCATGTCTCATAGAAAAAAAAACCCAGCTTTACTCGCTGTCCTAGGATTAGTATCAGTATTTTTTTAGGGAATCAGTGACACGGCATTTATATAGATGGCTAGTAATGCAAATACATGAACGTTTACCACATTACTCAGCTGTATGACTTTTAGGACAAATCAACTTCATTCTTTGTTTATGATTAGCCACCATTTTCATATCTTCGATCAATTTTTATTTTTGCCTGTGTGCTAATATAAGTACACGAACGCTTGCGCTTAGGTTGCGGGTAATAGGAAGCTGTATGGGTTTTTAGAACCAAGCAACTTTTCTTAAGCGTTCTTTTTAAAGTAGTGAGATACTCCATTTTCATTAAAGTTAGTTTAGTTGTTATTATTGTTTAGAATGTTTAAAATACTATTAAGTAAATGATTTTATCATTAAACGCAATAACTGGAAAACACTGATTGTTCGCATTTGACACAAGTGAACAAAACCCACTGTTTGGTCTTTGAACTTGACCAAGATGAACAACAATCACCGCTTGGATTTTAAAATTGACCAGATGAACAGCTGTATATAACTTATTTCATCAGCCAAGACGGTTTTACACAGAATAAACTAACTAGACAATAATACAAGCAAAAACACTAAATTAGGTTTTAATACTCACTGCGAGCTTAACACAGATAAACCATTGTTTAGCCGTATGCTTAATAACAATCAAATCCCTGTCACACCATAGATGCTTGCTCTTTCAGCCGTGATGGTGCTATAATGTTACGGTCAATCCCAGTATTCGTTGGTATAATAGTATCCAAAGAGTTGGCGGTGGGTAGTGTACGACTAGTTGCCTTCCTTCTAGACTTACACTGCTAAATTACGGATGGCTAGCGCAAATAGCCCTCGTATAACCTTGCGCGAAATTAAAAACAAACCAAACTTTCAGTCAAAACTTAAAGGGCGCCGTAACAGATGTGTATAAATCTAACATCTAGAAATTTCTACATTGTATTATTTACAACTATTTCGATGTTGTTTTTTCTCTTTTTTATTTAGAAGTATTTCATAGTAAAATGAAAGATCAGTCTGTGAAAAAGTAAAAGTGTTATTTTAACATAGAGATATTTATTTTTTATTTTTTGGTTTGTGTGTTTTTAATCACATCAGGCTATTTGCT
Source organism: Carcinoscorpius rotundicauda (assembly GCA_011833715.1). Lineage (NCBI taxonomy): Eukaryota > Metazoa > Arthropoda > Merostomata > Xiphosura > Limulidae > Carcinoscorpius > Carcinoscorpius rotundicauda. Next base: position 41,798,334 of record CM022396.1, on the reverse strand, counting down.
GTGTCCATCGAGGAGAATCGAGTCCCTGATTTTGGCTTTGTAAATCTGAAAAACCTACTCCTTTTTCAGCGCAATCTTTGGTGTCTACTTGAAATTCATAAACAAAAAATCGTAATAAAATAAATTGAATTGAGAAAAACAGTGAACTAGAATTACGAGACTCTTGCAAAGTCCTATAATGTATTGTCTGTCCTTGTATATATATATCACTACAGAGAACGACAATTCCCAAACTCCGCTGCAATACAGACAACTTAATATACATTCCAAATTTGCAACGAATACGGCTGTGTTTGTAGAATATCATACGCATGATAAATAAAATTACATCCCGCTGCACTTAGGTTACAGATCGTCTCGTCAACAGCAGCACTTCTAAACCACAATGCCATCAAACAAATAAAGTATTATTTATAAAAAGGCATAGGAAACATTACGACAGCATACTTTTATACCTTTTTTTTTCTGGATTTAATTAGGCTGGACTTAACTATTGAAAAAATAGATATTAAAGGAACTCCATCACGTGTATAGTAACCTTTCAGCAGTTTGTGTAAGGATACTCGTGTTACGCTCTTTAACGTGTATTACATATACTATGTGTGTTTGTTCGCTGATATTAAGTTTATTCTAGTGTTAGGTTATATAATGCAGTGTTATATTTGATTTGTCTTGCTTTTGTGCGTTTGAGTAAACTGATTAAATATTTTTTGAGTTTATATTTGACTACTATAACCAGAAATAATTTGTTTGTTTATTTTTTAATTTCGTGCAAAGCTACACAGGAGCTAACTGCGCTGGTAGTCCTCAATTTAGCGGAGTAAGACTAGAGGGAAGGTAGCTAGTCATCGACACCAACTGCTAACTCTTAGACTATTTTGTTGCCAACGAATAGTGGAATGACCGACACATTATAACGCCACCACTGCTGAAAGGGCGAACATGTTTGGTGTGTGTCAGGGATTCAAACCCGTGACCTTCGGTTTTCGAGTCAAGCGCCTTAACCACTTGGCCTCATGACAATATTGGATACTGAATTCTAAAATCTGACATCAAGTGGTGCGTTATTCAAAAATATATTGTTTGTCTATTTCTTGATAACTTAAACAAAAAACTATCAACAGGCTATCTTTGCTGTGGCCACCACGTGTATCAAAGCCCGAATTTTAGTGTTATAAACCTTCAGATTTAATAACGTGCCATTACAGGTTTAAGAAACGACTCCAAACAAAAAGTTTTTAGAAATAAAGAAAACATTTAGGGTTTCGTGTTGACACCTTACGTAATAAAGATATATTATGCTATTTATTTACTTGACTGATGCGATTAACTATTCTACATTTCATGCTCCCAGGTGGTTCAGAGGTAAGTCTGAGAGTTTATGATGTTAAAAGTCGATTTTCCATATTTGCGATGGGCTAGATATTCCATTCAGGAGGTTTGTCCACCGTTAAATCAGCTGTAAATTTAACAATTTATCACACTTAAGTCTGGAGCACGAATCCGTGCAATGAACAGAGTGCAAATAGTTATTGTTTAGTTTTTTATTAGCCAGGAATAAAAACATCAATATATCACCTGTCAATAACTATGCAATTTTTGGACAACGTTGTTGTGGTACTTTATTAAGTTTCCAAACCACAAAATTCCATTTGTTACATAATATTTATTTTAAAACAAATTACAAAATTTTACATCACTGAAAATAGTAATTTTCTCCTCTTTGAATTTAATTATGTCAAAATTGTTACTCAAGAGTTGTGAATAATCGAGTGAGGATTAGTTTCCAAATCAGTAATGAATCGTTATAAAATTGATGAAAAAAAAGATCAATAACCATATGCATATGTGTACAGCCTTTTGAACACGCGCATGCCATTTTTCCCCTCAGTTTTTTTTTTTTTTACAGTTCTGTTCTGATATGCATTGTTTCGACTGACTTTCATATACTATAATAAATACTGCGTCTCTCTATCCAGTGTCATAAAATACAAATAATTATTTTCATTCCATAAGAGAGGCTAGAATGCGAAAGCCAAAAACGTCATACTGGTAATTTTCTTTGGATTAATTATATAATGATGTATCATGATGCACAAATGAAGAATAAAAACATTTTGGAAGAATGATCACATGATCATTCGTGATTAATAAGAGTATTAATGCAAAACAATTGTGATGATCACTTGTAGTGATATATTATAGATCAAAGCCATTGTGTTACGAATAATAATTATTTTTCTTTTATTTTCTCATCACAGTAAGCTATCACAACGTACAGATCAAAACCTAACTTTTGCAAATAAGTTAAGATTGTGCTAAAGTGTTGCTTAAATAAATACACTGCTTTCTTAAAGACACTTCAGTTGATTTTTTAAACTTCTAAGGTTGCTGCTAGTTACAAATGATATGTATATAAAAAAACATACGAAGGACAATCTTTTAATATTCATAGCCAAAGTTAAGTTACATTATCTACTTGGAATATTATATTAGACAAAATGATACTGAATTATCCTGTTTTGTATCCCATTAAACAGATAAGTAAATCTAAAGCATCATATTTCACATCCCATCAAAAAGAAGTGGTTGACTGGTACGATGTGAAACATAGAAGATCAAGAAAGTTGGTGAAGCAGGAAGTTTGAACATCAAAAATAATGTTTGAAAAAGAATCGCTGAAAATATAAAAATTAACACTAAGAATTTCTTTAAAAATATTAAGGTTAAATAAAATGTTAAGATGAGGATATGATCATTGAGAAATAATAAAAGAGGGATCGTATCTGATGCTTATGAGAATGCTGAGTTATTAAATTTTGCTTTTTCTTCGGTATTCACTAATGAAGATTCAAACAACATTTCTCATTCTGAACAGTTGCTAGATGGATGCAAGAACAGACAAAATGATCACAGTGATTCTGAACTGGTTGAGAGAAGATTCGAAAGTTTAAAAAACAATAAGGTTTCTCGGCCAGGTAATATTTACCCAAGGGTTTTGAAGTAGATTAAAAATTGTATATTTGAGCAACTTGCAGTAATTTTTATAAATCCTTAAATAGTCGGCAGATGAGGATTGGAAGTTGGTAATGTTCATCCTCTTCAAGGAAGGTAAGAACAATTCTAATCATTATAGATTTACATCAGATGTAGGAAAAATTAAAAAAAATCAATGCTTTGGAAAATCATTTAATAAAGTTTGGAATTTTACTGGATAGTCAACATGGTTTCGTTAAGGAAAAATCCTTTTTATTTTGCAAATCTTTCGATATTCTTTGAAAAGATTACTGTGTATGTAAATGATGGTAATGGTATATATTTGACATATCTGGATTTTGTTCACAAAGCATTTTACAAGATGCTACATAAAAGGCCTTTAAAAATATATTTATAGAAGAGGGAGAGCTAAGATTACTAATTAAATAGAAGATTGACTGTATGGAAGAAAGCAGATGCTTGTTATAAATGGAGTTCACTTAAACTGAATTAATTTTGTTAATGGTGTATCTCAGGGCTCATTCAGTTTTCTTACTTACATCAATAACATAGATGAAGAAATAATCAATTAGTTACTTAAATTTGCACATGATATTATAGTGTTGGATGTTGTTGGCTCTGAAAAGAATGTTGCTGATTTACAAAAGTATTTAGATTATTTAGTGAGTTCAGCGAATAAAAGACAGATAAATTACAATATAATACAAAGTGTTCGGAAAGTCACTTTGCACAATATAAAATACAGGAGATAAAAATTAATGACAATTATAAACAATGCTGAAAGTGACCCCCGTTGGCATCAGTACAGGCCTGGATCCTCCTTATTTTGTTTTTAAACACCGCTATCAGTTGCTGACTTGAAATAGACTGAATAAAATATGATTACAAAATTGCACAGTGACTTTCCGAGCACCCTGTATAATGTAGATGGGAATAAACTTAACAGTGTCATGAAAGAAAGGGATCTTTACATAATAGTTCATCAGTCTTTAAAGCCATCCAAGCGGCTTGCTGTTGCAATTAGTAGGGCAAGTAGTAGTTTAAGTCTTAGCTACATAAAAATTAAATGCAATCCTAAAGAGGTTATAATTTATTTGTATAGGTCACTGGTTAGACTACATTTGAAGTATTGTGCTCAGTATTGGGTTCCTTACCTTAGGAAGGACACTGAATTGTTGAAAATGGTCCAGATAAGGGCTACTAGGATGATGCTCGGGATGGAAAGAATTATCATACGACAAGAGGTTAAAGTCCCTGCAATTGTTTTCTCTTGAAAAAAAAGATTTAAAGGGTTCTGTTTAAGATATTTAAAATTGTTATTGTAATTAATAGTGATGATGCATCACATAAATTGTGGCAGCGAAAAAGTCACTTTCAGCCAAAACAGCTTTATTTTTTTAATAGTGTGGTTGACCTTTGGAACGGATTGCCTTCGGATATTGTGGAGACAGTAAACTTAAGTGACTTTAAGAGAATGTTTGATGAGTAAATAAATGATAAGGACTGGCTTTGAGGTATTTTATATTTTTTAATTAATAGTTTTAGTTTGGTTTAAAGGACGGAACACCCTAAATAGACCAGTAGATCCCTTATCATTCCTAAACATTATGTTGTGTTGTGATTATTAAATCTAAAACGTTCTGTTTTGTATCACATCAAACATGTGATAGATAAATCTAAAGCATTATAATTTGTATCACATCAAATATGTGGTAAGCGAATCTAAAACATTATAGTTTGTATCACATCAAACATGTGGTAAGCGAATCTAAAACATTATAGTTTGTATCACATTAAACAGTTGGTAAGTTAAAATAAAACATTATAATTTGTATCACATCAAACAGTTGGTAAGTTAAAATAAAACATTATAGTTTGTATCACATCAAAAAGTTGGTAAGTTAATATAAAAAAAATCCCTTTTGGCATCCCGTCAAACAGGTGGCAAGAAAGTTTAAAACATCCTGTTTGGAATATCCTATAAAATAAGTGATAAATAAGTCTGAAATGTTCTGTTTGAAAGCCCTACCACACGGATGAAAAGTGATTTTAGACGCCTTTAACCAGAAATATATGAAACCTGTAGCATATTCTAGTGGTTGGCGTAATGATCTGCGATAGGTTACTGAATACAAATCACTCTTTTTGCTGTGTCAGTCAATTCTACTATTCAGCTAAAGTAGCCCGTAAGCTGTGGGTGTTGTTAACTTGTTTTGTTTCTTCTGTCAGCAGTTCTAAGTCAAAGATGGCTTCTCTGATTTTCAAGGTTTTCTGACCTGTTCATTTAATCTAGTGAGCGAAGTGTCGTTTAAGTTGAAAATACTAATTGTTTCGTGAGTTTCGAACCAACACTCGATATTCTCTAATATCCATGTTTTATAACAGTGGCACCAAAGTGTTTGTTTTAATGATCAAAGCTACATTGTGGGCTATCTGTGCTTTACGTTCCGCATTTCGATACCTAATTTTGTTTAGTATTATAAACTTTGAGTTACAGCTGATCCACCAAGAAGCGTTGCACCAATTCTTTCACAATTACTTTTGTGGATTACATAAGAAAATATTATATTAAACATTCTAATAAGTGAGTTATGTTTAAAAGTTTTGATTTCCTGTACCCTTACTCTTAGTATCCTTTAGGATGAAGATTTGTGATACTAACTGTTTTATTTGTTTTTACTTCACGTACAAGGTTTACCTCCTGTTTTTATTTGCAAAATGTCTAATTATATATGTTTTTATTTTGCCATCTTTCCCCGTAGTGTCAATATATACGATGGTACATTTTAGTTGTAAGCTTCATTCTTGTATTAACTCAGTCAGATTTTCTTTTGAAATTATTATAGAAAGTTATCTCTTCAAATCTGACACAACCTTGTTAGACTTTTTCGTGAAATGGTTCGTCCAAATGATGAAAATGTCTTACTAATTCAGTTTGTTTATCTATGACTGTAAACTCTGTTAAGCTAGCGTGCAACAGGGCGCTATATGCTGTATATTTTATGATATGAGATTGATTAAAAAGAGTAAAATTATTAGACTTGTTTATCGATGTGTATTGGATAGTACACTCTAAACTCTTTGACAATTAGTCAAATTATTTTTCCCTAAGATTTCCCATTAAAGAATATTCAGTAATTTGACTAAGGTGAAAGATCTTTGCCTCGTTGAAAGATTCACGACTCATAATGTACTAATCAATCTTTTTCATTATACCTAGTTATTTGTATAGTTACTCCAATGAGATGATTTCATACACATATAGCACTCCGTTCGGACACCCGTTCCAGGTACTTGAGAACAATTGCCAAGTTTGTTCTCGCAAGTTTGGGAGTAGAGAAGGAGATATGAGCACAGTTTTTCAACATGGTGCCTCGGGATTATGAATGGGTCTGGTACGCAAACTCTGAAATCAATTTCAGGCTCAACCAATCATGGAAATCTATTCTAAGGCTTTTCGTTATGTTTTAGTGACCTTATGAGGACATCATTTTTAGCTCCCCTTGGTAGTTACAGTTACAGCATACAGTAAACTATAACCTTTCCAGGCTATTCCGACTCCGCCTAAAGTTTGGTCCTCCTAGCTCCTAAACTGTGGGAAGAGTTAGTTGGAATACCTACATGCCAAGCTGTAAGTTGAATTTATATATGGTTGATGTTACTTATTGTTCTTTCAAGTCTTGGTATATCTATATGTGTAGGTTATGCCGTTCTCTAAAACTGTGGTCTATATTAGGTTCTGTAAAGTAGTAATACGTGTAAGGTTTCATTGTGGTCTTTTTAAGAAACTTTAAACTTACGATCCGTGTAAGATTTCACAGTGTATGTTACGTCGTTCTCTAAAGCAATGATCTGTGTTTGTTACTGTTGTTCGTCAAATTATGGGTTAGGTATAGTTTCACTATGTACCCTACTGTCTCTAAGTTATTATCTGAGTAAGGTTTCACTATTTATAGTGCTGTCTTTTTCCAAGTTATGGTCTTCGTAAGGTTTCACTGTGTTTATTACTATCACTTTCCTATGTTATGCTCTGTGTAATGTTTCAATATGTATGTGATTGTCATTCACCATAATTATGATCTGCATATGCTACTGTCGTTGTTCCAAGTTATGATTTATGCATAGTTTGACTGTGCCTTATGTCACTTTCTCAAGCTATGGTCTGTATAAGTTACTTTCATTCCCCAAAGTTTTGATCTGTCTCAAGTTTTGCTATACATTTTACTTTTGTTTTTTAAAGCTATGGTTTTTGTAATGTTTCACTGTGAGTCGATTCAATTCGTCTTCATTCATCTCTTCGATTATTCTTAATCATGAGTGTTTTTAAAATGATAAAAACTTATGTACAAAAGTTTTCCGTAATTCAGGATGAAACTTCCAATTTACTCATACGAGCGTATTAAAAAAGGCTTAATTAGCTTAAGTAAATCTAATTTCTTTGTTAGCCTGCAGATTCCAAAAACTTTATCAAATTGTCAAATTATTTTACAGCGAATCTTTGCAATGAACTTGTTCAAGTTTTAATGGAAATACGTTGAATTTTTAAAGTCTTATAATTGTGTTTCCAACAAAAGGATGATTGTATCAACTTTTGTTATTGGATAAAATTACTTCTGTCGAATGTTGGTTCAGCATGAGATCCTATTTTGTTTTTAGTGCGAACTACAATTGTACCAGTACTGCGTGTAAAACCTTACAAGTGAAGCAGAAGTTGAAACGCGTTTCCTTATTTAATTCTAACCAGCCAACAAGATAAATCCTGATATTAGGACCACCGCATCGTGCTACTAGCGAACAGTAAACACGGAATAGATACAGTTCATCAACCAATCTAATGCGTTGTCTGACTAAAACGAGAACTATTTACTGTCTTGTTGAAGATTGTTGAATTTATAACATTAAGAGACAGCAGCGGCGTTAAATTCAACAACCCATCGTAATAGAATATTAAAAATCCTACATCTGAAATGGCAGCAACATAGCATAAAGCATTTTGCATCACTTTAACACTTATAACACTATGTAACAAACTTTTTACTTTTTCTTGTTCCTGGGTACTATTTCCCAATTGCTTATACCTAAAGTAAATGGGAAAGACCTATTTTTCTCTTCAAAAATCAACCAACAGCAGAACAGTTAGTATTCTGAGTACAGCTCCATTTATAAAATGATTATGATAAATATTCTAAGCTACGTTTAAGTGCTCACCAATAAAACGATTGGTTGTATTTTAGCTTAATCAGAGGACATTTATCACTACGAGGATTTGAAACTAACGCCTTAATGAATTTTCAGTGACTTGTCAGTTCTGTTCTTTGTAATTTTTAGTATTTTTTATTCAGAGATAAACGTTTAGAGGCTTCTTCCGTTTTTTATTAATATTTGTATATATTTTGTATCGAAAATATCCATTTCGTCATTAAAACTGACGAAAATAGAAAGATATGTGTAAAACTGGAAAGCTGGAAATCACATTAGTCTACAAGCAGACTGTAGCTATAATATAGCTACAAACATTTTGAACCATGTGATAAACATCACTTTTTCGTTTGTTATGTATATGTGTAAATATTTTGTAATCGACAACATGTCGTGTTGTGTTTGAATTTTCATTTGTATTATTCATTTTTCCATATTGATATTATTGTTTCGAAGTTTAAACTAAAATATGTTATTTATTTAGGGTAACATTTTAGAACTTTCTCGAATTAAGTAGACCAATCACATGTTTGTAAATGAGTGCTGGTGACTTCCTGTCTAGTCGTATAGTCTCGTGCAAGAACGGATATGCGTGGATAGCTCTGGAGTTGTATGGAAATTGCAAGATTGTTCGAGAAATAGGCCTATCGGTATAAAAAACGGTGACAAGAGACAGATTCAATCATCAGTCATCAGTTTTTATTCGAAGACAAAGAGTAAGATTCAGACACCAGTTTCATTTCATAAGAAGAAAGTTAGTTATTTGAGAAAGATTAAGTGTTTGCTGTGAATATTCAACTTGGATTTGTGATTGAAATTAGATCTACGGAAGCCGTGATTTTATTTCGTCAATCTCTACGATACTTCTGAATTACCGCTTGTGCTGAGAGACGGCGAATTTATTGAACTGTGAACTGTTTCGGAATTACTTCGTGGGACCAAATTCACACCCTAGACTGGAATTTGAGACTTTAATTTTAGATCATTATATTAGATACAGGCCAGTACCGTTTTGTGTTGTGATTTATTTTGAAGTTTGAAACTAATATTATTTTGTTTTGTAATTAATTTCGAATGTTGTAACTTAATATCTGTCACTATTATTATATAATTCATGTTATATCTGTTATATTAAGCAAGTTGCTTGCAGAGTAGGCGACATGGTTGCTGAAGGCCAGGAAGTGTGTATTATAGAAGCCATGAAGATGCAGAATAGTCTGTCAGTTGGTTCCACAGGAAAAGTAAAAGCTGTGATCTGTAAACCTGGAGAAACTGTAGAAGATGAGCAAATCCTGATAGAACTGGAATAAAAAAAAATTGTCCTAAAAAATAAAAGTATATACATAGATATACAGTTGGTGTTAGGTTTGCTCAATTACTACTAACATTCTTGTTCAATGTGTATTTTTTCATTGAGCTTCATTGTTTACTTCAGTGGTTGTAGGGAATAGCTAAACTCAACTGATTTACTCCAGAAGACTCCTCGGAAGCAATTCTCATCCTTAACAATTCTTTTAGATGTATTGTTTGTCTCTAGAAATGCAGTTTCTCCAAGCTATCCAAGCAATGGGAGATAAGATTGAGAGTAAAAGAATAGCAAAGAGTGCTGGAGTTAATTTTATTCCTGGGTTTGATGGTGTAGTGAAGGATGTTGAAGACTGTATCAAGATAGCAAATGATATTGGATATCCTGTCATGATTAAAGCCTCTGCTGGTGGGGGTGGAAAGGGAATGAGGATTGCGTGGAATGACAAAGAAGCAGCGGAAGGATTCAAGCTCTCCAGAGATGAAGCAGCTTCTAGTTTTGGAGATGATCGGTTGTTGGTGGAAAAGTTTATTGATAACCCAAGGCACATTGAAATCCAGGTTCTTTGTGATAAACATGGTAATGCTATTTATTTGAATGAACGTGAGTGTTCAATTCAAAGAAGAAACCAGAAAGTTATTGAAGAAGCTCCAAGTACATTTGTGGATCCACCAATGAGGAAGGCTATGGGAGAACAAGCTACAGCTTTAGCTCTGGCAGTTGGATATGATTCAGCGGGGACTGTGGAATTCTTGGTCGATTCAAAAAAGAATTTCTACTTTCTCGAAATGAATACAAGATTACAGGTGGAACATCCCATCACTGAATGTATTACTGGTGTAGATTTGGTACATCAAATGATCAGGATAGGAAAAGGACATAAACTCAACTTGAAACAAAGTGACATTCCTGTCAGGGGCTGGGCACTTGAATCTCGTCTTTATGCTGAAGATCCCTTCAAGCATTTTGGCTTGCCCTCTGTTGGTCGTTTATACAAATACATTGAACCACTTTCTATTCCAAAGGTTAGATGTGACAGTGGAATCAAGGAAGGAAGTGAAATTAGCATTTATTATGATCCAATGATATGCAAGCTTGTCACATATGGAGACACCAGGAAAGAAGCTCTTGATACAATGGTGAAGGCCTTGGATTCTTATGTGATCAGAGGTGTCACACACAACATTCCTCTTTTGAGAGATATAATGACTGAAGAAAGGTTTTTGAAAGGTGATATTAGTACCAACTACCTGAAAACTGTTTATCCTGAAGGTTTCAAAGGGAAGCAGCTAACAAATATCGAGAGGAATGATATGTTGGCTGTAGCAGGCTGCATGTATGTTAAAGATGCCATTCGTTCAGTGAACTTTATAAACCAACCCAGGACTCTGGAAAGTAACATTCCTAAATCTTGGAGTGTTACTGCCGAAGTAAATGATCAAGTTTTCCCATTGCATATATCCATCAAAAAAGATTATTTCAAGGTAACAATTGATGACCAGGTTCTAGAGGTAGGAGGAAATATTTCACTTTCTGTTCCAGTTTTGGAAACTTCTGTTGGTAATAGGCCTTACACAGTTCAGCTGATCACTCTGGATGCAAGTGGACATATTCGAATGCGATTTCAGAGGACAGCATATAACATCAATATCTTACCTGCAGATTCCTTCAATTTGAGCAAGTAAAAGCTGTGAACTGTAAACCTGGAGAGTCTAGGGTGTGAATTTGGTCCCACGAAGTAATTCCGAAACAGTTCACAGTTCAATAAATTCGCCGTCTCTCAGCACAAGCGGTAATTCAGAAGTATCGTAGAGATTGACGAAATAAAATCACGGCTTCCGTAGATCTAATTTCAATCACAAATCCAAGTTGAATATTCACAGCAAACACTTAATCTTTCTCAAATAACTAACTTTCTTCTTATGAAATGAAACTGGTGTCTGAATCTTACTCTTTGTCTTCGAATAAAAACTGATGACTGATGACTCTTTTCGAATAAAAACTGATGACTGATGACTCTTTTCGAATAAAAACTGATGACTGATGATTGAATCTGTCTCTTGTCACCGTTTTTTATACCGATAGGCCTATTTCTCGAACAATCTTGCAATTTCCATACAACTCCAGAGCTATCCACGCATATCCGTTCTTGCACGAGACTATACGACTAGACAGGAAGTCACCAGCACTCATTTACAAACATGTGATTGGTCTACTTAATTCGAGAAAGTTCTAAAATGTTACCCTAAATAAATAACATATTTTAGTTTAAACTTCGAAACAATAATATCAATATGGAAAAATGAATAATACAAATGAAAATTCAAACACAACACGACATGTTGTCGATTACAAAATATTTACACAAATACATAACACGTTATAAAGATAAGCTCATTGCGTAAATAAATGCGATGTCTCGTCATCTTTAATCTCTCTACATTAATACTACTTTTAAGACTAAAATAAAAAATTCGGATATAAACTAATGTGATAAAGTTAATCAATCCGTCAGTTTTATTTAAATAAAAATGACGTGACAAAATTAAATGTCCAGCTTTTTTCAGCCAAATGTACCCCAATAAAGCTAACTCTAAGAGTTAATTGAATAAATCTGACGAGATGCAATTAAACGTTCAGTTTATCTGATTCAAACTGCTGTGACAAAATTAAACTAAGCTTTAACTAAAACTAACGTGGATAAACTTGATGTTCACTTTTACCCAACTAAGACTATTGTGATAAAGTTCAACACTAAGCTTTATGAGATTTAAACTGATATAATCATCTTTCAGACACACTTGAACTGGTCTTATTTTTTCTTATTGTCACTATAAACAGTTTGTGTAACAAGGTTAGGAACGATTTCACTGGTGAGTGGTGCGTAGAACTGTGTATTTATCAACCATGATAGTCTATTTACAAAAAGTATTGATTCGGCAAGAAGTACCATAAACATAATGAATGATAATTATGAAAAGCTGAATACATCTAATGGTATTTAGTCAGTGGCACAAAGTAAGTACAATGTGTTGCACTTATTTTATCTGTTTAAATTTTTCAGTGCAGGGAGGTCGTTCCAAATCTTATGGACTAAAGTTGCAGGTTTTATTCAATTGATTTTAATCTACTTTCAATTTTGTTATTTACTCAGTCTGCTCATTGTCATGTGTTATGAACATTTAATATTCACGAGAATCCTCACAAATTTTATGCTTAGAGTATAAATATTTCAGATTTGATATACATTTAAAGCTATCGGTAATCCAACTTTTTGTTCAACAGCAACGAATCTGATTAAGTGTTATTCTAGTGTTTGAGTATTTTGTTGTTCTTTTCCTTCCTTGAGGCCCAGCATGGCCAAGCATGTTAAGGCATGCGACTCGTAATCTGAGGGTCGCGGGTTCGCATCCCCGTTGCGCCAAACATGCTCGTCCTTCCAGCCGTGGGAGCGTTATAATGTGACGGTCAATCCCACTATTTGTTGGTAAAAGAGTAGCCCAAGAGTTGGCGGTGGGTGGTGATGACTAGCTACCTTCCCTTTAGTCTTACGCTGCTAAATCAGAAACGGCTAGTGCAGATAGCCTTCAAGTAGCTTTGTGCGAAATTAAAAAACAAACAAACAATTCCTTCCTTGATATTTCGGGTACTTTGTTCCTTCAGGATGTTGTTAAGAAATAACATTAATCATATCAGCTGTAAACAAACAAATTTCTGACAGAGAAAAGTGGCACTTCAATGTCGTATTTCCAAAACTCTTTTTATGGATACTCGTGAAAGATAGGTTTATATACACCTAATTAAAGTTTACACTAAGTTACGAAGGAAGTCAATCACTCTGTATATTACCTACGATTCACATACGCCTCTCCCCCATAGATACGGAGAGTACTTCTGGTACCTATGATACAAACAACTTTAAAAGTGTGAGCACACAAGAGTAACAACAATATGATCAACTTATTGTCCCTAGATACCATTTCACTTCAACTTGTTTAGAGTAGTTTATAGTTAAACGCAGCAACAGAGGTGGTCTGTCTCCATTAGCTTGGACCCACGTGTTTGGTTAAGTGAAGTTACATTAATAGAATGAAATTTCTCCATAAATCAGTTATAACAGCAATCTACACACCAAGTTACTTTGAGGTCCTTTATGAGGTTGTCTTTGATATAGTGATTTATTGTCGAAGATTAGGGGAAGCGAGAATATTTACGAAAACAATTTTAGAATCGACAGAACATTATATCATTATATCGTTTGCTGATGACAACAATCTAGTCAAGTAAACTCGGGTTTTTATCGTTTTATTTTATTAGAAACAATGGGATGAAACCCGGATCTATAGGAGAAGACATGTATCTACCGAATGGTTGTAATAAACAAACATTGCACAAACCACATGGACGTATAAGTTAATTATGTTTGTTTTGTTTCAAATATTCACGTACATTTACGACAGAAAGTGTTCGTACCCCTGCGTCCCGAATAGTTTTTTCTCATAACTTAAAAAGTATCACGATTTTGCTAATAGACATACAGTATGTTATAAATATTATACTAACACACATCTACATAATCTTATGTAAATTAAACGACAAATAGACTGTTTATAAACAAATAATCAAAAATTGGAGGAGCAAAAAGTGTTCGTACATCTCAGAACGTGTGAAAAAACTGATATTCCCGTAACATTTTTTTTAGTTTGGTGAATAAACTACATTATACCATTTTAGACACTGGGCTCATAATTTTTTTTTAATTTAGCCAGCAAAATATGTACTTCCGGCAATTTAGCTCCGTCTCCGTCATTATCTGCTTGGTCATCATGGCGAAGAGGAAACAACAGTCCAGTGATTTAAAAAGACGAATTATTGTAAAATACAAGTCTTGTGCGTCTCTTTCCGTTATTGCTGCACAACTTAATGTGCCGAAATCTTCTGTTTAAAGCATAATTGCCAAGTTTAAGCTGATAGGATCAACTGCTAACCTCCCTCGTTCCAGACGCCCCACCAAAATTTCAGAGAGAACCAAGAGGAAGGTCCTCAGAAAAATTAGTAGTAACCCTCGTTTAACACATAATGACATACAGAAACTAATAAGGGAAACTGGGTTCAAAGCATGCCGTCCTCGTAGAACTCCATATTTAAAGCCTGTTCATTTGGAAGCACGATTGAGGTATGCAATTGAGGCCACAATGATGTTTGCAATATTTTCCGTAAGAAGGAGTGAACGAAATCTTCCAAAGAACACCGTCCCTACAGTTAAACTCGAAGGTGGCTCGATCATGCTATTGGGTTTCTTTAGCTCTTCTGGTGCAGGCAGTTTTCACTGCGTCAACAAACTCATGAAAAAAGAAGAGTACGTTGATATATTAGGCACTTATATCAAGAACGATGCTTGGAACTTGAGGCTTGGGCGTCGTTGGATCTTCCAGCACGACAATCACCCTTAGCACACATCAAAATATGTGCAATTCTGGTTGCAGAAGAACCATATAAGCGTTCTGGAGTGGCCATCGGTACCGATCTCAACAATTGAAAACGTTTGGCATGAGATGAAGATGAGGGTTCATCAGCATCAACCAAAAAACTTGCAAGAGTTGGAGGCCTTCTGTAAAGAAAAATGGAAGAGAATACCAGTCGAGTACTGTCAAATCGAACAGAGATTGCGCCAAGTAATTCACCTGAAAGGCAACACAACTGACCATTAAAGTAGACACACGAATACTTTCTGCCCCTCCTATGTTTGGCTATTCGTTTATAAACAGTTTATTTGTCGTTCAATTTGCATAAAAATGTATGTAGATGTGTGTTAGTATAATATTTATAATATACTTTACTTTCATTATCCTAATCATGATCCTTTTTAAGTTATGAGGAAAAACTACTCACGCCGCAGAGATACGAACACTTTCTGTCGTAATTGTAAAGTTTGTTTGTTTGTTTTTTGAATTTCGCACAAAGCTACTCGAGGGTTATCTGAGCTAGCCGTGGCTAATTTAGCAGTGTAAGACTAGAGGGAAGGCAGCTAGTTATCACCACCCACCACCAACTCTTGGGCTATTCTTCTAACAACAAATAGTGGGATTGATCGTGCCATTACAACGCCCCTCGGCTGAAAGGGCGAGCATGTTTGACGCGACGGAGATGAGAACCCGCGACCCTCAGATTACGAGTCGCACGCCTCAACACGCTTGGGCATGCCAGACCAACTGTAAAGCTACACAAGTGTTATGTGTGCTAGCCGTTCCTATACTTCAACAGAATAGTGGCAATAAAAAACATTTCATAAACCAGATGAACATATCAGTCGCGTTAGTTTTGTTTCAAATATTTACAGAAAATACGCAAATGTTATTGGCACTAGTTGTCCCTTGTTTGTTAGCGATAGGCTTGAAGAAAGACAACTAGAATAAACATCATCATCGCTAACTTCTTCGGTTACTCTAATTGAATAATGAGGTTTCACTCTCACTCTCTTAATACACCAACGGTACCGAAGTGTGGAGAACGAATTGCTATTGTTGTTTATTTCCTATCAACGAGATGCAAGTCGAGGAATCAAGAACCCTTAGAATCACAATTCGATCATTTAACCATTAGGCTACACCTAAGGTTAAGAATTGAGCTTGAGATAGTTTTACTCCTTTGGTAATCATGTTTAAAATGAAGAATTTATCATGGAGTAAACTGCACACGTTTATGGTTTTTTTGTTGTTGAATAACTCACCAATGGCATAGTGCTATGTCTGCAGACTTACAATACTAGAAACTATGTAGATGACACGGTTGCGGGATTCAAATCTACAGAACACATACTTAATTTTTTCAATCACATTAACTCTATACATCCCAACATTAACTTCACATGTGAACAGGAAGAAAGCAATCAAATATCATTTCTTAACCTCAAAATTATAAGAACCGACACACAATTCAAAACAGAAATCCACCGAAAAATCACCCATACTGGACTATACATTCCTTGGGACTCAGCACATGAAACAAAACAAAAACTCAACATACAAAGAAACCAGATAAACACAGTCATAAAACTATGCTCACCAGATAAAATTAACGATGAATTAGACAAAATAAAACAATACTTCATCAACATCAATAAGTTTCCTCCACAAACCATAGAAAACATTATACGCACACACCTAGACAGAGAGAAAAATCAACCAACAAAAGTAAATATATCTCACGAATCAAAAAATCACGAAACCATATACTGCTGTATACCATATATTCCTGACATTGGCAAACAAATAACCAACATTTGGCAAAAACTAGTAACAAAATATAACATTCCAGTTAATACTAAATTTATTCAAAAATCAGGCACAAAACTAAGGTCTATACTATATAAGAACTACACTGACAAATACCACACCAACATTATTTATAAAATACATTGTGATAACTGCCACGACTTCTTTATTGGAGAAACAAGTAGAAAAATGGAAACCAGATTCAAAGAACATGAACAGTCACCTTCACACGTTTTCGAACACTGCAAGTCAAATGGACACAACATAACCATAGAAAACACTAAAATACTAAACAAAGAAGCAAACATAAACAAACGCAAAATTAAAGAAGCCTTACTTATACAACAACTTAAACCCAAAATAAACCAATATAAAGGAACGCCATTATACCTGTATTAATATTATAGATAAAATTATATATTCAAACATCTAACCCCGCCCTCTAGATTGCGACACTCAGTTACACAACCCCTTCCAAACATGTGGTCAGCTTCCGGTCAGTTACCTCTTTCTTTGTGAACCTGACGATGACCGAAGAAGGTCGAAACGTTGTTCGCTCTTCTATGTAAAATATTTTCTAAACCCAAATGAGCCGTTTTTGCATATAAAATTCTCTTACCCGATTAATTCTGTATACAACGAGGTTATGTTTTTATTGAACATTAAATAAATTCTTATTTTACCTGTATTTGATATAAACCTACTCAAGAGACAGAGCGATGAGAGTGGAAGTGGACAGAGTTTCCCAAAAACAATGTTTCAGTTGTACTTCTCTTTCCTCTTTACCAAATACTGTTCTATAAACGTGTCTGTTTTCTAGTGTTTCATGTTATGAATTTAACTCTTAAATTAGAAACTAATCATGGAGAAATACTGTCTGAACTTTATTAAAAATATTAATTAATTTAACTTTTCTCGAACTCTTAAATGATTAAAAAAAAACAATGTTGAATGTTATGATTCTTCAGCAGTATTATGTATGAAATAACATTCCTCACCAGGTATTATATTGGATGTAACATTCTTCAGCAGATATTATGTATAATACAACATTCTTCAACAGGTGTTGTATACGATATAACAGTCTTCAGCAAGGTATTATATATGACTTAACATTCGTCAGTAGGTATTATATATGATGTAGCAGTATTCAACAAGGTATTATATATGATATAACATTAAGGTAATATATAGAATATAACATTCTTTAGCAGATATTATATACGATATACCTTTTTCAGTTGGTGTTATATATGATATAACATTCTTCAGCAGATATTACATACGGTATAACATTCTTCTGTGGGTATTATACACGACGTAACATACTTCATCTGGTATCTTATACGATATAATTTTGCTCAGCAGGTTAATATATATGATATAACATTCCTGAGCACGTAGTATATACGATATAACATTCTTAAGCAGATATTATATATGCTGTAATATCATTGAGAAAAGTATTATATGTGATATAAAATTCTTCAGCGTGTATTATATATAATATAACGTTCTTCAATAGATATTATATATGATATAACATTATTGAGCAAGGTATTATGTGTAGTGTAGCATTATTCAGCACGTTTTATATATGATGAACATTTTTAGCAGGTATTATGTATGATATAACATTCTTCATCAGGTATTATATACGATATAACTATCTTTCAGCACGTATGATATAACACCACTAATAATAACTTAAATTACATTTTTTTTAATGAAATAAATCCCGATTCTGCAGTGAGTGTGCAGGCTTATAACACCAAAAATTGGATTTTGATACCAGTGGTGAGCAGAGCACAGATAGCTCATTTTGTGTCTTCGTAGTTAATAACAAACTAACTTCATCAAAAAAATTATCTTGAAATTCAGCCGAGCTTATGAGCCTGAACTGGAGAAATTCCCTTGTCGAGAGGACATACTATACCTTTGTATTAAAATTTATTATTCACTCTTTTAAATAGAAAGTGCTTTAGATTGTTACTAATGTTATTTGTGATTATATACATTGCCTATTCTGAATGTCACTTTATTTACTAATATATGTATATGCTATAGAATTCTAAAAGCTTTCTAGCTTGGTAGTCTATTAAGATATAACACAATACATTAAACATTAAGATTAGTGACAAATAAGGGTTTGTCTCCTCATTCTTATTAATGAAATGCTTCTGTTCAAGCTAGTGATGTTATTTGGTATCTGAACCAGAAATCTCGGATAAACGGCCAAGAAACTTTAAGTAGTGATTGCAGATTAAAGATAAGTCTTCTAATCCCCGAGAATGAGGTGCCCAATCGATTTCTAGCTGCGCATGCCCATCTAGAATACATCCGAAATAAAATTTTGGTATCTTTTAAGTGAAAAGAAGAAATGGCGTTGTCAAATGTATTTTAATTTTGCTGTTAATATTGCACAATTGAGACCACACGTATTTAGTAAAGCGTTCAATTTAGTTAATTATACTTTCGTCACATAAACTTTCTTCTTTTAGTGTAACGTGAGTTGTGTTTAGTTTCTAAAGTCATTAAAATTTAAATGCTTGACTCCTGCTTTACTTCCAGTGACCTTGGCATATGCAGTTTTGCAACATCTTTGCTCCCGCAAGTGGCGCTGTGTTATAAAACCCTTTTATCTAACAAAACCTGTTATGTTAGTGAAATTTAGCATATTTGTACAATTCAAAAAGCATAGTCACATACCTACTGTTTAGTAAGTTCACTGAGACGTAGTACTCATCGCTAACTATTATTACTGTTTCAATTAGCGATGCTAAACTTGATATTTTGAGGCTATGTGTTGCAACAATGGTTTTGTAAAATCTTAAAACTTCTTTTGCAGAGTCCAAATAACAATAAAACGTAATTATTTCATGTGGTTTGTAACATATTTTAAATAACTCCTTTTCTGAAAGTAAGTTAGTTAAAATCCACTTATTGTTATATTGTAATATTATATCTGGTTTCTTCAATACACCTATTAATGACACTATAAGTAATACGTTGACAATTAAAAGATAGCTGGACCTGTTAACTGCAGACCAAATTTCGACTAAATTCCATAAAACATCTTCTTTTTCTGATATTCTACTTTTCATGAAAAGTTTTCCTGTTTCTCTTCTCAAGTCGCTCTTTTCTCTTTCCCTGAAGCAACAGAACTTATGTTGAGATATGTAAACTGAACACATTTTGGAACGTTTCCTTCCAACCACAAGTATGACATAAATCTAACTTGTCATCATACCAAACACTTAAGTGCGATATTGTAGAGAGAGAAAATCATATTTAAATTGCCAGAGGAATGAAATTCTAAAAGGCTCCACCTTCCATTAGCACATTTCATAATAAAGCTCGCTGCTCTACAAAATTCTATCAGGTTTGTCCTGGGCAACCACTGTGTCTAGTTTCTTTTTTCTTCCCAGTTGTTTGAATCTTCTTGAAAAAGTAACTCATGACCCTCTTGGTCCAGCATATGACCATCATTTATTACTTCATCATCCCAGATCCTGTTCCTCTACCAGGGTGGCTTCAACAGTCTCTTTGTATCTGATTCTGGACTGTGCCTCATTTACTGTTACCTCAGCAGTCCACTTTCTGTCAGATCAGATATCAGGTTGGGTATCTCTGACCACAGAATATTTTGAGTACTTAGAATCATGAATGATCTTTCTTTGGGTATTTTGAACTCCTTTAAAAGAGACATCACTGACAACACCGACTTCGTGAGAAAGTTGAGTAACGAAACAGTTTTATAGCCATCTAAATAACCAACTATCACCACTAACTTCATAACAACAGAATCGTAAAGTGATTACAAACTATCTTTTTTCTGATGTAATAGTTCTGAAAATAAACATCAACGCAAAACCGCAATATACTAACACTTATTTACATAATTTCTCCTGCCACCTAGAACTGACTAAACAGATCGGCAATTCGCACGTGATTGATATCTAAAGGCTTGAAATTATTACACGGATTTTCGAGACTAATAAGTAACCAAATACAATAATACAAAACATATTTAGAATACCTGTATATATATATATATGTAAGAAACCTGGTTATTTCATTTCCAGGTGACAATTCCAGAAGGAGATGGACACTTCACTACATTACTCAATGTTTCACATTTATATGCGAAAAGAAACACCCATACATTAAATTCAATAATTTGTGGATTTTGTTTATTAGAAACAAATATTTAGAGTGAATAGTATTTTATTTTTTTGTTTCCAAACTTAGAAAAATTTCCAGTCTTCACAAACATGTTATAGAATGTAATATCAAGCGCGCATCTGTTACATTTGTTGTGATAGTTCTACGGTGATGGCGGGAAAAGTTTAAAACAACAATCTTTTTGTGAAGAATGGAAATTTTTCTAAAAAAAATTATATTCTTCTTTATTGATTTCTGTAATTTAGTTGGTAGATAGCAACATGTAAAGACGGTTAGTGATGCAGTAACTGAAAGTCTCTAAATTCAATAAATAACAAAGAGAAAAACAAATTTTGACTCTTATTTCTTAATACCTTTCTATGCCGTCCATGCTACGAACCTACAGGGTGGTCGCTAGAAAAGCGGAAAATTTGTCAAACAGCTATTTATTTTTTACAAAGAATAACTTTTACAAAGTTTTTAAAGGCATGTGTTATATTACACTCATAGATGCTCAAAATGTCGTCCGTGATATTAAAATCATGCATTTTATTCATGATGTAAAGAAATCAAAATAGAAATGAGTAAGCACGCATTTTATTCATGATCTCATCTGACCCTCAAATTTTCCGCTTTTCTAGCGACCACCCTGTATATCATTGATTGAAAACTGATATATACTTTTGAAACATCAAATATACTTTTACAATATCATGTCATCAAAGCTTCTTCGATACGCTTAAGTCACTTTACATAATAGATTGTACTAAATGTGATACGGTAACTGGATACATGATGGTAGAAAACACAGGTGCTAACTAAATTCTAAACATTAGATTGATCTGGATAAAGTGTATTCAAAATATTGGAAAACTGTCATCACTCTCGCTTGAAAAACACAATATCAAAATTTCAGTAATCAGGTTTCTTTCGGCTTTCGGCTGTTTTGTTTTTTTTCTGTTTAGCGTGAATGGACTGACTATCTTTGTACCGTCCGCCTCTAGAAGTGCAACCCTGGATTTTAGCGTTGTAAATCAAAAATCTTATTTCTGTCCCACCGGGAGACAATCAGTTAGGATTGTATAGTATACATATGTACATCATACATTTACTGTTGATTTATTGTTTTTTGTTTGTTTGTTTTTTGAATTAAGCACAAAGCTACACAATGGGCTATCTGTGCTCTGCCCACCACGAGTATCAAAACCCGGATTTTAGCGTGTAAGTCTGCAGACATACCGCTGAGCCACTGGGGGGCGTTGATTTATTAGGAGACAATTATATAGAACTGTTGTACATATTATAGGTACACCATAAAATTACCTCTGACCCATTGGGCAACAATCGGGTAAGAATGTTATATATATGTGCATACCGTAAATGTACTTCTGACACACCGGGAGACAATTAGATAGGACTTAATGTATAAATGTGTATCGTACATTTACCTTTGGTTCACCGAAAAACAATAAGGTAGAACTGTAATATATATATATATATATCATAAAATTACCAGAAGGCAGCCAGTTAGAACAATAATATATATATACAGTACTGTTTTAAAGTATTAGGACAAGAAAATGTTTTGTCATTCTTTCCATTATATGAGACTAATTCTTCCATGTCATTGCAGAATGTAAATTTCAACCCTGTTGTAATGCGTGATCTAGATTCATTTTTGTTGTTATGGTAATGCTTCACTGATCTTTGTTAACAAATGAATGAGCCGGGATGAGAATACTTATCATTCTTTAAAATTACACCTCAGAAACAGGTAAATTTGAAAATAGAATGAAGACAGAACATTTAAACTCAATGATATCAATGTATCTTAGTTTGTACAGTCTTCAGGACAGAAGGAAGACTACCACTGATTTCGAGCATGAGATAAACAACCATGTACCAAATGACAGAAAGTGTTCAGATCTACAATATCAAAAAGACTCAACAAGAATGAAATATTTGGTTGTGCAGTAGCTTAAAAAAACTTTTACTTTATTCTCCAAATATTGTCAAGAGACTGCGCTAAAAAGTACAAAAATTGAGCTACTAATGATTGGAAAAATGATGTTATGGTCGGATGAGTCGAAGTTTAAAATATTTGATTCAATGTGTAGATTGTACGTCCGGCAGAAGAAAGGTAAAATATACTTATCTCAGTGTATAGCTCCTACCATGAAGCATTGGAGAAGAAGTGTGATAGTTAGAGGTGTTTTTCTGCTGAGGCGACAGGAGATATTTGCGAAACAGATCGAATAATGAGCCGGCGCAAGTACCATCAAACACTAATCAGTCATGGTATACCCAGTGGTTTGTGTATTATTGATAAAAACATTATACTACCAGCATAGAAAGTAATTGATTAATCCATCCTATAAAGAAATTACTTAACTAAGAAAGAAGTTGTTGGAGTCATTTAAACGATGCAATGAGCAGATCTGGGATTTTAAAGATAAAAAACTTGACAAATCAAAGTTACTTCTAAAGAACGTTTATGGAAGTATATTAGAGACATCTAGAGTAAGTTCTCAAATAACACTTTGATTAAATATATTGCAACAATGTCTGAAATACTGTTTGGAGTTATTAAAGCAAAAGAGGGAACACACAAAATATTATCTGTTTGATGAACTCTGGCAAGTCGACTGAATTTCTGTTGTATTAAATATGAATATTGATAAAACTTGGATAATTCACTTGTGATTTACCTTCCATTGTTCTTTGAATATAGCCTGATATCTAACTTTTGACTTAGTCCTAACATTTTTGCACAATACTGTATGTAAACCGTAAAAGAGACAATTAGCTAGGACTATAGTGTATATACATGCACATCGCACATTTACTTCTGATTCACTGGGAGACAGTCAGGTAGGACTGTAATATGCATACCTTAAACATAGCTCTTGGTCACCAAGAGAAAATAAGTTGAGACTGTAATATAAATAAATATGCCATAAACTTACTTCTGACTTATTGGGATATAATCATGTGCATATGTATATGTTAACATAAACGTGATATATGTTTGTCTACACCACAATCTTACTTCTAACCCACCGCAAGGCAGTTAGGGTAGGCTGTAATATATATTTTTTTAGGTGGACATAAAATCACCCAAGTCTTTGTAAATTGCGATTTATTTACAATACTAAATCTACGTGATTTAATAAGGTTAAGATAATTAAATTTAGTAAACCTAGGTTAGGTTACTTAGATGCCATGAATGACAAAAGTATATTTAGTTAATTCAAGGATTGTTTGAAATTACCTTCATGAAGTTTGATAAATATATTTGTTTGGAGTAAGTGTCAGACGTAGAGAAAAAAATAAACTTGAATTAGACCGCTAGGAGCACAACAAAGTAAAAAAATACACCTGTTTTACCACCAGGTACTGGATAAGCCTATACATATATACAATGTTTGGTAAAATTGAGCATTTTAGATTCTTTAAAAACGCAAAATCGAAGAAAGAACATCTTGTAAGAAGTGGTTTTTGGTATGTTCACTAAAACTTCTCTGCAGCAAACATATGGAGTGGAAGATGCTTCATAGATTTAACGAAAGTCCATTCCTTAAATAACACTCTTTTGTTGCCTGAATCTTTAAATACTAGAACACATCCCTAACCATCAAATTGCAGCCTTGTTTTCATACTGTTCTCTACCACAAGTTATATTATACATTGATTAATTCTGTGTTTTTGTTCATTAAAACCCCTATAGTAAAGAACTGACCAAATATTGAACATCACCATTTTTTTCTCTCTCTTTCTATGTATGTACATATAACGCACACAGAAGCAAACCGATAGTTGGTAAAATTAAGTTATATATTAATGACATTCTTGTTCAAAAGTTTACGTGACGCATATGTTATTAGGAATTTCCAAAACAATAAAACAACAAACAGTTTGGTGCATGAATTATTTACAAAACTGGGATTAAAAAGTCGATGAGCTTGGATCTAATTGGTAGATTAGGTTAAGATTACTTTTTTGAACATTTATCAGCATAAACACAAGTCGCTCTTTGAACTTAGTATTTCTATAAAAACTCAGTTTCATTCCTTGCGTACTATTCACGTTAGGAGCTTACATCATTAAATGAAAGCGGATACATGTCTTTAAAGCAGATGGTCCTCGAGTAACTTTGCGCAAAATTAAAAAAATAAACCTTTTGATTCTGACCAGAAGCTACTAATAAGTAGGTTGTCTTAACCGATAAATGAAAAATCTTCAGATATTTTGTTTCAGGTGTTTCGAGATGTGTTAAGTTTACATAGTTTATGTTTGGTACAAATGCTAAAATCAACAAAAATCAATTACAGTTGAAAATAAACTATATCAAACTGAATAATATGTATATGTCAAAAACATTATAGACAGAACTTGAATGTTTTTTTGTTTTGAATTTCGTGCAAAGCTACTCGAGGGCTATGTGTGCTGGCCATTCCTAATTTAGCAGTGTAAGAGGGAAGGCAGCTAGTTATCACCACCCACCGCCAGCTCTTGGACTACTTTTTTAACAACAAATAGTGGGGTTGACCGTCGCATTATAACGCTCCCAAGGCTTAAAGGGCGCGCATGTTTGGTGCGATCGGGATTCAAACCCGCAACCCTCGGATTACGAGTTCGAACGCCTTAACACGCTTGACCATGCTGGACAAACAGAACGTGAAGAATGATTATTGGAAGTAAGTTCACGTTCAGCCTGTTAGAGGGTGCCATATATCAATAATTTATAAGGTGTTATTCCCGTGACACAAACTTTTCTTGGCTTTCATAAACATTGAAATAATTGTATTATAAAGAAATACTAGAATGTTTTTGGTTTAGTAGAGCTCATTTTTGGGCTACGTGAAGTTATGTTAAATAATCTACGTATATTCTATGTTAACTACAAGGCTTAATTGGTTTACTTTCATAAAACTTGTTACAGATGCAGAATGATCAATGCCATTGTTAATAAAGCATATTTGCTCTTACCATTAGAGGACAAAAAACGGAAAGTTCATACATGAAGTACCTTAATATTTTGTAAAGACTGTACATACGTAATTATGAAAAATGATTCCAGTAAGGCGCTCAAATCTTGGTTATCAAAATCACCTACATTCTTTAATTCACACCGTTTTGGCTATAACATGAAAACGGATACAGCAAATAAAAATGACACTTTTAACCTAAGTTCAAATTACCAGAGTTGAAAATACAGTACAATTCAGGTAGTAAACGTCACAATAAAACCAAAACAAAATTTTCAAAGTCAAACCAAGAACGTGGTACAAGAGTCTTTCGTTTCCTACGAACGTGTGAACAACTACTACTGTGCTCATTTTCTATCAGGCCTATTACTGTGGTTAAAGAGCTAATTTATGTGTTTACACATGCCATGCATATTCAAACATTAGTCATGTGACTGCTTATACACTCTGCATTTGAAGAAAAAAATGTTAATTTTCGCTACTACAAATTCCTTGTTATATCACATGTGCTTACCCGTGTTTCTTTATAGACACTTTTACATCTGGTTGGTCAAGCACCCACACTTTGTAATTCTCAAAAAGATCTAACGTCTGAGATTTTACTTACATTACGCTTATCAACTAAATATTGAAATGTGTAAAAAGTTCGGTAAAGAAGTGCAAAAATTTCGTTTAAATTATGTTGGATTAGTTTGTTTGTTGTTAGGCACAAATCTATAGAGATGGCTACCTGTATTCTGCTCATCGTAAATAGTGAAACCGATTTAAGCATGGAAAGCCTCCAGAATAAGCTCTGAACCATTAAAGGACAGTCGAATTAGTAAACTAATTTAGTTTATTTGAAGCACAAAACTAAACAATAGGCTATCTGTGCTATGCCCTCCACGGGTATCAAAACCCGGTTTCTAGTGTTTTAAGTTCGCAGACATATCGCTGTGCTACTGGGAGAGAAAGGCAAAGTATTAAGATTAGCAAGAAATGCAATAATAGTTATAACAAAAGTGTATAACTAACTTTAAAATAATAAAATTATACCTAACTAAACTAAGTCATTCCGCTTAGAAATAAATAACTGAAATAAAAATAATTCTGCAGCCATAAAATAAATTAATTAGTTGTTTACTATCTATATATAATACCTTATAGCCAAGAATTAAATTTTTTTTCGATAATACAGCACCAAAAACGTCACCGACTTGTGAAGAAATATCACTAAGTACAGCAGTAGTTAACAGAAGACATCGTGAAGAAACAAAATGGTGTCCATAGAAATCACTCGTTTGAAACTACCTTTAAAATGTCTGAATATTAACAATTAACATTTAATAGCGTTGGCTAAGAAAATCTAAAGCTTATTTTACTTATAAAGTCGCTTTAATTGCTATATATGTATGTGTGGAGTGAATCCAAATTTAACTATTTAAACAAATTTTCATCTAAGAAGGGACTTCTCCAGACAAGTGTACTAAAAAAATGAGGAACCTTGTCACTCTAACTATTTTACAACATTATTTCAACTGGAGTCCCAATTATTCCTGTTTTGCACTGAAAATGGTACTAGTATATATATATAACGAATAACGTGTTAGTTTG
The DNA here is from genome assembly GCA_011833715.1 of Carcinoscorpius rotundicauda. Lineage (NCBI taxonomy): Eukaryota > Metazoa > Arthropoda > Merostomata > Xiphosura > Limulidae > Carcinoscorpius > Carcinoscorpius rotundicauda. The sequence continues at coordinate 41,770,813 of CM022396.1, read as the reverse complement.
GGAATATAATTAAACTTAAGGGTGAGCTGGTAGAGATCCAGAGGAATAATAAAGTCGAATGAGTATACTACCGTCCAACCGTTTGATATTGCTGGCGCATAAAAATAGAGCTAATAAAAACGAAACAAACAAATATAGTTAACTATAAAAATATAGAAAGTTTTAATGCTACTAAAAGTAGTGCAACAAGAAATCAAAACCACAAAACTGAATTACTTAAAACTTAAAAAGTGTTATCTCATCTTTGACTCACACTAACGTAATTACATTGATTTCTAATTACCGACTATTAAGTTAAATTTTAAGTTTTATTGTGTAATTATTAAATCTGATAACTTCCTAACTCTGAAAGATATGTCCTTTTAGAGTAGCCAATTTAGGAAGATAGTGTATTGTGTTTAGTGAGGAGTCGAGACGCTCACAATATACCACTCTTTTAGAGTAGCCATTTCAGGAAGATAGTATATTGTGTTTAGTGAGGAGACGAGTGGCTCACAATATACCACTCTTTTAGAGTAGCCATTTCAGGAAGATAGTGTATTGTATTTAGTGAGGAAACGAGACGCTCACAATATACCACTCATTTAGAGTAGCCATTTCAGGAAGATAGTGTATTGTGTTTAGTGAGGAAACGAGACGCTCACAATATGCCACTCTTTCTTTCGTCGATCACATATGCTTCAAAATGATACCACAGACTATATTCATACGTTTTCTTTGTAAAAAGTCTAAATAGTTGTCTATAAATGGCCATTAACTTGAACTGTAATGACTGTACTGTTCTCTGTCACTGCAAGTGGATTTTTTAAACTGTGTTTTTATTGTTTTCTGCTATCGGGTGTATAGAAGTTGAGAGAAGTCAAAAATTGCTGATTGACTAAAACCAAAAAATATATCAAATAATGAATGTACTAAATACGTATAAATGAAATAAAGTACACATAGTTTTTGTAATATGTTTACAAAACACGAATATGAAGTGTAAACTCACAAATGTATAAGAGTCTTGAAGACTGTATTATCTATATGGTGTAGACCTGCTACCAAGGGGGTCTAAAACGCTACCAGAAGGCTAACTAAGCACGATACGGGCCTTCGCATAGGTTTTCAATGCCACTAAACCCGAATGTTGTATCAAATGTTGTGTTTCTCAATTTACACGAGATTACGTGGTTGATATGTTCGAAACTATATTTGAACTTCCCTCAACCAATCACAAATTAGCGGAAACAAACTTGGTATGCGTGCTCAGGTATCACGTTTAGGTGCCCTAATATACATATATTTTTCAAATAGGGATCCTCCTGGGGATATCTCTAGAAGTATCTTTCATATGTAAGATAAACCAATCTACAATCATTTTAAATGTAACTTTTATTATATCACTGGCATATTGTATTAGTATTCATAGTATTTTGTTATATACTCTCTACTTCTTACTATTCCAAAACATGTAACATTATCATGTTTTAATTTCGAAGGACCAATTTTTCTAACAATTTACACAATGTCCTTATTACTTTACAGCCTGTAGTGTCTTTATAGACTAAAGTTTTTTTTTCCTTTTAGTTAACCTACATGAAAGCTAAAGATCGAAAAGTTCATAAAGCTAAATCTGTATCTATAATAAACGATGCATACAATGATATACACATTGAAAAAAATTATGATGCATTTTCAGTAAATCAGTGTTGTCAGTATTATTGTACTTCGGGTTCTGAATAAACGAAACTCTGTTATATTCTCCCTGTTCCTACAGTCTAATGTTTCATGTGTTTTATGTAACTGTTTTTGTGTTTTGAGAGTAGCCGAATTTCTACAGCTGGAGCGGATAAATGTTCATTTAAAACACGTGTATAGATTCCTCGTCTATAGATAGAATGGAGAGAGGGTCAATCGATTTTTACGCTTCAGTTTATACCCTTGAGCCCGGTCACATCTGACTACATTCTTATGCTTACACAAGCTTCTCTCTAATGAAGAAAACGGTCCCTTAGTGGCAGCCCACAGCTGTCCTGTCTTCGGAACTATAATGTTTATCTCCAGACTCAAAGTTCCAGTAGAACTTGGGCATATATACACTTGAGTACTCATAAGACAGCTTATTCAACGCCGTTGAGACCATGTTATCTCTAGAACATTCTTAATGAATTACCATAATTTGACTACGTCCTTCAAACAGAAACGATTTATTCAGTGTCGTTGAGTAAAATCCTGTTGTATTTACAACATGCATAACGAGTGTCTTGTACTGTCGACTATGCTCTTCGTACACAAATGATTCAGTGCCGTTAAGTAAGAACATATCTTTAGAAAATGCTTTATAGCTGTCTAAACAGTCAGTCGACCATGTCTAGATTAAAGACTGACTGGTGAATTCTGTCGTCTTTAGGATAAACTGAGATTTACAGAATAATAGAGTCGTATTTTGTGAAATATCTGGTTATGTTGTTTTTGTTTTTAACTTACAATGTGCCTGTTATACCTGAATTAATTAAAGTTAGACGTTAAATGTATCTGCGATTTTATGTTGTTTACAGAATTGCACTTGAATGTTCTAAGTGTCTGAGTCACTTTTTGGCTAAGAAATAAGATTAATCCATAAACTAATTGTCCAAAATGATTGGAATATATTTTAGTTTTTGAGTGGACAAAAGTAAAAATGAAATATTGGGTGTGACTTAGTTACATTTTAACTTTTGAAAGGACTAAGTCAAAGGTTGATTTTCCGATATGATTATTACGTTTTAACTGTTGAGTGGGAAGTAACTTAGAAGTATTGATGAGTGAGATTGACCTACAAATTAATTGCTTAGTACGACTTGCAATATAATTATTTGTTGAATATGAATGAAGTACGATTCACTTTTGGATTTCAATGAGTTACATTACGGTTGATTTAAAAGCCTGGAATTAAAAAAAAACAGATTTTAACTGAACTTAAGACTGATTACTATATTTAAAATGGTTATGTTTTAACTTTTTTACTGAGTATAAGTTGTACCTGTACTGTCTTATGAGACCCATTGCAAGGTTTAAGTTGACCATATATTGAGTTTTTTTGCTGAGACTAAGCAGTTTTGTTACGTTTGTGCGAGGTCAACTCTCATTTTATTTTCTGACGTGCCTTAATTAATTTGTCACGGTAGATCAAAACTGGCTCTTTGATTTAATAAGTGACATGGCTCAGTTATACTTTGACTGTTGCCTCACAATGAACTAGTTAGCCGTTGTTATATTTGCATTTCTATTATTAGGAATTTCACAGTTACTCGACAATATATCAGCGAATACCTTACTCAGTATATTATTATTGTGTACTAGTAAAGTTTTACCCGTTCCAACTAGGTTACTAAATCCAAATACGTTTACTGTTATCTAGAACTTTATTTTCTATTGATAACAAATATAGTTTATTTTTATTCAATATATATAGTAAAATAATCAAGCACACGCAAAGTTGCTTTGTATAAAATCTTGAGACAAGATGTAATGAAAAGTAATCAAAATCATATCGGAATACAACTAGTTGTTTATGCGATGAAGTAACTGTTTTTTTTCAAGATGATATTCGACTTTACACAGACCTGCCAAATTTTATTTTGTTTTTTTTATTAAAAAAGAACACTGAATTATGCTGTCATCACTTATAATGAAATACTTTACCGTATTCTTAGTATTAAAGCCAATCATATACATTTTTGTGTGTATTTTGTGCTGTTTAAATGAACATATTTAAAGAGACACTCCAGAGGTATGAATACTACGCTTGCAGTAAAATGTTCATCAAAACATAATTCTGTCATTGTTAGTGAAGCCTAGTAATAACAATTTCAGTACTTTTAACTTTCTCCCAGCATAAAATAAATTAATTTTAAATAAACGCATCAACGAATTCTTCAAGTTGCATCAAGCTTGTATTTCTGCTACTTATGATGTTAATAATTAAACCTCTTTGCTGAAATCTTCCAAAAATTTAGCTATTAAGAAACCCATAAAAAATCACAGGTTATAGAGCTGAACTAATCTATAATTATTCTTACGTATTAGCTCGTTACCGTAAAGTAAATAAGTGCCTCTAACTTTCTTTACATATATTTTCCAAAGTAAAACCTCTCGTAATTACTTATTTTACTCTTTAATAAAATTAGTTTAGTTTTTATGATACAGAGGGAGTAGAGGACTTCTTTACTGTGTATTTCATTCAGGAGAAGAGAATATTGTCAATGAGAGTTGGTTATCAATATATTCAAGAAAATATATAATAGTTGAAAAATCTCTATCTCCTTTAATGTCCACCAGAGTTCCTTGCTACAAACACGTTTATTGTTGTTTATAACGGATATGTTTTCTTTGGTTGCTAATAAGGATTTTTCTTTATGTGAAATATTTTCTTGTAGACAAAGATAAAGAGTATTATTTAATCTACTACACTTGTGTTAATGCCACTACTTATAACATTGCTAGTTTTGTTAACAAGTTTGTTTGTTTGTTTGTTTTGGAATTTCGCACAAAGCTACTCGAGGGCTATCTGTGCTAGCCGTCCCTAATTTTGCAGTGTAAGACTAGAGGGAAGGCAGCTAGTCATCACCACCCACCGCCAACTCTTGGGCTACTCTTTTACCAACGAATAGTGGGATTGACCGTCACATTATACACCCCCACGGCTGGGAGGGCGAGCATATTTAGCGCGACGCGGGCGCGAACCCGCGACCCTCGGATTACGAGTGCACGCCTTAACGCGCTCGGCCATGCCAGGCCTTGTTAACAAGAACGCCTCACTTCTTTCTCCGATAGCTAAGCAACATATTAGAGAGCTTATAACACTGAAATTCGGAGTTTAATCCCTATGGACAACACAGACAAATGGTCCATTATGAATTTTTCTTCAAGTTAACAACGAAGCAAAATAAATTTCACGTAAAACCAACATAAATATATGTTAGAGAACCAACATTAAGGCTGACTGTGAAGATTAAGGTGAAACCTAGAGTTCATTTTTCTCTTCTTTTTACTTCTAGTTTATATTTCACTATAATTATTATTAACAATTTTCTATGCTATTTATTACATTTTTGTTTCACCTTTAAATAATAAAATATAAATGGTATTTCTTAGTTTCAGTTGTAATTGGATTATTTTTGTTATATTAATTCTGAAAATTTCTTGAAAGTAACTCATAAGATTAACAGCCAGGTAAGAGACCCCTAAGGCTCACAAATATCTTTATTTTTTTAGAATGTTGACTAAAATGACTTTCAGTTTTAGCACTTTTGTCTTCCTGGCTACTTTAAACAGACTAACAAAATAAAATGCTACTTTTGTAATACGCTCACAGTTGTAAGTTTATAGACTTACAACGCTAAATTCTGTAGTTCTATTTCGCGCGGTGGACAGAACAGATATCCTAATGTGGCTTTGTTCTAAAACAAGCAACATAATTCCGGGTTTTTATTTTGTATTTTTAATTTTTATTTGCCCCCCAGTGACTCAGCGGTATGTTTGTGGACTTACAACGCTAAAAACCAGATTTCGATACCTGTGGTGATCAGAGCACACATAGCCTATTGTTTAGCCTTGTCCTTAATTCAAAACAACAACAACAAAACAATTTTTATTTTCAAAACCATTGTGTAGTTCGTATATTATATGCTAGAATCTGTATACTGAGTAGTTACAAAAATAGTAATTACCGCAAAAGAAGTCAAAATAACCATTAAGTTAGCTAGCTGCAGCAAGATAGGCGAAATCACATTTGGCTCCTAACACTAAAACCACGAACAAAATTACATAAACCTCTTACATTAAACTTTTTGAAAAAAAGTTCTTTCTCATGTAGTCACTTCATTACTAGGCATGGCCAGGTGGATTAAAGCGTTCGACTCGTAATCTGAGGGTCGCGGGTTCGAATCCCCATCACAATCAAACATACTCGCCCTTACATTATAAAGCCCTCACGACTAAAAGGCAAACATGTTTGATATAACGAGGATTTGAATCTGTGACCCTCAGATTGCTAGTCGAACGCCCCAGCCACCTCCCAATGCCGAGCCGAAGACGGAAGCATATATTTTGAAGTTACTTGATCTTTAACACATAAAATAATTAAAAAGAACTATATTAAATAAATGAAAAAATTGCATGTGATGTATTGGTTCCCCGCTGGTACAGCGGTAAGTCTTCCGATTTACAACGTTAAAATCAGGGGTTTGATTCCTCTCGGGGGACACACCAGATATCCCGATGTGGCTTTGCTATAAGAAAGCACACACACTGAGTGTATTGGACCAAATTATGACCCTACCAAGTTTCACGTTAATCCGCCGAAAAATGAAGGAACGGTGGTCGATTGAAGAGTGTTTGGAAGAATTACAAACAATATAAAAACAGTATGTTTATCAGTGGATACAAAAATATGTAACATTAACCACAAAGATAATTAAATACAGAATCAAAGAAAAACCCAATGGCATACCAACATTTTCTCTTTCATGCCAAAGTGAGAATTCAAGTGAAATTGAACTCATTCTCCTTAAGAACATCGTGTCAAACGCGTTTTTTGTCCTTCACTTATCAAGAGCTGAAAATCTAACAGAATAAAAATAAAAGTTTCTAATAAATCAAAGGGTCATTCATTCTCCAAAACTATACACGTAATAGCTTGTATTATATTTACTGTAAGCTGAAAATATTATACTGACAGAGACGTAACAAAAATTGATTCAAAAACTAAACTCTGATGAAAATTCTTTTTAAAGAGCGTTATATTTAAATTATGAATATCTTTGTTGTTCTTTTTTCTAAAATAAAGAATGAATTGTTTCTAAATTACTTAGTGATCAAAAACCCAAATATATGTGAACATAAAACAACTTTAATTGGAGTCTTTCTGATATCTAAAAAAAAACAAAAAACTACCGTTTTGGTTCCGCTATGCGACGAATAATAAATTGTGAATTCATTTTATGAGTTTTTCTTCCAAGTCTTATTCTTCGACTTAAAGCCATTCTCATTTAACTCATTTCACAAATCATACGTCTATTTACTCCGGTATTTTAAAGATACCAATCTTATGCCTTTCACCAGCAAAACAAATGCGCATCAAAGAATCCTAATAGGATTAATGACGTAAAAACCCATATTTTATAAGCAGACTACTTTCTAAAGCCGTAATTTCGAGGCGTATTGGTGAAGACATTCTATTAATGTGTCGTTGCAAAGGATAATCTATAAGAATGGCCAACACTGATTCCCGGTCAAAATGCTCTAACTGATGGAACGCGTCCTGTGTGTGAGGAGTCGCAGCAGGAATTGCGCCATCTATTACACAAGTAGAATGGACGTTATTGTCTTAAACTATTGTTAAATAAACAACTTACACATACATCAAGACGTCATCTAAAATAATTAGTTTAACAGATGGCGGTAATAACCTTCAAAGTTACTGATTATTAGTGAAAACAAAATTTGGTGTGTCATAACTGCCATCAATTTCTAAAAAGCTTCTTCAAGAACCTTAATTTATTGCAGAACTTTAATCTAATTTATAAATAATTTGTGTATAATCAGTGATGTCGAGAAAACCCACTTGTAAAGAAATATTTTTTCTCAACCCAAACATCTAACCTCTTTTAATACTTAAAATAGCCCATTGAGTAACAATGTGCTTAACAACAAACCAGCAGAATCTTCTTTCAGCGCCACATGTAATTGACATGTGATTCGATTTTAATCTCGTTTCTACCTTCATTCGCTTAATTGTTGATTTTAGTTCTTCTTTCTCAAATGTACAGCCTCCTAGCGGCAGAGCAGAATGTCTGCAGTCTTAGAACGCTAGAAATCGGGTTTCGATACAATGGTAGACAGATAGCTTATTGTGTACCTTTGTGCTTGGCTTGAAACAACTGACCAATGAGCTGTACAATACGTTGTCTGTTTTTCCCCTCATGTCGCCGTCTACTCTCCCATTCAACTCAATCAAACACCAAATTGAAAAAAAATCCATAAATATTTCTCCAGTCTATTCAGTTTTTATCTTTTGATTTCTTTCACATTTTTCATGTTTTCTTCTTCTTGTACATGATATTCTTGTTTATTTCCTCTTCAACGCCTGCTATTCATGCTTTCTCTTCCTACAGTCTTTCTTTATATATTTCTTCTCACTCCTATCATGTGATTTCTTTTGTTGTTGTTTCTCTCTAGCCAGTTAATGTTTTTGCTGATACTTCACGTAGAGTTTGGTTGCTTTAGAGCAAGCCACGCTAAGATATCTGCTGTGTTCACCACAAGGAATCGAATCACGGATTCTAGCGTCGTAAATCCTTAAACTTATCGCCGTCAAAGACTCAACGTGGAGATTTCTTCTCAACATAAATCTTTGAATTTTTCTTCAATCCAGACTTACCATTTCATGTTCCTAAACAAGCTCCCCAAAAACCCCAGTTTGTAATAATATTGCAATATATAACATTAACAGTTCAATAATCTCTTCTTTTGTTATCTACTCTTTTGTGTTTTTCAATTCCTACATTATGTCGACCTCATTTTTCTTATCGCATACCTATTTTCTTACAACTTTTAGAGATTCTTCAACTGTTATGTTATCGTATATCATATGCACCACCGTCTCTGTCCACCTCCTCTAAATTTTAACCGGTTCATTTTTACTTATAACTCTAATTCTTACCGAACAGATCTCTTCACCAAAGATTTCTACAGTTTTAAAATTCCTTATTCTTCTTTTGGAGAAGATATTGGTTTTCTTTTTCTTGTCAAAATGTTACTATTATAGGTTTTGGACACTTTCTTCCTTACTTACTTGGTTTTAATACATAGAATCCATACGACTCATTTTTCTACTTTTTAACTCATTTAGGTATCTGGTTTCCCTTCAGTCCTTTATAATTCTTTTGAACACAAAATTCTGTCTTCTACTCAAATATTTAAATTCATAGTTTTTGGATTATAATCCTGCTAACATTCCCTTGAATCCGCATTTTGTTTCAAGTGCATCTTCGTTTCAACTGTTCTTCTCCAAATTTCATCTTTGCCATCCAAAACCTTGTTCTTACTGAAACTCTCTATACTTGTTCTCACTAAAGCTCTTAACACTTGTTGAGTATATTTTGGAACTTTTGAAACAGTCGAATATTTAAAAGGATCATAAGAAGATATTATACCTAGTTAAGAATTATACACAAATTTATATGCAAAAACGGTTCGTTTGGGTTGAGAAAATATTTTTTCTCAATATTTTTTTAGATGTTCTAAAAGTCTAGAACAGTGAAGAGAAAATGCTAGAATAAGTAACATAGAAATGGAAAGACGAAAAAGAAAAAAAAAGACGTGAAAAAAATGAGGCTAACTAAGAATAAGATCTGTAATACGTTTTGGTGAAGATTGACATAACCTGGAAAATGATAGCACAGAAGGTAGGAACGAAGGGTCAAATAGAAAGAGAAGGTAATGAGAGGCAGGGAGGTAAAAAGGGATAGAAGAAGAACAATAGAAGATAATATCATGTTGAAAGCAAAAAGAAACTGTAACAGTCATATCAAAAATGAATAAGAAAAGAGAGGAAGTCTGGAAAGGAGCAAAATATAACAAAACAACTAACGAGTTTTGGAAAGCGCTGGACATATTCGGCAGGAAGTGTGAGGACAGTATACAATCGGAAGAAACGGAAGGATGTAGGAAATATTTTGAGAATTTTTTATATAATGGCAAGAATAGAACTGAATTGCAACAAACGGAATAGAAAAAAGTGAAAAACTGGATAGTTTGAGGACAGAAAAGTTCGTGAACAAGAGTCGGTTTGTAAGAGCTTTGTAGGATTTTGATATGCACCGTAAAGTATTAACAATTATGAACAAATATGAAAGATATCAACAGACGTAAAAAAGAGAAGGTTAAATAATGTAGAATTTATAAATCAATAAATAAAGCAGAAGCAAAAAACCATAGAAAAGCATCATTAATATATGAAACATAAATTAATGACTACAATTATGAGAAGATGGCTTAAAAGTGATTAGAAGAAAAATAAAAAATAAAGGAAAGCTAAGCGGGGTTTCGGAAAATTTATGTCACTAGAGGAAATATATTTATTTCAAATGCTTTAATAAAAACAAATTCCAAAAAAATATGAATGTTGTAAAGCTTTTTAAAGGCTTAAAAGCTGCATTTGATATTAAGGATAGAAAGAAGTTATTTCAAAATTAGAAAAGTGGGAATATTTCATAAAATGCTAGACATAGTTAAAGATAAAACGAAACAACAAATGGAATTAAAGGAAACACATGATCAAAGTGACTTTATGCGGTAAAAAATGGTTAGAAAAGGACGCCCGTTAAGTCCTGCATTGTTCTTAATATATTTAAATAATTTTCCAGATGAATTAATGGGAAAATTTCTGGAGGAAATGAATTTGTTTATTTATAATTAAGTACAAAGCTACACAATGGACTATCTGTGATCTGCCTACTCGGTTTTAGCGGTGTGTTTGTTTGTTTTTTAATTTTGCACAAAGCTACTCGAAGGTTATCTTTGCTAGCCGTCCCTAATTTAGTAGTGTAAGACTAGAGGGAAAGCAGCTAGTCATCACCACCCACCGCCAACTCTTGGGCTACTATTTTACCAACGAATAGTCAGATTGGCCGTCACATTATAACGCCCCCACGGCTGAAATGGCAAGCATGTTTGGCGCCAAGGGGATACGAACCCGCGACCCTCAAATTATGAGTCGCTCGCTTTAACACGCTTGGCCATGCCGGGCCTTAGCGGTGTGAGTCCGCTCAATACTGTTGGGCTACTGGATGGCAGGAGAAAGTTGAACAGGTAAAAGGAAGAACTAAGTGTGAAATATGAAGATTACTTTATAATGGCGGAGGTTGAACAACAGAAAATGTTGTTACCATTATTGTTAGTTTCCAGTTCAAAGGTACACAACGACATATTTGAGGTATGTCTACTCTGGAGAATCATATTCCGGATTTTAGCAGTCTAAATCCAAACAGTTTCCATTGACCCATGGGATGTTCCACAGTAGATTGAAGAATGTGCTTAAAATACTTAGAAATACACTGAATACACAAACTTTAAAATTAGAAAAACTAAAAATTAATGATGTTCTTTAGAAAGGGGGAAGGACAACAAATAATGAAACATGGTGAAGAAAAGTCGTTACGTATAGGATTGAGGTATTCGTTTAACAACAAGAATACTGGAATGAAACAAATAAAAGACTTTAAAACGAAAGCACAACGAATAGTAAGTACAATACAGAATGCAACTAAAACAAGCAGAATGTTAGACCTGGATAATCAGTTGCACTTGTTTGAAAGCCTTTTAAATTCTATTATTACCCAGGGGTCATAAATTTGTAAGATAGGAATAAAATATATTAGGAAAACGTTGTGTTTATAACAAGATACACATTATTTCATTTAGTAGATGGGGTAAAAATACCGGATGTTTTAAACGTATATTTTATTTGAAAAAGACTTTATTGATAAAATTTTATACGCGCCTATTGGGAGTTGTGTTTTAGTCTAGAAAAATATTTGTGCATTGCTACATATCATATGGAGAGAATTTAGTTGCACAGAAACTATAAATGTTCACTATATTTCCAAACAAGTCTTCATGACAATTTTCAATTGGTGCTTAACACCTCGGACTAATGCTATCAAATAGCCAATAGCAACAGTAAATTATCATAAACCGTATCAGCCAGCTACTAGGCATGTTTATTATTATTACAATGTATAAAGTAAGTTGCCATGTCAAGTAATCCTTTGCCAATAGTTGAACACAAAAAAGCTAGTAAACAAGATAAATAAAAAAATGGCAACTTAGAAACCTGCAAACAGGAATCGCAGAAAAAGTAAGCAAACATGGATGGAGATACCGTAGATATTATTTACTCATACTGCAAATCTCTATTTTGATTCCACCAAATGTAATTCTAGGTAATAGCAGGGAGCCAAAATAAAGGTTTGTAGTTCAAGTAAATAATATATACAATATCTTCATATTTGTTTCTTTACTTTTGTACGATATCTATTTGCAGGTTTTTAACTTAATTTTTTTATATTTAAAAAAAAGCTGTGGGAAAAATCAACTTTAGCAAGAATAAAGTATAGTAATGTATCAAATTGGATAAAGAAGGATGGAAGAAAATATAGACTTTGTAAATAAAAACAAATACTGTAATATATACATGAAACTGAATTGTAAAGACCAGGAATAGAAACATGCAGCTGATGTGTAATGAGTAGATGGCAGAATACTTGAAAATGAAAGAATTACAAAAAACAAAGAGTAAATATACATATAAATATGTAGATGTCCTTTTAAAAAATAGAACATAATTAGATTGTGTAAACAAGTGATATATTTCATGATCAAATTGTGTCGAATTGAAATAATGTAATCATAAGTAAAAGAGAAAATAGAAAATACTGTAAATGTGCATTCCTTAAAAAGGCTGAAAGCTTAAGGAGTAAACATGGTTTAGTTTTAGTCATCTAAAAATATAATGGTTATAAGTATAATTGTCATGATTGAAGTATTAACACAGTGAGGTTTTAGACTCTATTTCACCTTTGGAACCAGAAGTTATCGAATTTCCTTGCCAGGTTAGAACAAAAACACATATTATTATGTAAAATAGATGAATGAGACATTATATTATATACGAGTCTTTTAAATTACTATAATTTATTATTCGAGGTTCTTCTACATTTGCTGTTTGTTGTGTTTCCTTTCTACGAAAGCAATTTAAGAACTTAATTCTACCTGTTCATGGAAGTAACTTTAGCCGAGATGCATGAAACAAAAGATTGATTTCCATAGTTTTTATTAAAATGTATTACTTTAGTTAGCTCAAGAAGACAGAAAAATGTTTAAAACTGACATTCAGAAGCATATATATTACAAGTGATATGACCAGGTGAGCACTGAGTAAATAACTTATCGTCAAGTTAATTCACAACCTTGTGCTTCTTTATTTTTTACTAATCGAACATTTTATACTCCAAATAACATTCAAGTTTAAAAAAGATTAAAATAAAAAATTTTCCTGACTAATTACTTTATTAAACAAAGTTCATTTAACGAATGATATTGATATTCATTATAAAACAAATTGTTCATGTTAGTCAACAGTCAAGAGAAAAACCTTACAATAAAAGAAACGTTTACTTATTTATTGTTCATTAAAGAAACAGCAAAAATCAGTAAGACAAATAGTTTTGTGTTTCCTAAGCGAAGTATATTCTCTATTTCTTTCTTTAGTGTTATTTTTATTAACGCTAATTGTTAGAACGTACCGGCTCAGCGGTATGTCCATGGACTTACAACGGGATTTCGATACCCGTGGTGGGCAGCGCAGAGATAGCCCATTGTGTAGCTTTGTGCTTAATTCAAAACAACAACAATCGTTATAATGTTCAGTGCGTTTACTTTTGTGATGTTATTTATTATCATTATTATAAAAATTGCTTTTTATTATTAATTTATGGATTTAAAACAAAATTAAATTTAAACTTGGCTAAACAAATTACTAACAGTGAAGGTAACCAACTTATGAAGCAATGCATTCTGATCTTTGTAGATAATAATGATATATTTAATTAGCTATACCCATTATCGAGTTGATTCATGGTTAGGATCTAAATAGGTAGCTTTCTTTTATGATAAATTAATACTGGTTATTCAAGAACACAAGATAAACAACAGAAAATATTTTGAAAATGTTTTATTGTTGCTCACAAAATAAAAAGTAAAAACCGAGAGGATAAGATATTTTGAAAAGTCTCTATTATTTTACACGAAGGACGAAAACGTAAAGGTCAATAATAGAAAGCATTTCGAAGAAAATACATGCCAATTCATTGAATACAAAACAAATAACCAATCAAATAGTATACCACAATCTATGACGTTCATGAGAAACAAAAGTAAAGGACAATAGAAAATGATTTTACAAAATGTCCTTCGTTGTTTATGAATGACAAAATAGAAGTTCTGTACGGGAAAATATCGGAAAAAACTCAATCATTAAATATGAAACACAAAAGTAAAAGTCATTAAAATGTTACACATATACATACATAAAAATTTATCATTGTTAATGAAATGCAAAAGAGAATCCCACTAATAAATAAATGCTTTAGAAGCATCTATAAATTCTTAGTCTTAAAGCTTGCAGTCTATGGAATGCTTTCTATGCATGGCTACTTCCCATATCATCGCCATCAATAGCAATCTTAATGAAGGCGGACGAGCTTGAAGTGACCCAAAGGAAAAATGCATTCCGCTACATGCATCACCTATGTCTTTTCTATGCATGCCTTGAAAGGTACTTCTTGCTTTGTCGTCTCGGGAGAAAATTGACAAGAATTCTGGTTGTGCCTCCCCTTAATCTCTAGTAATTCCATAAATCTGGACTGTATACAGTGACGGAAGTCACCATTTACACGCAGCTTAAGATCACTGTAAGTTATGAGAATTGATAAGAATGGTAGATAGGGAAGCACGTCATTATATGTACTAGTTACAGTCAAGCTAGCTACGCTAGGGCAGCTTGTGGTGGTAATCTTCTCCAACTATTCCTTGCAATCACGAGTCTAAGTTTGAAGGTTTTATTACTTTGAGTTCATCGAAACTTCTGATAAGCCACGAAAAGGCTTAAAATAAATAGCTTGCACCATTATTGCGAGAATGGATCTTAAGTACTAATAAAAGCTCCTAATTACATGTGAAGTATTATGTTTATTGAATAAGCTCTATCTCTTTGCTTTCTTTTTACGTTATGTTATAGTTATTAAATAAATTTTATATCAAATTAAAGTTTAGTTGGGAATTCTTTAAGCATTTAACGAATGTTCAATATGCATATCTTATATGGAAGAAGGAAGAGTAACTAAACAAACTTTCTGAATATTAAAGTTTTAAACAATGAGCTTGTATCAAAAATGGCTGTGTCATTGTAAGCTCTTGTTTACCGATAACTGATAACTTACTTCAAACGACTTTGTAATCATCTACTGGAGGTAATTGTTTATTTTGAATTTCCCACAAAGCTACTCGAGGGCTATCTGCGCTAGCCGTCCTTAATTTAGCAGTGTAAGACTAGAGGGA
The DNA here is from genome assembly GCA_011833715.1 of Carcinoscorpius rotundicauda. NCBI lineage: Eukaryota > Metazoa > Arthropoda > Merostomata > Xiphosura > Limulidae > Carcinoscorpius > Carcinoscorpius rotundicauda. The sequence goes on along the minus strand of CM022396.1, from coordinate 41,755,669 downwards.
AGGCAGCTAGTCATCACCACCCACCGCCAACTCTTGGGCCACTCTTTTACCAACGAATAGTGGAATTGACCGTCACATTATAACGCCCCCACGGCTGAAAAGGCGAGTATGTTTGGTGCGACGGGGATGCAAACCCGCGACCCTCAGATTACGAATCGCACGCCTTAACCCACTTGGTCATGCCGGGCCCTGGAGGTAATGAAAAACTTTTGATTGTTGATATGTTTCTTTAACGTATTTTTACTGTTGGTTTGTTGTTGTTTTTTTAGAGGAGAAGTATTTACTCAATTAACTAATTCATTTGTCATGAACTCTAATGTAATGAAATAATGTTACATTTATATATTTTTATAGCAAAGTAGAAGAATACTGTGTACTACAGTAAATGTAATGTTACATTTATATACTTTTATAGTGGGATCATTTCAAGAGCAAAGTAACAGAATGTTGTTGTTAGTCTTTCTCGTTTTTAATACTTGAGGTAAATTTCAAAGTTTCTTCAGTAACAATTATAACCCAAACAAAAATGAATGAACTTCCCTCATAACACGTTCTCAGTGTGTTCGTTTATGTGACGAATATCCTGGAGTTTCGTTTACAGTACCGAAATATGTGGTGTTTCAGTGAAATGTTAACATACAAATATTATGTTGTATTCATGATCTTACAAAGAAATGGTGTTCTATAATTATTTTCATTTTATTTTGGTTTGTATATTTTACATGTAATACTTATATATGTATATATTGACTTTATTGAACAAATGCATATACAGGTGTAGTTAATAAAGTAGTTCTGTGATATTCGTTGTCTCATTGTATCTTTTCTGTTATTGTTCCCTTAAAGAAAAAGAAAAAGCTTTTCGTTGTGTACCTATATTGTTTACTTGTAGTTCAGTACAAAACTATATAACGAGCTAGCTGTGTTGCGCTCACCACAGATATCGAAACTTACTCTCTAGTTTTATAAGCCTCCAGACCTTACATCTACGCTAATTAGGGCATGTATACGTATATTCCTGTATGTAGATCACTGTGACAAACTTTAAACGTTTCAACTAAGCCACACAAAAGTAAAGTAGTTAGCTGTAAGACAATATTGTTCCAGATCAGCTGGTAATATAATAAAAAATATGCATGGATAATATATTACATATTCTGTTGGCTGAATTAATTGCAGCCTTGTGAGACGTACTAGTTACTTATTGGTTTAGACTTTGTGCTGGAACAAAATATTAGTTTAGAAAACTTGAGCAGGGTTTGACTTCTTAAATATTTTTCAAAGGAACAACATTAAAATACTTTAGTGTAGTCAAATATTTCTTTATATATATGTTATTTTGTGTGCTTTATATTAAGCCTCAAAGTACTTCCTGATATCGTATTGACGAAGTCTGTGATTTGTTTGTTAGAACATTCATAAAGAATATTGCACGAAATCATTCATTTTATGGGTAAATACAACGAAAAATCCCACCAGTATTAGTGAGGTTCATAGCAATACTGGTGATATATTTTTAACTTTTTTGCTTGACACGTGGTTTTAGAGACCCTGTAAGCAACAAAGTCATGGACCATCAAACAATCTGATACACAATGTAAAAAAACGTTTTTAGAGAAGCTAATTTTCCATATGGATTCTCCGTAATTCTTGGGTTAGCGAGTTTATACTGTTTCCTTGAACAAATACGGTAGTTTGTTTAGTGGGCAAGTACAGTGATTTATTTGTACAGATTTATGTCATTCTTGAATTGCAACTGTCTTGGTGATATAAAACGAGACTTCACGATAAAGACAAACTCTCCTCTTGTTTCTAACGTCGTTCAACTAAACAAAGACCAAATATACATGTTGCTAAACACAAAATGTAGCGAACAGTTGATAATTCACTTGCCATGAAGCGTGATACGCATATGTATGTAATAGAAAAAAAAAGTATCTGAATCAAGGAACTTTTTCCGTTATAGTTCCTCATTTTCTTATCTTAATTAAAACACGATATACTGTTACTGGAATTCACATATTATTTCTGTTCATAGTTCCCTATTTCGTAGCTTTACAGCAAACTGTTAAAATGTATTCTGGAGTTTTCAACAAACTTAGATTTAAAGCAGCTCTCGATTTTTATACGTCTGCTTTAATAATCTTTCGTTGACATGTTAAGTTAAATAATGTTACTTTAATGTCCTCTTTTATTTACTTCTCTCAGTTATGAGATTTGAAAGAAATGCAGATATTCCCATTAGAAAGTTGCAACTTTATGGAATAATATACGTTCCTAAATAACAATTAGAAGCTATTTAAAATTACTGTTTAATTGTTTCAATTTATCAGATTGCTTTAACGTTATTTAACATATTATTCGAAAGATACACTTCCAGTATTAGAGAGAAAACAGTCTAGTTACGATTATATCTGATAAGGTATTTTGATATAAAGAGTTCGCTCGTTTCTAACATTATAACAGATTTGAACAGGTATAAAAGTGTAAAGGTATTATCGTTAAAACAATAATATTGCAAAAAATATATCCGTCTTTACTTCTAACTCTCATAACACCTAATTGAATTGTGTTTACTACATATACAAGAACTAATGAGGAAAAAATCACAATCTGACTTGAGTAAATCCATTCGATTTATCAAGATACTATTATAAAATCTCTGTTGTCTCAGATATTAAGCGTAAACTATACTGTTAACGGTAAATTCATCGCATGTCAAATCCTCTGTTATATTCAAGAGTTAATATTACCAAAGCATATATGAAGTATGAACAACAAATGTAGGAAAATTCTAACCTCTCTTGCGGAATGTATTCCAGGCGCGTTTAACGTGAATGCTACAAAGAAATGCCACCGAATACCTTCTTCAGACAAAGATACCGAAAAGCTAACGAAGCACATTAGTCTAATTACTGAATTGTGAATAACCCATAATGATTTCTGAAAGTTGTCATTAAGCATTCATACATTTAAAAGTCAGTAGACTTAGGTCAAGCGTTAATCTCTTCAGACCAGTATCCTTAAATTTAAGGAAAACTTCCTTGTGTCAACAGTGTTAAATGCTTCACTCCGATTAGTTACTTCACGCTAAGCTTAGATGAGAAGATTCTTTTTTTTTTAAATAAAGAAGAGTAATATGTCAACCTAAATATTCATACGAATATTGAGTTATTCCTCGAATATGTATCATAATCTAGATTTTATCTGCTTAGTCACACTGTTAGCACATGATAAGTCAGGTTGCTAAAAACAAAGTCCTTTACGCAGACGTTTGCTTTGTATTTATATCATTGCATTAAAATAAGTATCAAACGTATACTAAAATTTATGAGCATAAATAATATAAAAAGTCTCGGTTTCACGCCTTTTATTCACACATTAGTTGTGTATTTAAATATAAATCTCAAAAATCGTTCAACCAGACAAGCTGTTTATAACACTACAAAAACGTGAGATCTAGTCTGTCATTTGGTTTACTATTTGTAATTGAATTTTACCGATTCGAGGAATCCTATCTCTTATAAGTAACCCTGGACAAAGGTAAATTAAAAGAATAAGACTGGGACTCATGTAGAAGTAAAGTTTATATCTTATGTATGGTGCTGTGAAGTATCTTTATATAAGTCTTTGTAAGTATTTTTTATTATTTTAGATAGTTTATCTGGTTGAATAGTTTACAAAACTAAATAGTATCATCATTTCTCCATTTTACTTATATTTCGATATAAGTATAAAATTACTACGTGAATAAAATACAATTCAAAGCTCTATACATACAGTATCCATTCCACCACTATATGAAACTTAGGAGTATATCTTCGATTTGTATTTGGAAAGGATTACTGATGAGAAGTGGAATTCCCCGAAACTGGTATAGTTCAATGACAAATGGTAAAGCGAGTGATAGATTGGGTTTACATTCAGTCAGATCTGTTACGAACATGATGTATCTTAAGTAATTCCCACAAATTTATACAGCAAACAGATATTAAAAACTAAAATAAGTTATGAAAAAATTATTCAAATTTATTGTGAAATTTTCTAATGAGATTTTACGAGCTTCTTTTGCCATAATAATACTTGTAATACCGAACTTTCTTCGGTTTCTAAAATAAGATTCGCTTATAAGCATTTCTGAGTGTTTGTTTTATAGTAAAGCCACATTGAAATGGCTACTGTGTTCGCCGCAAGGAATAGAACCGAAGATTTTAGTATTTTAAGTCTGTTATTTCATCAGGGGATTTGTTGGGTACGATCTAATTAAAAATAAAAATTTCCTACGTTTTTTAACCTTAAAGTTTTATGTGCTTGAACTGCCTTTATGTGATAAACTATGTAACATTTAATATGATTTTAAATATTTTAAAACATTTAAAAGTTAGAAATAATAAACAGTTTTTAAAAATATTTTATATTTTTTAACAATAACTTCTTTCAGAGACAGAGAAATATTAGCTTTTAGAGGGAGCTCCACTACACAGAGGATAATGAATATGTCATTCATCCTCCTTTTGTCTTGCCCGGCATGGCCAGGTAATTAGAGTACTCGACTCTAAGGGCCGTTGATTCGAATCCATATCACACCAAATATGCTTGCTCTTTCAGTCGTGGGGCGTTATATGCAACGATGAATCCTACTGTTCGCCGGTAAAAGAGTAGCTCAAGTTAGCGGTGAGTGGTGATCACTCTATCTTTACTTTAGTCTTACACTGCTAAATTAAATGATTCTGACACTTGGGTATACAGAGCACACCATATCACTTACCTTAACTGATTCAGACACTTGGGCAAACAGAGCATATCACATCACTTATCTTCCCTGATTTAGACACTTGGGTATACAAAGCATACCATATCACTTATCTTAACTGATTTAGACACTTTGGGGTAACCGGGATGGCGAGGTAATTAGAACTCTCGACTCCTAATCTGTAGGTCATGGGTTTGAATCCTCCTCACACCAAACGTGCTTACCCTTTCAGCTGTAGGGGCGTTATAAGTTACGGTCAATCCCACTATTCATTGGTAAAAGAGTAACCCAAGAGTTAGCGGTGGGTAGTGATGACTAACTGCCTTCCCTTTAGTCTTATATTACTAAGTTATGGACGACTATCGCAGATAGCTCTCGTGTAGCTTTGCGCGAAAATTCAATAACAAAATTATTCTGTCTAATAACCATGACATGACAACGGGCCCCCCAGTGGCTCAGCGGTATGTCTGCGGACTTACACGCTAAAATCCGGGTTTCGATACCCGTGGTGGGCAGAGCACAGATAGCCCATCGTGTAGCTTTGTGCTTAATTCAAAACAACAAAAACAACAACGACATGACGTAAACGAAACTAACGTAACTGCAAGACCGTCTACCGATTAAATAAAAAAAAATGTGGAGAAAACTACGGGGTAATTGCTTGTCCATTCACACCACGTTTACAATCCCTTCTTCTTCTATACAGGAAATATCACTGTTTTCGTTATGCTAACTAATGCTACACAATCGCCCATGACTTTATGATATTAAAACACGATACAGAATATGTTCAATAACTGGTAGTAAATTACGTTAAAATCATGTGTTTTTATTAGAATATTCTATCACACATATGCTATATCACTTAGTAATTTAATCCTTATTAAACAGCATTTTCTGATATACAAAAAGTGACGCTCTTTAACTAACACTTTTATCCTGTGGCAGATGTGTAGTCTATTAAGTATATAATGTGAAGAATAAAACATGTTTTGAAAATAATCTATTGACGCAGAATTTGTTTCTCCCAAAGGAATTCTCTATAAAAGATTTTCTTTTGTATATATATTTCCTGTGATGGAGATCTGTTCCCGATTTATTTCTTTTTTAAATAATATTTTATTTTTCGTCAATATTATAATAACAGTAAAATCTTTAAATTGGTGGCTTTTATACGTAGCTGGTTCCCTTATTTCATTCGTCTTTTTTACAGCAAAAGGCTTATCATTATAGACTGTCCGCACTATACATGTCGCAGGGATCGAGTCTTGAGTGTAAGAATTTTAAGTAACTATACTTATAAGGCTGATTAGTAACTTCTTGCGTCTGTGTTTATTGATTTAAAAGTTTGTAATGAGAAAGAACTTGAATCAGTTGTGTCGAATTTTAGGTATTACTTAATAACGTTAAAATTTATTATTTCTCTCTTAAGAGTTTTTACTCTACCATAAATGTACATATTGTTTTTTAAAGTAAAAAACTGAATAAGTAAAGATAATCGAACTGATTAACATTCAGTATTTCAGCACTCGAGTTTCTCATTTGTGAATGGCATCCTTTCAGTAATCTTTATTCCATGTGTTATTTAATTGCTTCAGGATTGCCATGAAAATTGTGATTTTATCTATAACTTAAGCAGATTCAAGTTGTAACGAAAATGGCATGTGTTAGTCCTGTAGTAGAGCTCTAGATTTCAAAACTATCGAACCGGGTTCGAACTTGCACGGTACCACAAGCCCATGCTTTAATCTGTGGACGCATTATAACGGTTACAGCCAATCCCTTAGCATGGATTATGGCTACGAATTTAAAATGTCTACATTCTTGAACAACATTTAGTGTGCAAATACTGGAAATTGTGATTTGAAATACGTGTTTGTAAGAGTATCCACTATAATAAGGACTGGCGTGATAACGAGTAATGAATCGTTTACATTCTGTTTAACTACTATAGAAAGGAATTTGTACGCCTAATTTTAGTCTCCCTCGTGGCTTGGAAAATACGGTTTTCTAACTTGCAGCATCACCATTTATATCAAACGGTTATTAAACAAATGCTATGAGCCAATAATCGGATCTGGTGTCTTGAGGGTGATTATAAAAATTTATAACGATACGTGACATTATCCAACCGACAGAAAAGACAACATAACAAACATCACTTTCAAATATTCTAAACCCAGTCTTTCTTTTTCCTATCCCTCATTAATTGTACGAAGCAGAGCTACTATCTAAAATACTCAGAACAACATAAATAACAATATGATGTAGTTCCATTATCTCCTCTTCTGAAACTATTATAATGATGATTTTTAGCATATGTGTAATAGATACTCAGATATTTTCATCCAGAATAGACTGACATCAAGTAAAATGCAGATTTTTAACATTCCTTTCGCCATTATTCTTTATGCGAATCATTTAGCGTTCTACCTATAATTTGCTATTATTTTCGTATGGAGACAGTGTCATTCGTGTAAAATGTGACTTGAAAGCGAATGTTCTAAAATATGATAAAGATGATAATGATAGCTAAGACATGAAATAAAATATCTAGAAAAATAGACAGATAATCCTCCAAAGTATGAGATTTTATGTGCAAGTAATAACCTTCTTAGGCTCGCAGTTTACTGTGTCAGTAATGGTATCTGAGTTATTTAAGTAGATACCTGACTATGTTACCAAAGCCAATCAGTAGGAACAAGCATTATTTAAAAAACAAAAAAACATAGACGGAACAGTATCAAATATATCTGGTAAAAGGCAATTCTATCTGAAGCTAAAGCCACATCGACTTCAATTAATAAAAAACAATGCAAAAATAGCAGAAAAACAAGCAAAGATGTCAACAGGGAAAGCTGTGATCAATCACCGTTTGGAAGATATCAGCTTTGATTCTAAGACAAGGATTGGATATATTCTAGAGGACAGTGTCCGAGATATATGAGATTTATTGTAGTGTAAAAGCAGTATAAAATGAAATAGAGTTATAATATACTGAGCTTTCAAAAGGTGGAATTATGTAATACATTTATTGTGTGCACATGCTATGAGAGAAAACAATGTAAATAAAGTGTTGTATAATGTCATAGAACTGATATTACTACACAGAACAGTTGAATATTATTGATATATAAACAATATCGTGACGAAAATAGAAGTGGTACGTATTATTCAAAACCTGAAGTTAAAGATATAAAAAACAATATTGTTTGTTTGTTTGTTTTGGAATTTCGCACAAAGCTACTCGAGGGCTATCTGTGCTAGCCGTCCCTAATTTAGCAGTGTAAGACTAGAGGGAAGGCAGCTAGTCATCACCACCCACCGCCAACTCTTGGGCTACTCTTTTACCAACGAATAGTGGGATTGACCGTCACATTATACACCCCCACGGCTGGGAGGGCGAGCATGTTTAGCACGACCCTCGGATTACGAGTCGCACGCCTTACGCGCTTGGCCATGCCAGGCCAAAAACAATATTAGAAATACTATTCGGTACATAAAATAATATACTTTATGTTATGAAAAAATAAACCTAGATATCGAAATTGGTCGAACGTGAACATTATATGTGATCTGAAGAGGAACAATCTGACTGTTTTCTAAAATTAAATAGATTTTGAAATAATTTATCTTCTTTTTAAGTTATTTTTAAACACTTTAGTTACTTATATAATGTTCTTTTCCGATGTTCAACAAAACTACAGTAGTTAGTAGGTACTGTGTGTTTCTAATGGTCAGGTTTTTTTAACCTTTCAAAACCTGCTGGGTCCTAAAGGAATTTACTGGTAGTCAGCAAAGAAGTTTGCTTATTCAAAAGTAGCCTTTTCCCCATTCCTGTCAGTAAGGTAAATTCACATTATCGTCTCTATGTCTATATAAAAAAATTCATTTTACCAACAAAGAGGTACGATATTGAAGTAATATAAGAATATCGCATCCAGTTTAACCCTTCTTTTGTTTTTTACAGAATTAATTTACAAACACATAAGAAACAAAGACATTAAAGGAAGTAATTGTTTAAGATATAAGAGAGGTTATTCATATTTGTTTTTCCGTAATGACAAGAAACCAATTTGAAGTAAAAATATAAATCAGGACGGCTGTTATGGGTATTAGCACTTTTACTAATAAAGCAGAGAGAGGACAACGTTTCCACTTTCTTAGGTCATCTACAGGTTAACTTGGTTAATACCCATATCAGCCGTCCTGAAATAGAGTAATATTTATTTTATTCTATGGAGTCAGAAGAGATAAGCAAAAGAACGTCAGAGTAAATGCAGAAGTACTTAGTAGTTCTGTGACAAGACATAGGTTTCTGTTAAACATATTTTTAACAACACAAAAATACTTTTTCTCAAACAGATTGCTCGCAGTAAATTATCATCAGAGTACATTGTACGGAATAAAAACATTAAATATATATTGGTCACGGTCGAAGGGGCGATTGCTATCATAACATTGGGATATTTTTAATAGTGATAATGGGCAAAATGATTAGGTCAGAGACCCCTAAGGCTTACATACAGTTGTACCTAATTTTAAGCTGCAGATTAGTGGAATGGCAAGTATATCGACAGACCCTACCTCCTTAAGCGGCTGCTCTTAATCAAAAAGCTATATTGACTGCTACTCTTATAATTCATTCACAGCTGAAAAAGCAAAACCTGTTTAGTAGTTCCACGTTTCAAGCCTCATATTCTCGGAACCCTATTCTGAGACGTTAATTATAGGCTACAATCGGGTTAGTATAAGTAACATATTCACCTCGTAACCGTTAGAACAAGCTTTAATGATCATCGTTTGAGAATCCTTTTATCGCTCACCAAGTCAACTGAGGCAACGGAAGAAGCCAAGAAAAGCTGTAAAAGTAGCACAGATTAATTACACTATTTCAGAATTTTAGCTACCACGTTGTTCAGAAACATTGATAACCATTGAATTGTAACTGAAACTATAACTATAACAAGTTTTTAATGGTTATTTACAGGGTAGTTTGTAACTGAAACTTCAAATGTTACTGTCACGAGGTTTTTTAAATATTACAACAAACGGCCATTCACACTTTAGACAGTTGTTTTTCTTTATTTTGTGTCAAATATGCTTAAATTTAATTATAATGGAGTAAAATATTATTACATAGCTATGTTGTAAGTCATGACAAGTTGTTATTATTCTAAAGTGTATGGTAGCTACAATATGGGTTTAGTTTTTAAAATGCAACAGTAAAAAACAAACGTATACTGAGTAGAGTATAAGGTTAATCATTACTATTCACGGGATGCAGTGCAAGGCTTGATAATTATTGAATACTATATAATACAAGCGTAAGAATTGATCGTTATCATGCAAAGAGTAGTATGTGACATGTGGCCTTTATTATAGAATGGGTAGAGTTAAGACTCCTGATAACTATTGCACACTTGATAGAGTATGAAGTCAGATAATATTTACATTAGCTAGAGTATGATAGTGGATCATTATTGTATACGGGGTAGAGCATAAAACTTGGTAAATATTGTAAATAGGAAATATTAAAACTAGTATGTTATTTTACATTCGGTAGTAATAAGAATTGGTTATTATTGCATACTAAGTAGAATATAAAACCCGATCGTTATTGTATAATAGAACATAGAATCTTGTGAAGACTACACACGGGGTAGAGAATAAACCTATCTGTCATTGTATGGCGGCTCAATATAATGTAATAACTAAAACATAACGAGAACTACAAGAGACGAAAAGCAATATTATTAATAAATGTTTACCGAATGTAAGAAATAGTAGAAAATATTATTATCTACCAAAGAAATAATCGATACACATGGAGAGAAGTTAATCGTTTTATAAACTTATATTTTGAACATTGCTGATCTCATCATAGAGATTTGGTATTTGTTTTATTTTTTTTAGCTTGATCAAGGCGTTCGATGGAATATTAAGGTTATGAAATGTCTTAGTTAAATGCCACATGGTACATTTACTCCTTTGGTTAGTGCAACATAAGAAGGAACTCTCTTTGTTCTGGATGTAATAGATCTGTTGTTATTTTATAATGGGTGCTATATGGGACAGGTTATCGCTAAGGCCAGAAAAACAACACACATTTCTCAATATTTCTTAGTGTAAAATAACCATTTTTTTTTGACAGAGAGTACCTCTACCGTGAGTATAAGCTTAACTAGAATGTGAAATCGGAAATACTAAACTTGTCTGCTCAAGCAGGAATATAATTCCTTGGGAACAATAACAGCGAATTCGAAACTAAATATATCTCATTAAAGCTGACGGCATGCAGGACGACACAATCACCATAGGTTTTATATGGGTTTGGTACTTTTAATCGAATCATCTTCGGTGAGAAATGGACACTAAATATTCACTTGAATGCACGAAAAGAGCGAGGATATTCTATTAGTGTTTCTTTCTGTACAGCGGTCTTCGTTTCAGCTTTCTAAAGCGCTGGTGATCAAACGGTGTTATTTTATATAAGATTTTTTATATGTAAACTTATAAAAACTAAACTTTACAATTATTTGAAAATTTAAGAAATAACGACACTTTTCAAGATATTTTCTGCTACTATTTTTTGCAAAATACCTGTTTCACTTAAAGAAACCCGAGTTTTGGTACGTTGCAAATCTTTACTGAAAAATCACTAGAATATGAGTCTTCTATTTCCGTTCTGAGCACGATGGTTAAATGTTTTATCTCTTGCCATTTCTCGTGCTTGTATACTGCAAAAAAAAAATGATGAAATTTGTTCATAAGGTGTAAGTTATAATTGTTGTCATTTCTTCCATATCTTTGCTGTAACTTATAATCTAGCTCTGACTTGATATATTGAAAAAAATGAATATAAAATATTGATTTTTTTTTCCGTCTCCTTAACTTTCTTTTTTTCACCACAGAAAAAATATCTCGAAACTTCCTCTTCAGCTACAAAACGATGGCACTCGTACGGTTGTGAATAAGATATTTATTATTTACGTTGCTTTCTTGCGTTATCTCTCGGATTGTCAGTTATTGATTATAAAGCTGCGCACTATTAACTAGTATTAAGCATAGGTGGAATCATTATATGAAAACTAATTAATTTCGTATCATATATCTATTTCTGATTTTTTTTTCTCCAAACTTTAAAAGACATTTTCTTATTTGAACCATTAATTGAACGTCAACTTAAAGTTTTTTACGGATTTAAAAGGCTCAGATAGCAACTTCTGTGATGCGTATTACATTTCAGCTTGAAAAGAATGCAAAGGAGGAAAAAACGGCCTAATCCGAAAAATGCTTCATTTACTTTAAAGTAAAGTCATTCACCAAACTAGGAATAAAGTAGAATAACGTTGTCACGTGTATCAAGTAGGTGATTTTTGAAGTCAGATTGAAGACAAAAATAAAATAAATGAAACATTCCGATTCATAACATGTTTAAGTCGCTTTATGTTTTTAATTGTTCGTGTGCTTGAGTCTTATTATTTTATCGAACACCAAATTGGTAAAATGTTTATCTTGTATTTTTTATTCCATGTAAACATAATTTAGAACTAAGAAAGCAATCTGGATGTTCAACTTAATTAATACACATACATTTCAGCAAAGTAACTACTCTATGTTTTAAGCCGTATTATGGTCATAATTTATCTTAATTACATCTCTAATGTTCTGTCTTTAGAGCCTATTGTAATAATTAACGTAAGCTAAGTTTCATGTATTTATTCCAATGTCATCACTAAATCGACTTTTATATATGTTATATGTTTTGAACTTATTTTGGTTTTCAGTGAAGTGAATGGCTTTCTTGTGTTTCAACGACTGATAACACATTTCAGCCTTACATATCAAGCAGTCTTTTTGTACCTTAACCGCTTTTCCACTGATATTGTATACAGTTGACTTTGTTGAAAATATAGCATAAAATAAATATGTCTTTTCTCTGGTTGCTTGTCTGAAAGGTTCATTGTCTACTATCAGCAATAGCCAACTGGGATTTCAACAAAAGAGTTCAAGTGATCAACCATCTTACGAATACATATATCGTTTTATTATCGTAATTTTTCTGCCTTAATTACAGCACTAGTAATCCGTCTTTCACATCAAACTGTTAAAGTTAACTAAGACCTCATTTTAAATATATCCTAATAATTAATAAAGTATTTTCTTTCTTTGAGTCACTTAAGGTATATGTACTTCTTACTTATTTAGTTTATGCTATTCCAAAATATTCTCATTACAATAAAACTTTTCCGTAATTTACAAAGCAGAATTTGGAATGTCATTTTTAGTGTTCATTTTAAGTGTTGGTCTAGAACTGGTTAGTTATGATGAAGCACATTTTATTTCAGAACATAAGTTCTTGGCTTAAATAAGCTTCATTTAACCTAACTTCCTTCTACTGCAACATATGAGCAGACTCCTTCGTTAGAACGTGCAAGAACAAATTAATATAGAATGAAAATATTCTGAATAATAAGTATATTTTCTTTTGAATAACGTCTTTCTCTCGTCCCTAACCTACAACAACCGTATTTTATTCAGGTCTGAACCAGTTCTACTCTTATACACATCATAAACAATGATCACAAAACATATTTCCAAGTAACTTCCGTCCATGGAATCTGATGCATGCACAGGAATTTTGTTCCTAAATTCTTCCTACTCATAAACTTGTCTTGTCTCAATTCGTATACATTGAAAAACAGAAGAAACTTAAAACTAGAAATGCTTTCTGAGCTGTTTTATTAAAATATCCGAAACAATAGAGTATTCCCATACGTCAAAATTATTTGCGGTCAATCTCTTTTTGCAATATTGTTTCTTTTGTTTCAATATCAACATTTTTTGCTTTTACAGACGAGAGGAAGAAAGAATAAGTTACCATTTCAAGTGTGATAACGAGTGAAATTTATATCACACTTAAAATATTTAAAGAATTTCCACAATATTCTAACACACATTATGAGCTTGAGAATATTGTAACTGTCAATCACCTGTGTATAAATTTATATATATATATATATATATATTTAGAAAGAAAAAGGAAGAATAAAAGAGGTCTGATTGGGGTGTATAACATTCTTACGAATCAGGGTAAAGATCGTCTTTACAGTAAATTTAAGGGAGTTTGAAGGAAAGCTTGATAAGTGTTTGGATGATAAAGGTTTGTTTGTTTGAAATCAAGCACGAGACTACACATTGGGCTGTCCGTGCTCGGCCCGCAACAGATATTGAAACCCATTTTCAAGCGTTGTAATTTTGTAGACATACCGTTGCGCAACTGAGTGGAGAGGAATTGATAAATGCCGTCTTTGAATTTATTTAAAGCTAATTTAGATCAGTGGATTGGACGAAAAATATATAAACCAACAGATGTCTTTTCGTCCTGAGATTTTATGTTATGTTGTATGTATCTGGAGATAATTACATAAAATTAACAAACAGATTTCAATAATATTTCGTGTAATGATATTGAAAGCCCGATAGCCAACTTTTAAAAACACTACCAGTTAGAAGTGGGGAAAGTAGAAAGCCAGTAAACGTTTTCAAAGAAAACAAAAGCATGTCAAAGTTCCGTGATGAAAACGATCGCGTGTTATTTGCATCAGTAATTAAACATAGCTATTTTAACACAGATGTTTGTAGTAACCGGGCCCGGCATGGCCGAGCGCGTTAAGGCATGCGCTCGTAATCTGAAGGTCGCGGATTTTAGGAAAAGCGCCGTATTTGTAAGAGTTTACGAATGTAATAATGTATTAACCACGGGAAATTCGATGTATTCTGTTTTGACGATGTTTAACAGAACACAATAGAATAGCTATGGTTGAGACGCCATTTATATTATCAACTTGGTTGGCTTGGCATGGCCGAGCGCGTAAGCCGTGCGACTCGTAATCCGAGGGTCGCGGGTTCGCGCCCGCGTCGCGCGGAACATGCTCGCCCTCCCAGCCGGGGGGGTGTATAATGTGACGATCAATCCCACTATTCGTTGGTAAAAAAGTAGCCCAAGAGTCGGCGGTGGGTGGTGATGACTAGCTGCCTTTCCTCTAGTCTTACACTGCTAAATTAGGGACGGCTAGCACAGACAGTCTTTGAGTAGCTTTGTGCGAAATTCAAAACAAACATACACTGCTAAATTAGGGACAGCTAGCGCAAATTGCCCTTTGCGCCAAATTGAAAAACAAACCAGCTATATAATTAATTCCATGACACGCATTTAAGTATCCTTCACATGTGTACTATAATTCAATTTTGATTCAAAATGGAGAAGTTTCTTTTCTGAGATTCTTTTAAAATTAGACAGCTGAACATCCGAAGAATAGCTGACGACAGGTGACGTTCGTAGGGAAAACTAATTTTTCCATTGCTATTTTTATTCACACCAGACTGTCTAATTTTGGAATGGCTTTAAATGTTGTCTACTTGTTTTTAAAAACACGTATTTTACACAGTTATGACCGCAGAACTTTAACAGATCAAAGCTTATGTTCTTTAAATTTGTTATAAAGAAAGGTGAGATCCAAATTAGGTTTTATTTTCGTTGCAATTAAGGTGAAATAAATTAAAAGAGTAAGATAAAAAAGCCGATGGTGGAAGAATGTTTACATAAAATTTCTTGGTTTGCGTCCCGTTACTTTTGGACTGATGGTAAGAAAGACGTCAAAATCCCTATTTTTCGATCTGAAATGACTAGTCGAAAAACTAGGTGTAGTTGTTGACTAGTTTATTTCCCTACAGTCTGTCAGATCAGGATTAAGGGCACTATTACACACAGTTTTTAACTGGTTAAAGAAAAATAAGAAAGAAAAACAGAATTGGGTCCATACTACAATGTGAGAAGAGTACGGCGTATCCTTTTAAGATAGGATGTTTGGGAAAGTAAAACCCACATAAAGCAAGGATAAATTGCTAGTAACTATCCACATGTGAAAAATTAAGCATTAAAGAATCCATGTCAGAACTTAAGCTCATTACGTCCCACAGTTAAAACATTCATTCACTCTTTGAAGCCCATTTTGGGAGAAAGTTATTTCGTGATGAAACAGAAGAAGAACTAAAACACAAAAAATAAGACAAGCTACGACCACTAGACTAGGTGGGGTGAAAAGTAAAACTGATATTCTCAAGCCGTCATTCCTGCCTTCCTTTACCCCTAAAGTATTCTTACCCACATGAATAGAATAGTAAAAACTATAACGTTTAAGGTTAAAAAATACTACTATTAGATAAATCAAAACAGAATTTACCTATCAAGGTAAAAAAGTAGAATTAATAAAGTATATCTTCTCTTATTGTTCAGTAAAGCGGGTGCTCGGTTGTATGCATGAACTTAACGCTCCACGTATTCTGTAATCATTATTAATGGATATTGCCAAAAATGTATGGTGTCATTGATATAACTTATATCTAAATATCACATTAAGTATATATAATAATTCTTTTTCTTTTAACTTTTTCTGACTAAAACAGTCAGAAAAATCCTTTTTTGATATTTTTATTTTGGTATAAGAAAATCAACTGTAATTAGGACTGAAATGTGCTTCGAGTTTCGTTTGTTTTTTGTTTGTTTGTTTTTGGAAATTCGCACAAAGCAACTCGAGGGCTATCTGTGCTAGCCGTCCCTAATTTTGCAGTGTAAGACTAGAGGGAAGGCAGCCAGTCATCACCACCGCCAACTCTTGAGCTACTCTTTTGCCAACGAATAGTGGGATTGACCGTAACATTATACACCCCCACGGCTGGGAGGGCGAGCATGTTTAGCGCGACGCGGGCGCGAACCCGCGACCCTCAGATTACGAGGGCACGCCTTAACGCGCTCGGCCATGCCAGTTTCACTTCTTGTTTGCATGATTTATAGATTTATATTACAGTGTTTTGAATTCATTGAAACAGGAATGCATTTTGTGTTAGGCATCTTGATTGCATGAATTAAAGTCACAACAAACTTATTTTTTGCTTTTTAGTAGAACTTTTCAGGTTCATCAAGACAGAAACCTTGATAAGATTCATAAATACCAAACAATCTTAGCAACTGTTTCTATAACGAATAATTTCTAAACATCACACTGATAAATTTCAGAAAGCATCTATTTCGGTAAATATGTTCATAAGAACGAATAATTTTTCATATACAAAACATAAACGCATGTGTTTGTCTGACTAAAGATAATAACTAAACATGAAATAACAGAATCTCGCACACATGTATTTCGTAATCTCCTACTTCATTTTTCACCAGTGACAGCAGACCAACGACTTTATTGGGCTTCAACGAACCAAACAAAAATGATAAATTTGTCTTTCTTGTGTGATCTACGAGCGGTACACGAAATCACATGAAATTAATTTTCTCTTGGCTGTTTTGGCACGCATGTCAGTAGCATCGAGACGACGAATCTTCAGAGAACATGTGTAATGAGTCAAGTAGACTAGCCCCAGGAGAACGAATCACAGACCGCTATACGTCGATGTAGACTGTAATTTCAAACCCTGCTGGTCCAAAGGCACTTTATTACGTTGTCTTTTTGTTTGTTGTTCCCAGTTTGTTGCTACACCTGATTAGCACAGATTACTGCGAGTAGAAACTTAGACCTTCCCAAGGGTAGGCAATAACAGGTCTCTCGTGGGATGGTCAAAGGCTATTATTACCTCTAGCTTCACAGTTGGAAGCATATTCTTTTTGTTCATCGTAACCAGTGACATGAAGTTGTTTTCTCATAGCTATAAGAGTCGTTAATAACCAAAAAATAAATCTGAAGCTCATACTAAGTGTTTTGATTTTGGAACTTTTGGTACTTCTTTTTTTCCTTTGAGTACAAATAAAAGTTATGGGTTTTTTTTTGGAAATGGTTCGAAGAAAACTAGCAAATGAATGGTGAATCTAATTATAAAAGTAGCACATTATACAATCATAAATTATCTTAATTTACCTGCCTCGTTCATGATTGGATTTTCACTCGTCTGTTTAAATTTTCTTTTCCGTTAATCATCAGAGAGACAGTGAAAAAAAAATATATAAAGTGAAATATGTTGATTAATGTATGTTCTTTTCTAAACCGTTAGCTGTTTCTAAACAAATATGCCGTTTTTTGTTATCTTTAAAATCTTAATTTAAACAATAATATCAATATTAATGCACACAGGTATGAAATAATACCTTATTTGAAACAACAAATGATAAAACAGGTTTCATCAAAAAAGGGAAATTCATGTTTTCGTCCTTCTCAACTAAAATGTTTTAAATATGTATGATGATTTCATTTTATAATAAATATTTGAAGAATGAATCAAAGCTGAATATCCCTTGAATACATTGTTAGTCTGTTAATTGAAACTAGACAACTTTCTTATAAGTTGAAATTTCATCAATTTTATATTATATTTATAAGATGAGCTGAAAATGGTAATGGTAATCACTGATGCAGGTGTAACTAAAAAGAGCATGGTAATTGTTGGCGTAGGTGTAACTAAAAATAAAACCATTGTAATTACTGGTATAGGTGTAACTAGAAATAAAATCATTGTAATTATTAGTGTAGGTGCATCTAAAAATAAGACCATGTTAATTGTTGGTGTAGGTGTAAAAAATAAGACCATGGTAATCATTGGTGTAGACGTAACTAAAAATAAAATCATGATAATTGGTGGCGTAAGTGTAACTGAAAATAAAACCATTGTAACTATTGGTATAGGTGTAACTGAAAATAAAACTATGGTAATCATTGGTATAGATGTAACTAAAAATAAAATCATGGTAATCATTGGTGTAGATGTAATTAAAAATGAGATCATGGTAATCAATAGCATAGATGTAACTAGAAATAAAACCGTCGTAATTATTTTTATAGGTGTAACTAAAAATAAGACCATGGTAATTGTTGGTGTAGGTGTAACTAAAAATGAGACCATAGTAATCATTAGTGTAAGTGTAACTTAAAAAGTGCAACTCGTCTTAAAAGAGAAACTACTAAATTTTGAGATGAATTATTTTCAATTTAAATATTCGTGTAAAAATTTAGTAACACTCAGTACCTTTTGTTTTCTACCAAAATAACGATCTTACTTCTCTCTGTATCTATTTCTTGGACTTCACATTTTTATTTTAAAAGTAGTTTCAATGTCTTAGATGTTACTGGTTCGTTTGTCACTTCTGCTGTTTAAGTCGTTGTTTATTCTGAACCATTTATTTCGACGCTCTATTAGATCCTCAAAAGATGCTGATTTAGTAGACAAAAAACATACACAAAAGAATACCATCGTTCTAATCCACGTGCGTTTGAGCTTTTCAACAACACTAATCATATAAAATGATAAAACCGTCCCATTTCGCATGTGCTTGAGCTTTCTAACCAAGTAAACAACCCTTCTTTTATCCAATTCACGAATGTTTAAAGTTTCTAAACCAACAACAATGTAATACAAAATGATCAGAAATAAATGTCAACACTTAAAAATAAAGAAAACTGTATAACCACCCACTTTTATCTTTCTCTGATACGCCAACTGTTTGACATCTTGTAACTATACGACTTTTAGCCTTGTTTTCTGTTGGTATAAACATAGTATTTTGCCATAATGTAACAAAAATCAATATGATGGATTTTTACGTTTTATCACATCTTTGTAAACATATTACTAAATGTATTTAATATATTTATATACTTTTATTTGTTTTGTCACACCATTTCGATAAATAAAATAAAATAAAATATACATCAGTGTTTTCTACGGAAGAGGAAAATCCTGCACAGCAGAGCGTTTGAGACAAGAACGAGTTCCAAAATGAGCGATTAATCATCACAAGATAAGGTTAAGTTAAAATCCATGAATTTCATTCATTCTCGGACCTTAACCTAATATCTAACAACTTAAAAACTGTACAAGTGGAATGTGTAAAAAGACGACAGTAATTAATTTCACCCTTTTATAGAACTTTTAATCTGTTCAGTACACTTTGTGGTAACATACATATGATATGTTCAGAAGTCTGCCTCTTTCACAAACAACAGTTGTAGATATTAGAAACTCGACTAAATCAACAGATATCGCCTTGTTTGACACTAAGAGTGTAGTATTGGTCTAATAATAAAACAATCATCTTACAAATGTTTTCTAACGGCAGTGAAAGTACGTTCGTCGCCACATTAATCCTATTTTGTGATATAAATAACGTTCGTTTCAAGAGGCCTCATATAGTCAAAAACCTCGCTTTCAGTTGGTTGGTTTGATCCACCCAGCTGTCAGTATTCTTCCTGAAAAACGGTACAAATCAAAATAAATTGTCACTTTAGATAGACAGAGATTCAACATTTGATAAATTGGTCAAACATAATTAAGCATAAAATACTCTAAAGATAACAATTTTGTAAGTCTCACACAAGATTAATATATTGTAAACAGCTATAAATATCTGAAACAAATGTTATATAACTTAAAATCTAAAACTTTGCTGTGGCATAAGGCAGTGGTTTTCAATCTTCTGAAATTAGGGCATCCCTTTTTCATAAATGATTTCTCTGATTTCAATTCAGAAAATAAATACAAAATTAAATATATTCAACAATAAAATTGCTTTGTTTCTTTATTATTATTATTTTATTCAAGTTGTCACTATTATTTCTGTTATTAACTATAATTCACAAACTTCGGACGAATAAAAACATAACAAACATTCTTTAATTTTAGCCATGAGGGCGCTGTAATGTCACGGTCAATCCTGTTATTCGTTGGTAAAAACGTAGCATAAGAGTTGGCGGTGGGTGATGATGACTAGTTGCCTTCCCTTTAGTCTTAGAGTGCTAAATTTAGGGACGGCTAGCGCAGATAACCCTCGTGTAGCTTAGCGCGAAATTCAAAAACAAACAAAACATCAACAACTTCGTTTTGTTTAATTTTTTTCGTTTCGCTTCTCGTACCCCTTAATTAAACACCGCGAACGACAGTTTGAGAAACAATGACATAAGGGAACTAAATAATGAATGTGACGAAAAATAAATTTCTAAAAGATATTTAAAGCACTTGAAAACTGGATTGCTTTACAAATGTAGGCCTTTCACTGTTTATTCGCCAGGATGTTCGAAACGTGACCCTCCTATTTTCCTTGACGTTTCAAATGAGGCTTTGGCTTCATTCACTTACTTTGATGAAGAAAAACAAAGTAATTTTTTCTAAAACTAGACATTTAAAGCTTAATCAATTACTTTAAAATGGATATTAATTAGTTTGTTTAAATATTTTCACCCTAAACTACACCTATAATTGCATAGCCCTCTCTTTAGAGAGGAGATTGCTAAATAACATTTTCCACAACTGCACAACAAACTCTAGAACTATGCTCTTGTTTGATTGAACGGTTGAGCCTAATTTCCACTTTTATAGCGTATTCACGACCCTTACATGTGCAGCGGGCTTTTACTGCAACACAACAATCTTGGGACGCTAATCACTGTGCAACGCAGGGTCAGACGATCAACAGAAGTAACCATGGTTGAATTTTACCGAAGAATAAGCTTAATAAGTAATGTTAAAGAGTTGTAGATTCAACAGGCTATTGTTAAGAAAACTATATGCTATTTCAAATAATGATTAAAAGTTTGCATTTCTACCGATAATTAGTTGACGTTAAAATTATGAAATGTCAATACCTCACATACTAGTTATAATTGATAAAATACTTTAAAAGTTTAAATCCAACAGACGATGATTGGCTGATGTAAAATATTACACACTAGAGATTGTAATTAACTGATTTAGGAAAATTATACTTCTGTTTGCTTGCAGTTAAAAACAAAGCTGCACAAGAGGTTATCTGTGCTCTGACCACCAGTGGCATCAAAACCCCTTTTCTAGCGTTGTAAGTCCGTATACATTGTATCACTGAGAGAGGGGACAAAATATTATACATCAATGATAATTAACTGATATAAATTTAGTTTTTGTTAATAATTAATTAGTTAGCCTTCTAAAATGTTATTCAATCGCTGATTCTTAGCAAATGAAAAAAAAATCTTTTACAATTCTAAGTAAAAAAAAAAGTTAAACATATATATCTCTGTAAACATACATAAAGGCCTGGCATGGCCAAGCGCGTAAGGCGTGCGACTCGTAATCCGAGGGTCGCGAGTTCGCGCCCACGTCGCGCTAAACATGCTCGCCCTCCCAGCCATGGGGGTGGATAATGTGACGGTCAATCCCACTATTCGTTGGTAAAAGAGTAGCCCAAGAGTTGGTGGTGGGTGTTGATGACTAGCTGCCTTTCCTCTAGTCTTACACTGCTAAATTAGGGACGGCTAGCACAGATAGCCCTCGAGTAGCTTTGTGCGAAATTCCAAAACAAACAAACATACATAATGCTGCGTAAAAGAATATATTCAAGAATTTACTATGGCATGTAAAAGAAAAAGCAGCACTGACAAATTCTGGAAAAATACTAAACTACGAGTCCGAATAATTTGGCTAAAGATTTAAATAATTACAATGTTACTTATTAATTATTAATACAGAGAGCCATTAGTACTGTGCCTTTAAAATAAACACTCAAAGCAGAACGATCATTTCAAAATTTTCAAGTACCCATGAATATTGTAAAACTGAAGAAGCTTTACTGCAGTGAGATGAGTAATGTCAAATCGATTACATCATCAAAAGTGACAGGGGTTCTGGAGCTAACAGAAAAACTACTAACACAGCCACTAACACTTTCGCTGTGACAAAAGGAGAGTGAGAGACTTTATTAATTAATTAATTATAAACAGTTGACCGCTTTACTTGAAACAGTTGTTCTTAAAACAGATGTAATTATGTGACCTTCAGACTTTGTATTCAGGTACATGCTTAGCGCGAAGTACCACCTTTGTCTCATCTACTCGTGACAACTGTGTATCATGGGAGGTAAGCCTAACATTTGATCTGTTATACCAACATTCGAGTATTGTTGTTGTTGTTTTGAATTAAGCACAAAGCTACACAATGAGCTATCTGTGCTCTGCCCACCACGGGTATCGAAACCCGGATTTTAGCGTGTAAATCCTCAGACATACCGCTGAGCCACTGGTGGGCAACATTCGAGTAAAAGAATTAAAATTTGTCTCCTTACAGTGTAGCAGTTTAGTGATAGATGAAGTATACACAGACAAGGAAAAAAAAGAAAGATTTTAACCCAATTTATGTAACACTTTTAACCAAGTTATATCAAATGAATAGCTTGCATTTTTAGTTCATTAAATCTGATATAAAGACTTACAAAGCTAGTTCTAGTAAAATGGCAGATTTCTACAAGATGTTATCGGGTTTACAGCCAAAAATAACACTGACAGCTGTTGAATTATGAAATATAATTATTATAAATAGTAATGGCATATCTAATGAGCTATTTTTATTAGTAGATTGGTTTATATATCTCATCAATGTAAGTTGCATGGTTTGATCAGAATATAATTGTAATTAATTAAAATTTATACACTAGAGGTTTATTTTAAAAAATTACAGACTGTAATTAAAAGCCTTGAAATATGCTTTAATGTTCTCCTACAAGTCTGATCTGTATTTAGCTATTCATCATTTTGAAGACTGTGGCTTTTAGACGGCCTTATTAACATTTCTTTGTCTTAGAATTTTCGTGTAGTAGCTTTGCACGGTTATCTACATCATTAAATTTTCATTGCCTTTTTGAAAAGAGAGCTTAATTTGCATTGTAGATAGAGAGAACCAGAAAAAGATATAAAAAAGGCTAAGGTCCACTGGAGAAAACTTCCTTAGACAGTGTTTTAGCTCAAATCAAGAGGTACGAGAGAAAAAAGTTGATTAAATCAAATATAAAATACGAAAGAAGTGAAACATAATTAGAAGATAAATACAAAGTAACTGATGCAGGCACATCGCATTCCTCTTCGATTCTGTGTTATTAATCCAGTTCGATTTGTACAGTGACATTACTTTGGAAGTAACAAATAAAAGAGTTTTTCGTACAGTAAGAAGACTAATAATTATTATTTTCTTTAAATGTATGTGTATAGGGGTAGACAAAAAGTGGCTACCCTCGAAAATGTTGTTAATTTGTTATACATTTTATTGGATAACAGAAATTATGTAAAACTATGTTTTTAAAATGCACTCGACGAAATCTGTTCAAATATGATCTCAAATCCTAATTTTAACACAGGCTTTCGTAAATATCTTAACTTTTCATGATTTTAGCTACATTTGCTCATAACAAGTGTTGTATAACTGTTGTAGTTTATTAGATTTTCTTATTTCAATTAGTCTACAAAATGATCCAACAAATTCATCTGTAATAATGTAAAGTGAAAATAAAACTCAAAATAACAAAACTAGTTTTTATAATTTAATATTTAGTCGCCATTCCCTTACATTTCAGTACTGCTTCACATTGACGTAGGATAATTTCAGTGATTTTGTACAGATATTCCTGAGTGATTGACTGTTATCTTTAAAAACATTCATTTTCCGTGCTTGGCTTGCGCTCTTATAACAAACTAATAACATTTTCAAGGAAGACCACTTTTATCGTTCACCCCCTGAATATATAACTGGATAGCGCAATTGTACCAACACAAAAAACGTATTTTAGGCACTGTTTTGTATCTTTTCACCTATAAAATTTGACATATATCTTGGTTCAACAACACAACGTTAGACATATATTGAAGTTTACCATGATGCAAAAATAAAGAAATATATCAAAATAAGCACAGTTATAGAACTGAAACTTTTCCGTTTATCCTATAATAATAATAAACAAGGCTAAATACAAACCATTCCTTACAGTACATTTATTTCAAAACTATCAATCGTAGAGCATTGCTTACGTTCACACGTATATGTTGTGTAAAATAAATTACTCTGAATCAATGAACTTTAATCACGAAAATTATGTTACCAAGATCAATGGAAATAGTATGAGTTTCTTTTCCTTATTAAAAGGTGTGCAGCTACTTAAAGTTATAATGATACGCATGCAAATCCAATAATTTTAAGGGAGAAATGATGTGGAAACATGTTGGCTCTCTGATTAAACGGAAACTAAGCGGAATAAATCAAATATAAATCCTATAAGATGTATTCCAACTTAAAATATAGCATACTTTTGAAGCATATTAATTTGAATTGCATAAAATATACAAAATCCTTGATAACCATTTTAAGATGGGTAAAGGTAATTTACGGTTTGATTTTAAGACATATAAAGGTAACTCATACTTTTATTTAAAGGCAGTTAAAATTAATTCAAAATATAATTTTGAGATGAATGAAGGTAATACACGGTTTGGTTAAAATGAGTAAAGGTAATTCACAGTTTGGTTTCAAAATAAGTACAAATAATTCAAATTTTGGTTTTAAAATGAGGAAAGCTAATCTACAGTTTGGTTTTGAGATGGATACTTCCTTTTGCTTTACATAAAAGGCAGTAGTATTATCTACGTGGAAGAAAATATTGTAAATGCATTAAATTGGAATCAGCTATGAATTATGTGGGTACAATATCTAATCGTGCTTTAAGAACAGAAGGTAATTTTAATGTTTTCAGAGTTTCAACTTTGATTTTAAACAAAACTCACTTGTTTGTACAGTGTATCAGCAATACTCATTTTTACTGAAACCTTGATAAACCTTATTCAATAGAATGCTCTAATTACATCGGGGTAAATCAATGATTTTTTTATTTTGTAATTGCTTTGTGCGTTGTGTTTAATTAGATCATGAAATCCATTACTAAGAGTGGTAAGAAAACAAAAGTCACTCTTCCTTCAACAAGGATCAATAGCTAGTTTATTACACCCAGGTAAACACTGCTTGTCATATTTCCATTTTGTTTAGCACTTTTAAAGAACAAAGTATTGTATCATGTTGACATAGTGTATCTGGTATCATTTAATAATTCAGTATCTATTCTCAGTGGAACGATACCGGAATTTATTGTAAGGAAAGTGTTAGGGATAATAACAGAACAAACAAACAACCTGATAAGTAGATGATCAACTAAAAATGAACAAATTTAAACAACGGGACATAAACCTACCCTCTGTTAGCATTATGTAGATACAACTCACATATAAACAACTCTAAAATGCCACAATATCAGGTTAACTAATCCCTAACATAAATATCTATCCATGCAAAGATAGACGCTATAAAGTCTACTTCATCAGTTTGAAGACAGGTGTTAAATCTCTATTCCATGTAGTTGCTCACACTTTTTACTTATTGAGATATTATATATTTTTCTGCATCATTAAATAGCAAAAAAGTCAAAGATCATTTTTAAAATCTGGTAATTATCCCACTAATCCTTTTAGATGCAATCATGCTTGAAAGACAACTTCCGCCATGCGAATACATTCAATCTCTGACCTTATCGACACACTTCTTAATACCTGGCTTACAACCCTAACCTTAGAGTTGTAATAAATAGTTTACAACCATGATCTTATCGACATACCCATTAACATCTGTCTCACAACCTAACATTAGAGATATGCCCACCAATAAATGGTTTACAACCCTGCCCTTAGCGACATACCAACCGATAGATGGCTCACAACTGACTGATTTATTTGCCATATTATTTGGATATCAAACATACAATAATAATTAGTTATTCTTAGTTTTGCTATAATGCAGCTAAGAATTTGTATACTTTGGCCAATACTTATTAATAATGAAGAACACGAATGTTTACTACAAATGCTTGTGTCGTACACCAGTGTATTTCATCTGGAAGTTATGGAAAATGTGAATTGTGTAAGGAACAACGTGACTTCTATTCTGATGATAATTTTTTATTTTATAAAATTTCAACATATTTTCCTAATATTTCGAGTCTTCTAATGCAATAGTCTTCTGCGTCAAGAAAACGTTCGGAATTTTTGCCGTGTAGACTTTTCATATTTCATTTATTTAGTGCGCTATTCCATATGTAGAACCCATTTTGTGTGTTCTAGCAAAAACATTTTAGTCTACGCGCCATTAAACACTGAATTTAGTGAAATTCAGCGCGACTGACATTGCAGCTGCATTTACTAGGTAAAATTTTAATCTGGCGCATAAATACTTGTTTAGTTGAATAAGCTGAAACATTAATAATAAGTTAAATTATAAAATATTATTTTAACGTTATGATTCAATTTGGATATTTTCTTTAATGCAGTTAAAGTTTGAGTACAGAAATTTTAGAGTTTAAATAAACCATAGAAAGCTAAATTGTTGAAGTAGTCCTAAAGTTTGAACAATTTTAACAAATAACTGAAATTAATGTAACTGTCTTGAGTAGCAGTTTTTCATCCAATTGAGTCTGATCTTCTATTCGAAAGAGAAGGAATGTGAATAAGTATAGGTTTCAAAAGAATTATTCCAATAGCTGAGTTTGTGTTCTAGCCTACTTTTTATGGTCCTAAGACAATGGTCGGTGATACGAATTACTTTTGAAACTTACCATATTGCTCCATATATCACGTTGTGTTATCTCCAGTTATACAAATAAATCTAAAAAGGTATTCAAATGTCAATAAAAATCATGGTTTGTGTTTGAACACAAAACAACACAATTGTCTTTCTTCGCTGTTCCCAAATAGGGACTGAACTTCAAATATTAGTCTTATAAGCCATGAAGCTTGACACCGAGTTATATACTAGAAATAAGAAGCAAAAGAATTTTCTGCGAGTTCTTTAATCATCATTTATAATTTTATAAAACTATTACCAGTTACGATTTACCCTTAAACTTTTTGTTTTGACGTCGTTTAACCGCTTAAATCACTGAAATAGACCTTATTGTATGTAATATTGACCTAAACGTTATGCAGGGTACGTGTAATTTGAGTAACGAACGAAATAAAATCGTGAGGTGATTGCATTAGAAGACCGATTTGTTGAAAAATGGTTGTCATTCGAAAATTATATCAACGCTAAAAAATATCATTTCTTCATATGTGAAAAGTCGTTTTTAAGATACATAGTTTCTAATAATGGTCCTCGAACTCTAAATATAAGAAGAAAACTAATTCATTCTGTATTTACTTACAGGATTGCGTCATGAGACATGATATGTCCGGTAATCTCTCTCTGGCCACGGTAATTAACATTATATTTATTTGGATCATCCTGTGTCGATCACAATCATCTTCAAATGAATGTCCATCATGGACAGATAGTCCATGGTGTTCATGTTATCAGTTTGAAGATGGACTATTTCTGGAGTGCCCGAATACAGGACTCACCCAGATCAAGAAAACCCTCTCGCTGATCACTTCTTCTGTGAAGTCCCTCAGCATTTATCACTTGGATTCAAACATTACCAAATTACCCTCGGATCTTTTTGGCAACACAACAATTTTTCATTTTCAACTTTCCTTTTCTCAGATCAGTTCTGTTGCAGAAGACGCATTCATCAAAATTCAGGACACACTCGAGAGCTTGTCCATCGTTAACAGTCAAATTTCAGAGATCCCCCAAAAGGCCCTAAACAAACTACTTGTCTTGCGAACGTTAGATCTCGATTCTAATGTCATCACAGAAATCGAGAGTTACACATTCTACAATCTACAATTAATGATCCTCAATCTTCAAGGGAACCAGATCTCTTCTTTATCGGAGTATGCATTTGGTGGATTAGAAAACACGCTAGAGAAACTTATTCTAATAAATAACAAACTACAACACTTTCCTCTGAGCGCTTTACGAAGACTTCGGAAACTTCATACTTTAAAACTAGTGTCGAATGAGATCGAAAATATTCCAGACGACGGCTTCACCCGCCTCACGGGATTAGAAAGACTAGATTTAAGTTCCAATCGAATCCATCACTTGCATGACCGCAGCTTTATTACCATACCACGCTTGACTACTCTTTCACTGTATATGAATCGGCTGACTTCTTTAGATGATACGACTTTTATTTACCTCCAAGAGCTGGAAACAATAGACCTCAGACACAATACCATCATGGCTCTGAATGGAAGAGTTTTTAGACCTTTACAGAAATTGAAAACAGTTGACCTTGGTTTCAATCACTTACACTCTGTTGAACAAGGTATTTTCCAAAATCTCACACGCCTACAAGAGGTAATACTTTCAAACAACAATGTTATCCAAATTACTAACGAGACGTTTTTGAACTCCACCAAAATTTCTGTTCTTTTTGCACCAAATAATGCGATCTCGTTAATTGAAAGTGGGGCTCTTTACGGGCTTAAAGATCTTTATCAGCTTCAGTTGTCTTTTAATCTTATCAGTGATATTCATCCAACTCTATTTAAGAATAACTACAAGCTTCGGTCTCTGTCTCTGGACCATAATCTGATCAATGATCTACAGGCAGGAACATTCCAGGAACTTGTGGAGCTTCGTGATTTGAGACTTCAAAATAACCTTCTGAAAAGGATCGCAAAAGGAGTTTTTTATTCTCTTCCTAACTTGCAGGAATTACACTTGCAATTTAACAGGATAGAAGTAATCGAAGAAGAGGCCCTACAAAGTTTAGCAAACCTCCAGCATTTAAATGTTCAAGAAAATAAGATAGTTGAAGTAGGCGATATTTTAAGTAGATATCCATCAAGTATGCATTCTCTCCTGCTTAGTCATAATAAGATAACTACACTTCATCACAACAGCTTACGAGGACTTAGAAAAATGGGAATTTTGTGGCTGAGTCACAACAAGATAAGAATGTTAGAGAAAGAGGTTTTCAAGGACTTAATAGAGGTCCAAAAACTATATCTAGATCATAACGAGATCACCACAATAAAAAGAAAGACCTTTGCAAGACTACACAGACTGATATGTATCAATTTAGAGCACAACAACTTAAATCATTTGACCCCTCAGATGTTCCAGGGAGCAGATCATTTGGAAGAATTATATTTATCATTTAATCGCATCATGGATATTGAGCCTCAAACCTTCCAACAATTAAAGAAACTTCGAATATTGCATCTCGCCCACAATCAAATGTACGCTATTCGAAAATATATGTTTGAAGGACAAATACCACTAGAAGAGATTAATTTATCTAATGTAATGGCTGAAGAGATTGAAGATGGAACCTTCTTAGAACTTTCAATGCTTAAAACTTTGGATATTAGTAACAATAAATTAATGGGTGCTAACGTGAAATTTTTGTTTCTTCCTTCACTCAATCGTTTGGACATATCAAGAAACAATCTGAGTGGAATGAACAACAATGTTTTCTATGGGTTATCGAAACTGGTGGACCTTGGAATAGAAAATGCTAATTTAAATCATATTACTGGTAGTCTTTTTGAACCACTAACCCACTTGAAGGTCATTCGGATAGGTGGAAATGGCTTTTTTGATTTACAAGCTGACCAGACATACAGTTTAAGCTTTATTCGTGAACTATACTTGAATAACAATTACATTGACAGTGTCCCTTCTATCGCTATTGCATCTATACCAAATCTTCAAGTGCTATCTTTTGCTAACAATAATATTAAAAAACTCAAGACTGCTGGTTTCATGGCCAATAAGAACATTCAAAAATTAAACTTAGCCAACAACTCTATATCCATTATCGAACCCAATGCATTTCGTAGCCTAACTAAACTTCAAGAGCTTGATTTGTCAGATAACACCATTAGAAGTCCATCTCCTGATATCTTTAATGAGCTGGAAACTCTGGAGTGGTTGGCACTAGACGGAAACTTGATGTATTTTATATCTAATGTTCTCTTTCGATCCTCGTTAATAAATCTGAAATTCCTCACTGTAAACAGAAATCCGTTAATAAGGATTCGAGAGGACCTCAGTGCAGATGGTGGGTTTCCTCAGCTTCAGGAATTTAGTTTGAATCATGGAAACATATCAGTAATAGCGTCTCATGATTTCCATGGTATGTCAAACCTTTTATCACTTTCCCTCACTCACAATAAAATCAACAAAGTTTCACCAGGTGCTTTCAAACCATTAAAGCTGCTTAAAATATTGGAATTAGGAAATAATGAATTAAAAATATTACCAGAAGAGCGATTCTACGGCTTGGATCATTTGCAAGCAATAAATTTAACTAAAAATCATCTTGTAGACCTACCGCCATTTTCATCGAACCTAGGCTGCTTGGAAACAGTTGACCTATCTTTCAACAAATTAACTCGACTTCGAGCTAACACATTTCAACACCTCTACAATTTGAAGGTATTGTCTCTAAAAAGTAACTCAATTAGTATCGTGGCAAAAGATGCGTTTTATAACCTCACATTTCTACAAGAATTGGATCTATTAGGTAATGCATTAACAGTTCTTTCCAGCGAAGTGTTAGTTCCTGTTGAAGTACGTCTAACGGATATCCAACTAGCCGGTAAGCTTTATTAAATATTAATTCTTCTATCATTCTGACACGTGAATTTCGTATGTAAGAATTTGTAAACGTTATTATAATCTAAATTTTATCAAACAGGCTAAGTAGAAAAAAAATAAATGTATACATTATAAGTCGAAAGGTATTATTATAATATTTCGTTTCAACCATGTTTAAAATTTTTCCAACAAAACTTGAGTTTTTAGAGTTTTTAACTGCAGCAAACTTAGCTTCACAGTTTTATATTACCTATTATAAGACATAGAAATCTTTCATGTGTTTTAGATGCTATTTTTTGTGTCTGTGACTTTAGTTTGATTTTAAATATATATGTATTCGTTTTCAGTAATGTTTTGTTATTTTATTAAGTTTCAAGTAAACATTATGTGTGTTTTGTTCAAAAGTCAGTTAACTTCAGGCATTTTGTTTTCCATATTCCGCTTTCTTCTATTACTGCTGTTTCTATTGGTTCACATTCATTTACTTTTATAAGAACTTTTATTCTATTGGTTCACATTCCACTTGTTGTTATAATTTTTATTCCCATTGTTTTTTTTTAATATTTCGCCGGCTCTTTGAATTCACAGTGTAACATGTTCTTATTCAATTTAGTTATAATCTATCTTCAGTTAAGCCTCAATTTTTAAGAAATGTAAAACTTAGGATATGTGTGAGTGTATAAAAACGCAGAAACAAAGCGTATTCTTGCATTCCAAAAATCTTACACGACTACATTGTACTAGAGATTTTGTTTTATAAAGTTATATTTTTCATTTTATAATGTGTGACAGAAAACGTATTTCTTATTTTCAGTAAATCGTGAACTTCTTGAATCATGCTATATTTCATGAATGGTTCAAAGATATTACTTGTATTGTCAAATCTTTAGTACTTTTGTTAAATTTATTACAGTCGGAGAAGTAATCTCAACTTATAACTGAAAGAAAAATCATTACATTTGCCATATATTTTACCTTACTGATAAATGGTTCTCAGAGGAATGTATTATATATATATATATATAATATATATTTGTACTCGAAAACAGGTAATCCATTTGACTGCAGATGTGGTTTGTTAAGCCTATGGGAGTGGCTACATGAGCATCAACATATTATAACACCAGTAAATGGGGACTTGAAATTAGCATGTATGAATCCTAAAAAGCTTCATGGTCAAGCACTTACAAATCTTCATCCTGTCGACATTTGTCCAGTTCCACTCATCTCCCTGTTTGAGGTCCAGCGTTTGGATCACGACAGCTTGACAGTCCGTTGGGACGTACTAAACGGTACTCTAATTGGTGGGTTTTTGCTGACATACCATTTAACATCAGACCGATTATCTCAAGCAAGTGTTAATCTTGTCTCTGTAAGACGGTCTTATGAAGTTGAGAACTTGGAACCCGAAACCTGGTACACGATTTGTGTGACAGCTACCGGAAAGTACCTGAAAGTACTTCACATACCAACCCGGTACGCAACAGAGGTAGAAAACAAATACTTGGAAACAAACAGCAACAACAGAAAATGCTTGCAGATCCGAACAATACCCAAAACTGATAAGACTAAAATTTCCCTCTCCACTCTAGGAATCATTCTAGGAAGCAGTATTAGTGGTATTTTAGTTCTGACACTGTCCATTCTCTTAACGGCAATTAAGTTTCGGAAGCGTCGACGCCCTGTTAAGAACGACAACATTCCTCAAGAATATATTTCTTATCGACATTTTTCAATCCAAGAGCCAGAAGGCATTTACTCATGACGTTGTTGTATGTTCTGAGGGAGTGAACTTCCCATGCTAACATGTGTTTCAACATGTTGTTTCGTAGCACGTGAAGGGATAAAACTGTGATTCGTTTACAAAAGACAAATGATAAGAAAAGTGTTGTATTCTTGTTATCAAGTCAGTACACGTAATACGCTGTGTGCTAGTTTAGGTAGAAGTAAAAAAGTTTCATATTCGCAGTGTTCTCCCTAGAACGTTTTCACAATGTATCTCAGAATCTATTGGTATAGTTACTGAAAAACATTCGAGAGTTGCAAGTGGGAAGTAAAATACACCATAAAGGATACATTCTACTGTTCAGAAACAAATACTTGTTATCTGTTCAGTGTTCAGTGTTTAGTATACCCAGATGCTTTCTTAATGGACATCTCATGCAAAAGGGATCCCATATTATAGTTATACTAACTTACGTGTTGTTCAAATGTGGATTGTTTTGAAGAGTTCAGTTTTCAAAGAAATAATGTTCATCCTGCTCTGTTTTCAACTGGTTGGTATACTAAGAAACATCCTGTTTTTCTACCGCTGGGGTTTTTATTTGTAAAATGATACGACTACCTACTCAGTTCTTGTCCATCCAGGTAAGCCTTCTTCATTTACTTAAGATTAATATAATTGTTACTTTCATTTTAAAAAGTCTTAGATCTTAAAAGATATGCTTTTATTACTAACTTTCTGTTTATCATGACCAAATGTTCACATTTTATGATAAACACTTTTCAAATTCCTTATAATTAAATTTTTCTTTAAGACACTGGACTTTCAGAAGTTTTGCCCATTTAATCTACCAACATTTTTTTCATATTGCAGTGTTTACATCAGTCAGGTTGGATTATTATCTAAAGTATCTTGCAAGTTTATATTTAGTTTAATCGATAAAGGTTTATTATTTATTCGAAAAAACATTACAAATTGTGAGAGATAATTAAACTGTAGCAAACGACATTCGGCTATTCCATCTCCGCACAACTTTTTTTATATATACACTTCTGGCCAAAATCTTAAGGCCAATGAACATAAAGAAAAAAATATGCATTTTGCGTTGTTAGACTCAACCACTTATTTGAGTAGAGATTCGAAAGATGAAAATAAGAAAATGGAATATAAAAATAAAAACCTTTTTAGCATTTAATAGGGAAAATGTGAACACCATGAAATTAGCCTAAATACTAGGCGAACTTGAAGGAAAGAAATAAAATCAATCTTACATCGTGTGAATTCTGTTGTTTTCACAAATAATTTAGTTTGACACCCTCAATTTCTCTCCAATAGAGCCTTCTGTACACCGGAAATATACATATATATATTACTAAATACAAAACGAATATACAGCTTCTTTCAAGAAGATGATAACAATGAAGCATATGACAACTAATGAAGACAACACTAAATTCTTACGTTATTATTTAAACCGGAAATTATTGTTATTTTCATTTTAATTTCAAAAATCGTTCCTAACTCTTTCCAGCTTTTTAATCGCTGTATAAAACAAACGTCGCTGGTCGAGCTACAGTTTAGCAACAGAAACTCTTCTAATATCTTTCTTATCTGGTGTTTCACCATAAAGCTGGTGTTCTTTGTTAAACTCGGCTGTTGAGTTGGACTTGATAAGTTGTCTGCTTGAATGCTCATTAAAGGACAGACAAAATACAGCCATGAGGGTTACAACCATAAGTATGCATAACACTATCCTAATCATGAAGTGTTTGATTATTTCTTTCTCTACTGACAGCTATACCTCTTTTACTGTCGTTTCTATTCTTTACCTTGATATTTAAGATTCTATTCTATTTAAAGAACAACATGCAGTTCACGACATAAGTTATTTGAAAAGGCTAAAATTTACTAGGTTTTCTTATTTATTATACACGTATGTAGTTGTGATCTCCTCGAGAGCATTAATACATAAATATTCAAAGCAACACCACGTTCTAAAAATCTTTTATATATATATATTCTACAGAGGTTGATAACGCTTTTGCAGGTTTGACGTTGCACTTCAACCAGTCTTGTTAGACTCAATTTATAATACAGAAAATATGTATATTTCACATAATCGAACTATATATATACACACACACGGGCATTCCAGTAAAAATAGTGCAAAAAATCAATATAAATACCAATTATATGTTGTATAAAATCCATAAATAATTAAAACTTATAATTATAATATTATAATTCCAACATATAAATGCACCTTGCGAGAGAGGGTTTGTTTGTTGTTGCGCACAATGCCACACGCTGAACCCTCTTTGCTCTGCCTACTAAAACCATCGAAACCCAATTTTTACTATCGTAAGCCTGCAGACTAATTGTTGAGTCTTTGGAAGTGGAGGAATGATGTTTTGAATTGAAACATAGTACTTCCATCTGTTCCTCTAATGATATTACTTTTGATAATATGAACTAGATTAAAGACTTGATGTCTTGAGATCTTGGACTGAGTGATTTTTTATTTTCAGTGTTTTGTTTGTAACAAAGTAAATGGTTCGTGTTTTTAGTTACTATAACATAACATCTCTTGTGGCTCATCTTATACATCTAGATATAAAGAAAGCTATCAGTATATTTTATTATTTAATATTAACTTGTAAACCTGGGGTATACATAATAACGACTTGTAACACTTCTGATTGATTAGCCCCCCAGTGGCTCAGTGGTATGTCTGCGGACTTACACGCTAAAATCCGGGTTTCTATACCCTTGGTAGGCAGAGCACAGATAGCCCATTGTGTAGCTTTGTGCTTAATTCAAAACAACAACAACAATTGATTGATTATTAGTGTGTTCCCATCTAATATGGTGCCAAATATACAACTGTCAAGTAGGCCCTTTTTAATAAATTTATTTAATCTAACACTTATTTTTTCTTTATTATTAACAAGTTTTACTTGTATATTTATCAGATATTTCTTTTTACATGTCTCGAATAGCTACTTTTAGCATCTAAATAAGTGTGCGATTCTGTCAGTTTATAAAAAGCATCAATGCTTTGAGAGTCATTCTCCGATATATGAATCGATATATCAAAGAAATGTATAGTTTTATAAGTTTTTCAATAGTAAACTTAGTGTTTTGATCTAAAACATTTAAAACTTTACGAAAATTAAACCATTTTAAATGTTTGTTCCAAATAGTAATAATGTTTAATCATCAATGTAGCTGAGTCAATGCGACATCATATAAGAATTGACATTTAACTTCTAAGAAGACGATTATTAAATTAGCGTAAATAGGTGCCATTTTTGTATTCCATTTTTTCTGTTCTTGAACTCGTTAGTATAGATAAATTAATTATTTTTAAGCACTAATTTTACAGTTTATATTAAACATTCATCAGTACTTCTAATTAACAGCCGTAATACCAAGTTCATGTTCAATATTGTTATAAATATAATAATCTAGTAAAATTATGATGCCAGGTTCGTATTCGGTTAATGCATAGAGATACTGGATCTAGTGTAATTACAGTTCCAAGTTCATTGTTGTTGTGTAAAGGTACTACACCTAGTAAAACCAAACTTGTGTTATGACCAGTTTCACTAGACAACTTTGATATAAAGTCTAAGTTATCCCTCTTGTAACTGTTAATTTGTACGATAAATGGTTGTTATAGTTCATCTACGAAAGAATTTAATACTAAGGTTGGTTTACTAGAGAAACGAGAAGGCCCAGCTAGTTGTGCATAATAATTATTTAAATTGAATTTATGTGTCTTTGGTAAAATATATAATACACTTGTAATCATGAGAAAAATTAACTTAATAATCTATATGTTTTTGTTTTGTTTGTTTGTTTTTTTCATTCTGCTTTTGTGATAATCAACGATAGATTGTTCAGTGAAAATTATTTTATAAAAAAATTATTAGTACTTTGGATTTTATTTAAATTACTTATGGATTTCTTACGTTTTTAGATAATTTTATTATTTTACAAGTTTCAATTGTTTATGAATTTTGTTTAATATATATTCTTTATTTGCAATACTTTTGTTAGAATATATTTCTCTGATGTTTGTGTTTATGTATACATATTTCTACTTTGTTAAATATTACGTGTATTATACTATGTATTGTTGAAGCTAAGAAAGATCTGTAACCTATTCAGAATATAAGTAAAAATTAGCAACATTTAAAGCTTAGTATCGCTTTGAATACCTATATTTATATATATATGTGTGTATGTATCACATT
Source organism: Carcinoscorpius rotundicauda (assembly GCA_011833715.1). Lineage (NCBI taxonomy): Eukaryota > Metazoa > Arthropoda > Merostomata > Xiphosura > Limulidae > Carcinoscorpius > Carcinoscorpius rotundicauda. The sequence goes on along the minus strand of CM022396.1, from coordinate 41,718,603 downwards.
CGACAGTGTTACTTTATATACAGAAACTGTAATTTAAAAAATAATTGTCGATAATAGTGTTATTGTAATTTGTAATGTTCTAGAACGTAATCAAAGTGTAAAAACATTTTTAGTTGCTCACTAAATGTAGCCCCACAGCAAGTATGAATATGAAAGTGGCATGGCTCTCTCTTTAAAAATAGATAAATTAGGCATGCTTTTTATAAAGCAAACTACGTATAGACTACTGTCATAATAGCTATATATGTTCGAATACTTTTCAGGACATGCAAAAGCAAAGAAGAAACTGCAGTGAAAGGAAAATTAACTACTATTCAAAAATAGTATTAGATATTACATTAACAATTTCTGTATTTTAAGTATTTTAATACTTAATTCTTTATTCAGTTCTTCAGGAATTGTCGAAAATAATAGTGTTTGATATTTTTTCAATCATACCATGTTCACCATGTCCACTGACAACGACATGTTTTGCTTAAAACATAGCTCATCAGGCTGGCTTAAATACAACAAACACAGTTGTTATGGTTAAAACTGTTTTTCTTAGCTATGAAAGTATGGTTAAATTATTTATACTTATCACAAAACATTAGTATTTGAGCTATTATGTTTTTAGCTCCTCATTCTTTATTTAGTTCCTCAGGGTTATTCCAGAAGAAGTGTATAATATTACTTCGACTACACTTTGTCTACCGCATTTACCGTCAACAAAGCGTTTCGTTCAATACGCAGCTCATCAGGATGGCTGGGAAAACCCTGAGGGACTGAATAAATAACATGTTTTTATCAAAATATAAAATGTTTAATATTAATGTCTCATGACCAGTTTAATTAACTATAATCATACTTCGTCTACCTTAAAAAGGCGTTCGTATTATAGCTATTGTTTTTGTTACAAATGCAGTATATAAGTAATGTTTGTCCCAGCTGGCGAAACGCTTAGTCGGTAATGGATAATGAATGGCTGATAGAGTGGGATCTAACTTCAATTACACGCTTTTTCTTCTTATTCAAGAAACTGTAAGGGACTTAATAAAGAAAGTAATCTTAAAAATATAATAGGTATGATACTAATGTTTTACGTCAAGTATGATTACATGTTATAATTTTTTTCTGGATACAAAATTGAAACGTCATATTCTGTCTTGACAGGGGCGTTATGTATACGTCCAATGCGCAAAGTTTAACTCGCTATCAAGCTGTCTTTATCCAACAAAAAAAGTAAAAACAACTAAGAAAAACACATGAAAACTCGACTTTTCAATGATTTGCCACATAAATAAGATTTTTCTTCTCAAAACATTGAACCAGAGTAAGTTGAAACCCCTGTTAAAGGCTGATATGACTTTGATCTCTCGTTCGTTGTCGTTGGATTGATCGTCGCTTTCCTTACAAACTGAAGTGTCATTCGAGGAAGTTTGGTACTTGTTTTCTATTCTCTAAGCACAGAGGTTTGAACAAAAGAAAACGACATGTAAAGATTAGTATTTTATATAAACATAACGTAGCCAATCTAACAAAATATTAAAATAATTATTGTTTCAGGTCGTGACGTATAATTGGCCAACTAAGCCTGCTGTACTTGTCATAACAAATGTTGAATGGTTCTGAAAGGATGTGGTGAAGAACAAAGAAGAGAAAAGTTGATATTAGTGCTGTGTTGTTTTATCCGATGTCATATTCTGACCACAGTGTCATTCTCGGTGACCCAAATATATTTGATAAATAAAGAACGAATAAAATAAAATGGATATATTTGAGCATTTTGTATGTAATATAATTATAAGTTGATAAATATAACATTTATTCATGCTAACTCTAAAACAAGGGTTACTTGAGAAATCATTCTCAAATTGCAGCAAAACGGTGTGCTTCGGAAAATATATGTTACAATTCTTTATTTCTCGTTTATATATCCTAACAAGGATAACACAATGTCAAAAATAGTAGAATAATAAAACTAAAGTAACTTTTTTAATATATCATTATATTTTATAACAATATTCTTTAAAAAAATATTTCCGAAAATGCAAGTGTTTTACTTTCAAAAGTAGAACAGTTCTTTTATGTGTTGAATTCTGACTTCATACAAAAATACTGTTTTTTATTTAAAAACAAAATTTTAACTGGAAAATACTCTGCTTAACAACAACTAAAATTCCTGAACATGTAAAATGCAGAAACTATGTTCTGTGTCTTTTACAAAGTAATTTCTTTGAAGATTTGTTTGTTTTTGAATTTCGTACAAAAAGAACTCGAGGGCTACCTATGCTAGCCGTCCCTAATTAAGCAGTGTAAGACTAGAGGGAAGGCAGTTAGTCATCATCACCCACCGCCAACTCTTGGGCTACTCTTTTACCAACGAATAGTAGAAGTGACCGTCACATTATAACGCCCCCACGGCTGAAAGGGCATGCATGTTTGGTGCGACCGGGATGCGAACTCTCAACCCTCAGATTACGAGTCGCATGCCTTAATACGCTTGGCCATGCCGAGCCAATTAAATGGAAGAAAATATCGCAGTTGGTAGGATCCGAACCTATTCTTTGAAGAATGAAATAAGTCTAATACATGAAAGTTCTTTTAAAATTTGCAATCAAATTCTTTTGAATTTAGTATTTACAAATATATAAATATAAATTGTGAACATTTTCTTGAGTATTTTTATTTTAGGCAAAGAGTGAAACTTTACAATAGCAAAAAATTACATAATTTAGCTAAGCCTCCCTTTTTCTCTTAATATTAATTTGAGCTGTTAAAGCCTTGAATGTTTCACCTCATTTCGAAAAGTATTCGTTTTGAATATGAAGTATTAGGCACCATAATGTGAATTGAATAGTAAATTACGTGAGTTTAAATGTTCTTGTTGTCTACTTTAGTAGAAAACGTTGAAATTACGCAATCCTTGAGTTAAGATATGCTGTCCTAGGTTTTGCATATGAGTTATAATGTGACAATCTCACTTTTCATTGGTAAAAGAGTAATCCAAGAGCTGGTGATGTTGATTAGTTGCCTTCCCTCTAATTTACCACTCCTAAATTATAGATGGCTGGCGCAGATAGCCCTCTAGTAGCTGTGTCCGAAATTAAAAAAAAACACTTCACCACGATTTGAGCCAAATGCTAATTACCTTCAATCCCACTTGAGTTACAATTTTGTATAAAAGATTATAGTGGCTTTCATTACTCTCTTTATTACATCTCCCTGTAATTTTTCGATGGTTCTTATTATAAATCATCACATACATTGAAAATTTATCTGCCACTAAAACTTCACATAAATGTATTTCACAGATTTCACAAGGTTAAAAAAACGTGATTTGCCGCTACGTAAAGTCAATTTTTTTTTTATCAGAGCGATATTCTAGAGAATACCACAACTAACAAGCATGTTAGTCAAAACTGCTTGCATGTGTCTTTCTCATAGTAAAGCCACACCGGGCTATCTGCTATATCCACCGAGGGGAATTAAACCCATAATTTTGGCGTTTTAAATCCGTAGACTTACCGCTACCCCAGCGGGGGTTAGTTACAATTACCATTAAAGACATCTTTAAGCCTGTTGACAGACATATCATGTTACTTGACTGAGTGTTGTTTCGCTGAACTGTGTATGAAACTCGAACTACACTAATATAACATACGAATTAATGAAAGTTCCACATCGAAAATGTAAATCCTTAGAAATTATAAAAATATTATCATATGAAATTTTCGAAAATTATTAAAGGAAATACATTACGAAAATATTCTAAATGAAACATACAAAATGTACAAAGTTAAAACAATAACATCCACGATAGCACGTGATAAATGTGTTTGTGTTTTTCTTATAGCAAAGCCATATCTGGCCATCTGCTCAGGCCACCGAGGGGAATCGAACCCCTGATTTTAGCGTTGTAAACCCGGAGACATACCGCTGTGCTAGCGGGGATCACGTGATAAATAGATAGGTTTGTGGTTCCATTTTGCCAGCGTTTATTTGTTGTTAAGCATAAAACTACCCAATGAGATACCTACGCTCTTCCCTCAACGAATGTCGTAACTTGATTTCAGTTTAATAAACCCTTAAACTTGCAGATGAGCAGCCGAAGGGTGTTTAACATATGATATAGTTCAATATAAACCAATCCTATCTTGCACAATAGCTCGTTTTGCATGTGATTCCTCAAGTGTTTTTTTTTAATCTTGTTTGTTTGTTTGTTTGTTTTGAAATTTCGCACAAAGCTACTCGAGGGCTATCTGTGCTAGCCGTCCCTAATTTAGCAGTGTAAGACTAGAGGGAAGGCAGCTAGTCATCACCACCCACCGCCAACTCTTGGGCTACTCTTTTATCAACGAATAGTGGGATTGACCGTCACATTATACGCCCCCACGGCTGGGAGGGCGAGCATGTTTAGCGCGACTCGGGCGCGAACCCGCGACCCTCGGATTACGAGTGCACGCCTTAACGCGCTCGGCCATGCCAGGCCTTTTTTAATCTTAATGGTTTAATTTGGTAAACCATCAGTTTGTTAATTTGTTTGTTTATTGAAGTTTGCGCCAAGCTGCACGAGAGATATCTTCTCTTGCCGTTTCTGATTATGAAGTAATACACCAAAGGGAAAACTCTCTAGTTAACACCACTTACTGCCAACTATTTGGCTGCTATTTTATCTGCAAATAGTGACATTAACCGTTTACATTAAAACGCTCCCACAGCTGTGTAGACGAGCATGTTCGATGAAACTACAAGTTGAATGCACTAACCACCAGCCACGCCTGGCCTTAAACCACCAGAGGTTGTGTTTGTTTGTTTTTTGTCACGCAAATCTCACAAGGAGCTAATCCCTACGTTTAATCTGACAGACTACAAAGAAAGCAATCAGTCAACAGTGTCCATCGTCATCTGGTTAGCTCTTTTTATATATAAATTTCATCGTCAAATCATATCTTTCGCTTTGTACAGACAAAATATTTCCATGATGCTATTAACGAAACAGACCGCAGTAAAATCAGGGGTTTGATTCCTCTTAGTGGGCTCAGCAAATAGACCGATGTGGCTTTACTATAAGAAAACACACACACACAAGAAACCACAGCTTAAAAATGTGAAGCACGATTTTGTGGCAATGGGTTACAAAGCATGAACTTGGATTCAGGCTAAGCACGCTAGTATATAAAAGGTTTCATTCAATCCCAGCAGAAGGATTCTATATAAAAGTGCAGAGTCACAATTTTGAGATTCATCTCTTGTTAATATCTTGAGGGTATTTCTATTTATAATAAAGTTAAAATAATATATACGTATAGAACTTGTATAAAAGCTAAATATAAACCATCTAGGTTCCTTTTCCTTCATTCAACTCCTTTGGTCAATGAAAGGTGATATAATTCAAAATTACACACATCTGTTTATCATGAACAATGCACGTTTTTAATCAATATCTGATAATGGAATTTCGGCGGAAAATGTAATTTTTGAAGGTGCCCAACTGATTAAACAATTCTTTCAAATAGTTATATATAAAAACTTAAGAACAGTATTTTTAATTAGTTATGCTCATTATCTGGTTGATTTTTCATTAAGATCTAAGTAGGTAGCTTGCTTCGAACAGAAAATAATATCAAACAAAACTAATCCTCAATTCGACAGAACTTCCTTAACTAATAAAATATGGTGTAATTTAAAATTAAATATCTCATTCAATCGTGAATGAACGTGTAACTTTTTCCCTGAGAACACTTTAGCTGAATACAGTTAGTTTTAGTCCTAGACAATTTTTTTTTAATTTCTAATCAATGTTGTTAATTTTTGATGGTTGTGGTACTAAAAGAAGCTCTGTAAGTAAAACTGAAATATGCTTGCAAGCAAAAGGCGTGAAAGAGTCGTTAAAATGAATAGAATTCATCAAATGAAAGAAATTTTTCTAAAGAAGTAGTAATAAATTACCAGTACTGTCATGAAAAAAGATATATCACAACGAAACTATAACATTACATCAACTATATGAATTTTATAATGTTAAAAGTGAATGGTTAGAGAGGTATTTAGAAGACTTATGATAATATACCATCAAACTAAAAAGTCGTAATCACTTGTCAAAATAAACGTTAGAAAACAATGCAAAATTCAAATTATTTTGAATTTTGTTTTTTTTACGTTTTCAATTCCTTCATAACACCAAGTGAAATAAAAATCAATATAGTTAACGATATTAATAAATAATCTTTTATAAAAAATGTATTCATAGCAAACCTCGTTGTTCTGCCACCATTATAAACGTTGATTAAAGGTCAAACTAATTCAAATTAGTGACACTAGCATCATGATATGAAAGTGAATCGTAATGAATACCGTGTATTATCTTTTCGATTTTATGACTTGCAGTAAAGTTGTTAAAATACGCCATATTTTTTTTTCTCTTTTAATATTCGGAGTTTTCCGAAAATGCAAATTTTTCTTCATTACTTGGATTTCAAAAAATTTCGCACTACCTTCGAATCTGGAGTCTGTGAGTCAATAATACTGAATCAGCGAAGCAGAAAAAGAACTCCTGAACTAGCAATGATAAATGAGGTAATTAGATAAAACCCATTACAACAAGAGCTTTGTTGTTAGAGATTGAATGGAAAAAACTACGAAAAATTCATCGAGCGTAAAAAAAACCCCAAAAATTCCAACACATCCGGGTTATTGAAAACAAATATAATTACAGTCAATATACATATATTAACATGAAAGATTTTGTTTGTTTGTTTTGGAATTTCGCACCAAGCTACTCGAGGACTATCTGTGCTAGCCGTCCCTAATTTAGCAGTGTAAGACTGGAGGAAAGGCAGCTAGTCATCACCACCCACCGCCAACTCTTGGGCTACTTTATTACCAACGAATAGTGGGATTGTTCGTAACTTTATAACGCCCCCACGGCTGAAAGGGCAAGCATGTTTGGCGCGACGCGGGCGCGAACCCGCGACCTTCGGATTACGAGTCGCACGCCTTAACACGCATTAGGCCATGCCAGGCCCAACATGAAAGATTAATTAAAATATTATTTAAAGGATATTTTACTTGATTTTTTTAATATGAGAATCTTCCAAAAAAAATTGCTGATTTTTCGTGTTTTTTTTCAAATCTGGTAACATTCCTTGAGAAAAGTAAGAAATTATTGTTGTAAGATGATATATGCCTTAAATAATTATATCAGTTTATAACAGACTATGTTTTTATCATTGGTTGAGCTTAAATGATTTTAAAGCATCACATTCTTTGTCTGAAGAAGTAATGAACATCAAGTGATGAATAATAATAATAGCCTAATAATGAAAAGTAATTCAAAATAAAAATGTTAAAAACCTTGCATTCAAAAAGGCAACCGAGAAACAGTTAAAATACCCTTGCGGTAATTAATAATTCAGTAAAGTTACGATCCTTAAGTAACAAGGGGTAACCTAACACTGAAATATTAAACGAGTGTAAGTTAACAAAGAAAACAACCTTTCAAACATTTGACACAAAAAAGATAATACAAATAAAACTGAGAGTAATCCACAATTTAGATAAATATAGAGAACAACAAACAAAATGAGAAATAAAAGAACACTTACTGGGGAGAATTAGCTGCAACAAAACGCATTCTGAAGGGAAGAAATTTATTTCAACTTTATGAGTAAAAAATTGATCGCCGCGACTTTTTTATTATGCCGATGTAGAAATTTCAATGGTGACAACGTCGTTAGCCCATTGTTCTTTTGTGTTTTACTATCCTATCACATGATCTTGAAATAATCAATTTGTCTGGGTTTCTTTTACTGAATATGCATGATAGAGAAGACGATGCTACACAATTCATGAGTGATGACTTACAAGTTAGAAGTATGAAGTACATTTCCGACCTTGAAAATATTCAGTAGATTTGAACGTCGAATACATTTAATACGTCTAAATACTTCAAGCAGACAGGTATTTGTTTTTAATTATTGTAAATAAGCAAATGGCTTAATCCAAAAAATATAAAAATTATCGAAGAGACCTCAAGTAAAAAGTAAAATATGCATAAATAATGGTTAATAAATGATGAATAAACAGAGAAACTTAGGAAATAAAGAGAGATATGTATGCTTTTACACGCACAACTCATATTTTCAGACAAAAAAATTAGCTTTTCTCGTAAAAGGCTTTATCTTTTTTCTATTTTGAAAGAGCACCTACATATTATGAATAGACCTGATAGTTTCAAGAACCCCTTTGACAGGTATCATTTCATTATATTTAGACGAAAAGAAAATCAACCAAAAACAAATCGATATCTGTATGAAAGCTAGGAGCGAATTCGTTTCAAATAAACATAAAAGAGGCCCGGTATGGCCAAGTGTGTTAAGGCTTTTGACTCGTAATCCTAGGGTCGCGAGTTCGAATCCTGGTCGTACCAAACATGCTCGCCCTTTCAGCCGTGGGGTTGTTATAATATGATGGTCAATCCCACTATTCGTTGGTAAAAGAGTAGCCCAAAAGTTGGCGGTGGGTGGTGATGACTAGCTGCCTTCCCTCTAGTCTTACACTGCTAAATTAGGGACGGCTAGCACAGATACCCATCGAGTAACATTGTGCGAAATTCAAAACAAACAACAAACATAAATAAATGACCAGCATATTTCTCTCTAACTGAGAGTGTAGCTCATTCTTACCTTGGAAGAATTTGTTTCTTATTACTTGGTGATTAAGTTCTCTACAGTTGGCCATCAAGACATGAGTTCAATGATAAAATGTAGAAGAATCGCAAAATCCTATTAGGACGACAGATTCTCCTGTACAAAACAAGAGTGTACTGAACTCTGAGAAGCACACAACACAATCGATCGTCTAACAATAGAAAATTTATTGTTCCAAACTTCGTTTTGTGTGATCCTGCTTTTTTCTGTCTCTTTCAGAGTAAATTGTAGGCACATGACAGGAGAGACAATTAGTTATTAAACCTCAAGTAAGCATGCGTCTATCGAACAAGAGAGATTTTTTTTTCGAGTTTCTCCAGTAATTTTAAATCCTTTTTAAGTCACCTACCAGAAAATTATAAGTATTCCTGATTAAAAAAAAAAAAAACGTTTCGTTTAACGAAGTGTATAACGTCGTTAAACTCCCATAGTTCTTCTCTTCATGAAACTCAGCTGTGGTTCATTTAGAGTAATTAACATAAGGTGAGTGGTAACTTTAATAGCCTCGGTTATCTTTATGGTTGCATAGATTTTCACTAACGGGTACAAGAGGATGCCGTACAGACATAAACTGTTTACTTATATGGTAAAACGGATTGAGTTATCTCATGACTGTTTTACATAATTTACTACAAACTCAAATCATGTCTGAGTTTGTCCGTCTATGATTAAAACAAACAAGTTTTTCGTGTGGTCACCATATTGTGAAGATGATTAGCTATACTGTTTTAGTTTGTTACACTAGTAACTTTACATAACTCACTTTGTTGCTGAATATCTGAAGGGAACTTGATCAAATTTTCAAACATGGCAGATTTAATGAATCCAAAAAAATATCTTATTAGTTCGCTTATTGATTTATTTTTCTCCTTTGTAATTGATAACAACCAATCCTATTGCCGTATTAGGCAAGCACATACAACATAAACGAAACCTTCGAAAAGTTTCATAAGAAACCTCACTTTACAAACCTTTATATACAGGTTTCGGTGCTCAAAACTGTCGAAATAACCATTTAAGATACATGATAATAATTCATAAACTTCATTTAATCATAGTAGTTGCCCCCCAGTGGCTCAGCGGTATGTCTGCGGACTTACACGCTAAAATCCGGGTTTCGATACCCGTGGTGGGCAGAGCACAGATAGCCCATTGTGTAGCTTTGTGTTTAATTCAAAACAACAACAACATCATAGTAGTTTATTAATAATGCCGAGACCACTATTAGATTTGACTGACCTGATTTACGGTGCAAGTAGATGCACATGGTTCTTGACAATGAGAAACCCACTTAAAATAAAAATGTAGCTCAAAACAGCTGGTACGGGTATTAACACTTTTATTGATAAGCAGAGAACAACCTTACGACCTTCCTAGGTAATCTTCAGGTTAACAAAGAGAGAGTTTGCAACTAACCGTTGCCGGGCACATGTCATTTGTAGGAGAGTATAAACGGGTACTGAATTGTAGGGGGCGTGGCAGTTGGATGTTAGGCTATTAATTAGTTAAAAACTCTCTCTTTATTAACCTGAAAATAACCTAGAAAAGTCGAAACGTTGTTCTCTGCTTATCAGTAAAATTGTTAATACTCATATTTTCCGTTCCGAGATACATACAAGTGCACATGGTATTTATAAATATTCAGCGATGATTGAATAATAGAACATACAGTTATCGCTTGAGAATTTTGTTATAAGTTGAACAAAAGTGACTAGTTTTTTTGCTGTTTCTTAATTGGAAAACCTTAAAAGCTGTTTTTTATTTTAATAAGTTTTCTTTTTTGCTGAAATCTTTATGTTCTGATTATGAGGCCTACCCATATGACATGGTTGAGCTTCTTAATGCCTAACGTTTGTTGTATAATTTGGCTGTAAATAAGTTTCTATGGACAAACAGTACTTACATTACCAAGACAGCAGAACAGAAATATCAAACCTCATTTTCATGGGTGTTATTTATTTAAGTGTTTACAAGTAAGTTACGTATTATTAAGTGATAAGCGTCCATGTAACATATTACAGAGCACTCGATACAACACTATTTATACTTGTATAACAAAACAGTCATTATCATGCTTTCTACAGTGGCTACGCTGAAATGAGGAGAAATATTTATCAGTGACTGTTTTCTTCGTCTAGAGGCGTGTGTTTGTTACTATTAGCCAGGAAGATTTTTAGTTTTGGCAAAGGAATTTGCTAAAAACTATCCCAACGTATGTATTTTTCCTAAGGTTGTATTCCAAGTAATTTTAATTACTTTACGAGCCAGAAAGCAGTTCAAATGATATGATTTGGGGGTCATTAAAATGAAATTCAAAGTGGGAAAGGGAATATTTCAATCAAGGATTTAGAACATAAAGAAAATTTGTTGTGTTGAAGGTTGATAGCAATATATTTAAAAAGGAAACGAGGAAGAGAAGATTGCCAACAAGGCTTAGGTTTAAATATTGATACCAAATAATTTCCTCTTTATGCAGACTTCTTGTATTACACCTGCTGCTTTACCTCCAGAGTTCGGATATTTAGGCAAGCACATACAACCACAAATGAGACAGTTCACCTTAATGTCAAAGACTGATTATTGCGATCTTTTTTGATGTGAGATCCCCAACAACCATTATATTTTAATTCTCGTTGAATGTGTTATTTCGGTGTGATTCATTTTAGTGTCTCTTCGCACATCTTCAATAAGACACCTTAATGAACCAAGCACTCTTTTGTTTTACAAAATGGCCTTAAGATTTCAATTTCTCTCGTATGCAAGATTTATTTCAATGCACAAAAAAAGTTCTCTTCCTACCATGTCAACTGGACACTCGCCAGAGTCTTGACCAGAACAGATAGATTTGTCTGTTTCTTTGAAGTTAAGTACAAAACTGCACAATAAGTTATCTGTGTTCTGCCCACCATGAGCACTGAAAACTGTTTCTAGTGTTATTAGTTCGCAGACATTCCGGTTGCTCAATGAAGGGGGGGCAGATTGTAGGAGTCATTTAAGCTAATAGACCTTATTAGTATGCACTTTTACTCTTATTTCTATTTACGTGGCCTGGCAACCCGGCTGTAAGGATCTTTGTTTTGTTCATTTCACAATATTATGGAGTGTGTGTCTTTGTGTATTTTTCTTATGGCAAAGCCACATCGGGCTATCTGATGAGTCCACCGAGGGGAATCGAACCCCTGATTTTAGTGTTGTAAATCCGTGTACTAGCGGAAAGCATTATGGAATCAAAGTTAAATGCATGATTTCCAACACAAAACAATAAATAATTTTAAAACTGCAATTCCCTTTTCAAGATTTCCAATGAGTTATTAAAACCTAATGAAAAGCTAAACCTATTAACCGTACGTCAATGAAAAAATGCGCTTAATCACAGGTTTATGTATTCCATATTTAATTCCTTGTAGCTAAACTTTTATTTGTTCTGTATATATAGAGAGATGTGTGTCTGCATGTGTATTTCTTTGAATATATCTTTGGTAAAAAACTAGAACAAAACTAAAAAGATAGAGCAGAATTTCTGTGACTCTGTCCATGGAATTTCACTTTTGCCCAAGCCTGAGTTATTTTCACAGTTGATCCAAATGCCAAAGATACAAATTTTCTTTGAACTACTGTTATTTCAACAAATATAAATACTTTTACATCACATTAAAGACAGCAGATTTATATATGTTTTAGATTCAAAGAAATAAAAAGTCAGATAGTGGTAAAAATATATAATCAAAATTATATTTTCTATGTAAACTTATTCAACATTATACTCCAGTTTAGCTGAAGCAAGTATGAAATAGAGGACGTTTTCTTAGCTGTCATAAATGTCTGTAATTTAATTGATCTAAGTAGCATTACTCTGTTTGAATTAAATCAAAACATCAGAGACTATTACTGCACTAAAAGCATTCGTTTCTGTCGAGCTGAATCTTGAAAAACTGTCACAGCCACTTTCATTCAGTACCTCCAATAAAATCGAAGCAGTGATTGTTCAGCCTAACAAAATGTGTCAGGCATTGTGAATAGCCTGTTTCCTATATCATTTTTTTAAAATTCAACTCACATATTAGTTTGTATATAACTGTTTTACATTTCACGGTTACATTACAGACACCTAGTAATATTTGCTAAGAGATTTAGTGCGGTCATAATCCCAACCTTTAAATGATTCTTAGAATATCAGGAAAGAAACTATGTTTCCACAACGACTAAGATACTTGAAACATTCCAGTTGTTTTACAGGCATTATTAATGAAGAATCTTTGAAATATTAGGAAATCACAATGAGGTTGTTGAACATTTTCTTTAAAGAAACACAGATACGTTCGGTGTTTTAATAAAAGTCATATTTTTAATATTTATATAATTATTTAATACGATTTTTTCACGTAACTGCTTAATAATTATATAGAGCTGGCCTATCATTAGAGTAATAACGCACTAACACTGGAGCTACCAGCATAATCAGAAAGAAAGTTTATTTCCAAACCTAAGAGAAACTTCAGCAAACTCCAACAACAACAACAGTTCTTTGTTCACACGCGTCGAAACATGTTACGTGTACTGGTAACTGTAGACTAATTACAAATAACAGTTATTTATTGTGTAAACAAAAATAAGTTGTTCTTTCTGACCGTAATATTTATTTATTTATGATTTTACACAAGTATCCAAAATAACTTATTTAATCCTAGTACAGAAATGGTTGATCTCGTGAGTATGTCTCTCCAGTGGCACAGCGGTATGTCTGCTGGAACGCTAGAAACCGTGTTTCGATATTTAACCGTGGTGGTCAGAGCATAGAAAACCAATTGTGTAGCTTTGTGCTTAACTACAAACAAATTCATGAATATGTGTTTTCTTCTTTCTTTTATTATATACACTACATGGCCAAAAATATGTGGACACCCAACCATCACACTCATATGTGCTTGTTGAACATCTCATTCCAAAACCATGGGCATTAATATGAAATTGGTCCCCTCTTCCCTGCTATAATAGCCTCCACTCTTTTGGGAAGGTTTTTCACAAGATTTTTGAACTTGTCTGCGTAGATTCGCTCCTATTCAGTCATAAGAGCATTAGTGAGGTCAGGCAAGAAGGCCTGGATCGCATTTAGTGTTCCAATTCATCCCAAAAGTGTTTGATACGGTTGAGGTCAGGGATCTGTGCAGGCAAGTCAGGTTCTTCCACACCAACTTCGACAAATCATGTCTTTATGAACCTCGCTTTGTGCACGGAGGCATTGTCTTGCTGAAAAAAAAAAGAGAGCTTTCCCCAAACTGTTACAACAAAGTTTGAAGCACACGACTCTCTAGAATGTCATTGTATGCTGTAGCATTAAGATTTCCTTCACTTGAACTAAAGAGCCAAACCCAAACCATGAGAAATAGCCCCAGGGTCTTTCGGAAGTCAACCTCTATACTATGCACGAAGTGAAGAAGTAAATAAAAATAACCATAACACATAATATTAAATTTCAATACACATATTCGTAAAATAATTAATTCAAAAGACATAAAGGTTTATTTCAAGCTATGTTTTAAACGTATGTTTTATTTGAAAAAGCTTTTCTACTGGTAAAATTTTATACGTGCCTATTAGGAGTTATGTTTACCAAAACTGTTTATTTATGTTTCAAAAGCAAAATATTGAACTTATGTTATAATCACTATTATCTAGTGTTAGAAACCTGTTAAGCCAACGTGATTCTTCGTATTAAACATGAAATATCATGGCAGAAAACACGGGCTAGATAGGAGTTTTACCGGATTCAGAATTAAACGTTAATAGATATGACTACATACTTTCCGGAGACGTGTAGAAAACGAATGATCTTAAAAATGCTATCTAGATGTGGGAAGGAGGTTCTGGACGTCCACATGTCTGGGAAATGTGGTAGTGATGGAACCATGTCCTGAGTATAGTGGGATACTGTTTTAATTGTTTTATCACTGTTATTCACTTTGTTATAGAAAGTCACTAGTCGTGTTTGAAATTAGTAGCGTTGTCGAATGGTAAATAATTTGCGTTGAATTAAATATGTAGTGGCGTAACTAAAAACAATGCCTCTTTCCCCGAATAAAAGGCAACTGGGGCTTCTTACATTTATTTCCCTATAATTTTAGTTACGATTCTGAGTGGTTCAGGCTCGCTTTTGGCTCGGGTTTCCCCGCAGTTACTGGGCCATATATGTAAGCCATTCGTACTACGGATATCATCTTTTGTGCAACAATTAAAATAGTTAGTGATACATACGCCACTGTTTTATTATGATCCCTGATAATGAGTTCTTTAGCACTGAATGTGGCAGAATAGTGTGATTGACATGAAATATTATCCTCTGCTTTTACTCGTAAGTTCTTAGAATAATGTAGTTGGTGCTGCGGTTGCTTGACCCGCTTCAGAAACAATAAGTTTAGCTTTCTGAATGATAATGGGGCCTGGCATGGCCTAGCACGTTAAGGCGTGCGCTTCGTAATCTGAGGGTCGCGGGTTCGCGCCCGAGTCGTGCCAAAACATGCTCGCCCTCCCAGCCGTGGGGGCGTTATAATGTTACGATCAATCCCACTTTTCGTTGGTAAAAGAGTAGCCCAAAAGTTGGCGGTGAATGGTGATGACTAGCTGCCTTCCCTCTAGTCTTACACTGCTAAACTAGGGACGGGTAGCACAGATAGCCCTTGAGTAGCTTTGTGCGAATTTCAAAAACAAACAAACTGAATGATAATAAAATTACTTCAAATAAAATAATATTAATAATACATAAATAACTCGGTTCCCATAATAATTTGTTATTAATTCCTACCCTAAAAGTCTATATATAAGTAATTTAAATAAAATTGATTAATATTTATACCATAACAGTCGTTCTTCCTGAAAGGCTCGGTATGGCCAGTTGGTTAAGGCACTCGACTCGTAGTCTGAGGGTCGCGGGTTGGAATCCCTGTCACACCCAACACGCTGGCCTTTTCAGCCGCGACAGGTTATAATGTGATGGTCAATTCCACTATTTGTTGATAAAAGAGTAGTCCAAGAGTTAGCGGTGGGTAATGATGCCTTTCTTCTAGTCTTACACTGCTAAATTAGGGACGGCTAGCGCAGATAGCCCTTGTGTAGCTTTGCGCGAAATTCAAAACAAACAAACAAATCTTCCTAAAAAGTGATAATGTAAGTAAAGCCTAAACTACTGTTGTATCTGTCCTGTCGTAGGTCGAACCTGATGACAAGTAACAACCATAATCAGTAAAATGTCGCGGTAATACATAATGTATCAGAATTACATTGTTTAGGATTAGTATATACTGTGATGCTGCTTAAAACTGATCGGTTCTGGAAAGGAAATATAGCAGCCCTTTCCGACCAAAAATATTCATAACCTCATATCAATAAATGTATTCAGATCTGGAATACAGAATTTCTAAAATGAGGATATCTCTTGTATTTAACAGCATTGAGAAACAAAGAAACTTAGATAAACTTTGGGAACCAGGTTATTCCAGAAAGAGACCTACAACAAGACGTCCCTAGCCATCGTAGGCAAAATGTAGGATCTTGGAATAGATGATAATCTAAAAGTACAAAAGTCATTGGCAGAAACCGTTCATACTCTCCAAGTAGCAATAGGCAACTAAACAAAAAAGATCTCCATCTGGAAATAATATCAAGAGAGTAGAGATTCACCAAGATAAGCCTCTACTCATACAACCTGCCCAACGTCTGCATACCTGAACCATCTGGAGAATGAAACAGGTATTCACAATATTCCGTACGAAGATATATCGACCAAGTCAACACTTACAACTCATACAGACTTCTATGCGATAAAACTGTCTAAATTGAAACTAGGAAACAGTTGTCTTTATACACTTTATTGTGACAATAAAGCGGAAAGGAGAGGTGTGCTTTGAACATTATATTCTTACGACGAAGCCTTTAGGTATGGAAGATACGCTAGATGGATATTGTCAAGATACACAATCACTATATTTAGCATGACCAGACATAGTAACATAAATTGCTAATTAACCACATTAATTTAAAGCTCCTTAAGTCTGCCACAAGGTTATAACAAAAAAATATATAAATAACGAGTGCTTAAACACATCTGGTATAAATAATCAAACTTTTATAATCCTTCCACAGACTTAGAAATTAGTCAGCAGGCTTAAGACATTAAAGGTTCGAATTTCAATGTCAGAGAACAAATAGGCTGCCGTGTAGTTTTGTGCGTAAGCACAACTGGCGCTAAAAGCCTATATAAAATACTCCTGTATAAATGTGTAGTTTCAACTAAACATGTACTTTAGCGTGTGAAATAATCTTACCTTAACGACAACAGCCGTATAATTTTACCACTTCCATTCTTCATAAAATGAAATGCAATCATATGGGTTGAGATATTAAAAGTTCTAAATATTCTTTGTCTTGTATTTGTTTATTCATATTCTTCCTCTCAGTTGCGAATAATGGCTTTCAGTCGACTCTAAACCTCCACGAAAAAAGATTAGACTATGCAATGAGAATAATTAATTTGATTCACTTTTGAGTATGAATGTCGTTATTTTCGAACTTAAAGAGCATGTCATGTGGTTTATACGAAAGCAGCAATCTAGAAGAGATCGACTTACATGATTTCAGAAAATTATCTGATATAAAGTTGTATAAATATACACATTACTGTGTTGATATTGTTATGTAAATGTCATGTAAATGTTTTGTTGTTGTTGTTTTGAATTAAGCACAAAGCTACACAATGGGCTATCTGTGCTCTGCCCACCACGGGTATCGAAACCCGGATTTTAGCGTGTAAGTCCGCAGACATACCGCTGAGCCACTGGGGAGCAAATGTTTTGTAAGCGACAACATGTCGTGTTGTGTTTAAATTTCCATATTTATATTATTGTTTCAAAGCTTAAACCAATAAAATATGTTGTTATTCATTTAAAATAACATTTAGAAATTTCTAGAATTAGATAGATCAAATATATGACTATAAACGGAAATGTATGGCGGCCTAGTGTCTAGACGTTGAGTCTCGTGCAAGACGGACATGCGCGGATTGCTCTGGAGTTCTGTGGAAGTTACGCGATTGTTCGAGAAGAGGCCTTCTAATATATAAACAGACAGAGACGCGAGAAATAAGAAGAGTCATTAGTTTTTATTCGAAGAAAAGAAGAGTCAGTCATTCGTTTGAGAAAGTTTAAATGTTTGCTGTAATTTTATTCAACTTGAATTTGTGACTGAAGCTAGATCTACAGAAGCTGTGATTTTGTCTCGTCAATCTTTGCGTTTCATTCGAATTACTGGTTGTGCTGAGAGTCGGCACGTACGGACTGTTTAGGGGAGATTGGGAAAATTGGAAGGCGGCAAGTTTGAGACGTTCATCAAGAAGCACCGTAAAAAGAACTTCGTCATTCTCCATTCAAACTTCGGTATTTCTTCGTGGGACCAAATTCACACCCTAGACCGGAATTTTGGATTTCTGATCTGAATTTTTGGACTTTCATTCTAGATCATTATATTAGATACAGGCCAGTACCATTTTGTGTTGTAATCAATTTTGAAGGTTTAAACTTAATATCTGTCATTGTTGTTATGTAATTTATGTTATATCTGTTACATATATAATAGTTTGTTGTAATAAATTATACAAGCTGTTATCTGTGCCTTTCTGTTGCGTTCAATCCACATAAAAAAAAATCGTAACAATATGTTGGCGTCTAAAAACCTTCATAGTAATTTGTTTTCCTTTAATATTGAGCAAGTGCCAAGAGGTATATAAAAACAATGATACTTGAAAAACAAATATTCATTATATTGTTGTTGAAATAATTGTGCATTGAAGAAATACTTATTTGTTAAAAAAATTGTGTACTGCTACAAAGTTACAATAAAACTAATTCATATTTTCCGCTTTTTCGCTTTTTTTACTATCCATACCCTGATGGGAAGCATTCTGTTCAAATTGAAACCATAATGCACTAGAATTTCTAATTTAATTAACCTCAGATGATACTGAATACTAATAATTACATTTTCTACACTATCTTATGTTTAAGTAGAACAGTGTATGTAATTTCTTTACAGGATTAGGCTTAATAAATGTAATCACCAAATTAAAAATAAATTGAAATTATCAGTAATGCTTTGAATTTAACTTCAAAATCTTGAAGGCGAAGTAAAAACTTTTTTTATTTTCATACATTTAATGCAGTAAAACAATAACTTCACTGAGTAAAATATTGTTATGAAAAAGCCACATTAGGGAAATATTTACACTGTTTGAAAACGTAACGTGCATACAACATTGAACAGTGTTGTATAAAATGAAAGGGTTATGTCACAAGAAAAATTTGATCTCCTGTACAAGAGGCTCAGTAACAGTAAAAATGTCGTGAAAACAACATTCAAGCTGAACAGTGGACTACATGTCATACTTCTTGAAAGGGTACCGCAATAAAAATTGTATTCTCTAAGCAATATAGTTAGTACTTTTATTTAGGTTGACATTCAATAAACAAACTGCAAATTTCTTCAGCGGATTAACTACTGCCTTTTAAATTTCTGTAGTCTATTTTTGACATCCAAATTCCTGAAAGTAGAAGTAGAACATAAATATCTTATGTTCTGGATGATATGACTGAGGTCATCTTGGGAACACCTTTTACTTGTTCGGTAGAATTAGATGCTCTAAATCTGATTCCGAAAATTTCAAATCCATTTGTTTGTTTTAGAATAAAGCTACATATGTCCATTTGCTATGTCCACTGCTAGAAATCGAACTCCGAACTTTAACGTCATAAGTTCACTCACATCGACCAGTCAATGTCTTGAACTACCTCTTGCACCATTCTATTTCATGATATTAAACATGTTCCTTGAAACAAATTAATTTCATTTAGTTTAATAAAACTCTATACCAACTACGTATCGCTTTTGGCGTTGTCACATATGCATCTACAATTAAACATGATTATGAAGAAACATTTCGTTCACCAAAATAACAAACGCTTTAAAAA
The DNA here is from genome assembly GCA_011833715.1 of Carcinoscorpius rotundicauda. Taxonomy (NCBI): domain Eukaryota; kingdom Metazoa; phylum Arthropoda; class Merostomata; order Xiphosura; family Limulidae; genus Carcinoscorpius; species Carcinoscorpius rotundicauda. The sequence goes on along the minus strand of CM022396.1, from coordinate 41,698,901 downwards.
ATATATATATTTTTTTCTATTAGACTAAAATCTGGATACCCTGTCAACAAAGATAAAAATTTATGTGAAAGGAAATTATCTTATTTCAATAACTCCAGTTTGCATGAGAATATACAGCTTGTAGACATTTCTTCATTTGCCCTTGTTCACATTTCATAACTTACTGCTACCGCCACTCTTTCAATACCCATCTTCTCTTCTCGGTGGTTTATCACGAAAATTTCACGTCTAATTTACTTCTTTTTAAAATAAACAAATGCAGGCAGTCAAATTAACTTTTTCTAACATTACACATTACGCTTTTAACCTTTTGTTTGTTAGCTAAATCAACTTTAACATCTTCGTGTCACCTAAATGACAATTATGTGTCCAAATTCACGACCCATTACATGAACCATCTTATATTGAAGTTGGCATGCGTGACATTCTAAGCTGAAATTTAATTCAAAACTGGATTACGACACGTCTGCTGCTCCCAAGAGCCTAGCCTTTAACAGATGTTCCCAGGAATCTTTAATTTCATCTTAGTGCTAGTACACCATTTTCCTTTCCATCAATTAAATTCTTCTCTATAAACCTCGATCAAAAGACAAAAAGAGAGAGAGAGGATTAAACGTACCTAGAGTCTCAAGAGAAACTTAATAACGTCGAATCCAAGAATACCCGTAAATGACGTTGACATAGCCTGTATGCTACTAAATGTTACCATCCGTGGGCCCTGCAGTTCTTACAAGCTTCTAGTTAAATTCAATCTAGCAGCCAAGTCACTACTTATAATCGTTTAATTGCACCTGTTTAATCGTTTAAGCACCTGTTTTCAAAACTCTGATGCAACCAAAAATTGAGTTGGACAGTATTGAATAAGGTCACAAGATAACAGAATATAAAATCGGCGTTCCAAAGAGTTAATTTAAGAAGTAAAACACAAAAAAGTTATCCAATCCCAAACTTTAAGAATTAGCTTTTAACCACGTTTCGAGTTGCAGGAAGTGACGAGAAAAGATGGTCTTATCGTTTGGTAAATGCGCTAGAAACAAAAGTTATACATGAGACATGATTTTGAAAATATAATACCACATGTCATTATCAAAATACATAAATCAAAAGTAAAAAAGTGTAATTAAATACGTTTTTCTCAATTTTCAAATACTACTGTCTGTGTTCACTTGTGACAGTGAATGATTCTGATATAGACGTATGATTTAATGTCACTTGTTTCTGATCTTTAGAACTTGATTAAAAGTTAATGAAATATAGAATTTTATTAATTAAGTTACGAATAGTGAACAATATTGGCGCACAGAGAAATAAAACTGATTTTTGGGGATGACATTTCGTTAAAAATAACGAAGTTTGTCTACTTAATAATTTACAGTCTGTGACATCAATTAAATTGATCTTTTACAACGTTAATAAAATCATATCCATATGTAATGTTAACAACGAACTTCAAGAAATAAAATATACATTTTAATAGATCAAATGCAACTGTTAATCCGTGAAGACGAAAAAACCCACTTGTAGAGAAAAATATATATTTAAAACGGCTGGTATGGATTGAGAAAAATTCTATGTAGAGGAGCAAACAACATTTCGACCTTCTTTGGTCATCGTCAGGTTCACATAGAAAGAAAAAGATGATTGACCAATAGCTGACCATATGTTTGAAAAGGGTTGTACAGAAATATAGAGGGCGAACTTAGATGTTTGATTATATTTATTAATATAAATATAAAGGTGTTCCTTTGTATTGGTTTATTTTTAGCTTGAGTTTTGTATAAGTAAGGCTTCTTTAATTTTGCGTTTGTTTGTGTTTGTTTCTTTATTTAGTGTTTGGGTGTATTTTATGGTTACGTTGTGTTTATTTGATTTACAGTGTTCAAAAACGTGTAAAGGTGACTTTTTGTGTTCTTTGAATCTGGTTTCCATTTTTCTACTTGTTTCTCCAATATTGAAGTTGTGGCAAAAATCACGAAACCATATACTGCTGCACACCATACATTTCCAACATCAGCAGAGAAACAACTAACATTTGGCAAAAACTATAAATAACATATGACATTCCAGTTAATACCAAATTTATTCAAAAACCAGGCACAAAACTAAGGTCTATACTATGTAAAAACTACACCAACATTATTTATAAAATACAATGTGATAACTGCCACGACTTTTATATTGGAGCAACAAGTAAAAAAAATGAAAACTAGATTCAAGGAACACAAAAAAGTCACTCACCTTCACACGTTTTCGAACACTGCAAATCAAATAGACACAACATAACCATAGTAAACACCCAAATACTAAATAAAGAAACAAACATAAATAAACGCAAAATTGAAGAAGCCTTATTTATACAACTCAAGTCCAAAATAACCCATTACAAAGGAACACCTTTTTACCTATATTAATAAATATATTCAATATCTAAGCACGCCCTCTACATTTCTACACTTAATTACACAACTCCCTTCAAACATGTGGTCAGCTATCGGTCAGTTAACTCATTTTTTTCTTTGTGAACCTGACGATGACCGAAGAAGGTCGAAACATTGTTCGTTCCTTTACATTGAATTTTATCAATCCATACCAGTCGTTTTTAAATATATAAATAAAACTGTTACATCGCGCATCGGGAACTTTTATTTGTTATGCATTGAACTTCAACATACATTTTATACTCAAAGCGTTTCTCCTAATTCCAACTTATTTGTACGTGTAGGTTAAGATTTAAGTCAAAAAATATTGCTCAAACTTTGACTGTTTTAGTAAAGTTTATATTCTCAAATTATTTATGTGCATTTGTGGGCATCAGTTCGCTTACCAGTAAATATTATTTTAAGTGAAATGAATTTATTTTCAACAGTCAGGGAATTGTTCTTTTTTTATTATTATCATTTTAAAAATTTCAGCTCTGACTGAAGGATAAAAACCATTTTGAAGGAGAAAGAGAAAGTACATTTTTTTCTTTGAAGTCAGGGATACCAGTCACTAAAAGAAGCATATAATATACTAGCTGAAAAGCACAAAATATACATAATAATACTTATAATATAAAACACGTATGTGTGTGTGTGTATGTGTCTATTTAAATTATTTAATTACTTTACAAAACTGTACATACATATAAACCAAAAGTTGACAAACGTAGTATGATCCGGGCAAAAAAATCAGCACAAAAACCAATTATTAATTCATAAATGTATTAAACATCACGCAGGTATCGTACAACTAATTATAAAAAACTAAAAGTTATAATCTTGAAAATACATAACCAAAATAAAATCAATGACAAAACGTTAAGCGACATTCTGTTTAACCAATTAAGCACAAAGCTACATAAAGGTCTGTCTGTGCTCTGCCAATCATAGGTATCAAAACCCGATTTCTAGCGGTGCTAGTCCGCAAACATCCCGTTGTGCCACTGGGGGCCCTATCAATACCCGAGTCACATGTAAGTACCAGTAGACTTGAATCAAGTCAGTTAGGAGAGGAGGGAGATAAGATCCTTGTCAGTTGTGGGCATGGTAGTTATCGCCCTTGTAACAAATAATTAAACATATTATAGTGCAAATAGATCGAATAAGCAATCTATAAAACGAATTTGTTATTTATATGTATACATATATATAAACATACACTCACACATATTACTCTTAGAGTATTTAATTTGCTCTCGCTTTAAATTAATTCATATACTTACGTGACTGGACAACACCAGCTTTACAACAGAAAGCTAAATCGTAGGGAAACCTAGCTATGCAAAGTCACGCATACCACCGTGTCTCTCTGTCACTGAAGGTGCTCGTATTAAAACGATGCCCTTAAAAATCATCTAATCAGTCAACACAGAGTTTGAGCTTACAGCATCACGTGGTAGATACACTTCCTGCTGAATCTTGCTTGAAATTAATTGCAATCCAGCAAATACTTGCCAAATACCTTATGTCCTCCAGCCTCTATGAGGTAGTGAGTTTCATTATTCATACCGATCGACAGTGCAAAGATATTAGATTCGAACTAATCTGTCTTTCCTGCACTCATATATGCAGTTTGAATTTTTGTCATCGTCATTCACGACTTTAACCCACTACTGACAGATAAAGTAACCGCATAGCTTATAAGTTAAAATTTATTAAATATTTTACAAAGTTATCTCCTTTTTTATTTTTTACAATTAGTGGAGGAAGAGCTTACGCATGCGTGAGCCACTAAAATGAACTCAACCTTAGCAATTCTAGAATGATCCACATATGTGCTGTATAGCTTTCAAGCTTTTCTTTTTTCTTGTTAGGGAGAGGTATTATTAACATAAACATTACAAATACAGATGTATTTATGATTACTGCTTATATATTTATAAAAGACAATATTGCTTGTGCATTATAAATTTATTGTCTAACTCATCAACACATCGTTTATTTTCTCTATATATTTTTAATACTGTCCAAATTTTATTTATTTGAACTATTCATGCTAGCGTCTAATTTATTAGCATTATTTATCTAATTCCTCCTACCTACTTCAATCTGATTATTTCCCACCATATCCCCAAAACGTAAAGTTAAAGCTATATATATATAAAAGTTAAACCGGTTTTTTTAGCTTTAAGGTTTCTGTTCCAATTCAAAGTTACATACGTTACAGAAACGACATCTATTAATTCTTGTTTTATAAACTGTAAAAAGAAAAAAAAGTCAATAATTTTCAAAACGCTGAAGTTCGATGTTTTCTCAAAGAATTGTTATTCTTCTTGCTTTTAATTTTATTCAAATAAACGTCATAAAATGGATAATTTGCGTTTATTTAAATAACTATTACCCACAGATATGAAATCCTATATTTAGTGTTTATATTATTAAGTAATTCATTAGATATTAACATACGCACTGTCACAAAGTTAAAAAACCAATAATACAGATCATCGTTGTACTGTTTTAACTTCAACACACTTTTATCTGTCTTATATGCATAAGTTCTTGTAATGAATACAGATGATGATGCATCATTATATAATTCATTCTACATGAAATAAATAAATGCTAAAATGTATATAAGCAAGCATAGTGAAATCCTTCGCCTAACACACCCAAAAGTTAACATTCACCCACTCTGTAAATGATAATCTCTTGTACAGTAAAGCTGAGTAAGTGTCATTAATCATTTTTCTAATGCACCAGTTTTCTTTGTTTTTGGATTTCGCGCAAAGCTACACGAGGGCTATCTGCGCTTGCCGTCCCTAATTTAACAGTGTAAGACTAGAGGAAAGGCAACTATTCATCACCACCCACTGCCAACTCTTGGGCTACTCTTTTACCAACGAATAGTGGAATTGACCGTCACATTATAACGCCCCAAAGGGCAAGCATGTTGGGTGTGACGGGGATTCGAACCCGCGACCCTCAGATTACGAGTCGAACGCCTTAACACACCTGGCCATGCCAGACCTCTAATGCATTATACTTATTATGATACATTGGAATCATAATCAATATCATTTATTTAATTCCTCTTGTATTAAATAATTGATTAATATTTTCCATATAAGTGAGAATTATACACAATAAGACGAAATAAATCAGCTCTATTTCGTTTATTCTCTGGATATAGATGATGTTGTATCATTATATAGTTCAATCTACGTGAAATAAATAAATAATAATATGTATATATGAGAAAACCCATTGAAAACTTTAACCTAACATATCAAACAGTTAACATTCACCAACTCTGAAAATGAAGATTTTTACGCGCTGGATGTAACACTACGCATAACTTTGTGCTTATAAATTAATACTACTTTATTGCCCTCTAATGACAGCTAAACGAAACTTTGAAGATATTTTACGTCGGCAACGTACTCATTTATTGTTTTCCTATACACAGTTCCTATTGCAAGGATGTTTCGCTGGTGATTGTCGAGACTGGTTGAGGTATTCTAAAAATTACAACTTGTTTCAAAAAAATACATTCAAGATTTAGTAACAGGTATTAGTTATGAGAATTATGTAAGTTTTTATTAATTTTTTTCCAAACTAACATTTTAAAAACTGAATTTATTTAATGTATATTTTATTATAGTTATATATTCATAGAGTTTATTTTTTTGTACAAAGTCACTTTGCTTTATATCAAAATGGGAACTTTTAATTTCGTTATAACGAAAATGCTGTTTAAATTATTTTTGAAATATTCAGTTTTTATCTTATTTTACGTTGTGATAAAAGCAAAACAATATAAAATACACTAAACTTTACAATATTATCCACTTCACTCACATACACGTTTGGTTTTCCCAATGGTAAAGCATTTTAAATTATATAAATTATTAAGGAAGATGAGCTTGCATTAACCACAGAAATGTTGAAATTTAGTTCACATATACTCTCCCAGATGGCAGTCAGCTAGAATGTTGCTGATTGACATCGAAATCGCTGAATGTTTTCACTTCCTAATACAGTGGTACCTCGGTTCTCGAACTTAATCCGTTCAAGAAAGCTGTTCGAAAACCGAATCAATTTTTCCCATAAGAAATATTGTAAATTAAATGAACCCGTTACAGAATCCAAAAGTTACGCATTACGAAGCATTTTAAGTAAAAATATTGCTTACTTATACCTGTACAATAATACCTACAAGCATAAAGTCAACCATAAAAACTATAAACACAATAAAAAAACAATAAATGAAAATTTAACTGCACTTTACCTGTGCTGAGGAGAGCTGATAGCGTCAGTAAAAGGTGGTGAGGAACGTAGAGAGTAGGAAGGTTATTATTGTTTGGAATGGGAGTCACCTTCCATATAAACGTCAGGTAACTCTCCTTCTGGGGTTCTTTCTCTTTGCACCGCTACAACCTGCTTGAGACACACTGGACATGTTTCTCACTAAACACTTTTCTGATGAGGTTTGTTTCTGCCTGCATTTTAAAATGTTTCTGAAGTAAGACATGGCATTCTCGTTGAAAAAGTTTATGCTGCAGTTTGTTACAGCTTTGCAACTCTTCCCATCCTCTACACATTTCCTTGATTAGTGAACTAGGAACATCCTCCCTTCCCTCCTCCTCATCTAAAGATACTTCCACAGTTGCCTTCTGTTGCTGCTGCTTCTGAAGGTCTTGTAGTTCTTCCGTGGTGAGCTCAGTGTTGTGGTCTTCCACCAACTCCTCCACATCATCACCACTCTCATTCAAGCCCATACACTTGCCTGGCGAGACAATATCCTCGACAACAGGCTCAGCCTCAAAGTCTCTATCTGCTACTGAGTCTGGCCACAATCTCTTCCAGGCTGAATTCATGGTCCTGACAAACACTTCCCTCCATGCTTTGTCTATGATCCTCAAGCAATGGAGGATATTAAAGTAATTTTTCCAGAACTCTCTAAGAGTTAACTCTGTTTCAGAGGTCACTTCAAAGCACCTTTGCAACAGTGCTTTGGTGTAGAGTTTCTTAAAGTTCGATATGACCTGATGGTCCATGGGGGCAAGAGCTTCACCAAAATGAAACTGTACTCCTCCACCAACCCGTCCTCCAAGTTTAGTGGGTGAGCAGGTGCATTGTCCATCACAAGAAGGACCTTGAGTGGCAACTTTTTCCGTGAGGAAATTTTTTTTACACTTGGGGCAAACTCTTCATGGGCCCACTCCATAAAAAAATGCCTGGTTACCCATTCTATATATACTATTATTCCTCCACATGACATTTAGTTTACTTTTCAGGACATTATTTTTCTTAAAACCCTCGGGTTCTCAGCATAGTACACAAGCAAGCCCACTTGCATTACTACATAACAATAAAGTTAGCCTGTCCTTCGTTGGCTTGTGTCCTAGCAGTGACATCTCCTCCTTGGTGATGTAGGTTCTCTTTGACATTTTCTTCCAAATGAGGCCCGTCTCATCACAGTTGAACACTTGTTGGAGAATAAAACCCTCGGCTTCTACTTAGTCCTTAAATTCCTTAACAAATTTATCAGCAGCGTCTTTGTTAGAATTGGCACCCTCCTCACGTCTCACCACACTATGTATGCCACTTCTCTTCCTAAATTTTTCAAACCCCTACTAGCCTACATGTGGATATTATTCAGGAGATCAGCGTGCAACTGCTTTGCTTTCTCACAAATGATGGTCTCAGAAATGCTATCACAAGCTGTTTTTCCTTTACACAAATCAACAACAGTTTTTCTATCTCTTCCATTGTTTGTGATCTTTGTTTCGTAAGCACTGTCAGTCCTTTTGCAACATCAGTCCATTTGATAACCTCTTATTTTTCAGTATGATGCAGACTTCGCCATACCAAACTGTGTAGCAAGGTTAGACACGCGAACACCACTCTCATACTTCGCTATGAGATCTTTTTTCACCTCTATTGTGACTCTAACAATTTTTCTTTTTCGTTTGCTGCTTTCATTATCCTTCTTTGACCTTATGGTGGCTTATTTAATCAGAATATTTATAAAAAAAAACAACAAAAAAAACGAGTACGTTCACAGCATATTTGAGTGGGGGTGCGGACTGAGCGATAGGTGCGGGCAAAATGTTTTGGGCAAGCTTGGCGTGGGCCGAAAATGGTCGAAGGGTCGTTCGGGGATTCGGGCCACGACAGCTTCGTTCGGGAACCGATTTTGTGTTTGACAACCGAGAAGTTTTTTCCTGAAACAATATGTTCGAAAACCGAGGTACCACTGTACTTCTACAAATCTGTCTAGTGTCATTAGATGAATAAATAATTTCCTAGATAATACTTAAAACATAATTTTGTACGCATTCAATATGGAGTACTTTAATCAATATCAAACGATGCTGTCAATTAGTTCACGTGCTTTCCAAAAATATCTTGAAATGAAAATGTTATTGCAATCAGTCTGGTGTAATCACAAAAGTGATAGTTTTTTTAGTATATGTACATGCTTATATAAGCATACAAAAGTGAAAACATTGATAAATGATCGTAATATAAAATGATCGCATATAGCAATGTTAGTTTAAAATAATAAACCAGGTTTCTAAATGTACTTTTAAATTGTGCTTAACTATAAAAGACGAAAACTATTTCGTTATAAATCTATTCTCAAATAAGACAAAAATTTGAACTAAAATTTTCCTCTAGACAGTTGTAACCACTTCATTGTTTTATTTAAGCATAGATGCAAAAAGATATTAGCGCGTACATAAAATTTCTACAAACTATACAAATATTTTATAGATCCTACACTAACAGAATTGCGCTTTGGTACAATATTGTGGAATAAAAACGGTCAAAAATGTCGGTTCTTTCGTCGTTACAAACTTCTATGTAACTTTTCTGTGTCAGTAACACTTAGATGCCACTCTGCAGTTTTTAAAGAGTGGTTTGCAAGGGATCTGATAGTGTTATATGTTGTTAGTCAACTGCTTCACCTCGTTTTTTTAAATCTTTTATTACTCATTTTTATTCTGTCCGAGACTAACTCAACTACACTTGTGATATCGTAATACTTTGTTCATCTTATTTTTTGTCCACTGCTATGTCGCAACCATTTTCCTGCACCATGGTTGGTTCTCTCTAAATTCCAAGCAAGTGATAGTAACATCAATGATTCTACCTTGTGGATTATTAATCGATGCTACAGCGGTTTTGTTTAATAAAATGTGAAATTTGCTATTTTAAAACTTTATTTCAGAGATAATACGTTGATGTTTTACCTCCTCATTTACTGTCGTTGCAGACGTTGTTGGAGTGAAGAGTATTTTGTTTGTTTGTGTATGAATTTCGCGCAAAAATACTCGAGGGCTATCTGCATTAGCCGTTTCTAATTTAACAGTGTAAAACTAGAGGGAAGGCAGTTGTCACCACAACCCACCGCCAACTCTTGGGCTACCCTTTTGTCAACGCATAGTGGGATTGACCGTCATATTAACGCCCCATGGCTAAAAGGGGCAAACATGTTTAGTGCGACCCTCAGGTTACGAGTCGAACGCCTTAACCAACCTGGCTATGCCGGACCGGAGAAAAGTAAAACGGGGATACGTGTACCCAACACCTCCAGTTTAACATTTTGTGTATCCCCATCCCATATTGTACACGATAATGCATCACGATTAACAATGAAAAACGCTGTTATCATTCTATGCTCGACCGTACCACTTCTGAATTCTCCCTTTGAGCATTGGCTATGACAACATTCAGCATTTTTTACGAAACAGTAACCCTGAGAACACAGGGGATCAGTTGTCTCCGACTAGTATATCGCTTTAAGACATCAAAATAGTTTGCACTTTGAATTCCTATCAGAAAGATGGCTAAAATAAGCAATTTCTCCAAAAGTAATCGTGAGTGTAATTCTAAAAAAAAAAAGGAGAAAAAAGGTAGATAAGTAACATATCACAGATTATTATGAAGGAAAACGTTTTATTAGATGAAACTGACATATTTCTACTTAACATCTGAAACTTCATAAGCATCACACTTTGCTTTAGCAAGGTGTTCATATGAATATTTAAATATAATTCATAAATGTATATGAACATAGTTCTGTCTATTAACTATTATCGAGATGCAATATAACTTCAAAATCTACATATTTGTAACTAAACTTTTAGATTAAATGACAAAGAACTAATGGCAGAAGAAACAAATGTCGCGACATAAATTATTATTCTGGCCTGTTTGTTTGTATTTAAGCACAAAACTACACATCGTGTCCATCAGAGGTATCAAAACCCAGTTTCTTACGTTGTAGGTCCGTAGACTTACCACGGCGCCATTTGTGGCTAATATTGGTTTAAATGGACTTACAGGAATTGCTGACACTACTCATCATTTGTTCAAAAGACAGCACATTTGTAGTTCACCATGAACTACACAAGAAGTAAAAACGTATCTCTGCAGTCATGTGTAAATATAGTAAGACTATGACGATTCAAACAAAGTGCACCAAAACAACATCACAGTATCAATGCTGGGGTTTCACTACTTAAGGCCATTCGCAATTACAAGTGTTGACGTTATCAACAGACCCTACTTTAACTTCAATGCTTTTCGAAAGTGTGAATAAAATGTTTTTAGAAGTAAATAAGTAGTGACGTATATATATTTCACCAGAATTTTATAAAGTTTATTTCTATTATTAAACAAATATAAATTATAAGATATTTGAAACTGGTTTCATACTGGTAAATTTTATTTTTACTCTTGTGAATTACAGCAAATGTTTTAGTATGTACAGTATATTTTTAAACTATTATTTCCTGATAACCTTTTTTTTTTTTTGAGTGTATAAATAAACCAAAATTACTTCATTTCTTCTGGTTTACGAATGGAAAACTATTCTTTATAGTCAACAGTTGATAATACGTTGTGAAGAAAGACTACTTGGTGATGTGGAGACGGATAGTCTTTACTTCAGTAAAGATAAGGGTAAAATCAGTTGAAGATACACCAATACTACAAACTCTGTATTAGTGTAGTTTTTCCTAGTCAAAAGGTTTGAAAAAAAAAGAAGTATTATTCATGGGCATAAGAAATAAGTTTGATGTTTATGTGTGTGGCAGCAGGAAGGAATGGAGAAATTAAGAAAGTCTGCTACAAACAATGGAAGTTCTCTAGTGAAATGAATTCAGATATACTTGTAGAAGGGATGAAAAAATTAGAAGAGGTACACAAGTTCCAGTATAAGAGACCATTAATTCAGTGATTAAAAAAACAACTTGTGTCTCACCTGAAGTGTAGAGAAAATGTAATCACGTTGAGCATGAAACTTTTTCAAACAAAAAAAACTTCAGAAAATGTTCCTGTGGAGATATTCGGTATAACAAACAAAACTGTAATTCTGTACAAAATCTGACAGAAGACAAAAAATGGATCCTACCATATATACTTAATACAAACTTTTTGTTCTTAAGCCATAAGAAAATTATTTGCTTTATATTTTAATGTCTGAATAGCAATTCAGCAAGTGATGTATCAGATTTGTATGCATTTTCTTACAAAGTTTTGTTGGCAAACAAGTCTGTAGATCAAAACAATTTTACTAAATCTGAAGGTTTGCTTCAAGTTTAGCTTTCAACTTGGACCAGCAATGAGTCTGGACTGGAAATCCTGTACCACAAAAGTTCATTTGCACTTTTAAATAAATATACAGCAAAAATCTTAATTAAAAAAACGGAGGAGTTCACAAGAGACTTTTACCCATTGGAAAGCAGAGACACTTCTACATGTGACCAATAAATGGAAAAATTATGGGCTTTCAAAAACTTACAGCTGGTTGGAGTTGTTAAATCCTAAGGTTTCAAATTATTTTGTTTCAGTTAAAACAAATACGTCTGATATAAAACAAAAATTGTTATGTTTAATTTTATGTGATAATTCTGAATAAAAAAGTAGCCATCAACTGAGTTGCCAAAAATCATTTTAACAACAAATATTAACTTTACAGCTTATGTTTCTTGTATTAGATAAACAATTTTTTTTATTCTATGCAATTTGTACAATAGCCTGACAACTGACAAGCATATCTGTATCTATTATCACAGGCAAGATTTAATTATGTCACACAACAGGAATATGGAAGCATATTCTAGAAGGTCTCTAAAACATACACACAAGTGCTCTGTTATGGGAGACATGCTATCAATAAAGTGTGCAAGGAACATCTATCATATATTTCAGGATTTGTCTGTATCTCAGAAATGTCCTGAAAAGAACATCACAAGAAGGTTGAACTTCCAAGAAATTAGACTTTTTTTAATTTCATGCAAAGCTACACATGGGCTATGTGCACTAGCCATCCTGAATTTAACAGTGACAAACTAAAAGGAAGGTAGCAAGTCAACACACCACCCACCATCAATTCTTGAGCTACTCTTTTATCAACAATTAACAAGGCTAAACATAATATTATAACATCCTCATGAAAGAAAGGTCGAGCATGTTTGGTAGTGGGAATCAAACCCACAACCCTCTGTAAGTAAGGCACCCTAATCATCAGGTCTTCCAGAAAGTTAAAGGATTTGTAGCAAGTGCAATTAGTATCTTGTTACACTTCAATACATGCATAAAAATATATACAAATGTGAGAATTCATGTTCTTCAGTACATTTCACAATTTCCAGCTTTCACAACAAATGTGTATTGAAAAGGACTTTGGTTAAATATATTATAGGAAGCCCAAAAATTTGCACAACAGCTTTGTTATATCTTACACTGATTACATAACTTTCTGTCAGATGTTTTTCATTTTCTTTTCTAGATTTTGAATTGTTCAATTAAAAAAAAACATTGTTCACATTCAAGTATGCCAGAAGTGCTCTTAGGGTGTCTGACACTACTAACTTGTTTTCACCAGTAATGACTTTAACATCAAGCATAAATAGCATGGAACTGTCAGTAGATAAAAAGAAAATTGTAGTGCACTCTACTGTACTTTCATCACACATGCAAACATGGAAACTTTGAGCTAAAACTACAGTATTTTATTATTAAAGTGTTAATAATGGTGGGAATAGAAAATCATTTATGTATGTTTGACAGAAAGCCTTTAATAAAATGATAAAATTCTCAATAAGGAATGAAATATTTGAATAAAAATTTATAATATAAAAAATTAAAATAACTGGCTTCTATAAATTTAGTAATTATTGATCATGTTTAAAGAAAATTAAATAATTCAGGACAAAAGGCACAAGCAGAACAACAACATGAAAGTAAATAATTCATTTGGGAAAAAAACTGAGTAGCAAACAAAGAACATTAAACAATTTTCCAAAGTGTGACTGGAAAGGAAATAGATGATATAAGGTAAAATAAGTAAAGAAGAAAAATAAATATATTTTTGGAACTTCAAAACTAGAAATGACATCATGGAGAATTGAACCATAGATTTAAGAATTCAAGTTCGTAAACTTACTACTTTGAGATCACATCAAAAGTTCAGGAAAAGATAATAAATGGATAGCAATGTTTTATGATTGTACCATAAAACATGAAATGTTATCATCTACAGTAGTGTATTAACTTGGAACCTTCTTACAATTCATACTGGAGCTTTCTCAATTCATTCAGAAAACTCAATATGGATGTTCAATTTCACAAAATGTGTGAACTGAACTGTAGATAATTGTTTTAAGCAAGAGATTCTTTTAGTAATATTAAGCTTTACATTATTATATTTGATTTATTCATAGAAAATACTGTGTTTATTTATCCACTTTAAATATTCAGTTTTATTCTGAATGGTAATACATCACCTCCTAATAGCAGAGATAAATATAGCTAAAGCTCATTCAAATCATTGATAAATGTGTACATGCAGAGCATTAAGTACCTTAATTCGGTCAATTAAGACAAAAATCACCAATAAAACTAAGTATGCCTGAGAATTTTTTTTCTTTATTCAACTATTAACTGTTGCTGAAAAATATTGCAGCAAATCTGGAAAAAGAAAATATATTAAGTGTGACTGATACAAGATATATTTTGCAAGTATACATTTCAATTTTAAATTAAGTTGTACATAATTTGCTTCATCTTTTGAGCAGTTGTTAAGTAACTCTGTAGATCAGCTTCTAAAAAATATTAGTGGTTTAAAAAGGCATTTCTATAAAGTAGTTTGCAAAATTAGCACAAGTTCTAATTTGTACAGCATCTGACATTTTGCAAGCAAAGAAAGTAATCTTTGAAGTATGATACCTGTTGAAATTATAACTAACTACACACTTAGCTATCATTATTGCAGCAGCAACATTACTTTCTCCAACACAGTTATTGGTTCTTAACCAGGGGGCCAAATCATCTGTCGACCTCCCAGAACATGCACATGGAGATGAAAGACTTCTTGCCCTCCATGTTGGCCATCATTAATCACTACACGATATCCATTATTTAGTCCGAGGTCCTTGGCCACTTTCTGGGCAATAAACAACAAATGTCCTAGTACCTACAAAAATTTTTTAAAAAATAAACAAAACTTTAAAACGAAAATGTTGAGTTACATAATCAGTAAACGATCACTAAAATTATCTCACAAATATTAAAAAATAATAATTACATAGAGTAATTTTGCAGAAATTTAGAACATTTTCATGGTGTTTGTAATTTCAACACATCATAACAATTTTTAAGTTATGTAGTTTCTTGACAAAAAGTTTCCTTTCTTAGAAAATTCTGGTAAACCAATAGAAACTTCTCACTTATCAACTAAATACATGGAAAATTTTATGTAAAGGTATTACATATAAAACACTATAGAAATGTAATTCATGTAAAAATCAACATAATTACACAACAAAGCAACTGTTTTTAGATGCACATCTCTAGACCTTTTTAAATATTTTATTTCTTTCCTGGGTTATTTGCCCATACAGAAGAAATTTAGTTTCCCATCTGTTTTTTATGAGTTGGCATAAACTGAAAACTTCCTGAATTTTTAAACCACTCTTTGCCATTAAAATTTGAATGTTGGTGTTCAACCTGGTAAATGATTTGAAATTTTATCACACCATTCTTTTTCTCATGCCACTTGTGAAAATCTAAAATCACCTAAATCATAAAATCTGAATTGACTGAGTACATCTTCATACTACAAACAGTTGTATAAAAAAACAAAATAAATTAAGCTAACTTTGTAAAAGATTAAAAGTAACACTAGCTCGCATACACCCACAAACAAATTTTTGACTTGTATAATATAACATAAGGATGTCAAAAAATTATTTTAAAGAAATCCATGAACTCTGTTACACATTCAAATATGGTTAATATGTCTAACTGTATGAAAACCCTTCATAAGAGAAAAACAATTGCAATAACAAAAAACACTTTTTCAGCCATGACAAGTTAATTCATTATCTTACTATTAGAAAATATCCATATTTCAACAACATAAAAATAAGGACAAGTCAGTCTACATTATTGGATAAATATGATAATTACAACTTACTGGTTTCTCCAAAACTAAATGTAAATTTATATTTAACCAATAATAAAAGCCAGGAAGATGACTGGAAAGTTCCCACAAATATCTCATCAAATGTTGACACTAACAATGAGAACACTATTGTGGAAATTGCTCACAGTTCTTGAAGATAAATATCAAGTACCACATGTATATGATGTAACATGTTCAACTTCAGTAGCCCTCCCACATTAATCACATTAACAATATATTTCTAGATAAAAGAACTGGATATTTGTTTATTACAGTAAAAATCTGTTGAAGGAGAGCAAGTATTAATTTTCAAAAACAGAATTTAAACAGTTTGATGACATAAAACTAATTACACAATACAAAAGAAGGCTGATAATATAAAAATGTCATAAGAACTAAATAAAAGAAAGTAAACAATCCGAGTAAAATAACAAACAGAAACCAGCTACTTTATAGAAGATATAGAAAATAACAAAAATAATGATGACAAAAAGATGTCAGATCTCAAAGAGATTCTATTTTACACAAATGTTAAACTAATGACACCAGATACTGGGGCTCATAGTGTGTGTGTGTGTGTGTGTGTACACAACAAAATTATTTTATTTCATGTTTTTTTATTTAATTCACAAGCTTTTATTTCTCAGGCCATGACATTTTATCCTTCATCTCTACTTCTTATGACCCATGTCTTTCTAAGTACATGAACATTTTCCCCAACCCTACCTGCCTGATTTCTCCCCTCCTCTCCTGACTTTTGGCCTTATGCTGAACAGTTTACCTCCCAGCTAAACGATGGTATCAGCATGCTTCATCACCCATGAGCCTTGGATCAGTCTGCCTTTGCCTTGAGGTTTGAATGGTTCAAGTCTCTAGGGCTTAAAGTGAAGACAGTATGGTTCTCATTCTACCCTCTGCATGGATGTTGGCTCCCAGAAGCAAGGGATTGGAGGTAGTTGACTTACTCAGTACAGCCTCTCATGCCCTATCTACTCTAAAATGTGGGGCTCATCCTCTCTTTACCCCTTTTCAGTTTCATGCATATGACTTGTGTATATCTATTTAAAGGTTTAGATACTTCTTCTCCCACTTGGATTGAGCTCTTATCCTTTTCCTGCCCTTTTGTCTTCATTCTTTAAGGCTAAGCAAGGAGTACATCTGGTGAGAGGTGGTAATATTTCCCTCTGCAGATCTTCCAACCTGAATCTCAACTCTCTCATCCACGGAGGTATCCTTCAAATACTTTCTGGAGGGTAGGGTCATGCCAGCCTCTCCTTATAATCAGTGTGATGTGGGATTCTAGCTAATCTTGTGAGAGAAGGAATATTTTATCAGAAGTTATAATTTTACTAGATTGAAAATATACTTGCAACAGGTACTTCCCTCTGCTAACTCTTCCTGCCCTTCCTTCCAATAGTCTTCCAGCACTTCTGTTTTCTGCCACACTTTGAAGGAATAATTTAGAACAGGTACATAGAGGGAGTTACATGCATCATACAAGTATACTATTGCTTTACTGGTAGACAGGTGGCATATGATGATTTACACAAGACATGTTAGGATCACTCTTTCCTGATAGGGGGAGCTAAAGGCTTGTGGTATGTGCAAGGAAATAGTTCACATATAGGGAGCAGCAATAAACACAAAAATAAAGGTACTAAAAAAATACCCAAGTGCAATTAATTCATTTGATGTATACATAAATATACATAATATATAATATACAAATATATACATAAATTACTTCTTTTATATCATAGACATGGTTTAGTATTAAAACAGTTAGTTCAAATTCACAGATCAAAGCAACAAACAGAAAAGTAAAAAAATTGAATTGAATATAATTAAAAACAACTTCATGTTTCTGAGTAGACTACCTATGTCTAGAATAAACTTTAAATATAATTACGATTATACATAATGTTTAAATAAAGAATCATATACATGAACACTCAATCTCAAATTTTTATTAAAATAAATTAACAAACATTAAGAAAAGTATCTTATGGCAGTAAATGAAACTGTAAAGCAATCATTCATACCATAACCGAGTTTGTAGTTGGTCAGAAGTAAATGTGATCTTAAAAAACAAAATAATGTATGTAATGGAATAAACCAGTGCTTATTAGATTTACTTATGTCCTAATTTCTCTTCTTTGTGGTATTTTAAACATGTTCAATATACAAATATTTTATACCTAGAATTTAAAAAGAAAATGCAAGCAAAGCCTTAAAGAAACAGCAACATTAAATAAAAACATTTAGATTACAATAATGAGCTTACACACCTCTTCATCAGAGTCTTCAGCCTTGGACAGTTGTGGTATGGGCTTCTTAGGAACAACAAGAAAGTGAATAGGAGCCTGTGGATTGATGTCATGGAATGCCACACACTATTTAGGTAAAAATAAAACAGGATTTCAGCTTTAAATCTGACATTTTGTTTGCTTGTTTTTATGAGTGAGGAGTGACACCAATAGCATAGATGGTCTTTACCATTTTGTTCTTTAGTCTAGCCTTATTCTTTAAGCAAAGAAAAAAAAACTGTATGAGGGTAACATCTAATAACTGTCATAATCAGCAATAAGAACATTCATTATTGTACACTGGTAAATTCACCAGCATATAAATAGAATACAAGGTCCATCAGTACAACTCCTATCACAAAAGTACAACTGAGCACTAATAGAGCAAACATCTCCAATATACTTTGCAATGGAAATTATCTGAATTTTCTTTTGTTATTTTAAACCACAGGTCTATTGCTTAGATCACAAAACATGGTTCACTCTAGGTTAACATTCTATTTGTCAGGCATGCAAATGAATAGGTATCCATTGATATTAAATGTTACATGAATGATGAAAACCACCATGCATTTATACTATAATTTGCTAATTGCATGTACAACTTTCCAATCAATGTCATTCTGTAATATCTCAGTACAACCAAAAATATCCAGAAGTTTAATGTGATTAAAAAAACTATTAATTCATAATTATGCTCCTATCAGTATCATTAACTAGCACATAGATTATCAAGAATGATGGGGCAAGTATTACTACCCTAACTCTATATAACATACTCTAACATGTTTCATAGCTAACTGAAATAAAACCTGATCAATACAGATAGAAAAGTGCAATCAAATGTCTGTAAATTCTTTTGTAAGCCAATCAAAATTATGAACATTTCTGACATGAATTCATTGCATAGTTGCAGAACAAGTATTAGTAAAAACCAGATAGATTAACTTCTAATACATAAAAAAGCCAGAGCATTTTGGAAACACTACATTTCAAAAATTACTTTTGTCACATTAATTAGCAACAAAAGAATAACAATATTGTTGTTAAAATATGTACTGAAAGTACAAAATGTATGGACAATAAAGCCAGAAAAATATTTGTTGATGTCTTAGATTTTCGTTGATTAAATGTTTGATTTTTATTACAAACACTGGTGACAGAAAATCTAATTCAAAACAAGTTTAAACAATTTAAAATTGAATTAAAATTTTTACTTTCATAATAACTTGTATACATTAGGCTCTTGTATACATCTTTACTTTAGGCTTACTTTACCAACACTCACTATACTTGTAAGGTTTCACGTTACTCCTCCTCACAGCTACCTTTCACCCATCATTAAAACTGAAACAAGCAGACAGTAATCAAACTATTCTATCTGCATTTTTGTTTTTATGACTCTTCACATTTAAAGAAATCAAGAGTGACATGATGAAAGTAATAAAAAGCAAAGAGACTCAAGAATTGTCACCTAAGCCATAGCACTAGTAACAAAAGTCTAGTCTGACTGAGTTTCATTAACAATTTTTTTTAGTTTTTATCATTCACCTACCATGCAATTCTATCCATTAATCTAGTTTTTCCCCAGTCCACATGGATGTAATTTTTTTTGTAAGGTGCTTTAACAAAAACATTCTGAAAATACAACTCCATTAAATCCCTACCTCTTCCAATAACCAGATAACAAGTAGCATTCTCAAAAAGGGAGGAAACATAGTAGTAAAGTAAGATTTCAGTGAGGCTATGTTAATTTTTTGTTTTTTAATCAGACTAAAATTGTTCTCAGTAAAGAAATACAAATGAGGACTTCTATCACAGACAGTTTAATATGAAAAATATAGTTTAAAATCACACATCCACAGAACATATATATGGTGCACACACCCACTGTTTACTCGCATGTAAAAAAGACAGCTTGCAGGTATTATCTTATAAAATTTCCATTTATTTCTCCCAGTATGTAAAATGTTAATTAATTCCACTATTTAAAGAGACTACCACCAATCCTCCAGGGAAGAAAGGTCCATATAATTAATATTATTTAAACTTTCATTCTAAAAACAAGCAACATCAACCCTGTATGTGCAGAAGGGGTTCACAGTGTCCATGCCATGACCTTTCACAAAGTGCCATTCAATAATATATTAAGTATTTGGTTTCAGTGTGTGTTTTTCTTACAGCAAAGCCACAATGAGCTATCTGCTCAGCCCAATGAGGGAAATCAAACCCCTGATTTTAGCATTGCAACTTTGGTTTCAGAATTACAAACTATTCATTTTATTCTACACTAAATTCAAGCTCGTTACTGGAAAAGGAGAGTGAATACCAGATGAATGCATTTCAGAG
The DNA here is from genome assembly GCA_011833715.1 of Carcinoscorpius rotundicauda. Taxonomy (NCBI): domain Eukaryota; kingdom Metazoa; phylum Arthropoda; class Merostomata; order Xiphosura; family Limulidae; genus Carcinoscorpius; species Carcinoscorpius rotundicauda. The sequence continues at coordinate 41,678,346 of CM022396.1, read as the reverse complement.
CCTTTACAGATTATGCAAAAACAATATACAAACTGTGTAATGAGAAAAGTATTTTGGCTTTCACACAAATGTCGACTTGCACATCAACTTGTCAATCTGAATCAGACTAAGGTTGTGGCTTCATAGGCATATAAAAATACTTTAGTAACATCTTACCTTGTGTACAGACTTGTACATTTTACTCAAAGCTTACTATAATTTGTATAGATGCAAAGAGCACATTTAAAATAAGTCAACATTCCTTCTACAATAATGAAGTCAGTCGAATTTGACAAAGCCCAAACATGTTTGATTAATGGTGTTTCACTTTTTTTTTTTAGTAAAGGTTGTTCACAACCTTACATTTGTAGTAACAGACCTGCAGCACATGAAACTCTTATTGCAACCAAATTAAGACGCTCCTTATTCTCCTACTAAGACCACTAAAGTAACCATGTTGTATGTTTGTTAAAACAAAAATGTTTCAATCAAAATACATTACTGGCAAAATATCTCTGTACTGTTTACATTGTTTTTAAGAAGTTCAGTTATGATTACTGAATTTAACTAATTTCCTCAATATTTTGAAAATATGAACTCAAGAATGCACAAATATTTTCTGAAGTTTTATGTCAATTATACAGAGCACTGTCATGAGTGTTCAGTGTTTTTACTTTGATATTTGCACCCTGTGTTGTACATTACTTAAAATTACTTATGTATTTTAATTATTTAAATGAATACTTTAAGTGTTTGAAACTTCAATTTTACCTGAAGATGACCTACAAAGGTTAAAATGTTGTTCTGCTCTTTATTTTGATTAGTTTTAAAGCCCATACCAATCATTATTAGAAGACTTTTTTTTTTTTACTTCAAGTGGGTTTCAGTCATCAAGAAAAATTGGGAGTTGTTTAATTAAATGATGCTAAGAATGTAGCTTTATTGATATATACTGAATTTATTCCTGGTAGGTAGACCTAAGTACTAGCTAGTATGGAAACTTTAGGATGGTGTATTTCACTTAAAAATTTTAGTTAATTCTTTCACTATAAGTCAAGGTCAGAGACAAAGACATTGCATTTGTTGACTTGTGTTCAAAATTTTACAGTACTACTATTTTATGAAAATATGTCAATAAGTTTAGAATTAAATTGTAGATTATACTTCAAATATTAATATTATATAGAATTTAATTTCTTGATTTAAAAGTAAATATTAAAAGAACACACCTAAATATATAGATTTTAGTGAATCATGTATGTTAAATGCAGCACTCTAAAATTATTTTATCTGTATCTCAAACCTCTCGTTTACACTTCATGCACTTTGCCCAAACATCAAGCAAGGCATTATAATTTAAAGGTTAATGAAAATCTGTAATTTCTAAATGTGAATTTCAAACTCGTGATAGTGCTATTGTAATTTGCAGAAAATGTAACTTTGAAGTCAATTCTATTTCACGGTTCAAAATGATGGCTGTATCTAGATCTGCTTTTGCATTTTGTTTCCCATTTATGTGATCACAAAAGAACTGATTAAAGCAGTTGTGATTCTTAGGCCTACTCAAAAAATTCTACTCCATACAAATATCGCGATCTATAAATTATACAGTTAATACTATTGCTAACATCTTAAGTCTTAGGAAAGTATCACAATTTTTACCATATTAAAAATGTGTTCAAGTTTTCTGTAAAATGCATTGATAACAGTGAAAAGGATTCTGAAGCACGTTCTTAATCGAAGTGAATAAACTTCTTTAATTAACCTGTTTAAATTTAGATGTGTAAATCCTCTAGTGTAATGAAATTTCATTCGGTCATCTTAAATTTAGGCTTACAAATTGTAGTACAAATTAAAAAACAAGTATGAAATACGTTGCATTGGCTGATAATTTTGCATTCAAAACCTTTTTGTTTCACAAGCCAATTATAACAAATATTTTCACCTTATCGTCTTGATGAACAAATTCAGCTGGTATCTCTCCACGGATAATTTTTCCAAAAATTGTATCACCACCTTCTTCCGCCATACCTTAGGTGATTACGCAAACTAACGTGGCAGGGGTTCAATTTAGAGAGAGGAAATCGTAAGAATTCTCTCTCCAACTGGGGTATTCAGGAACGTTGTGGTTCCTCTTCGTCCCCTTTCGTGGAAGGTTATTGGATTTAGCTCTTTTTATATATATATAATTTTTAAACTCTTTTTTTTTTGGTGAACGAGTGAAGTTGGTCATACTTAATATTATCCACGAACTAGGCAAAGGCAGCACTGGAGAACACGGCCAGATCCCGTCCCGAAAGGCAGATGTCAAAGTAAATGTGAACACAAACGACCCGATTCAGGGCATGAAAACAAAGTTGCCTGGGCTGGGATCCAAAGATCCAATGCCTAAGGTTTTTATGTGGAGGGGGTAGAAACGGGAGCGCCCCGAGAAAACCCCCCTTTCACAGAACAGGCGCCAAAAGTTTTACCTGTCCTGTACCCGGGTTTTAAAAAGAAAAAAACATAGCATTAATGTGAGTTTTGTCCTTTAAGTACTTTGTTGTGTGATTTCTGATTCTTGAAATATGTTGTATGGTGAAATAAATTTGGTTGGTGCACTAGTTAATTTATAGAGTTATGCCGTTAGTTTGTTTCTGTGTTCTGTTTTTAAATAGTATTTGTGTGATATTTCCGTTAGTCTATTTCTTAGTGTTGGTAAGTTGCTGATTTGATGTATATAATTTACTGGAGTGAATGATGGTAGACTGAATGCAGATCTTAGTATTTTGTTTTGTTGAACTTGGATTTTTTGGAGTGTGTTATTTGACATCCATACTCTATTAGTGGACGAATGTAAGCCTTGTGTATTTGTATAATGGTATTTTGTGAGTATTTCGAGTTTTTGCTGGTTAGAGTCATTAAGTGGGAAATACGTTTTCTAATTGATGAGTGTATGTTGTTAACATGTTTTTTCCATGTTAATTTTGTGTCGAAAGTGATGCCAAGGAATGTGATGTTTTTGCTTATGTTAATGGGCGTATTTCCGAGTGATAATTTTATTTTTCCTAGGTTTTTTTCTTTGTTTTTTAATTTCCTGTAAAAGGTGATTGCTTGTGTTTTGGTCGTATTTAAAACTACTCTCCACTTGTTACTCCAGGTCGAGACGTTGTTCAATGATTTTTGCACGCGAGACATAGCCATCACTGGGTTTCTGGAGGTGCTCCAGATAGCGATGTCGTCCGCGTATTGTGAATTATTCATGTATGTTAAATTGGGGAAAGGTATGTCACTGACGAAAATAATGTATAGTAGTGGAGAAATGACTGACCCTTGGAGCACTCCTGCAGTTATATTGAATGATTTAGATATAGTTTTATTGACTTTTACTTATGCTGTTCTATCTGTTAGGAAGTTTGATATCCATTTAACTATATTAGGGTTTATTTTTAGATGAGTTAGTTTGTATTTGATGTCATTGTGCCATACGCTGTCAAATGCTTTTTTGACGTCTAGGAATACACCAATGGTTACTTGGTTGTTGTTAAAAGCTTTGTAGACTGATTCGGTGAGTCGTGTGAGGTGATCTGTTGTTTGCCTGTTTTTTCCTGGAGGTATTTTGGGTTTCTGGAAAGATATTATTTATTTCACAAAAGTGGAGAAGACGGTTGGAGATAACACTCTCCATCAGTTTGCCAAGGCAGCTTAACAGACTGATGGGACGAAAATTATCTGGATTTGTCCTGTTGGTTTGTTTCTTTGGAATTGTTGTTATGATGGCTTTTTTCTAAGTGTCGGAGTAATATCTTGTTGTTACTGAAATGTTCATAATGTTTGTGAGGTGTTGTAATAGGAGAGTAGAGCTTATTTTCAGAATAATGTTTGGTATTTGGTCATGTCCGGGAGAAGTGTTTTTCAGGTTTTTAATATTAATTTTAGTTCTGTGATGGTAATTTTCCTGTTGATTGATCTTGAGTATGTTTCCTGTGTCTCGCCAGGAAATTGTGGTGTGAATGAAGCTTGGTTTGTATTTATGAAGTTGTTGACATGATGTTGATGTTGTGTGTCAAAGTCGACTGAATTTAAGTCGCTGAAGGAGGATTCGTAGTAGTCAGCTAATAGGTCGGCTTTCTCTAAGTCCATCCTTGCGATTTTATTGTTATGTGTGATATATTGTAGCACATGATTTGTGTTGTCTGAAGAAATACTCTTGAATGTTTTCAAAATTCTTTTGGATTGTTTTTTATTTTTTCTAAGTCTTTACAGAAGTTTTGCCAATTAGTTTCTTTTTCTATTTTAATTTTTTGTTTAATTTTTGCATTTGTTCTGTTGATCTGTGTTTTGATATATGGATCATGTGTAATATAGTGTGTTCGTCTTAATTGTCTGCATTTGATTATCAGTGCATGAATTTCTGGTGTTAAAGACCATTGATTATGTGATTGCTTTCTCCTTGTTTTAGGGATTGTGTTTCTTATGGCTTTATGTATGGCTTCTGCAACTTGATTTACATATTTGTCTAGTTCTGTTTTGTTGTTAGCATGTTCAATTGGGTGGGATAGATATGAGTCTAGTGAAGCGTTGAAAGTGATCCAATCTGTTTTGGTGTAAGTGTATGCTGAGGGAGTCACATACGCCACGGCAGGGTGGCGCGAGTGAATCGTACAGGAAATGGGGAATTGGTCAATCGTGATTTCATCATGTACTCTGAAGTTGGAGATTCTATTTACTGTGTTCTTGGGTGCTATGATGAAATCAAGTACGTCATATGAGCCGTTGGCGGCTGAAAAGTGTGTAGGTGTGTACTCGTTTATTAGGTACATTGTGTTTCTATTTTTCCTTTGTACTGTGAGTGGAGAATTAAAATCCCCGATGATGATTGGTTTGGGTTTACGATTAACACATTTCTGTAGGAAGTTAATGTCAATATCTTTAGTGAATGAACAATATATGGCTAGAATTGGGACTGTTAGCCGGTTGTTAAAGTGTATATTACAAAAAATGGTTTCATTTATGTTTGATCTAAAAGAATCTTATATTGAGATTAGATGTGAGATTTCTGTATTAAAGTAAGCTATTATGCCTCTATTGTTTGCTGAGCAAGGTATGCTTTGTGAGATAAATCCGGGGATTGTGGTATTTTGTTTCTCTGTGCAAAGCGTTTCTGAGACGATGATGATGTTGGCATTTATATGTTTGTTTATGTTGTAGATTTCTATTATTTTATCTTTGAGGTTTCCTTGGCATTTGATGTGTAAAATTTTAATGTGTTGTATCATTGTGCTGTTCTACTTCATTTGCATGAATTCTGAGTGAAAAGTTGAGATGGGGAAAGTGAAAGTAGTGTCTTGCAAGGCTGCAATGCAAAGAGCCTTGAGTGACTCGTGTCTTGATTCGAAGGTAGGGAATTCACTTAATTCGATTACCATTGGCAATAAATTTGTAGTGAATTCCGTGGGGTTAAATTATGTGTTGTTTTCGTGCGTGTGACGTCTGCGTATGTACGTGTTGGTTGTGGCTGAGTGTTTATGTTTGTGATCTGTGTGTCTGTTGGAGTTTTGAGTAGTGGTTGTTTAGTGATGTGAGTGTTGAGAGGTTGTTTGTTACTGTTCGTGGTTTTGAAAATAATTCTGTTTCGTATCTGTGTGTATTTGGGGCAGCCTTTGTAACTGGCTACGTGAGGGCCTTGATAGTTTGCGCATTTCATTTGGTTACGCTCGTTGGGACACTGAGCAACCTCGTGAAGTTCGCCGCATCTTACGCATCTGTCTTTGGCCATGCAGTTGGTTTTTGTGTATCCGAACCTTTGACATTTATAACATTGTAAAATTGGCATCTGGTGTGTTTTCTCAGGTTCGGTCATGTGTTTCTTGAAAAATAAAAAGCAACCATTTTTTAGTAGTTTGTCCTGGTCGTCTTTATTGTTCACGATTACTTTGATTAGTGGCGTTTTTTGTTTTGTTCTGAAAGAGATAATTCGATCTGATTTTAAAATGTCATAACCTTGTGTTTTCAATTCCTCAGTGATATCGTTATCTTCGATGTCGAAATCGACACCTCTGATAACGACAGTTAACTTTGGAGTGTTGTGTTTTGCTGTGCTGGTGGTGGCTTGGACCCCGAAGGCATCCTTGGGCCAGTGGGCCAAAATGTGTGCAAACATAATTCTTCCGTTGGGAAGACGTTTAATGTCTTTGAACTGGATGCCCAGGTAATAAGCCCTCAGTTGTTTTACGATCTGAGGGATGCGTGTTGTGTTGTTTATTCCTTCAATAATTTTTTTAAAATCATATTAACTCTATACATACCAACAGTAACTTTACATATGAACAGGTAGAGAGCAACCAAATATCATTTCATAACCTCAAAATTTCAAGAATCGATACACAATTTAAAAGAGGAATCCACCGAAAAATCACTCACACTGGACTATACATTTGTTGGGACTCAGCACATGAAACAAAACATTTGGCAAAATCTACAAATAACATATGTTAATACCAAATTTATTCAAAAACCAGGCACAAAACTAAGGTCTATACTATGTAAAAACTACACCAACATTATTTATAAAGTACAAGGTGATAACTGCCACGACTTCTATACTGGAGCAACAAGTAAAAAAATGGAAACTAGATTCAAAAAACACAAAAAAGTAACTCACCTTCACACGTTTTCGAACACTGCAAATCAAATAAACACAACATAACCAAAGAAAACACCCAAATACTAAATAAAGAAACAAACATAAATAAACGCAAAATTGAAGAAGCCTTATTTATACAACTCAAGTCCAAAATAACCCATTACAAAGGAACACCTTTTTACCTATATTAATAAATATATTCAATATCTAAGCACGTCCTCTACATTTCTACACTTAATTACACAACTCCCTTCAAACAGCCCCCCAGTGGCTCAGCGGTATGTCTGCGGACTTACACGCTAAAATCCGGGTTTCGATACCCGTGGTAGGCAGAGCACAGATAGCCCATTGTGTAGCTTTGTGCTTAATTCAAAACAACAAAAACCCTTCAAACATGTGGTCAGCTATCGGTCAGTTAACTCATTTTTTTACTTTGTGAACCTGACGATGACCGAAGAAGGTCGAAACATTGTTCGTTCCTTTACATTGAATATTATCAATCCATACCAGCCGTTTTTAAATATATAAATAAAACTGTTACATCGCGCATCGGGAACTTTTATTTGTTATGCATTGAACTTCAACATACATTTTATACTCAAAGCGTTTCTCCTAATTCCAACTTATTTGTACGTGTAGGATAAGATTTAAGTAAAAAAAAAACATTGCTCAAACTTTGACTGTTTTAGTAAAGTTTATATTCTCAAATTACTTATTGTGCACCCCCCAGTGGCTCAGCGGTATGTCTGCGGACTTACACGCTAAAAACCGGGTTTCGATACCCATGGTGGGCAGAGCACAGATAGCCCATTGTGTAGCTTTGTGCTTAATCCAAAACAACAACAACAACAAACTTATTGTGCATTTGTGGGCATCAGCTCGCTTACCAGTAAATATTGTTTTAAGTGAAATGAATTTATTTTCAACAGTTAGGGAATTGTTCTTTTTTATTATTATCATTTTAAAAATTTCAGCTCTGACTGAAGGATAAAAACCATTTTGAAGGAAAAAGAGAAAGTACAATTTTTTTCTTTGAAGTCAGGGATACCTGTCACTAAAAGAAGCGTATAATATACTAACTGAAAAGCACGAAATATACATAATAATACTTATGATATAAAACACATATGTGTGTGTGTATCTATAAGAAGGTCGAAACGTTGTTCGCTCCTCTATGTAGAATTTTTCACATCATACCAGCCATATTTCTAAATGTATAAACAATACGTCAAGTCTTAAAACTTAGTAGGCCTGGCATGGCCGAGCGCGTTAAGGCGTGCACTCGTAATCCGAGGGTCGCGGGTTCGCGCCCGTGTCGCGCTAAACATGCTCGCCCTCCCAGCCGTGGGGGTGTATAATGTGACGGTCAATCCCACTATTCGTTAGTAAAAGAGTAGCCCAATAGTTGGCGGTGGGTGGTGATGACTAGCTGCCTTCCCTCTAGTCTTACACTGCAAAATTAGGGACGGCTAGCACAGATAGCCCTCGAGTAGCTTTGTGCGAAATTCCAAAAACAAAACAAACAAACTTAAAACTTAAAAAAAATTACAAGAACATTAAACGTTATGATTCAACAATTAGTGTTAATTTATACAGGGTGCCCGTAAGTCCCTTATAATACGCCTGTATTATAAATTTGTTTCTTTTTTTTTTCGGAGAAATATGGTCGATGTAAGCCCATGTTGAGGAAAATGGCTCACAGAACATTGCGTCCCATAATATTATGTAGCGAGAATGAGGGACAGCACACAGATACACTGGATACACAAGATATATGAATGAGTAGACACTTACGCGTCCCCCTGTACATATCACGTTTTAAAAAGTAGACAAGTCAGTGATTAATAATTTATGAATAAAGGTAAAATTTGTAATACAATATTCAATAACATGAGAGAAATAAGCTATTTTAAAATGGTTTTGAGACTTGTTTCAAAAACTATTACATTTCTGATATTTTTTGATTTTCATTTACATTAAAGAAAAAAATTATATTGCAATTATCAATTGATATCTTTTTTGTATATTTACAAATGTTTATTTTGTGTTGTTTTTAAAATTGTTCTCACTTTTTTTTCTGATGGAAGAGATATGTTTTAACACTTATATCGATAAACAAAAGAACAATGTTTCAACCTTCCCTGGTCATCTTTAGGTAAAAGTTTTAATGCCCATGAATGAAAGTGTACAATGATTATAAAGCATTCAACAATCAACTGGTTATTATTTCAACAAATACCTTGCTTACATTCAACAATTTATGGACCAACAATATGGCTATCACTTGATGTCAAGTGTCTTTGCAGTGACATAAAACAAAGTGCACTCCAGTTTAGCATACAGGTAATTGGTCCATTCTTGTTATTTTGTTGTGCTGTTTGCTTGTTCTCACGTAATCTGCTTTTTATTCTCTATAATTTACTTTTAGTAAATATTTTCTATGTCAAATAATTTGGTCAATATATCATCATTACGATATACATTCACCATAAATCTCTTGATCTTTCACCCTCAGTTTCAGGTTTTTGATTTACTGGACCTTCACTACTGATGTGCATTTTTTCAGCATTAATATTTTAATTCATCAAGTACTGATACCGTTTTTTATTCTATTCCCTCACTCTTAACTGGTGTAATACATCAGTTTCTGAATATAAGAATGTTATAATTAATGCTGTAAATGAAAGAAAAACCATAAATGTTTGATCAAAAATGAGAGAATATTTTATACTACCATTTTTAACTTGTTTGCAATAACAAAATATTCACTAAAGTTATTTGTCCACCACTATTCTTGTACAATATAGCGTTAATAATAATTTAAATATCATCCAAAGATTAACGTTTAAAAAAAAACATAATAATAAGCCTCATATGCATCTCTCCTGACATTTGTTTTTAATAAGTTAAATTTAAATAATCAATCGCAATACTAGTAATGAACAATAACATTAATACAAGTGCTATAAAATATAGAAAAAAATATGAATCTTTTGCACTAGAATACATCTTTTACACAGCCAGTTGTATTACCAAAAATGCATGCTTTATGCTATTTTGAGTCAAAATTATGATTTTTAAAGACGAAAATGTATGTAATTAAATAACACCTGGATGAAGTGATTTAATAAAATTTAAATAATAAATTATTTAATTACTTACCTATGAAGTTTAATAAAGCTATAAAACAGAAACATCTAAACCACCCAAAGCATTTGTAAACAACTTGAACACCCAAGGTGGCAAGACACCCAATATAGACTGAAAGGAGAAGTAAAACAAATTATAATTATTTTGATAGCTTTACTAATTGCTTTTTGCTTAATATGTCATTTGAGATATAGATCTTTGTAGTTTGTAGAAATAGTTGTTAACTTTACAAATATGATGGATTGACTACACTTTGTGATACTTAATCGGATGAAAATATTAGGGACATATCTAGTACTATAGGGTGCGAGAAGGGGGTCATTTTAAAAGAAAAATTTGGACATTTTCTCCTACATAGAGAGTTTAAAACTTTTTTGTTAAAAATAACTTAGTTTACCCAACAGAAATAAGCTGCTAAGTTGTAAATGTTTTGGTTAAGTGGATTTCTTAGACTTTTTAATATTGAAATGGTTGCTCACTGTTTTGTTTTCACCCAACCTCTTACACTCTGAATAAATAACAAATAATGTGAACATGTAATTAAAGATAAATTTGTGTAGTCAGTCTTTCCTTATGTTTTTTACATGTCAACATTGCAAATTACAATTTCTGATAATAACCCATTTTAGTAAATTAAATATTAATTACTTGACTTTAAATTACTTGACCTGCAACACAATAGGGTGTAAAATAAATAATATTTATTCTTTTCATGTTATGTTAAAAATACAAAATATCATCGAATAGTCATGAGAACATGGTTATTTTATAAGAGTTGAAATAACTTACCAAAAGGATAAAGACAAGACCTACAAAAATTCCAGCACTTTTATCTCCAAACATATGATCACAAACAGCAGGAATTAGCACAAAAAGTCCAGTTATTGTAAAGAATGTAGACATTACCTAAATAAAGTACAATATTTTTCCACCATAAGATGTTATAGTAAATGTCAACATTAAGAGCAGTAATGTTTGCTGTTGCTATTGCCATAATACCTGAAAAATGCAAATGTTTCAGAAATATTATAGAAATCATGTTGAAAATCCAAAATAATACTAGTCAATCTCAAAAACTTAAAACACTAAAATTAATTTTAAAAGTCCTAGCTATATGTATGATATTGTATATATTTATCCAGTCTTACTCATTAGTTAACATTCACTTTTCCTCATCAAGGTACTTAGATAGACTTCTTAGTAACACACACTATATGTTTTATTTCTTCACCATTATTTCCCCAAAGGTTGCCTGGAGTGCCGCCTGTTTTAACCACTTTCATCATTATACAACAGTGTGTTGTTGGTCTGTCAACCAGTAGACACTAAAATAACATCTTAAAAGGGATACTTAATGTTACAATTTGTACTATTATGACTTCAAAAAAACGTGGGCAAGACATAAATCACAAAAACAATTATGCACTCTGTAGACTACATCTCAGCATAATATATGAACTTCAAAACTAAGAAATAAAAATGTTTGTTAATCTTAATTTTGGCTTTATTTATTGAAATAGAACACATATGGAAACCATGCAGAAACATATCTAGTTTAATTCAGTTTGAAAATGTACTATATAAAGTTGCAATTTCACTTTTAGATATTAAATTATTAATATATGTAGAACTAATGCATGTTTCTTTGTATACAAGTTAAAAGTATCATGTTATAGTAATAAATCTTGTTTGTGTAGCTACAACTCAATTGTCAAAGTAGTGACTCTTGTGTTTATAGCTACCACAAGTCTACTGTTAGAATAATAACTTGTATTTCTGTCACTGCACGTTCATTGTCAGAATGGTAACCCTTGTTATGCAGCTACCAAAAATTGATGGTAAAAGTAATAAATCTTCTTTAAATACTATTATAAATCCAGTGTCAAAGGAGTAACTTTTCTTTGTTAACTAACACAAGTCCAGTGCCAGAACAGTAACTCTTATCTGTGCAAATATCACAAGTCTATTATCAGAGTAATAAAATGTTGCTTATAGAGAATCACAAGTTCATTGTCAAAGTAATAACCTGTGTTTTTGCACACAGTGAATGTTTAAAACAAACAAATGATAGTTTCACTAAGTTATAAGCAGCATGTGTAATGAGTATTACTTCATATATAATAAATAAATTAATATTTGTAGTGGTTATGTAACTGAAGTTAAAATTTGTACAAGTAAGGTAAGAGAATTTATAAAAGGACATCAGAGGTCACTTGGGATGGTCAGATCCAGACATCAAATGTGTACCCTATGGCATTCCATAGAAGGCTCTAAATGTACATTTTAAGTGTAGTACTAATTAGTTCAGTGATTCACAGAATTTCTGTCTACTGACGGTTTATTTATCAAATGATATAAAGAAAATTAAAACTTACAATAAAAAGAAATAACTAAGCATTTAACACACATTTGCAATACAAAGAAGGTTGTAACTAATGGTTTTTATACATATTACATCTAAGTGTGAGTCAGGTATGGTTAGTTTGTCAAGCCAAAACTCAAGAGTCTAAGGTTTGAGATGTGTTATTGAACATGCTCTTTCTTTTCTTTTTTCTTATCAGCAATAGTCACTTTGTTTAATTCAAAGATTTAGGAGGAACAACTTTGGCAATGGATGATTCTATCTCACCTCCCTCTGGGTAGCAGTTCAAACTAAAGAACAGCTATACCTGAATTGTAGGAGTCTTTGAACTGGCCTTTTAGTACATATATGCATAATGTGCTATCTAGGTGGAAAATTTCACTTTCGTAACTACATTTGATCTTAGAAATATAGTTTAACTCTTAATAAAATAAGTAAAAATTAAATAATTATAATTTTTGTGTAAAATATAGCATTCAAGATAGACTGGAATTTCTGTGTAGATGTTTTTAATTCACATAAATCTAAAATCATCTTTTTTAACCTCAAGCATTACCAGTAAATTTTTATTGTTCCAAGTTGATGTTTAAATAAATTAACTGTGCCTTATCAAAAAAGTGGTTTGGTACTTTTATATTTCTGTAAATGTAAATGGATGAATTTTATTAAGGTATGAAACTAAGCAGTAACTGTCAAACTGATTACACTATCTAACACAAATTTTGTTTCTGGATAGTATGTTATTTCTTAATTGTATATGTTGTAAAAGTAGAGAAAATGGCCATTATTCCCTTTAAACTTTAATTTTGTGACCTGGATAATGAAATTTAGAAATTAGCCTATTTTGTATGTAAAAACAGGCAAATTTGCACATTTTCATTTACATGAGATCTCAATAAAACAACATATGAACCAAGATTTACGTGTATTTATAATAAAATTATACAAAAATGTTTAGAAGTGAGTAATTTTTCAAGATTTGTGACTGTAATGTAAATCACTTTCACATATTAGTCCTCAAATATGTCTTCCATCATGTTTTCACTATACGCTGCTTGATAGTAGCATTCAAAGTCCAGTATATTTTGGTAGAAATGCTTTCCTTGCTCCTCTGAGTATGCTCCCATGTTTTCCTTGAATTTATCAAGGTGAGCATCAAGAATATGGACTTTCAGGGACATTTTGCTGTAGCCCATTTTGCCCTAGTTCTTCACAAGAACTTCAACCAGTTGCACATAATTTTCAGCCTTGTGATTGCCCAAGAAGCCCCGAACAACTGCAACAAAGCTGCCCCAAGTTTTTTTCCTTCCTACTAAGCTCCTTGGGGAATTCTGTGCACTCTAGGATCTTCTTTATTTGTGGTTCAACAAAGATACCAGCGTTGACCTTTTACTTACCTCAGTCAGCTTAGGGAAGAAGTCTCAAAGGAACTTAAAGGCTGCAGACTCCTTATCAAGAGCTGTGACAAATTGTTTCACAAGACCCAATTTTATGTGCAATAAAAGCTTTGTAAAGCCTACTTGGAGACCCATCAAGAATGTCACCATTTTGAAGTCTCCGATAGTCTCACAGGCATACTCATCATACTTTAAGGCTTCTATCAAGGTCTTGATGCTGTTGTGTTCTTCTTTGAATTGCACCAAAAGATATTTAAATGTTAAAAGGTCAAACATTGGAATAATATAAAAATCTTTCTATTCAAGCAAGCAAAAAATGTCTGTCTTACCTTCTGGTGTTTTTGCAGTGCTCGCAGGTACAATGAGGTGCCCAGGGTTTGTCTTGATCCCCGATAGGCATGCCAAAATACGCTTTGTAGGCTTCACACATTTTACCAGATGCTGTCACAGAGTACTTTTTCACTTTTGTCCACATTCGTAATAGCAGAATGTATCTGGAGAATGTTTGCTGTTTCTTGATGCCATCTCTGATAAAATCAGATAGGTTCACTTAGGCAGCTAAAACTAAACTGAAGCGGTGAGCCCCTGTACATATATTACTATGGAAAGTTCAAGAAAATTCTCAAACGTTCTTAAAATTCTAGTAAGTTCCATGACATTCTGAAAAGTTCTTGTGAGTTTGAGAAAATTCTCTATCAGCTACTCGGCACTGAATATACCTGGAATGTTCTAGAAAATGGGTAAATTTGAAAATTTCATTACCCAGGACACAAAAGCAAAGTTTTAATAGAAAAATAGGTTTTTTCCATTTACTTTAGGCATAAGCAATTGGGAAATAATACTTTCTTCCCAGGAACAACAAAAAGTAAAAATTTTGTTGCATTTTGTCATTATAGCTGACACCAGTTGCTCAGTAGAAGAAAGAAGTGTTAGAAGTCATAGTATAAATGATTCATGTCTGAATGACAATGGATATTCGTTGTGATTCTTTATGTTTCTTTGTAGTATTATAACAGAAATATGCTTAAACATTTTAATTCATAATTGTTTCACATTTTAAATATTTGCTTGTATTTTAAAACAAATAAACTTCTATGGTTGGTTGATTTGGTGTTTTATGGCACAAAGCAACTAGGCTATCTGCGCCAAACATCCGATAAAAAGTTAAAATTAAAGTAAATTTAGTAAAATTCATAAAAGGAAATAAAGGTAAAACAAAACAAAGTTTAAAAACAGCAAAAATAGCATAAAACCAATTTTTAATCTAGTCTACAATGTTAAGAGAAAAACTACAGTAGTTCTAGTTGTAAAAGGAATTTCTGTAGCATAACTGTAATTATCATAGCTCTTCATGAAGACAAACACGTAAGTGTGTGTGTTTGTGTTTTTCATATAGCAAAGCCACAAAGGGCTATCCGCTCAACCCACTGAGGGGAAACACGTAAGTACAAAAACCACCGTCAGTCACCTGAAGTTGTTCTTTCCAGTCCTGGTTCCGTGTTATTTGACGTAATAACTCACCAGGATGGCTAACGGGTACTTCAAACAACAGCATTAGTCACCTAAAGTTGGCCTTTCCAGTCCTGGTTTCGAGTTATTTGACGTTAAGGTCATTTTCTAATTTCAAATCGAACAAGATGGACTACGATTCTTAAAAGGGAATTACAGTTAAAAAGGTCTAATGTATAAATTTAAAAACTTAAATGGCATAAAATAGATTAACGGCCTTTAAAAAACTAAAAACATTTTCAAGGTGGACAGTGTCGCCATCACCAATAACTCTGTCTAACGTTATGGACAAACCTTCGGACAGAACATGTTTAAAATGGTGCAGTAGATTCAGAGTCATAACGACGGCAAAAAAGTAAAATGTGGCTTATTGTGACCTGACCATTACATAAACTACACATTGGTGAATCAGTTCCAGATAAAGGAAAACAATGAGTTAAAAACAATGCATAGTCTAGTTAGAATGACTTCTTTTCCGATCCTTATAGAAGCAAAACGGCTAAAGTCCAATAGAGAGTTTCATTTGGAAAAGCTTGTTTTTGCGTTTCTCACTCCAGGTCAACTGTCAGCTGGCATGGAGCTGAGCCTTGACTACAGGACCATAGTTCATGTATGGAACAGGTTAAGCAGTGATAGTGCCAGAGCAGATAGATTTAGCTGCAGTGTCTGCGAGCTTGTTCCCACAAATACCAACGTGGCACGGTATACAGAAAAACTGAGAGAAGTATATCTTAAAGAGAAATGGGCCAGTTGGTTTTGAATATTGGCAAGAACATGGTGTGAACTAATTTGAAGCTATTCCAGGGCCAGTAGAAAACAAAGTAAGCCAGTATAAATAGTGCAGTTTGAGTATTGCCTAGCTTCTATGTGATTCAGGGCAAGAGAAATGTCGTATAGTTCAGTAGTGAACACAAAAGCTGTAGAAGGGATTCTCCATGCAACCACTGAACCACATCAAACCATGGCAGAGCCCACACATGATTTCGAACCATCTGTATAAATAGGAATGGAAGGATAGTTCAAAACATGTTCAGCAAATAACAGACAGTATTTCCAATTGGGATTGTCTGCTTTTCTCAAGTGGGATGGGCTGACCAGTGGATACAGCAGTGTAATCCAAGGACAGACGCAATATATTCAACTGCACCTGTATACGAAGGCCAAAAGGAGCATGGCAGATTGTCTGTCCTGAAAAAGTATGACCACCAAGGAAAGAAAGCACAACTAAAAGTGGGATACTTTGGTAAGGAATGAAGTTTCGAAGAACTTAGTAAAGACAGTTGCAAACAGCAAAGGTGCAGAGAAGGTTCATGAGATTCTACATATAAGCATTGAACTGGGGAAGTGCAGAGTCAAAGTCCATTGATCCATTGTAAAGTTTCAATCGGATAAGAGCATGATATATCTTTAATATAGAACATTGATCTACTCCCCAACTGGTGGTAGAGAAAACATAGAGGATGTTCAGTGCTCTTGTGCACTGGACTCGTTGCTGCTTTAAGTGTGGTGTAAAGGTCAGCTTACGCTCAAAGATGAGACCCAAGTTCAGGATCAGGGTGAATACCCCATTGGCAGCAAAAGTGCATGCAAACAGTTTTAGAGAAAAAAAGTTAAAGATGTTTGCTGTGGTCCACTTCAGTAAACGATTGAGAGCACTCTGTAGCTGCTACTCAATATACCTCATGTTCGATAACTGACATGAGATGTGAAAATCATCGACATAAAACCCATTTGCAACAGTGGGAGGGAGTTGTTCAGTGTGGCATTTATCTTTATACTGAAAAGAGTGACACTCAAAACACAGCCCCGAGTGACCCCAAGTTGCTGTAGAAAAGAACGGGAAAGTGTCGAACCCACATGAACCTGGAATCTCCTGTCCATTAAAAACTTTTAATAAAAATGGGTAGATGGCCACGTAACCCATATATACGGAGGTCTCGCAAAATGCCATAGCACCATGTTGTATCATAAGCCTTCTCAATGTGAAAGAATATTGTTACAAGATGTTGTCATTTGAGAAAGGCTTCTCTCATTGACGTTTCAAGTCAAATCAGGTGGTGCAGGGTGGAGCGTTGTTGTCGGAACCCACATTGAGAGGGCAAGAGGAGATTGTTTTATTTGAGGAGCCAAACAAGATAAGCATTAACCATTCTATCTAAGATCTTACAGAGACAGCTTGTCCAAACAGTTGGAAATTAGTTTGAAAGAATCTTGGGATCCTTCTCAGGCTTAGAGAAAAGTCGGACAATAGCCTGGCACCAGGCATAAGGAAAAACATTCTCCTGCCAGATCTCGTTAAAAGCAATCAGAGGAAGCAAAAGAAGCAGAAGATAGGTAATGCGGCATTTCATAGTGTACATCATCAGGTCCAACCAATGTACTGTCACGCTGATGAAAGGCCAGTTTGAGTTCCCCCAGTGTAAAGGGACAATTATTGTCACAGAGACAATCAGCTCGAAAGGAAAGAGGTGATTGCTCTGCTCGAGTCATGATGGCTAAGAAGGGATGAAAAAGCAGAAATGCTAGATAACTGGAAAAATATTTCACCTGGAGTATTAGCTACATCCTGGCCATCAGAGAGCAAGATCGAGAGGGGAACAAAATTATATTACCCACTGGCCTTTCAAATATTGTCCAATATGACTTTGGAACTGGTCGTAGAAGATATGCTGGTTGTGAACTTAATCCAAGATTCATTCTGGTTCTGACATCTTACCCACCGAGCATGTGTACGGGCCTGCTGGAAAGCGATGCTGTGCGAGAGTGTGAGATACCTACAAAAAGTACCCCAGGCCTGTTTTTGAGCCTCCGTGTCATGTGGCAGGTAGGATTCCATGGCAGAAGAAGATATAATGGAAAACGTTCGAGGATTTAGGAATACATTGAACAGCTGCTTGTATAATACAGTCAGTTACTGCTGCCACACAGTCGTCTATTGATGGCTTACAAATGATGGCAGGATCAAATTCTGCGAGAACAGTGAAAGAGGGCCAGTTTGCGTGATCCAGCTTCCACCAGGGCACGTGGGTTGGGTGGCATTGACCACAGCCAGTCTCACTCAAAATTATAGGAAAATTATCATTGTCAACTCTCCAAGAACAAATGGAAGAATAGTGAAGGGGAGCAAATTGAGAGATCAATAGCAGTAAAAGACTGACTAAGTGCATGAAAATAAGTGGAAAAACCAGTGCTGAAAAGAGAAAGGTTGTGATCAGAGAGCATACGCTCTACAGAGCAACCCATCATATCAATATCAGCACTTCCCAAGAGGGAATGATGTCCATTGAAGTCCCCATGTTTAAAAATGGAGATGGCAACTGTTGAATGCCCGATTGAATATAGGTCTCTCCAGGCAACAGGGTGAGAGAACAAACAGTGATGGTACGACCCAAAGAAACACGGATGGCTACGGCCTCCAAGGGTGTGTTAAGTGGCAAAGACAGGGTGGGTACATGTTGATCAACCAATAGTGCCACCCTTCCATGCACTCGTTCATCACACAGCCTGTCATTTTTGTACAAAGAAAACCACCGAAAGGTGACTGTATCGGTAGGTTTCAGAAATGTTTCCTGTAAGGAAAGACATACAGGATGATAGGAAGCAATCAGTGTTTTGATGTCATTCAGATTAGAACGTAAACCTCGACAGTTCCATTGTATTAAGATGGTCATTTTTATTTACATGTATACGAACTGGATGGAGATTCATTCTATTTATGACCAAGTCCTTTTTTCCTTACTGTCCTTATTCGAGGGAGGTCTATTGACCTCCATGGATCCTGCCCTGGGTTGATTGGGCAAGTCCTTTTTGTTGGAAGGGGATTCCAGTGACTGAGGAAGTGAATGAATGATCGTTTTGCATCTTGGGGTGGGAGAAGAAGATATATCTGAGGAAATGCCCGTACCCGTGAACAAAGGAAGTGGGTCTTGGGATTTGTTGGAATGTATGTAACTGACAGAAATGGGTGTTGAAGCTGATTCATCAACTTTTTTAACCATGGAGGTCAAAAGGCGTTTCATTCGTTTTGAGAACGGTTCTTTTGCAAGCACAGAAAGATCTGTCTGCACTCCCACAGTCGTTGTGGAACGAAGTGCACCAGTATGCGTCTGAGATGAAGTGGTGAACAGCAACTTTCGAGTCACAGGTTAAGCAATGTTATGAATCGTTTTCAAACGCTGCACCTTTTATTCTTCCAACCATTTAGAGCAACAAGGAAAGTAGTACGGGTGAGAGCCATTGCAGTTGACGCAATGAAGATCCATTTCACACTTACAGGCACAGTGGTTCTTGCAACCGCCATGAGCATACCTTAAGAAACCACGATATGACGTCTTTGAGTGACCAGTTACGTCACTCGGAAACATACCCTGCAATTAAGATAACCTGCCTTTATGGTAGCAGGTGGGCGTGGTGATTTAAATGTCAGAATGAGGATATAAGTCAGTATTGTAATTCCATCTTTGCGAGCAGAGATACGCCTTACTGAAGAAATTCCTTGAGTGGAGAAATCAGCGAGAATCTCTAACTCCAAGATGTTTTTCAAATCCCTTTCAACAATAACTCCTCGTGATGAATTCATAGTAGCATTTAGTGTAACCTCAATAGGTATATCCCCAATTTCCTTTGAATACAAGAGGAGTTCACTGTGTTGAGATGTGGATGTTTCCACCAATTTGTCACCAGAACGAAGCTTTTTTACTGACTTTGGAGAGCCATAAAGTCCCTCTAGTCCTTTCTGAATGACAAAGTGAGACATTTGCCCTAAAGGTTTGTCTGAAAGAGAATGTAGTATAAGAAAATGAGGTACAACAGGTGTTATAGATGTTGAAGATCGGTGTTCAGAATTATCAAGACGTGGTTGTTTACCTGTGGACTGTTTTTTCACCATTTAAGTTTTTATTTGGAGGATATATAATAAAAAAAGGAAATTTTGGTGTCCATTGACCCCTATGATGGGATGCATTACAGTGCCAAACAAGAACACTGCAGCAACACTGATATTTATACTATACCCAAACACCAGCATCAGATACAGTGTCCATGACACCTGTTGAGAACATCCAACACTGGTATTTGGTTGACCTTAGCTTAAGTGAACCAGCCGATTGACCCATGGGGGCCATCACAAACCTACCCATCTACAGAAATTCAAGACCAAAGTGGTGTGTTAGGGTTGGACCCCTCAACTACCAGGACTCTCTCCTCCCCTTCACGGGTTGCCACGCACAGCAAATACATGGGTGGATATTTAGATCCCAGAGGAGATAAACTGAAAGAACAGAACCTTACGTTGGAGGTCCTCTCACCACGTACAGGAATCTACACTGAAAGAAAACTTCTATGAATTAATTAGAATATGCTAAGGAATTAATGAAAGTCCCTTCTGGAAATAGTTGGTACAAATCAATCATATGATATTTTGTTTCAAATTTTTTTCAGCTTCATTATCTTTTCCTGATTGAAGTTTCTTTTAATGTGAGTATAAAAATATATTTTAAATTTGTAACCTCAGTATTCAATTTGTTAATCATTGTAACAACTATTCATAATTTGAAACATTAAAAACCTTTAATACTTCTTAACATTTATTGCCAATTTAGATTTTTCAGTCATTCACATTAAATACGATTTGTTACATCTTGGCCAACAAACATTAAATTAGCATTAATATTTTTGTGTGATCCTTAATTTGTATATTACTATTTTAAAAGTTTCAATATATTTTCAATACCTTACGTAAATTTACCACTAAACTTTGTTTAGAATTAAGCACAAAGCTACACAATGAGGTATCTACTCTGCCCACCACAGGTATCGAAACTTGGTTTTTAGCGTGTTAGTCCTCAAACATACCACTGTGCCACTTGGGATTACTAAATTTTGTTATGTATAATCTGTATTGAGATTTCTGAACATTTTAAACATTGTTCTTAATAAAATTTTAATTATGTAGCTCACAGTTTTACACCATTTCTAACCAGTTATTATCGAATGTTGTTACTATTTTGGTGATTCTTTTACAAATAGGGAATCAGTGGATAGAGTTTGATCTATATTTGAAGTTTCTCTCACACTGGAAAAAACTTAATTCTGATACGTAAACACCTTAGTTTATGTCTTTAAATATTAATTTGAAAAAAAAAATCCTTTAAATTTCGTATGCTTTATGTTGGTTATAGTTATATACATACAAAATATGTTCATGATGACAACAAACCCACTTAAAGTAAAAGCTGATTTGGTATGGGTATTAAAACTTTAAGCAAACTAAAGTTAACATTTGTTAACCTGAAGATAATCTAGAAGGTCAAACCGTTGTTCTGTACCTTATTTCTATTAAAGTTTTAATACCTATATCAGCCATCTTTAAAATACAAACACACCTGCATAAAATGTATACACTTTGAAGGTCAAAAAGAACATGATTTGTAATTTATAAAAAATTATTTAAAATTTAGCCTATTAGTTCTTCTAAAGCAGTAAAGATCTCAAGTCTTGCACATAAAAATTTTCTGAACATAAACCTAATATTAAAAGTTCAAAGCTGTAAAAAAACAATGCTTCTGTAAACTAAACACCTACGACATGAAGTTTGTCTGTAAAGATTTAAATACAAATACTGTGTTGAGAAAGATACTAAATTAAAATATCAACATGACAAAACAAAATGTCATTTCTTTCAATTGCTCATTTCTTGATATTTGACTCTTAAAACTGATTTAAGTCAAAAATTGAAAACTTTGTAAACAATGTTGTTTTAGGCATTTTCTCAAAAAGGAAACAGAAGTATAAACAAAATTCTCTGTTTATCATGTTTATAAACGAAAACTATCTCTAGTAGGAGAAAGTTGTTCAAGAGCAGTGGTTTGAAAAAATAAAAAACAGTTGGTATTTAACTATGCATTTCAAAGATGATGTGCTAACATCAAATGACAATATTTTTTATTGTACTATGAAACAGTGACTACAAACATTGTTAAATGAGAGATGATTATATTTTATCTTTATTATAAGCAGCTACTTTAAGTTGTATTTACTGCACCAGGCCCGGCATGGCCTAGCGTGTTAACGTGTTCGACTCCTAATCCGAGGGTCGCAGGTTCGAATCCCAGTAGCATCAAACATGCTCACCCTCCCAGCCATGGGGGCGTTATAATGTGACGGTCAATCCCACTATTCGTTGGTAAAAGAGTAACCCAAGAGTTGGCAGCGGGTAGTGATGACTAGCTGCCTTCCCTCTACTCTTACACTGCTAAATTAGGAATGGATAGCACGGATAGCCCTTGCGTAGCTTTGCACGAAATTTAAAACAAACAAAAACAAATTTACTGTACTTTACTTTTCAAGATTTAAACAATTATTGTTAACACATATACTGTTAAAATTAAAGATTACATTTTATATTTCTTATAAGTAATCACTAAATCTTGTATACTATAAAAATAATTATTACTGAATTCTCTGTTTATCGCGTTATTAACGGAAACTATCGCAAGTAGGGGTAAATTATTCAAGAGCAGTAGTTCGAAAATACAAGTAAAATCAGTTACTAAACAGTTTCTTTACTATTTAACAATCACTTAAACCACAGTTTAAAATAGTGCTGTGAGCAAAATTTGAATTTCTTTGAAGAAAAGTTATATGTAAAATGACATTTCAATAAATTACATGCTGAATAAATGTAAATAGTTTCAAATTTCATCTCAACCAAAAGTAACTGAAATATTTGGGTCTTTTTTTTAAATAAATAAAAAATATGGTGGTCACAGTATAAATACATGTATTAAATTAATTAGTAATAAATACCTTTACCTTCACTACAGTTAAAACAAACATCACACAACAGTATAGGAGGCTTGCAGTAATAGTAAGATTGAAGAAGTTGTTGTTTGGAATTAAGCACAAAGCTACACAATGGGCTATCTGAGCTCTGCCCATCACGGGTATCGAAACCCGGATTTTAGCGTATAAGTCCGCAGACATACCGCTGAGCCACTGGGGGGCAAGATTGAAGAAGACAGAAGCTCTTAAAATATTTTTACTTGAAAATGGTCATTATTCATCCAACTTAATTCATGATTCACATTATTAATGTCCATGTGTGTACCCTCATAAGAAATATACCTGTATTTTGTGATCTGGAATATTGCAAATTCAGTTAATCTAAAGTAAGATGTATTTTATTTAGTTACAAATTTTCCAGTTGCAAATGTATCACTGAGCAAGTAAGCACAAATACAGTTATATTATAGTTCTAAGCTCGTAGTAACGAAGTATGCAGAGTTCCATGTAACTGAACCAGAGAAACTTAACATTTTAACAATGTAATGGAGATAGTATTCAGATATTTTGCAGAGTAAAGAATTGACTTAAAAACTGAATGTGCTGACACAAGTTTGAAGTTTCAACTGTGAATTAATAAAATTCATAAAGATATTTTTATTGTTTAATAAATTAGAATAGCACATAATATTAACATAATATGAAATCATCATCTTAATTATCATGTTTCAATTTTTGTTCATTTGAAATAACAAACTTTATGTGTATTTCAATAACTGCATCATTTTGTAACATCTTCATCTAAAACATATGGAAAAAATATGTCTTCAACACTAAAGACCTGTGTTTGATTCCTCGTGGTGGACCCAGCAGATAGCTCAATATGGTTTTATTTTAAAGCAAACAACAAGTTTACTCTATAATGCTTATAAACAACTGCTAAAGTTGAGTTACAGTTTTATTTGAGCACCTTGTACCCTATCAATTTTTGAGGGGAATAATAAAAAGTAAAACTATGACTTGCAATGGGATCAATTTATAAACGTACATTATTTCCATGTTTCTTAAATAACAGTTCGATTTCTGCTCAGTAGATGGCAGAATAAACTTCACTTATCTAACGACCTGCTGTGATTTTTCATTGCATAAGCATGGTATTTGCAAAAATAAATAACAGTAAAAAAGATCTGTACCACTATTCAAGGTTGTTGTTTAGAATTAATCACAAAGCTGCACAATGGGCCACGGTTATCGAAACCCGGATTTTAGCGTGTAAGTCCGCAGACATACCGCTGAGCCACTGGGGTGCACTATTCAAGGTATTGAGATGACCTTGCATATATGCAACTGACAAATCTATGTACACGTTACTGATGTCCAGGTTTAAATACACTAATCTGTTTTATTTATCAAAACAAAACATTATACAGCAGTCTATTTTCTGGGGTTTTAGTTTTAGTGGGGCTGCACCTGCATGTAGGCTGGTATTGTACTTTATGGCCTGGAATCTTTATGATGTTTTACTTATTAATGAATATGACCCAAGCTTGTACTGGAATAGATTCTATGTACATTCAGTAAGTTGGGATGAAATTGCATGGTGTGGGTTCTGCAAGTATAATTTCAGTACAACAATACCAAAAACTACAGAAATAACATGAATACACAAAAAAAATTCTCACGTAAGTAGTCAGTAACAACTGCTGAGCCAATCTTACAAGCTTATAGTTATTAGCTACAGTAAGACTGTATAGCACTATTAAGCTTTTATTCAAACCTTGATTTATGCAATTGACAGTAATTCAACATTTAGTTGTAAATAAAAGTTATTATTAGAAAGATTTTTCTAGTTGTATGGTGATTTTTGTATGGTATTGTGTATTTATACTTACCTTGTTCCTGTACTTTTTGGCATTGTCATTCCTACATCATACTTAAATTTTGCACACACACACACACAATTAAACATTTTAAGCACTTGTACATAATATAATACAGGTTTTTAAACGTGGATTTAATTATTTGATATTAATGTGAACATTCAACATGGTAAAAAGTCAGAAAAAAAAGAGTTGAATATTATTCAATTTCCAAATAGGTAAAAAACGCATCTTCTTAAGTTTGATGGTTTAAAGATTGTGTACTCTTATTATTTAACTGAACCTAGTGTTTGATGATGGTATAGTGAATGAAAACACAAGCTGAGTAAAAAATCAAAAGAAGTTAACTTAACAGTCTTTGTTTGTTTTGGAATTTCGCACAAAGCTACTCAAGGGCTATCTGTGCTAGCCGTCCCTAATTTTGCAGTGTAAGACTAGAGGGAAGGCAGCTAGTCATCACCACCCACCGCCAACTCTTGGGCTACTCTTTTACCAACGAATGGTGGGATTGACCGTCACTATATACACCCCCACGGCTGGGAGAGCGAGCATGTTTAGCGCGACGAGGACCCGCGACCCTCGGATTACGAGCACACGCCTTAACGCGCTCGGCCATGCCAGGCCGACTTAACAGTCAAACTAATTAAGAGAGTACACTAACTAAACATACTATGAAATTATGGCCCGTTTTGACAGCTTACTGTCTCTCACCATCAGGTGTACACCAATGCTGCATTTCACAAGAACTACCTACGTTTCATGATGACATACGTGTTTTTAACAAGTATACATGCTGAGAGATGTGCGGAAGCAAGAACAAAACATGTGAATATTAAATCCCTAGTTATAGTTTATTGTATTATCACTTCTGACAGTAGTCTGTTTGTCTAGAAAATAATTTTTCATGGAGGATACGTAAAGGAGGTAGTAATTTATTAATATCATGGAACTTGTTATAAGTATGTGCTGTCAAAGCTAAATCAGCAGTATGCCTAACATTAATGTTATTTTATGTTCACTTTGCAATATTATGAATATTTCACGTTTAGAGTAGAAGCATATAGTATCAATTACGAATATTCACTATAATTAATGCTGAATTCCTGTATACTCAGCTGACAACTGGTTTTGAAGTTCATGATCATAATTACTTTTATTATTTTATTCAAACATTATGAACTAGTATATTATTTAGCAATAAATTATTATCTTTGACAAATACTCACGTTTGTGTACTCCTTTCCTGAAGTCTATGGGGTGAATAAACTAAAAATGGATACCAACTGTAGAAAACCATAAATTCCTCCAAGAAATGAAAATATCAGTGAAACTTTATCCAAAAGTTCTTTATATGGAAAATACCTGAAAAATTTAAAACGTGTTGATTAGCAGCTCGGTTCACATGTTCAAAATGCAAACTGTTTCAAATGAGAAAAAACATCACAAATTTACACACGGATGGAATTTAATGAAAGAGACTTATAGTTTTATTTCGAAACCCAATCCAAAATAATAGTTTACAAGCTACTCGAAACAGACCCACATTTTAGATTAATTCTGTCTCTTAGTTTTAGATTTCATTTGTATATTTTTGGCAAAACATTTGTTATTTTCTATGGGATTATATTTTACTCACCCGTCTTGATTTCATGTCATGTTTTCATGGTTTAAAAAAAGGGTCTCCAAGGGATTCAGAACCAGCGACCACTATTCCTACCACAAGGCCTTTCTACTCCGGGACGGCCCAGCATGGCCAAGCGTGTTAAGGCGTGCGACTCGTAATCTGAGGGTCGCGGGTTTGCATCCCCGTCGCGCCAAACATGCTCGCCTCTTCAGCCGTGGGGGCGTTATAATGTGACGGTCAATCCCACTATTCGTTGGTAAAAGAATAGCCCAAGAGTTGGCGGTGGGTAGTGATGACTAGCTGCCTTCCCTCTTGTCTTACACTGCTAAATTAGGGACGGCTAATACAGATAGCCCTCGAGTAGCTTTGTGCGAAATTCAAAAACAAAAACAAACCTCTCCGGGAACCCCTATAAATAATAAAAAAATATTTAATAGTAAATTATCTGTACACACAAACCGTGAAATTATTCAACATTATTTTTGTTTGGTTTTTATTTGTAATTTTATACTCTTAAAAATTAATTACCCTTCAGTTAGTGTGCCAATAAAAAATATAATGATATTTCGCAATTCTTCAGAGTGTTCGTATGACAATTTAAATATCGTCAACATCGCGACAGTAACTAAGTTTGAAGAACAAATTTATCTTATATGCCTAAGAAATATATTATTTTAAACTTTTCTTAAGTCTAGGAATTTACAACGCTAAAATCAGGAGTTTGATTTCTCCTTGGTGGGCTCAGCAGATAGCATGAGGTGGCTCAAAACTTCATGTCATAAGGTATTTTTGATTCCCAATTGAAACTGTTCATTTTCATTTTTTTTTTTTTTTTGAAAATTAAAGTTTCCTAAAAAAAACCCACATTTTTAGAATTCTCAGCATTTACAAAATCAAAATAGATGAATAGATGAAAGGGAATATATATAAACTAAGTGTTCATGGATTATGCTCGATTTCTTAGAATTTATTGTTTGCTTGTTTTTGAATTAAGCGCAAAACTACACGAGGGCTATCTGCGCTAATGGTACCTAATTTAGCAGTGTAAGACTAGAGGGTAGGTATCTGGTTATCACCACCCACCGCCAACTCTTGGACTATTCTTTTGCCAACGAATTGTGAGACTGACTCTAACATAACAACGCCCCTACACTAAAAAGGCGAGCATATTCAGTGTGATGGAGATTTGAACCTGCAATCTTCTGATTACGAGCCGAGCATCCTAACCACCCGGTCGCCAAATTTCTTAAATTAAAAGAGTCCAATTCCATTTTTTTTCCTATAATACTCTCTCTTTTGCTTGCCCGTTTCCATTTTGGTGGAATTTAATCGCTAAAACTAGACGTAAATAGCTCTTAAAAACTTTAAACAAACTTTACTGGGAGCAAACAAAAGAAACAAATACGTTTTTCAATATATGTAATTCTGAATCATCCATTGTTGGTTAAACTTTCATTTAGTCATTCCAAGTCATTTGTGGTGAAAAAGATGCTTAGGAGATGAAATGTTGCCATTGAAAGAACTCGTTATAGTTCACAAAACAGATGCAACACTCTACAAGGACTTGTTGTTCTGGATTAAGCACAAAGCTACACAATGGGCTATCTGTGCTCTGCCCACCATGGGTATCGAAACCCGGATTTTAGCGTGTAAGTCCGCAGACATACCGCTGAGCCACTGGGGGCGTTACAAGGATTATGACTAGTTCAAATCGACAATATACTTATACATATATATATATATATATATATATTGATATTTATGTTTAAACTTTTGGATTACGAACAGTTATATTAATTTTTCTTTGATCATCCATAGATCTAAGGTGTCTAAATTGAGAGATGGGAAATTCATAAAAAAAAGCAAAATAACTGATTTTCTGTATTTGTGCGTATACATATTAATTGTTATGGTCAGATATCTCATTACATTTTCAACAGCTAACAAATAAACAAATTAAAAATAGCACTTACTTTTAACCCTGTAAATAACGAAGGGGAAAATATAAGTCCTAAATCGAAGCCTGAAAAAGTCCATATGTTAGGGTGACAGCAAGTAATTCACAATGTATCGTATATAGAACCACTAAACAAAAAACAAAAAAAGGTCAAAAGAAATATTACATAAAATTCTTGATGATAAATATTTATCAGTAGTTTTAGTTTTACTTACACTTGACCTAAAGGAGAATACTGAATTTGTGTAGTAATAGTATATAAATGTACAACTTTTCGACAAAGTTTTGTCATTATCATTGGAAAGCGCCTGATGACGATTCAAGCCATCTCAAAAGTTTATCTATGAAGTTACCTTATAAAACATTGCAAGTTACAATAAATTGAAATTGCAACTGACAAAATCAACATATTTTGAATAGTTAAAGCATTAGGAATACTTTTCCAATCTCCTAGGACAAAAATTTAAAATTTAAGCTTGTAAACGTAAAAATATATATTTGTTATTAATAATCATCCATCACTTATATTACTTACATTCATAAGACAAACAGCTACTATCGACCAATGAAAGATAAAATTATTCATTTTACGAAAATACTGCGTGCAAACACATTACGATAATAATAATTATTTAGTCAAGCACCATTTTTAACGGCTACTTTACACTTACCTAAAGACAAGTGCACTTAATAAACAGGTTTTCCTAGGACCAAGTTTTTTGTTTAGATAACCCCCAAAAGGTATCATTAATCCACAACCTAGAAACATGGTGGAGTTAATTCACATAAAGTCTTTGTAATAGATTCTGGTATTTAGGTAAGAGGTGATGTAGGTGTTCATGTTAGGAAAGGTTAACATATGTCCTGTGGTGAACTGAAGAGAAAATCCACTAAAAACTCTAAAAAATCCTTTGATTAACACCACGCCTTGAGGTGACGTCATTATACTTTACACATATATCGTATAGCTGTAAGATAATCACGATATATTTTTGTTAATTAGGTAATTAACGTATCTTAAATAAAACATTAATAAAAGGTTAAGATTTATTTTTATAAAACAACTGAATATGTTTGTATGATTATAATATTTGCAGTATTCAATGGATGCTTTAAAATAAAAGCCTAATTATTGAGTCTGAAGTATAATGTTAACCCTCTTCCACCGATAATAGCCGTTGGATCCGTTGCATGGAGAACCTAAAATATCAGCATGGTGGTAGTACGTCAAACTTATGAATATTTGTTGGAAGCGGGTTTCTTTTCCTTTCACTCTTATGCTATTAGGGGCTCACAATCAAATAAAATAATAACACGTGAAAAAAATTAACATATCAGGCTAATCAATTTTTCATTTAAAAAATCAGTGACTAATTTTATTCTAAACAAATTCTTAAGATTGTTAATAAATTTCAACGCTGAAGAATTACATTTGGTTTCAAATAAGTTATTTATTATTTACATTTCCAGTTATTGTGTTATATAAATATACCATGTCTTTTTACTTCCTATTTTCATGTAGTATTTTTCTAAATGTATCACTTATTCTGTATATGCTCAGGTTTCAAATAGCACTGGTCAAGCAAGTTGTTAAGTTGATATCGTTTTATGTTATTGCTATTCTCTGGAGATATCTATTTTGCCCACGGAAAGGTATAGCTACAATTTTGCACGTTTTACAATAATATAGACAGCTTTGTTGATACTTTGAAGTTGCGATTTGTCTTATGTTTGTTTGGAATTAAGCACAAAGCTTCACAATGAGCTATCTACACTCTGCTCACCATGGATATCGAAACCCGGTTTCTGAGTGAGTCTGCAGACATATCGTTGTGCCACTGGAGAACATTGTCCTACATTTCAACATTATTGACAAATGGTTGCATAGACAGCACAAGTGTCCTGAGAATATTATTTTATACAGTTTGATATACTGTACAGTACCATAATTCTTATCTTAGTCTTAAGCTCAAGCCTTCAGAATGGGAGATAAAGTTTAAGTCCATTGTTTGAATAGTAATACTATACTGGAAGTTAACTTGGAATTTTAAGAAGTCTTTAGGATATTTTAGAGATGACTATATAGCATAGGCACTGTCTTTCGTTCAATATTTTAATTATTTTTTGTATTTGGTAAAGAGTATTTCATAATTTTTGTATCTTTATGTTCAGTCTCTTTCTTTCTCAAACTTAATCAAAATCAGAGGACTCAAAACTATTTCTTAATAAATATATATTCTGAATTTTACTGTATAATTAATTTGCTATTTCATATTTATTTTAATATTGATGTTTGTTTTAGTTAAATATATAGTAAGAAATGTATGTAACTTCCATTGTTAAATGTATATAGTGAAAGTCCCACCTGTTCTCCAAATTTGTAGAAGATTTTCGAGTGTAAGAATCAACAACATATGTTTAACGAAAGAATTAATGTATCTTAAACATTGTTGCCAGCTGAACTTTCTAGAAACTTCTCTACAAGTTCATAAATAGACGCGCCATTGTGTTTCTTTGTGCTTAACTTAAAAACAAACAGTCAACATTGAATTAATTCGCTCATTGTGAACCGTCAATAAAATATTTAGTCCGGACCGATTAGAAAACTCAGTATTGTTTGTATATATATAAATAATTATTTGTAATAACCGTTATTATAAATTGTATTATTGTGTGCATATTAAAAATATATATTGGTATTAAGAATAAAAAATGGTATGTATAAACCTTGCCGGCAAATATAAATTTGAGATATATCAACAAACAATTGAATTTTATATTAAAATACAATTTCCGGCTATTTGAAATGGTAATACGTAATGTAATCCCCTCGGTGGACTTAGCAGATAGCCCAATGTAGCTTTGCTATAAGAAAACACACACACACAAACACGTAATATAATAAATCGAAGACCCGTGCGATATAAATAATACATAACACCTGTTATTTCGCTGCCTTGTCTTGTCGTTCTAAGTTAAGTCAGTTTAATCTTAATATGCGACGTTATTACATATCAGACGTGCTTTCAAAGGTACAAAAGAATTTGGTAAAAAACAAAATAAATTAATTACTATCCCATATTTCTTGAAGATATCAGAGTGTAAAATTAAAATACATACTTCTAAAACTTTTAAAATTTATAACATTAATGGTCAATGCTGTTTCTTAATTTCTGTTTTTCAACCAATAAAAGCATCAGTTGATGATTATTACCTAAAAGTTAGACAAAAGCGTAAAATAAAAAGAAAATCTTTTCTTGTTTCTTAAAATACTGATAAGTTATTTATTCTAATGGATACCTCTTAATTTAAAACATACCCCTTTTTCTTATTTCTCCCCCAATGGTTTAGTGGTACGTCTGCGGACTTACACACTAAAAACCGGGTTTTTATACCCGTGTTGGGCAGAGCGCAAATAGCCCACTGTGTAGCCTTGTGTTTAATTCTGTGAATTAAAATATGTACATTTAAAAACAGTAAAATATTAATTACACTGTGATTTGCCTTAAACAAGCTATTAATAAAATGAATTGATGTTTATTTCTTTTCTTGGCGGGCTCGGCACGGCCTAGCGCGTTAAGGCGTGCGCTACGTAATTTGAGCGTCGCGCCAAACATGCTCGCCCCCCCCAGCCGTGGGGGCGTTATAATGGCACGATCAATCCCCCTATTCGTTGGCAAAAGAGTAGCCAAAGAGTTGGCGGTGGGTGGTGATGACTAGCTGCCTTCCCTCTAGTCTTACACTACTAAATTAGGGACGGCTAGCACAGATAGCCCTCGAGTAGCTTTGTGCGAAATTCCAAAACAAATAAACAAAACAAAATTCCTTTCTTGGCAACTTTAAAATACAAATGAGAAAAAGGATTAAAATATTTCTGTAACGAATATACGTATCACTTATATATGTGAAAAGTCGTTTGCATTTGTATACCTTAGTTTAACCACTATTGTTATCATGTACAGAAAAGTATTATGCCTAAATCGAGTAAACACAACTTAAATATACCCTTAAAAACCTTGTTTTCTTATATAACTTAAATTAACATTAGCTTCTACTGAAAACAAGCTACATACCCGTACAAAGACTGAAAATTAACATAGCTTAACGTTATATATTCGCTTACTCATATTTTGAGAAGCATTATTATATTTAATAAATATAATATACGCTTAAATCACAAAGACGTCTTAGGCTTAACCATTATCTTAGATATTTGAGAATTCATTCTCAACTCTTGTTTGAAGGATTAATGTTTAAGTGAGAAAAACACAAAGCATGTAAATCGAATAAACCCCTTAATTTTACAGGAGAAAATGAAAACTATAATCTTGTACTCGATGTATCAGTTTATAAGTAGGTATTAATTAAAATTTGTGATAAAATCACATAGTTAATTTAGTATTCGAGCTTATCTCTCTTCAAGTTGGAGTGATTAAGTTACATACCAGGTTTTCTGTTTTTGCTTTACTGAGTGAAGAAGTATGAAAACTGGTCCTTTTTATTTTTTACAAACCTCTTGAAGAGGCCTCCTAATCGTATACAAAACAAATACAAAAATCAAATACACTGTTATATGCAATTGAATGCTCCTATTACTACCTGTAATTGCTCATATCAAAGGACACGCAGTAATACAACGTTGTGAACAAGGACGAACAAGTTTAGAACAAAATTGAAAGAAAGAATTGACATCATTACCTGGAATAATCAAAACTTATTTTCTTTTTTAAATGACCCCAATAAAAACCTTATATAAAACTGGTCGACCTTCGTTTGCTCGAAGAATTAAGTATTTTAAAAAATTGTCCCTATCATATAGGTAAACTTTATTTAAAATTTTTCTGCACTCTACAAAACCACAAAAAATGTTATATTTTTATACTTATATACTAGCTTAAAGAAATTTCACTTGTGCACTGATTTAAACTTAGAGAAAAATAAAACTAATTCTTAGATAAAAAGGAAGCATGAATTTTTGATGTAATTGTAGCGATAAACATACGAAGTTAATTCGTCAGTAATATACTTGGCCTGCTATTAAAATAAACTACAATGAACTTGTAATTAAAGCAAAAATAAAATTACTCATATTCATTTTATACATGAAGCTTTAAGTAAAGTGTATCTGGAAGTGAAACAAACTACTGTTAACACAATAACAATGTTAATACGCGTGCAGATAATACGATAACTTTCTAAGGATTATTTATTTACTGTGTTGTTGTTGTTGTTTTTGATAAAACAAAGTTGCGTTGTGGGCCACTTGTGCTGTGCTAATCACGATTATCAAAACCCCAATTTTAGCGTTATAAGCCCAGAAATTTTCTTGGGAACGTCACACTAAATTTAAAGAACAATCACTTTGTTAAGTATTTCACAATTATTTGCGTCAGTAGAACTGTTGTTAAATGAATTAAATTAAAAACAAAACAATCGTTTCTTTGTGCAGCATACCGTAAGTATTCACAATCCTCCAATTCTATTAAAAGATTTCATATTGAAAGTTGTGAAATACATGTCAAATTTTATATATATTGCCTTCATCTGAAGTCTTTAATCTGTATTCTTGTAAACGTATTTGATAGTTAATTCTGAAAATAAACATAATACAGCGTCTCAAAAATGTTTTTTATTAAATTTCAAAATAAAGTAAAATATTATAATTAAATCTGCTCACCGATCATATTAACGGAACTCTCAAATTATTTTATTAATATTAACGTATATATAAATATGTCTATAGAATAACATTGATATCTACTTTTTTAAAATGCGTATAAACCTATATAAATTTATATTTAAAAATCTGTCCTTTAATGGTATCTGTAATTTTGATGTGAAGTAACATTTTAAACTATAAATAAAGAAAAAATTAACAAGTGGATAAATATCTATTATACATATTATTAAACAATTTCCTTGATAGCTTGCTACACAAATAATTAGTTTTGTCTGATTTTTGTAGACTTCTTTGAGATGACGATCGTTATATTAATGGGAAGAATTAGGATGTTTGTTTCCTTTCTCTATACTTCCTCTCATTTATTTGCATACGAATATTTTCAAGAATCCATGAGTAAAAACAAAGGATATGTTATAATCCCAATCACACCATATCTTATATACACTGTGTCTACGAGTCCTTTCGTTTAATATCACGGCTCATCACATCGGCTTGAATGCCGAATGTTAAGAGGCAACAGAAATCAAAGAAAACTCTGTAAGCCTCAGGTGTTCTGCGCAGGTAGCCCTCGTGTAGCTTTACGCGAAAATAAAAAAAACAACAAGAAAAAAACTCGTGCTCTTTGACACCAAAATCAATACCGTAAGTAAGGTATTACAGTTGTTATGTAAATATCATGTAAATGTTGTCGAGAGTGTTATGTAAATGTTATGTAAACGACAACCATGTCGAGTGTTATGTAAATGTCATGTAAATATCATGCATATGTTATGTAAATATAATGTAATGTCGTATTTGAATTTCCATATTTATTATTTATAATTCTATATTTATATTATTGTTTTGAGGTTTAAATCGGTGAAATTTAAAGTAACATTTTAGAATTAATTAAAATTCATTTAGAAAATTTTAAAACTAAATAGATTGATCACTTGTATTGGCCTGGTGTTTGTACTGTGGAATTCTGGGAAGTTACGCGATATAGTATATAAACAAATGGCGATGCGAGAGAAAATCATCCACTTTTACTCAGGTTAAGAAGTGAATCATCCATTTTTACTCGGGTCAAGAAGTTTGTCTCGTTTGAGAAAGTTTAAACTGAATTTGTGAATAGAGCTAGATCGACTAAAGCGGTGAAATTTTTATTCCGTCAATCTTAACAATTCAGTCGGATTACGGATTATACCGAAAGTCAATACGAATTGGACTGTGAATTTTTGTTTGAAATTACCCATTCAAACTTCGAAAATTTCTCCGTGGGATTAAATTCACCGCCTAGATTAGAACTTTGGATTTCGGATTTGGACATTTTTTCTGGATCATATTATTAAGCACAGGCCAGTACCTTTTTTGTATTGTAAGTTGTTTTGATGGTTGAAACTGGATATCTATTATTGCCATTGGATAATTTATTTTGTCTCTATCATATAGGTAAATCATTATAATAAATTAAACAAGCTGCTATCTGTGTCTTTCTGTTGCGTTCAGTCCGCAATAAAAAACGTAACACAGTAAATAAAAGATACGTTTAATATTAGAGCTATATTTTTCTGAAGATTTTACATATGCATCAATTTTCAATAAAAAGCTGTTAATGCATCAATCAAATCAAGTACATTAACTGTTTGTTTGTTTTGGAATTTCGCACAAAGCTACTCGAGGGCTATCTGTGCTAGCCGTCCCTAATTTAGCAGTGTAAGACTAGAGGGAAGGCAGCTAGTCATCACCACCCACCGCCAACTCTTGGGCTACTCTTTTACCAACGAAAAGTGGAATTGACCGTCACATTATAACACTCCAATGGGTGGGAGGGCGAGCATGTTTGGCGCGGCTCGGGTGCGAACCCACGACCCTCAAATTACGAAGCGAACGCCTTAACGCGCTAGGCCATGCCAGGCCCCGGTAGGTTAACTGAAATCGTTATTAATTTTGTTTAAAGAATTTACAAATTTGTTTTTTTCAGGTAAGAATTAATAGCACAACATTATGTATCTTACTTTAACAATAATTATTTATTATTTTATTTGAATTAACACTGCTATTATTCAAAAGGAAAGTTTTACTTACCTGTATTTAATGTACCCTAATTTTCTGGAAGAGATTCTTCAAAACATAACTTCTTTGTTATGCTTATAAAACAATTGTCGCACAAATCCTAAGTTTAAAACACTGAAAATATATTTATTAGTTATTTCATAAAATCAAGCATTAAATATTTATGAGATAAATCAATACTTAGTTGTAAGTTATTCATATAATAAAAATACCTAATATGACTAGATTACAACATATTTTTAAAAAATATAAGAACATTCAAAACTACAGTAAAAGGATTAGCCCAAATTTATGCTACTATTATTACTCACATTAATAGATCAATGATCAATAAGTTATGTTGGAATAAAAAAATTGGAATAACAAAAATAAGAGAAAATAGCTTATTAAACAATGTAAGTTGAGCTAAAGAAATGATTTATCTAGTTTTTGATTTAAACGACAAATTTTTTGTATGAAGTTAAACTATGTTTAGATAATTAAATATAATTCTTGACAAGTGTTGGTTATTGCCCCCCAGTGGCTCAGCGGTATGTCTGCGGATTCACACGCTAAAATCCGGGTTTCGATACCTGTGGTGGGCAGAGCACAGATAGCCCATTGTGTAGCTTTGTGCTTATTTGAAAAACAACAAACTGGTGGTTATTTAATTTTCAAAAAAAGGGAATTTTAAAATTTAAGTTTTTTGCATATCCATAAGCACTAGTTTGTTTTTTGCCTTCTCCTTTTCATGTAATTAAGATTTTTGTTTATTGGTATTTTTGTGATGTGTAACATGTAGCATATTAATACACAAGAAATTAACTGATTTCGTAATAATAAATATTTGCTAGATGGAGACTAGACATTCTGTATTGTTTGAATTCATGTTATTGTAAATGCTTGAGATTAAAAACAAAATTGTCACTCTGTCCAAGATATTTGTTCATCTCTCATATATAATAAATTTAAAACATTTGTAAACACGCTTAATTTTAGGGTTTTTAATGAAAGCACGCAGCAGATGAAACTATTAAATTTATTTCTTTTTTAATGTGTTCCGTACTCAAGAGTACCATCTGCTTGCAGTAAACAAACTGCATCACTGTTTCCAGCTGTCCCGGAACTGTCTTCGATAATAAGTAAAGTATAGGTCATTGTACTACTGAATACAATATTACAATACGGTATAGGTCATTGTACTACTGAATACAATATTACAATACGGTATAGGTCATTGTACTACTGAATACAATATTACAATACGGTCCAGCGTGTAAACGGATCCAAGCAGACTTCAAAGCTTCAATGGCCGATTCAGGAAGTGAAATATACACAAAACCTTAAAGAACTATATTGGTAAAAGTTTGTGAGTTTTGTATTGTTCCCCCCTTTTTTGACCATGCAAATGTGTAATATAAGCTCAAAAGTTTAATTACATATTTACATAAAACCTGTAGGCGCAAAAACCGTTTAACAAGTTTTAAGGTAATTTTAACACTTCAAAACTTATTAAATACACACATACTATTTGTAATTTTTAGTAGGCTATTAAAACAGTGTACTTATATAGAAATAATGCATGCGTGTTATAGAACAGTTCGTACCTGTCTTCTGTGAGCCATTCTTCAGGGCAAGTTTGCCCCCCAGTTGCTCAGCGGTATGTCTGCGGACTTACACGCTAAAATCCGGGTTTCGATACCCGTGGGAGGCAGAGCACAGATAGCTCTTGTGTAGCTTTGTGCTTAATTCAAAACAACAACACAAACAACAACTGGGCAAGTTTAAAGTAATTTTTTGTTCTCTTCCGCTCTTTAGCCAAGATTCACCTCCAGGAGGTTATCTGAGTTTGGTGAAGATTCCCCCTTTCTAACGACTAGAACACGAATATTGTGGGGTCATTAATTCTTTTAGCATTAAGAAACATTTTCAATAATATAGCCTAGAAAATACCAACATTAAGTTTTATACGTTATGGGCGAGTTTTATGTCTAATTCTGTTTAATTTCACAAGCTTTTGATGAAATAAGTAACTTATAATTCAAGAATACAATATTTTTTGAAAGCCAGTCTCATATGAAAATAATTAATTGAAATTAAGATTGAAAAAAATTATAGTGAACTCCAACTCTCCGTAAAAAAAAAAAAAGCTAAACATTTTTTTTTAAAATATCTTTCTCTACTTAACACTAATTCTCTAAGGAAACTGCAAAATTATTGTTAATAAATATTATTAACAAATATTCACACACTATTTTCAACTGAATTTTAATTCTCTGTACAAACTACTGGAATATTCTTAACAATTACTTACATACTATTTTTTAAATCTAAATCTGCCTGCTCATGTGGAAACTACTTTATTGTTAGACCCCAGCATCTCAGCGGTATGTCTGCGGACTTACAACACTAAAAACCGGGTTTCGATACCCGTGCTGGGCAGAACACAGATAACCCATTGTGTAGCTTTGTGCTTAATTCAAACAACAACTTTATTATTATTAACAATATTTTCAACTAAATGCTAACTCCCTCTTACTTCATCAACATCAAGAAGGGATACTTTAAACTTTTAAATAAAAACAAAGGATTTTAGATGCATATTTCGTTATCATTAATGTTCAACGTCGTCAAATTCGCTGACGCATATACATTTTTATTTTTAGTTTCTATATATATATATATTTATAAAAGAACATTATGTATTATTTCGTAATATGCAGAACCACTCTTCGCTTTGCAAGCTGAATAATAATTAGCTATGACACTACACAAACATAGATTGATTTTTGTGACAACCTCTCTGGTTACAAGTTGTGAAACCTATGCATATTGTATTATTAATAATAACTAAAGTTATTTCAGAAACAACAACAGTTAGATATTTAGGAATAATCGAATTCGTAACATATTCGTGGCTGAAACTTTTAATTTATTCCCTTTTGATGAAACATTTTGGAATAATCATGCGTTACCAGTGATAATGACAAGACACGTTTACCAATGATTACAACCATTTACCTAACAACATCCTTTTGAAAACTAAGTAATTTTCCGGATATAAAAGAAAAGAAAACACTTAGTAGAGACAAAACAAGTCTAGCCAGAACTAGGTGATTTGAGACACAATTATTATATTTTTATCTACATTCGTATACGTGTAACTTCAAGTCGTTGCTGAAATAGTTACTAAATTCACTCTTCCAGTTT
Source organism: Carcinoscorpius rotundicauda (assembly GCA_011833715.1). Taxonomy (NCBI): domain Eukaryota; kingdom Metazoa; phylum Arthropoda; class Merostomata; order Xiphosura; family Limulidae; genus Carcinoscorpius; species Carcinoscorpius rotundicauda. The sequence continues at coordinate 41,639,154 of CM022396.1, read as the reverse complement.
AGAATATATCTTTATTAAAGAATTTTAATTTTTGTTTTTTGTATGTTTTCGTGCAAATGCTTTACATTCAGTTATGGCCTTCCTGTTAACTAGATGTCGGAAGGTCGTGAGACTGCGCTAATCCTTTTACTCACACAAATATTGTCTGCAGTAATATCAACATATGTAGCTCGAGACTATGATTTTCCGATTGGGAAGTGCAATACGTCAGCAATATTTTTGTCTTTGCTCTGGGCTGACGTGAAATGTAATTACTGCTGTCACGGCACAGTGGGAAAACTCTCCGGCCCCACCAACTAGTTATAGTTACTTTTCGCTTCCCCTTCTTATGCCTATTAGCTTTATTCAGGTTATACTTATTCATATAAGAAATTTACTCATGCCAATGTAAGTAACAAACTACCATTAACTAGTTACGACTAGTGTCGTAAAAACACAGAGATTTAGATATCTATTTTCTTTTCTTACTGGCAACTTACTTTCTTCCTTCTCATCTCTCCATTTTTTCATTCTCTCTCACACTTTCCAGTCTTCCTTCTTTTATGTCCTTTTCTTAAGCTCGCACCGAACAGATTCCCTTTCTTCCTGAACTTGCATTGTAACGTTTCACTCACTCCAGTTCTTTTCTAATGACTTATAGTTCTGTAATTTCCTAATCGTTTAGACACAGACCAAAATCCGTGAACTTTCTCACCTGTCTCAATCCCAGTGATGTTACACTTAGCTTTATAACAGGCCAGTATGACAACTAAACAAAAACACGCTTCTTGTAGATAAATAAGTTGCTATGTTTGTTTAAATGTATTTATTTATTTATTTAAATTTACTTTCTGTGAGTGATTTCTGGAATATTCATTGTTGTTATGGATATTTTACGTGATGGTGGTGGAATTTTGGCTTGAACCTGTGTGATACCACAAAATGTTCCGAGCACCCTGAATTTGATGTATTATAAGAAATATAACCAATCTCTTAACGTGGACGGTGAGTGGTAGTATCCTGATGAGTGTTTTTTTTTAGTAATTCAAAATTAGGGACGACGACAGATAATCTTAACATATTTGTCACAAGTACGTTGGACACTTGAAATTTATCCGTTTCAGGTCAGTGTACTTGAATATCGTATTATTACAAAGCAAAACAAGAAACTTAAGTTGTCTTAAGCAACGCTGTTGTTTTGAATTAAGCACAAAGCTACACAATGGGCTATTTATGCTCTGCCCATCACGGGTATCGAAACCCGGATTTTAGCGTGTAAGTCCGCAGACATACCGCTGAGCCACTGGGGGGCCTAAAGCAACCCAAAAATGGATGGAAATACAATACGTTATTGTAAGTGAAACTAACTGGGGTAATAATTATAGTGCGTGTGTATGTATGTTTTTTTTACCAAAACCACATAGGGCTATCTGCTGAATTTTCCAAGGGGAACCGAAAATAATTACAGTAAGCATTTGTATGAACATACGTTTTATAATCAGTATGGCACTCTCACATGTGTTAGATAAGAAGCTCAAACCAGTCAAAGATAGTCTTTATAAAGACATATAAATGTACACTGAGTTAATTCAAAACGAAGTTGAAAAATCTCGCCTGCTTCCATTTCTAGTGATAGTTAAAATCATACATGATAGTTCCATTCATGATAAAACAAAAATACATCATTACTGCATCCACTCATAGTAAAGAAAAATTAATCATTGTATCTATTTGTGATAACATAATTATAACCACAGCTAATTATTTATAATGAATAACTATTTTCAATAATATTAAAAAGTCATGTATTATATCGATTTATATTAACAGCAGAAATATATATTGGAACCAGCTTTTTAAAGTTTAGATATTTTTACGTTATTTTTGAGTAAGAGTTTTCTTATCTAAGATTCTGATTTGTACTTTTGCTGAAGAAACTGGAATGAACCCTGCAATGATTGGTCAACTTTAAGTTGACTGATGCATCTTCTTATTATTAAAACACCCAAGTGCCTTCTATGTAGTTGTTATGTAAATATCATGTAAATGTTGTCGAGAATGTTATGTAAATGTCATGTAAATATCATGCATATGTTATGTAAATATAATGTAATGTCGTATTTGAATTCCCATATTTATTATTTATAATTCTATATTTATATTATTGTTTCGAGGTTTAAATCGGTGAAATTTAAAATAACATTTTAGAATTAATTAAAACTCATTTAGAAATTTTTAAAACTAAATAGATTGATCACTTGTATTGGCCTGGTGTTTGTACTGTGGAATTCTGGAAAGTTACGCGATATAGTATATAAACAGATGGCGATGCGAGAGAAGAAATCATCCACTTTTACTCGGCTCAAGAAGTAAGTCATCCATTTTATTCGGATCAAGAACTTTGTTTGAGAAAGTTTAAACTGAATTTGTGAATAGAGCTAGATCGACTAAAGCGGTGAAAAATTTTATTCCGTCAACCTTTACAATTCAGTCGGATTACGGATTATATCGAAAGTCAATAGGAATTGGACTGTGAACTTTTGTTTGAAATTACCCATTCAAACTTCGAAAATTTCTCCGTGGGACTGAATTCAACGCCTAGATTAGAACTTTGGGTTTCGGATTCGGACACTTATCCTGGATCATATTATTAAGCACAGGCCAGTACTTTTTTGTATTGTAAGTTGTTTTGATGGTTGAAATTGGATATCTGTTATTGCCATTGGATAATTTATTTTGTGTCTATCACATAAGTAGATAATTATAATAAATTAAACAATTGCTATCTGTGTTTTTCTGTTGCGTTTAATCTACGAAGAACTTAAAACATTAAAAAATACGTAACAGTAGTTTAGCCACGGTTCTTGAAGAATTTGCGAGACTTTAAACTCTATGCGTCGTTGAAAATAACGAGAGAAGAAGGGTTGCACGAAACAACTATATGGAACACAGGCTGAATGTCCATTCATTTACATTAGATGACAAGAAAGATCACCATGATTGTAAATAATAACAAGAGAGTGAATGGTCTCATGGTCTAAATTTTTGTTTTCCTGTCTCATGTTACAAAATATTATAAGCTGTATTTTGATGGTATTTTCAGTTGTCTATTATTTCGTTTTAGAAACTAAATTTGTAGTTTCGCTTGGGAAACGACCGTTGTTTTTCAGTTCGTGTGAATCCACACATGAACGTCATTGTTCGATCCTGTCCACATAATTACTTGCGAGTAGAAGGCGTGAACAGTGCTCTGAATTATGTTGCTAAATAGCACACAGTCTCTAGAAATTAAACTTCTAAAGTTTGTGCTGAATAACTTAGTACGCCCGCTGTTACAGTCACTATGAAGCATCAGTCAAATAGGTTCTAAAGTCAATGAAGTAAGACACGCAAACCATTTTTATGCGATAGAATATAATAATTCATAGACATGTCAAATCACTCTCACATAACCGAAGTGAGTAAGCGATGCAAATTTTATGCAAATATGCGATAAAAACGTCATATGTACACAAAGGGCATATCTGTGTAGTAATTAATGTGTATTTCCAGGGACACAGTAATTTTCACAATTATTTTGTGGTATACGATTGAGTTTCAAAAACAATCCACTTACTTGATACAAAAAAGATTTCATTTCATACAGGTAAAATTTCGAAATTAATTTACACTAACACTGCCGTAACCACTAGATTTTCCGAAAGCCTAGATGTTTCCGCACTTTACAAAAAGAAGATTTTGTACTTTTCTTGAAGTATAATACGATCATTGACACGAACTTTTCTAGGAAATAATCAGAAACTTCAAAAGGGACATTACAGCTTATAATTCAAAGAAACCGTTTTTGTTTTACTGACGGAATGGAAAAGAAGTTTTAAGACATGATTTTAAAACTTGTTAAACAACATGAAATCTACACATAAGAATCAGAACTTAAGTTTGCTAAACATTTAATACCATTACAAATGGAATATAAGAAAAATAACCAGGAAACTTGACACTTCTTTGTGTTTGATTGAAAACATATTTCGCCTTTTCAAAATGCAAAGCGAGTGTGTATGTGTGGCTGCAATTATTACAAAAGTATCATAAAATATTTTTGTTGTACAAAACTATTCAGAGCAACTTCAAATGTTTTTCTTTAAATATTAACAGATTAATTCTGCATACTCTTGAGGGGGGGATACAAGGAGAATACACAAGTAGACTTTATGTTTCCTTTAAAACTATCTGTGGTTTCATTCAATCTAACAAAAACACAAACAAACAAATATTCCATCAGTGGAGTGTGTGACGTATTCAGTACAAAATGAAGTTTAACCATTTAGCCCGAACATGAAGTATTAAACAAGACCTTCGCTGAAAGGGGGCACAGCTGAGGGGAAAGGGGCGAGTGATTTGCACAGTAGAGTCGAGGTAGTCTGTCTATGAGTGAGTAAGCAAGCACATTTTTATGTTTTTCCTCTGTTGGCCAACAAACTCTATACGTCATAAACCTTCCGATCTTTATATCTCGCCCTGAAAAATTGTTGTAGCCTACAAAGCATGTTGAGCTTTCCTGAGGCAGTTTGTATACTCTGAACTCAAATGTAACGTTCTTGTTGCCCGCACCCTGCAAGTTGTGGTGAATGTACCCTATGTTATTTATGCCTACGTGGTTGTTGTACTGGAACGTTAACAGCACGAGATCCATTTAAAACAGACTAGCTCGTGTTTTAGTGGATATGTGATGAAAATTCGCATTCTGTGTTACTTCGATGTACATTCAGTTGTTCCACACATCTCTGAAAGGATTTGACGTTTTGCGAAGAAATGATAGAACCGTATAAGAATAATTGTTATGGCAAAAGTATTCGGTTATCCAAATAATATAGAAAATAGGCAAAAAATTGTCATATTTCCTGTTTTAACATTCTTTACCAGTTTGTAAGTATGTGTATTTTGTGTATGTTATCTGTTTTACCATTGATGTAATTAATCAGTGTTAAACAATCTAAGTATTTGTCTATTGTACGAATTGTCTGTTGGAATTGTATAACTCTAGTAACTGTTCATATTTATCTAACTGTTATATGAACTACCTGTTGGAATTGTATAACTCTGGTAACCTTTCATATTTATCCAATTGTAGTATGAACTGTCTGTTGGAACTGTAGAGTACTTGTATTAATCTGTGATGATGAGAAAACCCACTTGTAGAGAAGATTATACATTTATTGAAAAACTTTTTTTAAATATATAATAAGTACTTGTATTAGTATTAGCTGCCTTCATTCTAGTGTTTTCCTGCTAAATTATGGACGACTAGCGTAAATAGCCATCGTGTAGTTTTGAGCGCAATTCAAACCAAACCTCAATATACTTTTTCTGCTTGATGAAATAACCCAACAAAGGATTTCAAAGTATTTGAGAGAGAAACCCAACTCCAATTACACCCTGTTTATGCGGTGAAAGGTCCTAAATCCCTACACCATCCTGTTGTTTTACATGAGAAAAAGTCCCAAATCACACGTCAACATTTATTAGTATTAAAATTAATGGTAGCTTGGTGTACTAAATATTTAATTACACCATATAAAGTTCAATTGCACTTGGAAATGTTGGCAGTCATCTTCGCGCTATATTGTGGTAATTACCAGCAGTCATGTTAGCCCTGGCGTTTTGTAAACAAGGTCACTAGTACATTGACCGAAACTCTCCTGGTGTTTGTCTTCATGTAGAACGCCAAATATCTCAATGGTTTGTGGTTGTTTCTGAAAATTACAGAGTAAACACCACTGTGAAGGCAGGTAAGTACCTGAACACATACAAATAAACATGTATGTATATGTTTGTTTGTGTGCATATAATTCTTGAAGCAAACATAAAGAAAGGTTTTTAATATAGTTAACAGTTTTGAACCTTTTTTCAGGGAATTGAGGTACAGAAAATCTTTGTGGAAGTTTTTACCCCCCCTTACGGAAACGAGAATGCATAGTGCTTCAATTTAACTACATACGACAAAATGGTTGCTTGTGCTTCCATTGTGCGAGTGGCAGAAATTCAATGATTTGGTTTAGTTGTTGTCAAGAGCAAACCCACGGATGTTGAAATCTGACATTTAGTATCATAAGCTTGCAAACTTACCATTGAATTACTCGGGGGTTGCTAAAAAAATGTGCGCGAAATGAAATAAAATGTATGCAAAGAGATTCGTGAAACTTATCTGAAAATAATATGCATAGTTTGATATGTTTCACTTGAGCTCTCGATTACCTTATAAGCCTTATCAACTAAGCTTATCCAAAGATTTCTTATTTCTGCGTAAAGTCACAATTTTGTTGATTATTATTTTAAACCTATCCAGTAATGATATTTCGCTTAGTGGATGTTTAGGGGGAAGTGACATCAGTTCTAATGTTGGTCTTCATTGTTTTTATTTATCCCACTTTGATTACTTGTTTCAGAAAAACAAACAAACAAATGCCGTTCTTCGTTGCACTTGGTGACACAGCTACAGTTATTATTATTACTTTTTAACTTTTATTTTACACCAACACATGCTGAAGGATGAGCAAACAATGAACTCCTCCCATGTGCACCTTGTTGGCATTGATTGGAATCAGGAGGGGAAGGAGTATTTTGTTGTTTAAAAACTTGAAATACCACAATATATATTGGTGTTCCCTCAAGAATTAAAATAACCATTATTCATAACCAGCCTGATATTGATAGTTCTAAGATCTGCATTGAATTTATCATTTCAAGAGAGGGTTTCAGCTAATAATTACAATATATGTATGTTTGCAGAACACTTTGATAAACAAGATTGTATTCACTCATACAGTCATACTTGATCATTTGGAGTACACACTATTTCACTGTAACAAAAGTGCAAGCAATTATTCTTTAATATTTCATCAATTATATTTTAAACACTCTTAAAACAATTGTATTCACTTAATAATGGTTTGAAATTTTGTTTGTACTGAATGCAATTGTGTTTGCAGTACTTTACTGAGAGTATATTTGCATGAAGGCCAGTTCATTAGGTTTGTTATTTAAAGTATAAGTAACAGCTTTGGTTACATCTGGAAGGAAACATTTTTTTTATTAAGAGGGATTAGGTTAAGACAGACTAGTTGATTGTAAACTGATTACCTTGCATAAACATCCAGACGTTTTATGTTAAAATAACACTTCATACATTTTACGAAGCAGTTGTTGTTGTTTTGAATTAAGCACAAAGCAACACAATGGGCTATCTGTGCTCTGCCCACCACAGGTATCGAAACCCGGATTTTAGCGTGTAAGTCCGCAGACATACCGCTGAGCCACTGGGGGCATGTACTAAGCAACAGAACAGGAAGTCTTAAATGACATAAAGAAAAATAAAAGAAATTCAGGTCTTTAACACTTGGAGTTAGTGAACCAAGTCTGCCTTTCGAGCCTAAATGATGACGGAAAGCTACGGTTGACTGCTGACACTTTGTTAATAGATGACATGCCAGATTTTTCGGAGTAGCATTCAGAAACAGTGTAGTCGCTACCAACAATACTTTATACGTCATGCTATGATTGTCAGATGTATCGCATTTTTGATACAAAAAATAATAGCAACCATCATTTGAATAAAACTATTAAGTGAATTTATTTTTCACAACTGAAAACTTGCAATAGGCTTGTTAACAATTCTGTGCCCTCTACTCTATTACCACATAAAGTGAAATACTTGCAGCACATTAAGAAAGGTATGAAATGTCGTGGCCTTTCGTATCTGTGCTAGCCGTCCCTAATTTAGCAGTGTAAGACCAGAGGGAAGGCAGCTGTTAGTCATCACCACCCACTGCCAACTCTTGGGTTACTACTTTACCAACGAATAGTGGGATTGACTGACACACAATAACACCCCTATGGCTGAAGGGACGAGAATGTTCGGCGCGATGGGGATGCGAACCTGCGACCCTCAGATTACAAGACGCACGCCGTAACACGCTTGGCCATGCCGGGCTAACAACTTGATAAATGTTAGGTATTTCTGTGTATAAAATTATTTTAAACCTAGAATTATCGATATAGTTCATATCGGCCTTTGCAAAAACTTTTTTCTAATGGGTCCGTAAAACATGTGGCACAAGAAAAAATGTAACAAAAATACCACTGATGTTACACTTATTCACTAATTACTGTTTTTTGCTTTTATGTCAAAAAATGGGAATTTAATCCTTTTTGTTGTTCTTTTGTTTAATACTTTATACTAGAAGTTCAAATAGGCAGAAAGATAAAATTCTCAATTTAATGTAATATTTTTACCTCGTTGGTTACAATTTTGTTTTCATTTATATATTCTAATAAGGAACTCTCGAATATAACTGACATGGCCCGGCATGGCCAAGCGTGTTAAAGCGTGCGACCCGTAACATGAGGGTCGCGGGTTCACATCCCAGTCGTGCCAAACATGCTCGCCCTTTCAGCCGTAGGGACGTTATAATGTGACGGTCAATCCCACTATTCGTTGGTAAAAAAGTAGCCCAAGAGTTGGCGGTGGGTGGTGATGACTAGCTGCCTTCCCTCTAGTCTTACACTGCTAAATTAAGGACGGCTTGCACAGATAGCCCTCGAGTAGCTTTGTGCGAAATTCCAAAACAAACAAACAAACAAACCTTTTAACGAAATGCGTTTGGGAACATATTTCAATCTTAAGTAACCCGATATCACCAGAAATCCCATGCCAGTTCATAAACAAACATAGCGAACAAATATTTACATTATTACACTTTTTAAAATCTCAATTTGAATAATGGCCATTACTTCGACTATGACTTTATAGTATTATGTTTGACTGTATGTTATTGTTTTCGATAACGCTTGAGCAAATCGCAACTTAATAAACTCGCCGTCAACATTTTCTCCATTTGTGTTCACATTAAGAAGAAAAGACGATTGTTGAATTTGCTTGTTTGTTTGAAGTTAAGCACAAATTTACATAATGAACTACCTGCACTTTGTACATCACGGATATCAAAACCCGGTTTTTTGGGGTGTAAGTCCGAAGGCATACTGCTGTGCCACGGGGAGTGGCAGTTTGAGGTGAGGTTAATGTTCAATATCTTTGTTTATTAATGCAAATCTCAGTTTAGTGAAATGTGTGTCCAGTTTCAATGAACGATGTCTGTGCAAAAAATACGCGGACTGTTTGAATTGCGCGGCTCCAGTTGATTCCAGGGGAATCCGTTTGGTGTTGCTAGGTTTGCACAGATCAGCTGAGTACGACGTCATTTCCCAATTGCAGATATCTTCATTTATGTAGTAGCTACGCGGTTTTAAGTGAAGTGCGATTTTTTCGTTTGGCGGATTTCAGAATGAATGACCCGAAGGAGCAACGACGTGCTGTGAAATTTTTTGTTAAACTTGGAAAATCTGCAACTGAAACTTTTGCTATGCTTAACACGGCTTACGGTGATGTTGCTATGAAGCGTACGGCATGTTTCAAGTGGCATGAACGTTTTAAGGATGGTCGACAGTCCATTGAAGATGGACGTCCTTCCACGTCAACTGACGACCCACACGTCGACAAAATCAATACCCTGGTGCGGGTAAAACGACGTCTGACTGTTAGGGAGTTTGCTGAAGAGTGTGAGATATCAGTTGGATCTTATTACGAGATTTTGACCGAAAAATTGAAGATGCACCGCATTGCTGCGAAATTTGTGCCTCAGAACTCGTGAATTTTTGGCCAAACACTCATTCACTGTTATTTCCCACTCCCCCTACTCACCTAACCTTGCGACGAAGGAGCTGGAGGACATTACAAAAAAGCGTACCAGGACTGTTTCAAGAAGTGGAAACCCCGTTGGGATAAGTGTGTGCGTTGGGGAGGAGAGTACTTTGATGGGGGCCCAGACTTGTAACTTCTAAATAAAGTACATTTTGTTTTATGACGTCAGTCCGCGTATTTTTGAACAGCCCTCGTATACTGCATACTTCAGTGTACATGGATGTTTAGTCAGTTAGGGAGTCATAAATACAGTGTACTTACGTTATGATGAACATATGTTTTAGTATTAATAACACTTACTGCAAGATTTATATTTACAAAGGCTACTAATTCAACAGCATAATGACTACTTCTAACAATGGTTACAGAGGCAAGTACTTCAGCAACAAACAATAGTTACAAAGATAAGTCCTTCAGCAACATACTGACAATTTTATACAATTACCTCAGCTGCATACTGACAGCTAAAACAATATCTAGAAAAGCAACATAGCAAGATTTCATACAATATTTACAATGGCAAATACTTTAGCAACAGAATGACGCCTTCATTCATAGCTTTAAAGAGAAGCTCTTCAACAATATACTAACATCTCTAAATAATGGATACATACAGAAGTATACTTCAATAACATGCTGACGGCTCAAACAATAGTTGAAACTAAAGTATACTTTAACAAAATACAGAAAACTTTAAACAATGGCATCAGAGTCACTTGTTATGAGGTGTACTCTCCAAATATGACCGTATTCTACCATCTTAAATAGTTTCATTTATCTTTGAGTTTCAAATTGTTTTTTGGGTTAATATGTTGACTAAGGTTCATTGACACTAATAAAATATACATGTAACCAGCTTATTTTTTATTATGGATTCTTTTGATTTTGTCTAACTACTTTTTCAAATATTAGTATAATATATCAATCTACAAGAACACCAACCGATAAGAAAAATTGAGCCTTAATAACTAGTATGAAAATATATTTTTATGGTAAAAAACTCTAAAACTCAAACATCTGAGTTCGAAAGTGCAATTACTGATAATCAGATAAAAATGTGCAAGAATCAATATATTTTCTCTAATTATGATTCTGTTTTTTCATCTTTTCAGTTTATTTTACAGTACAACACAAGACACCAACGACCAAGAAAAACAACGATTAACTTGAAGCTCTGAATATAAGGACCAAAACATAACTGTAATCTCACACACAAAAAACGTTAATTTGTGCATTCCGTGAGAGATTGAAACCAACAAAATGCTTTTAACCGTCACATGTGAATTTTTTATTCTATTCGCCCTATCATTAACTCAAGAAGTGAATTATTCAGAAATTAGAAAGTTATTACTTGGAAAAACGTGTGCACCGAAAGACACATGTCAAACACGAACTCGACAGGTGGACGATCTTCAGATAAGACATTGTATGTGTGACTTCTTATGCGAAGAGTATGACGACTGTTGTGTTGACGCAGTCCTGTCTGGATACAGTAAAGAACAGTGGAAGTGTGCCAGCTTTACACAATTTGGATATTTATACATTAAACATAAATGTAAAGAAGATTGGGTGGGGAATGACAAAATTCATACTCAGTGTGAAAACGATGTAAAGAAAAATGGAGGTCTCATAAGTGCAATGCCAGTTTCTAACAGTGAAACCGGTGTTACATATAAAAACTACTTTTGCGCCATTTGTAATGGCGAGCTGCTTAATAAGGTAATCTGGACTCCCCGGCTGGAGTGTCCAACGATTGATAAATATTACATGAAAGATTTGACAACAAGCGAGAAGATGCGAAACTTAACGTATGAAAATTTGTACCAGAGTTGGGGATTTTGGATTAACCATAAACCTCATGGATGGATATTCCACAACTGCACCACTTACCCTCAGATGCCAGACTCCATGAAAATGAAATACCGATCTTGTCGAGAGGATCTTGTCTCTGAATGTCCACCTACCTGGAAAGACAATGAAGTAAAACAGAAATGTGCAACATACATGGGAGCTATGTATACACGTCATAAAGGCTACCGTAATATACACTGTGCAATCTGTAACAACATAAGCCTCACTGAACTAAGATGCAGATCAACCTTAAGCAAAGGTGTTGCAGGAAGGACTTTCAATTTCAACGCTTTTTCCCTTCTTTTTGACATCAACATAAATATGGGAGACATTGTTGGCAAGGATGCTATATGCGAATACGAAGAACGATATGATATATTTCTGAAACGTTGTGTTAACACAGTTTGTGGTCTCTCTGGTTACAAATACGTGAATGGTGAATGTATTCTTCCACAATTATCAATGTTTACAAACGATTCATCAGGATTCCTTACTAAAGATTTCCCATCACAAGTAGGTACTACAGAAAGAGCAGATTTATCCACAGAGCTCATCGAGCTCTCGGTAGGATTAAATAAGACACACCAAGAGACAACAACTATTACAAGTGTTAATGATACAACAGAACAAGCCACAAATAGAAACGCCAGTATCTCTACCCTACCTACTGAATTAATGAAGAAAGATATATTTGAATACCCTCAAGATTTCAAGACTTGTCCTAAAGTTAATATCCACGACGATGAATACATACTCATCGGAAACGATGACATATTTGTTCCAAAATATAAGAAAGCCTATAATCGATCGTATTACATCTTTCAAGGTACGAGTTTGCTGGTTTGTATAAATGAAACAAGTCTAACTGAGAGTAAAGAAACATTTTCAGTGTACATGGGGTATGTTAGTAACATTGGATTAGGAATTTCTGTGATTTGTTTAATTCTTCATTTCATCATCTTCATTATAGTTCCAGAACTTCAGAATATCTGTGGGCGAAACTTGGCATCTTTATCTGTTGCATTAATAATCAGTTATTCTTGTTTCATTCTTGGCCAGTTTAACATTCTCTCTAATGTTGCTTGTTTTGTTATAGCTATAGTGATGTATTATTTTTTTTTGGCTTCGTTCTTCTGGATGAATATTTTGGCTTTCGATGTTTGGCGGACACTGCGAATGGCTACGAAAGACCTTCGATTATCAGGTGGAAGACAGTGGTGTCGTTTCGTATCGTATTCTATGTTCTGTTGGATAGTGCCTATAATTATTGTTGTTTTATCTGTTATCGTTGAAAATATCAGACAGGTACCACAAGAGTATAAACCTGCATTTGGCATAAACCACTGCTGGTTCAACCACAGGAAACCATTATTAGTTTTCTTTGCAGCACCTGTTGCGACGATTATGTTTGTAAATATTATATTCTTTGTCCTAAGCGCACGAATGATTGTGGCTACGTCTAATACCACAGCCAAACACCAAAGCTCCTGCAGTTCACCAAAAAAAAACTTACAGCTGTACACCAAGTTAGCTTTACTTATGGGTTTGTCCTGGGCGTTTGGCCTCGTAGCGGGTTATTCTGGTTTAGAAGTCTTGTGGTACATATTTGTGTTTTTTAATACCCTCCAAGGAGTATTTATTTTCTTTGCTTTCTCCTGTACTAAAAAAATAAGAAAACATCTTATAGACAAGATTTTCACTTTGTCCAAGCCGTCTGCTTACCGAACCACTAGCATGAACTCTGGTTCTGGTTCTGGATCAGGTTACCAATCGCATTGCACTCTTAGTTCTCAGTTGGTGCACGGGAGCTCATCTCTTGGGGAAACGAGCCCAAACCACAACATATGTTAATCATTATCCTGAAAATGTAAAAAAACTGTTGTTGGCTATTAAGAATACTTATTAGTCACCATGTCTAGTAACACACCAAAAAATAAGAAGTGTTCATGGTCACGTGCCATAAATGTTCCATACATCATCATGCTAATTAGCTCCTGAAAGTTATTTTAACTACATTTTATTTATGATAAATTACAAACACTACAATCTTTTTTGAATGATATATTTTTAATTTTATTTATATCTCATATTGAAAACTTTGAATTGTTTGCAACTCGCATGTTTAACTTTTCGGAAACCTGTATTATAATTTTTTTTTATTTATACAATGATTTAGATTAAATCAATGTCCCGAGGCACATTTTAAACTCTCTCTGTATATATACATATATTATTCAAATAATAACACAGCTTAAATACTTTCAATGTATAGTATTTTGGAAACCTCGATAATCCTATATTAATAATTTGGACTACTTATGTTGAAAAATAGTTTGTATCCAAAGTACGGGGAACACTGTTTTATTTTTCATTGTTTTCGAATTTTAATTTACCACATATTTTGTTTTGTCAATGTAAATAAGAGTAAATGAGAGCAAAAGTATTTTAAGAGTTTAGGTTTCATTTTTATTGATCTTTAACACATGTTATTTTTCGTGTTATGGATTACTTCGTTAATTATTTTAGTGTTAAGCAACAAGACTTAAAGATAATTTCCTTGGATTTCAAATACTCTACATTGCTCCCTTGATTTCATTGATCATTTAAGTACATGTGTTATATCAATTTTTATGAACTTATATTCATGTAACATTTTCATTGTGTAAATACTCAATAAAATACTTAAATGCCCAAATATTCATACTTCTTTACTTCTGTGAGGAAGGAGTCAAAACCATATTTTAAAATTACCACTGGTTTGTATATATATAAGCTAATATTATCATACTAAATCATTTGTTATGTTTTAATCTATTAGAATGATAATCGTTCAATACTAGCATGAATCCAGAAGAAAATAATTAATAAAAGAGTTGCGTGGCTTAATATCTTGTGTGGTATGTTTATGTACACACACATAGAGAGAAAGTTGGGTATCTTATTCTTAAATGTTTTGTTATGCAAATAAGTAACTTATTTGGTAAACACAATTGTTATAAATTCGTGTTGGAAGGGGGTGTATCAAAACTACATTTTGATATATTTTGGTGTTTTGTACGTGGTGTGATCTTAAAGTAACTGCTTTTGGGATGGGTATGTTACAACAGTTTTCGAGGCAAAATATTCATACACTTAAATTATAAAGATTTGTTTAGATTTGAGGTTTAGAACTTCCAAGAAAGAAATATCTCTTGTACTCTATAGTGTTGTAAAACAGAAATATAGATTAATTTGGGATCAGTCAGAAAGAGCTTTGCGACAAATCATAGCCCAAATATAGTAAAAAAAAGAATAGTGCGGTGTTCTGATAGCAAGTGAGATACCACGAATACAAAAAGATCGGTATAAAAAGTCATACACGTGCCCTAGATAATAGCATGCAACTCGGTCAAAAAGGATATTCCTATCAAAAGTGAAACATGTTTCTATGGCTTGTTCATTTAATTGTAGCATACTTTAACTAGCGAGAGAATGAAGTAGGTTTCATGTTATTCTACATTAAGACATACAGGTCAAGGCACTGGGTACAACCTCTCTAGGTTTTTGTGTGATCTGATTATTGATAAAAGGGCGCCTAAAAACGATCATGATGGAATCTAGATGGATTATGGAAAGCTTTAGGAAAGAGGGGTGCAATTTGAGCATGATAGCTTTACTTCAGAGTCTTTTCTTATGGAGACTAAATTGCAGGTCTGTTGTCAAGATATATATATATTGTCATCAGATGAAACATTGCCGGAAGTAGCGATTTAAACTTTAAAAACGTAACTAGGCTCGAAATCGCTTTAATGTGAAGCACTCAACATCTATGATGCAAACTTAGATAAATATTGTTGTTAACAATTTGTATTTTTCTTTTTTTAGTTGTTACTCGACCATTCACCTTTCCTTTTAAGTCATTAACCGATTACCAAAATGTTATAAATTATTTTTGTAACATTTCAAATAAGCCGTTTATTTTTCTTAAACTGAATTGTTCAAAAATTACTTTGGAATCGGAGACTAACTGAAAAGATTTCTATTAATTAAAAAAACAGTATAACATTTCACCGAGTAAATTAATTACAATTAATAACGCAGTAAAATATTAATGCTTTGACTTGATTATTGGTAAGCCTTAATAAAATATTTTCATTCTAAAAGTACTTTCCTATTCCATCTTCAGATAAAGAAGGTACTTATAATAGGTTAAAAACAACTATCTAAAGATCTTATGCTCGATCAACACATTAATTTGGGGTGTACAAGATGATTAATTCTAATCCACTATTCTCTAAGTTCTAAGCAATACTTACACGTTGTATAAAATCTCTTCTTGCGATTTAGGATTATCAATAAAAACTTTTCTGAGCTTAAAATTAAGTTTATGTTATATCCTTTGGTGATATAATATGTCATATCCTAATCTCATACAGATGTTGAGTCATCTGTTATCTCAGTCAGTGTAAACACTTCATAATATTTAATTGAATATTCATGAAGTATCAAGAATTGTTCTTTTAAGTGCTACCAGATCGTTTAAACCTGTTTCCATCGTTTAAAAAATCAGTTTAAAAACTTAGATTTTTAGGTCATGGTTAAAATAAAACCTTTGAACGATTTTAAATATTTTATCAAATAAAACACAAAACATCAAAGTTTCCTCTAGCCTAATTTTACAATTTTAACTTTCGTCATTGTATTTATTTCTTTATTACATATTTTATTTAAAACCAATCTGTTGTCCAAACAGCAAAAGACGTATAGTTGTTTCATAGAAAAAAGGGAAATAACAAGGAATTCTACTAATTATAAAGTTTAACGAAAACGGAAATTTAATAAACTAACAAACATGTAAGTAGCTGAAATTCAAGACTCAAATCTTTTTTTCTCAAATGAAAATACACTAAAAACTTTTCATCGCAGCTTACTCGTAGAACAACGTTTTAAATATGAAAATGTCATCGATAATTATTTTATTGAAATCTCAACATGTTTTCCATTTATGGTGGCCAAATTTAGATATAAAATACTTTATATCTGAACAAATTTCAGAAATCTTAAAGCCTAATGTTGTTTTAATTATTTTATAGTTGTTATAGTTTTTAATGCCAGAAGAACAATAGGCAAGCACTCGAAACCAGTTCTCGATGTCAAAAAAAATCACGATTATTACGCTCGTTAAATTATGATGTCATTTGACTCGTGACATAAGTTTCTGTTCTTACAATGAAAAATAAATGTTAAAATCATAAAACAAGCAGTTAGTTGGAACACGAAATGCAAACCATTATTTTGCAGGAAATGGGGAATGGAAACTGTTTTCTTGTAAGTAGTTTGCTTCTGCTACATCCAAACTAGTGTAAATATTCTTCAAGTAGTTTTCCGTGAAATTCGAAAAATAAACAAACGACGGTAGTGCTAGAGTTGTGGATGACAATATTGTAACCCAGTCAGTTCATTCCAAATCTAATGGAACATTACCCATAAACACAGTAATAATAGCTTGAACTTGCTAAGAAATGTCATTTTAAAGATAAGAATTTTAAATAGACTCCTATCCTTCAAACAACTATTTCATATCAGGTTTTATCCAACTTCAGTCAATTGAACTGTTTTAATCAGGCAAGTGTGTGGCTACATTTACTAGTGGTTATCTTTTCTATTTATGTGTTTATTCTTAAATTACTAGTCATAACCCCCTAATCCCGATTGACAATTCAACAGATGCTTTGACATCATTTGGTATACTTTAACGTTGCCAAAGTTTTTAAAATACTACATTTTCAATGCTTTATTGATTTAAGAAAATGACTAAAGTCAATACGAAACCAACTCTAAGTTCTATCTGATGTTTCGAGAAAATATATGTCAAGAATACAATTTATTTTATTGTGTTTCGTATACAAAATCTTGCTTTGAAAACAATTTCACTTGAAAACACTAGATGAGATGCGCCAGATACTGCTACAACATTGTAGCAGCCACTGTCTCATAACAATGTTGTGACTTTCTGCTGTAGTTAGGACGCGTTCTGGTGTCAAGGTATACATCATTAACGACATTAGCGACACCCTGAGACTACATCAAGTGGCTAAGGTTGATGTGGACATAATAGTAGCAAATGTTGATAAGATTGGTGCAAACATAACAATAATGAATGCTGTTAAGGTTAGTGGAAACATAACAATAGTGAATGTTGCTATGGTTGATGCAGAATATAACAATAGTAAACGTTGCTAAGGTTGAAGCAATACGTAACACTAATGAACATTGTTACATACCATAGCATTCTACTACTAACCACACTCAAATACATTAGGATGCCTGTATCTAGAGACGTTTGGAAGAAAAAAAATTCTTCTCCTAAGATAAAAACAAAGTCTAAGGCACACCTTAGTTGAACCAATGATAGTATCTGGCCGCATTTTCACAGTATTGGTAAGTTAACCCACTAGTAATTAAGGGTAGTCTCTTGCTTCTAACAGACGTAATCACGGATAGGAATGGTGTAATATGTGGTTCAGTGCTTGATATCCATAGTAACCTGGTAACTGACATGGGTAATTTCGAAACATTGATTGTCACCTGCTGATCATGACGATAGTCTCACTTTAAACTTTATTGTGAGACTACCAAACTTTATGACACCATCTGGATCTCAGAAAGTGAGTTACAGCCCTTTCCTTCTAAGCTATAGAGTAATATTTGGTAGTGACACATTGATGTGATGCTTTTTGATAACTACTCGACATGTTATTCAATGTAAAACAGTAAATTCATATTAGACATCAATGCCAGTGACAAAAGTGTTGTCGGAGCAGTGTTATTGCAGTTGCAGGATTGATTAGAATGTTTAATGGGGTATATCTTAGTTGTACACTCATGGTCCCAAGCTTATGCACCCTACAATTTAGAAAGAACTTCATGAAGAATTATCACCATTGGTTATGTACTAAAATTTTTATTATTAATATAGATCATATCTTGCTGAAGCGGCTAATAAAGTTTATAAATCTGAAACGAATAATAGCATGTCGGATAACCTTTGCAAGAATACACTTTTATCATAGTGCATCGTCTAGGTTTGCAACACTAAAGTATGGTCAGACTGTCTTACCACACTGGGAATACCTTATAATATTTATTCTATTCTTGTCCTACGCGAATCTCTTATCATAAAATGAAATTACCTGATACTGGAGTGATAATCAACTAACCTAAGAATATTGCAACTGCTCAGTGTTATACCAAACGGAAAGAAGAAATTTATTTTTTATGGTGTATTTGTTAAAAAAAATATTTCTATTTCATAATAACTATACATTACTTGGCACTAGAGGAAATTATCTCTAAAGCAGTGTTATCTAATTATTTTTACCTAGTCATGACTAATGTTGAGATTCTAGTGCTGCCCAGAGTTGTCACAAAATTGAAAGTGTGTGTACATATTTATGTCTAGTTACATCGTATTGAAATCTGTAGTAGTCTTCTGAGAATCGAGGTACAGATTTTCAGGCCAAAATATATAGAAATTTCGTACGTAATCACAAGCTAGGAAACTGTGGTACCCTATAATTTTTAATTGATATTTAGT
Organism: Carcinoscorpius rotundicauda; assembly: GCA_011833715.1. Lineage (NCBI taxonomy): Eukaryota > Metazoa > Arthropoda > Merostomata > Xiphosura > Limulidae > Carcinoscorpius > Carcinoscorpius rotundicauda. The sequence goes on along the minus strand of CM022396.1, from coordinate 41,619,991 downwards.
AAACAAGTTTATGATGGATATTTCACGTCCTGTGTATTTTTCTATGAGACAGTTTTTATTTATATGGGTCTAGTTTTTAGTTTGTCAGACTACTGAGCTGATAATCACTAGATTGTGACCCATTACCACCCAAAAAATCCCACTAAGCACTTTGAGGTCATGGATTTATTATGTTTGGTATGATAACAGAGGCCCAAGAGATAGTAGTGGGTGGTGTTTTCTAGCTGCCATCTCTAGCCTATCTCTTTAAAATTATGAATGGTTAGCAGAGTAAGCACTGATGTAGCTTTGCATGAATTACAATGAACAATGGAAAAATAATGTACACACAATTATGCGAAATGCTATAGGACCATAGGTACGATATGGATTGTGAACTTTATTAATTTCTATAATAAATTTAAGTTTTGTTATCATATCAACCAGTATTAATAATCTGAATATATTATATATGTTATAGAATATAAATTTAATATCCACGTTAGGCGTTTTCTTTTTTTAATAAATCATAAAATAGGACAACTATAAACAGACATAAAACACTTCATTTTAGTATCTGTTGTATGTTTTAAGTTAATTTTTGTATTTTTGAGTTAAGTTTTATCATTTTAGTAAGTCTATACAACAGGCATTTACAGTTCATTAGCAGAACTTTTCCAATATTATGGTGTTCATTTAAATTTCAGTAGCTGACATATTATTCCACATGTGAATTGCATCTGTGGCATTCTTTTGGTACGTGTGTGGTATACTCACGTCAAGTAAAATTAAATATAGAACTAAAAGATAAATATATTTAGCAGGAAGTTTGACAAGGTATTTATTGCAAACTAGTTCTGAATTTTAGAAACAAAGGCACTGACACTAAAACAATGTATAAAATGAACAATGTCTAGTAACTCGCAGTGTGTGTACTTGATTCCACTAATCATGTCAACTTCATTTTCCAGGTTATTTAAATTTAAAATTTTATACATTTTAGATATTGTTGAATTTGCCTGATTTGATTCATACCCGTTATTACTAGGACTTTAAGATTAGTTGTATTAATTTAATTACAAGACTATCCAGTATTTGATCATTAGCAATAATAAGGGAATATATATATAACAGGGACTAGCGACTTCAAATGATAAAGTAGGCTAAATATTATGATGCTAGAGTAGAAAATTTGATCAAAATACAGTAGGTCTAATGGCGATTTTAAAGCACCTATATGTGAGATTGTTGTGTGATATTTTCAAAACATATAAAACTTTCCTTTAATTATCATCAGAATTTTAATGGAATTTTGGTGTTCAGACGGTAGAGAAAACTATTTAAAACGACTTATTTAGTTGCTTTAATCTCTATAGCAGATAACACCTATTCTACCTGAGAGGATATTGGTGTAACATCAATGCCAAAAGGGTCGCTAATTATAATATCCTATGCTGGCCGAATAGGTGATATTTATGTGTTACAGCCAGCAAATGCTGTGAGAGAATAAGGGTCACAAGATGATGTTGACTGAACAAAGAAATATAGTTTATTTATTGAATTCCAACTTGCTTTTCCGTTCAGTTCTATTAGAAGATTGTCGATTAAATACATCACTTTGAAGATATTATGTTTTAGTTATTTCGAGATCAATTCCTAGTAAACTACTGACTGCGGGCACAAGAATGTGCGCTGTGATTTCTCTCTTTGATTTGTTTAACCTAACTGAAGAATGTATTCAGTTTTTCATACTTTTCCACAGATTTTTATAAATTTCTCATTCGACCCTGTTATTTTCAGGATATTTATCATATACTTATGCAGAAATCAGTTTTATCTGAAAATAGCATAATAACTAAAAGGGAATAGCATAAAATCACTGAGAAGAAGTTGAAAAAACTAATACTTGTTGTTGCTGTTGTTGTTTCTGGCATCTGTTCGTCTGACAAGACTGTATGTTAGGCACCATAAGATAGTCTAGTTCTTTAGGCGCTTACTTTTATGCCTGATAGTCCTACTTGGGACAATCACACTCTATTGTATAGCTGTCTGAGCAGGTTGTTGTGCTGAATTATTTTTGATGGTCCTTTCTTCTTCTGCTTGTTAAACTATTTTGATTTCGATAAAACGTAATTGAATGGATGGCATATGCCTGTTGTAGAAACAAAATGTAGAGGACGCTTGTGTTTCTATAACAGGCAGTTGCTGTCCATTCAGCTTAGTGTCATGAATACTCTGCCTTAGTAATCTATCAAAGAATCTTTTTTTTTTTCCTTTTTTCTTTACCCCTTTCTTCACAGAGCATTTCCAAGCATTTAAATTTTCAGATACTTCTTCCTAGTTGTAAACATGAATTAAACTAATACTACAAAATAGAGTAATTTCGAGATTATAGGTTTTGATTTAATGAAGTCTTATCCCACATCTGTAATACTGAGCGTAGTTACTTGTTAGCTGGAAAAACTGTTTTAGTAAAAGAGGTATAACATGTCATGATATCGTGTATCAAACGTACAAAAAAAAAATATAAAGAAATCATTACGGTGACTGTAAATGTGAAATATATAAGAAGTGTATAATAATATTCTGGTAAGCTTAACCTCAGTCAGAGCTTTAATTTGTAAAGATGTTTCTTTCATTGTAATATTTCTCAATTAATTAATTGACATTGTTCTAGTGAACCAAACTAAACTAGAAGCAAAATGAATTATCGTAAGGTTATGGCGATGCAATACCAAGGTTATCCCCTGGTACAGTGGTAAGTTTGCAGATTTACAACTTCAACCTTTCTCACTTCGCAGGTAACGTAAGATTTACCCAGATAACTTAGCCCTCCACCTGATGATAGTGAAGACTGGAACCTTAACTACTACCAAAGGACACTAGTCGAGCAGAATTACAACCATGTTTACCATGTGCAAAACAAGTATAACTTCAACAACATGAGAAGGAACAAAAACAGCAAGAACAACATTAGTTCAACGACCTTCTTCATCATGTGTATGTAAAAATTTGCGCACATACAGGATAAATGCAATGCAATGGCGTATTAAATAAGTAAGGCGGAAACTCATAATATGTTTATATACCACAACAATATGTCTACTCTCTGAACCTTTTCCTGTAAGTCAGTATCTTTACTCAGATAAAGAGAACAACACTGTACATAGTATTTCAAGTGAGACCTAACTAGTAATTACTAATTAAAGATAATTATCTCTTTTGACTTGTAATTACTGTGTTTATAAGTAAACTCCCAATTATAATAAAATTAGGGCTAACAACAAAACACTCTCAATGGCTTGATTGACACCATTGCGTCAAGACCCTTTTCTTCGGGCACACTAAGGATTTAATTGCTACGTATCTTAAACGTTAAACGTTTAAATTGAATTATGACAGTCATTGCATTACCTCTTACATAGTATTATTAAAGGTCGTTTTTCAGCTACCAGTTGATTCATGCCTTTCTGTAATGCTTAACGATTCTCAATACACACTAGATTAATGTCATTAGGTTCGAAGAATATTTTTAAAAAGAGGGGGTGGGCTGGTTCTAGCAGATAAGTGTTTAATGAAATCGATGGGCCAAGGGTCCGTTAGTTGTTTTTCTAATCTTAATTCATGTTTAGCTATCTATTTTCAATACTAATTAAAGATACAACTCTCCTATCTGATTTTCAAAAGGTAGGGATAATGCATATTGAATATAAGATGTATAATAAAGAGTACAAGAAATGTTCCAACATCAGTGATGGGATCGACATTTTATATCTTTAATCTGTGCTGTATAAGAAGAAAACTACTTAATATATTATCTGCACTGTGCCCATTGCTCGTATCCAACTTTGCTTTTTAACATTTTAAGACCACAAGCTTATCACAGGGCAGGAAATACACTATATTCAGATTAAAGAGATAAATTATAATAATTAAATTCTTAGCGTGCCAGTAAAGAAACAGATTAAACCCAATCTACTATTCGTACAGTTTCAGCAGGAATAATTGTAGAAGCTTTGTAAGCATTGTATAAATACACTGCTGGCCAAAATCTTAAGGTCAATCAACATAAAAAAAAATTATGCATTTTGCGTTGTTAGAACTCAACCACTTATTTGAGTAGAGCTTCGAAAAATGAAAATAAGAAAAGGGAAAATGTGAACACTATGAAATTATAGTAAATACTAGCTGGTCTAAAGTTTAAGACCATACTGAAACGAAGCGTTAATCGGTAAACACGTAACTAAATTTAGTCATCCATGTTCAAGCATTAGCGTTGTCAACATCTCCCACTGACATCTACATTGGGTAAAAACATGGCAAAGGTTGAACGTGGCAGAATTTTCGAGCTGGTGAGATTGGGCGTAGTAAAACTGCTGTTGCAAATGTCTTAAAAGACCCTAAGGGATATGAAACGAGAATTTCAAATGGTCAGCCCAAGAAAATTTCGCCGGCGTTGAGCAAAAGGATTCGACAGTTTGTCCGGCAAGATACCAGCTGATCGTCGAACCAGATTAAGGCCCTTATGGACGCTGAATGCAGCTCAAAAACAATAAGACGGCATCTATGAGAGAAAGACTTTCAAAACCGTAAACGTCTTTAAAGGCCACGTTTCCTTCCACACCACGAAACAGCTCGGTTACACTTTGCTGAGAAGCAGCAAACATGGGACGTGGAAAAGTGGACAAAGGATTTGTTCTCCGATAAAAAATTACCTGGAAGGTCCAGATGCTTCCAATGTTACTGGCACGTTATCGTGTCTCCTTATGGAGACATTTTCTACACCACGCAGTGAAGGAGGTCCCATCATGATCTGGGTGCTTTCTCCTTCCACGCAAATAGTCTGTGTTCAAAGTTTTAAATTTTCGATGTTCATTATTTTTGTAATAAAAGTTAAAAAAAAAATTATGGATATCAAATATCATAAGATGTGTCATGGTTAAAGTGAAATTACAATATTTTCGTCAAAGTGTACAATATAACAAAATATAGTTGAATATCTTCAAATAAAAATACATCCAACTGATAATAACGTTTCTGTTTTGTTTTTAAAACAGTGGTAAACTATATGCTTTGTATTTTCTTTCTAAACATCCATGGCAGAAAGACAGAAGAGTGACATTGTATGTTTTTGAAGTTGTCTACAGATGGCGATACACACTGTGTACAAATAATTCAGATGCTATCATGGAACGAACGTTGTCGTGTCCATATACTGTGCAGAGACAACACAATTAACCTGTAAAATTGTCTTTATATCATTTAATCAATAATGCTAAATAAGCAGATGTCACAAATCAAATTTTATTATTGTATTTGATTTCAAAATGAATTATGTCCGTATTCCACGTTATTTGTTAAAAGTGGCTTAAATTTGTTGTTGCTTGAAAAATGTAAATTTATATACTTTTTATTGATAAGTGTTAATTAATTCATTGGAAGGAAACCTAAAACAATATTTCAGTTTTGAGAGAATTGATTTGTTTCTTACCATAATTCGTTCTCAATTTTGTTAAATATTTTTTCTCAATTAAATATATGTATAAGCAAATTAAAAAGAAAACTAACTTATTAAAGTCACGGAAGTATTTAACAGCTCTGAAACGTTTGTTTAAGGATAAAAAACAGAAGGTTGATATAGAGTTAAATAAATACTTGATCTTATCATTCGATCATTTTGTAGCAACAAAAAAGTGTTATATTCTTGTAGTGAAAAATCAGAACTCTAAAGAAAAAGTAGTTAAGACATTAAGAAGTTTTAATATCAAACGGTAAGTTTCAAATAATCATGCTGATTAGTTAAGTGCTATAACCGTGTTCTTTATGGAAGGTAAAGTTTGCTCATCATTATAAATGAATAATAGTAATGAAAAGAAAACAGTCTTTTATTGTATATTATATACCATCTAGGAACCCTTCTTTTGTCCGAGCTAGGAACTTCAAAAAAATTTAGATTAAATGTTATGATAAATAATACAAAAATCTTAACTTTCACATAATTTGTGATCAATGATGTCGAGAATTTATATTTTTCACACAATTTATTTATAACGTATTATTACAGTCTTCATTAGTACCTCATCAAAAGTTTTACACAAATTTTAGAACTCACTGTGTATATATACTATATATTCTTAAAACATATTATACATTGTGTGATGAACAGGGTGATTTTGTAGGAAGAGGTAGTAGCAGAGTAGTGGCGGTACAGGTGCTTTCTTTTACTCGTCTTTTGCCCCCCAGTGGCTCAGCGGTATGTCTGCGGACTTACACGCTAAAATTCGGGTTTCGATACCCGTGGTGGGCAGAGCACAGATAGCCCATTGTGTAGCTTTGTGCTTAATTCAAAAACAACATACTCGTCTTTTAATATCCTTCCACCCTATTTCACATTATTGATTAACTGACGTTCACTGGCTGCAGAAATGTCTTATGGGATGAAGTTGTAAGGTCACAGATCAAAGTATAAAATTAGTATAACTCAAGAAACGGTTTTTCATATCTATGTTATTTTGGCTGTTGTTGTATCAGCTTCATCTCAGTATATGTATTGTTGTAACTGTGACGTCAATTTTATTTTCATTGGGCTCATCCATAGAGAATGCTAGGGTACACTCTGAGATGTATAAGATGCTTGTGTACTCTAGCTCACGCTATATGTATGTTGTGTTATAGAAAATTTAATGTGAGCATATTTGTATTTTCTTATAGCAAAGCTTCCTATATCTATCTATTGTGTCCACCGAGTTGAATCGAACCCACGATTTTAGCGTTTTATGTCTGAAGATTTAACGCTGTCCCTTCGGAGGACTGGAAATTTCATAGATTATGTTTAGCGTACAAATATTGCGTTATACATGAATGTAGTAAAATCAAATTTAATAAGCGTTCAACAACAGCAATAATGAGGGTGTAGGGATTGTAACCCCCCATTAAGATACTCTTTTTTTATAGACTATCATCCCTCAAAGTCTATTTGAAATAGGCTCAGCGACCAAGGAGTAGTTAGATAAAGGACAGACACACAGATATTTGTGCTTTATATAGAGAGTTGTTGTTGTTGTTTTGAATTAAGCACAAAGCTACACAATGGGCTATCTGTGCTCTGCCCACCACGGGTATCGAAACTCGGATTTTAGCGTGTAAGTCCGCAGACATACCGTTGAGCCATTGGGGGGCTTATATATAGAGAGATATGTAGAAACAGCGTATCCAAGGATGGACAACCGGATACATTTATCCCAAAAAGAGAAATCTGATGCTGTCAGGCAGTTTAAAGTAAAGACAGAACCAATAATCGTTCTTCATTTTAGTCTAAAGTCAAAATAAAAGGTACTATCTTTTGACTGGTTTCTAAAAAGTTTGTGTTAAGAAGAGTAATTATAATAAAGGTGTTAAGAAATTATTATATGCATCGATAATTATTGAAAATATTGAATCACAAGTAAGTGTGTGTTGTTAAAACTATACCAGCGACCTATGTTTTGTAAATATCACGTAAATATACAAATGAAATATATTTTTATAATTTGTATTTACGTACATTAAATTTATCTTTAAATAAATTTCTAAAAAAATGCAATTAAATATATGTCTTTTTCTATAAAGTCTAACTTATAATTATTAAAAGACCTAAAAATTGGGTATCATGCGTTATTGATAATATTTAAATCGTAATATTGTGATCACAGAAGTGATAATTATCCTAGTGCTGCCATCTAGTTGTAGTATTAAGATACACGGAAGGCGATTGGGGGTGTGAAAACTTAAATACAAATAATAAATATATTTTGAATTCAAGCACCATTTCAAATAGATATCGCCTTTTTAAAGCCTTGATAGAAAATGTTTGAAAGTTGATATTTGTATGAGAAGTTATTTGTATTTAGAAAGATGTTATTTCTCAGTATATTCTGCCGTTGTTAATGTCAGGCTCAGCAAAGGTCATGGGTGATTGTGTTAATTTTATTGACAGTTTCGATGACTGTACTTTCTAGTGTAAATGAACTTTCATGTATATTTAGACTGTGAAGTTGCCATCTCGTAGTAATAGCATTACCCTAATAAAATAATTGCGTTGTGAGGAATGCCCACAGACTATGATTATTTGTACTAGTGTTACTTTTGAGGTTGTCAATTAATCTAAAGCTACTTTCAGCCCTTTATGTTATACAGACGAGCAAATACATTTGGTATACGTACAATCTCGTAACATTATGCATATAAGATTGTGATGCATGGCATGTATTAATGTGATATTACTCAAGTAAATGTACAATTGTCTGAGTTGTTTGTTTGTATTTACGCACATAGCTAAACAATAAGCTACCTGTGCTATGACCACCATTGGTATTAAAACCCGGTTTTATAAGTTCGTAGACATACTGCTGTGCCACTGAAGGGGTGAGTTGTCTGAAATTTTTAACCTTTAAATCAGCATTAATTTCTGGGGAAAACATTTTCAAAAGTTACAAACTTCAAAAATTAATTAGGAAATTGTTTGTAAAGTAATATTGCTGTGACTTTCGTCGTTAAAAAAACCCAAAAATAATATGCTTATTTATTTATAATTATTACTTACATTTCCTACTCCAATTGTATGTCTGTGAGTTATTGTGAATCCTTATTTTAATTCTTTTAAAGCGTTTGTTGTGATGTACAAAACCCACATTTGTTTTCAAATGAGGTAGTACTTCTCACCATCACTCTGAAAATTTATAATTAAGAATATCTTCACATGCTGTCTGATCTTCTGACATCTCATTCGTATGTGTGTAAAGTATTTCATCGTTTAGGATACCCTCACTAGTTTCTAGGTCTTCATCTTGAACCAAACTGTATATCTCTATATGTTCGCCACTTTCATCTTCTGGATCATCATACCTTACCAAAGTGTCATAAGTTTCAAAGCACTCATCATAGACAGTACATACAGCAATGATGGCCATATAATAGTCTGGAACACTTATGATGGACATTGAAAACAGCACTATGACCACAGATCGACACAGTATCTATTGAGTAAAAATAACATCTTTCGTAAGTTATTATTTAACCATCCAAATTTCACGATTTTTCTGTTTGCATTATCTAGCAAAAACTGTTCATATGTTTAAAAGCTTCTCCGTCTCTTTTTCTATGGCATAAAGGCATTTTTCTCAATAAAAAAATCCAGTTGAGTTTTGAATAGTACTCGTTCTTTTAAATAAAAAAACTTCAGAGTTAACAAATATGATAAAAATTAAAGTATAAATTTTGCTAGAAATATAATGCAATACTTTTGAAGATGTCGTCAACGGTTCTTGATAAATGTATCAGCTATTTTAAAAACTTTCTGTGCCTTTGTCTTTAGAGGACTAGATATTTTTAATGATAGATACGTAACTGTAATGTTGGTTTCCACTGAAAATAATTGATAGTTCAATGCCTAACTTTTAACTAAGTCAATATTTTCTAAGACCAATCACCTTCAGTAAATGTTCCTTGACTGACAAAATACAGATAAAACGTGATGAGAAAATAAAGGGGGAGAGGGCCTTAAGGAATAAAAATACTTTCTCATCGCTCTTACACCTCTAACATTTTTAAGATCAAGCATGTTTAGCTTTCATTAATCTATAAGCTATTATATAAACATTTTGTAACAAATATCTGTATGACCACTATGTGTTTCTATATATTCAGCGCATCATCAGAAGTACTAGTATAGAACATCCCAGTTTTTAAATAGTCATGCCTCATTTAAATTGCTTCGAAATTCTATAGTGAACTGTTGCGTAATGCTTATAAAAGTTAGCTGTTGTTACAGTCATATGACTAGAAGCTAGTGGAGATTTAAATAAGTTTTGTTACTGGATGAAGCATTGGTGATACAGTATCCAAAACATCTCCCTCATTCATTTATGTTTAAATCACTGAATAAATGAAAGAGCACAAGATGTTCTAATGTTTAATATTGGCTGTTACACTCATAAAGCAAATTTTTAATGTGTGTGAAACAAAACCACACATCAGGCATGAAGTCATTACCCAGAACTTAATGACTGTTCAGGATTGCTAACATATAGAGCCGTTACTACAGTGTACTAATCATAGGTTTGAAAATAAGGCATCAACTTTCAAAGAGCCTTGATCGTTGAAACTAGAGTAAATAATAATAGAACACCATGAGAGGAAACGTTAATTTTTTTGTTTATTATTTGGTTTAGATGGATATTTCTGTGTTCAATGTGAACTTAAAGAAAGTTTTAGATATGACCTGCTGTCACAACTATGAAATGTTATAGAGTGAAGTAATTCCATGGTGTGGCCGTGTATTTACTGTTGTGTATTAATAAACTAGTAACATTTATGGGAATAATAAATATTTTTGATACTAAGTCATTTGAAACAGTGATTCTTGACTTGCACTAAAGTAATCCTAGAGGGAGGGTTATTTCGGTGTTATGATAAATCATGCCTAATAACAAATCGTATTTAGCAGTAGTTTGATATTTTTAAAAACGTTTATAATTTTCCTTTACAAGCCTACAGCCTTGATATAAATCCAATTGAATTAATTTTGGATGTTTTGGAGCCTCACTAGGAGAGATGACAAAAATGGCTGACCTTAAAATCTTGATACATGAGCTGATGAATAAGCTAAAGAACCTTAAGATTCAAGCGCAGCCACCTAAGTTTAATAACTGCTGACCACAAGGCACCTTCCACGTATGGAGATAATTCTAACTGAAGAACAGAGTTAAATCTCATAGTTATACCGCTTCTAAAGTTCAAAATGCAGCACGTGTTCAGCAATATAACAAGACTTGAACCTTGAACCCCATTTCATAATCCGACTACGTTACAGTTAAAAACCTGTTGAACATTATATACATTATTAAGCTTGTAATTGTAATCAAAACGTGTTAAACTGTGCATACATTATAATCACAGTAAAAAAAAACATGTCAAACTGCATGAATATATATTTTAAAAACACCTCAATCGAAACTTTTTGAATAATATAGTCTTTCCTAATTCTAACCTAACCAAAGTTTCTAAAACATCATGCGACTCATATTCAATGTCTTGAATAAAACTAAAATTATCAATTTTTAGCGAGAAATGTAACCTGACACTGTTGTTTTCCAGTAATGTATTTAAACAGAGCAAGTTTATTATTTTATCAATATTATAAATCCGCACAACTGAAAAAAAAATGAATGCATATGAAACTTAGGATATCTAAATTTTCATGTGTCAGGTTTGATTCAATAAGCTTTTGACGAAACAAATGTCAAGTAATGTGCCCCTTTTCAATATTATAGGAAATACACAAAGATTTATCAATCTGTAAAACAGTTTTTACATACCATAACCAGCAACGATAACTTGTCATCGTTATAGGGGCCACCTAGAACATGTAGTACTATAAGTGCCAAAATAATCGGACTTACAATCCAATTGAAAGCTACAAATGAGTTCCATAACCTTTCTTGAAGTGTAGTAACAACTTCTAGCTATAAGAGAAATAATACTAAGTCATATCTCTACAAGGTAAAGGCTTGACTGGTTAAATATTAGAAATTTTATCGTCCTTTGCTCCAGCTTCGTTGTTTACTATATTTGTAGTCTTAATTAAAAGTGTTTCTTTGCTTGGATTGTTGCATGCATACACAACAAAAGTGGAACAGTTTTACCTTTTGAAATTAAATATAAGTTACAAGTTATATATAAGTTATCAACAATCATGAAACATTTAAATCAATTTTTTCTTGAGCAAAACAACAAAAAAAGAGAATAAAATTATTACTTGTCTTCATATTTAGTACCGGAAAAAAGTGATATCTTTCTGTCGTAATAATAGAAATTTCAAAATATTCTTAATGTCAAGTATATTCCAACCCACTTCTCAAAATTCGTAGTTTAGTTTTCTACTTTTTCCATTGACATTTACTAGTAAGTTCTGTCATGTAAAATACTGGATTGGTTCTAAAACATTACTATGTATTTTGTTATTCAGACATCAGTAAAGGTATGGAAAACAGAGTCACACCATTAGACTAAAATATATGGAACTTGATTCTAGTGTCGATATCTAGAACACTGATATTACCTTATATCTTCTTAGCTAATTGTAAAAAGTTCTGGAAAATGAAAAATATAACCAGTAAATACAGCAAAAAATAATAAAACGCGTGTGTTTTCATTAAATTGGTGTGTTATAAACCTGCATGTTAAGTGTTCGAAACGATAAATTTAAAACATACCATTCCTGAACATTTTTCAATTGTACTGAATATGATTCTCGCATCTTCTAAAACTCCGGTGATGACTTCAATATCTTCAACGGAAACACTGCCTGAGTCAGTAAATCAATGAGTATAATATATTAATAAAATGATTTCAAGATAAGATCAGAGTGAGAGCATTATAAAGGAAAAAGTAATTTATGGGTATATAATGTTAATAGCTGAGTATAGGTGTCTCTGTATGGTTTGATATAGCAAAGCCACATCAGACTATCTGTTGAGTCCACAAGGGGAATCGAACGCCTGATTTTAGTGTTGTAAATCTGTAGGCTTACCACTGTACTAGCGGGGGACAGATGATTACGATTCCATAACATTGTGACACTTCTAAATGATGGGTAAATTTCAACTACATGATTCATATTGTTACAGGATTCAACAGACCGACCTACAATGCACTAATTATGAGAAGGAGAGAAGTTTTAGAATTTCCAGAATTGATAAACCCAACAATCCTGGAAGACCTGAAAGTAACTGTACTTCTGAACTGGCTACTTTACATTATTCTCTCATCCATATTATCAAAACAGTCAAGTTTAAAAATCCTCTTATGCCATCCAGTTAGTTAGCATGTTTCATATTCCTACTAAATCTTCAATCTTCCTTTCAACGAGAGATATTGTATGATAACGTAATGATTCACAAATTTTAAAGTTGTAGTTTTCAAGACAGATGAGACGACCTAAATATTCTAACAAATACTGACATCTCGCACTTAACCTTACCATCTTCACAGTAAACAACAATTTTTACAAAGAAACTTGTGGCGTTCCTACGAATAGTTAAAACAAGACCTTCGTAATCTATTTGTTTGATGACAACATCGAACACCAAGATTGCTAATCTTTATAGTAGATATACTGATGATAGTGTGGTCCGTTTATTGGCGACCGAACTAAGTTTGACAGCTTTACTACTTTCCTTTGTCATCTCCACTCTTCGATGAACTATAGTTAATAACTTTATTGCATAAATCTTTCATTCTTTGACATTTTAGCAGTGGTAAACACAATCTTTCACACCACAAACTAATTATTTTAATCACATGAACGCGAGTAATGTCATGTTTAGTTTTAGTTTCTCCTTCTGACAATTTTGTCAGCCATTTACTGTCACTTAAATTCTACGCCCACATTTACGTTCTCTCATTTATTTATTTCCTTCTTTAACTTGTAACTTAGATTTGGTAAAAAAGAAATTTTCTTCTCTCATCCTCTGATTTTGAATGATCATGTTATACTTACCAATAACACTTTGAATCACCACGATGCACTTAACACTTTGAGTTATCATGATGTACTTATCCTTAACACTTTGAATTATCATAATGTACTTACCATTAACATTTTGATCATGATGTACTAAGCATTGACACTTTGAATCATCACAATGCACTTACCATTAACATTTTAAATCATCACGATGTACTTAACATTAACATTTTGAATCATCACGATGTACTTAACATTAACATTTTGAATTACCATGATGTTCTTACTATTAACATTTTGAATCATCATGATGCACTTAGCATTGAGACTTTGAATCATCACGATATACTCACCATTAACATTTTGAATTACCATGATGTTCTTACCAATAACACTTTGAATGACCATGATGTACTTAGCATTAACACTTTGAATCACCAAGATATACTTTTCATCCACATTCTGAATCACCATGATGTACTTACCACTAACACTTTGAATCACCATGATGTACTTACCATTAACACTTTGAATCTCCATGATGTACTTACCATTAACATTTTGAATCACAATGATGTACTTAACCTTAACACTTTGAATCACCTTCTTGGAGTTATCATCCACATTTTTAATCACCATGATGTACTTTGTTTGTTTTGAACTTCGCGCAAAACCACTCGAGGACAATCTGCGCTAGCCGTCCATAATTTAGCAATGTAAGACTAGAGGGAAGGCAGATAGTCATCACTACTCACAGCCAACTCTTGGTTTACTCTTTTACCAAAGAATAGTGGGATTGACCGTAACATTATAACGCCCCATGGCTGTAAGGGCGAGCATGTTTGGTGTGATAGAGACTTGAACCAGCGACCCTCGGATGACGAGGCAAGTGCTTTAACCACCTAGCCATGCCGGGCCAACATAATATACTTACCATTCATTTAAACCTATTTTTAATGGTCTGACGGAGCATGGTAGTTAGGTTTGTTTTGTTTTTGAAATTTCGCACAAAGCTACTTGAGGGCTATCTGTGCTAGCCGTCCCTAATTTAGCAGTGTAAGACTAGAGGGAAGACAGCTAGTCATTACCACCCACCGCCAACTCTTGGGCTCCTCTTGTACCAACGAATAGTGGGATTGACCATCACATTATAACGCCCCCACGGCTGGGAGGGCGAGCATATTTGGCGCGAACCCGCGACCCTCAGATTATAAAGCGCAAGCCTTAACACCCTAGACCATGCCGGGCCCTGGTAGTTAGGACTCTCGACTTAAAATCTATGTGTCGGGGATTCAAATCTCGTCACAAAAAGTGCTTCCATTTTCAGCGTGAGGGTTTTTTAATGTGATGGCTAGTCATTTATCGTTTTGTGAAGGTGTTCTAATATGATGGCTCATCATTTATCGTTTTTTGAGGGTGTTCTAATATGATAGCTCGTCATTTATCATTTTGTGAAACGTAGCACTAGTTCGTTACTTTTGAATTAGGGATAGCTAACACAAACAGCTTTCGAGTAGCTTTACGTGAAATGCAAACAAAACATATGTATTTCATTTTATCTATTTATAATATACAAGTTACGGTACTCGTCCTTTATCAGGATTACGAGCTTTAAAAATGTGTGGCTGGATTTTATAATAAATGGCACAAAAATTCTAACTTTTGCACAGTTTATAATAACATATTATTACAGTATTAATTATAACCTTACGAAAACGTTTTTTCATAAGCTCACTATGTATGTACTTAAGAGAAGGTATACACTGTGTGACACTACGGTATGTCTGTGGACTTGTATCTCTAGAAACCCATTGTGTAGCTTTGTACTTAACTTCAAACAAAGAACCAATACCGTGTGATGATCAGTGTGACTTTGTTGGAAGAGGTCGTGAAGAAGGTAGTGTCTGTACGGGCGCTTTCTTTTACCCACTTTCTTAATATTCTTCCGCAGTATTTCATTAGTCAACAGTTAACGGTAATTGTCCACAGAAATGTCTTACAATAAACTTTTGTTCGAACAGGTTAAATGGAGATGTTTTTAACGTTAGCCTTATTAAGCAGATAGCCCTTGAGTAGCTTTGTGCTAGCCGTCCCTAATTTAGCAGTGTAAGACTAGAGGGAAGGCAGCTAGTCATCATCATCCACCGCCAACTCTTGGACTACTCTTTTACCAACGAATAGCGGGATTAACCGTCACATAATACGCCCCAACGGCTGGGAGGACGAGCATGTTTAGCGCGACGCGGGCCCGAACCCGCGACCCTCGGATTACGAGTCGCACGCCTTACGCGCTTGGCCATGTCGGGCCAGTGTTATAAGTCCAAAGACATTCCGCTATGCCAATGTGAGCATCAAAAATGGGCATATCCGACAAGTTTGTTCGCATATATGGGGGTCTTGCAGTAACTGACAAAAACCCCTAAACTGTACTTGTTTTGTGGGCTCTTATACCCCTAAAAAGACTCAAAATAAGCAAATCCAATTATTTTTATGTCGATGTGTTGCGTGGAAAAAATTATATTTGTGCTATTTTCATCTTGCTTGCTCTAAATATGAGTCAACAGAAGCCCAAGATATACATTTTTAGGTTGTTTTACCTGTGATCTCATGAAATCCTCAAAAAGTTCTAAATCGGCCGTAAAATGGTGTGACAGTCGATTTGATTGAAAAGTGTTGGGAGGAGGAAGAAACAAAATAAAAATAGTACACTTGTCTGTGAAGATATAATTATTAATGAATAAATAGTATAAAATCAATATTATTAGTGCCTTTAACTCTATATTACATATTGTATTGTACAGATAACAAGTTGTCTTTGTTGCTCAATAGATTGTTAAATGATTTTACTTCCAGGTAACAGTTTAAATAAATCATATAATTATTTCTGTAGGTACGTCAACTGAATATTATTACTTCTAGACAACACATCCGTTCATAACTTATTAAAATATATTTCATAAAAACATAATTTTTGAATCAGAAATTCAGAGTAAACATTTTTGGCATCGTATTTTTATAATGCGTACAATAGATAGTTAAACGTTCTCTACACTCTTAGTATAAGTTATTAACAAAAACTTCAAAGTTTACATCGTATCTTAAAGTGTTAAAGGTGAATTTTCAACAAATTTAATAATTGCCATAGAAACTGTACTTTGGTTAGGTATAATTCCTGTGTGGTTGCCATATTTTCAAACACTTTAGTTTTTGAGTAAAAAATGAAACAAAATATGCGGTTTCTCGAACTAAAGTTCCTCTCGATCGTTCGGCTATTTCTGTGAAATTTAAAACTATGACGTAATAGTTGCCAAACACGTTTCTTTGCGCGCCTACCATTGTGTTCCTTTCAGTGCTGATGTTTTATGTAAATCTATCGGTGCTTTTATCGGATTACATACTTTGTGAGACTATTTTTTGTTTTGATATAGCTACTTTATGTTTGTTTTATGATAACATAATTTACTGCGTTGCTTATGTTTGTAAAAACGGTTCGGCATCGGGCAGAAGCTTCTTTTCGTTTCCGTGCAAGGAGAAGAAACCGTCAAGGTGGTTACAGTGGGTGCGGATGGTCAAATTAAAAAACTGGACTCCTTCACACCATGCAAAGCTTTGTCAAGATCACTTTGAACGCTCATGTTTTGTGTCGGATCCCACTGTTTTGGATTCCGTGGGTTTCAAGCCAGGCAGGTTGAGACTGAAAAACCCATCGGTAGTAGACAGGATTGTCCCCACCATCTTTCCTCGTGTAGAGCTGAGGACTGATCTCAGCCTGCAGCGTACAGGTTCCACTGCTCTGAAGCCATCTCTTGCCATCACGAAAAGAATAAACTTAAAGGTATGTGTGCAGTACTAAGCGACAAACGATAACTAGTGTAATATAATAATTTAAAAAGTGCAAGATTTTGAAGAATGTAACTAGACACACACATTTCGCATTCATGAGCGTGTTTTGTATTTGTGGCACCTGAAAGTCAGTGAAACCTTGATTTCCTAGTCTAGACAGTGGACAAATCTATCCCAAATAGAGTATATTCCAAGTTTAAAAGCTGGTAAATCATTCTGTAGATGTTTTTGTAACATTTTTACATGTAGAAAAGTTTGAAGAATTCCATTTTTTAAATTTAACATATCAAGATAAATTGAAATAAGACTATGTCTTGAACATGTTGAAGTAATCAAGTACATATTATGTATTTTTTTAAAAAACTTTGTAAACTTGTAAACTCCATAACATATTTCCATAACTCATCATAATAAAATTAATCTTAACACAGTACCTTGACATTGTCATATTAAATGTAAATCTCATAATCCTCATAAAGCATGTTGTTTTAATATATAATCTCATTTCTTCAGTATCACTCAAAGATCCGCTACTCTCGCTCGTGGAACTGTCCTCATCTCCAGAACTTGTCAGATCTGTGTCAAAAGTAACTGTTCTAGGTTCGTTCAGAGTAGGTTCGAATTGATATGGCGCTACTCGACACTGTTCAGAACACAAAGTGAAAACAGACTCCGCCTCTGTTTCTCCGTACGCACTGGCCATGTTTATTTACTTTCAACGCGCTGGCGTTGGCGGTTTGTTTGGCAACTACTACGTTACAGTACTTTTTCTAGCGGCAAACGTAAAAACTAAAACGTTCGGATTGCCGCTCGGAAAGGGCTCTTTCTGCACCAAGGTCTATGTTTCATTTATTAGCACATATTTTTATTAAAAAATGTGAACTTGCAAAATTAATCAGTATGAGTAGTTCTTTTGACTGCAATGTTTTCTTTTTGTGTAAAATTCACTTTTAAGATCATTGCTTGTTTATAACGTTATTATTTTTGCATGAGCAACATCTTATTTTGAACCTGATCCTAGAAGAAAAAACTAAGTTCCATACTTTGAGTTACAAACACACATTTCAATCAAATTTAAACGAATAATAGAAAGTTATTATTAATATTCAAATATATTTAGCTAATCATCTTGCGTCTTAAAATTTTACAATTCAGCAACAAGAACTGTTGTATTACTAGATATGAATAATCCTTTTATTAACATTTAGAAAAACATTACAATAAAAAAATTGAAATTCTATTAACTAGATTACGAAAGCGGAGTTATAAATTTGAAAAACACACAAAATAATCAAGTTTAAATATGTGTTGACTAAGTTATTTTATTATTATTTCAACATAGAATGTTACACCTTTTAGTTTCCTTTTGAAATTAGATATATTTTACTTGTTCAACTATTGAACCAGTTAAGCTTACTTTTATCTTTAGCATCAGTTGGTTTTTCAGATGTTTTAGTCATTATCTGAATAAAATTTAGTTCATATTTAAAAAAAAAAAGTTGCTAATGTAAAGTAATTTTAATTGCGCTCCTTCCGTATCTCGACTGTTAAATATGTAAATTAAAAACAATATTAGTGAGTTCAAGCGTCTTGGAAACCACACAGTATTGTTGCGGAACTATTAGAGTTAACAAACAATAGTTTATTTATTTAACAAATAATAAAAGTATTTTGTTTTCAATGCAAACTTCCAATCTGAGAATATTATGAATCAAGAAGTCTTCATACAACAGAAAACATTTGACACTTTTCTTTCCAGCATCAGCTAACATTGTGCAAGTTTTATTAACGATTGTAAGATATGTACATAACAACTTTATCGACAACGGAAACAATAGAGTTCATGACTTATAAACCATTGTTATAATACGTAAAGACAGATTGCTATTTTAACGTAAATAGGAAATTACAAGTTGAATTGTCACGTTAAAATATAAAGCTTTATAACCCACAAAGTTTAACATGGTATTTTAGTTTATGAGTATCTTTTTATATTAATACACCCATGTTTAAATAGCACTAAAACAAACATTTTGTTTTGTGGTAGTTTAGGGTGTTATGTTGAAAAGTACTTAACATAGAAACTCGCTTAGCGTGCTGAATGTGTTTGGTTGGAATAGAAAATTAAAAAAATAACACGAAGAAACAATATATTTAAGATTTCTTGTTGTTGTTTTTATCGCTAACTGATATATTTTTAGTAGAGTCGAATACCTTACGATAATAGATTTCTACAGAATATATATTCCAACGTTTCGGTTATGTATTTTTATAAACTGGGTGAAGTACAGGGAAAACCTAAACAGAGAGGAATAACATCTTTAAACTGAAGTCTAACATCGTGAATTTATTTAAACAGTAAATAAAAGTCTCAACTCACAATGCATAAAATTTATTGGGATCAAAGAAATTTATTGAAACACTGAGTTATACTGCATAATTATGTTTTCGAAATCTCCTAGTCAATTCAAAGATCTCAGAACTTGTAGTGTGCATTGCAATAAAAATAGAAATAATACCAAAAACACATAGCGATGTGTAATATTAGAAAAGAAAGGTACTCGGAGAATTTGAAAGTTTTAGACTGCTTTAATTGTTTAAATGAGTGTATAAAAAGAACATTAAAGTGTTATATCTTAATTCATACTTTTAAGATTTGTAATCCAGAAATAATCTTTACTGTTGTTTTTCACAGTTAGTAGAAAGAGGGTTGGGCCGCTCCCCTAAAGGTTTAAGGTTTGCACCACTAAACACGTTTCCTTTTTTTAAACAATGGATACATTGAGGATGAAAGATTCATTATTATGAATAAAAACAAACAAATCTCTAGTGGCAGCAAATAATTTTGACTAAGTGCATTCTTTCTGACCAGTAATTGAAAATTAAGTTTCTCTTAATCCCTGGCTTTCTAAATAGTCTATTTAGCTTGTGTGTGAATGGTATCATTTATGTTCAGTGTTTAACACATATTGAAAATTCCAAAGAGTGAAATTAAATTGTCTTATATTTCTATACAAAATTTGAAATGTAACCTTTAATTTTCTTAACAACTTCACATATTTTCATTATTCTGCAATAATGTTCTTTTATTTCATACTACAAGTGTAATTAAAATAACTTTCAAGCCTAAAAACAGCGTTAAAATAGTCTACAGTTTGCATCAAAGATAAATCGTGCTGTTCACGCACAATAAAACAAATCTGAGTCAAGTGTTTTATTTGTTGGTTTGTACGGATAACTGTAGACCATTTCAACAGTGCTTTTCATTACGTTTTAAAACATGTTTATAAGTTTTATGTTGGTGACTTATCTATAATTATGTAAAAAAAAAGCCTTTAAAAGATTTTAGTTAGTTTTATGCAAATTAATTAGGAAGTAACAATTTTTTATCAAGCAATACTTCCAGCTTCAGTTGTTTTATATAATCTCATAATTTAATTTTGGAAAAATACAAAAAGGAAGATCTGTGCGTCACAAAGCAAGGTTTGCCAGAGATGATATTAAACATAATAATGAATATATAACATCGGATCAGCTCGTAATATATGTGTATAAACAACAGTATGTAGAACAACAAATATAAAGGATAGCATTCTACACAAAAATAGGCTTCCAATGGCACAGTGGCATGTCTGTGGACTTACACCGTGAGAAACCGGGTTTCAATACCCATGGTGGGCAGAGTACAAATATACCATTGTGTAGCTTTGTGTTTAATTACAACAACCAAGGGCCCAGCATGGCAAAGTGGTTAAGGCAGATGTTGATAGATTCCGTCAGAGGATTGGCTATCGTCATGTTACCAATCAATTTGTCAGCGAAAGTAATTTCACGTTCAATCCCTTCATTTTCTATATCTCACTTAACAACTTGTAGATAAAGTAGGCTGTTCTATGAAAAGGTAAATCCAATTGTGCACCCTATAATTAGTTTTAATATTAAAATGTTTGCTTTTTTCTTTTCAGTCTGGATTTATCCAAAGATTTGTGAATCTTAAAATTTACGAGTTTCGACAAATTGCGGATATTATAATATTACATCTAACATAACACTAAGAGGCATCACACCGCCATAATCCGCAACATTTTCCTATTAACACGTCGTCTATAGGGAACAGGGGGAAAGAAAAGCTTGTAACACTAACTGTAAGTGTTTTAGCTTAGAATTACAAGTGTTTTTATTTTAAAACTACGATCTCTTAGTCAGATTCTAAACTTTCAGAAAATAAATATTTTAATTACACAGTAACATAAGGTTACCGCAACTAGTTCTAGCTATTTCTAAACTAGTGAAGTAAGACAAGTAGTACTGCGACTTGGCGACAAAAATTAAAAATTTGCCGTGGTTTTCCTTTGTCATTTATATTATACAAGCGACAGTACCGGACTTTGGTCGAGTTATAAGATTGGTATGTACTAGATTACTACAGTATGTCAGTGTGTATTTGGATTTATTTTTAGCCCCCCAGTGGCTCAGCGGTATGTCTGCGGACTTACACGCTACAATGCGGGTTTCGATACCCGTGGTGGGCGGAGCACAGATAGCCCATTGTGTAGCTTTGTGCTTAACTCAAAACAACAATTTATTTTTATTATAGAACAGTTAAAAATATTTCAAACATTTTTATTTACCAGAAATATAAAAAAGTTCGTAAATAGAGCACAGTAATTTCATAATTATTTATTAACAAATACTTTTATTATTTCATTAAGTATTTCACACTTATATTTTTTATCACAAATTATATCACATTTTATCAGAATTTATTAGAATTTTTTTACCGTTGCAATGTTCAGGATAGATAATATTGGTTGATTTCTCACCTACTACCAAGATAAAGTTCTTATTATCATCAACCCTGGAGCACCTAGTGTAAAGATGGGCGTGTGAAAAGCTTTGGTTCCACATGGAATGGCGCAGAGTCTTTGTTGAAAGTTCCCAGCCAACAGCAGAGCAACACCTCCTTTTAACTTATCATTAAGCAGTATATACTGTAGTGTTCAGCCTACGGCTTAAAAGGCAGCTTTATGAAACATAGTTCACTCATCCCAGACAACGAACTTACAATCACGTGGGACCGTTTTTTTTTTGTCAGTGTACCTCACAATGTTGCAAGTTAGTGCCTCTGCAAATTCAAGGGCAACTTGAAGACTAGGTAAATTGTTCTTCCTCCTGTTAAAAGTATAACAGCAATGCTTGATGAGGCTACTGCCAGGTTAATCATGTTTCTGTGTCGTGTTTTGTACAAAAGAAGATTAATAAGGATAATTTTCCTGTTCCTTCTGGCGCATCCAGAGAAATATATACTGCCATTTCCATTGAAAAAAATCCCCTGTATGTATGCAGCAGCTTTATATTTGGTCTCTCCTAGGATCTCATTTCATGACATGCTATTATTATCACGCTGTGGCTCAGAGAGGCCAAAGATTTATACGCCAAGGTCACTCAGAACGTTTATGTTTTCCTAAAAATGATGATAATTTGATTGACAATGCTACCACAGAAATATAGTTTTAGGTTAGAATTTCTCATTTGTGACAGGTGAAAAAGGTTTTATTCTCATTGTGATCGTTCCAAAGTTTCTGAGGATTAGACATGGCTCATATCTGCAGCATGATAGCAAAAAAAAGATTTTGTATCGTCCACGAGGACTGAGTAGTAGCTGCTTCCTTCAGTGTATTGTTTTAATAATCATCATTTTCCAAGAAGTCCCCAAGCTTGTTTGTAAATATTGTGCCATCCACTATTTGCAAGTTCCCAAATGATGTTGGCCCTTTGACCTCATGTAAAAGCAGACGGAATAAAAACATTCAAAATTGCTAGGGACCATAGGCAAATACATCACTGGCTTTAATATTAGGATGATGTGGCACATTTTGTCTTACAGGCGATAGGCCCACTTCTTGGTTCCAGTGATACCTGATGATACAACAGAGTCTGAGAATATTCATCTTCCTTTCAGAGCTTAAACAAAGTTTTGAGATGTGTTTCTTGTGGTGTGGTGTTTGAATGTGTTCAACTGCATTTTCGTCAGTAAAGTACACTCTTTGGCAAATCTCAGGATGCACACCAAAATGAAACACCAAAGGATGTCGTTCACAAAATAGAAAGTTTAGAATTCTCTAGATGGCTTCACTACTACTGGTTTATCACCCAAACTGATGTAATTGAAACACGTTATGCCTGGTCCCATCCCTTATCAAGCTAAACACAACCATGTCAGATCTTCTGTTGGCATACTTGCACACATATTTGATGAGCTTTATGGAGTTGGAGTACTTAACACTGATGTGAGCATTGAACAGTCGAGGCAGGAGTAGGTAAAATGAAACAATCAACTTGTTGTAAACTTTAATTTCGGAACCATAAACTCTGAGTAAAGTTGTGAATCCTTCATATTTTGTTGTCTCCGACGATATAGTAGATGTGTGTGTGTTTTCTTATAGGAAAGCCACATCAGGCTATTTGCTGAGCCCAACAAGGATAATCGAACCCCTGATTTTAGGGTTGTAACTCGTAGACTTAGCGCTGTTCTAGCGGAGGGCTATACAGTAAATAGTTGTCTTGCCCAGTCTTTTTTTTTCTTCAGCAGCTGTCGTGGGTAACTTTCTGTGCACTTGTTGCCCTTCATGAACAGATAATTGGGATTGATTATTCCACAAGAACCATACATCATCTGTATTTTGATTGTGTTGAAAAGCAATGGATCAACAGTTTATATCAAGTAGTTCAGCACTGATAATGTTGTACACATTCTATAGATGAAGTTTTTCTAGAATTAGATATTGGATATTAGACAGGCCACATTCCACTCAGTGGTGTACTTATAGCACTGAGGAGCTGTAAACATCCTTGGTGATTAAATTCATCAGTGATTTCAGTTTTCGACGAAAGAGCCATTACTACCAAGTCATGGCGATCATAATGTTTTTAAGCCCAGCATGGGTAGGTGGTTAAGGCACCTTGGCTCGTAATCCGAGGGTCGCGGGTTCGAATCTCCGTCACACCAAACATGCTCTCTCTTTCAGCCGTGAGGCGCTATAATGTTACGGTCAATCCCGCTATTTGTTGATAAAAGATCAGTATAAGAGTTAGCGATGGGTAGTGAAGACTAGCTGTTTTCCTTCCCTCTTGTCTTACAGTGCTAAATTATGGATGGCTAGTGCAGATAACCCTTACATA
Organism: Carcinoscorpius rotundicauda; assembly: GCA_011833715.1. Lineage (NCBI taxonomy): Eukaryota > Metazoa > Arthropoda > Merostomata > Xiphosura > Limulidae > Carcinoscorpius > Carcinoscorpius rotundicauda. The sequence continues at coordinate 41,595,483 of CM022396.1, read as the reverse complement.
GCTTTGCAAGAAATTCAAAACAAACGGAACAAATTGTGTCATGTCACATCACGCTTGATTTCTCTTATGACACAGCATGAGATATAAGATAACGTAGCCAAATGCATAAAGATTAAAATTAAAAATATCGATTCAGTTTCAAACTTAAATGATAAAAATAAATATCTTAAATCAATAGACACTAATTAGGAAATAACAAATATATTATTTTAATTTTGTAGTTTATAGATTTCGTTTTAAACCCTCAGCACATAGAATAGTTACAATATCAGGCTATACTTTTATTTATAAGCCACACAACATAAAAGCCATTATTGGAATACACTGTTGCAAAAACGTAATGCATTTTGTTATGCATTCTTTTTTATGTGGTTTCTTGCTAGCTTGTCTAATTTAAAAATGTGTAAATGCATATGTTAACACGCTTGCATGTCTGTCTGTGATTTCTGTTTTTTATATAAATGAATACAACTTTAACGTACGTTTGATATAATTACTGTGGCAGTATATATTCTGAATGACTAACTTATTCACCCTATCGTGATTTTGAGAAAAAGTGTTTACTGATTTGGTAATCAACGCTAATATTCCACTGATGAATCAAAATTGAAACTAAATATTATTAAGAATAACAGTAGTCATTATTAGACAGCTAAGAATGTGTCATTGATGCAAGTAGGACCGATATTGTTAAAAGGAACGGATATAATCTACTTTTAGTGAAAAACAAAAACACTGTCTCTGTTACACAAAAAAACGATTTTATTTCTGTTTAGAGAAATAGTATTTACTGACTTGGAAACAAAGAAGATATTGTTGGCACTGAGTAAAGTTCCTACTGATGATGTTAAATAGTATTTCAAAGAAATTAATGCGTATATTAAGATCTTGGTATCAATATTTATACCTCTTTTCAATGTGGTTTTTCGCTAGCTTACCTTACAAAAAAAAAAGAAGAAAATGCACACGTGCGTGTCTGTCTGACTATCTATGATGTATATATTTGTGAGATAAGAAACCAGTTCATTTCTATGTGGTTTTTCTCTTGCTTACATCATTATGCATGCACATGGATAAGTCATAATATTCAGGTGTATGCCATTACGATCCACTTAAAAATGGTGCAATATCTCAGGTTTCTAGGCTCTTTCCTCTTGGAGCTATTGCAGTAGCATATTTTTTTCTACGTGGTTTTTCGTTAGTTTACTTCATTAAAAGAATGAGCACTCACATGCGCGCACGCAGGCGGATAAGTAATAATACCCAGGTGTACACCGCACACGTAGTGTCTGTCTCTTTGATGTCGAGAAAACCCACTTGTAGAAAAATATATATGCAAAAATGGCTCGTTTGGGTTGAGAAAATATTTTACATAGAAGAGCGAACAACGTTTCGACCTTCTTCGGTCATCTTCAGGTTCACAAAGAAAGAGGTAACTGACCGGAAGCTGACCATATGTTTGGAAGGGGTTGTGTAACTGAGTGTCGGAATGTAGAGGGCGGTTTTAGATGTTTGAATATATAATTTGTTTTTTATTATTATATTAATATAGGCATAAAGGCGTTCCTTTATATTGGTTTATTTTGGGTTTAAGTTATTCTATAAGTAAGGCTTCTTTAATTTTGCATTTGTTTATGTTTGTTTCTTTATTTAGTATTCGAGTGTTTTCTATGGTTATGTTGTGTTTATTTGACTTGCAGTGTTCGAAAACGTGTGAAGGTGACTGTTACGTTTTTGTTTATGTTTTATGTAGACTAAACGCAACAGAAAGACACAGATAACAGCTTGTATAATTTATAACACTAAACTATTAACAGATATAACATAAATTACATAACAATAATGACAGATATTAGGTTTAAACCTTCAAAATTAATTACAAAACAAAATGGTACTAGTTTCAACCTTCAAAATTAATCACAATACAAAATGGTACTGGACTGTGTTCAATATAATGATCTAGAATGAAAGTCTCAAATTCCAGTCTAGGGTGTGAATTTGGTCCCACGAAGAAATTCCGAAGTTTAAATGAAGAAGTTCAGAAACAATTCACAATTCAATAAATTCGACGAAGTTCTTTTCACGATGCCTCCGATGAACGTCACAAATTTGTCGCCTTCAATTTTTCCGATTTCCCGTAAATAGTTCTACACGTGTTGCCTTTCAGTATAACCACTAATTCGAATGAATCGTAGAGATTGACGAAATAAAATCACAGCTTCTGTAGATCTAACTTCAGTCACAAATCCAAGTTGAATAATCACAGCAAACACTTAATCTTTCTCAAACGAATGACTGACTCGTCTTTTCTTCGAATAAAAACTAATGACTCTCTTCTCTTTTGAATAAAACTAATGTCTGACTCTTCTTTCCTTTCTTCTCGCCTCATCGTCTTTTATACCAGTAGGCCTACTACTCGAACAATCGCGAAACTTCCATAGAACTCCAGAGCAATCCACGCATGTCCGTTCTTGCACGAGACTTCTCGTCTAGACACTAGGCCGCCAGCATTTCATTTAAATACATATGATTGGTCTACTTAATTCTAGAAAGTTCCAAATGCTATTCCAAATGAACGACAACATATTTTACTAGTTTAAACCTCGAAACAACAATATAAATATGGAAATATAAATAATAGAAATGAAAATTTAAACACAACATGACATGTTGTCGTTTACAAAACATTTACACGACATTTACATAACACTCTCCCCCTTAAAAGTAAAAAAAGTTTGAACTTGTGAAAACTATTTTTGTTTGCTTTTTTGTTTTTTTTTAAACCAACTCAAAAGGGTTAAATCCAGTAGATTCTTGCATAACTTCACGAACTGCAAACAACAACAAGGGAACACCCTCATCCCAGTCCTTTGAGTGTTCGTGGCAGTAATTTGATGGAAACGTTCAAGGACACCTTGTGACTCAGGATGGTATGCACTGGATGAAACTTGATGGATGTTTAATTCATGCTTGGCTTGTTGAAATAGCTGAGTATCGAGCATTGTGCTCTGAGTGATTTTTGTGTCAACAAGTCTTGAACCATTAATCCTCTAATTCATACTTTGCTCATACACTACTAATCTCGCCCAGCCCAGACTCCGCTTTGGTCTTTCGTTTAAAGGAATGAACTGAGTAATGTCCAAAATTCAAATCCACAACCTCGATGAATATGCTCTGCAATTTTAGCTGTGGTTGTGTTAAATAATAAAAAAGATAAATCCTGCTAATCCGTTAATTATCGCCATCTAATCGCCGGTTACTACTGATTAATTAACCTCTTTCTGGTCAACATTTCTGAATTAATAAAAGGAATACTTGGAGCTTGAGATCTATGACTTGGCTTTTTAACTCAAGTATTGCATAAGGTGTCCTTTAGGTTTAAATTATCAGATTAATTCAGGAAAATTATTTGTATAAAAAAAGATATTGAACACAATATTATGATTTTTTGTTGGTCTACTTATCACAATAATCAAAGAACTCTTGAGCATACGTTGGCTAGCCAATCCACTAATGCATGTTTTCCAAACAAAAATAAAGTTATGTTTTATTTTTTATCATGAAGCACATCTGTCAAAATAAAATCATTTCATAAAGCACATACATTGTTTTATTATGGTAGAAAGGAGATAATTTATATCAGTCAATAAAATAACAAAACATAGCAAAAGTAAATCTTGTTATCACCACATAATTAATGCACATGGACTTCAGAAATAACTTCCGATTGACTGCGATAGCTTACCACAACAGTAGAATTAATGCAGGAAGAACCATCCAGGTAAAAGAAATAAAGGTCTCGCAGAATGTTTTTCGGCGTGACATGATTGAGTTTATCTGAAAGTATATTAAATAAATACATCTAGATACATCATGTCTTATTAATCAAATTCTTATGATATTTATAATTCGAAACTAAAAATATTTGTCTTTTCTTTTAGAATATCATTTCCAATCAATCTCACGACCAATTGGAAAACAAAATAATTTAACTGAAATTGGAACAACTTAAAAACGTGAAAGTTAAAATAATATAACTATCTCTTGGAAAGGTATGTCTTTTTCTTTTTACATGCATGAAAATGTTGAATATGTGTGTTTCAACGCTAAGATTGCTGTTGATGTAATGGTACAGATTTCTTAATAATAAGCTATTTTAATACAGGATATCTTTTAAACAAATTACTAAAACTACACTTATTTGTGCATCACGTTCGCCGTAATACATATTTGAAAATCTATCAGTTCAATTTAATAAACAACAAATTTTGGATAAAAAGCTATGATTATATTTGTTAAAACAATTAAGAATGTTTTTTATAGAATTAGTGAAGAGTTAGAGTTGTGTTTTTACTTCCAGTAGTTAAAACTGTGTTTTTATTTCCTATAATTAGAATTGTGTTTTTATTTCCAGTATTAAATTATTGGAAGTTAATGAGATATTAGTTTAGACAAAAATTAAATAAAAAGTCAATACTTCTGATGAAATGTTTTACTGTACCTTTTCATATCTGTTTTCCAAAACTGTCTACAATCCTCTGCTTCCATTTGTTTTGCAAGACAAATTTCTAATTGTTGAAGTGCCTCTGCCTGGTTCATGATAACATATTCGCAGTCTACTAAATTACGTAGAAAATGTTTATATTAATAATTTCTGTGAATGTTTTAAATAAATCACTCTAGTGTACATATCGGTAACTAGAAAATACTTATTGTTTCGTTGTTTCAAGTGATTTCCATCATGGCCGATAGATTCCTGGTCATTTTATCATATTAATCAAAGAATTCTTAAGCATACGTTGGTTAGCCAATCCACGTATCCGCCGTCCTTTACGGAATTGAGTTTCGATTCGCTATTCTAACCGAGATTCGGCATGACACAAATTCCACAAGTTGCTAGAAAATGTCCTGTATTATTGTAACTCACAAGTTGAGGAGCATTGTACGAAATTAGTTTACAGATGTAGAAAGAAAGGATTGCTTATATGTGTATAATGTTTTAGTTATTGTTATGTTCTTTGATCTAACATTGAATGGGAAACACTGGTAGATTGTTTTACTATTGTCCTATAAGAGCCTTGTTCATCAGGGTAAGAATACAGTACTATTGAAACTATGATGGAAGAACGTTCAAGCAAATACTTGGTGTAATTAGCTCTTACAAAGGATTTAAAGGACTTAACACCAGAAACAAAACGTTCCTCTTTAGCATTATTTCACTTTCAACAGTTACATTCTTAGAACAACACATGCAGAGTCTAATAACAGACATCATTTTCCCCATAGATAATATATTAGATAAATCAGATGTTTTCCCACCTTTTCGAAAGCTGTCCGAATGTTTGAGGCAACAAGATTTCAAAATCAGTGAATATTGAAAAAATCTAAATGCAAGCATTTCAAATATGTTGTTTGTAACTCTGTATTATATCTTTAAAAAGGTATATACAAGCAATATTTATCGAAAAAGACAGGCTTGAAAAACCACTTTGCAAGTTTATATTGTATATGAGTAAAGTTGTTCATATAATTCGAATGCGTCATTGTTTGGGTACATTGGCGAAAAGAAAGAGAAATTTTCATTTTTCTAATTAACCATTAAAGGTTTCCCTGTTAAAATGGTAAGTAGACGTTATTCTTATAAACTCTGTTTCGTTAATAAAGTATTTTTTATAAACATAATCTACACAAAAGAAATCCAAAAATAATGAATACAATCACTATTTATTAGAGGAGAATAAGGAATTCAAGTTGGTTTAAATTTAAAGCTCATTATTTACTTGCCCTCTCCCGTTTCGTCTATTTAATGAAAACTGTCTCTCAAAGCCAAAACTGGTATACCGCTACAGCTCTATAACTATTTATCATGGTGCAGTTTTTAAGCCCAAATATTCAGATTTTGTTAATATATCTGAAAAGTATCATAGTAAGCTTTTTCATTTGCGTTCCTTGCTATGAAAGATAAATTATCCATGTTTAAATATACATCTCTAATCACAGCAGTTTGACTCTTGACTGTATCTGGACAATTGATAAGTATCTTTAAGGGGATGGGGCATAGCATCTCTTATCCAAAGCTACTTGAATGTACAAACCCTACCAAATCCCAGATTTACTGAAGTGAGGATGCTATTCTATCAGGACTTTAACGCAATACCTCTACCACCTTTGTGTGGGATAATACCGAATTTAAGGTGGAGACATTAACCGTAAAGGAACAATCCAAAGCAAAAACAGTAATATGATGGCTCACAAACTTCCTTCTGAAATAGATGCAAACACCAGTACGCACATGAAAAAACATTAGAGAAAGTACTTCCTCCTCCATCTACTAATATTATTCCATTTATGGATCATGGCAAAAGAAAGGGTTCACTTTTAAATAGTGACGAACTTTATCTAAGAATGAACAATCATGATGAGTCTGAGACTGAGAGACAAAACCTGTACATGGCTTAAAATTGTTGGAATTCCAATATAATAAAATTCCAAGCTGGACAGGGTTCAACACATTATTTCGTTCTTCATATCCACAGAAATCATTTCTCACTTTCTACATACCTTGAATGAAAGTTATACAGAAACTGATACTGTGCAAATAATTTTGACTCGTAACATCAAATACAGCAATGAAGATACACAAGATTTTCTTATCACCATTTTCGAACAAGCAATCATTGAAAAGGCACAGCAAATCCGCTAATTGAATGAAAACTTGAAAAATAAATTTGTTGTACGTCTTCGTATGTTTCATAGAAAGAAAGATGACTTACCTAGCATGCATAGGTAAGAGATTTATAGAAGTAGGACTTACTGATACAACGATTGAGTCACATCTTATTTGCACAGGAATTCACTGATGGAATAATAAATGGTCAACATTACAATAAAAACCCATGCTGAAGTCGGAGACTTATTTAGACACTCTGTGTGAAAATGGCTGTCAACAGTCATGGGAAAGATACACGACAGCTTTAGTGAATGTGATATTTATTTTATGGCTTTATCTTTTACTTACTTCGTAGAGAAGACAGGCAAAGAGAATACAATCTTTGCGTTTTGGTCATCATGTGTAAGCATATGTAAAATGTATTACTCTTAATTAGAGCTATAAGGACAGGCTACTGGAAACTACATCTATCACCTGCCAAGAGCATCTTTCCTTTGATGTTTGTAAATGATAGAATACTTATGCACGATACTTGTCTGCTTACTGTCTGAAGATGTATGACAATTTAGAAAGCCCATAAATCAGCCTATAAAGCCTTAGTTAGGGGGAAATAATTGCAGTTCAATGCCAACGAGAATGCGACCTCTACTTAGAGCAAACACACGAAAATAAAAGGTGACCTCATCGGTTTTACTACCAATCAAATGCAATTCTTTGCTGAGTACTTACACAATGTGAATAGTCTGCAATTATTAATGAATGTAAGTCGATGACAGGGAAAAATAGTCATGCTAAAACTACAAAAGATATAAGTAAATCAAGAACAGCCAGAGACAAAAAGGATGTAATGCATGAGGTGAAGAATTGATAAACATTTTATGTGACACTGTGGCTTCATAAAATGCGAAGCATGATTTAATTATGGCTGAGAGCACTAAAACTGTTGGTTTTAACACATTTTGTAAAGAATGCCTACAGAGAGGCAGAGATACTTTCTTCAATCCTATGAAAAGCAGAAGGCGACTACCTTTAAAACCGAAGACTATTTGTAAGATCAGACCTCAACGTAGAGATTAAAATGTCAATCTAAAACAACTGATGAAATACTACCTTGGACTATTGTCATTAACAACAGCCACAGAATAAGGAGAGCTCGTCAAGACAAACACGGCAACTCTTTATGTACTACTTAAAGAGTTCAGTAAAGAATACCTTAACAATTAACAGCATCTTTGTAGGAAGTGTGTAGACTATCGGTGACATGGTGATGCTGCAGCAGTTGCGTTCACCCTCAACGTTCATCCTCCTGGCAGAATATTTACTTCAAAAAATTAGTCAAGCTGGCTAAACGTTAACTGTCCCCACAGGTTCACTTTATCATTGATAATTTTCTTAATATAAGCATTAAAATGTTGAGAGAAGATATTATCCTGCAACAGATGTTCAAGTTTTCAACAGCCAAATAGGAAGCAAAACCCAGAAAAGACACACCCAGCAGAATAACTTCTTCAGTGGAAGCGAAAATTAAAAAGTACTTGTTTTCTGCTTGGAAGAGATGCTCTTCTAGCAAGTACAAAAATGTCACTGCCTTCACTGCACACGGAGAGGAATACTATGCATTAAAAGCTAATGACAAAGCATGGAGGCAAAAACAATCCTTGAACTTCACTATGATCATGAAGAGACTGACACCAAGCTCCTATTACACATTGACTATGTGCAAAAACAAATGCACATATATAAGCAATCACTTCTGTCAAAATATCCAGGAGATATCTTCAATATCTTGGACACTGATGTGTGTATCATTAACCTGTGATGTGCATGATGCATTGTTTTCCCACTATTTGCCACACTAGTCTTGGAGATATAGTCCTCACTTTATACTTTAACTCACTCCAAAGTCAATTAAAAGTAGGCTTGGATTTAGCACTTGTAGGATTACATCTTTTTACTGGGTATGACTTAGTTAGTGAGTTCTTCGAAAAAGGCAAACTTAAAGCATTCAAGCTGAAGAACAAGCATCAACACCTTTATAAAACATGGTGCTTCTTTTCTTTAGAGTATGGTCTCATATCGAGTTTAGATTAATTTCTCTGCCAATTGTACGATTAATAAATGAAAGGTGTAAACGATACCAGATATATCATGTTATACTGTACTCATAATCGTGTCATCTGCATATCTGTACCGGTATAGTGGTGGATGTAATGCTAAGTTAATTACACGTGTTTCAACTTGTTGAGAATTTTATATGCAAAAACGGCTCTTTTGGGTTCAGAAAATATTTTAAATAGAAGAGCGAACAACGTTTCGACCTTCTTCGGTCATCGTCAGGTTCACAAAGAAAGAGGTAACTGGCCGGAAGCTGACCACATGTTTGGAAGGGGTTGTATAACTGAGTGTCGCAATGTAGAGGGCGCGGTTTGATGTTTGAATATATAATTTTATCTATAATATTAATATAGGTATAATGGCGTTCCTTTATATTGGTTTATTTTGGGTTTAAGTTGTTGTATAAGTAAGGCTTCTTTAATTTTGCGTTTGTTTATGTTTGCTTCTTTGTTTAGTATTTTAGTGTTTTCTATGGTTCTAAAAACAACATCTTAAACACTTTTTTCAAAGAATTTTCTTACAAAACTATCAACATAATTTCACAAAACAGAAAACTAAAAAACAACCTTACAAAAAGAGACATTAATTCCATTAAAAACCTAAAACAAGACAGAAACATAAAAATTCTAAAAGCAGATAAAGGTAACGCTATACTAATAATGAACACGAATGAATACATACAAAAAAGGAATAACATCCTATCAGACACGAACAAATTTAAACCAATACACACAAATCCAACAAAGACACATGAGACGCAACTAAACAAATTACTACTACAAATGAAAAAAGCCAAGACAATTTCACAAACACTTTATTCCTACCTACGTAAAACTGACTCACGCACACCGCAAATATAAGGCATCCCCAAACCCAATAAACCAGATTGTCCATTACGACCAATAATGTCAACATATGAATCGTTTAATTACAATCTTGGTAAATACATAGCATGGGCATTCTCCAAATATACAACATCAGCCAGCTCATTCATCAAAGACTCTTTTAATTTCAAGTCTAATCTAAATCAACTTAATCATAAAGCCTTAATGGCCAGTTTCGATGTTATATCCCTCTTCACAGAAGTTCCAACAACAGAAGCCTTCAAGATAGCCTTAGAACTCTATATTCGAGACCCCAACCCAATTATAGACATTCCCAGTAACCAGTTAGCAACCCTCATAGAATTCACCACAATAAAGACAAACTTCATGTTCAACAACCAAAACTATATACAAACAAATGGCCTAAGCATGGGCAACCCAGTATCACCAGTTCTAGCCAATATTTTTATGACACAAATTGAAACACAAGCAATTAATACAGCATTACATCCACCACTATACTGGTACAGATATGTAGATGACACGGTTGCGGGATTCAAATCTACAGAACACATACTTAATTTTTTCACTCACATTAACTCTATACATCCCAACATTAACTTCATATGTGAATAGGAAGAAAACAATCAAATATCATTTCTTAACCTCAAAATTATAAGAACCGACACACAATTCAAAACAGAAATCCACCGAAAAATCACCCATACTGGACTATACATTCCTTGGGACTCAGCACATGAAACAAAACAAAAACTCAACATACTAAGAAACCAGATAAACACAGCCATAAAACTATGCTCACCAGATAAAATTAACGATGAATTAGACAAAATAAAACAATACTTCATCAACATTAATAAGTTTCCTCCACAAACCGTAGAAAACATTATACGCACACACCTAGACAGAAAGCAAAATCAACCAACAAAAGTAAATATATCTCACGAATCAAAAAATCACGAAACCATATACGGCTGTATACCATATATTCCTGACATCAGCAAACAAATAACCAACATTTGGCAAAAACTAGTAACAAAATATAACATTCCAGTTAACACTAAATTTATTCAAAAACCAGGCACAAAACTAAGATCTATACTATGTAAGAACTACACTGACAAACACCACACCAACATTATTTATAAAATACATTGTGATAACTGCCACGACTTCTATATAGGAGAAACAAGTAGAAAAATGGAAACCAGATTCAAAGAACATAAAAAGTCACCTTCACACGTTTTCGAACACTGCAAGTCAAATGGACACAACATAACCATAGAAAACACTAAAATACTAAATAAAGAAACAAACATAAACAAACGAAAAATTAAAGAAGCCTTACTTATACAACAACTTAAACCCAAAATCGTTGTTGTTTGTTGTTGTTTTGAATTAAGCACAAAGCTACACAATGGGCTATCTGTGCTCTGCCCACCACGGGTATCGAAACCCGGATTTTAGCGTGCAAGTCCGCAGACATACCGCTGAGCCACTGGGGGGCAAACCCAAAATAAACCAATATAAAGGAACGCCATTATACCTATATTAATATTATAGATAAAATTATATATTCAAACATCAAACCGCGCCCTCTACATTGCGACACTCAGTTATACAACCCCTTCCAAACATGTGGTCAGCTTCCGGCCAGTTACCTCTTTCTTTGTGAACCTGACGATGACCGAAGAAGGTCGAAACGTTGTTCGCTCTTCTATTTAAAATATTTTCTGAACCCAAAAGAGCCGTTTTTGCATATAAAATTCTCAACAAGTGGGTTTCTCGACATCACTGATTGTTTCAACTTGTGTCATAAAAATATTGGCTAGAACTGGTGATACTGGGTTGTACATGCTTAGGCCATTTGCTTGTATATAGTTGTAGTTGTTGAACATGAAGTTTGTCTTCATCGTGGTGAATTCTATGAGGGTTGCTTGGAATGTCTATTGATAGTTAGAGTTCTAAGGCTATCTTGTAGATTAGACTTGAAATTAGAAGAGTCTTTGATGAATGACCTGGCTGATGTTACATATTTGGAGAATGCCCATGCGATGTATTTACCAAGATTGTAATTAAACGATTGTTGTGTTGATATTACTGATCATAGTAGACAATCTGGTTTATGAGGTTTGGGGATGCCGTATATTTGTAGTGTGCGTGAATCGGTCTTGCGTAGGTAGGAATAAAGTGTTTTTGAAATTGTGTTGGCCTTTTTCATTTCTAGCAGTATTTTTTTAGTTGCGTTTCGCGTGTCTTTGTTGGATTTGTGTTAATTTTGTTTGTGTCTGACAGGATGTTCTTCATTTTTTGGATATATTCATTCGTGTTCATTATGACTAGAACGTTTCCTTTATCTGCTTTTAGAATTTTAATATTTTTGTCTTGTTTCAGGTTTTTAATGGAATTAACGTCTCTTTTTGTCACATTGTTTTTTAGCTTTCTGTTTTGTGAAATTATGTAAATGGTTTTGTGAGAAAATTATTTGAAAAAATCGTTTAAGATGTTTTTAGTTGTTTCTAAAAAACATAAATTTTTATTTTTTTTCTGGAAAGTTTGGCTGTTGGATGTGAATAAAATTGTCAAAGTTGTCTTCTTTCTTTTGGTTGTTTTCGGTTGTTTTCTTATTTTTGTTTTTTGTGGAAAGTGTCACAAGTCTCCTGGCTAGGTCTTCTAAACATATTTTAATTTCTCAGGTTGGAATGTACTTAGGTGCTATTGCAAAGTTTAGTCCTTTGTTAAGCAGATGTATCTTGTCTGTGTTTAATTGTCTGTCGGATTTACTAATTATGAGGTTAGTCAACGGTTTGTCTTGTTGGTGTCTTTTCTGTTGTTTGCATCTTAGTTTTTCTAGTTTTTGTTGTGGGAAATTTTTTGTCCCTGTCATTCCTAGTGATGATTTGGTTTATGTTTTGTTGTATAAGTCCGTAAATCTCTGGTTTGATGCAGCATGCCAGTTGATGGTCTAGTTTCATTTTTTTGTTCTTGTAAGTCATGTAGTTCTTTGTATTTCGTGTTCAACATGGCTTATAGTAGTTTTTACTGTAAATTTTGAGAAATGTTTGTGCATTGATTAAAAGTTTTTGATAGTTTTACATTTAGAAAGTTTGGGGTTAGTTGTTCCTTTCTCCATCGTTAAATGAAATAGATGTTATTTCTTCTATTGATAATTCTTTGATTTAAGTTTCTTAGTTTCTTCACGCTCAGTTACACAACCCCCTTCAAATATGTGGTCAGGTATCAGTCAGTTATCTCTCTCTTTCTTTGTGAACCTGACGATGACCGAAGAAGGTCAAAACGTTGTTCGCTCATCTACATAAAAATTTTCTCAACCCAAACCAGCCATTTTTACATAGATATTTTAACACCTAGTATTGTTGCTTGAAATGCTGTAAAGGAGCACGATGTACATTCGTGCATAACAGCCTAACATTAAGGTATCCTATTAACGTTGATACAGAAATGTGTTATGGATATCTCTGAATGAAAAAATAATGTATTATAAATAGCTGTTAATTGTTCTTCAGAAAATGTTGTATTGATAATAAATAAAAACAACTGAGACTTGTGTTATATTAATATTTTAAACCATGTATGTTTTTGTAACCAGATCGGGTTGATTGTGTCGAAAATTTTAATTAAAGAAGCTCTTTAATCTTTGTGATTTAGTTTTACTCATTAATCTCATTCCATTTTAGTGTTCACATATAAATTAATTATCAAAAGCTCAGAGTAACTTGCCATTGCATCTCTTTATGAGAATAAACTTTGTATTAATCTATATAATATACACTGTTGGCCAAAATTTTAAGGTCAATGAGCATTTTACGTTGTTAAACTTAACCACTAATTTGAGTAGATCTTCGAAAGATGAAAATAAGAAAATGGTAAATAAAAAAAAAAACCTTTTAGCGATTAATAGGAAAAATGTGAACACTATGAAATTAGCCTAAATACTAGCTGGTCAAAAGGTTAAGACCATATTTAAAAAAGTCTTAAACAGGGTAGAAAATGCCCAACAAGAGGTCTCAGTAGTAAGTTGCACGGTGGTCATTGCGAATAACTTCAAACATTCGTTTTGCCATGGACGATATAAGTGTTTGCAAAAAGCTGGCTGAAATGTTATTCCAAGTGATGAAAATGGCTTCACAAAGATCATGCACTGTTATGGGATTGACATCCATTTCTAAAGACTTCCCTTGCCATCCACCCCCAAACATTTTCAATTGGGTTCAGTTCGGGCGAACACGCTGGATGGTCCAAAAAATCACGTTATTCGCCATCCTTTGTCCTGTGGGCCTTTTAGATTGCAGCGTTGTCCTTCTGAAAGATCTAGTCATTTCCACACAAGCTAGGGCCTTCAGTCAATAATGATGCTCTTTCCAACATGCCGGTGTAGCCAGCTGCTGTTTGACACTCCAGTATAACCTGAAGCTCCATTGTTCCATGGAAGGAGAAAGCACCCAGATCATGATGGAACCTCCTCCACTGTGTCGTGTAGACAATGTCTCCGGTGGGATATCCTTGTCGTGCCAGTAACGTTGGAAGCAATCTGGACCTTCCAGGTTAAATTTTTATTTTATCAGAGAACAAAATTTTCGACCACTTTTCTATGTCCCATGTTTGATGCTTCTCAGCAAAGTTAAACCGAGCTGTTTCATAGTGTAGAAGAAGGCGTGGCCCTTGAAAACGTTTACGGCTCTTAAAGCCTTTGTCTCCTAGATGTCGTTTTATTGTTCTTGAGCTGCATTCAGCGTCTGTAAGGACCTTAACCTGGTTCGACGATCGGCTGTTGTCTTGCTGGATAACCCGTCGAATCCTCCTGCTCAACGCCGGTGAAATTTTCTTGGGTCGACCACTTGAAATTCTCGTTTCGTGTCCCTCAGGGTCTTTTTAGAAATTTGCAACAGCAGTTTTACTTCGTCCAATCTCATCAGCAATGGCACGTTGAGAGACACCTTGCTTTTGTAGCTCGACAATTCTGCCACGTTTAAACACTGTCAACTTTTTAGTCTTTGCCATATTTTTACCCAATGTAACACAGATGTCACTGGGAAATGTTGACAGCGCTAATGCTTGAACACAAATTACTAAATTTTGTTACGTAGTTACCGATTAACGCTTCGTTTCAGCGTGATCGTAAAATTTTGACCAGTTAGTATTTAGGCTAATTTCATAGTGTTCACATTTTCCCTATTAAATGCTAAAAAGTTTTTTTACTTTTATTTTCCCTTTTTTATTTTCATCTTTCGAAGCTCTACTCAAATAAGTGGTTAAGTCTAACAATGCAAAATGCATATATTTTATTTATATTCATTGGCCTTAAAATTTTGGCCAGCAGTGTATTTGTGCAGTTTTTCAAACTGATTAGCCGATTGTTTTTTAATAAAAACAAATTTTTGTTCGTGGATCTTCTCCATTGTACTCCTCTTAAAAAGAATATTTAGAGGGCATAACAGGGTTGAATTTGAAAAGTGCAATTGGGTTTCCCAGTTGATCAGCGTTTAAGTCTGTTGTAGACCAATGTAGCCCATACAATGATCAGAAGAAATAATACAAAATTCTCTCTCTGTATAGGCTCATTTTGGTTTATTTGAGTATACATTAGGACAAGTACGGATGAGATAATACAATTCTTCTTTTTTCAAGGTAGCTTCAGTTATTCGAAAAATGTTTTTAGAAATAAATTGAAAGAATATGGAGAAAAATTGCATTTTTCTAAATCATCATGTAATTCAAACACATCCAAGTTTCTCTTAATTATTACTCCACTACTTACTAGTCTTTAAATTAGTTGTCAGATACTACCTGCAACTTTGGAACCGCTTCCTATCTAGAAGATCAAAACAGTTGTATTCCTTCTCTTCGTTCATAAATAAATGAGTATAACACAAAATGATGACAAGTTTAATTAGTTGGAACCCAAGTTATTTCTTTATTTTATTGTTACAGAAACATTTTTTCTGCTTTTATTGTTATACATGTGTGTGAGTGTGCTGAAAATTGTTTTTCAAATAATATGTTTTAGGCCGAGGGCCGAGTTTTTTGTGTTATTTTTAAAACTCTTTATTGGCGAGAGGATAACAATAGGCAATACCATGAAATTTATCGCCTGCTTTTGTTTTTTAATGATATTATTAAAACAGTAGTACGGTTCCTCAAAACTTAGGCCTAATATTTGATATTTCAAATAAAATGAACCATATTTCATCGTTTTTTTCAACTTTTAATTTCTTGGTCCTGTGTTTGCTAATCATCTAAGTTATTTAACACTATCAGTTGTATTCTACAGTTATCTAAATTAAATAATTAATGTTACTTTGTTATCTTAAAGTATATGTATGGAAACTTGACATATTATTTCTAGGCTTTAAACTTACACCGATTTCCCGTTCCTCCTCTACGTTATCTGTTATTTCATACATCATATATATAAAAACTGGGCAATCTGAATGAAATGTACTAAAATGTGTAGGCTTATTATTAAGCCATGAGCAGTTGTTAACCGTCCATAAAGTTGTAACAGAGCGTTGTTTTAAAACTAGTTCTATTCTGACTCGCGCGATTGAATATAGTACGCTTATAAGCTCTTCTAACTCATTCCACAATTATGTCAAACAGTTATTCACTTAATGGGGTTTTAAGACATTTTCAATCTCTTATAAAGTAACCTAAAATAAGCGAGGTATTTGAATGACGTTAAAGCTTGAATTTAAATCACAATTTTATATGATATATTGAACCAAGTACTTATAATGTCTACATATATATGTTAAAGATTTCTTTTCAATTTCACTAAAGGTAAAACTGAAAGGAAAAATCTGTGACTTATAGGCCTAATATTTTCTTTGATTAGTAATATCCTCTGCAGTGCCCTGCAGCTTTGCCTATTTAAGGTTCATCAGTAGAGTTTGTTCCGATAATTTAACAAAATACAGTTGGGCCTCGAAACTAAAGTCTAAAGAAAAACTTTAGGTTTGTACATTACAGATTATCCTCTCAATTTTTCCTCTGGTGGAGTTGAAAAAAAAATCTGTAACATATATACGTATATATATATATGTGTGTGTGTGTGTGTGTGTATATATATGTAAACATCACTTACTAAATTGTTTACATTACAAGTATAGCAGTCTACAATAAATAATTATTAAATAAAACAAAAAAGGAAGTATATATGATATTGTCTAAATTTTTGTTAAATTCCTCACAGATAGTATATTATTTACAGCGATCAAAACTATTATGTTCTCGAAATAACGAGATTTTTAACTCAATTGGCAAACCTGTTATTCATCTGGTATGTCAAATCGATTAGGATATTTTCCAATAAGTTCTTCCCTCATCAGACCTAGACTCACAGTGTAACTTATTCACTACACTTGAACCATCAGATTCACAGTTACATTTTTAAAAAATCAGGCATGTTTATGGCTACATCATTTTATTTTATATTTCCAAGTTAGCTTCTTTATGTTGGCTCTCATTGTCTCAGGTCAAGTTACATACCTGGCCTAGCAACCTAGACCTCGAAAATAATGGCAGACGGCTTCTAGTTTTCTAATCTAAGACACCCAAATATTTCCAGAATGGCTCTTTTTTTTTAATTCACAATATGGTGCCAAGCTGGCTTGTGTGGCAGGTGTTTATTATCTGTATAACGATTTACAGTGGCGGCGCCAAGGAAGGGGCTTGGGAGAATTGAGCCCCCAAGAAGAGCCAAGCCCCTCTCAGCCACTCCAATATTGTTATCTACATATATTCATAGAATATGGAAAACATAATCATTGTTGTTGCTTAACAATTAACATCAAAGAGACATAGATCTGTAAAACTCAACGACTTTATTGAGACAGAAGTATGTGTCATGCATCCCATAGCAACGTACTGAATGAACTGAAACTCATGTGCTGCATTGCCGCTCCCTGTGTAATGCCATTCTATCTTGAGCTTTGACGAAGATTAGACAACCACGTTGATTTCAAGTTACAACAGATCATCAGGGATTTCACTTGATAAACCAAAGGTTTCACAGGTATATATTTATTAATTTTACATAGCATCCATGCATAAGTGTGTTGTGTATAGGTCAAAACTATGAACCATTTAGCAGGTGTTGTGTCCTCTGTGAGATCATTTTGCATTGTGTACTGATGATTGTGGCATACACTCAAAATTGTGACTTACAATCCAATTAATGTTTTACTTATGATTAAATAATAGCCTTACATGTTAACTGACCAAATAATATTTCTAAACAATTCTAGAATGAATTTTGAATTTGTCATTGGGCTATTTAGAAGTGCCTAATTTAATGTAATGTGGTGGTTACATTATTGTAACAGGTGCTTGTCACACTTATGATAATAAGAACAATATCACAATCACAGTTTGGCCTGTATGAATAATGTGAACTTATGAAGAAACCAGCCTTTCTTTGAAGGTCAACTGCAATTTAGACATTTTGTTTTGGTGCTACTATGACCATTCAAAATCCAGGCCACGGGTTTGCTTTGTTCGAGCGCACGATTCCCGCCTCAAACGCAAGATCATACACAAGAAGAGGCAACGAGTAGATGGTCCTACAAATACATGTAGTGCAAATGAGAAGGACAGTGGTAATCGTAATGGTGAGAATACGAACACGACTAGTGCGGGACTCCAGTCGCAAGAGGGCACCACTCACACCCAGGGTGAAAAACTACCACCAAAACTCAAGGACCTGAACCAGCTTCCAGATGGTGGTCCTACCTGTCCAGACTTGAAGAGATACTCGGCCACAGAATGCAACAACCAGTCAAGGTCATAGAACAAGAATTGGCGTGATCAGCACTCGTTGTTGGAGTACTCTGTGACCCAAGATGCTGCATTTTGCTTCGCATGTCATCTTTTCAATCACACACACTTCAGTAAAACTGAGAAGTCCTTCACCCCATGAAGGCTTCCGGAACCGGAAGAAGGCGACCACATCACTGAAGTCCCGTGATAACTCTGCAGGACACAAGTTTGCCATGCAAGCTTGGGCAGAGTTTAAATGCAGAAAACAAAGGGTGTAAGAATCCGACATGCTCTCGATGCAAGCCATGCTAAAACTGTGGAGGAAAACTAACATTACATAAGAGCCATGATAGATGCACTGCTTTACACAGTCTGCCAGAATGAAGCCCAGAGAGGTCACAAGGAAGATAGTTAGTCAGATAACAGGGGCGATTTCCTGGAACTTCTTGACATGATTTCCAGGTGTGATGAAATCGTGAAGAAGAAACTGAGTGGTCCTGGCAATGCCAAGTATATGCACCATGATATCCAAAACGAACTGCTTGACATCATAACTGAAATGATCAAAAAGGATATCAGCAAAGAGGTCATGGAAGTTGAGAATTTTGCTCTAATGATGTGTGAAACAAAGGATGTGAGCAAACAAGAACAGCTGTCCATTGCGGAAAGATACCTTCACCAACAGAGCCTTTACGAGGAGTTCCCGGACTTCACAGCTGCTTTGGGTCTGGATGCAGATTCATTGCTCAAGAAAATCTTGGAGACTCTGGCTAAATGTGGTATTGACCATAATGCCTGCATTGACCAGTGCAATGATGGAGCTGCAGTCATGTCAGAGCACATCAGTGGCGTACAGGAGAGGTTCACGAGAGAGGTGTCTCAGGCTATGTATGTCCACTGCTATGCCCACAGGTTCAACCTTGTGCTAGGTGATTGTGTGTACAACGTCAAGGCAGCAGCAGAGTTCTTTGTGACAATTCAGAAGCTGTACAAATTCTTTTCTATATTGGTTGTGCATGAAGAATTTCTGAAGGTACAGAACGAGCTTGAACCCGTTAACCAGCACACAGAGTTGAAGCGACTGTCATACACAAGATGAACCTGCCAACATGCTGCTTGTCTAACTGTGAAAAGAACCCTCCCTGCCATTGTGACAACTCTAAAGCGTCTTGTGGAGGGGGATAATGTCCACAGAGTCACTGAATCAAAAGGCCTGTGCATCCTCCTAGATCAGCAGTTCGTAACCAGTCTTGTGGCCATAGAAAAACTGCTGCTGATGACAAAACAGCTATCAGACCACCTTCAGTCGCCTGACCAGCAGCTGACCTTTGAAGAAGACCTAGTACAATCTATCATATCTAGTCTCTCAGAAATGAGAACTGAAGCAGCATGGAACAACTTGGAAGAATCTGCTGAAGATATATGTAAGAAAGTGGGGATACACACTGAGACGGTGTGTCAAGGTGGACAACGATCTGCCCCAGACACCAGGACGAATTCATAATCACCTCTGGTACTGGCCAAAGAGATGAACCAACAACAGATGCCAGGAGATATATCTTCTATGCTATCATAGACAGGATGCCCAACGAGCTGAATAGAAGATTCTCCTCTGATGCCTGTAGTGTTCTGATGGATGCAACTGCATTGAACACCAAACACTCCACATTTCTGGACAAGCAAGTACTCTTAGGAATGGCAGCAGGCTATGGTGTGGCAGAGGATGACCTCGCAGTGGAGGTCCACCAGTTGAACCGGTTAATTACCAGGAAGAAAGACAAAGGACAGGAATAATCCACACCATTGGAGCTTGCAATCATGCTGGAGCCATACAAGAATGCCTTCATGGATCTCCACAAACTTGTATGCATCGCTGTGACCCTGCCTGTCACTTCAGCTGCCCGTGAGAGAAGTTTCTCATATCCAAAGCTTGTCAAGACACACTTGTGCAACAGCAGTGGTAACAACCACACCAGCAACCTCGCTATCATATCAGTAAACTCCAGGAGGGCAAAACAACTCGATATTTATATTGTTAAAGATACATTTTTGCCAATCACCAGAACAGGTGCATTGTTTTGAAGTAACATTGACTATAAACACAACATGATAAAAAATAATAAGCCTAATAGTGACATTACTTTTCTTCAGAGTGTATTAACTTCACATGGGATAATTTGTTTCTGCTATGTAAACTATGTTTTCATGTTATATTTCTTTTGATTTGTAGCTTTACTCTTAATAGTGTATTAAATGTTCAATCTAAGTTAATCTTATATGCAAAAACGGCTCGTTTGGGTTCAGAAAATATTTTAAATAGAAGAGCGAACAACGTTTCGACCTTCTTCGGTCATCGTCAGGTTCACAAAGAAAGAGGTAACTGACCGGAAGCTGACCACATGTTTGGAAGGGGTTGTGTAACTGAGTGTCGCAATGTAGAGGGCGGGGTTAGATGTTTGAATATATAATTTTATCTATAATATTAATATAGGTATATTGATTTATTTTGGGTTTAAGTTGTTGTATAAGTAAGACTTCTTTAATTTTGCGTTTGTTTATGTTTGTTTCTTTATTTAGTATTTTAGTGTTTTCTATGGTTATGTTGTGTCCATTTAACTTACAGTGTTCGAAAACGTGTGAAGGTGACTTTTTATGTTCTTTAAATCTGGTTTCCATTTTTCTACTTGTTTCTTCAATATAGAAGTCGTGGCAGTTACCACATTGTATTTTATAAATAATGTTGGTGTGGTGTTTGTCAGTGTAGTTCTTACATAGTATAGACCTTAGTTTTGTGCCTGGTTTTTGAATAAATTTAGTATTAACTGGAATGTTATATTTTGTTACTAGTTTTTGCCAAATGTTGGTTATTTGTTTGCTGATGTCAGGAATATATGGTATACAGCCGTATATGGTTTCGTGATTTTTTGATTCGTGAGATATATTTACTTTTGTTGGTTGATTTTGCTTTCTGTCTAGGTGTGTGCGTATAATGTTTTCTACGGTTTGTGGAGGAAACTATTTGATGTTGATGAAGTATTGTTTTATTTTGTCTAATTCATCGTTAATTTTATCTGGTGAGCATAGTTTTATGGCTGTGTTTATCTGGTTTCTTAGTATGTTGAGTTTTTGTTTTGTTTCATGTGCTGAGTCCCAAGGAATGTATAGTCCAGTATGGGTGATTTTTCGGTGGATTTCTGTTTTGAATTGTGTGTCGGTTCTTATAATTTTGAGGTTAAGAAATGATATTTGATTGTTTTCTTCCTATTCACATGTGAAGTTAATGTTGGGATGTATAGAGTTAATGTGAGTGAAAAAATTAAGTATGTGTTCTGTAGATTTGAATCCCGCAACCGTGTCATCTACATATCTGTACCAGTATAGTGGTGGATGTAATGCTGTATTAATTGCTTGTGTTTCAATTTGTGTCATAAAAATATTGGCTAGAACTGGTGATACTGGGTTGCCCATGCTTAGGCCATTTGTTTGTATATAGTTTTGGTTGTTGAACATGAAGTTTGTCTTTATTGTGGTGAATTCTATGAGGGTTGCTAACTGGTTACTGAGAATGTCTATAATTGGGTTAGGGTCTCGGATATAGAGTTCTAAGGCTATCTTGCAGGCTTCTGTTGTTGGAACTTCTGTGAATAGGGGTATAACATCGAAACTGGCCATTAAGGCTTTATGATTAAGTTGATTTAGATTAGACTTGAAATTAAAAGAGTCTTTGATGAATGAGCTGGCTGATGTTGCATATTTGGAGAATGCCCATGCTATGTATTTACCAAGATTGTAATTAAACGATTCATATGTTGACATTATTGGTCGTAATGGACAATCTGGTTTATGAGGTTTGGGGATGCCGTATATTTGCGGTGTGCGTGAATCGGTTTTACGTAGGTAGGAATAAAGTGTTTGTGAAATTGTGTTGGCATTTTTTCATTTGTAGTAGTAATTTGTTCAGTTGCGTCTCATGTGTCTTTGTTGGATTTGTGTGTATTGGTTTAAATTTGTTCGTGTCTGATAGGATGTTATTCCTTTTTTGTATGTATTCATTCGTGTTCATTATTACTATAGCGTTACCTTTATCTGCTTTTAGAATTTTTATGTTTCTGTCTTGTTTTAGGTTTTTAATGGAATTAATGTCTCTTTTTGTAAGGTTGTTTTTTAGTTTTTTGTTTTGTGAAATTATGTTGATGGTTTTGTAAGAAAATTCTTTGAAAAAATCGTTTAAGATGTTGTTTTTAGGTGTTTCTGGAAAATATAAATTTGTAATTTTACCTGGAAAGTTTGGCTGTTGGATGTCAATAAAATTATCTAAGTTGTCTTCTTTCTGTTTGTTGTTTTTGTTTTCTGTAGAAAGTATCACAAGTCTCCTGGCTAGGTCTTCTAAACATGTTTTGATTTCTATGGTTGGAATGTACCTTGGTGCTATTGCGAAGTTGAGTCCTTTGTTAAGTAGATGTATCTCGTCTGTGTTTAATTGTCGGTCGGATCTGTTAATTATGAGGTTGGTCAACGGTTTGTCATGTTGATGTCTTTTCTGTTGTTTACATCTTAGTTTTTCAAGTTTTTTGTTGTGGCAGATCTTTTTGTCTCTGTCGTTCTTAGTATTGATTTGGTTTATGTTTCGTTGTATAAGTCCGTAAATCTCTGGTTTAATGCAGCATGCTAGTTGATGGTCTAGGTTCATTTTTTGTTTTTGTAAGTCATGTAGTTCTTTGTATTTTGTGTTCAACATGGCTTTAAGTAGTTTTTTTCTGTAAATTTTGGAAAACAGATAAGAAACAAGTAGAAAAATGGAAACCAGATTCAAAGAACATAAAAAGTCACCTTCACACGTTTTCGAACACTGTATGTCAAATGGACACAACATAACCATAGAAAACACTAAAATACTAAATAAAAAACAAACATAAACAAACGCAAAATTAAAGAAGCCTTACTTATACAACAACTTAAACCCAAAATAAATCAATATATAGGAACACCTTTATACCTATATTAATATTATAGATAAAATTATATATTCAAACATCTAACCCCGCCCTCTACATTGCGACACTCAGTTACACAACCCCTTCCAAACATATGGTCAGCTTCCGGTCAGTTACCTCTTTCTTTGTGAACCTGACGATGACCGAAGAAGGTCGAAACGTTGTTCGCTCTTCTATTTAAAATATTTTCTGAACTCAAACGAGCCGTTTTTGCATATAAAATTCTCAACAAGTGGGTTTCTCGACATCACTAAGTTAATCTTGATTTTCTTTATTATTATATATTACCTTGAGTGGAATTTAGTTGAGCTTCCTCTTTTACATATGCGCATATTTTCATAAACAGATTATTTCTAATTTGTAATAATGAATTATTAATCAGAGTATGAGTTTCCAATGAAAACTGCATTAAAAACGTAGTTCAAAATAGCACACCTTTCTGAATTGTACTTTGGTACTTACTTTATTATAATTTACCATCAGTACTTCATATTGATGACATTTTGGGAAGCCCCTCCACAGTTTATCTCAGCCGCCTAACGAAAATATCCTAGCGCCGCCATTGCAAATCAATGTTCAACAAAAAGCTTGTTGAACAGGTATCTTGATAAAACATTTTTACCAAAAAGTGCAGTGACGTTAATCCGAGTTTTTTCGGTAATAAAGTACGATTTTTTCAGTGAAACTTCGTAGTTGAAAAAGTAGCCAAACTATTTATTATAATAATTGATTTAAACGTGTGTGTTGTGTGTTTATCGTATAGCAAATCCACAAAGGGCTATCTGCTCAGCCCACGGAGGGGAATCGAACCCCTGATTTTAGCGGTGTAAATTCGGAGACATGCCGCTGTACTAACGGTGGGCTTAAATCAACCAAGAAGAAATTAAAATGATACAAGTTTAAACTTTTTTTTTGCTTAATGTTATGGATGACCATTGCCTATTGTCTGGGTAATTTACTATGCTCAATTACTTATAAATTTGATGTAACTTTAATACATTAATGTGTGTATTAAATTCATCACTGTTATAGCTGAATCATTTTCATTCCGAAAATAAAATTTGGTGTCATAAACCTTGCTTAATTAAGGTGATATTCTCTTATTACCACTTGTGTTTTCAAGTGATACCTATCCAGGTAGTTAAATAGATACATATTGATAGAGAAATTGTGTTTTAAGCGGTTTGAATATCCTTTGTTAAGTATTCAATAGCATCGTTAGTAATCTGTTTTCAGTAAAACTATAGAATACTAGCTGCAGTACCCGTCCGTTGGATGATTGGAATAAAAACTCGTTTCTAGTATAGATAAGGAAATTGTGCTTTTATTTTGTGCAGTGTATTTCAGTACAATTTCTATCATATTCTTATTCTTTCTAGTTCTAATTGGAGGTGAATTAGAAATTCAGGAAGTAAAAGTAAAGGGTTTAATGTGATGTACTAATTGTAGGGATGTGATCACTATCTTTAATAATATTAGAAGAACTGACCTTATTTGCCTTCCAGCTACAAGTAAGGTATAATTACAGTGCACTGAAACGCTATAAGAGTTCGTTGGGGTGGAGTGATACCTAACTAAATACCGCCTCGAAACCCACGCATTTTACACACAAAAAAGTCGAGGGTAGGGGAAAATAAGAACTAGCCTGTGTCGAGTTTTGTAGTAGCTAATGTGACCCCTAACAAACTACTTCCTTGGTGATTTCTGCTTTGACAGTTTTGTTATCTCTTCACTAATCATTCCAGTAGTAAGTATTTTAGGGTATGAATGTTACATTTAAATTTGAACTCTTAAACTTTATCGTATAAGTGATGTAGGCTGTTTTGTTTTTTTTAAAGGATTGCACGCGAATCTGTGGAAAGTAATTGTTGAAATAAAAAAAATACTTTTATATTTGTTATCGTTTAAATGGTAACTAAAATTATCATGTCTTAAAGTACTCGAATAATAAAAAAATTACAAATATTCACTTACAATGGCAACTGAAGTTATCACCATGGTGGCGTTTGTATGTGTATTTATGTTTACTTGCAGCAAAGCCATATCTGGTTATCAGCTGTGTTTACTGTGTCGAACCTCTCGTTTTAGCTTTGTAAATCCGTAGACTTACCGTTGTCTCGGCGGGAAACCTTACAGTGACAAATGAAATCATCATGTCCTAAAGTACATGAATGGTAATAAACATAATACAGTTTACAATTGTCCACTTACACAGTGTAGTGAGCGTTAAACGTTTCCGCACGCATCCAGTCGCTGAGGTCGTGTTTTGTATATTAAAACTGAACTTACGGTCTTGACAGTGAAATAAACGTTCCTGCGTTTATGATTGCTGTTGAGAAGATAGCGAATTTTACTTCTGTCCAGATTATGAGTTGGAATTGCCATTAACTTCCAAACAAAGAAAGATACCTACATAAATCAAAACTAAAAGCAAACTTGATAATTAATATTTTCGTAATCTTATTTGGTCTTAGCTAAAATAACACAAAGTTTTGAAATATTCTGTTCATATTTCGAGCTTACTTAAAGGGCTTATATGTATTTCAACATATTGGAGACTAGAAATATTTGTAACATAATCAAAAGCCATTTTGTTTTTAATGTACTTTCTGAAGCATCGATACAACATAAAACTTAGGAAACAAAACATGTTGCGAAACATTAAATATGAGTGCTAATTAATGTCTTGCTCACACCCTAAAACTAAGCACGTGGTTATCAAGTTTAAAACTTTACAAAGTTTTCGAGAAAAAGAGGGAGGATATTATAACACTGTGATAAATATTTTAACAAAACAAATGGTTATCATTTCGATTAGCTCACTTATAATGCAAAATTAGCTAATCCGTGGTATTTATAACACATATAAGCCGGCCCAATTAATCGCCCAGCGGAATGTATATGTACTTACAACTCTAGAAACCATGGAAGAGCATAGACAGCACACTGTGCATCTTTGTGCTTAATTAAAACAAACAAAAAATATATAAGCTGACACTTTTGTGTCATTACTCACGTTTTCTAAACAGAAAAATTCAAAAATAAGCATAAAAAAGAACAATAGAATATTAAAACAGAACAACAAACTTACATGTGAAACTAGTGGAACGTAACTATAGTTCATTATAAAATATTTTGAATACAAATATAATATAGCATCTTTTTAATGCTGTAAAAAGAAACAAATTGTACCTTAATTTTTTACGAGTTATTACAGAACAATCCATCAAGGGGCAAACATCCACAACTTAATTTCTTACACATCAAAATCGATAAAGCGTTCATCTGTAAAATAGCTGTTTTAAAATGTTCTACATAAGGCATATGAAATGATTGTGCTTTGTTTCTCACTGCTTCCACGGAAGGAACATCTTTCCAGTTCTTAATATTGCCTGATATCATGCGAACATTAACCATCATAGCAAAGAAGGGTCGCTAAAAATTAAATAATTTACTATGTAAGATGTCAGTATATATACAGTTTACAGACTTTCTTTTAACTAACAACTTCACTTCTATGACATACAGGCTAATATAAACTCTAAACCTGAAAGAATTTAACATCATCATTTAAATATTTTGTAGTTACTTAATGTATTAATATAAACTAAATGTTATACAGATAAAAAGGCAAAAGATATATTTTTATGGGGTTCTTGTATGTGTAATATTTGAGCTAAATATTTGTTTCTATTGTTTTCTTACAAAAATTGTTTTTTATTCAAATGTTAGAAAAAGAGAGAAAATACCAAAAGTAATTATTCGAAGATCAAGCAATGTGTTTGACATAGAACAATTGCAGTCATTTATCTTCAGTGTAAAAATTAAAGATGATCATGTATTAAATCATTAAAAAGTACAATGAACTGGGAAGTCTTAGCCTTGACATAAGACGAGTTGTCAAAAAAGGGTTGCCTTCATACTTTCTCCGCATGTTGTGTTTTATCTTGCAAGGCGTTAACATCAATGTTTCTTCTAGGAATGCTCACTCTGGGAACGTGGCTAGCATGTTGATAAACCAGAATACTGTAACAACGCTGATATGTCAGTGGAAAGTGGATGATAAATTAACCCTTAAGGATAAAAAAATACTGGAATCGTGTAATATGCTCACCTAGTATCCACAGATGTACATCACAAACTTTTAGAAGTCCTAACATCACTGTGATCAAACGAATAAATAAATATATATATAAAATCTTTACTGCAAATTAGATGACGATAGTTTTAGGTCTAGATTTAGTACATAACAATATTTTCTAAATATCCCATAATCATTTTTGTGACACTATATGCACAAAAACAATGACGTAATCCCACGTCATTGGTAATCTCAGGTGGAAGTTGGGAGAGTTTAACCTACAGGCACTCCTAAATTTATACAACAACTACTAGAAAACACAGGTTAGAGGCCTGTCAACAAAAGTCCATAAACATTATCCGCAAAACGTCTAAAAATACCTAAGTGAGACAGCGGCTTTAACCAGTTATTCACAAAATAAGGTCAGTGTTGTAAAAGGTGATTTTTTGTTTGGTTTTTAAATTTCGCGCAAAGCTATACGAGGGCTATCTGTGCTGGCTGTCCCTAAGTTATCAATGTAAAAAAATAGGAAAACATCTAATCATCACTACTCACCGTCAACACTTGAGCTACTCTTTTACCAACGAAAAGTAGAATTGGCCGTCAAATTGAAACGTTCCCACGGCTTAAAGGGTTAGCATATTTGATTTGACGGGGATTCAAACCTGCGACTCTCGTATTACGAGTCCAGGGCCCTAATCACCTGGCCATGCCGGAACAAGTGGGTTTATTGTATATAAAAGTCGACAAACGCTGCAAATATGAGAATATTTAAAAGTTATTTAACATTTTGCTAAGCTAAACAGTGTATATTTCTAAGCTAAGATAGGTACCTCTAAGCATCATAAAAATATGGCTTCCAACATAAATACAACAATCTATCTTGAAGAACATTATCATTAAAATGAGAAGAAAACCAGCACTTTTAATAAACAAATTTTGTCAGGAAGCTTACTATTGATAGAGACTTGAAAGTGACGGATATTACTTTAGAAAAACTTTAGAATGTAAACTGTGTAAATAATGCGATCATATAAATGTATCAAAGTAAACTTGACATAAATATGGTTTCATGTCTTCAATTGGACCAAAAACTGTGCAATTTGTGCACCATTTTATATCTCAATCAACTTTATGATGTACTTGTAAATGATCACAAATTGTTGTTCTCTTGTTTCTAATTAAGCATGAAGCTTGTTTGTTTTGGAATTTCGCACAAAGCTACTCGAGGGCTATCGGTGCTAGCCGTCCCTAATTTAGCAGTGTAAGACTAGAGGTAAGGCAGCTAGTCATCACCACCCACCGCCAACTTCTGGGCTATTCTTTTACCAACGAATAGTGGGATTGACCGTCACATTATACGGCCCCACGGCTGGGAGGGCGAGCATGTTAGCGAGACGGTAGCGCGAACCCGCGACCCTCAGATTACGAAGCGCACGCCTTAACGTGCTAGGCCATGCAAGGCCCAAGCATAAAGCTACACAATGGGCTATTTGTGCTCTGCTCACCACAGGTATCGAAACCCGGTTTTTAGCGTTGTAAGTCAGTAGAGATATCGCATATCACTGAAGGACACACACATATTAAGAACCCTTTTATACAGATATTTAAATGTATAATAAAAATAGCTTTTCCAAAGCTGAACGTGATTTGTTATACGATGCATTATTATAGTGCTGACAAAAGTATGAACTTTCTTCATAGAATTATACCAATAGCTCTCTTAACTACTAACAGTGGACCTAGAACAACCAATTAAAATAGATCTAGATCAGGTTAGTTGCCCTATCTTTCTTCACCATCATATCCAAAGCGTTTCCTAAGTTACCATTAAATCCATTCCGGTCCTTCTGAAGTTAAGGTTTATGCAAGAATAAATCGTATCGCTCCACAAATAGCTTTTCATTGTCCTGAATTTATACGTTTAAGGCACCATAATATTGACAACTTGTCTCTACGGTCATGAGGGCTAACTTGTGGGAATTGAATGGATTTACTGACCTGCGTCTCTGAACTCTTGTTATAGTTTTGAATTGTTTCGTTAAAACTAACTATTTAGTTTTAAAACGAGTTTCAGACTTTTCAAGAATAGAATAGTAATTAATTTTTTATCGCTAAGTCGATATTTCACGTGAGAACGTCTTCTAATCTTCCACTGTAGGTAGTATCCACAGAAAATCTGTACTGAATTTCGTCGTACATTAAAGACACCAATGCTGCACTACTAAAGTTTTTGGAAAGTTCGCAAGCTCGAATTTAAGTTCCAACTAACTGGCTATGGAAACTGCAGAGCTTTATTAACCATTTTAAACGGCATCTGAAACTTAAATTAACATTATACTTTGCAATCTCTGATACTCTGTTTGATACCATAACTCGTAATTTTATGAATGTATAAACAACTGGATGAGATGTACAGATCTGCTTGTTTCAACCTAAAGATGCAGTTTTTTAAAAATTAAGGTTAACTTATGATCCATGCCTAAGATATTTCTTAACATCATTAATAACATCTATCAATTCGGCTTTAAATTAGACTTTATTGACAAAGAATAATCCAAATAAATAAATGCACAGTAAGAAAACTTCACACACTAAAATACTTTCATAACAATACCACCTTCATGTAGGAGTTCCGCAAGTTTTCGTCAGCATTCCTTCTTGCCTTTTCTGGCGGCGGTAATTAACCAAATTTTACAATATTCATAAGCCTTTACATATTTATTATTCAGATCTTAGTTATCAAAGAAACACAGCTGGATATAGCTTCAAACTTCAGACTAACACGAGTTACTTCATAACTACATCTGTATTCTTCTAGTTTACAGGTTTGGCGCCATATTCATTCAGCAGTTACTTGTTGGCGAGACAAGTTAGCTTCTGATATGCAATACGCCAACCGAAAACATAAAATTTTATTCTGTTTCTCCATTAATAATCGATTGTGTAATGATAACATAACATGCGCTCATCTATTTTAAGCATTTCTTGCACGTTACATACGTTTCTTTGATAAATTTCGCGCACAGGAACTCAACAGTTAGCTGGGCTAGTTATTCCTAATAACCCCGTCATCTCTTGTACCACTATTTAACAATGATAGTGAGATCAGTCGTCACATGGCTACGGCTAAAAGGACAAACAAGAGACGGATTTCGATCCTGCTATCCTAAACATCCGGTCATGACAGACCCCGTAAGATAAACAAAGGTTTCACTAACAACTACTATTATTTTCATTAATGTACTATCTCTATCCCTTCGTATGTTTCGGATATTTTAGCTGTTGCACTTATTTTATTTCTTTACAATACCAACTATTCCTAAAATCCTAAAATTAGAGCGTGTGTATGTTGAATCAGAGGAGTAAGTGATTGCCTGAAAAAACGTTCTTAAACTTTAGGGCTGAGTCATGAGAGTGAGAGTAAAATCACACTATTCGATATGAAGAGAGTATTCCAAGAAGGGACTGTGATAGAACTATCTTTATTCAAGATTATCAATTAAGAACTGGAGACGGCTATTCATAGATAAACTTTATGTAGCATTGCGGAAATTCTGAAAGGAACAAACACATAGTACAAACTATTTTGCTAATGCAATTTTTAACATCCTCACTGATGTATAAGTCTTGTTAAACTTCATCTATTGACAAGTAAACGTATTAACAATAAGTCTGTGGTAAAACACAATGAATCTTAGAAACAGGCATTTCCAAGTTAAGTTTAGCTCTTGTAAACGCTGAAGAAAAATAACTTTTTTTTTTTAATTTCGCGCAAAGCTACTCGAGGGAAGGGAGCTAGTCATCACCACCCACCGCCAACTATTGGACTACTCTTTTACCAGCGAATATGGTAAACGCTCTCACGGCTGAAAGTGCTCCCCAGTAGCACTTACACTCTAAAAACCGGATTTCGATACTCGTGGTGAGCAGAGCACAAATAGCCCATTGTGTAGCTTTGTGTTTAATTCTAAACGAACAAACATATGTATATATAATGAAATCCTTTATTTCGTGTTACTCGTAAATTTTACAAGCTTCTTGTTTCAAGAAATCATTTCATAAGTTTTAAGCAGAAATAAAATCAGTGTATAGAAGTATACATACATAAGTATGGCCAATTAAACATTTCAACTGCGATACATTAGAGACATGGGATTTTTGTTCCTACAGCTTTTGACTATACTTTATGTAGCGGGAATACGGGGGAACTATAGTCCGATCATGACCTAGCTGTTTAGTAACTCGTTGACTAGCATTCAGAATGTTATCTTCTTCAAATAAACGTGTGATTAATTGCACCATACCCTATGAATAAAGTACTTCAGAAACAGGAGTTTAATAATCGTAGAATATAATAACGACCACACGCAGCCATTGTATCAAAAAGCGAAAACTTTAATAAAGAAAATACAAAAAACCCCAAAAAACCGGTTATACGATGTTAACGTTCGTCCAATGTCGTACATTATAACCAGCTAATCTTGTATAGCAGCAAGAATATTATCTGTAACTGATTTTAATACCTAAACCTCGCAGATCCTACTTGAATATACATAAACGTACGAATGAGCGTGACTTCCCACCACCTAATAGTGGAAACACTCAGTTCACAAGCTGTGAATCGGGAGCTCAAATCTTGTTACTAAACATGCTCATCCCTTCAGTTGTAGAGGTGTTATATATGTGAATACTAATACCACTTTTCGTTGGTAAACGAATAGTCCAAATGTTGACTAGTTGCCTTCCTTCTATTTGGCTTCTAAATTAGGGACGCATAGCGCAGATAACCCTCGAGTAGCTCTACAGGAAATTAAAAAATAAGCAAAATACAAGTGGGCGACTTTAAAGAAATTTATTTTATAGTTATTATAGTCATTTACGTGAGAGTTCACTAGTTTTATTTTAGTCATTCACGTTAAAGTTTGCTTGTTTTATTTTTGTCACTCACGTGAGAGTTTACTAGTTTTATTTTAGTCATTCATGTGAGAGTTTACTAGTTTTATTTTAGTCATTCATATGAGAGTTTACTTGTTTTATTTTAGTCATTCACATGAGAATTTACTAGTTTTATTTTAGTCATTCACATGAGAGTTTACTAGTTTTCGCTTTCTCATTCACAAATTTATTTATTACACTCATCGTAGTCTGACCTGTGCTCAAGTAAATGTATGGGAAAAAGTAAAATAAAACATAGAAAAACACTTAGCATATTAACTTTCGCACGCGGGTTATATAACCAAGTTTCAGAACCCACCGTTTCTGGTATAAATATCTCTAAATTTGAACTAATGAAAAAAGTGGAGATAATCAGCTAAGGACATTTTGCTTTGCATCCTGCACTCTTCGACCACAACCCAATAGGCCCAGCCACATCTGGTTTTTGTTAACTATTGTTTGATCTCATGGGTTGACAGGGCTTTCTTAAAAATGTATGGCTTTAAGATAGTGTTTACTTGAACGGTAAAGTCGTTTTTGTTTTATCTGTTATATTTTGGTTGGATTTTGAAATTCATTTCGAAAGAGAATTAAAACCTAAATGATAAATTACAATAATTCCCACGACTTTCGGATATGATAGTTTATAATTCAATATCTTGTAATATTTATTACATTTTTACAATATGTACAAATTTCTTAACAGAATCAGAAAGCAATAACAAAATAAAGCTTGCTGAAAGTAAAGGTTTTGTCAAAACAAATAAAAAGGTTCTGTTGTTTATGTCAGGGAAATGTCAAAGACGCTTCATTTTTTGTAATGTACAAAATATACATTAATAGAGAGTCTATATAGTATTGTATAATTTCAAATAATTACACTCGAGATGTTTTATAATCATGTTTAAGTACAATGTTTTCATTGACATTTTAAGTCTTTGTTTAACTTTAATTAATTGTCCTTTAATTATGTATATAATTTATTGGACTTCCGAGTATATCCATGTGCAAAATCATATTCTATATACACGTTTTTACACAAATATTACATTTAAGTAATAACTAATTTACTTTTATTGCATTAAGTTATCATATACAATATAGTTTGTTTCTTAAGCCACACATTGAGCTATTTGTGTTGACCTTACTCAAAATTTGAACCCCAATTTTAGCTTTATGAGCCCTTGTGTTTGACGCTTAATCCTAGGAGTATACACAATTTAGTACCTATATGAGGTAATAAAGAAATGGTACCATGATGCCTCTTCCAGTACTACTACACTTATTTGATAGTTACATATAAGTAAACCTATGGCTGATTCACTAGAGAACAACAACAAAAGTAACCTTAACACGTCAACTTCTAAATTATTTTCACATGAAACTGATGAAAAACCATGAAAATAACTTATAAAAACCAGCATGATAATGTGAGCCGGTATCTGTTATAAATAAGAATAAAATTCCGAAATTATAAACGAACGGTAACTTAACTTAGGATAATATTAAAATCTATAAAATATTTTTAATGCACTATTCAACCTAATATGATATGCCTGGAGGGACATTGCGCGCATTACTTACAAGCTAAAGCAACTGATCATTTACAGAAAATAAACGAGTGTTTTTGTCGTTTTGTATTGAAGCACACTTGATAAAGTGATATCTTTATTTTCTTGAATTATAGTTTAATTATCTTTTCAATTTTAAAGGTGATTTTTATGTTATGACTGTCATCTCTAGAACTAGCCAGATTTTACAGTTTGTTGGTTTTTGTAACGTTACGCTGACTGCTTGTAGTGTATGTCATGTTTTAATACAGGATGTTCGGAAAGTCACTGTGCAGTTTTCTAATCATATTTTATTCAGTCTGTTTCAAGCAAGCAACTGATAGCGATACTTAGAAACAAAACAAGAAGGATCCTGGCCTGTATTGTTGCCAACGGGATCACTTTCAACATTGTTTATAATTGTCATTCATATTTACCTCCTGTATTCTATATTGAAACATGTATATTAATAAATATATAAGTGCACAGTGACTTTCCGAACACCCTGTATTATAGTGTTTAATTGTAAAGTTACTTTGGCTGTTTTCACTACTATGCTGATGGTAATGGTGAGCTAAGTGTTTGCTAAATTAAGATATTTATTTGTAACGTTACGTTGACTGAATTAACGTCCACTGATAGTTTACAACGTTACCCTGACTATTTACTATATTATACTGACGGCTTTAATACTGACTGTTTTTAACTTATATATATGATGAATGTTTATAATACTAAGACTAGAGTTTTACAGTTATTAAAAAAAAAAGAGATGAAATCTTTAATTGAGCAACTTAAATGATAAGCCCGTGTCAATATACAGAGCTAAGCTCAATAAAATAACTTAAGTTTCTCTACCATATTTGCGTATTTACTGCTACGCTATGCTAAGCATTTCAAACACTGGTCATACGAGTGTAACTTCATATCTCCATTAAATACCTCCATGGAAAAGGCGTGGTTGCTAAAATAAATCAAGATATTCAAATACTCTTTACCTTAAGATTTCTCAATAATCTAAGGTGACGGATTAAAATTGGCTGTTGGAGAAGTCTGATAAAAAGTCTCTGACCTGTCAACTTAACTTTCTGAAAGTGGGTTCAGGAAGAGTCGCTGTAAACACTTCCTGTTCGACCTGTACATACTAGATGTTAAGTTTTATTCATATTCAAAACAACATGTATGTTCTGATACCATTTCTAGAAAAATGACATCACAATGTTCTCTTTCATCTTCCATATTTTGGAAACCAATTAATATTCCAATATTCATCATTAGAGTTCGACATTTGATAACGTGTTTTTGTAATTTTTTAAAGAATTTTGATCAGTATTCATAGCATCCCTTATTATACCAGAAATGATATAATAATATTATATTACAGCTAATTGTAGAACCTTTTTCTCAACTGTCAGACATGCCTCAAATGGCAAATTATTTTTATGATTCAGATATCTTCATAGTATACTATGCAACAAAATTTTTACTTTTCTTGTTCCTAGACAGAAAGTGTTATTTCCCAATTGCTTATGCCTAAAGTAAATAAAAAAATCTATTTGTCTCTTCAATCTTTGCTTTTGTGACCTGGGAGCGTATAACGAAAACATGATGGTAGACTATATTTGGGGGCGGATATGTGAAAGTGGTTTACATTACAGTCACATATCTCGAAAAAGTTCTCACTTTTAAACATTTTTGTATAACTTTATCATAAAAACACGTAAATCTTGATTCGTATGTTGTTTTATTCAAACCTTATGTAAATGAAAATGTGCAAAATTGCCTGTTTTTACATGTAAAAGAGGTTAATTTCTAGATTTCATTAACCAGGTTACAAAAGCAAAGTTTGAAGGGAATACTAGTAGTTTTTTGTACTTTTTAAACATAAGCAATAAGGAAACAACATATACTGTCCAGGAACAATATTTGCGTTACATAGTGTTTTAAGAAATGTCATGTTTCATAAGTAAAACCTTTTAGTACTAATATATTTCATAAATACAACTATTTTAGTACTCATAAAAGTGTTCCAGTACTTACATACTTCGTAAGTTAAATTACGTTAGTGATCTTTATGTTTTAATAAATACTTTCACATTTTTTGCATACTTAGGCCCCCCAGTGGCTCAGCGGTATGTCTGCGGACTTACACGCTAAAATCCGGGTTTCGATACCCGTGGTGGGCAGAGCACAGATAGCCCATTGTGTAGCTTTGTGCTTAATTCAAAACAACAACAAAAATGCATGCTTAGACTTAATCTTGGTATATACGTTGTACAGTAAGTATTTTAAACGTCTGTAAAATTTCCAGTAATTTGTTTTAGACTTGTTTATTCATAATTTTTATAATTTTTAAAGCTATTTACTGTCCCCACAGGATTAATATTCACCTTACACAATTAAACAGAAAAGAACCATCAGAGAAATGTAAGCATACTTTTCCATTGTTCTGTAGCAGGGGGATCGCCCTCCACGAATTGCTACATTTTTCATTTAGTGCCTGTTTGTGCGTATGTGTGTGTGTGTTGTTTACTCATAAAACCACACAATGGGTTATCTGCGCTGTGTTCTTTATGGATAATCGAACCTCGGATTTTTAATGCGATAATTGAGCATGTTATTCTATTTTTTTGTGTGTCATCATCAACATATTAATGCCTGGAAATATTTTTGTATTAATTCAATCTAAAGCATATTAGTATTATTACTTTCGGCCAGAACGATAAATTATGGGCTAGATAACCGTAACAGGGTTTCCTGAGGATCCAGGTACAACCATCTTTAAATTAAAACTTCAAGTTAGGTGAAAGGCAATCAGACGGCAACCCCAACAGCCTAAGATACAGCTACTCTTAACTGAAAAGCGTGCCCCTCAGTGGCACAGCGGCTTGTCTTCAGACTTGCAAACTTAAAAACCGGATTTCGATACCCGTGGTGAGACGTGCAGTTTCGTGCTTAATTCCAAACAAACAAATAAACCGAATAGCGGAATTTTTTTTTACAGTTTCAACACTCAACAGTTAAAAAGCGTGTTCGTCTGTTGATCACGTCTCAAGCCTTACAGCCCAGTATGACCAAGCGGTTAGAGCGCTTGACTTCTAATCTGACGGTCGTGGGTTCGAATCCTCGTCACAACAAACATGTTCGCCCTTACAGCTGTGAGGTCAATCTTACTATACATTGGTAAAAGAGTAGCCCAAGAATTGGTGGTGAGTGGTGATGACAAGCTGCCTTCCTTCTAGTCTAACACTGCTAAGTTAGGAATGGCTAGCGCAGATAAACTTTGTGTAGCTTTACGCGAAATTCAAAATCTAAACTCAAGCCTTATACAATCCGATTTGAGACCGGATATGCTAACCACTGGGCCACATTCGACCTTAATTTAAGACTATAAATATAACAGTAGCTTCAGATTTTATTTACTTTTCCATTAATTCATTCATTGTGGTATAATAAGATTATGCAATAGGATTTTCTTTTTTTATGTAAGAACATGTAAAATCTTTGGAGAAAATCAGGCAGAAAGTTAGAACCAAAATGTTCCTGGAAATGTTATTCTGTACTTACTAATATAAAATAAATGAGAGAAAAGTGTGTAGTTTAATCTATAGAGTTCCTGTATATGCATTTTCGATGCTGAAAACACAGTTGTAGGTTAATGTGAAATCCTGTGCACAAACACTTCATTATATCATTAAACAACTCACTTCACATTGGGAATACTACTGGTGCTATGACCACTTGATGACTGTATCTTCCAGATATAACGACTCTCATCCATGCAGTAATTTGATGATAAAGAATGAAGTCCAGTAGTTCGATTCCTCTCGGTGGACATGACAAATAGCCTGATATGGCGTTATTATAATACAACATAAAGAAATACATGAAGGAGTTTTGTTCCGGTGAAGAAAGAACCTGCGTGGATAAATTTTTGTTTATGCATATAATAGTTTTAAAACTAATGCTAAAATTTGCTTAACAGTCTTAGACACTGTTTTACAGTAATGAGTACGTTGTTATTTAGGGTCTTTGACTAGATTATTTTAGTAATTGAAGATGCCTCGTAACAATTTTCTGAAATTTGACATAATTCGAATACTAAAACTAGGCAGTGTTGTTGCAGTGATAAAAAAGTTAGAGTGCAATGACATTAAATTTTGAAAAAGAAATTATTAAACACATTATTCTGTAAATGAACGGTAGGTAACTGCAGCTTGCTTTCCACTACAGTACTGAAATTACTTACTGTACAACCATCGGTCTTATCCAAATACTTTCTAGGGTGTAACTTAATGCTTAACAAAACTTACAAGATTATCTTTAACTTACAGGGCACTGGATATAAACGGTCCTAATATTTATATGATGAAACATCAATAACTTGCCAACAATTTTTGAGATTGCCTAACAGAATAATTTTATTGCTGGTTGTTCAATCAACCTCTTTTACCTAAAAAGTTAATAATACTTCATTTTCAAGTTTGTCGATCGCATCTAAAATTACGAGAACTGAAGGAAACTACAGAAAAAATACTGATAAGGAAATTGCTAAAGTGATTACAACCTTAAAGTTTACTTTTATGTAATCAAAGTATACAGTTGTAAGCTAGGTGACCACATTTATCGATCACGTGTAATAGTTTGTTATTGTCTTATATTTATGCACAAGGCTAGCTACACAAATGGCTGTTTGTGCTCTGCCATCACAGCTATCAATACCCGATTTCTAGCGGACAAATCGCTGTGCCACTGGGAGGTACGTGTAATAAATGTAGATAAATAAATAATCTATTAATAGTAATTTATATGGCAATGTTACGTTTTTTATGTGGACTGAACGCAACAGAAAGACACAGATAACAGCTTATATAATTTGTTACAATAAACTATTATATGTGTGACAGATATAAAATAAATTATATAATAACAATGACAGATGTTCAGATTCAACCTTCAAAATTAATTACAATACAAAATGGTACTGGCCTGTGTCCAATAGAATGATCCAAAATGAAAGTCCAAAAATCCAGATCAGATAACCAAAATTCCAGTCTAGGGGTGAATTTGGTCCCACGAAGAAATTCCGAAGTTTGAATGGAGAAGTCCAGAAACAATTCACAGTCCAATAAATTTGACGAAGTTCTTTTTACGATGTTTTAGATGAATGTCTCAAATTTGTCATTTTCCAACTTGCCCCGGTCTCCCCTAAACAGTCCTGAACGTGTTGACCTTCAGTATAACCAGTAATTCGAATGAATCGTAAAGAGTGACGAAATAAAATCACAGCTTTTGTAGATCTAGCTCCAGTCACAAATCCAAGTTGAATAAACACACAGCAAACGTTGAAAAATTCTCAAACGACGACATCTCTTGAATCGAATGAAAACGAATGACTGACTGACACTCCTCGCATCGCCGTCTGTTTATATACTAGTAGGCCTACTGTATTCTCGAACAATCGCGTAACTTCCGCAGAATTCCATAGTAATCTGGATTCGTCTCGTACAGACACCAGGCCAAAATACATTTTATTTATAGACAAATGATCGATCTACCTAATTCTAGGAATTTCTACATGAATAACAACATATTTTATTGATTTGAACTTCGAAACAATAATATAAACAACAACAACA
Source organism: Carcinoscorpius rotundicauda (assembly GCA_011833715.1). Classification (NCBI taxonomy): domain Eukaryota; kingdom Metazoa; phylum Arthropoda; class Merostomata; order Xiphosura; family Limulidae; genus Carcinoscorpius; species Carcinoscorpius rotundicauda. The sequence goes on along the minus strand of CM022396.1, from coordinate 41,555,873 downwards.
AAATGTCGACCGATAGATATGGAAATTCAAACACAACACGACATGGCATTCCAAACGCTTTATACATAACAGGCAAATGAGTATGTTTTTGAAAATTACTACGAAAGAAACAACAAATATATATATATGAAATGAGGTTGCAAACCTTATTGAAAATTTTAGAAAGTTAACATACACAGTTAATGTTACATGCATTTCCAAATATAGTTCTCAAGTGAAAACGGACATAAACCAAATGTGTAACTGAATATATAAATGGTGTTTTGCTTTTATTTGTTTGTTCTGTTGTTAAGAGCAAAGCTAAACAACAGGTTTTATGTGTTCTTTCCCCTCATGAATATCGAAACTCATTTTTTTTAGCGTCATAAACTCTCAAAGTTATAGCTGAGCAAACTGGGGCACTCATGGTATTAAATATTATATCGGAAACGTCTCACTTAATACTGGCAAACGTATCTGGTTTTATACGATGAATGGGAATAACAGTTTTGGTTTCTAACACAAAATATTCTAAAATATAGACAAAACAACAACAAATATTTCACTTTCATTTTGTCCTTTTACATTGCCCCCCAGTGGCTCAGCGGTATGTCTACGGACTTACACGCTAAAATCCGGGTTTCGATACCCGTGGTTGGCAGAGCACAGATAGCCCATTGTGTAGCTTTGTGCTTAATTCTAAACAACCAACCATTCTTTTACATTTGTTTTTCAAAATCATGATAATTTAACGTTTCGATAACTAGCAAAGAAAAAAATGATCAATAAATGTAGCAGCATTTGAATGTCTACTTCGTTCAAAAAAATCTCAATTTACAGATGAAATAAAGTGGACACAGTCATTTTAAACCGTGCGATCACATGATTAATATTCAGGAGCATTGAAAGGAGAAAAACATGCATATTGAACATTTGATCTCTGCAGAATCCTGAACCTAATTCATCAAGAAAACTACATAACTATTTAAATGTGTAACTAAGAGTGAAAAGAAAAGTCATTTAAAGAACATAGTCTGAAAATGATATAAGAAAAGTGTTTTTCTTGTAAAGCATTGCTGATAAATGTAATGAGTTGGGGTTCGTGCAACTTGAACCTTTTTTTTTGTAGCTTTGGTTTACTTAATGGTAGATACCTTGTCAGCCTAGGTTATAAAAATAGCTGATATTATAAACTTTATAAAAGCTGATTTTATAAATCAACTATCAAAGGCTGCGTACATGATAAAGGTTTGAGCCTCCAAACGATTAACAAAAGAGATTACTAAATCGATGTACAAACTTATGTTTATAGATATAATAATCTACGAATATAGAGGAATTAATATGATATTAAAAATATAGAAGATTAAACGGGTGGGATCATATAACACGGGAAACAGAGTGGAAATATGTAGCTAGCATAAATTACGTTTAAAACAATGTCAGAGTATGAGAGATTCAGGTGAACAGTGTCGGAGAATAAGTGATTCGAGCATTAAGCAATAATGTCATGGTATGTGCCATTTGTGTGTTGAACAATGTCATGATATGTGGTTCGAGTATTAAATAACGTTACAGTATGTGGGATTCAAACTTTAAATAATGTTTCATTGTTTGTAATTCAGGTGTTAAACAATGTCAAGATGTGTTTGTCAGTCAAGTGTTCAAAAGTATCATATTCCCATTCCCAGAAACTCAGCAGTAGGTTATATGTAAGACTTATAACGCAGAAAACCGGGTTTTGATACCTATGTCCCTATAAATGTCGCACAATGTTTTATTTTATTATTTCGTCTAAATTTCTAATACACATTGATGTGCTGAGAATAGTCCATTACTTTACAATTTGGAAATTACATGAATGTAATATAATTATTTATCATTGCGTGAAATACCACTAAATGTCGGAATATTTATCCAACAGTGATGTTCCAAAAATAGGAAACACACATAATATAGAAGAAATTCTCATCTTTCAGCTCTGATTTTAAAAGCTACCCCGTCAGAAAGAGAGGGTGGAAGTTACTAAAATATTAAACTCGTTAGAAATTACTTAGCTAATAAAAAGTTACAAAAAACAATTTATATACTTAGTGTTTGTCAGCTTTTAACTCAAGGCTATAAAATGTTCTTTCTGAAACACTCAAAGCAAATTTCTCCAGTTCGACTTGAACACGCTTGAAATTCAAAGTCGTTGTTATTCAATACAACTATCTTGTTTGGTTAATTCTTGAGGAAAAGTGCCTCGGTAGTATCATGTCTACACTAGGAGGGTAACGAACGATTTGACAAGTCAAGACATGGGAGTCACAGCAACCTTGTCCTTAGGAAATGCCACTAGTTAAAACGCTTGAATGTTTATATTATTTTTAGGGCGTGGAAGCGTTTAGCACCGAATTAAAATAAACAGAGAAATTTAATAAATACGTTTTCCTGGTTAAAGATGGTAACTGACATGAGAGATTTAAAAACAAAGTGTTCCTTTGTTAAAATAGCAATAAATGAAACAAATACTTTGAATTGGCCAAGCCTGGTTATTGAAGAAAAGTATGATGTATGATAAAAGAATCCAGTTTTTCAAGATTTAATACATGACTACTAATTTCCGCTTCATGTTTTTTCTTAACAACCATGCATTAAAGATTGAATAATAACACTATACTGTAATGCCAATACATTAACGAGAAAAGCGTTTCGTAACATTGTTTTGAATCATTAAATATTTCAATAAATATTTATTCATTCAAGGAGAACTGTTTAAATGCAAAATGATTTTTTAAAAGTTATGTAAATAAATTCATCACATTTTAAATAAGTAATGGATTAAAGTTTCTAGAGAATTTAAACTTTTCACTACTGATAGCTAGGCAGATAAATGTACATCACAGAATTAGGAAGTCGAAGCCGTGTGACGATGATGAATACTCACTAAGCAAGCAATGTTTTAAATCGCAATTATTTTTCTCAGTATATTTGACGACATAAATTTTCGGCTCGGTAAGGCGCTCGACTACTACTCTGAGGGTCGCGGTTTCGAATCCCCGACACACCAAACGTGTTTGCCCTTTTAGGCGAGCATTGGGGTTTTATAACGTGAGGGTCAGTTCCACTATTCGTTAGTAAAATAGTTGGCAGTGGGTAGTGCTCACTAGCTGCATTCTCTCTAGTCTCACACTTCAAAATTAGGGAGGGCTAGCGCAGATAGCCCTCGCGTAGCTTTGGACAAGATACAAATATAAATTTTAATTTTTTTATACTTTTCCAAAACGTTCTTAAGCTAGGCTCTCTAGGGGATTATCGTATTTTCCGCCTAATAAGCCGAATTTCTGGCCCTAAATTTTGGACCTAATTTTTGGGGGTCGGCTTATTGGCCGATCACCAGCTTTGGACCAAAAAATACCAAAGACCAAAATCGGCCCCAAAATCATACCTTTGATCTCACAGTTACGGCAGAGTCATTTCAGTTGAATAAACTTTATTTATTAATAGAAAAAGGTCTATACATTATGAATGACATGTATTCATAGAAATAACATCATAAAAAAATACACACTTTAATCTCAGAAATTTATTAAAATCCATCAAATTCATCATCTTCATCGTTAGAAGCATCATATAATAGATTGCAATCCTCGGTAGAGACCTGGTCGTCGTACATTCTCTGGTGTTATTAGCTGAGTGAGTGGAATGTTGTCTTCCTCGTCGTCGTCCAACCACAACATATCATCTTCCGTCCCATCCATTGCATTTGAGATGCTGCATTTTTTAAATGACTTCTCTACAGTTTCAACACTAATATCGTCCCACGATTTCACGACCCACTCGGCTTATTGGGCGGTAATAAGCAAAAAATCCTTATTTTAAGAGCTGAAAATTGGTCTCGGCTTATTAACCGGAAAATACGGTATCTTGATAATACTTCTTCCCCTTATAGAGTATACGGCCTGAATATTCTGTGTATATTTATTAAATTTATTTCGAAAGTGGAAACGATTAGCAGTGTTAAATTTTGTGCAATATATTCCCGTACAATGAACAGAGACTTATAGAATCCTGACTTTTTAATCATAAATAATGTACTTATATGCAAACTCTACACAAACAAATCTCGCCACTCTACGAGCTCATAAGAACATTTTGTTTAATTTCCACCCATTTTAATTTTTTGCTCTGCTAGGCTTTATTCCTCAAAACTGTTATTAGCAGTTTTGGCTGTCAAGAGATCAGAACTGGCCTTAGACTCGGACCCAGTCAGTATAATACACATAAGCTTTAGTTATCTTTAATTCAGTTTTACCTCGCGCTATCGAACCCCAAATGAAATAGTATTTAAGAAAAATATAAAACTGTGCCATGTTGGTGAATAATTTTCTTAAATCACGGATTTAACGTTTCGATAAATTCATACACAGAAAAAAAATGTATTCTTATTAAAAATATACTTAATCTCAACACGAACTCGGTCAATTTTACCGACCGCGTAGCCTCTCTGCACTCCTTAAGAATCTTTATAGTTTTGATACTATCAACTTTTAATATACTGTGTATATCTTCACAAAATTTGACTGTCTTTCAGTTAACATTATACGTTTGTCAAATAGAAAAATAATATATTCAGTGAAATATTTTAAATAAATTCAACAAAAATTTGTGCATGAATATACTGAGTATTTGTTGTTGTTCTTTTTTACTATTACAAGTGCAAAGCGATTTTCATGTTAAGTTACAAAATATAACGATAAATTAAGTTGGAATTTCAGAAGCCTTCGTTAATCATATAAACAAGTAAAAAGGTTTCGCCCCCCAGTGGCTCAGTGGTATGTCTGCGGACTTACACGCTAAAATCCGGGTTTCGATACTCGTGGTGGGCATAGCACAGATAGCCCATTGTGTAGCTTTGTGCTTAATTCAAAATAACAATAGCTTTTCCCCAAGAACTACGCCAGAACTTTCGTGGAACAAAACGCCACTGTTCTACTTTCTTCCATTTTTGAAATAATATTAAATAACAACACAGTAGGTGAAAGTTGTTTCTGTCACCGGTTTATTTTAAGTGGACCATGTAAATTTATCAATAAATCTAGATATATAAGCTATAAACTCCAAATTCGGAGTAGAGTTACAGCTTTGAGCGAGAAGTATCATAGGCTGTGTGTCCTTGACTTAAGAAGTCGTTTTGAAGTTGCAAACTGAGGCTAAAACAATCAATATAGCATTTTTGGCAAATACGACGAATAATTGAGATCAAACCGAAGCAACCACATTTTTTTTTCGTAGTTTGTGATCAAGAGGGCTATTATTCATGTTTTATCTGTGTATGAGGACTTCTCATACACGTTCTTTCCACGACCAATTAAGAGTTTAAACTATTTTAAGATTTCATGGAGCTTTTTTTTATATTTTGCTCATAGCCTCATCTTCTTTGCTCCTGAAAACAAGATAAAAATACTGTGCTGAAAGAAGTTTTACACTAAGTCAATAGATTAACATGTAAATAAAAAACTAAATAAATTAAAACCATTTTCATTCAAGCAGCATCAAGTAATATGCTACTTTATTACAAGTGTGAAAATCATTTACTTATACCTTGTACTCTTTGGCAATTAATTAACATTTTATTGGTGTAGAAACTGCATATGGTATATGTTGTTATAATTGGTAGATATTTCTCTTTTCGTCAAGTATAAAGCTACTCAATGGACTATCCGTGTTGTGTCTATCATGCGTATCGAATCTCGAGTTCTAACGTCATAAGCCCTTAACCTTATCGATCATACACTGAAGGGTGAGAGGGCTAATGCAGATCTACAGTATGAGATATTTTCGTTCTATCCATTAGGGAGAATCGTGTCCCTGATTTTAACGTTATACGTCTGTAAATTAGCATTGATCTACCGGGGAAAGCATAGATGCTATAAATGATAAATAATATAAAATAAAGAAACGATAAATAATATCTATTTTACATTATGTATAATGCAAATGGTAGACAGTATAAATGACGAGTATTATTAATAGGAGATATTATAAATGATAGTTATTGCAAATAGTGCGTGTTATAGCTGGCAGACATTATAAATGGTGGATTTATATATAGTTGATAATAACAAAGTGTTTTCTATGTTGGATAAATTTGTCAAGTCTGTGCTAAGTAAGGCAAATATGTCATGTCTATGCTATGTTAGATTAGTGTGTCATAACTATACTATGTCATGTTAGTGTGCCACGCTTGTGTTATGTTAGATAAATGTGTAACTTATTGACAATGCTGGTAATTGCTAGAGTAATGAGAAGTGAGCATGACTGAGTGTGTTGTTGGTTAGGTTTACAGATGTATATGTTATACTTGGTAACTATGAACTCCAGCACTCTTTTAATCTAAGACAGTAATTTGAATTGAAATGTTATCAAATTTTTATCATAATTTCTTTTATTTGTATTCACTTCACTGTAACACTTAGTTATCGTCTCGTGGGCATTAGGGGCCTGGCATGGCCTAGCGCGTTAAGGCGTGCGCTTCGTAATCTGAGGGTCGCGGGTTCGCGCCCGAGTCGCGCTAAACATGCTCGCCCCCCTAGCCGTGGGGGCGTTATAATATTACGGTCAATTCCACTATTTGTTGGTAAAAGAGTAGCCCAAGAGTTGGCGGTGGGTGGTGATGACTAGCTGCCTTCCCTCTAGTCTTACACTGCTAAATTAGGGACGGCTAGCACAGATAGCCCTCGAGTTGCTTTGTGCGAAATTCCAAAACAAACAAATACCGGGCATTAAATAAAATTTCTTATATCATTGCAATTTTTTTTTATTCTGAGACAAAATACAATGGCACTTTGCCTTGGCGTGTTGTGAATAAATTTAATGAAAATGTTTCTTCAATGATAGTTTTGTAAAAACAAGTAACTTATAAGTATATATTTTTACTGTTAATTCTATATTTACTGTTTAATTCAAATATAAATAATTAATTGTTGATATGCCATTATTTTTCTCGTAACCATAGATATTTTTCAATGTTAATTTAATTATTTAAATGTGTAATGATTATTACGATTACACCTCTGACGTCCACAGCATTGGATGTATAGCTCCTATGTACTGCAGATAAGCGGCATTAAAGAAATACTGGATTACTGTTTAACATAACAACATATGCATGATGTTTCAAAGGTTTGGCGCAATGTAATTATCAAACTATTTGTTAGGATATTTTGTTCAGATAACGATGACAGTAACATGTGTTTTGTTATCATCAAGTGACACATGAACTAGATGACTAACACCGATGATAATAATGATCGATGCTTATCACGAACGAGCTGAATCTTAACACTAAAGTAACTTGATAATTATCACTAAGGGGCTGTTATTTATCATCAAATATCGTAATTGTCAAGAATATAATATTAATTATCAGCAAGGGGCTGTTATTTATCATCAAAGAACTTAATTATCAAGAATATATGAATAATTATCAGCAAGGGGCTGTTATTTATCATCAAATAACATAATTATCATCAATAGATGAATAATTATCGGCAAGAAGCTGTTATTTATCATCAAATAAATGATAATCATTAATGATAGATGATTATTTATCAGATAGTGGCAAGGGGCTATCATAAACGTATCTAATATGTTTCAGTAATTGGAAAGTGACTGCAATCAATTATAAATTAATGATTTTTATCCCTACGAGATTAATACTTATCACCAAGTGGGAAGTGAAAATCATCAAGAGATTGTCACTTATCAGCAAGTAACTGTCATCTTTCACTTGATAACTGACAGTTATCACTGAGTAACTAATACTCCATAAGATTTGATTAAATTAAGTAAATTTAGGGTTTTGAATTTCGCGCAAAACTGCACGAGGGCTATCTGTGTTAAATTATATTGATTTAGCTGTATAAGATTAAAGGGAAGACAGCTAATCATCACTATCCCCCGCCAACTCTTGGTCTTTTCTTTTATTACAGAATAGTGGGAATGACCGACACATTATAATGACCTCACTACTGAATGAGCGACCATTATGGTGTGATGAGGACTCGAACCCATTACCCTCAAATTACGAGTCCAACGCCATAACTACCTGGTCATGCGAGGCCCTGAACTGAGTAAGGAAAGTCAGTTAAAATATCTCTACTCACTGAATGGCTTAAAACTAAAAGACAAAGTACAGCTTTCTTAACATAACTTTTAAAGCTTGATATTTGTCCAAAATGATATTATAATGTTTATATGATCTAACATGAAGATATAGTATTTATTGTTTCTTTTTATATACTTATTAAATATAATGCAAATGATTGCTCTGGAATGTAAATGTGTGTGTGTGTGTGTGTGTTTTTCGTACAGCAAAGGCACTAAGGGCTATCTGCTCAGCCCACCGAGGGGAATCTAACCCCTGATTTTAGCGTTGTAAATCCGGATACATACCGCTGTACTAGCGGGGGGTCTGGAATGTAAAGAAATTCTGATTTATTGAAACGAAACTTCTTGAATACAACAACAATAATAATTTCTAATGAGAGTGAACATTGTAATGAGAGCAATTTAATACCAATCGATGCACATAAGACGTGGCTTCCTTTGATATTTAAATGAGACATCCGAGACTTTGTCAGGTTTGATACTGTTACGAAAAATAGGTTTTTAGTTACTACAAAATAAACTGTATAAATTTCATAAGGTAAAATTAAAATATTCATTTGAAAAAAACAACATTTTCTCTTGAACATGCTTCACCGTTTTCTGAAATAGACATGAAGGGTAATAAGTTGTTAACCTCTACAGATGTCACCTAGATGTTACGACACCTACATTCAACCATAGCGAAGAATAACACTGCGAACATACACTGGAGATCTCGAGCTTTAAAAAAAATCAGTCTATACTTTCTCAGTCCAACATATAGTATACTGAACGCCTTACATTGGTAAACCGAATATAAAGCACATTATATATAATGGGAAATACAGACATGTCAAAGAAATGGAGAGACTGATTAACATTTTGAGAAAATAACCGTTACTAAAGTAAACAGGACTCTAACAACCTTTAGGAAATTTCTTGAGGTATATAGGAAGTTTTTCTTTGTTTTTTAAAGTGAACACTGTTTCTCACAATGTTCTTCTTCAGTTTTTTTCTGACTGTTAGATATATATTTTTAATGTTTTACAGTAACTTAAATTCATAGTGTCGTCGACATCTCTCCCTTAGTCATTCATCTTAACTTTGATAGTGCTTCAGTCTAAATGCTGCCCATATCTGTTTCTGGATAGAGATCTCAAGAAGGCTTAAGTATTAAAGCCGAAATGTCGCCACTTTCAGAAAACAGGCAAGGGCAGTCCCTTAAGAAACCCCAGGCACAAAAGTGTCAAAAGATAGTTGCATTTTTGTGCGTACATCGTTATCCAAGTTCCTTTCTGAAGATGTTTCCGTATTTATCTTTACAGGAAACTACAAACATTATTGCTTTTTAAACATGATACTTTATTGGTTATGTTTTAAAGCACAAAACTGCATCTGTGTTATATCCGAAGCAGAGACTTACCCTGAATTTTACCGCTGAGACACCTGAGAAGAACATAACACAACAGATAAAATACACATTGAAATTAAAAACACGGCCGAGTCCCATCCTGTGTCAAGGTGAACAAGTGTTACGTACTTAAAACTACAGCTCGTGGGTGAGCATAACATGGTATGACCTTGTGGCTCGAACCCTCACTTGCAATTTACGGTTAGGGAATTTCGGTCTTGTCATTGGACATACTCGCCTTGCAGGAGTTAAAATCAATCCCTGATTTTGCTGATAAAGAGTAGTCCAAAACTTGGTGGTGTTGACTACCTTTTCTCCCTCTAATCTATCACTTACAAATTAGTGTTTGCTAATGCAGGTAGCTCTCGAGCAACTTTACGCAAAATTCAAGGAATTTTACCAATAATGACAAGTGAGAAAACAACAAAGAAACGTTCATACTTTTTCCTAAACAATATTCTTTGTTTACAAACCATACTTTTCTTAGTCTAGCTTTTCCAATGCAGTGTTAAATATAAGTGATATATTCTTTAAAAAGAGTTTTAGTTTAAAGTACAAAAAATAATTTAATAAATACCAGTAAATAAATATAACGTTTTAGGTCGATCCCCTTTCAAGTAACCAGTTTTCGAATGTTGAAATTTCTCCCATCACAGCAATTTGTAACTGTCCATGCATAGGGGCGTCAGCGGGAAAACAAGTTAATTAGTAACCCTTCCATTTTTTCGTTTCTTGTGGAACTTTATCTTTTCTAGAGCTCCATAACTCTTTTATACAATGCATTTTTCATAATTTAACTTCTGACTTGTTATATTTCATATGCATTCTTCAGTAATATCTGATTAATTCTTTCCGGTTCATTGTCACTAATTAGAATTTTTGAAATGTGGTTCAATCAAAGATAACAATAGAAATAGTCTTACATCACAAAATAATTTACCTTACATGTTAAATATGAGAAAAAAACTAACATTGTGACTAAGTTTATTAGTTTTTGTTTTGTTTTGTTTGTTGTTGTTGTTGAAGTAAAAATTAATCACCATCAAATTGAACATCTTCATTTAAGTATGATTTTGGGTTTGTTTTGGCGATAACAAACTTACATTCGAGAACAAAAGTATAATTTGTCATTTAGCAAAGACACATTTTAATGGTGTGCATTTATTGTGAAATGAAAAGAATTGAAATCACATTTTATGTTTTTCTTCTTCTTTGATTCGTGCACGATACCTGTAATACTCTTTATGACATTCCACGCACTCGGTCCTTGTCTTCATTTAACTAATATTTATTATTTCTTTGAATGTCTTAATTTTTGTTTAGGTTTTGAGAACATGGAATATTTCTGCAAGGCAGAGTTTATCTAGATGAAATGTACAAGATCAGGTCGTAAGGCAATTTGATATTAAATCGAAATACATTTAAAGAGAATATATTAATTAGTTCACATCAAGAATCTCGAACACAAATTGCAAATGAGGTTATTTCGTAGACCAAGCACCGTTAACAAGAAACTGGAAAACTTTTCAAAAGAGGTTCCCCATGGGTCAGCATTAAATGTAATGATACAACTCTAAAATCAAGAATTAGATTCCTCCAGCAGTGGACAGAGTACAGATGTCCTATTAAATAGCTTTGCACTAGCAAAAGAAAAAAAAAGCGTCTGAAATTTACTCTCCGGCTATACTTAACACTTGTCACTACATATACAGATAAGAGGGCTAAGCCTACAACTAGACGATTTAAAGCCCGACTTCACTGTTTTAAATATTTTTTGTAACTTATAAAAGAAAAAAACTATCTTTCAAACGACACAAATAGCAATTGTAATTAAATCATACAGATGAGTGGAACATTTATCTGATTTAGTGAGAAAGATAATTCTTCAATAATAACATTTATGTTAAAACTAAATTGTAATTTAGTTGCAATTGTAATTAAATCATACAGATGAGTGGAACATTTATGTGATTTAGTGAGAAAGATAATTCTTCAATAATAACATTTATGTTAAAACTAAAGGCGTTTTTACATGAAACTATTTATTTAACAAGTTCACCAACAAAACTGTAAGGCTATGAGATCCATATAAGCCGTGTGTTTCAAAATTTTGAAAAACCACATAATTTAATATGGTTTGTTTGGAATTTCATGCAAAGATAGACAAGGGTTATCTGCGCTAGCCGTCCCTAATTTAGCAGTGTAAGAATAGATGGAAGAAAGATAGTCATCACCACCCCAACCGCCAACTCTTGGGCTACTCTTTAACCAACGAATAGTGGGATCGACTTTTACATTATAACGTTCCCACGGCTGAAAGGAGGAGCATGTTTGGTGTGACAAGGATTCGAACCCACGACTCTCAAATTACGAATGAAGTGCCTTAAACACCTGGCTATGCCAGGCACAATTTAATAAGGAGATAGGAATCGTGTTTTTAGCTTATTAAACTATTGAACACTCGATGATACCCTCACAATGCACCCTTTCTTGTTGTAACGTTTTATTCACATTTAACTTAACATAAATATTATGAGTAGAATATGGTGTGAGTAATAGCAATTGCATGTTTATTCAGAATAACTTTACTGATAATGTAACTCGTCTCGTATGTGCTTCTTGTAAAGAAATTAGATTAATGCTTTACAGCCGACTTTTGTTATAATGATCAAATAACTTTGAATAACTTGCCCGAAAATAATACATCTTAGCCGGATGAATTTGGAAGTTACCGAGTAACTGAAAAAGATTTTCATGTTATGAATAAGTAAAGTTCAAAAACATTTTGCACTGTTCAGTTTCTTTTGGTAGTTATAAGATTGTTATCACGTATAGAACAATTGCCGGACGTGGCTAGTGGTTAACGTGCCCAGAATATGAATCCGATAACTCATGGTTAGTTTACTGTTGCCAAAATAAATAAATCACAGCGTACTATGAGGCAGTGAGTGCGCTACAAAAGTGAAAACCAAATTCCATTATTTGGTTCGACAAGAGCAGCCCAAGAGTTGGCAGTAGGTAATGTTAATTAGGTGTCTTCTCTTTAGTAGAATAGCTCGCAATTAGGGATATCTAAGCGCTTTTAGACCTTTTTCTAGAGTTACCCAAAAATGTTTTTAAAATCCTGTTTGAACGACTTGGTAGTAAATTTCAAAGCTATATCACGAGCCCGGAGTGGCTAGTTGGTCAGGGTCGCGGGTTCAAAACCCCGTTATATCAAACATGCTCGCCCTTTCAACCGTATGAGCGTTTTTGACGGTGAATCCCACTATTCATTGGTAAAAAGTAGTCCAAGAGTTGGTGGTGATGACTAGCTGCCTTTCCTCTAGTCTTACACTGCTAAATTAGGGATGGCTAGCGCAGATAGCCCTCGTGTAGTTTAGCGCAAAATTAAAAAACAAACAAGCTATTTCATGACCACGAACTAAATAGTTGTATGCGACGATGATTTTTTTTTAAAAAAAGGTGATGAAATTAAACCAGAAATTGAGAAAAAATTCTTGACAAATGAGTACCTCAAATTAATGATCAAACAAAACCCAGAGCGATTATAACCAAACGAGATAATTACTTCATTTCACGAACCTATTATTTCGATCCTGTCTCTTCATTCGTAATAGAAAAACAATTGACCGTATGTGAACAATAATTCAATGTTAACAATTTGAAATTTCTTTTTTCAATTCAGGCCTCGACATTATCTTAGGAAGTCAGGTATTTTATAAACAAAACAGCAAATATGTCACTTCACAGATCACGAACACGATATGGCAAGACTTATAGCTATGTAAAGTAATTTGTTCAGATGATAAGAAAGATATAATGTTGGATCTTTTCTCGCTGCGTTAAATACTCGCATCAGTTGTTGTATTCACTTCTGTTTTTAAAGAAAGTTTTAAAATATTCCAACAATTTTACATTTTTTAGGTACTGCGCTAAAAATTTACAAATAAAGTGGTCAGTGTAGTGATACATTAGTCGGATAATAAAGTTGAGGTTATTCACTGTTCAAAATTCTTTATAAAATGCGTTTGTTTAACTTCACTACATTTATTAATTCTGTTTTTAGACAACTTTTACATTACTATCTAAAAAAATATTTATTTTTATCTTTGAAATAACCCTTTCTTGCTATTTAGTATTACACAGACGTTTTTGTTGATTACTTTTAATTAGTTTACGAACTATTTAGTATTACACAAACGTTTTTGTTGATTACTTTTAATTAGTTTACGTTACCCTGAAAAACATAGAAACAAAATGGGCGCAAAGAACAGAACAATAAAGAAAACATATTACGATTAAAATGGTCATTACACTCAAATCCCGTGAAGAAAAGTGGATTTAAGTTATGCGTTTCAGAGCAACCTCAAAATTAAAACGTTTAAGACTGTCTGATCGTTTCTTTCTAAATTATTTAATTTCATTTTACATTCATTTATACGTAAATACTGGGAAAACGTTTTCAAATATTACGTTTCACAGTTTACTATTTTAACAATACACTAACATGTTCTAATATGACAACTTAATACCTTAAATCCATATATGGAACAAATAATGTTATACTTAAACAGTTCTATTTTTTAGTAAAAATTACTTCGCGGTCGTGGTTTTATGGCTTACATCCTGGACTATGGGCAAAAAAAGTTCAAAGTTCGAGCTACAATATGATAATGAATACTTTCCGTACTTTCATGTATGGGCGCATTCTGAAAAAAGAAAAAAAAAATTGATATTTGATTAAAGGTAGCTGTGTAGGCAGCGAGTACTGCTACTGCTCATGAACTGTATCAGGCCCTCTAGTAAGGATCTGGTGGTTAGAACACTTGGCTTACAATCTGCAGGTCATGAGCTCAAATCACTGTCACCGAACATGCTCGCCCTTTGAGCTGTGGGAGTGTTATAACGTTACGGTGAATCCAACGATACGTAGGTGAAAAGAATCGCTTAAGAGTTAGCGATGGGTGGTATTGACCAGCTTTCTATTACATCACTGCTAAATTAGGTAAATTAGCGCAGGTAGCCCACATGTAGCTTTGCCAGAAATTCAAATACAAACAGTTCATAGTCTCTGGTAAGCAATGACAATGGCTGAATCTTGGAGTATTGGTACTCGCTGTAATACATAATATCTTCGCAAAAAAATATAATAGAATAGAAAATCTATTTCCGTATTTCTTTTCTTTCTTTCTTTTCTAAGTCATTGTTTTAGCTAAATGAACCCTATATGTCCTCCGGTGAGACAGCGATGCGTTTACAGATTTATGATGCTAGAATCCGAGATTCGATTTCCCGCGGTGAACACAGCATTTAGCTCATTGAAGGCTTTACTTCAAAATAAAGAACTAACCCGATTTTCATCTTCAGCTCTAATTAAAACGGAAGATGAGGTTATTCAAAACAATATTGTAATGATTTATTTTTCTACCTGGTAAAAATCATCAAATATATATATCAATAATATTATAGTTTCGAGACAATCAACGTGAATCAAGCACACAGTTTCATGTTATATTGCAATGATAAACTTGTATTTCAGTTTGTTCGTATTTCCTGCAGCATACATAATTTACATCAACAGATCTTCAGAGGCTGAACATAGGACAAAATCTGTATTTGATAAACACACAGACCTGTGTCAGGTGTGGTTTGTTTTCAGTATTGTAGTACGCTCCCAAACTTATAACTTAGAGCACTTGTTTTCCAAATATATAATATCTTACGCGATGGATCTTTTCATAAAATAAAATATTTCCTGGTGCAAGATGAACGTCTCTATAAATACTGACTCTTCCAAACCTGTTACCACGTGGACTTCTTTGTTACTTTCTATAATCTGTTGAGCCAGAACGTGAATCTGATGGTTTATGGTTTAAGTTTCGTTACTAAAACAAATAAAAAAAAAACACGCGTACTACACTACTGGTTCAAAAGCGCGGTATAACAGTGAAGTTTACGTTTATGGATTTTAAAAGTGGTCCAAAATTTGACGGTGGATGCTGTTGACTAGCTGCCTTCCATCTAGTCTATCGGTTCAAAATTAGGGCCCGTTAATGCAGATAGTCTTATAGTAGCTTTACGCGAATTTCTGAAACCAACAAACGATAATTTGTTGTGTGGTGGTCCATTCTTTAAATCTTAATATTTTTTTATGATTTCTGATAATTCTTGAACTGCGTCGTTGCCCCCGTTAATACAACGGTATGTCTACGGATTTACAAAGCTAAAATCAAGGGTTCGATTCCTCTCGATGGGTTCAGCATATAGCCCGATGTGGCCTTTGCTATAAGATAAGATAACACATAACTGCGTCGTGACTGACTTCGCTGATTCTATCTAAAGCAATAACTATAACTCATTTCAAAAAAGTGTTTTTTTTTATAAAATATGTTTATTCAACTTGTTTGAATCTCGTGTCTTTCAATTATTCCTTGTTTTCTCTATTAAATGTATAAAAATACAGTTAAGTAATGGATTTAGTTTGCTCACCATCCAACTCAAATTGTTTCCAGTGGTGGCATTAAGAACAAAATAGGAGTAGAGATATCTTAGTTTACTTCAAGAATATCTATATGTATCTTTTCTGTGGTAAAGTGTAGTGGTTTAAGTAAACAAACAGCAATGATCGAGGATAAGCTCGTTCTCAGGCTTATAGAGTGAAGTGTCATGAGAGTCCAAGTATTCCATATTATGAAATTATTGTATCAAAACTTTTGGGATGCAAAAATAACACGTTAAATACGTAGATAAAACTTTGCATTTTTATACGATGCAGACTTTTAACCCCACCACTCTGTTACATGATAATTGTCGATAAATGATCTATGTTTTAGTTTTCCTTTAAAGGCAATGGAAAGCATTTGATTATCTATTCTTTGAAGTCAATGTCAGTGACACCAGGAAAATAGTCCCGATTTTCTTTCTTTTACTGAAAAATAAATTATCACGGAACTTCATTTAAAATTATGAGACAGTTAAATCAACTAATCAATCGTTTCTTTCTAATGTGAACTTCCCTGCGGAAGAAACTTTGAAGCATGTTTACTTGTGCTATCACTTTCCCTAGTTAACATCTGAGCTCGTTCGTTCCATTATTTTACGTGTTTTCAAGGCCTAGATCGGCTTCGTGAGATGTCAATGCCCGAGAGCGGACTCATTTTATTTTCATTACTTTTCGCACCCGTTGACCAATGGGAGAAGTTACTTGTTGCAAGCACCTTACATGAACGATGACAAAAGTTTAGTTCACGTTTATTCAAAACTCGTAACACGTAATGAGTCTACGAATCATGGGTTGAGACCTTGGTTAAGCCAATACAGATTAACTACCGGTTAATGAAAACTTCAGGTTTTTTTTTTTAGTAGTTACTCTCAATCTTCAATCATTGGGTAAATATAAGGACGTCACAAAAAGTTTAGGAAGGAAAATGTTGATAGGCTGGAATAGGATCTACAATAAAAATAACATTTTTTTTATCAATGTGTCAGATACAGTATTTAAATAACGAAGCGATTCCTGTATATATCCATTGGTAGCACCGCACCTTCACCGAACTTCATCTAAAGGACAACGTGATCGGTGGACCAACAGACAACTTCTTGACTTTACTTTGAAGACGTCTGAGAAAATATTTCTGAACCAGGCAAGTAATTATTGAGCAAAATTCTTATTTAGTTCGTTATTTCAACTAAGCAGCCGAAACATTTTAATTTATGTTTGCTTCTATCGTAATGTATATAAATAATTAGGGTTAATTAAACTTCTTTATGTAATCAACCCTAATTATTTATATTGTTTTTAGAGGGTGAAAACATTAAAAAGTGAGTTTGTTTCGGCATATAAACTAATACATAGTTGCATGTCAATCTTTTTATTATTTTAGTTCTCTTCAGGGGCATCGTATTTCTGATTTTAAATATACATATTCTCCATCATGCATACACACTCCAAACCCGTAGTTTTTACGTTTCCAAATTACCACATAGTTTATCATATGTTTAATGTACAAGTCTCATCATAATTTTAGCCTCACAAATTTATAGAGAAGAATATAATGAACAACTCTTTGTAACATCATATTTTCTATTCTCGCTACGTAGTTTGAGTTTTCTTTGTTCAACTTTCATCAATTCAACAGTCTCATCTTGAATTGATAAAGAACTTATAATATGCCCTAACGAAAACTGCAACTAAGCCAGTCGTTCATTGCGTGAGGTGATATAAGTCAGTTTATTTATATATATGTGCATGTGTGTGAAGAAAGATGTGCAGGGACAATTGTCTTGTAGAATTACTTCTACATTACACGAAAAATGACATATTGGTAATTAATTTAAACGTCAGTTTCTCGTTATATCAACTCGTAGAAAGAACAGAAATGTGAACACTTTTATACCGGCTCTGGAGTATTTACCGTTGTAAACCATGACGATGTACTTGTGTTTTTAAAACACTCAAATTAAAATTATTTGGTAACATCCTTGATAAATGCTTTAGCGACATCGATAGTTTTTGATGATAGCAATTAAACGTCAAAGAATTAATCTCAAGAAGTAGAATGTGTTACAGTGATGGAATGCTCTAAATATAAAACAAATAAATCATAAGATATAATATGATTTTTTTTTCCTGCGATAAACTGGAAAACAATTTGATACTTTTAAAGGAAAAACTTGTAAATTGCTTCACAAGTTCACACGCTTTACAGCCTAAGTTTATTGTTAAATTGTAAGCCGGGATATGTAGACATTTGTATGTAGAGAAGACATTGCTTTTGGTGTTGTGTATTGTTCGAGATTGTGTAAGACATTATGAAAACATAGTATGAAAGATTTCATAAGTGTGAGGTTTGAATTTGTTACCTACACATAAATATTACAAAAGCTAGTAAAATTTGGTTTAAAGACTCCAATTCAGTATGTTAAACACACTAGTATAATAACACCTAATTTATCAAAACAAATTAAATTTTTAATCGAAATTGATGAATAAAGTTTTTTTTTATATTTTGAACCTGTATCACTTTTAATAATATCTTTATATTTTGTATCACAGTGTAATTTAACCTGAAAAGGCGTAGCTTATTCTCTACAATTTAATAATTTGTCAAGACAATGATCAAATGCGACTCTCAGAACGCAAAATATATGACAAGTTATTTTTTAATTAACTTTAAAATATTTTAGTAACAAATGATATCTGTAAATGTTTATTTACGTTACTTCTTTATCCACCTTGATTTTGCAATCCAATCTGAAAGAATCTCTCACTTTTACGGTAACGGTTTCAGTTAAGTGATTGTAAACACTCTTTCTGAGTGTGGAATTTTCGAATTAAAACTGAGACAAAACTTATAACTTTATAAATATTAACAATGTTATTGGAGGTCTTTGCAATAATTTTAGAAAATCTGAAATTAGTAATCGTTTACTATACAGTTGGTCAAGTGGAATTTAAAAAATAATTTTAAATATTGATTCTACCAGACTTTCATGTATTTCAGGGTCTCTTTCTTTTTTTTCGCAACACTCGAAATAAAAATAATCCTCACCTCTTAAACTACGAACGAGAGTAGAAGTAGCGTCTAAGGTAAATAAAACACATTAGAGCCTTAACTAGGGAACACCAATGGAGGAAACCAGTACAGTCAACACCTTTGATGTGCTTAATAAATCCCTGCGTAACCTTAATACCTTCAGCTGTTACGAGAGATGGTCTACTTCCCTGAATGGTGTGTTAAGTTCAAGGTTACATAACGCGCACCGCCCAAACTCCGCCTTTTATGTAAAAGATGGGAAGAAACGATTTGTTCAATCAAGTAACCATGAACCGGTTCTTTCTGAAGAAGTTTGTAAAATTTTACTTGTTTAGTTCTTAATATCGACAAGTTCTAAAAGTGTATAGTAAAACAAATTAAACTGATAATGGTTGCATCAAATAAAGTTTTTTGTCGTTTTTTTTTTCAAGTAGCTTTGATAATCGTAAACTAAAATCCACAGAAGTTACAATTTATCGGAAATTTTCAATGCTGTTGCAAAACGATTGTTTCAATGTGGAATGTTTAACTGCACAACAGTTTTAACGCATCACGGTTCACCTAAGTGCAAACAATTATTAATTAAACTATTTAAGATTTCTATTCGGAAACAAAAGCTATAGTAAACGGTTATTTATTTAGAGGTTCGAGCTCGGCGTGGCCAAGCGTGTTAAGGCATTCGACTCATAATCCGAGGGTTGGGTGTTCGAATCCTGGTCACACCACACATGCTCGCCCTTTCAACCGTGGGGGCGTTATAAGGTACGGTCAATCCCACTATTCGTTGGTAAAAGAGTAACCCAAGAGTTGGTGATGGGTGGTGATGACTAGAAATTTTCCCTCTAGTCTTACACGGCCAAAATTAGGGACGGCTAGCGCAGATTGCCCTAGAGTAGCTTTGGGCGAAATTCAAAACAAATTTAGAGGTTCTATAATTCATTTTAAAAGTCACAAACGTGCAACTAAATTCAACTAGATGCTACATTATAACAATAACGTCAGTGCTATCGCTCGTAAATGTATAAAAAAATTCGTAACGTGGATTGAGTAATTATTTTACTTGATAATGTGGCACTTTCCTCACGTCACCAGTATTCAGACTTCAGATATTTTCCACTTTTTTTTATCTAACAGCCCACAGTCACGTGCACGAGGGGAGGGGCTCAAGCCTCTGCCTTCCTCCTTTTATGCTTCAGAAGTGCTCTTTCTCTCAATCATGAAAACTTTGCACAAAATCAAAAGACACTCCTTATTGCACATCTTGGTTACTGGGAGCTAATAAAAACAATCAGATTTAAAATGAATGACTCACAGAGACTTGTAAATCTTTATTGTAATATAATAATAATTGTGATGTGCTCTTATGCATCAATACACAAAAATTAACTGTTTGTTTTTAGGTTTCAAATCACTGTGTACAATTGGTTGAACAGGAATAGATTATCTATTTTCTCCTCACGACGTGTTCCAGAGGCAACCCCAAGTCCACATATTCTTCCTTAACACTTACCTGTCGAAAAAACAAATGTACTTCCCACTTTTTCTTTGAAATGAGCCCCTGCCATTTTGATATCTTCTACGTGATATTGAGGGTCTTATAAGTAAAAGTAATTGTATAAATTACTGAATTATAAAAGGCCAGTGGACGAAAATTTACGCCATAATGAGCCACAGACGGTGGCAGAAGTAAATAATGTTATTATTGTATTAACAGCATATTATATTAAATAAAAGAGTTACAGAAACAAACAATATCTTATACTAAGTAATAGAGTTACACAAAAAGCAGCATCTTATATTAACTAACAGTTACATAAACAAACAGCATCTTATGTTAAATAATAGTTACACAAACAAACAGCATCTTCTATTAAATAAATAATATTTACACAAACAAAGAGCATCTTATATTAAATAATGATATTTCAAACTTTGTGGACGACCTTTGTGATGGAGAAATCCAAAATACTGAAATTTTTCTGATGTTCCTTCTTTGTATACACGTATTCAGTCTACTGAGACATAAGGAGCAACTTTCGCTACTTTGACATTGAGTAAGAACAGAAATAATGAACTTAGAAATAAAACATGAAAACACTTTGCATAAACGACAACTTAGTTCTATATAACCTAATACATTATATTATAACTAATATTAATACTTTAATAAAGTGTTCAGTCTCAAATAAGATTCCCTATAAAACGTTAATTCACATAACTGTGACTGCTTTATCAAGACTATTCACACGTAACATATACAAGATAGTGCGCGGATAAAGCAGTATATTTACACTACTTATAATATATTTTACAGGCAGGACAAAAAAAAAAAGAAACTTAAAAACCGGATTATCTAACGTATTTTTAAATACATAACACGATACTTTTCATGATAACCAAAATATCCTACTGAAGGACAGCTTTCTTATATCGTATTGTGAATATGTCAACAGTGCTTTTGAGTAAAAAAGAATGACATAACAGATAGCGCTATCAACGCTAACAGTAGTTAGTGGTGTACTCAACGTGTAAAAATGCGTCCTCATTTTTGAGGCGATACTTTAATATTTAGTGAAAGCAAAAACGAACAATTTAAAAATAACAAAAGCGGTATGCTGATAGTCACAGACCATGTACTTAAGATAAAATTTAAAAAAGACAAGCATTAATGTAATTAATAAAGTCACGCTGCCAAATAATTTGTCGTAAGTAAATATATAGGTCTCCAACAGTTGCATGCAATATATTATGTAAACTCAGTTTGGACAGCTTGCGTATATCATTACTGTTGAAATATGGTATGTTATAACAATATAAATATAAATACTGTAGTTCTTTGAACTTTAATAATACAATATCTCCTACATTTAAACTTCAATACAAAGTGCTCTCCATTGACACGGCGGTATGTCTGCGGAGTTGTAACTCTAAAAACTGCGTTTCGATACTTGTGGTGGGTGGAGCACAGACATTCCACTGCGTATCTTTGTGCTTAATTCAAAACAACAATGTAGTATCTACGAAAATGCAAATGATGTAAACAAGAAAGTTGAGATTATTTAAAAGGTGTGTATTGAATACAAAATATATTTGTGAGTATTTAAAACTAAAGTATAACTTTTTCATAACATAACTAAAATTAATGAAAAACAGTTCCGATTTTGTCAAAGAATACAATGAATAGCATAAGCTAAATATTCTTAACACAGAACCTTTGTTGCTACAAACTTGATCATCGTAAATATCTTACTAAGTATTAATAGAAACTGTAGCTTTACTAGACTAAGATTTGTTTGTTTTTGGAATTTCGCACAAAGCTACTCGAGGGCTATCTGTGCTAGCCGTCCCTAATTTTGCAGTGTAAGACTAGAGGGAAGGCAGCTAGTCATCACCACCCACCGCCAACTCTTGGGCTACTCTTTTACAAACGAATAGTGGGATTGACCGTCACATTATACACCCCCACGGCTGGGAGGGCGAGCATATTTAGCGCGACGGGGGCGCGAACCCGCGACCCTCGGATTACGAGTGCACGCCTTAACGCGCTCGGCCATGCCAGGCCACTAGACTAAGAAAGATTGAAACAGCGAAAATAGTTTTATAAAAAAATTAATATATGTCACTTTTTTACCATAACTAGCTTCGTTCCGTGACACATAATATTTAATACACACAAGATCTTCTGATTTTCTATTATCAATATATTTATTGATTAATATTAAAGAAAGGTTTAAATAATCGGATATCCTAATAATCTACTTGAAAGTTCGTTTGTTCTGATTTGTTCACGTGTATTTAAGATCGCAAGTTAGATACATTTTATCATGTGTCTGTTATGTATAAATCTTGGTTCTTGGTTACATTTTATTCAAGTTACTAACGTTTTAATTTCTTTATTTACACAATTTTTATAATACGTTGATTGAAACAACAGGGTATATATTCATATAACTTGAAATTGATTACAGTTTAGAATCACAAAAGGCAACAAACATGTTTTTGTTTGTTTTTTTAAAAGTAATAGCAATAATAGAAATAGCATGAACAAAGAAAATGTATTATCGTTTGCATCGATTAACTTCGATGATACATGTTTCAAATAATACGTTACTGGTCTCAAATCACATTTTGATTAAATCAGTCTAATGATAATATTAATCCATAAAATTCAGTCAATTACAACAATGCAATGAAAGGAGGAAGATATCTCGGTGTACCTGACCCTCCTGGGTATAAAAAAAATGTATATACCCAAATATCAGAGAGAAAGTAATGAGACCTTGAGCGTGATCAGATATATCAATCGAAATGGTTTGACCTCCTGAGTCCAAAATTCTAATTAAATCTAAAATTGATCAAGAGATGATGGTGCTATGAGTTAAAAGCTTGTACTTGAAAAAAAAATTACTATGTGCCGCGACTACAGTCGTACATAAAGCTGTCTTTTCTTAATTGCAATTTTAAAAAAGAATATGAATCGACAATACATAGCAGGTTACAAAAACATCAAACTCACACATATAGTTAGAAAATCCCATACACTGAGGAAACATGAAGACAACTAATTAAATTAACTAAATATTAGGGAACTTTTACATTTTATTTACATAAACTTTGATATGTTTAACTTATGCAGCAGAGCAACGTTCATTTTCACATACGCATAACATTTAAAGAACAATTCAGACTCAGTAGTCTCAAACTGGTTCGGTAATATTGAAAGTATAACTCATCCTTTGTAGACACAAGCTATCATGGTGACATTTAAACTATATTTCAGCTTTAGTATACTTGAACTGGCAAACTAACAATTAAAGCACCACTCAGCATTAGTGGAATCAATATGTGTGTTTTCTTATAGTAAGGCAGTGGTTCTTAACCTGGGTTCAATTGGTGAGTCAGTCTCAGGGGTTCGGCGGAGGTCAAGACACACACACTGTGTGTGTGTCCGTTCCGTTCTACCCACTCGTATGATTCGTGACGTCATGCACCGCTTGGCCATCATTGACTGCGCCTGATCACGTCACATCACTTGGGTTTAATATCTTTGCTGCAGGAAACTTCGTGCGCTTAGCAGTCGACTTGTGAGTATAGTAATCGTGCATCATTTGTGACTTTTTCTCTAATCTTTTAATCCCTTCATACTAACAAGGTTGATCAAAAATAGAAAGTGGTCGGACGAATATGTACAATATGGATTCACTTGTATAACGAAACATGATAGAAATCAGCGTCCTCAATGCATGATTTGCAATGCCAAGTTGAGAAATTCTAGTCCAGCAATGGCAAAACTAAGAGAACACTCCCTAAAGCTGCTTGGAGATGGGAAATACAAAAACACAACGCTTGCTGAATTTAAGGTAAAGAGAGCCAGGTTCAATGAAAAGGCTACTTTGCTTGTTTTCGGCTTTGTACCCATCGACAAACCGATCCTCACAGCATCGTACGAAGTTGGGTACTTGATCACAAAGCAGGGCAAACCACACACCATTGGTAAATCACTCGTAAAACCAGCTGCGTTGAAGATGGCGAATATCATACTGGGAAAAGCTGCTAAAAATAAGTTATCCCAAATTCCTCTTTCAAATGACACCATCAGTAGCAGAATAGATGACATGAACGATGACATCTTGGCTCAAGTAGTTGCAGATCTGATTTCAAGCCCAGCAAAATTCAGCCTTCAACTCGACAAGACCACCTACATTTCCAATCTAAGCCAACTTGTTGTATTCGTACGTTATGTGAAGAACGACAAGATAAAAGAAGATTGTTTTATTTTGTAAGCCTCTTACAACAGCAACTAAGGCAGTAGACGTGAAGAAACTTGTGGATGACATCTTCAGAGACAACGATCTTTCGTGGGATATGGTTTCTGCAGTTTGTTTGGACTGAGCTCCAGTCATGCTGGGACGAAACTCTGGCTTTGGTGCCCTGGTGAAAGCCGATGCACCACCCATCATTGTAATACAATGTGTTCTGCACAGGCATGCGTTGGCAACAAATGGCGACAGCAGATGTCAAGGATGAATAACTCGACGAAATCATTGAACTTTATCAGAGCCAGGTTCAACAGCAACTTTTCAGAACAACATTGCTCTCAACGTTTTGGTTTCACCAAATCGTAGCGTACCCTCTTATTGCTAAGAAAGCCCTTGAGATACTCATACCGTTCGTTACAACGTATCTTTGCGAGCAATTCTTTTTGAGAACGGTAGACATAAAAACGAAGAAAAGGAACAGACTTTGTTGTGGGAGACCAGAGGAGTCCAGCGCTAGTCACTGAGCAAGTCAGACGTGCCAGTATCTCTGCCAACATGCTATTTAG
Organism: Carcinoscorpius rotundicauda; assembly: GCA_011833715.1. Taxonomy (NCBI): domain Eukaryota; kingdom Metazoa; phylum Arthropoda; class Merostomata; order Xiphosura; family Limulidae; genus Carcinoscorpius; species Carcinoscorpius rotundicauda. Next base: position 41,530,486 of record CM022396.1, on the reverse strand, counting down.
AACTAAACGTTCATCCTCGCCAGTCAGGCCGTTAGTACCACCGGTAATCGTCGACGGCCTACCATCGAATCTCACGCCGTTTCAAGTTGCCACGTTGATCGCCCGAGCCAAGCCAGGGACAACCATTGAACCGTCCAGGACCCGAATTCTACGCCGGGGCGGAATCCTCATCCAACCATTCACTACTGCAGACCAAATTTACCTCTGCCAACCATGAAACACCGAATTTAATGTAAGGTGTTCCCCTACTAAACTTCCAGTCAGTCTCTACTCAATATTCCTCAGAGACGTCGACCTATCAATAGAACCAGAAGAAATCAAACAAGCCTTAGAACCTCAAATCCAAGCAAATGCGTATGCTGTTCACCGATTTTTTTCTAAAAACACAAACCAGCCTACATACTTTATAAAGATAGTGACAACGTCGAATTACAGTGCTGACTGTATTTTACATGACGGTTGTTATTATCTCATATTTCACTTCAGAGCCGAACGCCCACATCGACGACATTTCAAAAATTGGTCAAACAAAGCATCCAGACATCAAAAACAACCAACGGACAACTAACAACAAGAAACTACTAAAATACCGCCGAGTCCAGATCCAACCAGAAGAAACACGAAGACAGATACAGACAACTCAACCCAGGAGACGTCAACTCCCTCTGCCAGCAAACTAAGAAAGAAAGAGGATAAATTATGCCAAACTGCAATCCAAGTTCCACAGAATTTAGCAACCAGCCAGACTCAAACAACTACCAAGATATCCATCGACGCAACGATTCAAACTAAAAAACAAACTACCTCCATGCAGAAAACTCAAACTAAAATCTCAAGAAGAAACAAAGCATCACAGACCAGTGAAGAACAACACACCGAAGAACAGCCAGTTGTTCCACCAACGAGACCACGTTTTTCACTTGTACCAATGGGCTTCAAGTGTGAAAACAAGTTCATGACAAAAATACCACCCGATCCACAAGACCGCAGCTAACAGTTACCATATATACCACCGTCACGGTTCATCAGTTTCTAATTATTTATATATTTTTTTCTTTCTTCCCAGCTACTTCAGAGCACGGTCTCGGTAGATTTTTAGGCGCCCTGGCCGTGAAAGTGGGTTTTCTCGGGGTACTTCCGTGTCCCCCCACAGCAAAATCTCTGGCATCGGACCTGTAGGTCCCAGCCTCATTCTGAAAAGGGCCGTTTACCCAGTCATAGGGTATCTAATCATAGTAAATAGTAACTTTTAAAAATCAATTCACCAGCTGCCAGTGTACTTCGTCCTCGGGCCAAGGTCAGGCTCACTTCACTTTTGCTGCTCTCGTCCAGTTTTCCCGTCCTTTCTCTCACTCACAAATACCCCACTCCTTTTTGAAATATTAAAAAGAAGTAAAGGGAAAATTCCCCTGATATTTTAAAAAATTCTCATGTAAGGGGACGAAGAGGAACTACAAACGTTCCTGAACACCCCAGTTGGAAAGAGAACTCTTCTGATTTCTCTCTCTCTAAACTAAACCCCTGCCACGTTAGTTTGCGTTTGCAACTTTGTTGTGAAAACGATATGAGAGTGGCACTTGCCAAGGTGAAGCCGCGCATTTCTGAACTTGTTTCTGAAAAGCAACAGCAATAGTCACATTGATTTGCAGTAAATATTCATTGAGTTATGCTCATTTTTGTGTAAAATTCATGTTTTGTTCTTTGAACACTGTGATACTGTGTGCAACTGATGCATGGTTCATTTTGTGCACTAATAAAGTATCTACTTATGTTTTGAATTTAAATAAAATCATATTTTATTTTTCTAATTACGAAGGGTTTAGTGAATGCAAGTACGACACTTCTGAGGCTCAGTACCTATAACAATGTTAAGAACTACTGTAGTAAAGCCTCATCGTGCTATTTGTTGAGTGAGCGGGAGAGAGGTAGAATCAATCTGATATGTTAACATTTGAAGAACAACTCAAACTTAGTAGACTCAAACTGGTATGGTGAGAGTTAAAATACGACTCAGTCATAGTTTAGTGAAACTGATTCGGTGATACTCGACCCAAAAATTACCAATAAGAGTAGTCCATACGGACCTCAACAACTGTTTAAGCGTATTTTTAAAACTATTAATGCACCAAATTGCTTGTGAGTCCATGACGATATGGGTCAGAGGACTATTAATAGCAATATACGAAATAAAATTATTTAAACACAAATATTATCATTATTTTAAGTTATCACACTATGTTAAATGGTCATTTTATGCACATTTTACTATGATAAAACTTAAGATAAACTCAACCCTTGGGGACCTACACTGGTACGATATAAAATAAGAGACAATTCAACCACTTAAAAATGAGGCGTACATTAATTATGATGTAATACTTCTGTGATATTTAATTATCTGTGTTTTATAAAACTGATTATTAAAAGTTGTAAACAAAAGTTTGTGCTATATTTTACGTTATCCGTAAACACGTCTTTTCATAATACTTGTTGTAATACGTTGTAATAATATATATATTTTCGATTTGTGTCTTCATTATTTTCACTCGATAATAACCGATAAATATATACGCAAGACCTGTGTATCGGCCGTGCATGTGAATTAGACTTTATCTCAGCTGTGAAATATACATTTTCGGAGTTTCCAGTAGCAATTTAGTCTTGTTTCTATATTTTTCTACTATGACTTATCAACAGAATTATCTATTTTTATGTTTGTAGTTAAATCTAGCTATCAGCAATTATGTGGAAATATTTTGACCTTCATTTGCTATTGTGAGTCTGTATAAGTTATTCGATATGAGTTGAATAATTAAAATAAAAACTTTGCCAGTTTGCCACTTCAAACTCTTACACGAAATAGCTTGACATTTCCGAACAAGTATGGAGGAAGATTAAATTTCACTGTGTTATGGACTTTTACATATTTCTGTTTCCTTCCAATCACCAAATAAGGTAATCTACCCCTTTTTTGATGTAGGTGTAGAAATGAATTTCTCGGAAGTTTTTTAAACTTATATCTTAAGAGTAATTCCCTTGGTGTACTGTAACCAGAAGCTGAGTCTTTCACACACTAGTAAATAGGAAATTTCTGTTCTTTTTATTAAACTTTATTCCAACTGTTCCCATCATAACTTTAATCCTTGGTGGAAGTTCCTTTGAATGTCTAAGCGTATTTGGACAGAAAATTTGAAGATCATGAAATGCTTTATTCCTAACCCACGATTAACGTGTTAAATCGTATGCTATACGTTAAAAACATGATGGAAGTTATTAACTGTAAAATATTAAGCACAAACTGGTTGGTTTATGTATCTCAAAGTGCATTACAATACCAGCTGTAGATAAAGCATATACCAATAGCAGGCAAAGTAGAGATTATGATATGTTTTTAACAAGAATTACGTATATTGAGAGTGGAATTTTCTTAACATCCTGAAACTGTATTAAACATAGAAGGATTTTATGTACATTGATGTTTAATTTTCATATCTTAAAATAGCTCAGCATAATCATGCTTTGATTTATTTTTGGTTGTAAGCTGTTGTTTTTTGTTTGTTTTTTATCTTAGTCAGCGATGGAGAAACGGAAAATGCTACAATATGAGTTTCTTGTGTTCTTCATGTACTTTCGTGTTATCATTGCTAAAGGTATGTATAGAGGTAATGGAATAAAGAATTACCATAAACCTATATATTCATTTTTAAAAAATATCTCTAAAAATTATTTGTCTTAAATTGGAGATAAGAAACATGGGTATGGAAGATGATTAGGAGCATGCGGGTAGACCCGACATGGTCAAGTGGCCAGGGGCGCTTCACTCGAAATATAAAGATCACGAGTTTGAATCCCCGTCACACCTAACATGCTTGCCCTTTCAGCCGTTGAGGCGTTAAAATAATATGGTCAATCCCACCCTTCGTTGGTAAAAGAGTAACTCAAGAGTCAGCGGTGATGACTATCTGCCTTTCCTCTAGTATTACACTGCTAAATTAGGGATGGCTAACGGGGATACAAACAAATTTTGAGTTTTGCAATTTTCGTGGAGGGTTTTTACCACCAATGTACCCTTAACAAATTTGGTATGGAGGGTCAATGGATTCATAAGAAGTTAGACTGAAATTTTCAGTTTTGCGTTTTGGGGTTTCAATGGGAGTTGTTGTTTTTTTTTCACAATTACGTATAAGGAAGTAACTTTTCATCTTCAAAGATAACCTTTCATTAATCACGAATTTACATAACTTTGGTCCAGTGGAAAGATATTCCAGCTAGTTGTAATCATTTGTTTTTGTTTAAACAAAGTATTGCAAATAAATATATATCTAGCTCTGCAGTAAAACTGCTAACACCGATTTTCAATTTTTACTGCTCTCTATGAGTATATTATACATAACTCATTGTGTAGGTTTGCGCTTAATAACAAATAAATAACAATATGCTGCGTGAACAACAGCTCATTCTAGAGTTTGCATTGTCGTCACAAACGGTATTTATTGTAATTTAACAATTGATTAGTAAATCACTGTGATATTTTGAGCATATTTTAGTCAAAAGAGGACGCTAGCTCAGAAAAATATGGATATTCATAATGTTTATCAATTCATTGGCCCACAGTGGTATGTCTGTGGACTTATACTGCTAAAAACCGGGTTTTGATACTCGTGGTGGGCAGAGCACGGACAGCCCTTTGTGTTGCTTTGTGCACAATAGCAAAACAAATAAATTCACTGATTTATTTTGAAACATATTCTTAGACCTTGCCATACAAGTCACCAAAATTTCGAAAAGGAAATAGATATCCAGTTATAAATGCTTCCTTTATCAGATATAGAAAGAAGAATGCATTAAAAGGGCGAATATCCAAGCCTTATAGATAATATAACATTCTTAATAATTTACTAAACTCACAGCTATGATATTCAGGATGAAGACTATGAGAAAATAAAGTTCTATTCACGATTATTGGAAGTACAGATTTGACCATAACAAGAGAGAAAATGCCACCACGAATTATTATTATTTTTTTTAAGATAACGAAAGTTCCAAATATTTTATACGGCAATTTGGTGTTGATACATTCAACCTGAATGGTACTTTATCCTTTAGTGATTAGGTCGGAGACCCAAAGGTTTCGGCATCACCATCCCAAATTGTGGAACTGTTGACCACAGGCGAGACTATCATCCAATTACCCACCCCATCAGCCAATTTCAATCGAATAGTGGGATCCACTATCACAATCATAGCTCTCCACATATCATAGCTAACTACTAGACTCCATTCTGCCCTTAGCGAAGTGCTTTAAAATGTTATTTTAGAGAATACAGTTGGCTATAAATTACAAATGACTTAGATTTTGAATAAAGTAATTCGGCTTTTGTTATAATTCTATCGTAAAAAAATGTTTTAATTGTTGTTTTAAATAAAAACTAAATAACTGTAAACATGATGTTTAAAAATAAAATATGAGTGATTTATGTACATGTTTATATATTAGTTGCAGTTCTACCCGTCTTGAAGTACGATTCTGGACTTCCATGTTCTAGAGATGGTTATTTCCGAAATCCATATGACTGTGGGAAGTTTTATCGCTGTGTAGATTTCGAAGGTAACGGTAAACAGTTTACAGTGTTTAGCTTCAATTGCTCAGATGGCTTGGTTTTTGACGAAGAAAAAACAACGTGCAATCGGGCAAATGATACGGCGCCTTGTGATCAGCTGCCAGCCTCAAGTTCAGACGTGTCAGAACTGATATGCACTCACGAAGGTTTCTTCCGTCATCCCGAAAACTGTGGAAAGTTCTACGGCTGTATGGACCTTACAGGAACAGGGATGACTTTTGAAGTTTTACAGTACGATTGTTATCCAGGTTTAGTTTTTGATGAAACTACATGCTCGTGTACAATACCAAAACTGGCAAAACCTTGTGAAAACTCCGATTCTGGCAGATCTAGCAGTAACAAACCAACAGATGGATCAGAGCTATCACTATCCGACGGCCAAGACAGTTCATCCGAATCTACTAAAATATGTAATGAAATAGGCTTCTTTCGTGACCCTGACGACTGTCAGAAGTTCTATAGGTGTGTTAATCAAAGTGAAATAAGTTTGAAGTTCAAGGTTTACGAATTCATTTGTCCAGCTAATCTTGTATTTGATGAGAACATCAGTTCCTGTAATTGGCCAAATAAAGTATCATCCTGTGAGGGTTCTTTTGCAATATCTCCAGGTTTCCCGAAACAAGAAAGCTCAACTTCAACAAACAGAGAGCAACCACAAGGTTCAGAACAGCAAACTATTTCTGATGGCTCTTCAACGGGACAAATTTCAAAAAGTAATTGTACCAAGGTAGATGATAAAGATTCTTTTCTTTCAACACAAGAACCAGAAATATCAAAAAAAGACTCAAGTCCCCCAACAGATTCTACCGATTCATCTACATCTAAAGCTTCTGGTTCAGATGACAGCTTTCCATCATCATCAGAATCAAACCAATTAACATGCTCAACAGCTGGATTTTTTCGTTATCCAGGAAATTGTCAAAAGTTTTACAGGTGTGTCAACGTAAGCGATGAGGAAGTAATTTTTACCATATATGTGTTTACTTGTCCAAAAACCCTTGTGTTTGATGAACGTTTTAATGTATGTAATTTTGCCAGTATAGCACCCCCTTGTCACTCGCAAATGTCACCGCCAGAAGATCGATCACAAATCGGAAGTTCTACACCAGTGAGTGAATCATCATTGCTAGGAAGTTCTTCATCAGAAAGTAAACCACCATCTGGAAACGTTACACCCGAAAGTGAATTGTCTTCTGAAGATGCTGTCTCAAGTGTTAAAGAAGGAACTGAGGGTAAAGGAACATCATTAACTCCTGAAAACAATGGTGAGGAATTGTCTTCAGGATCCAAAACGGACAGCGATATATGTCCGCATGAAGGATACTTTCGTAACCCACGCGACTGTCATAAATTCTACAGGTGCGTGGATTACTATGGGAATGGTAATACGTTCACCCTTTACCAATTCATTTGTCCAGAAAGACTCGTTTTTGATGAAAATATAAATGTTTGTAATTCGCCAAATAAGGCACCTCCTTGTGATGAAAAGTCTGCTTGTCCTCCTGAAATCAAGTGAAATCTTTTGTAGGTTGAAAACATGAAGAAACTATTTTAGTCTAATCTGTTGATTAATTATCTTAACAATATTCAGCTTGAAAATTTCGCGGGATTTATTGTGAATTCGGTGTTGGATTATAGCTGGTTGCAACTTTCAGGACTTTTCTAGTACGTTAATGGACAACGGCGATATAGAATATTTTTTACTTATTATCATAATTGTCGTATTGGAACGCTAATTTGTATACATTTTTAGTAGTATTATACACCTCACTGTCAAAATATGTCATGCGATTTTTGTGAGTGTGAACGTATGCTTTCAAACTCGCAGAAAGTTAGAAAACTGTTAGTCTTGGATTTATTTCTATATCTGTATTTTAGTACTATTTATTAAATATTTCTATTCATAGTTCTCTTTTCACGTATTTTTGCCAGAAAAAAAAAGTTATCTTCTTTACATGATTCGCATTTCCAACAACGCAAATTATATTGTAACTCCCACAAACACCTAGTTCGCATGCGTTTACTTTATTTTAATAATATTCGAGTATTATTTACCTAAAATATTTTATGTCTGTTTAACATAATTCGGATATTTGAAACACAATGTCTTAATGCAGATAATTTTCCAATTATAAATGGTGGTTTCTACATAAAGTGACCAGATTTCTAGAATTCAAAGCGGGACACCTAATTCAGTTTGAACGTTAATATATGATTATATTTATATTTGAACGTTCATATATGAAAATGATCATATGAGAATGGAACAAATCTTAGGCGCACTCACAGTGCCGAACGGTATTAATTTTCATAATGCGGAACATTGAATTCATTATCTCACAAAACGGGACATTTTTGCAGACATCAGGACACACAGTCACATAATTTATATACAAAGGCGGCTTATACATGATAGCCTATTTTTCAAAAGAAATGCCACAAAGTTTATACTATTAAAAACAATTCAGTTAAATTACCTGAAACGTTTACCAGCAATAACTTCAATAAAAGTTCCTCCAACGAAGACTCAGATGAAGAAAATAATGACAAACTCTTTCCGAAGGATCTGCTAGAGTTGTTTCACGAATATTCGAAAGAATCCGACTTTGGTGGATTTTCGGAGAGTGAACTAAAGGGGGACTACGTTATAAAGTTTCAAATACTTTCAAACTTTTCAACCCAAATTATTGTATCAATTGGAATTGGTATTCAAAGTGAGGGTAGCCAAAATGTCATACAAATGGAGAAAAGCGTACCCCCGACTAACTCTTCACTTGAGCACTGTTCAGAATACCCGAATAAATGAGAGAAACATATGTTTTGTCTTCCATTATTGTTAAAAATTGTTGAAAAAAAAGGAAAAGTCACAATATTTCTTCATATACTTCAACAAAGTCTTTCCAATATAGAAATAATTGGTATGGAAAAGCACGTGGGATATATGTGAAATGTTTTTATTTAGGCCAACCAGTAACTTCACAACAGTTGTACTTTATAAACTTTTTCTTGTTCGAATTTTGTAATGTTAACTTCTAGAAAGTGTGATTTATAATTAGAAAATGGTAGTATAGAATTACTTTCATTCTCTATTTGTATTTCGTATGTATAATATCAATGTTACTTAACGTTGTATAGAGTAACCAGTTTCATTTCTGAAGCAATACTTCCCGACAGAAACAGAAAGCTAAATGGAGTCTTACAAATAAAGTTTTGTATCATATTTACAAATATAACAATATTCAAATATTTCTTTAATTTCCACTCCTGTAGCATCTAACTGTGGCTTCCGTTAGCCAAAAGTTTAAAAATATTATCCATATATAAAGTTTAACCTTTCCAACAACACCAGCCAACCTTCAACCTATATTTTAATCAGCATGCATGAAAATATATCATTATCGCGTTATCGTATCACAAACAGTTTAGCCTGAAATGGTACAGCGGTAAATCTATGGATTTACAAAGCTAAACTCAGGTGTTCGACTCCCCTCGATGGACTCAGCACATAGCCTGATGAGGCTTTGCTACAAGAAAATACGCACACATGTTAAAGTTTCAGAAAACGTCATTACGTATATAAAAAACGTAATTTATATCTTAGTAAAATCATTCTGCCCATACAGCTTAATTTTTTTCACAATTATTCACACTGTGTAGAACTAAATAAGAAACAGTTTTTAATTAAATATATCACACTAAGTGAAATAGAAATAGGACAAATTTCATAGTTTCTGCAAAATTCAAAAAAGTTAGCATGTTCGCCACTACTTACTCACATTTTATTATCGGTTTTATGTTGTTGTTGTTTAGAATTAAGCACAAAGCTGCACAATGGGCTATCTGTGCTCTGCCCACTACGGGTATCGAAACCCGGATTTTAGCGTGTAAGTCCGCAGACATACCGCTGAGCCACTGGGGGGCTATCGGTTTTATAAAAACAATACTTATATGTAGCTGAAAAATGAATTAACCGGAGAGGTTAAAATGTGGGATCATGTTATCCTACTTTTAATTTGAAGAATTAATAAAACATGACAATTTGTTTTTGTTTTGTTTGTTTTTTGGAATTTCGCACAAAGCTACTCGAGAGCTATCTGTGCTAGCCGTCCCTAATTTAGCAGTGTAAGACTAGAGGGAAGACAGCTAGTCATCACCACCCACCGCCAACTCTTTTACCAACGAATAGTGTGATTGACCGTGACATTTTAACGCCCCTAAGGCTGGGAGGGCGAGCATGTTTGTCGCGACACGGATGCGAACCCGCGACCCTCAGATTACGAGTCGTACGCCTTAACGCGTTTGGCCATGCCAAAACATGACAGAAAATCTTTGTTCTGTGATCTCCAACCATTGACTGAGTAAGCATCAACACAAACACCAAAATTACCGATTTTTCAAAATAACATTCACGTAATCCTAAATACATAATTGTGTAATTTATTCGTTCAACAAACTGACACCCACGAATAAAAATATGTCTCATAAAATTGCTCGTGCTTATTTGTCATTAAGTACAAAGCTACTCGTTGGACTGTATGTGCTCTGCTCACCAAGGATATCAAAACTTGGTAAAAAGAAAATGAAAGGTGAAGTAAAATTATTAAAATTCGTAAAAAGAATTCATATTGAAACAAAAGTCTAATTTTTGAATTAAAAACTTAAATATCGCTAAAAAAGCCAACAGCCCTTAAAAAGCTAAAAACATCTGTAAGATGGACAGTGTCATCATCGCCAATGACACTGATCAACATCAGCCTTGGGACAGAACATGTCTAAAATGGTGCCGTCACTGAGAGTCGTAACACTGGCACGACAGTAAAATGTGGACTTTTGTGACCTGAATGGCACACACTGGTGCATCAGTCCCAGCTAAAAAATAACGATGAGTTAAAAAATTGTGACCAATGTGTTGTCTTGTTAGAAGAACTTCTTTCCAATCCTTACGGAAAAGAGATGGTCAATGTTCAATAAAGGGTTTTATTTGAAAAATCTTGCTTTCACGTTACGTTGCTCACTCCAAGTCGACTGCCAACTGACACGAAGCCGAGCCTGCAATACAGAACCATAGTACATATAAGGAATAGGATCAACAATGAGAGCGCCAGAGCAGAGATTTAGCTGTGGTGTCGACGAGCCCATTCTCGCGAATACCAGCAAAGCCTGATATCCAAAAGATATGGATAGAGGTAGATGTTAAACAGAAATGGTCCAGTCGCTTTGAATATCAGCAAAAACAGGGTGAGAACGAATGTGAAGCAATAAATATAATACACAATAAATAGTGCAATTCGAGTATTGCTTTTATTCTATGTGTTCCAAGTTTAGCACCAAACACAGAAACTGTAGAGGGGATTCTGTGCACAACCACTGAACCACAACAAACCATGACAAAGCCCAGAGAATCACCTGATTTCGAACCATCTGTACAAATAAGAATGAAAGGACAATTCGAAAAATGTTCAGCAAATAACAGATGGTACTTTCAATCAGGAGTATCTGCTTTTCTAAGATGATTTAAAGAAAGGTCACAGTTGGCGATTGTAATAAGACATGGTGGGATGGGCTAACCAGCGGATACAGCAATATTATCCAAGGACAGACAAGATTCATCCAACTGCGCCTCAATACGAATGTCAGAAGAAACAATAACAAATTGTCTGGTTTGAAAAAGCATGGCCCAATGACGAAAAAAAACACACAACCCCAGGTGGGATACTGTGGTAAGGACTGAAGTTTTGAAACATATACTAAACACAGTTGCAAATGGCAGAGGTGTAGATGAGGTTCATGAGACTGTGAGGAAGTTCTAGACTGGGAAATACAGAAATCCCCAGTGCAGAGCCGAAGCCCCTGATGATGAACGAGGTCCAGCATCTTCAAGGCCAAAGTCCTAGCAGAACCACAGACCATAGACCCATGGTCCAGTTTCCGTCATATAATGGCATGATACATCTTTAGTATAAAACATCGATCCATTTCCCAAGTGATATAAGAGAGGATACAATGCTTTTGTACATTTGACTTACAGCAGCTTGGTGTATGATATAATGGTCAGCTTAAGGTCAAAGATAAGGGACAAAGGAAATCACAACTTCTCTGACACAGAGTTCAAGATCAGAATAAATTACCATGTTGGCAGCAAAAGTACATGTAAGCGGTTTTAGAAAAAGAGAAAGAAGTTAAAACCATTTGCTGTGGTCCACTTCAACAAATGATTGAGGGCTGCGTGCAGCTGCTGCTCAATATCATGTTCAACAAATGACAAGAGATGAAGTTGTCGACATAGAGCCCGTTTGCAAGAGTACTATGGAATTGCCCAGTGATGGCATTAATCTTCATATTGGAAAATGTGACACTAAAAATACAGCCCTGAGGGACTCTGAGTTCCAATAGGAAAGAACAGGAAAGTGTCGAACCCATATGAACTTGGAATCGCTTGTCCATTAAAACATTTTTACCAAAAATGGACAAATGACCCCATAACCCATATAAGTGGAGGTCTCGCAAAATGCCATATATCCATGTAGTATCATGGGCATTCTCAAGGTCACAGAATACTGACACAAAATATTGTTTGAGAAAGGCTTCTCTTATCGGTGTTTCAAGTTGAATTGGGTGGTCCATGGTGGAGTGCCGTCATCAGAATGCAGAATGGATGAGCAAGAGAAGGTTGTATAATTCAAGGAACCAGACAAGACATGCATTAACCATCCTCTCTAAGGTCTTACAGAGCCAGCTCATCAAAGCAATAGGAAGGTAGTTCAAAGGAATCTTGGAATAATTCCCAAACTTAGAAAAAGGTAGGACAATAGCCTGGTGCCATGCATCAGAAAAAACATTCTCTCTGCCTTAAAGAAAAGAGGTGAATGCTCTTCCCAAGTCTTGATGGGTAAGAAGGTGGAGGATGAAACAGGAGTGCTAGATACATGGAAAAAACTTCCTGGCCATAAGAGAGGTGGATTAAGAGGGGGAAAGAATTATACTGCCACTGACCTTCCAAATCTCATCCCATATGATTTTAAAACTGGTTGTAGAAGAGATGCTGGCTGTGAAGTTAATCCAAGATTCTTTCTGACTTTCACGTCTTACATGCCAAGCATGTGTACAGGCCCGCTGAAAAGCGATGGGGTTAGAGAGTGTGGGATAAGTATGAAGAGTATCCCATACCCATTTTGAGCCTTCTGTGCCATGGGGCAGGTAAAATTCAACCACAGACGAGTATATCATGTCAAGGTTTTAAGAATACATTGAGCAACTGTCTGGATAATACAGCCAGTCACAGCTGCCACACAGTCGTCTATTGATGGCTTATCCTATGAACAAGTATCAATCTAAACTTCTATGCTTATACATCTTATTCCTAATATTTAAACCCATACTTCCAACTTTAACAATCAACCACTCAAACAGAACCACAGGAGTAAAATGAAGCTTTAACAAATTGAAAGATTTAATTCTGTTATCTTTGCTTAATTTCACAGACAAGCCCATATATACGTCTTTTTTCAAAGTTCAAATTTTTTAAACTAACCTGAACTTACATGTAAATTTACACAACCTCATTACTATATTTCTCTCACTTCAGAGAAAGAAAACCACTGTTCCTCTTTTTTCTTTTTTTCACCATTTACAGTGTTAAATTTAAAAGTGAACCAATAAATGTAAAATGTTACTTCTACATTAATTTTTACCACAGTATCATAAACAGGACAACCAAACTTCTTATGATATCCTTTCAGCCTAAGGATAAACAAATTTAACTTGAATTGTGTAAAACTTAAACTGAAATACTGAGTAGGTAAAGGGATCACTCATCTTGCTAATGACAACTAAGTATGAAACTACCTACACAACTGACAAGGATACTACAGTGTGTAACAAATTTATTACTCTTTGATAAAACAAATACATGTAGTTGAAATTTAAAATGCCTTTTCAATGCTGAACCATACAATACTTCTTTAACATCAAATTCTAAATTTTATTGTATATTAAGTATTTTCATAACAGATTGATCACAATAATTTTATCTCAGCTTCAAGCATGTGATTATAATCATATTATCTTGACTTCAAACACACTGAACAATTTATAACTTAACAAACAGTAATGATGTTCAGTTAAGTAAATAAGTTACTTTATGAACAATATGCAGCTCTTGAATTTTATAAAAGTTACATCCGTGGCATTTACTAACTATATAAATCAGTACTGTACATCTTCAACCCAGATCAAACAAGGAGAATGAAACATTGAAACAGCTGTCACATCTTTCCACTTTCTCCAGTGCTTGACAAAATTGTTATCTTACTGGAGATTCAACCTGAAAACAGAAAATATATTAACTAGCTAATTTTACAACACATCTCAATTATCTAAAATGGGAATAAGCCTATAATTTAGAGAGAAATGGAAAAGCCCAATTTTACCGGATTATTCAGAACTAATTCAAGAGATAAAATTACAATACTCGAGAATTTCAAGCCCATATTAACCAAATGTTGTGTTGCCATAGCAAATAAGATATCTGATAATGTTAGAGATGAAAATGAGTATTAGCTGAAGATTCGTGAGCCATGTATCTGTATGTCGAAAGTCAGTAATATTAGATTTTATATTTTAATTGAAACAATGATCTTTTCCTATTTACTTTGAATGTGTTGTCATTACACAGTCTCTGTCACATGCACATAAAATATTTTTTTACTTAATCTTCAAAATTGATCACTCCACCATTCTCAAATTCATTGATTATTTCAATCAGATGGATTATCTAAAGAATACTATAAAAAAATGCATGTTTTAATAAAATTATATTTTACACTTTACTTACTGTGCACTTATTACTGAGTAACTATTGAAATAAAAATTGTTGAAAAGCTGTACCAAGGATCTTGTGTAATCATTTAGACTACTGTCATGAATAACACGTTAAAAAAGAATACATTACGTGCACAGGAAAGAATTCAGTAAAGGAAAATTGAGCAGAGTTGTTAAAGAGATTCTGTCATATACAGAAAAAAAATATTTCTATTAATTTGTTCTTTAACATTTTGAACAAAGAATCTCATATTGGTGCTGTCTGTATACAATTGAGGTTAAACACAACATTAAGCCTATTTCCTGATAACAATATTCCTAAAACTTTTTTATCTCTTCTAGTGCTAAATACATATGATATTTGGAAAAGAAAACTAAGATGTATGTTATTACAAAATACACATGGAGATACACAGTATAAATATCAATATCCAAAAGGACTTTCTAAGCACAATTTCCAAAACATAAACAATAGAACTGTAGATACAAACTTGAGTTTACTAATAGAGGCTGCAATAGTGGTAGTAACCTTTACAAATAATTTGTTAACTAAATAGTTTTAAACTGCAATGTTAATATATATTCATAACTTAATAATATGCATGTATACAAACAAATTTATGCAAGAGTTCTTATTGCACTTTTTGTTTGAGTACTTTAGTTCAAGCAAACACTTTTAGATACTTCTATTTAATAACAATAATGAATGTAGAAGAAAAAAATACTGCTTTATGTTTTTAATTCTGTTTGGTTTTGTGAGAAACAAAGCTTCACCTTGTTATAACTTATATTAGAAGCCAATATAGTTTCATTCAACTTTCTCAGCTAAAGTTTAGGTTTTTAATCATATATTATTCTAAGACTCCAATTAATATTTGCACTGGTTTCTTATAAAGTATTTTTATTGTTTTTAAAACACAATAAATGATTTGATTCAGTATTTATCATTCATACATAGATTTGTAGTTGAGTGGTAGATGGTGTACTGGTCATGACAAATGGTAATGCCAGTCGACCTGGTAATGAGTATACCAAATTAAATATGTTCTTATTTATTATGATTTGAATGCATTGTTTCTTTATTTGGGTAATATCCTTACTATTAACAACATATTATGCCTGATCTATTTATCTTGATAGATGCTTTAACATATACTTAATAAACAATTGGTAAGTTTTTAAATTTATGTATAACAAAATATTAACCATACAGTCAGTGCACACTAGTTAATGCATAACACACCATATGACTCAGAAAATGAATTAATTTTGGCTTGAGAAACTTTCCTTGTCATTTATAAAGTGAAAAGAACAAATTCAACTGAAAAAAAAAATTGAATTGGGCATTATTACAAAAAGAATCTTGAGCTGATTATTTAAAATAGCAAAAACAGTGCCAAACTTCTCATATGTAACGGTAGTAGAAGTAATTGATTGATTGATTTAGTGTTTTATGGCACAAAGCAACGAGGCTATCTGTGCCAGACATCCAGTAAAAAAGTAAAATAAAAAAAAAATAAATCTAGTAAAAGACGTAAATGGAAATGAAGGTAAAACAAAAAGGTAGAAAACCAATGTTGACACCTAGTCTACAACGTTAAGATAGAAGGCAGAGTATAAGAAGTTGTAAGGTATTTACTCTAGTAAAAAGGTAATGATCATAACCTGCCAGGAAGACTAACAGGTAAGTTCAAGACTCACCGTCAGTTACCTGAAGTTGGTCTTTCCAGTCCTGGTTCCGAGTTATGTGTCATAGTAACCAATATCAAAATGTAAAAGAATAGAAGTTTTAAAAGACACATAGCAAAATCGCAACGAGTAGCCAAATGTCCAGTAAAAAGAGAAAAATCAAGTAAATGGGGTAAAATTTGTAAAAGTAAATGAAGGTAAAAACAAAACAGCAATTAAAACAGAAAATGGTGTAAAAACCAATGGTGACATCCAGTCTTCAAAGTTATAAACTATTTACTCTAGCAAAATGGTAATGATCATAACCCGCCAGGAAGACTAACAGGTAAGTTCAAGAACCTCTGTCAATCACCTGAAGTTGGCCTTTCCAGTCCTGGTTCTGGGTTATGTGTCATAGCAGCTATTATCAAAATGTAAGAAAATAAAAGTTTTAAAAGACACTCGGCAAAATCATAACAATGAGTAGCCAAATGTTCAGTAAAAACATAAAAGTCAAGTAAATGGAGTAAAATTTGTAAAAGTAATTGAAGATAAAAGTAAAATGGCAATTAAAACAGAAAATGGCGCAAAAACCAATGTTGACATCCAGTCAACAAAGATGTAAAAAAACTACCTGTAGCAGAATGGTAATGATCATAACCCGCCAGGAAGACTAACAGGTAAGAATAAAAACTACCATCAGTCACCTGAAGTTGGTCTTTCCAGTCCAGGTTCCAGGTTATGAGTCAATATGGCCAGTACTAAAAAGTAAAGGAGTAAAAGTGTGAAACGACATGCAGCAAAAGTATAATAACAACTCGCCAGGACGACTAATGAGTAGTTCAAACAGTTGAATAAGTCACCTGAAGTTGGCCTTTCCAGTCCTGGTGTCGAGTTATTTATTGTTCCGGTCATTGTCCAATGTCAAATTGAATGAGAGAGATTAAAACTGTAAAAAAGAAACCACAATTAAAAAGGTGTAATGAATAAATATGCAACCCTTAAATGAGATGAAAAAGATTAATGGCCATTAAAAAATTAAAAACGTTATCATGGTGGACAGAGTCACCATCACCAATAACTCTGTCCAATGTTACAGACTAACCAGGGAAAAAATATGTTTAAAATATTGCCGTCGTTGAGAATTGTAACGATGGCAAGAAAGAGAAACGTGGCTGATAGTGATTTGAGTGTTACACAAACTACACATTGGTGCATCAGTTCCTGATAAAAGAAAATGGTGAGTTAAAAAACTGTGACCAATGCGTAGCCTTGTGAGAACAACTTCCTCCTTCTGAACTTTACGGAAGCTAGATGGCCAAACTCCAATTTGGGGTTTGATTTCAAAAAGTTTGTTGTTACATTGCTCACTCCAAGTGGACTGCCAGCTGGCATGGAGCTGAGCCTTGAAGACAACACCAAAATCCATGTATGGAATAGGCATAGGGGTGACAGTGCTGAAGCAGACATATTTAGCTGCCATGTCTGCAAGCTCGTTCTCGCGAATACCAACGTGGCCTGGTATCCAGAAAAACTGGATTGAAGTAGCTGCTAATGAGAAATGGGCCAGTCGGTTTCGATTATCAGTGAGAATAGGATGTGAGCTAACGTGTAGTGATTCCAAGGCAAGTATAGAACTAAGCGAATCAGTATAAATAGTGCAGATGGAGTACTGCTCAGCTGCAATATGATCCAGGGCAAGAGATATGGCATACAGTTCAGCAATGAACACAGAAGCTGTAGAGGGGATTCTGCGCACAACTACTGACCCATAGCAAACCATAGCAGAGCCCACTGAATCACCTGATTTGGAACCATCTGTATAAATGGGAACTGAATGATTGTTTGAAAGATACTCAATGAATAAAAGACGGTACTTCCAATCTGGAGTATCTGCCGTTTTTAGGTGACTGAAAGAAAGGTCACATTTGGAGGCGGTAATAAGCCATGGTGGGATGGGCCGACCTGTGGAATCTGCAATGTTATCCAAGGACAGACCCAATTCATCCAATTGCGCCCAGATGCGAAGGCCAAATGGAGCAATGACAGATCGTCTGTTCTGAAAAAGTACTGCCCACCGAGGAAGGAAAACACATTCCCAGGTGGGATGCTTTGGTAAGGAACGAAGTTTCAAAGTATATTGTAAAGACAGTTGCAAACAGCAAAGGTGTAGAGAAGGTTCATGAGATTCAATGTATATGCTTTGAACTGGAGAGGTACGGAAAGCTCCAGTGCAGAGTCGAAGTTCTTGGTGATAAATGGGGTCCAGCATCTTTAAGGCCAAGGGTCTGGCAGAGCCATAGACCATTGATCCATAGTCAAGTGTCGATCTAATAAGTGCAAGATATATCTTAAACACTGAACGGCAATCTGCCCCCCAACTGGTAGAAGAGAGGACACGGAGGATGTTCAGCGCTCTTGTGCATTTGACCCGAAGCTGCTTTAAGTGTGGTATAAAGGTCAGTTTACGATCAAAGATAAGCCCCAAGAACTTTGTCTCCGGGACCACTGGCAGCAAAACTTCACCGATATGAAGTTCAGGATCAGGGTGAATACCTTGTCAACAGCAAAAGTGCATGCATACAGTTTTGGAAAGAGAAATTAAAGCCATTCGCAAGAGTCCACTTCCATACACGATTGAGGGCAGTTTGTAGTTGCCGTTCAATATATCTCATGTTTCACGACTGACGTGAGATGTGAAAGTCATCAACATATAGCCCATTCGTAACGGTGAGAGGGAGTTGTTCAGTGATGGCATTTATCTTTATACTGAAGAGTGTGACACTCAATATACAGCCTTGAGGGACTCCAAGTTCCTGTACAAAAGAACGTGAAAGTGCCGAACACACACGAACTTGGAATCTCCTGTCCATTAAAAATTTTTTAATAAACATGGGTAGATGGCCACGTAACCCATATGTATGGAGGTCTCGCAAAACGCCATACCTCCATGTTGTGTCGTAAGTCTTCTCTATGTCAAAGAATATCGATACAAGGTGTTGGCAGTTGAGAAAGGCTTCTCTGATAGATGTTTCAAGACGAATTAGGTGGTCTATGGTGGAGTGCTGTCGACGGAACCCACACTGGGTGGGCGAGAGGAGGTTGTTTGATTCAAGGAACCAAACAAGACGAGCATTAACCATCCTTTCTAAGGTCTTACAGAGACAGCTCGTCAAAGCAATTGGACGATAGTTTCAAGGAATCTTCATATATTTCCCTGGCTTAGAGAAAGGTAAAATAATAGCCTGGCACCAGGCATCAGGAAAAACAGAAGATAATCAGAAGGACATCAAGAGAAGCAGGAGATAGATGGTGCAGCATGTCATAATGAATATCATCAAGTCCAACAGATGTACTGGCAGACCGATAAAGGGCCATTTTTAGTTCCACCAGGGTAAAGGGACTATTATAGTCAAAGAAACAGTCAGTTTGAAAGGAAAGAGGTGATCGCTCTGCCCGAGTCTTGATGGCCAGGAAGGTGGAGGAACAAGCAGAAGTGCTAAATACCCTGCAAAAGCTTTCACCTAGAGTGTTAGCAATGTTCCGGACATCAGTCACCTCCTGACCATCAGAGAGTAAGATCAAGAGGGGAACAGAATTGTAGTGCCCATTAACCCTTTTCGAATCTTGTCCCATACGATCTTGGAACTGGTGGTAGAAGATATGCTGGTTGTGAACTTAATCCAAGATTCCTTCTGGCTTTGACGTCTTACCCACCTAGCATGTGCTCGGGCCTGTTGGATAGCAACCCGATTTCAAAATGTGGGATATCTACGAAAAGTATCCCAGGCCCGTTTTTGAGCCTTCCGTGCTAAGTTGCAAGCAGAATTCCACCACGGACGAGGATATCGTGGGAAACGTGTCGAGGTTTTAGGAGTACACTGAGCAGCTGCATGTATAATACAATCAGCTACCGCTGCAACACAGTCGTCTATTGATGGCTGATCTACAATGGCAGGATCAAGTTCTGCGAGAGCAGTGAAAGTGGACCAGTCTGCCTGATCCAGCTTCCACCGGGGTACGCGGGTAGGATGGCATCGACCACGGCCAGTCTCTCTCAAAAGGATCGGAAAATGATCACTGCCTAGTGGATTACTGTCAACTCTCCATGAAAAATGGGAGAATAATGAAGGGGAGCAAACTGAGAGATCAATAGTGGTGAAGGACTGACTTGGTGCATGAAAGTAAGTGGAAGAACCAGTATTGAAAATAGAAAGATTGTGATCAGAGAGCATCTGCTCTACAGATCGACCCCTCCCATCAATAACAGCACTTCCCCAGAGGGGATGGTGTCCATTAAAATCCCCAGGATTAGAAATGGAGATGGCAACTGTTCAATGAGAGCATCCAGGTCTGATTGATCATATGTCTCTCCAGGAGACAGGTACAGAGAACAAACAGTGATGGTACGACCCAAGGAAATACGGATGGCTACGGCCTCCAAGGGTGTGTTGAGTGACAAAGACGGGGTGGGCACATGTTGATCAACCAACAGTGCCACCCCTCCATGTACTCGACCATCACACAACTTGTCATTTCTGTACAGAGAAAACTGCTGAATGGAGACTGTATCAGCAGATTTGAGAAATGTTTCTTGTAGAGAAAGACAAACAGGCTGGTAGGAAGCAATCGGCGTTTTGATATCATCCAGATTAGAACGTAAACCTCAACAGTTCCATTGTATCAAGGTGGCCATTTTTAAGGATGGGTAGGTGAAGTGGCTGGAGAACCCTTCGGTTTACGACCTTGTCTTTTTTCTTTACTGTCTTTCTTCGGAGGAGGTCTATCAACCTCCATGGATCCTGCTCTGGGTCGAGTGGGCAGGTTTTTGTTATTGGAAGAGGAATCCAGTGACTGAGGACGCGAACGAATAATTGTTTTGTTTATTGTGGTGGGAGAAAAATGATGTATCAGAAGAAATGCCTGTATTTGAAACTGAAGGACATGGATCTTGAGGTATGTTGGAAGATATGGGAGGAACAGAGATGGGTGTGGAAGTCGATTCATCTACTTTTTTAACCACAGAGGTCAAAAGGCTTTTCATTTGTTTTGAAAACGATTCTCCTGGAGGCACAGAGAGATCTGTCTGCACTTCCACTGTAGTTGTGGAATGGAGTGCAGCAGCATATGTCCGAGATGGGATTGTGGACAGCAATTTCCGAGCCTCAGGATAACTAATGTCATGTGTTGTTTTCAAATGCTGCACCTCTTTTTCCTCCAACCATTTTGGGCAAGAATGAAAGTAAGAGGGGTGAGAACCATTGCAGTTGACACAATGTGGGTTTATGTCACAATCACAGGCATCCTGGTCCTTGCCTCCACAATGAGCACGTCAGGGAACCACGACAAGATGTCTTTGAGTGGCCGAATCTCTGTCATTGAAAACATCGAAGAGGGTTCGGAATGTATGGCCGAACCCTGCAAATGAGATAACCTGCTTTGATGGTGGCGGGTGCACGTGGTGAAGTGAATGTTAAAACGAGGGTATTTGTTGGCAGTGTAACTCCATCTTTGCGAGTGGAGATGCGCCTCACTGCAGAAACTCCTTGAGTGGAGAGACCAGCGAGAATCTCTGATTCAGGAACATTCTTCAAATCCCTTTCAACAATAACTCCTCCTGAAGTATTCAAAGTAGCATGGGGTGTAACCTCAATAGGTATGTCACCAATTGCCTTTGATTTCAAGAGGAGTTCACTGTGTTGGGATGTGGATGTTTCAACCAATATGTCACCAGATCGAAGCTTCTTCACTGACTTTGGAGAGCCAGCAAGTCCCTCTAGTCCCTTTTGAATAAAAAAAAGGGGACATTTGCCCTAAAGGTTTTTCCGAAAGAGAATGCAATATAAGAAAATGAGGTACGTGTGTTACTGATGTTGAAGATTGCTATTCTGAGTATTCAAGACGTGGTCGCTTACCCATTGACTGTTTTTTTACAATTTTATTTAAATTTTTTGGAGGATCCATTGGAAAGAGGAAAAGTTTTGGTACCCACTGACCCCACCCACCATGGAGCCCTACAAGGGGACACACTACAAAGTCATGCAAGGACAATACAGCAACGCCAGGGTTTCGTCAGCACTATACTCAAACACCAGCATCAGGCACAATGTCCACAACACCCGTTGAGAACTTCCAACACTGGTACTTGGTTGGCTCTAGCCCAAGTGGACCAGCCGATTGACCCAAGGGAGGCCACCCAAGGGCTGCCCATCTACAGGAATTCGAGGGCAAAGTGGTGTGTTAGGGTTGGACCCCTCAACCACCAGGATCCTCTCCTCCCCTTCACGGGTCGCCACGCACGGCAAACAGGTGGGTGGATGTTTAGATCCCAGAGAAGGTAACCAGACAGAACAAAACCTTCCCTGGGAGGTTTCCTCACCACATACAGGAATCCACACCGAGGGGGGTAGAAGTAATATTAATAAATGCAACTTATTTACATTGAATACTTGATATCAAAAATAAAAAAAAGAAGGGGCAATATGTATTCCGGAGTCTGGAGGAACAACATACCAGAGACAGCAGAATAGATGTCTGATTCCCTATTTTGAAAAGTAACTAGACACCCAATCATAAAGGAACATGGGTAAGTAAGGATGGAAAGATCTCTCCATTTGCTTTACTCATGAGATCCACGAGTAAGTCCTTTATAAATTAAACTAGTAACTTTAGTGAAAATAGATACACACACCATAAGAAGCTAACAGAAACATCCCATATCAACAGTGAATGTTATAGAATTATTCATATCTAAATGCAAATATATTATGAAGGATATCTGACCAGAAAACACAATTAGGTGAGATCCTGAACCACGATAAATATCAACTAAATACACATGAAGAGAAATATGTCAACTAGCCCCAGTGAAAGGAAAACAGATGTGTAGAATCACAACAGGAAAAAGACAATACCTGCCTGAGAAAGAAACAGCCAAGTCATGCAGAGAATGTGCTATGAATACACTGGGAGTTGCTAATATCCCAGCCTTAATTACATCCTCCAAAGGATGGCAATGGCAAGCAGCAAAAGACACAGTTAGATGACAAATGGGGTACAAAGAAACACTGTGCAGATGGCAACTTTTACTTCCATGGAAAAGTTAAAATAAGCCAGTCAAAGGAGAGTAATAATAAAATGTAATATGGAATGGATTCAAGGGATGCAGAAAGAATCATTGGAATAGATAGATGGGACAGATAACATGAAAGGAGGCAATACAAGTCAAACATAATATCAAGAAATGAACCAGACAAAGCTGTCTATCCAAAACCAAAACAGAAGTACAAATGAGAAATAGGAAAGCTAAACCATCTTCCCAGACAGATGTCTATGGAAGGAAAGCTCAATCAGAATAGAGGATATCATCAGAGAAATGATAAAGAATAAGGAAACCATCAATGGCTTAAATATCAAAATGATGATGACCACAAGAAAGGATGAGGATAAAGAGGAAATAAGGGAAAGAGGTACAGCATTGGATGGTTGGTTTGGTGACTTATGGCACAAAGAAATTAGGTTATCTGCACCAAACATCCAGTAAAAAGTTGAAATAAAAGTAAAATTATTAAAATTCATAAAAGGAAATTAAGGTAAAACAAGGCAAAGTTTAATTTTTGAAATAAAAACATAAATATTATTAAATCAAATTTTTATATCTAGTCTACAATGATAAGAGAAAAACAACAGTAATACAAGATGTAAAGGACTTTCTGTAGCATAATTGTAATTGCCATAACGCACCAGGATGACTAACAGGTAAGTTTAAAAATCAGCTTTAGTCACATGAATTTGGCCTATCCAGCCCAGCTTTCAAGTTGTTTCATATTACGGCATTTTTAGAAAGTAAAGTAATAGAAGTTTTCAATGACTTTTAGCAAAATTTTAACTATTAAAACTCTCCAGGATGATTAACAGGTTGTTCAAAGAGCAGAGTTTGCCACCTGAAGTTGGCCTTTCCAGTCCTGGTCTTGAGTTATTTGATGTTACAGCCATTTTCTAATTTCAAATAAAACTAGATGTACTTTAATTGTCAAAAGAGAATCACATTAAAAAAGGTGTAATGTATAAATTAAAAATCTTTAATAGAATTAAAAAGATTAATGGCCTTTAACAATACAAAAACATTTATAAGGTAGACACTGTCACCATTGCCAATAACACTGTCTAACATTACAGATAAACCTTGGGACAAAACATCTTCAAAATGGTGCTGTTACTGAGTCATGATGACAGCAAGACAGTAAAATGCAGCTTATTGAACCTGAGTGTTACACAGACAACACACTGGCAGATCACTTCCAGATGAAATAAAACAATGAGTTAAAAAACTGTGACCAATGCATGGTTCAATTAGAACAACTTCCTCTTTCTGATCCTTATGAAAGCAAGATGGCCAATGTCCAATAAAGGGTTTTATTTGGAAAAGCTTGTTTTCATGTTGTTCACTCCAAGTCAACTGCCAACTGGCACAGAGCTGAGCCTTGAATCTAGGACCATAGTTCACAAATGGAACAGGCACAGCAGTGACAGTGCCAGAGCAGACAGATTTAGCTGTGGTGTTGGTGAGCCAATTCCCAACAATAGAAAACTAGACAAGTCAGTATAAATAGTGCAATTTGAGTACTGCTTAGCTTCTATGTGAGGCAGGGCAAGAGAAATGGCATACAGTTTAGTAGTGAACACAGAAGAGGGGATTCTGCATGCAGCCACCAAACCACAACACACCATGGCAGAGACCACAGAGTCACCTGATTTCAAACCATTTGTATAAATAGGAATGGAAGGATAGTTCAAAAAATGTTCAACAAATAACAGATGGTACTTCCAATCGGGAGTGTCTGCTTTCCTCAATCCACTTTAGTAAATGACTGAAAGCAGTCTGCAGCTGCTGTTCAATATACCTCACATTCGACAAATGACATCAGATGTAAAAGTTGTCGACATAGAGCCTGTTTGCAACAATGAGAGGGAGTTCTTCAGTGATGGCATTAATCTTTATATAGAAAAGTGTGACACTCAGAACACAGCCCTGAGGAACTCCAAGTTCCTGTAAAAAAGAACAGGAAAGTGTTGAACCCACACAAACTTGGAACTGCCTGTCCATTAAAACATTTTTACCAAAAATGGACAATTGACGCCATAACCAATAAAGTGGAGGTCTCGCAAAATGCCATGGTGGAGCACCATCATTGGAATACACACTGGATGAGCAAGAGAAGGTTGTATAATTCAAGGAACCAGACAAGGCATGCATTCTCCATACTCTCTAAGGTCTTACAGAGACAGCTCATCAAAGCAATAGGAAGGTAGTTTGAAAAAATCTTGGAATAATTCTCAAACTTAGAAAAATTAGGACAATAGCCTAGTGCCATGTATCAGGAAAAACATTTTCTCTGCCTTAAAGAAAAGAGGTGAATGCTCTGCCCAAGTCTTAATGGGTAAGAAGGTGGAGAATGAAACAGGAGTGCTAGACACCTGGCAAAAACTTTCTGCCCATAAGAGAGCAGGATCAAGAGGGAGGAAAGAATGTGCAAATGGACACATAACACATATAAATGGAGGTCTCACAAAATGCCATGTTTCACATTGCATCATAAACCTTCTCAATGTCAAATAATATTGATACAAGATGTTGTCATTTGAGAAAGATTTTCTGATTGCAAAAGAAGCAGTAGAGAGACAGTGCAGCATTTTGCTGTGTATATCATCAAGTGTGACTGATGTACTGCCAAACTGATGAAGGGCCAGTTTAAGTTCCACCAATGTAAAGGGTAAATTACATTCATAGAGAAAATCAGCTCAAAAGATAAGAGGTGACACTCTGCTCAAGTCTTGATGGCTATAAAGGTGGAGGATGAAGAAGTGCTAGACACAAGCTTTCACCTAGAATATCAGCAGTGCTCCAGGTATCAGCTACTTCCTGGCCATCAGAGAGCAAGAGTGATAAGGGGACAAAATTATATTGCCCACTGACCTTTCAAATCTTGTCCCATATGACTTTGGAACTGTTGGTAGAAGTTATGTTGCCTGTGAACTTAATCCAAGAGCCATTCTGGCTTTGACGTCTTATCCATTGAGGATGTGCACAGGCCTGCTGGAAATCGATACGAATCGAGTGTGTGGGATACCTATGAAAAGCATCCCAGGCCCGTTTTTGAGCCTTCTGTGCCATGTGGCAGGATTACACAACGGATGGGGAAAATGTATCAAGGTTTCAGGAATACATTGAGAAGCCGCCTGTATAATTCGGTCAGTTACTGCTCCCACACAGTCATCTACTGATGGCTTACAGACGATAGCAGGATCAAGTTCTGTCAGAGTGAAAAAAGAGGGCCAGTTTCTATCATGGCATGCAAGTCTGGTGGCATTGACCAAAACCAGTCTCTCTCAAAATTATAGGAAAATTATCACTGCATCTTGGGTAATTGTCAACTTTTCATGAAAAGTTGGAGAACAGTGAAGGGGAGCAAACTGAGAGATCAACAACAGTAAAGAACAGACTATATGCATTAAAATAAGTATAAGAACCACTAATGAAAAGAGAAAAGTTGTGATCAGAGAACATACACTGTATGGAGCAACCCCTACCATCAATATCAGCACTTACCTAGAGTGGATGATGTCCATTAAATACCCCAGGATTTAAAAGCATTAAGATCTGATTGATCATAGGTCTCTCCAGACAACAGGTAGTAAAAATAAACAGTGATGGTGCAACCCAAGAAAACATGGATAACTACAGCCTCCATGGTTGTGTCAAGTGGCAAAGAGAAGGCGGGGAAATACTGATCAACCAAAATTACCTCTCGTCCATCATAGAGCCTGTCATTTCTGTGCAAAAAAAACTGCTGAAAGGTGACTGTATCAGCAGGTTTCAGAAATGTTTTCTACAAGGAATGGCATACAGGATGGTAAGAAGCAATCAGTGCTTTGAATCTCATGCAGATTAGAATGTAAACATTGACAGTTCCATTGTATCAAGATGGCAATTTTTATTTATGTATAGGCAAATTGGGTGAAGAAACTTTCTGTTTATGACCATGTCTTTTTTCTTTATCGTCTTTATTCTAGGGAGGGCTTTGACCTCCATGGATCCTGTTCTGGGTCGATTGGGCAGGTCTCTATTGTTAGAAGAGGGTTCCAGAGACTGAGAACATGAATAAATGATTGTTTTGCATCTTGGGGTGGGAAAAGAAAATGTACCTGAAAAAAGACCCGTACTAAGAACCAAAGAAAATGGATCTTGAAATTTGGTAGAATGTATGTTAGGGACAGAGATGGGTGTTGACCATGTTTTAACCATGGAGATCAAAAGACATTTCATGTGGTTTGCAAACAATTCTTTTGGAGGCACAGAGAGATCCATCTGTGCTCCCACTATAGTACTGGAACAAAGTGCAGCAGCATACATCCGAGATGAAGTGGTGGACAGCAACTTTTGAACCTTAAGGTAGGTAATGTTTTGAATCGTCTTCAAACACTGCACCTCTTTCTCTTCCAACCACTTAGGGCAACAATGAAAGTAGAATGGGTGAGAGCCATTGCAACTGATGCAATGAGGTTATATTTCACACTCATAGGCATCATGATCCTTGCCACCAAAATGAGCACATGTCAAGGAACTATGATATAATGTCTTCAAGTGACTAAACCGCTGACACTAGAAACATCTGAAAGGGTTTGAAATGTATGGCCGTACACTGCAATTAAGATATCCTGCCTTGATGGTGGCAGATGGATGTGATGTAAATGTCAGAAAGAGGATACTAGTCAGCACCATAATTCCATCTTTGGAAGTGGAAATATGCCTCACTGCAGAAACTCCTTGGATGGAAAAACCAGCAAGAATCTTTGACTTGGGGATGTTTTTCAAATCCCTCTCAACAATAACTCCTTCTGATGAATTCAAAGTAGCATGAGGCTTGACCTCAATGAGTATACCCCCAATCGCCTTTAAATGTAAGAATAGTTCACTGTGTTTAGGTGTGAATGTTTCCACCAATATGTCACTATAGTGAAGCTTTTTGTCTGACTTTGGAAAGCCAGCAAGTTCCTCTAGTCCCTTCTGAATAGAAAAGGGGAGACATTTTCACTAAAGGTTTGTCTGAAAGAGAATATAATAAAAGAAAATGAGGTATGGGTGTTACAGATGTTGCAGATTGCTGCTCAGAATCTTCAAGGCATGGTTGTTTACCTGTAAACTGTTCTTTTATTATTTTATTTAAGTCTTTAATTGGAGAATCTGTAATGAAAAAAAGAATGTTTTGTCATCCACTGTGGAACCCTAAAACAGAATGCACTACAATACCAAACAAGCAGGGATGTATTAACGCATAGGCACATGAGGCACGTGCCTGGGACAGCAAATTTTGACCAAAAGAAAAAGAATAGACACCATTTTAAAATGTAGTCCCTGGTTATTAATTCCCCCTGCCATTTATGCCGCCCCAATAACCTCTTGAATCTGGACCCCCCACACACACTATTCCACCACACCGTCGGGTCGGTAGCTTCAAGTTTAAAAGATTTCTAACCTTCCCTCCCTGAGTCCCACCTAATACGCCCCCCTCAATTCAATGCTGCCAGTAAAAAGTTGCAAAGTGCTGATATGGACATTGGACTTGTAGTCGAGCTTTATGCTTCCTTGCTGCAGTTTGTGAAAGATTCAAGAGAACTGTTCGATCATTTTAAAGACAAGGCAATGTTGAAGTCTAGCATGAAGACGTACGAAATTAAGCGAAAAAGGAAGCAAAAATTTTCAGATGGTGACACCCAGGCAGTGGAAGAAGGCAGAGAGGCATTTAGAGTAAATGTTTTCAATGTGATCATTGACAGACTTTGCTCAAAACTACAGCGAAGACAAACTGCTTATTTAGAAATCCACACAAGGTTTGGATATTTGTTCAAGATAACAAATCTTGAACCCACTGATGTCATCAGTTAAGCTGGAACACTGTTGAAACTCTTCCCCAATGATTTGGAAGTGAGCTTCGTAGATGAATGTCTACATTTCCGCGCACATCTTGTGAGTATGAAAGTGCAAAATGATGACTCTTCTGCATTAGCAGTATACAGAAATCTGCAAGCTAAAGAACTTCAAACTGTATATCCAAACCTGGATATTGTTATGTGCATGTTTCTGTGCATTCCAGCAACTAATTGTACATCAGAGAGATCTTTCTCAGCTCTCAAACGTGTGAAAAATTACTTGAGATCAAGAATGGCAGAAGATAAACTAAATGCCCTGTCACTCCTCGCCATTGAAAGCGATATTGTTTGTAGAATAAACTATGACAATGCAATAAACATGTTTTCGGAACAGAAGGCCAGGAGAAAGCCTGTATATTCAGCAGCAGAATAATATTTAGTGATAATTGATTTTGATGTTTCATTTTTTATTGTGTTGGAAAATAAACTTTGTGTTGATTTTGAATGATAACAACTGTGTCTGTTGTTGTGATGGTGATGCTTGGTGCAAGTTGTGGCACGGAGGGGGGGGGCAAAAGTATCAACCTAACCTTGTGCCTAGGGGCGCCAAAATCCTAAATACGTCTCTGCAAAGAAGGACACTGTGGCAATGCCAGGGTTTCATGAGCACTATATCCAAACATCAGTATCAGCTACAATGTTCACAACACTTGTTCAGAAAATCAACACTCGTACTTGGTTGACCCTAACTGAAGTGAAGCAGCCAACTGACCCTAGGGAAGTTACCCCAAAGCTGCCTGTCTACATGAATTCAAAGCAAAAGTGGTGTGTTATGATTGGACCCCTCAACCACCAGGAACCTCTTCTCCCATTCATGGGTCACCAAGCACAGCAAACAAGTGGATGAATGTTGAAATCCCAGAGGAGTAAACTGAAAGAACAGAACCTTCCCTGGGAGAGCCCCTCACCACGTAGAGAAATCCATATCGAGAGGGAAAATTACATAACTAGGTGAAAAAGTAAACTTAATAACCTGCCTACATAAAAAAAGAGAGAGAAATATACAAAAATTAGAAGAAAGAATAAACATAAAAGTATGGTTTAATAGCAATTGTTGAACAATAATGGGAAGCCATTGATTAGAAAACTAATAATAATCGTTTAGTTACAATTTGATTAACTGGCTTAGCTATTATTGATACTGTTTTCCAAAATACTTTTTGACAGACTCTTTAACTTGTTTGTGTAATTTTCCTTTATCCTTCTTTTACCTTTGTGTTTGTTTTTTTTAAACCTAAAATTGACTAGAATACAGGAACTCCTTAATTACTGCTAGGGAAATGCAGGGCAAATGTACTTATAAATTCATATAATTTAAGGACAACAAGAGACATGTTGATCTACTTAAGTTACTCAAAAAGCCACTAAGCTGTAAAAATAAAAACCTCAGTGCTAACCCTTATCATTCAAACATTTACCAAGCCCTCTCTTAGATTATTCATCATTACAAGGAATGTTTTCTTTTAACAAGTCTTAAGTGGCATCATGTCAAATGCTTTCTGTTACACCAAATCCACACCATAAATTTCCCCCATAATTCCACCCTATCAACCATTTCTATGAGTTAACAATAACAATAAAATAACAGGTCTTAGTAAGTTCCCTGGTCACTTGATGAGAACTAACCATCCTGAACAGCTTCCAAACTTATTCCTCATGGTCTGACTGACATTTCTCAGTCTATATGCCTAAAATTCCCTATAATTACTACCTCATTAAAGCTGAAGTTTTCTTCTCTGTTGAAGAATATCTTTAAATTTTTTCCCTTATATCCACTAACAGAAACTCGGATTTAACCTTCTTGCTATGAGGTTTGACAAACTTTATTTAAATAGAGCATAACTCATAATTTATACAAGAATTTTACCTTTCATTTTAATATGCTACCCCTATTAAATAGTCTATAAACATATGTTTAAAGGAAATTTCTATCATCAAAACTGTCTACAGTTATTTCTATCACATAAAAATTGTCTGTTTCAACTAGTACTCCAAAGTCTTAAATTTTATTTCTTACACTTCTAGCATTACAATATGTTTACACTGCCATAAAACATTACTTCTGTACTTTGTTCTCATACTAGACTTTTCTCTAAATCTTAATTTTTCATTTAGTTTATTTTAGCCCTCACCACTGTCTTATCCTAATATAAAATTGCCCTTATATTTGAGTTTAGAGCTCTTGCAAAAAAAACTAAACCTTGACCTATTTAAATGTAAACAATCTATTCAAAAAAGCTATTTTCCCATTGAACTGAAAATATTCTCATCCTTTCATATTAACCCAAGCCTAACATTTAGACCAAGTAACCTACTCATAATTTCATCCTTACAATTAAACCTTAATAATATCCCTAACAGAATTAAGTTATTGTAGCCCTTTTTTCAAAAATGCATTTAACAACCCCCTACTACTTTAAAACTAGCTTCTCTGAACTGTCTTTCTCTACATGATTCACCCTATGCACACAACAAAAACAGCATCACTGCTAGACCTCTTTACTATATAACTTGCTTTGTCAGTTACATCCTCCATCCTTATCCAAGTGAATAAAACCTGGTTATGCCATAAAGCCAGTAAAGCACCTTTAGTCTTTATCTTAATTTAATCATAAAATGCATTGTTTTGGGCTTTTCTTTGCATCTAGATGCTTGATACATTAAGAATAATTGAAATAATAGCTTGAGTAATAATTAATACATATTTGTTACTCTACAGAATTAACATTTATTTTATTAACATCTTTAGGTTTATACTGTGAAATGACTGCTGTTGTGATTTTGCCTCTTTTATGAGCTGTTCCAATGTTTTATAATGTTATAAAAAAAGAAAAGAGAAAGTGGCTCTTGACACTCCCTATCACCTATAAGCTTTTATGCTTTTCATCATGGCTAGCCTATTGATACCCAAGGCAAATGCTCAGGATTACACTTTCATCTACACAAACTAAAGGCTCAAACATGTTACTTAACAGAAATCACTCATTATAATTAAATCCACTACTTCTAAGTTCTGTCCCTATTACTAGTACTGTTTCCAACTTTATATATAGTCATAATTGGCTACAGTATCCATTGCATGTAGAAGTTAGAGATCCTCTTGACATCCAACTAAAATTACCCACTTTACCCTTCTCTCTATCAGTACCACCTATTATTTATGATAGCCTTCAATTTTAATTCCAACCTGCAAATTCTACAAAATTGCACATCTGCACTACTACTACCAGTTATAGTTTCCTTAAAAGTATCATTACCTCTCCCAAGTTACCAGATAAAACCAACTCTTTGCATGCATTACAATTTACAAAGTAATCACTTAATCAGTTATGGCTTAAGTTACCCTTAACTACCTTTAACCACTGTAATCTGAGAATATATAATCAACACTACAAACAAGTTGGCAAAAACAGCATTGTTATTGGTAAAGTCACTTTAACTTAACGTTTGAGTATAACCACTGTAGCCTTTCCAAATTATTTTCAATTTAAATTCAGCTGATCAGTTATTAAATATTATTGCTATTGTAATGAGATAAAGATACGATAGGTTCATTTTTTGTTTCTGTAAGTTACATAAAGATACTCTATAAGTGTATAAACCAATAGCTTTTGAAAGATGGACTTTTCTTCAGAGGCAAAATGAATGCAACAAATTTTAGTTATGACTATTAGTATTAATACAAATAGGTACTTTTAACATTTAATTCTAAAATTTTAAGAAGTTAAACCTCTTCACTTTAATTCGTCTGAAAACATTATGAATGAATGAACTTATTGTTGCTCTTGCTACTAATAGTATCAATAGAAAAAACAAACAAACTACAATATACTTCTAATCTTCTTCGTCTTCATCAGGAACGAAAATATCATTTTCCTCCAGAAACGCAGCCCCTTCCTTGCTGATAGTTGCTCCTAAATACAATCCTGGTAAAAACACAAAAAGTGTTCGTATGAGACCAAAAGGAACTCTTTCTGGTTCAGGAAAAAGAGCTCCAGTTTCTGTTGTAACTTTTGTTCTGTTTTGGATCAGTGGTTTTTGCGGATTCCGTTTAAGATTAAACATGAATTCAGATCGTAAATAAATTAAATTTCGAACTACCCTTAGAGAATAAACCATAACTATTCGTTAGGGTTAAGACGTCTTTCACCACCTTTCCTACACTAGCGTCAGTTGCGTAAGGTGCTAAATTTTGCACTTCCGGTGTCGTCAGTTATTGTGATAGCTTCTATAATTACTTTAAGCAGCAAAATAAAAATGGAATAAAACATAATAGGGCCAATCAGCGGCTTACAATGCTAAAAACTAGGCTTTGATACCCATGGTTAGCATAACATAGACTACTATATAGTAGGCTACTATTATGCCTTCAGCAACTGTACATAACAGTATGCAGTTTCTTCTATTCAGGTTGGTTAATAATTGTATGTCTATTTATTTATTTAAGGAGTACTTATTGCTTCTCATTCTTTTTCTTTCAGGCCGGCCCGACATGGCCAAGCGTGTTAAGCCGTTCGACTCGTAATCCGAGGGTCGCGGGCTCGAATCCCGGTTGCACCAAACATGCTCTTTCAGCCGTGGGGGTGTTATAATGTGACAATCAATCCTACTATTCGTTGGTAAAAGAGTAACTCAAGAGTTGGCGGTGAGTGATGATGACTAGCTGCCTTCCCTCTAGTCTTACACTGTTAAATTAGGGACGACTAGCGCAGATAGCCCTCGAGTAGCTTTGCGCGAAATTCAAACAAAACAATATTTTTCCCTTTTTTTAAATATTTCTCATATTTATCCATCATCAAATATACAGTTTTATAATCACTTTCTATGGACTACTGTAACCTTTCAGGATTGCTTTAACTTAAATTAATGAGTTCTTACATATCAATATAGGCCTGGCATGGCCGAGCGCGTTAAGGCGTGCACTCGTAATCCGAGGGTCGCGGGTTCGCGCCCGCGTCGCGCTAAACATGCTCACCCTCCCAGCCGTGGGGGTGTATAATATGACGGTCAATCCCACTATTCGTTGGTAAAAGAGCAGCCCAATAGTTGGCGGTGGGTGGTGATGACTAGCTGCCTTCCCTCTAGTCTTACACTGCTAAATTAGGGACGGCTAGCACAGATAGCCCTCGAGTAGCTTTGTGCGAAATTCCAAAACAAACAAACAAACAAACATATCAATATTAATTACGGTGATACAAATAAGTATTTTTAACTGTTTTGTAACAAACGACAACCACAGCTCAGGTTTCATGATTCACGTTCCGTTAAGGATTTGCGCTTTTACGCCGTGAATGTGTTCTGAACGTATGGCTTAAATATTGTTATTCAGTCTAAATTCGAAATTAGGTACAGCTATTGTAAATACCTCTTGCGTATGCGCGAAATTTAACAAACAAACAATCGTTGAGATATTTCATATTGCTTCCTAGAGCATCATCATCTTAATTTATACATAAATATTGAAACATACCAACCATACCAGATAGACTCATAAATATTACAATAACGTATTTTGATAAAATTTGGATGAAAAATGAATTACTATGCGAACTAGACAGGTATCTCATACATGATGAAGATAGTTCTGAACACCTCTCCCCGATGAACATATATTTTTTAAACATAAAAATAAATAAATGAAATAATAATAATAATATAAATAAAAAGTAATATATATATATATATGTATATGTATATATACTTAAAAAAAGGGCCACCATCAAACAAGACATCTTACTGATAGGGCAAAAGAATATCTGTATATGCATACCAGCACACGGACATTGCCCTGAAAAGGGTCGGAGTAATTCAGCCCACTCTGACCCAAAATGCAGTAACTAACACAATCACACACTGCATGATCAAATAAATAAAGGAAGGAGATTGAGGTCAAAGAGCACCTGTCCCTCCAGGATGCATATGATACCCAAACCCAAGAGAGATTTCATATTGCGTTAGCAGAAGGATTGCTTGCAATGTGCATATTTTGAGACTTGAGCAGATCTTATGCCAGAGAACTTTCTTGGTCTCTTTGCTTTATACAAATATAATAAGCTATGATCAGCAAATGTTATAACAACTTATATAGAATAACTCTATTCAAAAATTGAAGACTTCGAAATTAAATGTTTTATAGATCATTTTGAGCTTGAACACTTAACTGTTGTGAAAGAACTTTTTCATGATCTATAACAAGGCAAGTCTAAACTTCATGTTGCTTTGCTCCTACTTGGGGTGTGAGTGTTAAAGAAAAAAGAAAGAAAGAAAAGGTAGAGAAACAAAGTAAGTTCCAGTACTTAATACTAGTTAGCACCGGCAGAATTTCACCACTAAGTGGGAGAAGCCTTAATTTATTTTACTTACACTCACCCTACCTATATAAGTACTTCAACACTTTAAAAACAGACACAAAAACATGTATATGTTTACAAGAACAATCATAGTAATTAATGCAATCCATAATAATAAAAAGCTGTCAGTATTTTGTTGTTTCAACATATAAGTTTATACCCAGTTTCAGAATTTAAAGTTTGTCCCCATCATTATCATTTGCTTAAACTTGAGAAATACTGATGTAAAAGTGGTGCCCGCCCACTTTTCTCGTTTCGTTGTATTATGTGTACCACTGGTTAGTTATTTTTTTATCTTGAAAAATAATTCTTACTTTAATGATTTTTTAAAATTATTTTTATCCTAGTATAGGCAGTTTTTGAGTAATATAAGATTTTTATAAAATCGTTAAGTTCATTTCGTTGTATTTGGCTTTGTTTTTTTATTATTTTCTGAAGATGATATCTGCTCTTCACATGAAAATTAATGACGCCCTGATGCAGACCTGAACAGTGTCCTTCAATGGTAAACCAGAGAGTGTCATGAGATTAGGTCCTCTTCTGTGTTGAATGAGGGTAACCTGATATGTGAGTAGCACAAATTACTATGGCTATATCTTATTTTTATTACCAAATACAAAATATTGTCTTTAAACATCATTACACGAAATCTTATACAAGTTGGTTGGCAGAAAGATATCTTGGAGGAAGAAAGCTAGTTAATCAATTATTAAACCTAGTGAAAGGCAATTGTCACACATCCAGAAAGCAAATATGCTCCCCATGTTTTTGTCTTAGGAATAAATAAAGATTCATTATGTATTACCTGTTGTATCACTCTGTTTATCTCTTTGCTTAAAATCAGCCCAGTTAAACTCAAAACCACTTCATAATTCATCCTGCTGATCCTCCTGTTACAAAACAGAACTACTTAGTACTCTTTGTAGAAATAAACTTAACCTGGAAATACTATAGAGCAAATAAAAAGGGGCATTATGGTGCTATGATAACATAATTTCATTGTGGAATTGTTATTGTTCTGTTTGCTTGCTTGTTTGTTTTACTAACGTGTATACTGTATTTATTTGAATTCTTGTAATATATGAGCTTAAAAGAACATTTTTTATTGAAATAATGGTTTCTTTTGTGAGAGAGAGAGTTTGGCGCTGAAGAGAAACAGTTGTATGGAAGGGGTGTCGAGTCTAAGAAAAGTCTCTCCTGAAAGATTACTTTTGGTGATGTTGATAAAGTCCCTGACATTAATCTCTGTGTAAATAAGCACTCAGATTCATTTATGCCATTGGCGAACAGATGTTCTACTTGGAAAAGTGTTCACTTTCAGCCAAAGCAACTGAATGTAATGGAGAAAATAAAGTCCCACTTTATGCCACTCGTTGCATTCCTGCTGCTTTTGAGAAGCTAAAGGAGTTTCACTGAATGAGAGGTGCATGTTCTATATCAATAGTATTTAGATGTTTGGTTTCATATTTCAGTCTATGAATAAAAACCTGAAAATGATATTAAAGTGGATAAAAAAACCAAGCTTGAAACTGAGTTCAAGAAAATGCACACTCATATTTACGTAAGTGACGGTTTGTGGCCAACTTTTTCAATGTAACAGTACCGTTGCCTGCGTTCATACAAACTGAGATACGTTTTGGATCAAGCGAACAACGTTATCAAACATTCTAATCCCTTAAGCTAGATTTAGTGGATGCTCCAGTGCTGGTTATGTCCACGACAAGACAGCAAGTTTGTATTGAACGCTTATATCGGTAATAATGGAATTTGGGCTGTGGTAATGCAATTTCAGGATTTGGTGAAACAAGTAATCATGTGTTGTAGTTGAATACTTATGGCTTCTGTCAATGTGCTCTGTGATAAAGAGAGAAATGCCTTTACAAAGGCTCCTATACATAAAAATGTTCTCAACCCAAATCAGCCGCTTTTACATATATATTTTTCAAGACTTGGCAGTGGGTGGTGATGACTAACTGCCTTCCCTCCAGTCTTACACTGCTAAATTATGGACGGCTAGAACAGATAGCCCTCTATATGCAAAAACGGCTCGTTCACTTTGTGAACCTGACGATGACCGAAGAAGGTCGAAACGTTGTTCGCTCTTCTATTTGAAATATTTTCTCAACCCAAACGAGCCGTTTTTGCATATAAAATTCTCAACAAGTGGGTTTCTCGACATCACAGATAGTCCACTAGTAGCTTTGTACGAAATTTAAAAACAAACAAACTGTTGTGGATGCGCTGTCCTATAAAATTATAATCAGACCCCACTATTCGTTCATACAAGAAGGCCTGGCATGGCCGAGCGCGTTAAGGCGTGCACTCGTAATCCGAGGGTCGCGGGTTCGTGCCCGCGTCGCGCTAAACATGCTCGCCCTCCCAGCCGTGGGGGTGTATAATGTGACGGTCAATCCCACTATTCGTTGGTAAAAGAGTAGCCCAAGAGTTGGCGGTGGGTGGTGATGACTAGCTGCCTTCCCTCTAGTCTTACACTGCAAAATTAGGGACGGCTAGCACAGATAGCCCTCGAGTAGCTTTGTGCGAAATTCCAAAACAAACAAACAAATCATACAAGAAGATCCTAAAAGTTAACGATGGATGATATTAAATAGTTTCGTAACCAGTAGTTTATCGGTTTTAAACCAGGAATGGTTATATACAAATATATATATCCGTTTCTGAAGCTTTAGTGAAAATTCTGAAACTAGCAAACACCTTTGTTTCCAGTAGCACACTAGTTAACTCACTTATTGTTTTATTTAACTGTAATTAGCGTTATGCATTAATTAATATTAATTTTCAAATTAAGCTGTGCAAGTAGTTAACTGAATTACATAAACTTTCTATTGAGATTTAATAATCTTATTTCAAATTTCATGATAGCATTCCTCTACTCTTTGATAGATTGTTTAGGTAGAGTATTCATGATGAAACTCTGTAGAATGGACGGCAACTGCTTGTTGTGGAGACACAAGTCTAGAGGATGACGTGTCGATAGCCTTTCGAAACGTTGTCCTCTAGACTTGTGTTTCCACAACAGGCAGTTGCCGTCCATTCTACAAAGTTTGTTCAGCATTCCTATATTTGAGACACTATGCATCTGATGATATTTACTTGAGTTGCGTAAACATCGGAATATTTTCTATAAGTAAATACAAGGGTGACATTCTTCTACTACTCACCGGTACCGAGTACAGGAATTTTTTTTTAAAGCTGTACTTGTACCTGGATTTATTTGAGTTGTTTTCGTTTTTATGTTTACAAGTAGATTGTTTTTTCTTTTTTTAAAAATAGGTCCACTTCACCTAGCTGAGTACCTTTACTTTCTTATGAGAATTTCACCCATATTAAAATATCGTTTTTTTTCTAAATAAAAGATGGATTTGATTTAACAAAATAAAATCATAGCAGAAGACTCATGTATCTCATGATTTTCTTGTCATAATTTAAGAAAATAAAATGACAGTAACACTTGAAAATACAAATTTTACATTAAGATTTTGTCAAAGAGTACATAGTAAAATGAATATTTTGCAGATTTCAAGCTTTTCTTTTTAATTAAGCGTAAGCCTACACAATGTGTAGTGTTCTGCCCGTTACGGGTTTCGAACCATGGTTTCTTGCGTTGTAACTCCGAAACAGTGTCGCAGTGGCACTGGGGGGAGTGAACTGAAAGTTACTGACATTATTAATTCAACTGATATACATTAAATTTTTCAAAAACACCCAATTTTATAGGAAAATATAAGTAATGACGCTTAATTAATCACAAAACTTGATCTTTGTGATCGATATTTTCTTTCTAAATTTCAACTCAGTTTTGGACATTGGCTAGTTTATTCGATATTTCCTGTGTATTTATATGTATAATCAAACACATTTTATGCGATATATTTAAATTTTATCTTTTAAATGCACTTGTTGACTATTTGTAAGAGCTTTTGTTCTTCCTAATTATTTTTTTTTATTTTTGTTTTGGCCCTTTTGTTTAGGTTGCTTTTTCATGACTTAAGTTTTCTTCTTTACACCGCAAGTAGATATTTGTATCTTTTTGAGGCTTTTAAATATGGCGTCTACTTGTAAATACTTTGATGAAGACGCTGTATATCGGATCAATAAAAAAGGAATAATAGAATTTGGCTTGGTTTTGGAGAATTCAGAATTTGTTAGTAGTGACGAAGAAGAAGATTTGGAACACAATATTCCAGAATGGGAGAGAATGAAACGAGGCCACGTAAGAATCGCATGGCATCCGAAAGGTCGCGAAGAAGTGTTACCGGAAAAAAGGGTGAATTTCATTAGTAATATCATGTTAATGTTTAAATAGTGATACAGGTACATAGTAGCTTAATATTATAGGAACTTTAATGTTACGTAATTCCTGTTTTGAATGAATACAACCAGATTTAAATTGGATTCCAAATACATGAACAAAACTGGGAATAGACAAGTTAATTTCTACAAATATACATTCCAGTAGCTCCATTACAAGTGAAACAATTTTTATGGTAAATATTTATTTATTGGCCATCTCCAGCATTCCTCTGACACAAACATTTTATCTTGTTTGTTACACAGGTAATGATGAAGTCTGCAAAAACAGAAACAGATGCCATTTTTTTTCCTTTACTGAGATAGTAATAAAGTGTACAGAAAACATTAGTACACACCTTTTTTTTGGTATTATGATTCTTAAGATACTCTGTTTCAACCAAGATGAGAAATAAAACCAATACTTTTACATATTAGTAATTTTAATTATAACGAGCCTTAATAATGTCAAAGTCATATAATCTGCTAAGTGCATAGTCTACAATGTTAACAAATTATTTTACCTATCTGATTACCCATGGTGCCAACAGGTGGTATGGATGATAGTGCATGATGGTTATGAGTGAGTTGCAGCCTTTTAGAGTAATCTCTGTTGAATTCTTTTATTTTTCTTGTCTAAAAATAAAAACATGACAGTACTCTGTAAATGTCGAACCTGTGTGTGATCTCTTTATCTTTGTTTTGCTTTACTATGTGCAGCAAATTTAGCTGCTCAGTTTTTTGTTGTACATTTGAATGGAGTTAAATGTAGTTTTCCATGATGGGAAGTAGAGATAAAATTGAAAAATTGTGACCCCTATTGTAAATTTACATGCACACAGGCTAAATATTTTGTGAAGTTTGGCATTGCACATTGTGTAATAAAAAAGATTTTTCAGTATCTTACATGTAAGTAAGAGTTTCATTATTGTATGATGTTTGTGTGAAAGTACTTTTACTTCCTTATCAGCATAACACTATTATCTTAATGTCTTTTAAAGGTCAAAATATTTCTCACCTGAAAGTAATGTGCAGTCTTTAATGAGGTTAGTGTGTGTGATTCACACAAACCATGATTTAACCATTTTTCTCTTATATGTAATCCTTGCACTACATTTAAAATTTGTTACTCAAACTTGAGCTTTAGCACTATTTTTGAAAGAGTCTTTTGAATATTTTTACCATTAAAGCACTTTAGTAATTTTTTGTGTGGTTAATAATTTGCCCAATCTGCTGCTTTAAGCATCATTTGATACTACATGCATAGTAAAAAAACAATGTGTTTGTTGATTCCTGCCACCAAGTATGCTGTACTTTTTGTGATAAATTATGATTTCTAACACACCTGGTAAGCAATTTTTGGAGTTTATGTGCATTCTACCATATACGTTTATTTCAGCATACCAGATAACAGTATCTAGTATTTTGCAAGTGACACAAATGAATATGGCAGTAATTTTGTGATCTTAAATATTTTCTTTTCTTTATTAAAAAAAAAATTAATGTAGAAAATGTATGGAAAATTTTGAATTATCAGGTTTTTTTTGGCATGTAGTAATTTTACTATTCTTGTGATCATTTTCTTGGAAGTTTCAGGATAAGGTTAAATGTGATATTATTGGTGTGAACTGTAATAGCTAAATGTTTAAACAAGAAACATTAAATTAAATTTATAATGCACTTGAACTGCACTTATTTTTTGTATGTGATTTGGTAAGTAACAGGGAAAAAGTCAGTAGTAGTAAAAATGTAGATATAAAATTATCAAAAATTGATTTTCATGCAAATATAAAGAAGAATAGTATGCTATTAAGCCCCTTGGGTCATTGAGGTTACCTCTCACACACGTTAATAAGTGTTCAAAATATAAAATTCAAGTTTAGTTTTTCCAATTTATATATGTATTAATCAAAATTTTAAAAAGGTTAAAACTTTCTACAGATACAGCATCATTAGGCAAATCACCTGGCAAGTTTGAACTTTTAAACTGCAAGTATTTTGTCAACAAACAATTCTGCATTTTAGCATCCAAAGTGTAACATATTCCAAATAGTCAAGCTATTTACTATATTTATTTCTGCCATTCAAAAACTGACTGGCATATGAGATCTCTCATATTGTATTTTGTTTTACTGTATTTATTACTCTGTTTTATTATTTTGCTAATACTTAGAT
This sequence comes from Carcinoscorpius rotundicauda, assembly GCA_011833715.1. Taxonomy (NCBI): domain Eukaryota; kingdom Metazoa; phylum Arthropoda; class Merostomata; order Xiphosura; family Limulidae; genus Carcinoscorpius; species Carcinoscorpius rotundicauda. The sequence continues at coordinate 41,488,551 of CM022396.1, read as the reverse complement.
TTTAACTTTATTTCCAACTGCCCACTTAATGTGGTTTCTAAAGAGACAGGGATTTGTTAAAGTGAGTGTGGTTTTATTTCATCAAAATATGTGGCAGATTTAGAGCTGCTATTATATTAAACCTAAAATGAATAGTTGTGTATATAAAGTTTTTAGAAATTGTGTTTAAATATTTTTTTTTTGTTAAACAAAAATGTTTCACTCGCACAAGAAATATGTCTTTTCCAAGTCACTATACCTCATGTTCATTACTTTACACTTCTACATACAAAAAATAATTTTTTCAGGTTTTGGATTGATCACCACAAAAGGATCTAGGTGCTTCTTAATAGAACCACCTTCTGTTTTTTTCCAGAATCTAAGTATCACCAGTAACATTTCTGATATGGTACCTTAGCTTTTTTAATTCAGTGCTGCCCCTATATGCAAAATATTTCTGCATGCCGCTCGAAACTCCCACTTACCACATGATTAATGTGGTTCACTGAGTCTTTGCATATAAATTCTTTTGTGAGAACTCTTTATGAATGAGGATGCAGCACACCCTCCTGATGCATGTTTCTCCCTTTATTCACCAACCTAACCATTACTTCTCATTAAGCAGTTGTCACATTTGGACATTTTATAATTTCCTGCAAATTTACATAATTCTTTCTTTTTTTTCTTTTCCATACACTAGTGCTTTCAGTTCCCATTGAGTTATTGCTTTCATAGTTTCTACACAAAGGGTTCTGTCACTTTAAAGGACATGGGCTTTTTGGAAGCCCTTATTCCTTTAAGTCTGGTATGTATGTGTTCCCCTCAGAGGTATCTGCACATCCTGTGGAATATTGCTTGGGATTACTGATTACCCAAGTGCTGTCTCTTTCACCTTGGATAGGTTTATGTTGAATCATAGATGCTTATCTCCAAGTTTGGAAAGTGTTGGTCTATTAGGAAGAGGTTTCTTTGCAGTTGTGTCTCGGATAATAATGGATTACAGTTTCAACATCTTGGAGCATATAGCAGTACAACATGCTTTGGCTCATTTTCTTTCACTGTTACAGTATCAATACTGCTGTATTCTGACCATTCTAAAGTTGTGGCCTCTTTCAACTACAATTGGGGCACCTCTTACTGTTTCCTTTGTAGTCAAACTTTGGACCCATACATTGTGGATAAATCTCCTTTTTGTCATGTTCCACGTGGTAAGTTGTTTTGAACACTTGAAAAGGTTTACATCACAGAATCGTTTTTCAATTCTTAGGTTTTGAGGTGGCCATCCAATCAGTGGGTTCTCCTCATCTGTATCTTTTGTTAGTTTATTCCAGCACTAAGTTATTTCTGTTTTGGTCTCCAGTTTGCTGTTCTTAAATTCTGGCAGTGGATTTTCTCAGTCAGAACTGTACCTGCCAGTTCCATTTACTTTCCTTCTAGATTTGTGAATCTCCTTATGAGGTTCTTCCTCCTCAAACTTTGGCAGTTCATGAGGGTCATTTTTCCTTCTCTCCATTTTATCTTCCATCTTTTTCCCACCATTATTCCTAATCTGCTCCAAATAGATATCTATGTTTAGTGTGTGCTCTTTGTTGTTCCTTTATTCACATGGTATCTTTTAGTGGTTCACCTTTTCATCCCTTGAACCATTCATATGTATATGATTTTCCTTCTTTTATCCTTATAATGTGAGATTATCAGTGGATTTGATTTATCTAATATTCCCTGCCTTTTTCTTCTTGAATTCTGTTCTAGGTGTTTTCACTTGAGATCAGGTACCTTCCCCTTTTCCTGGATTCTTACTTCATTATCCATTGGAGAAAACTCATCAGTAAAGTATGTGGCTTACATACATTCTCCTCTACTGTCATCATTGGGTAGCAATTTCTTTCTTGTCAAGGTACCATTTTCTGCCTTTTGCCATCTTTTAATATTTTGTGTGGTTGTATCAGGGTGAATTATCTTTTGTATATATATTTTCCTCTAAGAGCATGTCCTATTTAGAATTTGGATCCCACCCATGTATGTTCCCTGCATCTCAAATTTGCACTGTATTGCCAAAATGAAATAATAAAACACAACATACCCATGACCAGTTGAGATGGGATGTTCCACAATATTACCAGTAATTTTTCCTTGTGATAATTTTTTTTCATTTCTTTCATTTACAGGCTGTACTAACCCATGGACTAACATCAGTAAAGTAGAAGGGGGGATAGCTGTCCATTCCTGCTGTTCCTTCAATTGAATAAATCACGGGTGGTCTACTTAACAGTATAGGGTTTTCTTGGTCATCTATTTCACTGTTTCCTGTGTTGGCATTCCTCTTTACTCTCAATCACATTTTATCCTTTCTTATCCTTCCAGTGCAGTATGGAAGTCTGTGCTACTTTTCATTTCCAAGCTGCTGGGGTGATGGACCATGGATCTGTTTGTTTCCATTCCGTTAAATAAGGTAGTGGTATTCTGCTGGTGAAGATGAAGTGTGATCTCTTTTTCAGTGTATTGGGTCCTGGAGGTTGATATTGTATCCAGCTTCTGTGCATTTTTTTACAGAAGGTAAGGTTGCTTATGATTTGTAGATGTAATCAGTTTTTGTGTGGTGAAACCAAGAGGGTGATGTTGTGCTCCAAGTTCTGTGCAGTTCTATCTGGAGGGAGAAGTTGCTTATATTTTATGGATGCAATTCATTTACATGCTGTGGGATCCAGAGGTTGCTGTTGCACTCCAGCTTTCATGCAGTCATATCCAGAGGATGGTGTTTTCTTGAAGTTGATTCATAACATTGCAGTTCTTCAATTGATTGGGATCTCTCCTCCTAAAATCACTTAGAACAAAGAAGTGGAGGTCCAGTTGTTGATGTTGCATCCAGCTTCTCTGTGGTTCAACATGGAGGGTGATGCTGCTGTATATTTCTAGAGGTAATCCACTTCAGTGCAGTGGGGCCCAATGGGTGGCATTGCATTCTGTTAGATGTTAAGGTATGTGTTTGCCAGTTGTCAGTTAAAAGGCTTTTACTTACACTTCTTAACAGTATAAATATATACTATGTTGTTGTTGGGCGTAGGATTCTTCTACAATAGGTGCCTATGACATGGTGGTGGTAAGCTCAACAAGAATTATAGAGTATGTGTTCCACTTGTTTTTAACATAATATATATATTCAAAACTAATTCAGTTTGTGTACAAAAATTTTTTACATTTGTGATACTATATATATCTACTGTAGAATAAGTCCACTTATTCAATTACTTTAGAATTTCAGTTCATAAGCCAAATTACCTTTCACCTATTTCTGTTGCACAAGTATTCTGTTAAAGGTTATGGTAATTAAAGTATAATAATACTAGGATATTACTAGGATTTTAATTCAGTATAATTTTTAAAAGCAGCAGTTGAATTGTGGAACTTTTAGTTCAAACATTAAGGTGTAGAATGTGAATTGACTAGTATAAGATCAATATTTCAGAAATTTACTTAATAAATACATTATGATCTAGTCTAAAAAGTATTAGTTTAAAGTAATTGTTTTTTCTATACTTTTATCTCAGTTATCAAAACTATATTTGAATGTTAACTTGCTTGTTGATGTGAAACTCAAAATAGATTCTTTAGCTTTGATCACTGGCATATGCCTTGCAGTTCAATATTTCCTGGTTCAGTATTTTAGCACAGACTTAAGGCCAGACAATTGTGAAGCTGTTTTTTCTCAATTTAGATACATATTAATTCTCTCTGGGACAATTTTTGTGTGTAAAAGTAATTTTTAAAAGTTTTAATAAATTTTTATTGTTCTGGTAAGGCATGAAAATTGGTAATAGAAGCAAGATAACTACATGTTCATTTAAGACCACGTATGTATGACTTACCATGTCGGACTGCCGGATAAATATCCCAGAGATGTTGATCACCTTTGTTGTATAGAGTGAAAACTTATTTTTGAACACTTTCTCAAGATTTTCAAGACAACAAGAATAGGGATATTAAAATGTATATTGAGTTAGTAAAGAGTTGATTAATCAGTTGGTGCATATAGTGATTCAAGTATTTATGTTGTTTTTAAATCACTTGTCATCAAATATTTCAATACACTTGTTGAAACTTTCAAAATTTTGGCAATCATTTTAAAACTTCTAAATGAAGAGCATATGATGTTGGATGATGTTCTTGTTAGTACTTAATAATTCATCCTTGTGTGTAATTTACAGATGAAACTTCTTGATCGATCTCTAATGCCTGGAGATGTTGTGAGAAAACTTGTCAAAGGAAAAGACACTCAGTTGGGTTACTGTAGAACAACTAATGTGCAAGCCAGTGTTCAAGTTGTAGGAACTAAACAGGTTATAACTGGAGTCAACAGTAAAGATCTCACACCACTTGAGGTGAAACTATATGTTGCTGAAAGTAAAGATGTAATATTATATATTGTGACTGTCATAAACCTAAAGTACTCATACAATATGATAGTATTGTGATTTGTCAAAAATCCTTGTTAGAGAATTGTAATAAATTAAATGAATGATGGAACCTGAAAATTGTTTAACATGTTTAATACCATTTCACATCCCATTCTTGAATTTTTAATAGTTCTTTTAATTTCATTTGCTACTGAAATTGCAGTCAGAAATTGTTACTGTGTAAGAAAATGTTAATCAGCTTCCAATGTAATGGGTTTGATTGATCTATGTTTAATCTTTTAGTCTATCATTAAGAATATCTCTTCTTTTAATATTCTTTCAAATATATATTTTGTCAATAATTTGTTTAATAAATTCAAGTTTGAAACTTCTTCATTCCTTACTTCAACTTTGAAAAGCAGATTTAAGTACATGTATTCTGTTTCTGTATATCTTGAAACAAATTTAAAATAAAAAATTAGACGTATCTACCCAGGTTTCCTTTACCCAAAATAGTCAAAAAATTATTTGTTACTTTTTAAACTTTTATGTAAAATATGTTTAAGAACGTAAATTCACATGGAAGATTCTATGAATGTCTTTTACAAGCATTCTGTTCCAAAAATTGAGCATTTTCTTTGAATGAATGTAATGTTATTTTAAATCTGTTAGAAAACAATTATAGATTTTTTTAATATGCTGCACTTGTATTATATACTTTAAAAGCTTGTGATTACAATTGTTTACATGGCATTGCTAAAGAAATGATTAGTTTTCATTGTTTAAATACAAAAATTAAATAAATTGATTCTACAGACATATTATGAAGCAACTATTTCATAAAAATTCAGGTTACATGAGGTCCATTGGCTGTTTCTCAATAGCTTGGTGTACTTTTGTGTAGCTAAAATAGAAACTTTGTAATTAATACATGTGTATATACGTGATTAAATAAGACTCATTACGAGGTTCCTTTTAATGATTAAGTAATTATACAAGTGCTAAAGTTGCTTTATACCTTTATGGATTTTTTATCTTTTCAAAAGTTGGAGGTGAAAGTGAAAAATGGTAACAAAATGTAAAATTAAGGTATGATTAGATCCTTTTTTACTGTTAATGGGCTAAACATTTTCTAATTGCTAATCATGGATTATTTAGTGCTTACTGTATCACATTGTTGGTTAAATTCTTAAAATTCTCTTCTTTCACACATTAGGACAAGTAAAATTAGATGAAATATCCTGAGAAAATAACAATCAGTGATGTCGAGAAACCCACTTGTTGAGAACTTTTATATGCAAAAACGGCTTTTCTGGGCCCAGAAAACACTTCAAATAGAAGAGCGAACAACGTTTCGACCTTCTTCGGTCATCGTCAGGTTCACAAAGAAAGGGTTACTGGTCGGAAGCTGACCACATGTTTGGGAGGGGGGCTGTATAATTGAGTGTTGCAATGTAGAGGGCGCGGTTTGAATATATAATTTTGTCTATAATATTAATATAGGTATAATGGTGTTCCTTTATATAAACCAATATAAAGGAACACCATTATACCTATATTAATATTATAGACAAAATTATATATTCAAACCGTGCCCTCTACATTGCAACACTCAATTATACAGCCCCCCTCCCAAACATGTGGTCAGCTTCCGACCAGTAACCCTTTCTTTGTGAACCTGACGATGACCGAAGAAGGTCGAAACGTTGTTCGCTCTTCTATTTGAAGTGTTTTCTGGGCCCAGAAAAGCCGTTTTTGCATATAAAAATCCTGAGAAAATGCTTCAATACTTCTATGTAATTTATACGTTTTTCATAGTGTCTTACTAAATTAATAGGTAATTGTCCTTTAATATTTTTCATGTCTGTGATATGTGACTAAATTTGTTTTTCATTTAATTGGAAGTATTTTTGAATTTTTCAACATTGTCATGTAGCTATTTATTAATTTATATTTGATATTGTGATTGAGATTTTTTCACAAATTAATTAACTCTTGTTGAAGGTTGTATGACAGGTGATTGTAAACTGTGAATACTTGTCAGTCATCTATTTCATTTTGAGATGCTACACACCATTTTATTTATGTATTGAAATATATCTTTTTTTTTCTATTTTCTATGGGATTTTAATGCACATGTCAGTATTCAGTACAGTACTTTTAGTTATAAACCATGAGTAATTTTGCTTGTGCAATTTCATTTCTTCCATTTTTCACATTCCTAAGAAGAGAGTTATTCTGTAACATAGGAATGAAATAAAAACCGTATAACTAGATATGGTGGACCTTTCTTCTTTCTGCAGCATATATATATATTGTCATAGCCAAGATGGGGTTACATTCATTCAAATGTTTTGTGAGTGAACATTTTTATTATTGTCTTTCTTATGTGAAAATTTGTCATAGCAGCCAGGTAATATCAGTGACAGTATACTAGAGAACTGTCTCTTCCTGAGATATATGGAGTTATTTACTGTAATACTGTTCAGGTATTAAGTCAATGATCCGTATTTTGGTGTTTCATCATTCCACTTTTTTTTAATTTACTACAACCATGAACTTCCATTTCTGTGGGTTGTATTGGGTTTGCAATGGCTTTTTAGCATCAGTATAGTACTTTGGATGTGTTTTATTTCTTTACACACTAAGTTTTGTTGAGAATTTTGTTTTGACAATCAGGATAAGGCTTCTTACCATTGAGATATTTTAAAGAAGATTACCTTTTCTTGACATAACCTTCTCATTATCTGTTCTGTAATTTTTCATGTGATATTTCTGTAGTGTCACCTGTTGAGTTATAAATTTTATTCAATTTGATCATATCCTTCTCTTCTAACATTGTTGTCCTTTCAAGAAATACATTTATTTGTGAAAGTGTATCGTATATCATGGGGTTATTGCTTTTTCAGTAAAGGACATATTTTGTTAAAAAGTTGGAACTTTGAAGGTGAACATTACCATACTTAACATTTTGTATTTGAGCTCATTCTTCAAATCTTCAAACCAAAATCACGAGTTACAGAAGTTAATTTTTGTTGTTCTTTTTCCCACAGTTCTTTTCATTTATCAGAATTATTTATCACCTGTTTTCTCAATATACACTTATAGTTTACCATAGAGAATTGTGGAGTGATATTATTTTTTCATTGAATTATCATTACTGTATATTATTTACTCAATTTAAATAAGATATTTCTCTTGTTGATGTCTTCTGCATGACTGGGATGTTAGCTTTGTTTTGGAGGCAATTACAGCTAGTTCATTAATTTTTAATTATTATTTTTTTAATAATACACACACTTATTATCCAAGCTATGGTTGAGATAACATATATCATTATTACACTTTGTATCAACCTAATCTATATGTAGTTTTAGTTGCCATGAAGACTGCTCTAACCAGACGTTCTGTGCCCTCATGTATTAGCATCTGTGAAGAGCATTCTTCCTGCTGTGGGATTCTTCTTTTAGTTTTTTTACATATAAAACTATATTTCAACTAAAAAGTCATGTAAATTCTTATTTTAAGAAGTATCTTATCTTGTTATCACAAACAGTGTAATAAGCTGCAAGAAGGATGTTGTAAGTGACAGAGAGATTGAATTGATTAATGAATTCAAAAACTTACCAGAAGTATTTTAAAGATCATTTTGATTATAAAAGATCTACTAATTGCTTGCAACTTTCATTATACTCTCGAGTTTGTCATAGTTATGTATTTTCTTACAGGAATTCAGTTCAGACATTGCAGTTTTTTTAGACTCTTGGGTAGGAATGGTAAAATCAGTGAAGTCTGAGATAATTTCTCGAACATCTGATGGATCAAGGTAGGCCAATCATTTTGAACTGTGACAATTTGTACATAGATTATTTATTTTTTCTTTGCAAATTTGTCTTTTTCTTAAACCTTAAATAAGTTTCCTTTGACTTATTGGTAAGTACTTGTATGATAGAAAGTAAGTTATGTTGGAAGATTTACTAATATTAGTTAAAAGACATAAAAGAGCAGAAAGTAAATGGTTTAGAGTAGGTGAAACATTTTGATGCTTATGATGTAACTTACAGCATTTGTGTATATAATTATAAAAAGAAAATGGTAGTCTTCTGATCTCTGTAATTTTGACAATAGATAATAGAAAATCTCTCCATTACTTGTTTCAGGTCAACTGTAAACCTGACTCTTTATACATTATTTGTAGTTGTGGAATTATAGTCAACATAATTTCTCCAACATGGGGTCAGTCCAGTGAACCAACCTTGTGCATACATGGGTAAAAAGAGTGACAAAAAGTTCTTTTAAGTAGAATAAATATTTAACCCAAGGGTGCATGACTTATCATTCAGGTTGAATATTTGAGTTCCAATTCCAGAATTTATTTCCTATGTATATTATACTTAACAGTAAAGTAGCTGCTTTTTTTTTTTTTTTTTCAATACAAACATCTTTGTTGTACAAGGCTTTAAGCCAATGTTTATTGTCAGGTGTGTTCTATCTGAGGATGATGCAATTGACTTAGATGACATTCTGGACAAAAGAGATGTGGTAAGTTCATTTTCTCAATTTTCTTTTTTTGTAGGGGACATTTTACATGAATTTGTAAATTGTATCATTTTTAAGAATGTATTGTTTTTGTAAGAGTGGCAACAATTACATTTTTTTGTTGAAAATATAGCTTTGTTGAATAAATATTGACAAAAATTAGTTTTATTTAGACATTTGCTTTTAAACTTTATCAATTAAGTGCAAGTTGTGATTAAAATGCAACTGTATACCACTTAAATGTGGGGAGAAAAGCAGATCAGATAATCTTATTGCACACTGGAAAACATAATTAAAGATAAACTTTATATAAAATAAAAAATTGTCATTACACACTAAATTCATAAATTATTTGCACATACTTATTGAATTGCACTATCAGTGATACTAATAATTTATGAGGTGAAGCTGTTGCTAGAGGTTTTTAGTGGTAACAGTTAAGTTAGAATGAGTATTACAGTAACATTAATATTTTTATTGCTAAACATAAAGTATGAAGTGGGTACAACAATAAAAGAAAAAACTGAATAATTGCCATGAAAATATGTAAGAATTTGAACAACTGTTAGCAATACATTAACTTTTTTATTGAAGGCATCCTTTACTGTGCATGACAGAAAGTTTGTTTCTTACATTCAAAATTATTCAAAACTAATTTTTGTTTATATTAGAACAGTTAATATGGAATAAACCAATAAATAATCCATATTTTAATAGTATATTAGTGTTAAGCAATGAAATTTATAAGGAAATATTTTTAAAAATAGTAACATTTTCTCTAGTTGTCTTCTTTTCTCTATTTAACTCATCATTCCTTCAAAATATATAAAAGTAAATGTAAATTGTTCCATACAATATCATCATTGCACACAGAAATTATTATTTGTGTAGCCTTCAGTGTTGTTCAATCACACAGCAATAAATAGAAAGTCCCATCCCTTATGTCCCGACATGTTTTTAAACTTTGTTTATAGTTCTTGTTTACATTTAATTATATATTACCTGTAACTAATAGAAAGTCAAAGTTTTCCTCTGTAAAATTATGTACTGTATGATACTGTGTTCTGAACAGATAAGTATCAGTTTCACTCAGAGTACAAGCTTCATTCCCATGAGAAATGTAACAAATAGCTTGGGTGAATTTGTAATGGTGGTGGTTACACATATAGAAAGCCAAAACATCTTAGAGTGAGGGGAAGTTCTCTGCTCTTTTGCATGTTATTAGTCAATATTTTTTGGTGCATTATTAATATCAAACATTATTTTTCATGTTTATTCTTTATTTATCATTACAAAAATGTAAAAACAGGAATCCTTTTAGGTTAGTTGAGATTAGGTAAAATAAGTAATAATAATAATATAATAAAAACAGTTCATGAGACATGTAAATGAGCAGCATGTAAGTAATGTACAACACCCTTGTGTATTTTCAGCATGGTGGCCGGTGTAGGCTTGCTAGACCCACTGATTTCCTTTAATAGTCATTTTTTCACACAGACAGCATCATTAGCTGTGTTTTGCAGTATGGTCAATCTATTTTTGGGATATATGACAAAAGTTTGAGGAATATTACGTCATTCAAAATTGCATTAGACTTTTCTCAAAAATGAGGCTATTTGTTTCACTGCTAATCAGTTGTCTTTCAATCGTCATACACAATGGACATGACTCCTAGAAAGTGTACAAAGATTGTGACACTGAATGAGCATACTAGCATGACTTACAGGGAAATTGTGGATGCTGTTGGTGTTAGCCTATCGATTATCAGGTGTGTGATCAAGGCCAAGGTGAGTACCAGATTTATCAGTCCAAAATGTTAACGAAGATATGGTTGAAAAAGGAAAACAATGCCAAGAGGTGACGCGTACGTGGTTAAGGAGAGTGTGAAAGATCCATGGAAGACAAGTGACACCATAAAAAGAGATTTGGAGGTCAAAGGAATAAAAGTCAGCTCTTCAATAGCTCATCATAGGCTTCTTGATGTCGGTTGAAGGGCAAGGAGACCAGTCAAAAAACAACTTCTTACCAACTCAAGAAAAAATGGTATCAATGGGGAACTGGACACAAGAACAATGGAGGAAAGTGTTATTCAGTGACTAGACTCATTTCTTTGTACAGGGTCAAAGAAGTCTGCATGTTCACAGATCTCCAGGTGAGAAACTTTAAGAATCTCAGATCAATCACTTCATAAAACGTCCCTTGAAGAAGATGTTTTAGGGCTGTTTCAGCTACAATGGCATTGGAGGCTTACATATCATAGAAGGTATGTTGTAAGGACCACATTTCATTGAAGTTTTGCAGAGAAGAGTCGTTCCAGAATTGAAAAAGAGATTTCCAAATGGATCTGGCATTTTTCAGCAAGATCTGGCTCTGTGCCACACATCAAAACTTGTGAATAATTTTATGACTACAGCGCGAATAAAGGTGTTGGACTGTACCGAAAATTTCTCAGACTTAAATCCCATTGATAATCTTTGGGTGATTTGTAAAGAAAGACTTGGGGGAAAAGACTGTACTACGAAAGATAAGCTAATTGAGGCCATAATTGAGGTATGGAGCCGTGATCCAAAAATTAGTAAAGATTGCAGTTAACTCGTAAACTTGATGCCAAAGCAGATTAATGATCTCCTGAAAAATAAAGGTGGTCATATCATGTATTAATTTGGGAGTTAATTTTGGATTCTCAGAAATAAAATGTAAAAAATTGGAAACATTTTAATTTTCCATCTTGTTTCAATTAACTTGCACAAGGGTGTAATTCAATTGTATAACTTCAGCTGCACATGTACTTACTGACTAAAAATTATTATGGTATGGATAGTATTTAGACATGGTTTAAGATCAGTTAAAAGGGCAATAAAAGAATAAAATTTAATTACAAATAGATATATACTGTTACAAATGTAAAACTATTTAGAATAAAATAGTTTAGTGTCAATTTACAATTTCATCATTCTAGAGAGAAATAAGAAATAATTTAAATTAATTTCAATTTTTTTGTGTGTGTGATTGAGGTTGGTTATTGACTGACTGATCCAGTTTTGAGTTAGGGTAGGGAAAGTACAAGATGAAATATAGAATTTTACTGAAAAAACGTTTGAAATGTATTTAGAAGGTTTTAGTAACCATCTAAAGGAAATTTAAGATTTTTGAGACAAGGAAAAGTGTTTTAATCTCAGCATGCAAATTGCTATGCACTTGGAATATTCAAAACAATTACTCAGTATATTTATGGACAAATCTCTATTTTAGTTCACTACAAGTATGATTTTTTTGTATGTGAATGACTTAAAATATTAACTGAAAGACTGCAAAATTGTGTGAAGATGCATACACTATATTGACACTTAAAAGAATAGATTTAGTACATCATGAACAATTTTTATATTATTATTTATTTTACCTAATCTGATCTTAACTAACCTGAAAAAATCCCTAAACACAAAAACAAGAAATAAATTGCCCAATCTTTTTTCTCTCGCTGTTGATTGTTAGGATATTCAAACCTACATGTTTTACACAACATGTAGTTGTGCATTAAATAGTTTTATTTTAATTAAATAATGCAACAAAGAACATAGACTGACATGCAAAAAGGAGGCGATTTTCCCTAACTTTATAATTTATTTAGCTTTATAACTATGCAACAAGAGCTATTACAAACTCATTCAAGATAGTAGTTGTGGTTGATTTAATCTATGTAGGGGAAGTTCCTCATTTTCCTGTGATTTTATTCCACTTCCGGTTTTCCACCTTTTTTTACCTTTACTTTCTTTCTGTGGTATTTATCTACTATACATCTTCTTTACAAGGTGATCTACAAAGATCCTGAGAGTTTTCTAAGGGCAAAACTCTCCCTAATTATCTTTATGTTGGCCTGTTTGTCATTTTCAGCTCTCACTTTACACGTGGTTGCTCTGTTTTTGGGGTCTCCTGGGTAGAAACATAGTCTTGTTCCTAGGAAGTTCATTTACTGCCCCATTGTCTCATGGATTTATGTATGGCCCCTTTTCATTGATGGCATGTTTCTGGTGATGTGCCTGAGACTTTAGAATCATGTATGGAGTCTGTGTATCAACACTCTTCCTTTTTCTTTTTTATTGCATGTTTGTCACAGTCAGAGTTAATACAGGCCTCTATTCCTGTTTTCCATCTTAATATTTCTCACAATTTATCTGTTCCTTTTGCCTAGGATTACTCATTTCCTTGTTTTGATTCGTGTAGATGGTCACATCACTAACAATACCAGTGACGGCCCAGTGGGTTCCTGGTCCAGTGTCTAAATTAATTCCTTTCCATTTGTAATCTTTAGCTAGAGATCTATGGGTTATTTGAGATTTATCCTCCTTTGTCTTGGGTACCTTTTACCTTCCCACTGTCTTGGGATCCTACTACCAGCCAACATCTGTCCAAGGTGGTACACAACCCTTTATCTCAATTGATTTTTGAATCTGCCAATTATCTCTCTTTAAGCAGTTTGTTGTCCCCAAGAAATCCAGAGACTGGTGGCTTGTGATAGGTTTGTCTTGCCTCAGTCATTTTCTGGTTCCACCCTGTTTTACCATGGAACTATATCTTACCTTTGGGTGGGCTTTTTCCCCAGATTTGTAGATGGCCAAGTTAGATGTCACAAATACTTGCATATCCTGATATCTCCTCAGTCAAAACACTATTTTTAGTTTATTCACTAGTGGTGGTTTATCAGCTTTGTGCATTGCTCTTCAGGCTTCCTTCAGCTCAGTATGTTTTTCATCAGTTGGTGCAAGCATTTTGCCTATCACTTACATGTTCAAGGGTTGTGCTTGCATCATTACATGAACAACTGGTTACTGTTAGCTTGTTCTAAACAGGAATTTGTCAATCACACTCTTCAGCTGCTCCTGGAGGTGACTCATGGACTGGATAGTCAAGTGGAAAAGTCTTTCCCTTTTCTTATCTTTGTCACTTCATTTGGGTCCTTCTGTTTGATATTTACTAGCTGGTTCAACCTTAGTTTTTATGGTTATTACAGCTCCAAACTACCCCTGCATTATCTTTTCCTCTTACTCCATCCCTTCTATGTCAACCTCAATCACCAGTGTTTCATCCAGCCCTTGATGTTCTGTATCTTCAAGCTTGGTTTTTATCATGTCTTTGACAAAGAAATTGGTTTGTCTTGACAGTTGTCTTTTTTTCAGCTAGTTTCAATTTCACTACATCCAGAGAGGTTTATGAACATTGTAGAACAGATGGCAACTATCTGTTGTAGAGATACAAGTGTACAAGACGATGTTTTGAAAGTCTTCCGCCTTTCAAAACATCCTCCTCTACACTTGTGTTTCCACAACAGACAGTTGCTGTCCATTCTACAAAGTTTCATCATGAATATTCTGCCTAAACAATCTATCAAAGAATAAATGGAACATTTTTTACCATTGGTCTTTGGTTCAGTGGTTTTTCACTTTCTCGACCTATTATTCCTTATATTGCCAATTTCATCACTTGGCTTTTTGATCAGGGATCTTCTGTTGCATTGATTGTGGGTTAGCAGTCTGTGTTGTCCCACAATTTGTTTACATCTTTCCCTATGATGCATTTCTTCCAAATTTGTTATTCACTTCAACAGGCTATCCTTCCTGATTAAGATGCTAGTGTGGCCTTTCACTGCCTCACCTTGCTTTTGTTCTAACCATTGTCCATGTATTAATTGTTTTGCCTCTCCATTATTAATTATTTTTTTCTCCTTTTAGCATGTGGACATCAGAGGTTAGTTTTATTTGCTATTAACATTTTATGTACTCTTTATCATTCCACACATATTCTCCTTTATCCAGATAATTATTTCCTCCCCAAAACTTCAATGGCTAGAAAGGGTAACTCCTACTTTTTACCAGTTTCCTTCACTGTTGTATTGCCTGCATGGCTTCTTTTCATGGCGTCCATTCCCACCTCTCCATTCATTTGTATACATCCTCTGATCTTTCTCCTTTCACCCTCACCAGTTGGCTTCAGCTTTTAATTTGATTAGTATATTCTTCTTTATTATCTTCTTTCTGTACTTTGTTCAAGCTATCTCCTCATTCAATCAGACACCTTATCTTTTCAGTAGAATATTATCTTTGTCATCCTTTGGAGGCACTTCTTCAATTGAGCATGTTGACTACTACTTGTATGTTCATATCTCACTATTTGCATTGGATCATGGTATCTTTATCTTCTCATTATCGTCTTATGCCTGCAACCAGTCTTCAGACTTCAGTGAGGTATTAACTAGGTAATTTATATTTTACTCCATTATTCTTCCTTTTTGTTTATTGCTACTTGTTGTCTGAATCTCCCTCTGTGGTGAATGATGCTTGACCAGGTATTCTTTTACAATTCAAATCCACATGGTAAGACCATTTCGACTTGCTTATTATGATTTCCATGTCCACAAAATGCACACTGTGAGATAGGGTGTTTCACAAGATTGTTTGTAGGTTTATTTTCATGATATATTTGCTTCATTAATTTGCCTGTCCTGGACCATACTCACTGATGGACTACATGGGTAAAGCAGAAGGGGATAGCTGCCCAGTCCTGCTGTCTCTTAAATTTAATAAATTAGAGGCAGCCTGCTTTTCAAAATAAGGTCTCCTTGGTAACCTGTTACACTGTCTCCAGTGTTCACATTCCTTTTGTCTCACATTTCTACAAGTGGAATTTGAGAGTTTTTACTACTTTCCAGTTCCAAGCCACCAGGGTAGTGGACAGTGGAGGCATTCTCCTGAATGTGTTAATGAAATACAACTATGTATATGTAGCATTTACATAAAAGATTACCAAAGCAGTCAGTTGAGAGTAGGACAGTGGTGTTTTGTTGGTATAGATGTAACATTGGTATAAGCCATCAGAACTACAGTTCACTTCTCAATTGGGATCTGTCATCTTATCCCCATGTGGATGATGGTTCCTGGTGACTGGATTTTGCTTTTAAAGCTGAAGCAATCATCCTAAGTACTTGTATATGTTTTATAGATGTGTCTGTTCTGTTACTCATTTATACTCTTGTTTTTACATCTCTTTTGTGGGTTACACTGAAGGTACTTGCAGATTGTTATGGTCATTTCCTTTTCCACTATTCCTCAATGTTCTTGTTATTCTGATGATGTTACTGTGTTTTGAGGCAATTCCTATCATTTTAAATTTGAGTGAGATGATTTACATTTCACAGACATCTTTTCAGTACCAGATGTAGGATTTCCAGCTCAATTAATCAATTTCTTATTTGTTATCACATGTCTGATTTATGGGTCCGAGGGTAGGAGATTTCTTTGAGGGTAGAGGTGAAAATGGTATGATATTTTTTCCTGCCCTCACATGGATGTTGGTATTCTGTGGCTGAGTTTTGGATTGTAGTTGACTTACTGATGAAATGAATTATTATCTTATTCCAGTGTGGATATCAACTTCCAGCAGCAAAGGTTTTGGATGTAGTAAACTTGCCTTATATGGTTCATCATACTCTAGCCATTTTACATCTAAAGCCACATCCTTTTAATCTTACCGACGTTTACATTTTCTTGGATTGAGTTCAATACATGTTATATGGTTCTGATCTCTTTCTGACATAGTTCTCTCCCACTTAGATGCACTCTGCCTTCTTTCTGCCCATATATGTGACATCTTTCCACAATGGGCACAGAGTATACCTGGTTCAGAAATGATGCAGTCTCCCACTTCCATGTATGATATTTGAATCCAAAGATCTACTCTTAGAGATTATCCTTTGGATGCTTTCTTTCCCTTGCAACTATCTCTATACCTGTTTACTGGAGGATTTTAGCTAATTATGTGAGAAAAGGTAATGTACTGTATTGGAAGTTTTAATCTTTCTATACTTAAGATACATTTCCAATAGGTACCTATCTCAACTCACACTTCCCAGCCTTTCTCCTCCCTGAAAACTGGTGATTTGCATGTGAGTTGCATTAGAATCAGATTGGTGGGAGCTTTAAGACATGTTGCATACACAAAACATTATTTGCATATAAATGGCAGAACTGAACAACAATAGCTAGCTATGTAAGGGGAGATAAGTACTGATCAGAAATATATTTTCAGTGTTAAAAAATTACAATTTTTGAAGTTTGAAATTTAAAGAACATCATAATGTTCTTACCCTGACTGAGAGTTTAAAGCCAAATAACAGAAAGAATTTTTCAAGAAAACATTTAGAAATTTGTTTATGTGTGGTGGTTACAAGGTCAGTAAAATGGGCCGAGCTTACATGGTGTTACTAAACAAACTTTATATTCATTTAGAAGGTATTTTTAATTTAAATTAAAATCATCATCTCACATTCAGACTTATCAGAGTCTGAGTCAAAGATGACTTCATAAATTCATGGATAAAAATATTTAATTCAAAATTTTTTGTGAAAATATACTACTACATTAAAAGTTATAGCTTGTGTAGTTTAATGGTTACATGGTGGTTGGACAGTTGATCAAAATGACTCAGTCTGTATAGAGATGATTAATGTTAAGCATTGATCACATAGAGAAATCTAGGTAGCTAGAGTAGTTTGCACCAAATAACAAATACATAGTAAAGGTTAGAGACAGTCTTTTGGTTCTGTCAGTCATGTTTCAGGTTATTTATCCCATTTTTGATTTGGTTGTTGGAAGGCAGGTCTTGCATTCAATACCAAAATCTGCTTTGAATGTCTCTAGATATTTTTTATTGTTTAAGATCTGAGTTATTATTTACTACCTCTTTGGGAAAAATGTGTAAAATGTGTCCCTTTCCCTGTATTCTCTGTCTGATTGATCAGTTTTATGATTTCTGTCTAAATTTAACTCTTTCTGTACAGATAATACCTATCTGCATACTTCTTTTTATTAGCTTTTCCACTGATTTGACAGCTGCATCTTGTGATTTTTATATTGTACAGAAATGATATCTGTGGAATCCATTAAGATATTTTGAGTTTGTCTGGCAGAAATGTCTGTGCAGTGTATTTTCTTATGGAAGTGTCTTCTTATATATATATATATTGTTTAGTTGTTAATGCCACACTCGTTACATGACTTACTGTTGTTTAGGAACTGATATTTTCCTCTTTGTCTTCGTCATCTAATGAGTTATCATTAGCATTGTCTTCACACCAAACATACTTACCCTTTAATCTGTAGTGGTGCTTTAATGTGATGATCAATTGCACCATTCATTGGTAATAGTGTAGCTGAAGCATTGACTGTGGATGATATTGAATAGCTGTCTTCTCTTTAGTTTATCACTGCTAAATTAGGGATGCCTTGTATGCCAGAATTAAACAAAAATATTAAAGATAACTTGTAAAATACACATAATTATATGAAGAATGTGCAACATTTTAACCAGTTGAATCACTTTGGGATTGGTACATATTGTTTTTAGTCATGAAACAACATTGAAGAATTTTTCAGAATATGTAATAATGTTTAAAAACAAACAGAAATGTTAGAAATACACGTAATTGTTTGAACTGAGACACACATAACTGAATGTCAGAATAGTATTGTAAAGACTGAGTTGAACTTTTATTTTTTTCATGTTTCTGATTATCATGCTTGAGGTTTACAAGGTTTAGAAACATGCATAAAACTCAGTGTTACAAATGTATTTAGATAATTTGTAACTTGTGTGTGTAAAATAAAATATTTTTACTTTTGCACCAAACGTTTAAGTTTGTTGAGATTATTTATTAATAATAGTAATTGATTTTTTCTTACTGTTTTAAATTTTCTTTTGTCCAACACAATGCTTAGTTGAAAGTAAAATGAAATACTCTTCATACAAAAGTATGAACAGTGTTGTAATAACATTTTCTTCTGCAAAGGTGTCAGAATTTCGAAGGTATAGCTTCTATCCAGGTCAACAACTTTGGGGACCATCTCATTGCTTAAAAAATGCAAAGTGGCTACACACCACAAAAGACACACAGAGCTTCAAGCCATCTTCCTTTGTAAGACTAACAGTAGAAAGTGTAAGTACATAGTTTGAAACGTGCTGTAGAAGTGGAAAGTGTAGGTGGTAAAGGTGTCTTTTCTTAACTGAGTAATACACAAACAAAAAATAAAGCAGATATTTTATAAAATATTTAACAAAGCATTTAGATTTTTTTAAGTCAGTTTTTAAAGTTTTCATGCTGATCAAATATTTGAAACCATATTTTACAAAGACTGCAAAAAACTTTGGATTATAATGTTTTTGCTTATGTATTTTTTGTAATGTTTGGAGCCTCATAGCCTACAAATTTGATTTTTAAATTACAGTAAATGAATAGTGTGCTGGACTACATTGATATTGTTGTAATGTGATATAGTTATTGTTTAAAAATTAGATCTGCTGGTCAAAGTAATACATTTATTGTAAAGTGTTATAATAATATTAAAAATATTAAAATAAATGAAATGCGGTAATAAACTTACATAAGAAATATAACAGTTTTATATCAGCAAGATTTGGTAATTGATGGGTGTTTAGATTAAATCAGAAGTGATTTTTTAAACTCTTTGTTTTAAAAACACCTAGCAGTTGCTTAAAATTTGCTATAGTTTGACTTCTGTCATGCTCTGTGATTTAATGAGATGTTTAATGGTGGTTTCTTTGTTATCAAGATTAATAGTGGCATGAATATGTTTGTTGAAAGGTTCTTATGTGTATTAGATGACATGTTTCACCCGTGTCTTTGACTTATGGTGGGTACATGTAATTTATTACAGTATTTGTAAATATGCACAATTTTTTGAACTATTACCTGTAGCAAAGCATTTTTGTATAGTTACACTGATTATTTTTTGTTAAAAACTGAACAAATAAGTATGTTTTTCACTTTATTACTAGGTGCATGTATGATGTGAGTATTAACAGATGTTTACCATATTTGTATATGTGGGTTAATTAATTTCAGTGTTCAGTAACATACCCCTTTTTGTACTCCTGTGTCATATTACTCGTAATAGGCAAACTGAGAAAGAAGTGATGTTGGATATAAGTTTTATCAACATTATGTATGTTATTCTTTTTTCTTAGGTTAACAGTTGGGAATATAAGTTATATAGTTTTTTGCGTTATGTATAGTAGATTTAATTTATAGGTATTGTTACAGCAAGACTTCAGCACAGTGTTCTTTCATAAATGAGTTTTCACAAATGTTTAAGCTACATAGCTTTATGGCATGAATACATGAAATCATTGTTGGTTAAAATGATAATGGAAAAATGTAAATGTAGTGCCGTCATTATTTGTGTTTATATAACAGTGGACTTGCTTCATTTGAGTTATATGCCAGAAATAAATTATAATTGACTATACCTTTCCTATTGTTTTAGTTTATTACTCTTTTTTTTTTGTCCAAAGGATATGTTACTAGGTTGGTCTGATTCTATGCATCAATCTAAACATATGTTTTTATAGCATCACAACTTAATTTTATTAACCTTTCATTTTATAATTTGTTTACAAAGTATATGTATTTAGTTTTATGTGTGTGTCAATACATTAAACAAAAAGGATATTTAAACAGTTCTTTTTATTTGGTATTCTGTGTAATTTGTGATGTTTTTTAAAGGTTCATATTACTTCCATGGAAGTGCAGTGGTTGTGTAGAGCCTTCAGTAGTAAAATTGGATGTGATGCTGGTGTCGAGCAACCCCAAAACACTGTTGAGGGCGATGACTTGAGAAGGTTGGTTGATTTCTTTAATTGATTGATTAAATTTTACTGTTGAGTGTATTTTACCGAGCAATTTCCTATTTGTTATGTAAATTACTTATTCTAACATTTAATTTTAAAACATGCAATCCCATATAAAAGTTAAATTGTTTTGCATAGGATACAATAGATTTCTTTGTTTTTATTTGTATGAGAAATTGGTGGGAAGAGGAGGTATGTATGCTGTTACTAAGAGCTTCTTGTGTGATTTATTTAATATTGATGCTTAACCACTATCAATATTTGAGTCTTCTTTTACTGGCTGATTGACAGACAGCTGACTAATTACAAAATATCTTTTTAAGCCCAAAATATTCAAACACATTGTAAATGCATGAAGTTGTTTAGCTCAATGTCAGACAGTCAAAAAGGATTAGAATAAAAGCATTTTTTAAATCTTGCTTTAATGTTATCTGTTGTTTCACCCATTTATTTAGATTTTTTTTTTCATTGAAGTTTTTGTGTGAAATAACTTAAATTGGACAGAGAAAGGTGTGATCTGCTGAAAGTTTGAGTGGAAAGGAATATGACAATTTAAAGTTATTTTCAGTAATTAAAGAATTTTTATTACAAATGAAAACATATTACAAAAATATTAGATGTTACAGATTTCAAAATTAATTTCACTCTTATATGTTATGTAATTATTTTGAATGGTCTAAAGACCAGTCATATATTACAATAAATAACTTACACATCTCCTAAAGTATCGCATTCAATTGGTAAGAATAATATTTAGCCTTTCACTTTAGCATGTCACTTTGTTAGCCAGCATTAACTGAAAAATTGGTTGTCACAATGCTTATATGTTTCAGCGTGCATAAATGCTTTAAGATTAAAGAAAAAACAATATGATGGTGTGGTCAGAAGTGTATGTATGAACCTACATCATATCTGCCTTTTTAAGAAAAACAAAATGATTAGGCAGTAATTTACCCGCATGAAAACTGATTTAAGTATTGTCACAGAATTTCAAAAATAAAAAAAAAAACATCTTATGTGTAGCTGATCTGATCATTTAGTTATTACCATTTTTATGCAGTATGTATTTAAATACATCACGAAGTGATCAATTTGCATGCTCTAAGTAATACATTATTTCTATCAATGGAGCATGAGTTAAAGTGACAAATATCTATCATTTATTGATCATCACAGCAGAAAGTAATTTGAATATTTGATGCCCAAAATAGCCTATAACACTCCTGAGGGCACACTAGATTTGTAAGGCTTCTGAAATAACACCACCAGTTATGTGCTGGCACCCAAAACCAGCCAAAAGATTTATTTGTTGTTTACATCCTATTTTATTTTTAAGACAAAACTAACATAGGTTTGCAACTGTAAAAATTTAGAGATACAGTTGCAATGTTATAAAATAAGTAACAACTGGAAATAAAAAATTTGTATAAAATCAAAAAATTAAAAATAATAAGTAAATATAAGTGGTACTTTAAGTATTAGGAATTTGGTAAGGAATGTAAAAGGTGTAAAGTAAGGAAGGTAAATACATAAAAGTAACAGTCAAAAAGTATAAAGTAGATATATAATGTTTAAATGCTAAAAAGACGTTATTTGGAGGTCACTGATGCTAATCATGGTTGATGCCATGAGGGTTAACCATATTGTATTGAGGTCATATATTTTACGTAATATTCTGACCGCTGTGTGATTACGGTTGTATACATACTGTGACTGTGACAATATTTCATGTATCTTATGAAACTTGGCATACTTTCAATAAATATTAAGTGTTTTGGAGACAAAAAGTCAGAATTTTTAAAGAAAATTTTTCACTAAAAACTCTTCCATGAATATATTGAGTCAAAATGTTGACTACTTTGAGTGTAAAGTGATTTCCATGTTAAGATTAAACATACTCTTTTTCATTTGAAAAGTTTTAGATTTCACTTGTGTAATTCCCAAAACATTCTAAATGAAGATCAACTTTTTTTTTCAGAAAAGCATAATATTTTTTCTGTCATTTTCTGTGCTGTAACTCTGTACATGATTGTTTGATTTTTTTGGCTTTGTAACCACCATAAAGAAGAAGGAAGTAATTCTCAATTACTCTTTTCTTCTTTCTAGAATGACTGAAAATTGTTAGAGCAAATCACAGTAGGTTATCATAAATAGCTTAAAACTTGTAAGGCATATGTCTATTTTTACCTAATTTTATTGTTTTATTGTAAATCACTTGAAAAATGTGTAGCTCATATTATCTTATTGAATTACATATCACATGAGCAGTTCGCAAACACACCTCAAGAAGAATTATTATTATTTACTTTTTCTTTATTTTACCTCATATAACTTTATCTAACCTAATAAGTTTTAATTTTTACACCTTATTTACTTTTATACCTGGGCCTTCTTTTTTGCATTGACTGTAAATGAAATTAAACCTACTTTTTAAACTAATAGTATTACATCACTAAACTTTTGATTTAACTAAATAATACATTTAAAGACCCAGAATAATATGTAAAAATTGGAAAATGTCCTATAACTATTATAATTTTTCTGGCTTTCTAACTGTGTGATAAGAACTTTTAAGAATTCACCTGAACTTGTAAATATGTGTTTTGTGTGATTAATATATGAATTGAAAGCAATCTAGATGACTCTCTGTACAAAACAAATGTCATATAATACAACATTTGACAGATTAAATCTTTGGCTTTTAATCTGTTATAAATTATATAGAACATCGGAAAAAAAAATATTGGCAATTTACGAGAGAGAAAGGATGTGACAGGTGGGTTTGATTTTCTAGTTTATGGTTCCTTAAACAAATAAGATGTTAGGCCATAAAAGTCATGCTTTGTCTGACTAATGTATATATTGTAATAAGTAATTTATGCTAAATTTTGTATGTTTTGGATGGGTGGTAAATTTGAGAACAGGAAAGAGCTGGAGAGCAAATGCTACAGTTCTCATACTAGGCGAGATTGGGGTTTTTTAAAGTATTTCCATATTCTCTTAAGAATATGAAGCTTAAATACAGTACAATTTAATTTATTAACTGTGTTTTGATGCCATATTTATTCATATACATTAATAATAAAACAGTTTAATTAATTTTAAATGTAAAAGATTATGACATGTACATTTTGACCTATTTATTTCAAATGAATTAGCAGTGTTTAAAGCTGTGTGTTAATAATTGTATTTCCTATCTGTAACTGCTTCAGATTGGAAGACAGTTTTTATACCTAAGAGAGTTGTGCCACTGTTAGAGTAGTAGTTGGGTTGATTTAACTTTTTCAGTGCATGGTCAGTCAATGTGACTGATCTTGTAACCATCAGTTTCTATACCATAACTTTTAATAGATTTTGAGTATCTTCACAAAATGTAACAAACTTTATGTAAACATTAAAATACTTTTTCACAAAAAATATAATATTTTAAATGTTTTAACCAAAAATATGTCATTGGATATATGTAATTAGAGTATTGACTGTTTAAAATGCAAAATGGCTATTTAAGTAAAATTAAAAATACTTTTCTTCAAATAAAAATTTTCAAGTTTCATTTGCATAATCTCTAAAACCTGCTAAATGAATGTCAAATATTCTTTTCAGATTTTTTTTAACTGTGTCTTGCTAATAATCCAATTACATGTGTAAATTACTCAGCAAATGCATTACTCATGTTACGGAATTGAATGATGTTACACACAAGCTGCTTATGAGTATGTTTAATGAAGAATTTTTATGATTATTAATATTATTTTCATTATATTTCCCAATATGACTGATTCTCATAAAATAAGTTTCTTATTTTTACATAGTAGTTACTTTTGTTGAACTAAATAAATATTATACATATCTTTGATATCTTATTTTTTGCTTTTATTTATCAAGAAAATCTAAGCCTACTATTTTTATAATGATGGTATTAGTAAACTAAATAATTTTTATTTACTTAAATAATGCACCAAAGAACACAGAATACAGTTTGTCTGTTTTTGTTTTTATGTGAAAAAGAACAGGAATTGTGAAAATAATTTATTATAATGGATAAGTAAACTGAAGTAGATAGAAATGCATTTGTTTTAGGGTATATGAGATATTCATGAGTTTTAGATGATGTGTATTGATGAAAGGAATTTTGTTAACTACTTAGTGTTAGCCTGTTTGAGGATGGTTTCTTGTTGAATGTTTTTGGACTTTTCATTCTCAGCATTTAAAAGTCTGTTTTAGTGCATGTGTTTTTGTAATTTATACAAATAAACAAAGTAAATTCTGGGATTTAGTTTGAAAGTGAGGTTTTCTAAAAGAAATTTTATAATAGCTGTTAGGGTTATTTAAAGACATGGATGAAGGTGAAGTGTGTTTGGAAGATAAGGGTGTAATTAAAACATATTGTAATTTAGAAGAATGTAATTAAAAATAAAGTATTTGAAGTTAAGAGCTAAGGTAGAGAAACTGATATGAAGACTATAACAGGCAGGAAGGTCATGATTCGTAAGTGGTTTTAATGTGTGTGGTAAATGTAGGCAAGTTTTGGTCTTTGGTAAAATGTATTTAAGTGTTAGATTTTGTCTTCAATTCCTATAATGAAAGGTTTTCATTTATGTATATAAGGAAACACTTAAGATGGCAAGTTTGACGTTTTATCTAAAAACATGCACTAAAGTATTTCTAAGTCCTAATAAATATTCCGTGGTAGTTTCGTAGATCAGTTTGATATCATTATTATCAAACGGAATAATACAAAAGGAAATAGTGTCAGATATGAAAAGTACATGTTTGTTATTTAACATAATAACAACTTAATGTTTAGAGATAACAAGGGGCTTTTTGGTCCATCTTGGCTTTCTCATCCTCTAAGCCAAACTAAAAAGAAAAAGAAATTTTAAAACCAAACTTTATGATTTGTATATCTATCAAGATTTATTTTAAACCCATTTAATTTTACTGCCTCCACAACATCCCAAGACAACCTATTCCATAGCCCACCTCCCTATTTGAAAAATAAAATTATCTAAGCTTCTACCCTTCCTAAATCTACATTGTGTCCCATAGTTGTATAATTCTTGCTGTTAAATATAAAAAATGTTGATATATAAATATTACCTTTTTTTTTTACAATCTCGAACACTTCAGTCAGATCCCCTCTAATTCTTCTTTTTGAAAGAGAAAATAGTTTTAAGGATCTCAATCTCCCCTCATATGAAAACCTCTCTGTTCAAGTACCATTTTAGTAACTCTCCTTTGA
This sequence comes from Carcinoscorpius rotundicauda, assembly GCA_011833715.1. NCBI lineage: Eukaryota > Metazoa > Arthropoda > Merostomata > Xiphosura > Limulidae > Carcinoscorpius > Carcinoscorpius rotundicauda. The sequence goes on along the minus strand of CM022396.1, from coordinate 41,462,697 downwards.
ACCCTTTCGAGCAATTCAATGTCCCTTACAATGTAAGGAACCCAAGACTGAACACAATACTCCAAATGTGGCCTAACAGTGACCTCTTCAATGAAATTTTAACTTCTTTAGATGTGTATTGAATATTTTTGTTGATACAACTTAAAATCCTATTTGTGTTACCATTAGCAACAGCACACTGCATAGATGACTTGAGAGACAGATCAATCATTACACCAAGATCTTTTTCTGTCATGACACTGTTAAGGTTATTCTCATTCAAAGTATATTTATAATTTAACTTATGGTAATCAACATGTAATATCTTGCTTTTGATATAATTGAAACCCATCTCCCATTTATTTTTTCAACTCAATGATGTAAATCCTTTTGTAGACCAGCAGCATTATCTTTACAACCAGCAACACCAGGACCTTGATATCAATAGCAAATTTAAGTAACTTATTGACAATTCCTTCTTCTTTGTCATTGATGCAAAATAAAAAGATCAATGGTCCTAAGACTGAGCCTTGACGTATACCAGTTACAACATTAATCAAGTTTTACTGAACTCCATTTATAACAACTCTCTGCTTTCATCAAGCCACTTTTGTATGCAGTTAGTTAATATATCCCCCTTATGTATATAAATAAGGTTATTTACAACCCTTTTATGTGGATCTTTGTCAAATACTTTCTAAAAATTGAGGTAAACCAAATCTACACCCACACCCTTATCTCTATATGTAGTAACATTTTCAAAGCATGTCAAAATGTTTGTAAGGCAAGATTTTCCATTAGTGAAACCGTGTTGACTATCCAGTAACATTTTAAGTTTTGTTAAATGATTGTGCAAAGTATCTTTTATCAGACTTTCCAAAACTTCTTCCACAACTGATGTAAGGCTAATAAATAGGCCTATAATTACTGGGACAGCTTCTGTTACCTTCTTTGAAGATAGGAGTAACATAAGCTAATTTCCAATTTGTTGGTACTTGTCCACTATTCATAGACTTACAAAAAAATGTAGCAAGTAGTTCACTGTCCAATCCTTGACATCCTTTAAAACCCTTGGGGGAATGTTATTTGACTCAGGAAGCTTATCATTCTTTAAACTTTCCAATTTTATTTTAACAAGGTCAGAATTTATGCATAGTAATAATAGGAATATTCCATAAGTCTTCATTAATAAAAGCTGAAGAAAAAGGAAAATTTAATAGTCTAGCCATTCCATAATAATTAGATACAAGCCTTCCTTTATCATTCTTCAAGGATTCTTTCTCCAACCTAACATTTTGTTTACTCCTAATGTACTTTTGAAAAAAATTCTTACTGCTAATTTCTATGCTTTCAGTCAAATACTTTTCATACATCCTTTTGAATGTCTTAATTTAATTTCCTTTTTGGCCAATATTCTTGATCTTCTCTAATCTTCTAAATCAATTTAAATTTTTTAAAACTGTTATGCTTTTCTCTTATTTTATCTTTCATATCCTCTATAATTCAACCTGTTTTTTTTTCATGCAGCTACCCTGTTTTTTCTATAAGGAATATATTTGTTTGATATTAAAAACAATTTTTCTCTAAAAAATTTCCATGTTTGCTCAGTGTCTCCAGATAACTCAGCTGCGTAATTCACAATAGAAAATTCTTGTTGCATCCCTTCAAAATTTTCATTTTTGAAAGTTGATATCAAAATATCATTTTTCCTGATTTCCACATGCAGTAAAACATCAAACCTAACACAGCAATGATCACTTGTATTTAGATACTCCCCAATTTCCACCTTTCACCATTTCTATATTTAGAAGTTAACAATAAGTCAAAAATAGCATTATTTCTCGTTGGTTCCTTGAACAGTTGGTGAAGAAATTCATCTTAAACAGTTTTCAGAAACCTTTATCCCTTATAGTTTGATTCTAACGTTTCTCAATTTATATATATAAAATTAAAATCACCCATAATCATTGATTCAGTAGCAGCTGAAATCTTACTGTAAGTTTCACACTAATTTTGTTAGTTTCATCTCATGGTCTGCAACAAGTTTCTGCTTAGAACTTTTTCCTTCATATCCACTAACAAAAACCCAAATGGATCTACCTCCTTGCTGTTATCCTTAATATTCTTAACTTCAACATGATGTAATTCACATTTTACATATAGAGCCACTCCTCTCCCTCTCTTTACTCTTTTTACCCTGTTAAATAACCGTAAACCTTGTATTTCAAAGAAATTTCTGTCATCAAAATGTCAGCTACATTAACCACATTTTAGTTATTCCTATAATATAAAAACCATTTATTTATACCAGCATTACTATCGTAAAAAGTAAGACTTTTCTTATAAATACTTTTATACTGATTTTCTGTGCTAAACTTTCTTCTACATCTCAGTTTTGTTTCATATAGTTTATCTTTGCCCTCACCACTATCTAGTCTTAGTTTAACACTCCTACGAAAATTGGGCCCTAATAGGCCCCAGAGCAACTCGAAAGGTTATTAATATTAGGATAATAATTTTGTATTTAAATGAAATTGCCATTAACTGACCCTATCCCTATATATTTTAAGGAGCAATAATATTGATTTTTCAGACATTTGCGAAATAATATTTAAAGATTTTTTTTAAAACATCCACTAAGGGTATCACTTTAGTGGATGTAAATATTTTTTTCGTAGGAGTGTTAAAGACTTTCCTTACAACTGAGTTAATAGCCCTTGCAAACATGCCAGACCTTTTCTTACTTAAGTGTAAACCATCCATTTCAAAAAGTTCCTTTTCACTGAACTGATACCACTGACCATGTAACCTGCTGATTTTTTCATATTAATTTCTTCCTGGCATTTATCCTACCCAAAAATTATTTTTCTACAATTAATTATTGGTAACATCCCTGCCACAATTAATTTATGGCCTTTATCCTTAACTTATTTTGTCAACCATTTGTACTTATTAATTAGTTAAATAGCTTCTCTGACTTACTCTTCCCTATATTGTTGGCTCTATGTGCACAATAAAAATTGTATCATTGGTAGTTTCCTTTATTATGTCTCTCACTCTGTCAGTTATGTCTTCTACCTGTGCCTGAGGGAAGCACAACCTAAATCTTTTTTTTTTTTTTTTTACTCCACAGACCTGTTAGGGAATAACCTATAATTACACCCTCTTTAAGCTCATAAACCATATTCTTTCCTGTTCCTTTTACTTGCCCTCCCTCTAATAGTTCCTCATCTATAGAAGCCCAGGGCTGAAATCTGTTGGTCAACAGAATCGGATCTTTACAATTAAGTTCTACTTTTAACTCTAATACTACCCTATCTAACTTCTTAATTTATCATTATTAATCTTAACTGACATCTAATTTGTATGTAAAAGCTGAAGTTCTTGAAGTCTTGCTGTCATTTCCCACAGTTTATACTTTTCTTTACACTACTGGCCAAAATCTTAAGGCCAATAAACATAAAGTATGGTCTTAAACTTTTGACCAATTAGTATTTAGGCTAATTTCATAGTGCTCACATTTTCCATGTTGAATGCTAAAAAAGTTTTTTTATTTTATATTCCCTTTTCTTATTTTCATCTTTCAAAACTATTCAAATAAGTGGTTGACTCTAACAATGCAAAATGCATATTTTCTCTTTATGTTCATTGGTCTTAAGATTTTGGCCAGCAATGTATCTGTTTTCTCAATTTTAATCAGGATAGTCTTCAACCTGAAAACTGTGCATGTAAATTGAACACTTTTAGCACTAGCCTTCTTAAAAGAGCATAGTCATTCAGAGTTTCCAAATAAAACCCACTCAATGCACCTGTCCTCCTAACACACTAAAAATGCTTAGCACAGAAGTAGTTTTATCTATTGTATCATTTGCAAAATTAAAATAAATGCACAAATTATGATTAAATACCAGTAGCCTGTTGTTAACAGTGTTAAGCCTAAGCTTGACAACTGTTTTAGACTGTTATGCATAGTAAGCCTAATTAACATTATACTACTATAATCTGAATTAAAAGCTTGTACCTACTATTTTAATTCCCAATTTTAGTAAATATAGTTGTTTTTGGTATTCAAATTAGCATTTCTAAAGATAAAAAAATAAAGAAATAATATTCAAAATCCACAATTTTACAAGAACTTAGCTATCTAACATTGAATTATAACAAAGTATAAAGAACCTTATGTGTATTAAGTCCCAATTAAAGTTATTCTATAAATTGTGTTACTAAAATCTAAATTAAAAGCTTATACCTATTATATTATTTCCCATTCTCACAATATATAGTTTTTGTTGTTTTTTTGGTTATTTAACTATAATTTTAAATGATAATAATAATAAAACAAAGTAACATTAAAAAATGCAATATTACAATATTTAGCTTTCTAACATTTTCTCTTTACATATAGCACCCTCTATTTGTTTAGAATAACTCAAGCAAATAAAGCTGGTGAGAATGAGGTATCCATGAAAAAGAGTTATTTGTTTGTACTTATGGTGTCTTGTTAGGAGATAAAAAGGTGTATTTCCTCAACTTGTGTTCATATTTATTGTGTGAAGATATATTCTTAAAATTGAAAAAAATAAACAAAGATACTGAGGATAAAAAGAAAAGGGTTTTATAAACTATATAAAAATAAACTGGATGAAACTTTATTGATTTCATCAGGTGCATCTGCTTCAGGGCTGAAGGAAAATCTCTTGAGTGTTAAAAGATGCTATTGCAGTATGAATTTCAAGTTCTAATGTGACAAAAATCTAATAAAATAGGTGTTTTAAATTTTTTATGATAGCAACAAATTTTCATTATATCAATAAATTATTACAGAATATATTATTTTTATGAATAGTTTATGAATTGTGAAGATAATTAAACATTCTTTGGGTAATAAGTTCAGTGGTAACTGAGGTCCTCAGTTATGACTCCTTGATAAGTGTTTAAATGCATTTAAACAGATATCATGTAACTGTTCCTAGTTCTTGTAAAGATTTGTGAATAATTTGTACACATTCCAGGGTAAAGATGATGCATGTCCTTGAACCCTGTGCTCTTCAAATTGGGGACAGAAACTTTTATGTTGTTAAAGAGACTGATAGAATCTTACCATTGGATGAATGGCAAAGAGAAATATCACATCGACTTTATCCTGAAAATGTATTGGAGATCATGAAGTCAGAACCTGAAGAAACCCAACAGTCAGTCCTGGAAATGTCATCACAGGTTGTTCAGAAGGCTTATGTACCAAATAAAGATGAAAAGCAAGTTGATGAAACTGATTCAGAGTTTGAGGATGTAGACGATGATGATGATGATGTAGGTTGTGCCTCAGATAGTGCTTCTGTGACTAGCTTGTCTACTGCATCATCGGTAGAGAAAACAAATGCTGGTAAGATAAACCCTTTATTATAGAGTTGGTTCATGTAGATAACATGATATGTGCATTATGACAAAAGCTTACTTGATATGCTGTGTATGTAAACAAGGGATTTAATCTTTACATAATGTGTGCAAAAATGAATATCATATGTAATTATTAGAAGGGTGAATGTACTGTTTCTGGAATGATGCCTATCACTTCAACCAAACATGCTCTTTGATTATTGACCTCAAAGGTAATGTTTGTAAGTGTGCTCAGGCAATCACTTTTCTGTTTCATGATCTTAAGCTAATTTATTTTCCTTTGTGAAAGATAATTATTGATAAAAACAAAAGCTATTTAATGATATAACTAACAGAACTTTCATTAGGTTTTTTGTAAGTTGTAACAAACTAACTTGAAAATGAAGAAATAATTTTGTAATATTCTGGTTTATATATTTACATTTTTGCTAGAAACATTAGGCTGACTTGTTCTGTTTTGATAAAATATTTGCCAGAAACAGCTTATTCTTGTGAATAGTTTTTCTCTAAATAACATTTATTTCATTTTTGTACATGTAATTAACGGAATATATCCTAATGTATGGCCATGTGTTACCATATTGTTTGATCTTTCCCACCCAATCTAATCACACCCACTGCTCATTTACCATTGTATCTCAAATGTTAAATTGTTCAAAGTCTTAAAGAAGAGGAAAGATTTTTCTCTAATGATATAAATGTGTGTTTTATTGAAAGAACCAACGTTTGTAAAAACAAAATTTTAAATGTCAATCCTTAAAGCTGAAACTGGACATCACACTTTTTGTTCAGTTACTTCACAAGCAATGTCACATCCCACCACTTTCCACACATTGTTTAAACATATGAAATTCACAATGTAAGTACATCTGTATAAATAATAGTCATATAATGAGCATTACTATTCTTAATTTGTTATTTTCTACCAAACATTTGTCAGATTATGTGATTTCTCAATTATTAGCAACATTTACTTTAAGTACAGGTACAGTATAGTATCTGCTACATTGTTTAGCTCTATAAATCTGTTTTGTTGATGATTTTCAGCCAATGCATATTTTTCTGGCTTTAATTGAAGTGTGTTTTTAGAAGCATTTTCTTCATGAAATTGTTTTTTTCAGAACATTTAGCTATATTCTCTCCAAATCAAAATATTTTTGAAAGGCTTACACTTATTTGCTTATGGACTTGAGACCATGCATTTATTTATTTGTTTCTTAGGTTTTTTGAGAATTGTGTAATTCCTTCATTCAGAATTCCCATGAATTCTTGAAGTTGGGAAATATTCAGGAATTTGATTTAAAAATTATTGATTAATGTATTACATTTTTATAGAAAAATTAGTGCTAAATATATAATGACAAATATTTTGCAATAACTTGCATACATAATCCTGTGCATATGACTTGGTTATATTGTTGGTGAGCATTAGTATTGTTGCAGAGGTGAATCCAATGTTATGTTAGAGATTTTAAGAAAAAATATGGAAAAATTATTGAAATCCATGAAAATATTTTGAAAAAAAAATTATTCTTGAATATTTTTCAGCTGAAAGTGTGGTAACCTCGTCAATACTTGTATCAGGTTCTTTTTTACTGTAAGTCATATGTTCTCAAGATTCATTTTATTATAGCTTGAGCACTGAATATTTTAGTGTTTTTGTTTAAATTCTGGGGTTTTGTTTTGTTTGATGTTTGTTGTATTGTTCTTTAAGCTAACCATGGACAATAATTCATTGGAATAATTTGTAAATTCTGTTGAGCTCTTTTAATCATCTCGTTCTTGTTTATTTTTGTATATTGAGTTAATAGCTAGTGCAACCTGTTCCCTTCATTATTCTTTATGGGTTTAAATTTACATTGATTTTGTAGTTTTTCTTTGCTTCTTTTGTTGAGAGTACTGTTTTTGCTATATAATTGTCTAATAATTTTCTCTTTGCTTAAATATATTTCAAGTATCATATCTTTGATTCATTCTGAAAATATAGACTTTTTTGCAATTTTTTAGAAATGATGGTTATGCAGAAGATTTTCTGACATTTCCCTTACTGCATTTGATAAGGTTAGCATAAGGGCTCTTGGCATGCATGTAGATAAAAGTTTGCATATAGGTTAGTAATGAATGAAAATAGTTAATCTTATGAGTGAAGGTAGGTTTTTAGTATTTGCCTCTTATGTATTGCACATCTTTCTAATTCCTGCTCTCTCCTATATTGGATTGTCTCAAAGATCCATGTGTTTCTTCATACTGTCAAATGTTTTAGTGTCCTGATCTAAGATTCATTTGCTTATGAAAAGAAAATATAATGAGTGTGTGATTTGCACTTCCTTGATAAGTTAAATATTCATATTTATGATAAACAATTTGTTACTTCTTGTTGCAGGAATCATTATTATATGTTCTTTTATTTTTTATTGAAGAATATGTAAAATATTGAAGAACTTTTATATGTTCATTAGGTATATTTCAAACTTGTATGTGATTTTATTACTAATTGTTTGAGTAGGCTACAATTCAGTTACATTGTACAGTGAAAGTTGTTCAAAATGTGTGATATTCAATGTTTATTTGTATTGAATTTATTCCTTCGTAGAGATTTATTTGAATGTTATTTTGTCTTTGGAGGCATAAAACATAAAGCCAAAAGAGGCCCAACACTTGTGACAAAAATGTTAAAAAAGAAAAAGTTGAAAAAAGCAAGAAGAAAACTTAGGAAACGAAATTTGCTTATCAATGTAGGAGACAAAGTTGTGACAGATACTTTGGTAACAGAAACTTCAGCTGATGTGGTTTGGCAGGTAAATTTAGCTTATCAGAAAAAAAATATTGAAACTTTAACATAAAACTTAATTATATGTTTCTGTTTAGAATGAATAATGATGTATAAAACACATTAGAAAATTACAAATTCTTGTAAGGTAAGAAAAAAGTGAGTATGATATACTGAAATTTTACTTGGCATTTTGATTATCAAAGTTCAAAGATATTACTGAAGTGAATAAGTATTCATGTTTTGCTTGTGTAATCTTATGTTGAACAGTTTTTAAAGTTTAAATTTTGTTTATTCAACTGATTTTGTATGGATTTGTGATCATCGTGTCTGAGCTCACCATTTTCTCATGGGCTTTTTTATTTAACAAATGAAGGATGGATCTGTAGAATCACATGTTTTATCATCGGATCTTTACCCTGTACATCATCTAGATGGGCATGAGTTTTTTCCAGGTGATTTTGTCGTAGAAAATAAAGGTGAGATGAGAAAATGTTCTATATTTTTAGTGTACAGATGCCTCAGTATTATCTGTGCATGCATATGTTTATAATAAAATGTCTGTACTCTATGGTTTATCTTTCTTGGCTCCATATTTTATTGGAGTAGTATAATGATATATTTGAAATGGTAAACATATAAAAACAAATCATTAGACATTTTATAAACTAATTACTTTAAAGAGAAATATTTAAAATATCATTTTATTAAAACTACATTTGTACATCTTAATGTTCTCTATGGCATATTTCATCTTGATAAATTCATTAAAGTATTTTTAAAATGACTCCTTTCTTTGTTCTTACTTAGCCACAAAAAAAATTCTGTAATGATTAAAATGAATTATGAACATGAAACTGAAGGGAATATTCAGCATCACAATTAGAAAGATGATTAATTTCACTGGTGCATTAATCTTTGTAGTTAACAATTATTAACAGAAATGTTACTATAAATTTATTGATCTAAATTTCCACTGAAAAACTTCAAGTTTCTAATATTTTGTGCAGAAAAAAACAAAGAACATTTATTCTCAGTATTCAGATATTTTCAACATTAGTGACAACAGAATTGTGCTTAAAATGTGTTGTTTTTTAATTGTTCTCTCCTGAAAGAAAAGTATACACTGTTTTCTTTCAATAATTATACATTTACTATCTAATTAAAGTCTTCTCTATAAAACATATCTGTTTTAACTTTTCCTTACCCATGTACACAAAGCTTGAGCTAATTTTTGGATTAAAGGCATTTAAAAGTAATTGATTTAACTTAACATTCTGTCATTCTAAATGTAAAATCTGTAATTTCACTTATTCTGAATAAGAAGTGATCTTTACCCTTTTATAAAGTTCTTTTTATTGATAGACATAGTTAGTATTAGATGACTTGACAATTTAGCATTACAGCCTTTTCTCTTCTATTAGAAATTTTATCATTCTGTATAGCCTTCCAAAAATTTGGTTGTGACATATTTAGTATTTTGGAAAATAAACCAATAACAGTAGTTCATTTTATGTTGGTCATATTAAATCAAGAAGAGAATGAGAAATACTGTTAGTGTATAAACATGTGTTTTTAACTACTGGTGCCAACTATAGGTGCTGATTAGTTTATATATTTCAATAAAGTGCAGCTGAAATAATAAAATGGAAATGGTCATTGCATGAATTGTTGCTGTGTTGGTGTAAATTGTTTTTGCCACATAATAAATTATGGAAATTATTTACGTTTGAAAATGTGAAATTGTCCAAATTTATTTGCTGCATAAATATATAACATATATTATATATATATATATATATAAACAATACATATCCTTGAAACTTAACTATTTCTTGTGATTTTTTAAAGATATGTTTGATAAACTATACAACCTTGTGATGTGTCAAGTTATGGCTTACATTATAGTATAAGATAAAATGTTTTTATGCCTCTCAGGTGAATCCTGTTACATATATATATATTTGTGTGTATATTCACACACAAACACATTATTTAAATTAAATTATAAGCACTTGCTTTATTTTCTGATCCTATTTTGACATTTTAGTCAAGTCAATAACGTTTGTCATCAGTTGCTTTATATTGTTTTAAGTGATTTTGCCTTTAATATGTTTAGACTTTTAATGGTTTGAGCAACTCTACTCTGTAGTCAATTTTAAGTGACTTTTACTGTTTTCAACTTTCTTCTAATGCATTTCTTTACAAAGTTTCATATAATTGCTCAAAAAAAACTTTCATATCTGTGAAACAAAAGTATGACTACATTAAGTTCTTTTATTGCATATTGATATGTTTGATACAATAGTTGTCTTTCCAACATCAGTGAAAAGGTTATGTTGCTACTGCTTTTAAGTATTTATTGTAATTACATAATTTGAAAATTATCTTGTACAGTGATTTTTCTGTTGTGTCTAATATATGGGGAAAGGACTACTAAATGGTGCATGATTCAGTAAGAAAATACAGCTGTAATATAAAATTATTGATAGAATGTCTTCTCTCTGGACCAATAATTGTGATTTAGTAGATGTGAAGTGTCACCTGATAAAATGTTGCCAAAAATTACAAATATTTTGTATTTTGTGACATTGTTGAGATGAAGCCTAAATTCTGACATTTAATTATTCTAATCTTGGATGATTTTATTCTTAAGAAGCCAAATTTCATCTTAACAAAAAGAAGAATGTAGGTTTAGATCTATAATTCTGTAGATGATCCATTGAGCCATATGAAGTTCGCATTGGGGATGAGAAGTATAACATTCTAACTGACAACTGTAGTTATAAACTATATTACCTGTTATCAGTTAAACTGAATTAATAAAATTCATTATAGCTTGCTAGAGAGTCAGACCAGTATCAGTCATTCTGTTGGAGTGTAAAGGTTGCTGTTTAATTTACCCAGATAGAATTGTACTTTTCAACAAAAAAAATTGTTAACCCTAATTTATAGAGCTTTTATTTGTTAAAAAGGGGCTGAGTTTGATGATATTTATAACAAAGACAGTTTATGTATAGTAATAGTTTACATTTGTACCTGTGTGGAATTGTGGAAACACAGTTGATTGCTGTATGAGACACTGTTTACATACAAAACTATGTTTTGACCCATAAATGAGTGAAATTTCAATAATTTTCCAGTGATTAAACTTCTTGTTTATTAATTTATAAAGAAACATATCTATAATGATACAACATGAGTTTGTTTAAGCTTATAACAGAATATTTGTACTTGTCTCTAGCAATTCAGTGTATTAAAGTTATAAGGCTTTTTTATTTCTCTCTCTCTACTGCTGTATGATGAACTAACTACTGGACTCTCTGAAGAAACAAGTAAATGTAAACAATTTTACTGTGTATTACATAAACTAAATTTTCTTTTTTTGATTATTTCAGATGATCCTAAAGCATACCAGTATGGAGTTGTAAAATATGTTGACCACACTGGCCGAACAGCTCTTGTCAGTTGGATGAAGACCTATACAGCAGGAGCTGATCCACAGTATGTATTAACAGTTAAAAAAATATTTTGCAAATATTATATGTCTGTGTTATGTTTTGAGATACATTTATCTCATTTTAAGAATTTTGTTGCAGAAATGAGGGCATTACCAGTACTATCTATTTAAGATGCAGTAAATGTGTATTATCTGTTTCTTTTTATCATTCATTAACAAATTTAGTGTGCATAGTAGTCAAGTTTAAGAAGTTGTTAATTACTGTATCTCTTACTATAACTGTGTAGTTACATGACAATTGAGTGGGGTCTTGAATGCTACTTGATACAAAAAGAAACCCCAGAATAAAAACGTTTGATAATTTCTTCTTTAGTATCTACTTCTGTAACATCTATTCATTGTAATAGTTTATTGTTTTCAGTACATTTTTACCAGATTTTAGTGTGAAAGTTTATTTGATGTTTTTAAAACCAACTGTCATGCTCATGAGTTTTTGGCTCATTCTCTACTTTCATGAAGGTGTTAATCAATAGATATGTTGTCAGGAAATCCTGTTGATTAGGTTCAACCATCAGTAGAAATTCTAATGCCATTAGATGCTTAATTTTTTCATGTGTGCTTTCATAAAAACTATATTTGTTTTAACTGCCAGATCAGTGACTTTAAATATGAAGTCAAGAGAGTATGGTTCTCTATAACAAGATTGTTTTAGAACAAACAGTATATGATCAAGTGTAAGTTTCTAGAACAAGTTATTATTTAATCATTTTAAAACACAAATTTATGATAAGCTAATTTGTGGATTAACCTGAAGCAGCCACAATAAGTTTGTGTTTTTCTCTGTATGTGTTCTTGAACAGTTAAAGCTGTTTGAAAAAGTTTTTCCTTCTTTTCCTGACTGTGGTTACAAAATTGTTTACTTTATATTTGTTTTGAACATTATACATAAAATGGAGCTATTTAAAAAAAACTATAAATATTGTATGCATATAAAATATCTAAGAGTTAGTTATAAACAGTTAACATTATAACACAGTTAATGATTAAATCTTTTAAAATTTCTATTAGAAGTCAGCTGGAGAACTTATTAGTTATTTGTTTGCATTTTTTTGTTGTGAAAATTCTGTTCACAATAAATTTGAAAAATGAACAAAGGTATGGACTTACTTTATTTCTCAGCCCAGTATTTCTTTCTGAACAAGAAGTTAGTGTTTATGACATCAAAGACCATCCTGACTTTAAATACCGTCCAGGGTGTTGTGTAGTTCGAGTGGCTAATTATGAAGTAAGAAGTTTCTGTTCTAATGTTTTTTTCTGATATATATTTTCTAAATGAGTTTTAATTTTAAATAGTCATATATTCAGTTTAATAGGTCACAAACCTAGTAGTAGTTGTATGAAAGCATGTATTCTGTGAGTAAAGTAACCAATTATTTAGATTTAAAATTCAAGGAACTTGTGTAAAACATTACAATGCTTAAGTCATCAACATTGTATAATACACAATTAAAATTTTGTATATAAACTGATCAACGGTTATTAAAAAAATGTTTTTGATGTCGTCTACAACCATTGATCATTTTTCAAAAACATTTAATTGTGTATTATATAATGTAAAGTATTTTAATATTTTAACCATTTATTTGGTTATCTGTTTGAAGTATTCTTTTTTCATGTAAAAATAACTCAAAACATTTCTATGGGCTTTAGGTATGTACCCAAACAAGCTTCTAAGAGAATTGTTTTTAGGTATGGTCTAACATCTTGCATCATAAGTTGTTGAAATTTTAAAGTAGATTGAACTTGCATTGCTTGAATAAAATATAAAGCATTCCAAAATCTCTCATACATAAAATTATCCTTGCACTGATTTGGAAACTTTGTGTTATCTGCATATTTATAACATAATATTTATTGATAATGATCTGGTCTGTGTTGATACCAGCACATCATCCAAGCAACATTCAAGTATTGAAACTTATCAAGTGAAAGGTAACTTGAGAAATTGTAGTGAAATAAAAGCTTATTGAAGTTTAATTGTTGATTAGCTTCATCATTTAACTTTTAAACCTATTATATGAAGTTAATAGAATATAACAATATATATTAAATTTTTACAAAAAAATAACTGGGCATTAAAGTTACAAAATATATCTTTTTGTGCAGTTTTGCACATGTGATTAAATTTGTTGTTGCAGTTATGTTTTTTTACTTTTTTTACAGGATGATGATCCAGCATCTACTGCTGGTCAAGTGGTGGACATTCATTCTAGTGGTAAGGTAGAGGTTGTTTGGGTGAATGGAAAGTCCTCCTTTTGTTATCCTCAAGAGTTGTATCGTGTTGGAGAGTATGTAAGTAGTACAAATGTATATGTTGATGTATGCACTTGTGAAAGGTGTATATTGAGGATATCAGCTAGGTCATACTTCTAATCAGTTTCTAATATTTAAACAAGAATGCCTGCAATTATAAAATTCAGTAGAAATGATAATTTGAAACTACTTCAGTATTATCTGTCAAAATTTTGGTGACTTTTGAGTGAGCTCTCATATTTGCAGGTTTTTGATCCATTTGTTTATTCATACATACAGTTATGTGAAAAAGTTAGGACACCTTATGAAAGCCTGTGTATTTTTGTAACATTTTTGGATATATAGATATTTAATCTTAATTTTAACAATACTGAGAAATTATAGGAATATAACTAAACAATTACAACTGAATAAAAGACTTTTTCAAGATCTTCTGTAAACGTAATTCTACAAAAATGCATATTCCAACTGAGGAAAAAGTAAGAACACCCCCACATTTATTCCCACTTAAAATGGTTAAACTCATACACAGGTGTATCACACCAGGTGCACATGATTAGAAGATTGTTACTCAGCATTTTGAATGAGGCTTGCCCTATTTAAACCTCAGACATTTAGTTTAGTGTGCTCCTGACTGTTGAAATGAAAGTGAGCACCAGGGTGAGAGAAAAAGAGCTGTCTGAGGCCTTTAGAAAGAAAATTGTAGCAGCTTATGAGTCTGGTAAGGGATTCAAAAGATCCCAAAAGATTTTGAAATCAGCCATTCTACTGTCCGGAAAATAGTCAACAAGTGGATAGCTTTCAAAACAACTGCCAACATGCCCAGGTCTGGTGGTCCAAGCAAGTTCACTCCGAGAACAGACCGCAAGATGCTAAAAGAGGTCTTCAAACACCCTAACATGTCATCACAGGACCTACAGCAGGCTCTGGCTACTGTTGATGTGAAAGTGCATGCCTCTGCAATCAGAAAGAGACTGCACAAGTTTAACTTGCATCGGAGAAACATTAAGGCCAGACTGAAGTTTGCCAGAGAGAATGTAGACAAAGACCAGGACTTTTGGAATAATGCTCATTGGACAGATGAGTCCAAAATTGAATTATTTGGACACAAGAACAGAGGACATGTTTGGCATAAACCAAATACAGCATTTCAGGAAAAGAACCTTATACCAACTGTGAAGCATGGAGGTGGAAGTGTCATGGTTTGGAGCTGCTTTGCTGTAGTAGGATCTGGACAGCTCACAATCATGGAATTCACCATGAATCCTACTGTGTATCAGAGGGTGCTTGAGGAACATGTGAGTCCATCTGTAAAAAAATTAAAGTTGAAGTGGAACTGGACCATGCAACACGACAATGACCCAAAACTTACATGTTTTCACTAAGACATGGAGAGTCCTGGAATGGCCGAGCCAAAGCCCAGATCTTAAACCTATTGAGATGTTGTGGGGTGACTTGAAATGGGCTGTACATGCAAAAAAAACCCTGAAACATCTCACAGCTGAAAGAATTCTGCATTGAGGAGTGGGGCAAACATTCTTCAGACTGATGTCAGAGACTGGTAGATGGCTACAAGAAGCATTTCACTGCAGTTATTTCTGCCAAAGGAGGTAACACTTGCTATTAGGGGGTAGGGTGTCTTAACTTTTTCCTCAGTTAGAATATGCATTTTTGTAGAATTACACTTACAAAAGATCTTGAAAAGTGTTTTTTTCAGTTTTAATTGTTCAGTTATATTCTTGTAATCTCTCATTATAGTTGAAATTGAGGTTAAATATCTATATATCCAAAAATGTTACACAAATACACAGGCTTTCATGGTGTGTCCTAACTTTTTCACATCACTGTATGTCTATGTAATTATGAGAACTCACACACAGTTCAGAGGTTGGACCTCAATTAGATGGTAAAAACTGAAATGTGATAAGTGTAGACCACTTATCATCTAGGAAACAATATATAACATTTTTTCATTCTTAATTTGAAAAGTGAAGTGGTATGCACATTTTAAAAACTCATGGAAGTTTTTTTATATCCCAAAAATGAAAGTTATTTATCAAACAAAGGTAGCTTTAATTTTAGCAATTCTTAAAGTTCAAATTTATGTTCAGAAAAACAAGAATTTTAATTTTAATGAAGTTGTTTGTTTTAAACAATAGGCCTAGTAAGCCTCTAATGAAATATTGTATTAGGTCTGCCAAAAGTGTTTTAATTAAAAGTCTAAATTAATGTTAATTGCTATTTTTTAAAGTAAAACAACACCTAGTATAAACATTTTAAGATATCCCAATAAAAATAATTGAAATAAAGAAAGGCATAACCTTATTTTTAAACTTAATTTGTAACACTGATTAGTCTTAAATATAATAACATTTCTAAACATCAATTAATTTTTGCTACATTTAGACCTGCAAGTAGTTATACACCTGGAGATGTTATTGATAGGAATATTTGTGGCATTTCTTTGCATGTCCAGGTAGTGTAGTTGTTGAATCATCTGTGTGGTAATATTGATATGTAGGTTTATAGTATTTAGTTTCAAAATGAAATTAACTTCACATCTGTTTCTCAGTATGAAAAACACCATAAATATGTACGTAAACATAAGAGATAAAGTAAGGTATTTTGAAGAAAATGTATGAGTAATTTTAACATAATTGAGGTACAAATCAGTGTTATAGATTATAAAAAAATGGTAATAATCTATCTCTCTGCTTTAGCATCAATGATTTTAGTAGTTGTAATGAAACTTTCACAGTTTCATACACTTATAGATAATCACTTGATTAATTATTTCAACTCAAATAATATTTGTCTTTTTTATAATCGTTATTGCTATATATGGATTTACAGTTATACACCTAATCTTAATTGGGAAAAATTGTAATAAATATACAGTAAAGCTTCAAAATAGCATCCTTAAGTCAAATTGAGGTAACAAAAACTTGTGATTACAACTATCTGTTGCCCAGTAGCATGGATACATTATTTTATTTTCAAAAAATTTTGATAAGTTACTGTCAAATATATCTGCTAGAAATAATGTCATGATATTCAAAAGATGTAGATTATAGAACGTTTAGTGCAAAGGAACTATTCTATGTCCTGTAATGACTGGAAATTGAAACAGAAGATAATCAAGTGCTTGGTAAATGTAACATTTAAACTTTATATTAATTAAACATAATTTTTGTAATTTATCTAAGAATGCATATGCTGTGCATTGTGTATGAATGCTAGATTGTGTGATGGAAGCTAATATACCAAGGTCCTATGGCATCCATTTATGAATTATGGCTTTTGTATTAATGGTGTGGAAAGAATATTGTCACAAACTTTGAAATTTAATGTTAAAATGGTTGCTCATACATGAATGTTTGTCTTCATAGGTATATTCAGTAGTTTCAAATTTCTGGTTTAAATTTTTGTTGAAAAAATAACAAGGAGACAAAAAACTGTGCTCCCTGAAAAAAATCTATGTGCAAAAGTTTTTTTTATTAGATTTGTTATGGACTTTTTAAACAGAAGTTATGATAATTTATCTGCAAGAACTTTTAGGAAATAATACACTGTATAATAAAAGATAACACTTTTGAAATATATTTCATTAAGCCTACATGTGAGCAGAGACACTGGGGAGTGCTGATTAAAATGCTTGGAATTAATACTTAACCCATAAACAGCAGGAATGTTATAGGTAGCAGCTCACCACAGACATAAAAAATTGGGAAAAAATTTCTTGAACATAATCTTTAGCATTCTATTATGAATTTTGAATACAATAAGAAAAAATGAAAATAAAAGCATATTAAATACTTATTTACTACAAGTTCTAATTTTTTAAAGGTATGAAATCCACAAAAACATTCTCCAATGCACAGTGCTACTCTATTTTCTTTACACCAAGTAGTCACCATCTTTTGCTTCTTGTTCTATGCATACATGTGTGACCTTATCTTTGTCCAGTTTTTTTAGCTCCTGAGGCTGGAATGCTTTCCAAGATGTGCATAGAAAATGCTTCTTTTCCAATAAGACTATCAGGAAGAGTAAGCTCTCTTCCTGGGAAAAGTCTTGTCACCTTTACGTATCTTTTCAACAATTGGTAAATTACATTGTAACTAAACTACTTCAGTGATGGCTTTTTGCCAGTTTTTACCAGATATGTGTTATAAGAATTCAAAACTGAGATATCAGTTGGGTGTAAAAAGAGCTTCTTGTACTGCTTCACACATTTACAAATGCAATCAATTTCTTCAATTTGCATGTCACTTCTGTCAACTTGCCTGATAGCATAATCTAAACCAATATCAGGTTTGATTAATGGTTGTTTAGTTTTGTAATCATTCTTTTCACTGTATTTCATTTCATCTTTATGTACTGTACTAAACAAAGAAACAGGATGTTTGTCTTTCCATTTAAGTGCTAAAATGTTCCCTTGCTTTGTGGTCTTAACATCTCCCTTCTTCACAAGTGCAAATTTAAGCACTTAAAATTACATAAATTACAGATAAAATTACATAATTCTGGACTTTTATAATAATAATAATCAGTATGTATGTTCTTTTCCAAGGTACTCTTTCATCAATTGCATGACAACTGATCCTGAAAATACTAATTGGAGATCTTTTGGGATATCTACATCACTTGCAGAATAGAAAAGCATATCTGTTACAATTCCTGTCTCACAATCACATAATACAAAATCTTTATTTTGAATATATAGTTCTTGCTTGGAATGTGTTGCTTGAAAACAATGCGACTCTTCAGAATAATCAGATGTTCATTGATAATTACTTTTTGAAATTATTTTGCAATGTGCAAATGTATAAGAATCTCCTTTAATTGATCTCAAGTAATGTATTTAGGAAAAATTGGAATTCTTATAAGGGGACCATTCTTCCAATAATCAGCCAACACGTTTTTTTGTTTTTTTTACTTGTGACATAAACATCATCAAAGCAACATTTCCTCAATAGTTGTATCTTCCCATTTTTTATGTCACGAAGTACAGGGAGTGTTACTTTCACTTTCTTCAGAATTCAAGAATTTACAAAACTCTTAATATCTATTTGTTTCTCACACAGTGTGACCCATTATAATTTGATCAAATATAGCAGTAAAAAATTTATATTCTTTAGATTCACCTATGAACCTAAATCTATCTGTGAATCCAACATTTCTACTATCAAAAGAATGAAAACATGGATCAAAATTGTGACACCCATTGGGTACCAGATGAGTCTAACTCATTTGTGGATTCTGATTCACTATCACAGAGCTTGAAACAGTTGAAATTGAGGATGAGGATTATTCATTGGAATAATTATCACATACTAATATTTCAGTTTCATCTTTTGTTGAAAAACATGTTCGTTTGATTTCTTTAGCTGATGCACTCTTTCTTTTCTGCTCCTTGACTTACACTGAGAAAATGACTTGGATGCAATGCTTTGAATGGGTGGAGTCACTACTGTGTGAGAGGGTTGCCAACTAATGTTTTTAGCCTATATTATTAATTGATGATAGCTATACTGAGCACAAAGCGTGAAATCATCAATTGATGATAGCTACCGTTTAAGGATCAAAGAATAAATGAGGTAAGTAAAATAACCACAACTGAATGTAAGACTGAATATTTTATTCACAATTTTAAAATTGTAAACAGAAAATTAATACATACAACTAGAGAACAAACAAATTCATTAAGTTCTGATTATCACAAAAGTCAGTGACTATGGAGCATAAATGCTTGTCACTTTGAGATAGCTTAAGTTTCAACACTACCAAACTGAAGAACAAATGTTGGGCCTTCAAAAGTACCTAGTGTTGTTTTTTTTTTTCAATGCTTCTCCTATTCCATTGTGTGTGTTATGTTTCAAATTGACAGCAATCTAAGTTTAAATAATTAGAGTATTAAATGATTAGAATATTTCAATGGGATTCGTAAATTATTTCAAAATTGTGTGGATATATTTGCACACAGTAACACACCTGAATTGAAGGGTTTTTTTTCAAGTAAACAATGTATGGTCAGAGGATACTTTAAAAAATTATAACTCAAAAAATATGTTGAACATCCTGTGTTTTTTTGTAGATCATATTCAGAGATGTAAGAATGTATGGTAAAAATCTGAAAAGGCTGAATAACTGGTGACATGGTAAAACTGTGGCCTGAAGTAGGGCTATTTTTAGCTAAATCATAAGAAGTTGCATGCAACTAAATTTTTTACTGGAGATCTAATAGACTTTTAATTACAACAATTGCTGATTTATCAAGTGATATGTTATAGAAAAGTAGAAAACAAAATTCAGCTTTGTATCATATTAAGTCTTACAGCTATGGCTTATTAAATAAACCAATATTTTTTTTATGATATTAGGTGATTTTACAGCCTCACTATGAAAATCCTAAGAGAGATAAACTTGGTTTGAGACCATTTTCGAATTCTGTGAGATTAAATCAGTCAATGTAGCAAATTTCAGCCTTCTACCACCATTACTCTTGTAGTTTTAAGCAGCCAAAGGTGCCCAAAAATGAATTTGCCAAAAATAAAAAAATAAAAAATTACTAAATTTTACAGGGCTGTAAATCAGAAACTTTTAAAGATATTGATCTAATGTTTGACAGTTTTTTATTATATGGGTAAATGAGCACATGTGAATTTTTTCAAGGCATTCTATGAAGGTCACCAAAATCTCGATTTGACATGGAGTGACCCTATAGTATATTATTCCTTTCATGAGGCAGGTCGTTTTTTGTGAACTATATAATTAATTACCCAGAAAGAATGTATGGTGCGGGTATACTAACTGAAAACTGAGAATACAGTTGTTTTCTGGATTTCAAAAGCAACTGTGTGAAGTTAATTAAAGGAAAGTGGTGCATAGTAAAAAGAAAAAAAAAGAACTCTAAAAGATGTATATTAGAATTTGTACAGTTAATTATACTTTAATTGAACTCTGTCATACATAGAATTTGTAAACAGAAGTTTTCTTCAAGCAAAGATTCTGAAAAAAAAATGTTAAATGTAACTTGTTCTTATTACACATGCTAATTAGGTAGAAGTGCATTGAACACTTATGTAATGCATTGATATTCTGCTAAAATAGTTTGCAGTGCTTCTAAAATTCTCAAAAATTCAATTTTCCAGATTTTAGTTGACTCGAACCTTTCTTCTTGGGTGACTGTTTTCCATGAACCTCCTGACTGAGGCTCTCCATCAATACCTTGAGGAGTTTGTGGAGACCTGCACTCTCTTCTACATTTGTGCATCTATCCTCTTCTGTCCTTGCCCTATGAATGTGGCTTCTCTGCTTCTGTGGTCTGTTTTTTGTCTCAGGTGCATCTAACAACTACCTATCTGTGTTAATTTCATGGGGCACAGTTTTTATGCAGATTGCATTTTAGAAGTTTCCTGAGTCTATGGATTTGTGGGTGGAATTTGGATAGCAACATTTCTTTTTTGGTATTCAGATTGTCCCAGGCCTCAGCTGCCCTGATTCTCACCCTCTGTCAATCTTTATTTGTTCCTTTCTCCAAAGTTTTGAAAGTGAGTCATAGAATTTTTCACCATAGAAACACATTACCAATGGTACCAGTGGGTTCTGGCAGGGTAGGTACATACCTCTCTGGATTTATTCACATATGGCAGGAGTTCACTTCTAATACTTGAGTTCTTTAGATGCTGACCAAAAAGGACTCTTCATCCACTACCTTTCACCCTTTCCATTGTCGTCAGTTCCATGTTCTTTTCTTTCCCTCAGGATCCCACAATTTGCCAGCATCTTTCCAAGGTAGTTCAGACTTTTCAACTCAAGGATGCTATAGAACCAGCTAGTCAAACCTTTCCAAATTTATACTTTTACTGTACATTGCTTGTAGTTCTAAAAAAGACCAGATACTAAGATTTTCCCATGGAGTCTTTTATCATTCAACAGTGAGCACTCATTCTGGGTCTGTGGATGATCATGGTATACATCTTAGATGCTTACGTCCTCATCCCCATTACCCCACAATCCAGACTGTATTTTCATTTTTTTCACTTGGGATGGGTTTAGCAGTTTTGCACATTGCCTTTTGGGTTGGTTACTACATCTTATGTGTTTTATTGAGTGATTAGGGCTTTTGTTTGCATTCCATCACTACATGGATGACTGTCTCTTGCTGGCTTCATCAAAGCAAGTTGCAAATGAGTACCCATTCTTGCTTTTGAGAATAGCAGCTTATGTTGGTTAGATCATTGAGGCAGAGAGGTTTTTCATTATACATACCTACAACTGTAGACCAGTGTAAATAAGTCTAACGTGGGAGAATATTTCAACTCTTATCTTAGTTGGGTCCAACCTTCTCCTCTTCACCTACTGTCAAGGGAGCTTTTGATCACTGAGGTCCTTGTGTCACCTGCCTTCACTACACACAAGATTTTTTCACTTTTGAGGATGCAAACTTCCATGGAAGCACTTGTACTCTTAGGTCATGTTCAAATGAGCACCTTATAGTGAATACTACATGACCAATGGAACCTTGCCAGGGGTCCTGTGGACTCCATTATTTAGCTTCATTCTTTCCTCTTGGATAATTTCACATGGTGGTAACACAGGTAACACCATGACGTGTGTTCTTTTGCCTCCTAATCCCAAGTTGCACTTGTTCACAGATCCTCCATTCAGGGGTTAAGGAGTGTGTTTAGAACATCAATATGTTTCAAGTTGTTGATCAAGGGGACTTTACTCATCAGCAACTTGGAACTACTGGCTGTTAATAAAGCTTTGAATCATTTCCTTCACTCAGTTCAGAGCAAATTATTCATGGTCCATTGTAACAGTTAGATGTATCACTCATTATCACTATATTTCTGAACATTGGAACTACTTTTTTGGGCCCATGCTTTAACAAACATCTCTTTGCATGCCATATTCCAGGTGCCTTCAGTTTGGTTGCAGATCATCTTTCATGTCTAGGCCAGATCTTCCCTATGGAGGAATTCCTCAACCTGCAAGTTTTGTGGTGGCTGTGTGCATAATTGAGTGCTCTACATTTGAATGCATTTGTCACACAAAACAACTTAAGATTGCCTCTGTTGTAGTTTCCCTTATTTCATTCCCAAGTCTTGGCTGTGGATGCTTTCAGTCAGAATTGGATTAACAAGTACTTATATGCCTGTCTTCTGATCCAATTTCTACACAGGGTGAAAAACCATCATTTATCCATCATCTAGTCTGCTTCATGTTGAGTACTTCTCATTGCACCTTTTCAGCTGACACAATCCACTTCTCTCTCCTTCCATCTGACTTCCACCCCCTCGGAGTGGATTCCTGTACGTGGTGAGGGGACCTCCCAGGGAAGGTTCTGTTCTGTCTGGTTACCTTCTCTGGGATCTAAACATCCACCCACGTGTTTGCCGTGCGTGGCGACCCGTGAAGGGGAGGAGAGGATCCTGGTGGTTGAGGGGTCCAACCCTAACACACCACTTTGGCCTCGAATTCCTGTAGACGGGCGGCCCTTGGGTGGCCCCCCTTGGGTCAATCGGCTGGTCCACCTGGGCTAGAGCCAACCAAGTACCAGTGTTGGAAGTTCTCAACGGGTGTTGTGGACATTGTGCCTGATGCTGGTGTTTGGGTATAGTGCTCACGAAACCCTGGCGTTGCTGCATTGTCCTTGCATGACTTTGTAGTGCGTCCCCTTGTAGGGCTCCATGGTGGGTGGGGTCAGTGAGTACCGAAACTTTTCTCTTTCCTATGGATCCTCCAAAAAATTTAAGTAAAATTGTAAAAAAACAGTCAATGGGTAAACGACCACGTCTTGAATACACTGAACAGCAATCTCCAACATCAGTAACACACGTACCTCATTTTCTGATATTGCATTCTCTTTCAGAAAAACCTTTAGGGCAAATGTCCCCTTTTTTTATTCAAAAGGGGCTAGAGGGACTTGCTGGCTCTCCAAAATCAGTAAAGAAGCTTCGATCTGGTGACATACTGGTTGAAACATCCACATCCCAACACAGTGAACTTCTCTTGAAATCAAAGGTAATTGGCGATATACCTATTGAGGTTACACCCCATGCTACTTTGAATACTTCACGAGGAGTTATTGTTGAAAGGGATTTGAAGAATGTTCCTGAATCGGAGATTCTCGCCGGTCTTTCCACCCAAGGAGTTTCTGCAGTGAGGCGCATCTCCACTCGCAAAGATGGAGTTACACTGCCGACAAATACCCTTGTTTTAACGTTCACTTCACCACGAGCACCCGCCACCATCAAAGCAGGTTATCTCATTTGCAGGGTTCGGCCATACATCCCAAACCCTCTTCGATGTTTTCAATGTCAGAGATTTGGCCACTCAAAGACATCTTGTCGTGGTTCCCTGACTTGTGCTCGTTGTGGAGGCAAGGACCACGATGCCTATGATTGTGACGTAAACCCACATTGCGTCAACTGCAATGGTTCTCACCCCTCTTACTTTCATTCTTGTCCAAAATGGTTGGAGGAAAAAGAGGTGCAGCGTTTGAAAACAACACATAACATTAGTTATCCTGAGGCTCGGAAATTGATGTCCACAATCCCATCTCGGACATATGCTGCTGCACTCCATTCCACAACTACAGTGGAAGTGCAGACAGATCTCTCTGTGCCTCCAAAAGAATCGTTTTCAAAACAAATGAAAAGCCTTTTGACCTCTGTGGTTAAAACAGTAGACGAATCGACTTCCACACCTATCTCTGTTCCTCCCACAACTTCCAACAAACCTCAAGATTCATGTCCTTCAGTTTCAAATACAGGCATTTCTTCTGTTACATCATTTTCTCCCACCACAATAAACAAAACAATTATTCGTCAGCGTCCTCAGTCACTTGATTCCTCTTCCAATAACAAAAACCTGCCCACTCGACCCAGAGCAGGATCCATGGAGGTTGATAGACCTCCTCTGAAGAAAGACAGTAAAGACAAAAGACGAGGTCGTAAACCGAAGGGTTCTCCAACCACTTCACCTGCTCGTCCTTAAAAATGGCCACCTTGATACAATGGAACTGTCGAGGTTTACGTTCTAATCTGGATGATATCAAAACGCTGATTGCTTCCTACCATCCTGTTTGTCTTTCTCTACAAGAAACATTTCTCAAATCTGCTGATACAGTCTCCATTCAGCAGTTTTCTCTGTACAGAAATGACAAGTTGTGTGATGGTCGAGTACATGGAGGGGTGGCACTTTTGGTTGATCAACATGTGCCCACCCTGTCTTTGTCACTCAATACACCCTTGGAGGCCGTAGCCATCCGTATTTCCTTGGGTCGAACCATCACTGTTTGTTCTCTGTACCTGTCCCCTGGAGAGACATATGATCAATCAGACCTGGATGCTCTCGTTGAACAGTTACCATCTCCATTTCTAATCCTGGGGGATTTTAATGGACACCATCCCCTCTGGGGAAGTGCTGTCATTGATGGGAGGGGTCGATCTGTAGAGCAGATGCTCTCTGATCACGATCTTTCTCTTTTCAATACTGGTTCTTCCACTTACTTTCATGCACCAAGTCAGTCATTCACTGCCATTGATCTCTCAGTTTGCTCCCCTTCATTATTCTCCCATTTTTCATGGAGGGTTGACAGTAATCCACTAGGCAGTGATCATTTTCCGATCATTTTGAGCGAGACTGGCCGTGGTCGATGCCACCCTACCCGCGTGCCCCGGTGGAAGCTGGATCAGGCAGACTGGTCCACTTTCACTGCTCTCGCAGAACTTGATCCTGTCATCGCAAATCAGCCATCAATAGACAACTGTGTTGTAGCGGTAACTGATTGTATTATACATGCAGCTGCTCAGTGTATTCCTAAAACCTCGACACGTTTCCCACGATATCCTCGTCCATGGTGGAATTCCGCTTGCAACTTAGCACGGAAGGCTCAAAAACTGGCCTGGGATACTTTTCGCAGATATCCCACACTTTCAAATCGGGTTGCTTTCCAGCGGGCCCGAGCACATGCTCGGTGGGTAAGACGTCAAAGCCAGAAGGAATCTTGGATTAAGTTCACAACCAGCATATCTTCTACCACCAGCTCCAAGATCGTATGGGACAAGATTCGAAAGGTTAATGGGCACTACACTTCTGTTCCACTCTCAATCTTACTCTCTGATGGTCAGGAGGTGACTGATGTCCGAAACATCGCTAACACTCTAGGTGAAAGCTTTTGCCGGGTATCTAGCACTTCTGCTTGTTCCTCCACCTTCCTGGCCATCAAGACTCGGGCAGAGCGATCACCTATTTCCTTTCAAACTGACTGTTTCTTTGACTATAATAGTCCCTTTACCCTGGTGGAACTAAAAATGGCCCTTCATCGGTCTGCCAGTACATCTGTTGGACCTGATGATATTCATTATGACATGCTACACCATCTCTCTCCTGATTCTCTTGATGTCCTTCTGACCATCTTCAACCGGATTTGGCAGGAGAATGTTTTTCCTGATGCCTGGCGCCACGCTATTATTTTACCTTTCTCTAAGCCAGGGAAAGATCCGAAGATCCCTTCAAACTATCGTCCAATTGCTTTGACGAGCTGTCTCTGTAAGACCTTAGAAAGGATGGTTAATGCTCGTCTTGTTTGGTTCCTTGAATCAAACAACCTCCTCTCACCCACCCAGTGTGGGTTCCGTCGACAGCACTCCACCATAGACCACCTAATTCGTCTTGAAACATCTATCAGAGAGGCCTTTCTCAACCGCCAACACCTTGTATCGATATTCTTTGACATAGAGAAGGCTTACGACACAACATGGAGGTATGGCGTTTTGCGAGACCTCCATACATATGGGTTACGTGGCCATCTACCCATGTTTATTAAAAATTTTTTAATGGACAGGAAATTCCAAGTTCGTGTAGGTTCGGCACTTTCACGTTCTTTTGTACAGGAACTTGGAGTCCCTCAAGGCTGTATATTGAGTGTCACACTTTTCAGTATAAAGATAAATGCCATCACTGAACAACTCCCTCTCACCGTTACGAATGGGCTATATGTTGACGACTTTCACATCTCATGTCAGTCATCAAACATGAGATATATTGAGCGGCAACTACAAACTGCCCTCAATCGTGTACAGAAGTGGACTCTTGCGAATGGCTTTAATTTCTCTCTTTCCAAAACTGTATGCATGCACTTTTGCCGCCGACGAGGTATTCACCCTGATCCTGAACTTCATATCGGTGAAGTTTTGCTGCCAGTGGTCCCAGAGACAAAGTTCTTGGGGCTTATCCTTGATCGTAAATTGACCTTTATACCACACTTAAAGCAGCTTCGGGTCAAATGCACAAGAACACTGAACATCCTTCGTGTCCTCTCTTCTACCAGTTGGGGGGCAGATCGCCGTTCAATGTTGAAGATATATCGTGCTCTTATTAGATCGAAACTTGACTATGGATCAATGGTCTATGGCTCTGCTAGACCCTCGGCCTTAAAGATACTGGACCCCATTCATCACCAAGGTCTTCGACTCTGCACCGGAGCTTTCCGTACCTCTCCAGTTCAAAGCATATACATTGAATCTAATGAACCTCCTCTACACCTTCGCCGTTTGCAACTGTCTTTACAATATACTTCGAAACTACGTTCCTTACCAAAGCATCCCACCTGGGAATGTGTTTTCCTTCCTCGGTGGGCAGTACTTTTTCAGAACAGACGATCTGTCATTGCTCCGTTTGGCCTTCGCATCCGGGCGCAATTGGATGAATTGGGTCTGTCCTTGGATAATATTGCAGATTCCACATGTCGACGCATCCCACCATGGCTTATTACAGCCCCCAAATGTGACCTTTCTTTCAATCACCTAAAAAAGGCGGATACTCCAGACTGGAAGTACCGTCTTTTATTCAATGAATATCTTTCAAACAATCATTCAGTTCCCATTTATACAGATGGTTCCAAATCAGGAAATTCAGTGGGCTCTGCTATGGTTTGCTGTGGGTCAGTAGTTGCACACAGAATCCCCTCTACAGCTTCTGTGTTCACCGCTGAACTGTATGCAATATCTCTTGCCCTTGATCATATTGCAGCTGAGCAGTACTCCAACTGCACTATTTATACTGACTCGCTTAGTTCTATTCTTGCCTTGGAATCACTTCACATTAGCTCACATCCTATTCTAGCAGATATTCGAAACCGACTGGCCCATTTCTCATTAGCAGCTACTTCAATTCAGTTTTTCTGGATACCAGGCCATGTTGGTATTCATGGGAACGAGCTTGCAGACATGGCAGCTAAATATGTATGCCTCAGCTCCATCACCCCTATGCCTATTCCGTACATGGACTATGGTGTTGTCTTCAAAGCTCGGCTCCGTGCCAGTTGGCAGTCCACTTGGAGTGAACAACGCGACAATAAACTTTTTCAAATTAAACCCAAAATTGGAGTTTGGCCATCTAGCTTCCGTAAAGTTCGGAGGGAAGAAGTTGTTCTCACTAGGCTACGCATTGGTCACAGTTTTTTAACTCATCATTTTCTTTTATCTGGAACTGATGCACCAATGTGTAGTTTGTGTAACACTCAAATCACTATCAGCCATGTTTTACTTTCTTGCCATCGTTACAATCCTCAACGACGGCAATACTTTAAACATATTTTTTCCCAGCGTCAGTCTGTACCTTTGGACAGAGTTATTGGTGATGGTGACTATGTCCACCTTAATAACGTTTTTAATTTTTTAATGGCCATTAATCTTTTTAATCTTATTTAAGTATGGTATATTTATTCATTACACCTTTTTAATTGTGGCTCCTTTTTAAAGTTTTATTCTCTCTCATTCAATGCAACATTAAACAATAGCCAGAACATTAAATAACTCGACACCAGGACTGGAAAGGCTAACTTCAGGTGACTAACGCTTCTGTTTGAACTGTCTGTTTGAACTACTCGTTAGTCTTCCTGGCGAGTTACTGTTATACTTTCGCTGCATATCATTTCGTGCTTTTACAACCTTTTTGTACTGGCCATATTGATTCATAACCCGGAACCAGGACGGAAAGACCAACTTCAGGTGGCTGACAGTGGTTTATATACTACCTGCTAGTCTTCCTGGCGGGTTATGATCATTCCCATTCTGCTACTGGTTGGCCTGTACAACTTTGTTGACTGGATGTCGTCATTGGTTTTTGCACCATTTCCTGTTTTAATTGCCATTTTGTTTTTATCTTCAATTACCTTTACACATTTTACTCCATTTACTTGACTTTTAATTTTTTTTACTGGACATTTGGCTACTCTTTATTATGATTTTGCTGAGTGTCTTTTTAAACTTTTATTCTATTACATTTTGATAATAGCTACTATGACACATAACCCAGAACCAGGACTGGAAAGGCCAACTTCAGGTGACTGACGGTGGTTCTTGAACTTGTTCGTTAGTCTTCCTGGCGGGTTATGATCATTATTATTATGCTAGAGTAAATAGTTTATAACTTTGAAGACTGGGTGTCACCATTGGTTTTTACACCATTTTCTGTTTTAATTGCTGTTTTGTTTTTACCTTCATTTTCCTTTACCAATTTTACTCCATTTACGTGACTTTTCTCTTTTTACTGAACTTTTGGTTACTCATTGTTGCGTTTTTGCTGTGTGTTTTTTAATACTTCTATTCTTTTACATCTTGATACTAGTTGCTATGACACATAACCCAGAACCAGGACTGGAAAGACCAACTTCAGGTGACTGACGGTAGGTCTTGTACCTGCCTGTTAGTCTTCCTGGCGGGTTATGATTATACCTTTATGATAGAATACCTACCTTACAACTTTTTACACTTTGCCTTCTATCTTAACCTTGTAGACTAGGTGTCAACACTGGTTTTATACTTTTTTTTTTGTTTGTTTTACCTTCATTTCCATTTATGTCTTTTACTACATTTTTACCGGTTGTTTGGCGCAGATAGCCTCGTTGCTTTGTGCCACAAAACACTAAATCAATCAATCAATCAATCTGACTTCCACATTACTTTTTTTACTGTCACCATCCTTCTTCTGTCAACCTCAGTCATCAGTTCTACAGTTGGGACCCCACAAATTTTGTCTTTACATGTGATTTTTGTCTGGTCACTTGGAAGGAGACCTGAATTATCCACACGTAACATGTTTTATTCCATTCTGTTTGCTCATCCACACTTGTGGTTTATCAAAAAAAATGGTAGGCTTTTAGCCAGTAGTCTCTGTGTCAGTGGTTCTGACATATACATTCCTATCTCTTGTTTCCCAACCTTTTTTATTGTATTATCTCATCAGATTTGGCATTTTACCTTTCCTTGACAACTCATTTATAGTCCCTTCTAGAACAGATTATTTAGTTTTGCATGTGTATTACACCAAACATGTTCATCTCCCATTACTTACATCATGTGGCTGTTTCTTTCTCATTTGGATATCATGTTCCACCTGTTGCCATTCTACACATGATGGTTCAACTGTGAATCAGTAAGTGAACTTTTTCCTGTGTCCCTTTTTCCCCTACATTGGTAAGAAGTGCTTGTTTAGGCATAATTACTGGCTATTAGCCAAAAAATCTGCACTATACGGCCTATAATAATTGGAGAATATATACATATATATACACTCTCTGAGATACTTCTGGCACACCACCTGAAGTCAGTCAAGACCTGAAGGCTAGTGCAGGAAGGAATTGAATCAGGCAGATAGTTTGCAGGTATATCCCATCAGTGAAAATTTGGGGCTGCAACTGCTTATAATGCATACTTCCATTCCATACTGACACATGGGCTATCATAAGTAGAGAAGAATGGGAGAGCTACTTATTCCTGCTATTCCTTCATTTGAATAAATTATTGGTGGTTTGCTCTTCTAATTATGGTTTCTGTGGTCACCCATTGCACAGTCCCTGGTGTCAGCATTTCTTCAGACTCCCCATATTACATGATTTCTTAGATTCCTTATCATTTACCACTACCTAACTACTGGGTTGGTGGATTGTCAAGAGGAGGATGGTGGTGTTCTGCCAATGTAGGTTCTCCCACTGACTTGTAAGCTGGAGAAATCCTCCAATATGCAGTTCATTTTTTCAGTTGGAGCACCTCATCCTATCACTACCCAGATGATAGGTTTTAGGTTAGGTTTTTTGTTGGTTGAGAACCTTTATCCTGTCATGGACACAATGTATTAGTTGGTTGGGGTATCCCTGATGTACTTTATCCATCAAGCTGAGGCTTGGAAATGTGGTATTGTAAGGAGCTTAACTGACTAACAGGTGCTGTGGTTGGCAGGAGTACTCCTGGTTGAGACTTATGAGTTTTGGTAGTACATGGAGCTGGCCAATCACGAGAAGTCTATTTGGTTTTGAACACACTGTTATGTGGGCACTTCCCATCTTACCATCACTTACATACTAGCTTTCCTAATAGCTAGTATTGATTGTGCATTTGTGCACATGTTCCCTATCTAGACAGATGGGATAGAACATTTTTTCTTTTGCCTCATAGGCTTGAGATTGAAATAGTAGGGACTCTACTCTTGCTGTAGACTGAAAGATGAGTACCTGATGCCACCTGGTTTTACATGTAGATGGTCTACTAACCTTGTTTTTATCACCATTATGTGTCCTCAGTTAGATAGTAAACATTATGTGTAGTCACCCCACAATGTTCTCAATTAAATATTTAAATATGTGTATGTGTAGTTAACTTGCATTGTGTCCTCAGTTAAGTAGTAAAAGTTGTGTGTGTTTATGGATCACATTTGGATTTTTTTTTATACTTTGTGCTCACAGCTAGATAATAAGTGTGTAAAATCTTATTGGTCCAGTCCAAAGTAGCAAGTATTTTAAGATCATCTATAGATACTGCATGTTTTTCTAAACAAGAACTGCATTTAAAGTTTGTCAAAGTGTGTATGTATGTGTGCTGTGCATTTTCAAAGCTTACCTTATTTTGTTGAGCATATTCTTGAAAGTTATGTCAGTTAAAAAAAAACATTTATAAACCTCTATATTGCTCATAGTATAAAATACACAAGCTCACGAAGGGGATCTTATGGTACAACATTTTTTTTTTTACAGAAGAAAACAAATATCTTTCTTTGACATCCCTAATTGATCATGTGGTCATTATGTACAAAACAAACAAATCCAAATATAGTATGTTTTATTTCATTTTAGCAAACAAGTATTTTCATTTAGTATACTTTAAATACTTCCAATAAACCTAGTGTACATAAAATTTGCTGTAAATTTTCAGTTTTTTCAATGACTTTATATTTCTTGATAGATTATTTCTATACATGTTTAAGCCAAGATTGCAATAATTAATTCATTTTTGGAATAAATTTTTATTGATGTGACTTAGGACTCTGATGATCTATGGGATGATGATGATGAATATGTTGGGTCAGAAGAAAGCTGGGAAACAGAGTCAGAAAATTCTGTGGTAGAAGATGATAGGTAGGTTAACTTTGTTTACTCAGTTATTTTGGGGGAAAAAATTAATTTTTGTAATTTAACCATGGTTTAGATTAAGAAAACTTCTGATACTTTTACATTTTAAGTAAAGTATATTTGAATTTTTTTCAGTTAGTAGTGTTTTATACAGCTTTCACCATATCTTGAGAAATTGGTTTTTACTTCATAAATTCAGTGAGACCTATCTTAAGGACCAACCTTGCAAGTACACAGTATAAACTTATATTAAGAATAACTTAATACTCTTTTATGTTAGTCTTTGGATGTATAAATAATAGTCATACACACTTTTTTTGTATGAAGACACTTGATATTAAAGCCCATTTAGTGTTGCTGTAGGTGTTTCTGCCTTATTCATAACAGGATCCAGCAGTAAACTGAATGATCATAAATAACATAGAAACTTTGGTAATCTAATTACAGTAGTAAAAATTCAAGTAGAATTGTTGTGGGTATTCAGCCAGATTCAGATTGGAGCTATTAGTTTTAATTGTTGTATTTGATTAAATAAAAGTGTAATTTCTAAAGCTTTTTGTTTGAAATTTTTTTTAGAAAAGAGAAAAAAACAAAGAAATTAATGTTGGTTTTTTGCAGCAGGTTAAATACTGCTGCCAGTTGTTATGATTCAAGTAAACTTTATTTGAAGGAAAAATTTAAGGAAAAACATGTTATGATAATTTTAACCCACTTTTTATTGGTTAATTAACTGTTTGTTTGTTTTTTAATACATATGTATAATTTTTTATTTTATTTATTTATTTTTAATACAGAAAACTTTATCCATAATTATCCATGAAAACTTTGTAATGATAGTAGTTTTTCCTTTGGAAAATAAATTCATCCTTAAATATTTCAAATGTGGCAAACTTGAATTTAAAGTTCAATGTAAAAATGAAATACAACATTTAGAACTTACCTGGTGCTCAAAGGAATACTCAGAAGTATAATTAAAGTTCCAACATTGTTGTTTAAGTATATAAACATCACAAAAAGTTACAATTGGCTCACAAGTTTTAAAAGCAGTAACCAATAAACATATTTAGGCATAGAAATAAAGTACAAGGCAATAATTTCATACTTCAGAGCGAAACATTACAAACTGTTGGAAGTTGAAGAAAACAAGTGAATAGAAGATGTAAGCTGGAAATTGTTCTTCACCTGAATGATAAAAAAGTTATTGCTACTTGGTTTTATGTTTATACTGAAACAAAATAATGTCAAACAACAAAAAATAAGTGTAAAGTGTAAGTGTGAAATGAAAGATTTATACACGGGCCTGTTGCTGGAACATTTTTTTTATATTTGAAAATGGAAACTGAAAAGGCTTTTGAAAAATGTGAAATTAAACTCGCAAACAAAAAAAAAAAAGATCAGCATTAGACCATCATTTTAGCTTTCTGTGGATATAAATTATGTACAAGTAAATAAATTACATGAACATGAAATTCCACTAGCCTAAATTTGTCACTGTTATGTGTCTTAAATACTTAGATTTTTCTCTTTCCAAACAAAGTTTCTTGTAACTGCTGCTATTTTGGAAAATTTTTTAATTTTCAGTTTTCAGTAAAAAAAAAAAGTATTTTCTGCTCATGATTTTTAGATATATTAAGTGCAACATTTCTGCTGTTTTAGGTTTCAAATGATTAATTTTTTACATTAATCAGTAATTCTGAATATATTTTAGACATCGACTGCCTAAACAGTTATATTTTGTATGCCTCTGTCTACTCTTATTATGTGCTTTATATGCATAATATTATATCATGTATATTTGTCTTTTTAGTAGTCACTAGTGAATATATTTGGTAAACAGATTTACATCTTTTATGTTAATAGGTTTGCCACTTTGGATATGCTATGTAAATTTCCTTTGCACTTGTGTGATATTTGTTGAATATGCTTTGGAGTTTTAAAGTAATTGTGTCTTAAACCTTCATGGACATTTTTTATTTAAAGTAACAAATTCTTTGAAAAATGTTGAATTTAGATTGTTCTTACAACACACCAAGACAGTGTTTGACAAAAAAAAATTAACTTATTATAAAAAAAAATTGACCAGTATCCAGGGTGATGAAAAACATAAAGAAGAGGAAAAAGAAGGCAAAGAGAAAGCTAAAGAACAGAAAGAATCCAAGCAAGAATTGAAAACTGAAGCCAATGTAGATATTTCTATACTGCGGGAAAAATTGTTGTCTAATATAGAGAAGATGAGATCTGGCATGGCTAGACTTGAGGAAGTTTTCACTCAGAATCCTACGTTACAGACTTCCACTGTGATGAGGAAGCTACTGGAGCTATATAAACACTGCAAGTATGCATCTGTTTGATTCGTTGATATGTTTAAAAGATGAATGGGAGTTTGGGTCAGACTTCTGGTAAAGATCTGCATTTTAGAGCTGGTAAATCAAGTTTAAATCCTTGCAGTACTACCATATATTCCAAATACATTCATCTGTTGGTGTATTATAAGAGTAATGAGTGACTGCCTTCCTTGTGATTAGTACTTCAAAATTAGGTAAAGCAGCAGATAGCCCCTAGTAGCTATGCTATAAATTTATAATACTAAAGGTAATTAATCTTAAAACTTTGGTTTTGTTTTGTACAAAATATCACTATTTCTAGCCAGTAGGAATTTTTACTTTTTATCAGCTCATTTTTACAGGAAGAATTCTTAAGTTTTCTTCTGTACATGGATGATTGGAATTTTTATAGTAACTTCTTTTTTTTTTAAATCTTCAATAAATTTTTCAAACTGATTATTCTAGAGTAATATTCATTGTGACTGGTTTCACTTCAGCAACAATTCTTAATTGTGAATCTAGTTTGTTTGTTTTTTGCAAAATATTAGATAGTTGTTGTTACGTATTTAAAAACTCGTAAATACTTCTTGGTGACACTCTCCATTGAAATTTTATTTCAATTTAAATTATATGTACATACAGAATTATCAGAGTTTTACCCAAGCTTTATCATGAATTGATGTATTTTTCTTGGGATTACTTGATGAAATAGCTCTTTTTAATATTTTATTTCTCCAGGCATTTAAGTGTGTTTTCAAAACTTTTACACCATGTCAAGTGTATAATAGTATTATAATAGTAAGAAATAGTGTTTGTCATCGTGATAACATACACAGTTAAAGTAGGAAAATATTTAATAGTAGATGTAGCAGAAATCTCTTTACAGTATACTTCATAAAAAAGAAGTCTTATGTCAGTACTGAATAAATCTCTATACAGGAGATCCATAAAAAAAATCCTATATGACAGCAGAACTATCAACTTAGTCTCATGATTGCAGGTCTAGTAATAATCTCTTATGACAGCTATTGTGAGAATAGGCCTTTTGTCAAAGCAGACCCACCAAAGTTTATTAAAAAGTTTTAAACTTTCCCAGTATTCTGAAGGCATATACTTAACCTATTGTATACCTAAAAATTTTCATTACAGAAAAACTTATTAAGAGTTTTTTTTTTTTTACAGTAAACCTCTTGGTCCTTCCTGGACTGGGGGTGGGGTGTCAGTGTCATCCCAGTTTTGGCTTTAAAAACTTATATAATTTGGTTTTATTTTTTTTACATCATAAAAAGTTACAGAAAAACATTAAAATACCATATTTCATTTTAGGATTTCTTATTTATTTATTGTTGATTAGAAAGTTCTGTTTTTTATATCCAGTTATTTGTAACTTACTATTTTAATTAACATATTTCCTTTGAAAGTTTATTTTTCTGACAACAATAGTCAAAACATTTTGCTATAAATTGTAAGAAAAAACACAAAATATATAAAGATTTATCTGCGATCTAAAACCTAACCTTTCAAAGTGGGGTAAAGTCAGCCTAGGTAACAGTATTTTTGCTAACAAAATACTAGGTTGAAATAAATTTATATACAAGAGGTATTTTTAAGATTAATTATTAGTTATTTATGTGCTTCATTTAAGTATGATGAATTTAACAGTAATACTCAACTAGAGAAGATTTGAGTTTTTTTTTATATTTTGCCATTACTACCAAATTTTTTAAACCTAATAAGGCTAATTTGATGTTTTTTATTTTAAGAACTTTGTCAGTACTTTTGAGCAAGTATAATGTAATGTTAAAGCACTTTTAGTAACAAAAATAATGTATGTTTGTTTCTGAATTTAGTGCAAAGCTTCATGAAAGCTAACTGTACTACCCATCCCTAATTTAACACTGTAAGATTATAGGGAAGGCATCTAGTCATCACCACCCATCTCCAACTTTTGGGCTACTTTTTACAACAAATAGCATGATTGACCATCACATTATAATACCCCCATTGATGAAAGAACAAGCATGTTTGGTGTAATGGGGATTTGAACCTGCGATTACAACTCAGATTACAAGTTGAATGCTCTAACCACTTGGCAAAGAATATATGTAGAAACTATGAAATATTTCCAGATGATTTGTCTGTAGCCTGAAATACACAATAAATTGTTATTCTTTTATATAGGACCTGTACCACTCATTTTCATATAAAAAACATAAATTACTGGTAACACCACTTTATTCACTTTGATATACATTGTCTATAATATGTTTAATCCAATGGTATTTGAACTTTGGCTGTAGCTAGTTTTTAAACTATATTCATTAGTTCTTCACACTTCTTTTATAATCACTCTTATGTTTCTGATATAATAAGAAATTTATCTATTTTGGTCTAAAGAGGACATATGAATTAATTGTTTTTTTGCTGTTTGTTGGGTATTTGCAGAACAAGTAATTACAGTTTTTACTGGATATTTAGCATTGATATCAATATGTATTGTTCATTGAACATTTTTTTGAAATTAAACTTCAGCAACACATTTTGTGTACTCTTTCATTTGTTTCAGTAAACTCTATATTATATGCATTTTAAAATTATTCTAGTGATCTCAAGTTTCCTTATCACTTAAAAGAAGAACAACTAAAGTTTGTTTCTCTTCTTGTATTTACCTT
The DNA here is from genome assembly GCA_011833715.1 of Carcinoscorpius rotundicauda. Taxonomy (NCBI): domain Eukaryota; kingdom Metazoa; phylum Arthropoda; class Merostomata; order Xiphosura; family Limulidae; genus Carcinoscorpius; species Carcinoscorpius rotundicauda. The sequence goes on along the minus strand of CM022396.1, from coordinate 41,425,364 downwards.
TAAAGTAGGTATGCAGTTTTAACTTGTAATATGTTTAGATTATTTTATGAGATTCCAATAAAACTTACAACTTGCTGAAACCAAACCTGGAGATGAACCTTTTGTGTCATTTGTATTTAAAAAAATCAAATATTTATTGCCAGATCTATTAGTTTTCTATTGATTGATACTCATTTTAATGAATTCAAATTGTTTTATGCATCTGATCTTAAAAACTACTTTTGTTTAGGGCAATGGACCAAATACTTGGAACAAAATACTTTCATGAGCCTCAGTTTCAATCTCTGGTAGACAAGTTACGACAACGGGGTCGTGTAAACAGTGCACAACACATGGCAGATCAGATTCTTAGACTTTTCTCTGGAATAGAACAGTGTAATGAGTGCTCTAAACAAAAAATAGCACCAAAAGAGAATGACACAGAATTAGAAAACGTACAAGCTTCAAGGAAAAAAGATGTCTGTATGTGTAAACTGGATTCAGAACTAGAGTCTGTTTCTTGTTCACTCAATAATATCCACATTCCAGAAGAGACCAGTGAAGGAAGTAGAACTACTGGGCAGGTGACTTCTTCGCTTCCACAAAGTGGAGGTAGCATGGAGCCTAGGAATGTGTGCCGAACTCTGTGTGCTCTGTTAAAGTCTCGGCTACTTAAGGCACATCAGGATGTTGAACGTTGGTTTGGAATGTCTTCAGCTGCATTAGCTACTGTTGGCAGGTCATCTCCTGCACAAGAGAAAGTGGACATAGATTTTGAAGCTGCAGAGGAAGAAGTATATGCTACTAAAACTGTAAATGGAACATGTACAATTCAGAATGTTGATTTTGTAGACCAAACTGTAAACACTAAAAGTGCGGAATATAAAGATGAAAACTTAGGAAAAGAAAATAGTGGCTTACAATCTTTAGATTTAAGTATAAATAATATTGAATTTAATATAGTTAGCAATAGTGAATCAAAAACTGAAGTCCTGGAACTTGAAAAAAATCAACAAATGGAATCTCAAGGACCTAGGATAATAAGTACAATTGAAAAGTTGGAACCAGAAGAAATATTAGAAGATATCAGGTGTATTGACACTGCTGGACAAGGTATTTTTATAATGAGTTTTGCAGTGAACATCATACAATATACATTTAGTGTATTTAAGAAATAAAACAGCTTGTTATAAAAAAAAAAAAAAAAGTAAAGGTAACAAAAAATCAGAAACACATTTAGGTATAACTGAGTTATTGTTATAGTACAGTGTTTCATTGATGACACCTAACACTTTTTGTGGGACATGTCCTTGTTGTTCAGTATTCATAATAATTATTTCTATTTAAACTTGATAAAGTGATAATGTATTTGAATAACAGTTGAATTCTTTATTATTGATACCAATTGATACCAATATTATTGATATTGAGAAATTAATTTTATAAATGACAGAATATCATATTAAAAGTTGAAATATCTACATTCAATTTTTTTAAAACATGTTCATCTTAGTAGAGGTTAATTTATAAACTATTGTTGGCACATTTAACTTCCAGTAATTTGTTCAGAATGATATAATGGCCAGTTGAGAACACAAGAGCATTTATATTTCTCCATTAGGTTAGCTTGGTCAGTAACATAATTAACTGTTTGATTAATCTGTATGCAGGTGTTTAAAAGGACAAGAAAAAGAAATTTTATTTATATACGTACTTGTAATCTGTATTTATAGCCACAGACAAATATGTTGGCATCCTATGATTATTATACAAGAAGTAAAGGTAACAAATTGAGGGTAAGCACTTAGTAAGCTTTAATCAGTTTTAATATTACAGAAATGTAAAGTTACACCTCACAATTCTAGAAATTTAACAAATAATCATTAAAAAAACATTGTGTTGTTTGAAGTAGTTGTTCAGTATCAGATTGTTGGCACTCACGTTTTATTATTTAATATTCCCTCATTTTGGTTTGATTACAACTTTTAGATATTTGTGATAATCCTCGACTAGTGCATTACATTTTTTTTTGAGAAATCTGGAACCCTTCTGTTTTTTATATTTCCTCAGCTCAAACAGCTTGAGCAAAGAACTCTTGCTTACTAGTTTTTCAAATCAAAACAAAGCAGTTATGTTAGATCGAGCTCAGCTGAATATGAATGCTATTTCAAAACTGTTATTACTGATTTCTTCTTTGGCTCTGTTGGACGACAGAGGTTGGGTAACTACTAAGTGTGAAGTGATGAATCTCAATATTCCAAAGAGGAAAGGAAACGTTCATTGACTAGAGGGGAAAAACCATAATATCAAGACTACCATGTAATCCTGTGCAACAGAGGAAGACTCTTAACATGTTCACATTCTAAATTTAAATGGAAAAGAGAAAACAAGGACATTCCTGGATAAAGACCCAGGAGACTGGAAAGGAATTCTGTAATATAAAAAAATTAGCAGCCATGTTGAAAATTATGAATGACCGCACAAAGAGAGGTATTGCTGTGACTCAGTCTTTTAATTCTTTTATTCCTGAGTACAAAGATCAAAAGCAATGCCTTCTTCACACAGTTAAACGATGCTAAAAAGCATTTTCTATCCCCAGAAAGGAATATTTGACCACACAAGTGGTACGATAAATTGCTGTATTATTATTATATGCTATTTAGGTATGCAGGAAGCTATTAAAAATTTCATTCAGTTTGTTACAAATTTTTGCAGCTGTGTTTTTTACTGAATAAAAGCCATAGTAACATACATTTTATTTTTTTCTTCCTTGTAATGTATAATGATGATTAAGTATTCAAGTTGAGCTATTTCTAAGTATGATCAAAACAGTTCAATATTTTAGGCAAATATAATGCGACACAGTTTTTAATTTTTTTACGTATTTGGAATGCCATAATATTCATATGAGGCTACATTCATTCACATGAATTTCTGTGGTCCTTATACTTCTAAAGCAATGAATATCATCATTACACTGCCTCCATGTTTATTTATAGGCACAAGGTGTTTTCCATTTTGTTTCTTTTGTTCCCAATTCCAACATACTGTTTTAATTTTTGGGAGAAATGATCGATTTTAGTCTCATCAAACCAGAAAAATTTGTGGAAGATATTTCTGGTTTCAATTAACATTTCTTGGCATATTTAAATTTTCTTTTTTTTTAATGGATTTTCTTCAGAAGTGATTTTTGTAGCAAAATGTAAATGCGTACATTTCTTCTATGTTTAGTTACCTTTGTTCTTTTGTTCACTGTTATACCTTGACTGTTTTGGTTTTTTTAACCACTAGCATGATTTTTTAAGTTGCTATACCCATAATTGTCTTTAAATATCTATTTTGTATAAGCATTTTAATTTAATTTGCTCTGTGGTACTTTGAAATTATGGAATTTGATATTCCATATTTGTTTGATACTTCACTAGTCATTTCATTTGCCATAATTTGCTGCAAGTACTTTTACCAAGCATTAATGCAACTGATTTGTCTTGACCATCATCTTTGTTACCACAAGTTTTCTGTCAACAGATATTGACAGCCAATATGTCTGTCTATAATACAGCTAAATTACTGTTCAGTGGTTCTCAATTAATTGATATATTTTACTCAGATCTGTTGAGTTTTTTTTTAATTTTAATAAAGGTGCCAATGAATGTTTCTATGTACATGTATTTAAAACACTTTGAGGACTCTTGTTTTCTTTTAAAAATTATTTGCTAATCTACCAAAAATTTTGTATTTTGGGCTTTTTCACATTATTTATAAGTTAATTCATTAATTACTTATTTTTTACATCCCTCAAGTTGGATTCCTGTATGTAGTGATAGGATCTTCCATGGAAGGTTATATATTTTCAGTTTACCTCATCTGGGATGTAAACATCCATCCAAGTGATTGCTGTGCGTGGTGACCCATAAAGGGGATTGGTATCTGGGGCATTTCAGCACACCACTTTAGTCTTGAATTCATGTTAATAGATGGCCTTAGTGTACCCTCCCTCTCCCATGGTCAGTTGGTGGGTATTCAAAATGGATGTTGTGGACATTGCCTCTGATACTGGTGTTTGAGTATAGTGCTCACAAAGCCTTGGTTTTCTTGTAGCATCTGTGATTTTAGTGTGTCCCATATAGACTCCAGGGTGAGTAGGGTCAGTGAGCACTGAACCATTCTCCTTATCTTATAGATCCCCCAAATCTTCAAAAAATTAAAATAGTAAAAAAACAGTTTTTAGGTAAACAACCATGCATAGACAACTGTTGCACAGTCAACACTAATGTCAGTTCCTATGTCTCAATTTTTAATTTATCATTCTTTATCTGACAAATCCTTGGGGCAGAAAGTATTTGAAAAGCCTGTTGGCTTTCTGATGTCAGTCAAAAAGTTGTGTTCTGTAGACATTTTGATGGTATCATCTACACCTACACACAGCAAATACTTCCTGAGGTTAAAGGCCATTTGGGATATATCCATTTTGGTTACCCCTATGCTGCTTTGTATTTCACTCGAGAAGTGATCACTGAGAGGAATTTGAAAAATTTCTCTGAGTCAGAAATCTTCTCTGGTTTCTCCAGCCAAGGAGTTTCTGTTGTGTGCTGTATCTTCGCTCGCAAGGACAAAATTGTGCTACTGACAAATGTATTAATTTTGATGTTTACATTGCCATGCTCACCTGCCTCTATCAAAACAGGTTATCTGAACTGTAATGTATTTCCATACATTCGTAACTCTCTCAGATGTTTTCAGTATCAGTGGTTCAAACATTTGTAGTCATCTTGTCATGGTTGTTTGACATGTGCTCATTGTGGTGACAAAGACCATGACACCTAACAACTGTCAACTGGATCCTCCATAACCAATATATCAATTGTACTATTTACACTGCTCTCTTAGCTTTGTCTTCTCAGCTGGTACAGCAGTAAACCTATGGATTTAGAATGCTAAAATTGGGCTCAATCCCCCTCAGTGGACTTGGCAGATATCCCAATATAGCTTTGCTATCTGAAAAAATACACAAACACAAAACACTCTGAGCTTTGAACTATAAAACAGCAACCTGTCAACTTTTATTTCACATGTTATATTATATTGAGTATATGATGCCAATAATTTTGTCTGTTACTGTGTAACAACAAAACTTACAGCTGTACATGTTAATCATAAAAAGAGATTTTATTTTACAAATATACTCTGTTGTGAATTCATAGTTTAAATTAATAGAAATAGTTTTAAAGAGCTTGCAAGTTTTTGTGTTATTATCTTTTTCAATAAAGAATAATGCTTGGCTTACCTTTTGCATATAAAATTGGCTTACCTATATTGACGTATCAACCTTTAAGGTATTTTTGCACTGTTGGAGACAGTCCCTTGTTCCCACAAGTTCAAACTAAGTATTCTTCAACCTAATGATCCTAAGACTTTCTTCAAAACAGTTAAAAAAGAGGTAAGTCTAATTAGTGAAAATAAAATGTCTTGAAGATTTTTCATAAGCTCATAAACACTTAGATTATTTTATAAGAGAACCCATCCTGAAATTAATGCCAAGAAGTCTAAGGTTACTGTTTTTGTTTTCTTACAGTCAAGTTTACAAAACATTAACTTCAAATTCCACTACTAGGCATGGAAGTTGAGTATGTCATGCAGGGTATAGTTAAATTTAGATCACCTTATTTATGATTTCATTGTTTTCTTTTAAAAGTTTGAAAAAGTGTAATGAATAAAGAAATAATAGTTACATAAAGTGCTTGGTATTAATGTTTTTTTTATATAAATGTGCATTCATCTCTTTCACGTATAGAACATATTTTGCAACTAAAGGTGGCATTAAACCTGAGAAATATAAATTCATTAGACAGAATTGTAATTATTCTTTCTGATATTTTAGATCAAAACTATCATGAAATTAAAGTTCATGAAGATGATACTATGAACTTGATCACTGTTTTCTTCTATCTTGATTATATATTATGCCAAGCAGATATCAAGTAACTTGTGCACTTAAGTCATAGCATTAATCAGTTAGATCAGGTATTTTGTTTCATTTGTAATGTTTGGAAATGTTTAGTAGTGATTATTTTTCATTATTCTAATACCTGACTGTTATGTATATGTGTAAATATTTTGTAAACGACAACATGTCGTGTTGTGTTTGAATTTTCATTCGTATTAATCATTTTTCCATATTGATATTATTGTTTCGAAGTTTAAACTAATATTTTGTTATTTATTTAGGGTAACATTTTAGAATTTTCTAGAATTAGGTAGATCAAATATATGACTATAAATGGAAATGTTTGGCCTAGCGTCTAGACGTAGAGTCTCGTGCAAAAACATACATGCGCAGATTACTCTGTCGAATTTGCGGTGAATGTTCGAGAAAAAGATACCTAATAATATATATAAACAGACGGAGATAAGAAGAGAGTCAGTCAGTCATTAGTTTTATTCGAAGAACAAGTGAGGGATTCAGTCATCAGTTTTTATTTTTAAAAAAAAAAGAGAGTTAGTTATTTGAGAAAGATTAAGTGTTTGCTGTGAATATTCAACTTGGTTTTGTGATTGAAGTTACATCTACGGAAGCTGTGATTTTATTCCGTCAATCTCTACGATACATCTGAATTACTGCTTGTGCTGAGAGACGGCGAATTTATTGAACTGTGAACTGTTTCGGAATTACTTCGTGGGACCAAATTCACACCCTAGACTGGAATTTGAGACTTTAATTTTAGATCATTACATTAGATACAGGCCAGTACCGTTTTGTATTGTGATTTATTCTGAAGTTTGAAATTAATATTATTTTGTTTTGTAATCAATTTCGAATGTTGTAACTTAATATCTGTCACTATTATTATACAATTTATGCCATATCTGTTATATTTGTTAATAGTTTAGTGTAATAAATTATACAAGCTGTTATCTGCGTTTTTCTATTGCGTTTAATCTACGAAGAACTTAAAACATAAAAAATACGTAACAGAAAATTGGGGGCTCGTCCGGAATATCGAACAAACTTTAATTTTATTATAAAATAAGATTTATATTCTATACAGATAGACAGCTTGTATATTCAAAATGGCATTCCGACTTGAAGATTTTATAAACGAATTTAATCGGAATCCCTCTTTCGAATTAATCAGTGAATTAAAAAAATCTGAATTGCTTGATGTTGGTAAACATTTTAATTTAGAAGTGAAGCAATCAATGAAGAAAGCAGATATTAAACAAATTATTGTTGAACATTTGGTCAGCCAAAAAGTATTACCTCAAAAAGTTGCACAACAATTGCCTGTCACTCATTTTGACCCAGATTTCGAATTAAAAAAAATGGAAATGAAATTTCGTTTAGAAATTGAAAGCAAACGACTTGAGGCAGAACAAGAAAACAAACGCCTTGATGCCGAAATACAAATGGAACGCATTAAAGCAGATAAAGAAATCAGTATGAGAAAGGCACAGACAGAAGAAAAGGTTGTCCAAATGCGGTTGGATAATTTTGATGCTTCCAAACAAATTCGTTTAGTACCTCCATTCAATGAAAAAGCTGTAGACAAATATTTTCAGCAATTTGAAAAATTGGCCCTTAGGGTAAAATGGCCTACCGAATATTGGACAGTATTACTTCAGAGTGTTCTCAAGGGTAAAGCCCAGGAAGTATTTTCCAAACTCACGGCCGAACAAAGTTATGATTACGAGCACGTCAAAAAATGCGTTTTCAATGCTTATGAATTGGTGCCAGAAGCATATAGACAAAAATTTCGTGGTTACAAAAAGTTTGACAGCCAAACTTATGTCGAATTTGCTCGTGAAAAAGAAACTCTATTCGACAGGTGGTGTGATTCCAAAGAAATCAAAGATGATTATACAAAACTCAGAGAACTCATGTTAGTCGAAGAATTTAAAAGATGTATTCCCGTAGAGCTTAAAACTTATATTGATGAACAAAAAGCTTCCAAAATTCATGATGCTGCTGTCTTGGCAGACGAGTATGCTTTGACTCAAGATTTCTCGTGCAAGAGCAAAACAAATTACACAGCGAAGAAACCCAATGACTCATTCAAGCATTATGCAAATGTCAACAAAGACAGAAAAGAGCAAACTTCTGATTCTCAAACAAAGACTTCATCTAATTCTCAAAGCTCATCATCTACAAAAAACGTGCTATTCTCATCCAAAACATGTGCTTATTGTAAGAAACCTGGCCATCTGATTTCTGAGTGCCATAAGCTCAAAAACAAGCCATCACCCCATAGTTTCATTTTACCCTCGTTGGATACATCATTGGTTCCCAATGATTTTGACCCTGTTCAGTCCACTGTGGATTCCAATATTCTTGATGTACCTGAAGATCTTGTTGAGGACAAATTTAAGCCTTTCATCACTGAAGGTTTTTCTTTTGTTGGCGATTCACATCTACAACCAATTAAAATCCTGCGGGATACTGGAGCTTTTCAGAGTTTGATTTTGGAAAGTGTACTTCCGTTTTCTGAAAAGTCATCCGTTGGGGCCAATGTGCTCATTTCTGGTGTAGAAGGTTGCGTCGTTTCTATTCCTCTTCATAGATTGGATTTGCATTCGGAATTAGTTTCAGGCCCAGAGACTGTGGGTATTAAATCTTCATTACCTGTTGAAGGTGTGTCTATGCTTTTGGGAAATGATTTGGCTGGTAGTAAGGTGGTACCAGAGGTCCATGTTGTTGAAGCACCTGTTATTACTCCCAGTACAGAGCAACTCGTTGAAGAGTTTCCTGATGTTTTTCCCGCCTGTGCTGTTACTCGTTCTCAGGAGTTCAAAGAGGATTTCCCTTTATCTGATACGTTCATGTCTCGCATCGATGAGATTTCTGACTCAACTTTAAGTTCTGCTGATGACTCCAAATCATTTTTCAACTCTCTTCATCGTAAACTTGTTGAGGAACAGGACAATGATCCTGAAACTCGTTCTCTTCTACAACTGGCTGTTGATGAAAATGAAATAGGAACTGTCCCTATTTGTTACTACAAGAAGTCAGGTGTGCTAATGAGAAAATACAGACCTCCTGACGTTGCTGCTGATGAAGAGTGGAATGTTATTCACCAAATCGTCATTCCAAAATGCTATCGGAATGATATTCTTAGTCTGGCTCATGACCATGTATTGTTGGGACACTTAGGTGTAAGAAAGACCCTAGATCGTATCCGACGACATTTCTATTGGCCAAAGATGCGCCAAGATGTTGTTGACTTTTGTAAGACATGCCATTCTTGCCAAATGACAGGAAAACCAAATCAGGGGATTCCAAAAGCACCACTGCAGCCTATTCCTGCCTTTGAAGAACCGTTCTCAAGGATCATTATCGACTGTGTTGGCCCAATGCCAAAAAGCAAAGTAGGAAATGAATACCTCTCGACGATCATGTGTGCTTCTACACGTTTCCCTGAGGCAATCCCTTTGAGAAAAATCACTGCTCCCAACATCGTCAAGGCTCTTGTCAAATCCTTTACCATGTTCGGAATTCCAAAAGTTGTTCAATCAGATCAAGACACAAATTTTATGTCCAAGCTATTTGAACAAGCCATACATGAATTAAAGAGTCCATCAAATTTCATCCAGTGCCTACAAGGTATTTTTGATCGTTTCCACCAAATTACTGCCACAAACACTCAAAGAACTGGGTTGAAGGTTTTCCCTTGTTACTGTTTGAAGTTCGTGAGGTTATTTCAGAATCTACTGGATTTAACCCTTTTAATTTGGTTTAAAAAGAGAAATAAGCAAAAAAAAAAAGTTTTCAGAAGTTCAAACCTTTTTTTTTACTTTTAAGGGGGAGAGTGTTATGTATATGTGTAAATATTTTGTAAACGACAACATGTCGTGTTGTGTTTGAATGTTCATTCGTATTAATCATTTTTCCATATTGATATTATTGTTTCGAAGTTGAAACTAACATTTTGTTATTTATTTAGGGTAACATTTTAGAATTTTCTAGAATTAGGTAGATCAAATATATGACTATAAATGGAAATGTTTGGCCTAGCGTCTAGACGTAGAGTCTCGTGCAAAAACATACATGCGCAGATTACTCTGTCGAATTTGCGGTGAATGTTCGAGAAAAAGATACCTAATAATATATATAAACAGACGGAGATAAGAAGAGAGTCAGTCAGTCATTAGTTTTATTCGAAGAACAAGTGAGGGATTCAGTCATCAGTTTTTATTTTAAAAAAAAAGAGAATTAGTTATTTGAGAAAGATTAAGTGTTTGCTGTGAATATTCAACTTGGTTTTGTGATTGAAGTTAGATCTACGGAAGCTGTGATTTTATTCCGTCAATCTCTACGATACATCTGAATTACTGCTTGTGCTGAGAGACGGCAAATTTATTGAACTGTGAACTATTTCGGAATTACTTCGTGGGACCAAATTCACACCCTAGACTGGAATTTGAGACTTTAATTTTAGATCATTACATTAGATACAGGCCAGTACCGTTTTGTATTGTGATTTATTCTGAAGTTTGAAATTAATATTATTTTGTTTTGTAATCAATTTCGAATGTTGTAACTTAATATCTGTCACTGTTATTATACAATTTATGCCATATCTGTTATATTTGTTAATAGTTTAGTGTAATAAATTATACAAGCTGTTATCTGCGTTTTTCTGTTGAGTTTAATCTACGAAGAACTTAAAACATAAAAAATACGTAACACTGACCTACAGTATAACGTTGAAACTAGTTATATTCTTGGTATTCTCATTGGTACTCACTGATCATTTATTCCATCCCAACAAGAGTAGTCCCTCAGCCCTTTGGTTTTCAAGTGTCTATGATTTCAGTTAACTACTCCCTTGCTGGATGCTTTGGCCACCTACCTATATGCCACACTATTTCTGTTTTAGACCCATATTCTTCATCCTTCAGCATTAGGAATAGATACCCTCAGTCAAGATTAGTGGTCCTTTATACCTATCCCCCTCCATTTATCTTCTTTCCAGGGTTGTATTCATTGTCCAAACCATGTCTAATTTCTCTGTTATGGCTAACCCAACCTTGGTTCTTAAAAATTTTTCCTTCTTCAGTTGTCACCTTTTCCTCTCTCCCCATCCCTTTGCCATCTCATTTGATGATGTTTTATCCACCCATCCACACACTCCATGTTTATGCATGGCTTTAATCATGTCCATTGCAAGAGGTTCCTGACTTTCTGCATGGGTCATATTTTTCATATCCCACTTTTTTTGCTTCTCTTTTATATCATTGTACCAGCATATAAGTGGCATATGTTTCATAGTGTATCTTTCCATAGGAGTTACACCCCTTCCTTACCCCTCTGAATTTTTTACCTGGCTTTTAAACAATAATCTTTCTGTTTTGACATTGCTGTTTATAGAGCAGATTTATCCTGTATCTTTCCATTTCCACTGTGTTCTTCCCTTTTTTTCTGCTTTGAACTTTTTGTCATCTTGGGAGTGCACGCTCTTTGGGTACCTCTTCTCAGACATTTAAATGAGACTTTTCTAGGTAACTTTTACACCAGTCCCTCCACCTGATCAATGTGATGAGAAAACCCACTTGTAGAGAAAAAAAATCAACAAAACATTTTTACATTTTCTTATTTAACTAACACAAAAACACTTGGGCATAACCTTTTTAATCTCACTTGCATTGCTTATCATGAGTCAGCTAATTGTTTAAATGTGCAAAACAATTTTATTAAAAAAATTATAAATACTGAATAGTAGTTTTTATTTTTGCTAAAGAGTTCAGGTAGGGACATTTTTGTTTTTTTAAACAGATGGAACTCCTTCGATCGTCTCTGCCAGAAGGAATTATTGTCAAAGCTTTTGAAGACAGAATGGTAATTCATTAGAAACAAATTTAATGTCATTAACTGTTTAGATAAGGTAAACATTTAGACCATTATTTGGTTTTCATGTGAATGTATAAAATCTTATTTTAATGCAGAAGAAGTCAAAATACGTTATTTATATTGAAGTGTTATTTATCTGATTTTGCTGAGATTTATTAACATGTACATTTAATTATAACCTTAAATTCTTAGGAATAGAAAGTTTCTAGCTCTAACATTTACAATTTTGTTTTACTTTGCTACAAACTTCAGTCTCTTATTTTCTTCAGGAGAAATTGACATAGAATTTTTGTCAATGAAATACTTTAATAGTTGATACTATTGATTCAGTTGTATAAGAGAATATATGGTCTTTAATGGAACGGAAATACAGGAATGTTGCAACACAGTAAACTGTTTTTAAAATTGAAATATATTCTTACAAATTGTATGTAGACACAATGCACAGGAGAAATTTACCAACAGCAAAGTAAACATAATGCATGAAGTTAAAAATGTTTTACAGAAGTAACATTTGTGAAGATTGGAGGTAAAAGCATTTAATAATAATTCCAAAAATAGTGTATTACATTTTTCAGCACAAAGAATTTTCCATATGTTTTATCAAACATGTTAATGGGATGTCTAAAGTCTTAGTACTCTATGATGGGATATTGATGTAGACTGCTGTAGAAATGAGTTCTTTAATATTTTTGTTGTTTTGCATCCTGTTTTCCACCAGGAGTTTGCTGTTTAGTTTCCCCCTCAGTGTGGATTCCTGTGTGTGGTGAGGGGACCTCCCAGGGAAAGTTCTGTTCTTTCAGTTTACCTCCTTTGGGATCTAAACACCAACCCACATGTTTGCCATGCATGGTGACCCATGAAGGGGAGGAAATGATCCTTGTTGTTGAGGAGTCTAACCCTAACACATCACTTTGGCCTTGAATTCTTGTACACCGGCAGCCTTGGGATCGCCCCTCCAGGATGAATTGGTTGGTCCACTTGGTCTAGGGTCAACAAAGTAATCAGTGTTGGATGTTTTCAACAGGTGTTGGGGACATTGTATTTGATGCTGGTGTTTGGATATAGTGCTCATGAAACCCTGACGTTGCTGCAGTGACCTTGTTTAGCACTGCAGTGTTGTTTCTACTAGGGTTGCATGGTGAGTGGGGTTAAGAGGCACCAAAACATTTTCTCTTTATTATGAATTATGAATTCCCCTCATCAAAGTTTTATTTTTAAAAAAGTGAAAAACAGACCATTGGAACAGCAATCTTCAACCTTGCCAACACCTGTACCTCATTTTTTTTATACAAAAATTCTCTTTCAGACAAACCTTTTTCATTCAGAAGGGACTAGAGGGCTTGCTGGCTCTCCATGTCAGTCAGAAAGCTTCACTCTGGTGACATATTGGTGGAAGCATTCACATCTCAACACAATGAACTATTCTTACATTCAAAGGCAATTGGGGATATACTTATTGATGTTATGCCTCATGCTACTTTGAATTTGTCATGTAGAGTTTGAAGAACATACCTGAGTTGGAGATTCTTGCTGGTTTCTCCACCCAAGGAGTTTCTGCAGTGAGATGTATCTCTGCTCACAAAGATGGAATTACGATGCCAACCAATGCCCTCGTTTTGACATTTACATCACCATGTCCACCTGCCACTATCAAGGCAGGTTGCCTTAATCGTGGGGTATGGCCATACATTTCAAACCCTTTCAGATGTTTCCAGTGTCAGCATATAGGTCACTAAGATGTCGTGTCTTGGTTCCTTGATGTGTGTTCATTGCAGTGGTAAGGACCATGATACCTATGAGTGTGAAACTGACCCTCATTGCATCAATTGCAATTGCTCTCATGTGTCCTAATTTTGTTCTTGCCCTAAATCATTGGGAGAAAAAGAGGTGCAGAGTTTGAAAATGATTCATAATATTACTTATCCTGAGGCTCAAACATTGTTATCCACCACTTCATCTCGGATGTATGCTGCTGCACTTCGTTTCACTACTATTGTGGGAGTGCAGATGGATCTTTTTGTTCCTTCAAAAGGATTGTTCTCAAGTCAAATGAAAAGTTTTTTCACCTCCATGGTTAAAAAAGTTAATGAATCAACTTCAACACCCATCTCTGTTCCTTACATACATTCTTGCAAATCCCAAGATCCACTTCCTTTAGTTCCAGGTACGGGTATTTCCTCAGATACATCTTCTCCCACCCCAAGATGCACAATGATCATTTGTTTACATCCTCAGTCATAGGAATCCTCTTCTAACAGCAAAGATCTGCCCAATTAACCCAAGACAGGATCCATGAAGGTCTATAGACCTCCCTGGAATAAAGTATTGGAGCTTGTTTCAAACTTTTTCTATTTATTTTGAGGGAGAATCTTATTTGTGTTTTTTAATTACATTTAACTTATTTAAGCCTGATGTCAGTGGAAGTAAATGTTTTAGAATTCTTAATTCTGTTTTATTGTATTATGCTTTCTACATTACGTCTTGTGATCTTTCTTCAGGATCTCTATTCAGTAATGATAAAAGGACCAAAACGTACACCATATGAGGATGGTCTGTTTTTCTTTGATGTCCAGCTACCTGCAGATTACCCTAATAATCCACCTTTTTGTCATTACATATCATATTGTTCTGACAGATTAAATCCAAATCTCTATGAAGGAGGGAAAGTCTGTGTTAGCTTACTGGGAACTTGGGCAGGAAAGGTCAAAAGCTACTGTTTTTGTAATTTTAATGCTTCTTTTTAAGTAAAGAAAAATGTGTATTTTTAAGTATTTGCCATGTATTACTAGTTTTAAATTAATTTATATAAATACTTTACAAACCTTTATTTAGATAACTTTCATACAAAAATCTTTAATATTATATGCGGGAAAATATTATTTAAGAAACTCAATACATAAAGTAGAAAAATAGCTGTTGGTCTATATGTGTATTGCTAAGTGTAATAAAATATCTTTAAGAGCTTCAACCTGTAAAAATTTTTATTTGAAAAGTTTAAAAAAGTATTTTGTTTATTTTATAAACTTTTCATAATTATAAGGATTTTGGTATTTTCAATTTAATATTATTTCTATAAATATTTCCTTTCAAAAGGGAGTTTATTGTAAACAGATGTTACATATGGTTATTTGTCTATTCTTAATTGTCTGAATCTAAAAATGTATCTCAAGAGGGCTAGTATGGGCATTAACACTTTTACAAATAAAGTGGAGAATATCATTTTGACCTTCTTAGTTGACCTTAAGATGACCTAAGAAGTTCGAAATATTGTTCTCTGCTTTATTAGTAAAAGTTTTAATACCCGTACCAGCCATCCTGAGATACATTTTTATTTTGTGTGAGTTTCTTGTCATCATGAATTGTGTGAATTTAACTTTATGTATTGTAAAGATGTACTTAAAATGTTCTGTGTTAATGTTTTTCTAATTTATTTTGTCTTGATTTGAAAATTTGCATAACTTGCATAAGTTTTGGTAGTTTCTTTAATTCTTACTAATTTACTTCTTCTTGGTTATTTTGTATTTTGTTGTAATGAAAGACAATTTTTGTTGACAGGGTACAGAAGTATGGTCTTCCAAAACTTCTAATTTGCTGCAAGTAATTGTATCAATTCAAGGTAAAAACTTTTAAGTTCTTGCCTTGAAAAATATATTAAAAAGAGCTTGGAAATGGAATAATTCATACTATTTAGCAAAATAACAAATTAAAATAAATCGGTATGGGCAAATTTAAGCCACCTAAAAAAAAAAAGACTGAGGTCGAAGTAATTTTTTTGAAATATTCAATAGGCCTTATACTAGTAGCTGAGCCTTATTACAATGAAGCTGGCTATGAAAGACAACGTGGAACCCAGCAAGGCAAAGAAAATAGTAGAATGTATAATGAAATGGTCATTTTGAAACTTATTCAGGTAAGTTAAAGAAATAATTTTCTTTTTTTTTAATACACATTTATGAAAAAAAAGGTCAATATTAAAATATAATATCTGAACTTTTAATTTGTAGAGAAATAATAATGTTGTTAAATTTAAATTCTGTCGAGCAGATGTAGAAAAAATACCATCTTATCCTTTAGCCAATGTAAATATTTGCAACTTATCGAAAGTTACAATGAATATCCTCAATATTTTTATGTCATTTTAGTTTCATGAATTTTTGTTATATTTTTATTTAAAAGTAATTATTTCAAAGCTGATTGGTTTTATACTTTTCACTCACTGATCTACTAGAAAATTATATCAGTGTATCAGCAGATTTGTAGAATGGAGCAGAAGATCTGATTTCACAAATGATTTTATATTATATAGTTCATTTAGATCATGCTTGTATAGTTATCCATTTTTTTCATTCTTTAGCAAGCATGAATTGAACACAGCACCTCTTTCATGCCAGAGAAGTGCTTTACGTTTGCATTAAAGGGTTAACTTACTACCAGTTTTTAGTGAGGCACTCTGAAAAAAAATTTTGAAAACTGGTTCATTATTTTCTATGCTAGGTACCATCTTTCCTGTGGTAATCTAAATTCCTGTATGTCCTGATCTCAAGATTGAATCGAGAATCTCTTGCATGCTAGGCAAGTGACAAGTGCTTTACCAAGTTTTTAAAGAATTATCTCACTAGTCCTTTGCTAGTTTTAATGACTCAGATTTTCTTATTTAGTTATTTTAATTCATCTTCATAACATTGAAATGGGCTACAGAGATGAATAATTATTAGTGAAGATACCCAGATTGGTCTGATACTCGTAATGTTGCTAAATGTGTATCAACCCACAGGCTTTAGTAAAGCTTTTCTCCTATTTAAAGGAGTGCTTGGTGTAAAACCACCAAACTGTCATGTTTTTCTAAATTGCAAGTGGGACTGTGCAACCTCTAGACAGTCATTTCTGGTTCTTTTTTGTACAGGTTGTTTACTATTTGCATGAAGATTGCTACAGTATAAATATTAATTGTTCTTGATTTCCTAGCACGTTTGTACCAGTTCCTGCTTTTGACCATGAATTTGTTATGTTTATATTTTTTTCACTTTTATGAATATCTACTCCAACCTATAAGACTGATTTATTTCCAGTATTAATATAGCCTATATTTTCATCTTCAGATTTAATATTCCCTTTAGAATTATTCTTATCAACTTTATCAATTAAAGATCTTTCCAAAGTTAATCGTTATTGCAACCGTAGATTCCAGAAGGTATAAGTAATATCAAGTTTAATATTATGTAGTATAGATATCCTATGGTTTATTTTTATTTCACTTGTTTATTCTAAATCATAGACTCATTTGAATTGCAGTTCATTAATGTTTTTCAATTCACATATTAATTATATAGAATTTAAATGCTTAGATGAAGTGAGGGAAGGATGTATTTATAATGGTGTATAAATTGTCTAAGTGGCTGAGTATTTTAGAAAATATGAAGATTATTAAGATTATACAAAAATTAATACTATTTATAGTTTTTTTTTTCCATTTCATTTTATAATGGACACAGAGATTTTTTCCAAACCAATTTGAAATATAATTGGTTCATGAGAACAATAAACAGTATTTAGATCATTATACAAGGTGTAATAACATTGACCAATCTGTATTGGTGATTAGATCTGTCAGAGCAGATAAATTTTCATCACAACAGTAAAGTTTAAACTTCTGTTTCAGCACTCTTTTTATATGTAATAATAAAATCTAGTGTTATGTCTGTTCTATACTGTAACTCTGAAAATATTTTCAGTGTCTTCTAATGTGACTGTGAATTCAAAGGTTTATGGTTTATGCTCTATTTTGAAGACTTCTTGGATTCATAGCTGCTATTTTAACATACTAAAAATTTCAACATTGTATCACATATGTGTAATAAAGTTGTTTTTTTTTGCATTTTGGAATTATGATTTTCCTCTCAATTTAACTTTCTAGGCTTTGACAAGATTAATCCAGTCTCCTCATGAAGCCTTTAAAGAAGAAATTATGGAACACTCCAGAGAACATGCCCCTAGGTATAGAGTTCTTAAATAATTTTACCATACAGAACTTCTTGAACATTTGTAGCCATTAATAAACTGAATATTTTGTTCTCTTGCAGTGAATATTTCAATATTATCATGAGATTTTATTGTTTAAAGAGAAAACTTTGTCATGATATAAAATTCTCAACAAGTGGGTTTCTCGACATCACTGATATAAAAGACTGTTTAGTGTAAATATAATTAATTAATGTATTTTGTGAGTGAATATTTTATTACTGTTTAGTAACAAGAGAATTAGAAGCAATTATTTTAAATGAAATGTTATAACAAGTTTAATTACATAATTTGGTAAAGAGTTTTATATTGTGTTTGTAACTCATTGACATGAACAATGTAATAGGCAAATGGTAAAAGTAATAAACATATAAATGATTTGAGATGAGCTGAAAGAGTAGACAGTCAGACAAAGACAGAGCAGACGAGAAGAAAAGTAATGAGAATAAATTTAGCCAAAGAAAAGTTAAATGTAAAATTAATCATTGTAGGAGTCAAAAGCTTAACAATTAATGTAGGCCTAATGGCTGATATACTAGTGAAAATAATGGTGTTGTAGGAGAATAGTTTATTTCATCAAAGAGATTTTGAAAGTAATTGAACTAGTTTCACTGGACATTGACCAATAGGCAGACAGTTATTTGAAACATAAATAGAGGAAAAGGAACAGGCAATTTTTGAAGTATATGATGCATCTGTGGTAATTGGATAAAATGTAAGTTAACTATGTTTGGATAGTGAAGAAATATTAGTAGAGAAAAATAGTTCGGCTTATCAATTGAATAGGTCTAAGAGGATTTATGACAAGAAGAAGAGAACTGTACAGTATTTATGATATGCCTATAATTGTTTATAGTGTAAAAAATGTTGTATATGCATTTAATTCATTTCAAGTATATTATTATTATTTTCAACACCAGTGAAGTGAGTACTGTTTATTTTTCTCAATTTATGATCATCAAGTCACAGACACATACTGTAAAGGAATCCTAAGCCCAATGCACACATAAACACAATTTTTTTTTTTAATTACCACTCGAAACGTAAGTTTTCTGGGAAACATTTCTTTTTACTTTTTTTAAATTATTTCCAATTATGTTTATTACAAACTGAAGTGAAAAATATACATAAAAGTTTCTTTATCAGAAAATTCATTTGGTAATACACATTATTAAGAGAAAAACATGCCAGTGGCATCTTCAGTGCTTTTTCACCTCAACTTTAGTAGTCATCACTCTTACTTAGTCAATAGCATTCTGTTATATAGTTTTACATTTAAGATACACAGTTGGTCCATTTATTATGAAGTTACACTTTAAATTGTCTGTTAGATTTTTAGTTGTAGGATAAACAAGTAATATATGTTTTTTCTAGTGACAACCAATTTTTGTAAACAATGTGTTTTTTAATTTGTAAAGTTTTTATTTTTCAGATGAATCAGATGCATTTCCTATATTAATTTTAACTTTATACAACAAACTACTGAACGATTTTACTGCTCATTAAAACCACTGTTTTGTTAACTTTACTAATGAAGGATTTACTGGTGAACTGGGTGTCACTTTATATTTAACATATAGATATTATTAAGATTGATGTGTAACACGTTTCATACATTGTGTATTAAACGTTTGATTGTTGTAACATATTTTATATGTATATATATTGAAATAGTTGCACAGTTTTGAAAAATGCTATGGTTTTGTCTGCATAATATCAAACGTAACTTGTAATGATATTGTTCTTTGATAATAAGGTATTTTTAAAACACTGAAAACACTGGAATATATAGCACAGTTCTATATATAGTTGTAATTACAAGAAACAACACTTATTGAAACCATAATGCTAAATCAAAGTGTTTTGCTTCATTATTGCTTGGAGAAATTTTGTATGGAAATATTTAATGGGTAATTTCTCTTAGATGTTTATTTTACGTAGAATTCTGATCTTTTATTTACAAAGTTTGTTAGGAGGTTGCTCTGATTTATACAACTTGTAACTTGTTAACATTAGAAGAATGTTTTCTCTGAAGTGTGGCTAACAGTAGTAATAATTTCTTATCAGAATGATTCAGCGGTTAGAGATGTGGCTAAAAGTATCAGAGGCATGGAATGCAACCCATCCTATGACTCCAACATCTCCCACAGCTTTTTGGGAAACCCATAAAAAGAATGGTGAGTTAAAAAAACAAAAACACTTAGTAATTATTATGATTTTTTTAGCTTCATACACTGCTAGCCAAAATCTTAAGGCCAATGAACATAAAGAAAAAAATATTCATTTTGCAATGTTAGACTCAACCACTTATTTGAGTAGAACTTCGAAAGATGAAAATAAGAAAATGGAAAATAAAAATTTAAAACTTTTTGAGCATTGAATAGGGAAAATGTGAATACTATGAAATTAGTCTAAATACTAGCTGGTCAAAAGTTTTAAGACCATTCTGAAAGGAAACATTAATTGGTAAACACGTAACAAAATTTAGTCATTTGTGTTTAAGCAATAGTGTTGTCAACATTTCCCACTGACATCTCCTGTGTTACATTGGGTAAAAACATGGCAAAGGCTAAAAAGTTGACAGAGTTTGAACATGGTAGAATTGTTGAGCTGCAAAAGCAAGGACTCTTTCAACATGCCATTGCTGGTGAGATTGGTTGTAATAAAACTGCTGTTGCAAATTTCATAAAAGACCCTGAGGGATATGGAACGAGAATTTCAAGTGGTCGGTCCAAGAAACTTTTGCCAGCATTGAGCGAGAGGATTTCACAGAATGTAGCTCAAAAACAATAAGACAGCATCTACGAGAGAAAGACTTTAAAAACCGTAAACGTCTTCAAAGGCCACGTCACTTTCCATACATGAAACAGCTCAGTTAAACTTTGTTGAGAAGCACTCAACTTGGGACGTAGAAAAGTGGAAGAAGATTTTGTTCTGTGATGAGAGAAAATTTAACCTGGATGGTCCAGATGACTTCCAACGTTACTGGTACAATAAGGATATCCCACTGGAGACATTTTTTACACAACACAGTGGAGGAAGTTCCATCATGATCTGGAGTGCTTTTCCCTTCCATGGAACAATGGAGTTTCAGGTTATACAGGGGCATCAAACAGCAGCTGGCTACATTGAGATGTTGGAGAGAGCATCCGTATTGACTGAAGGCCCTTGCTTGTGTGGAAATGACTGGATCTTTCAGCAGGACAATGCTGCAGTCCACAATGCCATCAGGAAAAAGGACTTTTTCATGACAAACAACATTATTCCTTTGGACTATCCATCATGTTTGCCTGAACTGAACCCCATTGAAAATGTTTGGGGGTGGATGGCAAGGGAAGTCTATGGAAATGGACATCAATTTGAAACAGTGCATGATCTTCATGAAGCCACCTTCATCTCTTGGAATAACATTCCAGCCAGCCTTTTGTAAACACTTATATCGACCATGCCAAAGTGAATATTTGTAGTTATTTGCAATGACAGCTGTGCAACTCAGTACTGAGACCTCTTGTTGGGCATTTCCTACCCTGTTTAGGACTTCTTTTTGGTATGGTCTTAAACTTTTGACCAGCTAGTATTTAGGCTAAACTTTTCCCTATTAAATGCTAAAAAGGTTTTTTATTTTCTATTTTCTTATTTTCATCTTTTGAAGCTCTATGTAAATAAGTGGTTGAGTCTAACAACACAAAATGCATATTTTTGTTTATGTTCATTGGCTTTAAGATTTTGGCCAGCAGTGTATAATGTGATTTAATAGATAAAAAAATTAATGATATTTTAGTTTGATTAATTTTTTACTCACTTATAAAATAAAAATATACATAATGCAGAAAATAAAGAATGTGAAAAAAATTGAAATTAAATCAAGTTTTAAAGGAATGTTGCACAACATTTCTTAAGACTGGTATGATTGTGAGCTTTTCTTATTGTTAGCAGTTTTGATAGAAAAGAATATAATTTCAATATCTGTTGTGTTGAAAGATGCAACAAAAAAGTGTTAGGGTATCCTAGTGAATAGAACTTACTAGATTTAATTTGGAGTTAGTTCAAGTTAGTACAAATTCACATTTCTATCCTTTTTGGTTTTAATATTTAATTAAAATACTGTTGGGGTCGTGTTTTTGTATTCTAATAAAAGTCTAAATGTGATGATTGTTGGTACTTCCTGTTCTAATGCTAGTTCTGACATTTGTTCTTTTCTAAAGACATTAATTGACATGTTTGTCATTGCTGGCTACCTTGTTAATTACTGACATTCTAGTTTTAAACAGAACATAAAGAAATTTTGTAGTTGTACCTATAGTCATAGTACCATGAGTGGACAAACATGTGTACAGCTTTCAGTTTGGAGTATGACTTTCTTGTTTTTACACATACACACTTATAAAACATTTAAAGTTATCTTGACTTCCAGACAAAGGCATCAGCTGTGAAATTAGAAAGGAATATTAATTTTTTTAGGTGCTTGAAATATATTAACTCTTATTGACTATGTGTAAGTAGTTAATTAATAATATTTAAAAACTGCAAGAATTAGTACTTATCTAAGTAAACATTTTATTAGGAATTTGGGTTTTTTTATGACATCATTCTGACTGAATATTGTATTTTTAACTTAAAGTGAATTACTGGACAGTTTTTACTACATAGTATTGGAACATAAAATTTATATACGAATAATGTTTTATTATAATTTTGTTCTTAGGTAAGTTTGGGGAGAGTCTAAATTCAATTTCTGACCCAGAATTTCCTCTTCTACCAGGAAGTAAAGGCTTCTGTCTCACACTTCATAAATCTCTTGTATTCTATAAAGAAGTGCTTTTGTCTGCAAATATTTTAGTTACCTAGAAATGAGTAAATAGTTTTAATAAATATTTGTCATTTCTAGTCTTTCATACATCAATAGTATCAGTTAATATACATATATATTTCCAATATGTGCTTGTTGTTTTCACTGTTGTGTAAGCAACAAAATAACTGTTTGGCAGATTTGTTTACAATAACCATTACGTAAAAGCTAATAAAATACAAGAGCAACATCTTTAAAAGGTGTTTACACTAAGAATTATTTAAGATATTTTGATCCTTTTGCAATAATACATTTGTTAACTAATTAATTAAATGTTTTATTTATAGAATGTAGATTTTTATTTCTCAGTCACAGACAAAATTATGTTCCAATTGTTTCTTCTCTTTATTTTTTTTTAAATTGAAAAATGTATTATGTAGTCAAATTAATCAAAATTCTTGTACTATTTAAGGTTAAAAGTAAAATAAAACTAGGTTTTTGTTTCTTTGTTGTATTTATACAGGTTTTTTTTCAGGAAATGAAATGTCCAAGATGAGACAGTTTTGTTCTTTGTGTAAATAAATCTCTAATTTTCTTCTATTTTCTTGTGCTTCTAGTATTTTTTTATAATTTGAAGAAAATTATAAAAGTATCATGTAGGTGTTTCACATGTAAGGTTAACTTGTTCCAGTTACATTTTATTTTTAAACGTTTTTTTTTAAACAAAAATAAGAAACAAGTAGACAAAAATAGGTTGTAACTCCAGGTGATATTTTGTCTAATTCTATTTTTTCAACGTTCATTTTGAATATTTAACTTTCACCATTACAAAACAAAAAGTTGAGCATTTAGTCAAAAGAATGTCATCAGAAGTTTATTAGTTGTAATTTGACTTTAAGTCTTTTTTTTTTTTACATTTTCATCAGCAAAATAAAGTTGACTTGTATTGGAGACACGTATGTTTTTACAAGCTCGGTGTGTTTCACTGTAGTTTGGCCTAACAGTTATAAATAAGTAAATAAAACTAGATAATTTTTAATAAATAAATTTGTTTAGTCTATTTCCGAATACAAAAGAAAATTTCTAGTTGCATTGTTTTTATGGTGTACTGAAAATCTTACCTAGTTGTATGGGAAAAATTGTCTTTAATGTTTTCTAGATCTTCTAAGTTTCTGTTCATTATTATTGATAAAACTATCATGAAAACTAGATCTTTTTTACAATTTTCATGTTAATAAAAGTTATTTTTACATCAAGGAAACTTGTTTCCAGTGCCAGCTTGTTTAATGTTTCTGTTTTTAAGCTAAGAGAAGGTATGGCTTCAAAAAATATTATTGCTCAAGAGTTATGTATAATTGTTTTTTTGTTTCCATTGTGTCTGGTCATTGTCAGCAGTACATTCAAGAAGTGTAATGACTTTAGAATGTGATTATTACACATGTTAGGAATACGTTGAATATTTGTTTATAAGTTAACTGGTGTCTCATCCTCATTCAATGTTTTTTTTTGCCATGTAGACAAAGAAAAGTTTATGTAATGTGATTGTACAAAGAAAAAAATGAATTAGCATTGTACTTTAATTCAGGAACTGTATGGTGTTAAAAACTATATGATAAAGAACCAAAAACAAAGCATTACAAAGAATTATAGATATTTCATTATTTATACTTATAAAAACAAAACAATATTTTGCTAACATTAAAGCAATAAAAAATCGGTCAGGTTATATTTTTGCTTTTACTTCAATTTAACAAGCTCTTAAAAACTAAAAAATTGTTGCATAATAACAAAACATAGAGAAAACTAAGTTAGTTAATGGGCATGAATAATTGTGTTCGGTGATTCTAATCAGCTGTTTTTTATATTTAAGTAGAAAATCAATACTTAAAAATTCTTGCAGTTTTTTGGTCCATGTCTTTTGGAATATGATGTATTTTATACAAAGTGTATCTAAGTGTAAATAATTATAGTTTTTGCAAATGTGGGAATGCCTTTGAAATTATTTGTTTGATTGACAGTCTAGAGTGTGGTTGCTGTTTATGTCAAGAGACATATATATTTATTTACAAAAACATATTAGTACTTTTTGTTAAATAAGATTTTTGAGATCATTTTCATTAAATTATTGAACCATTTTTTGAATTGGGAGTTTGATGAGTGGTTTACTAAAAGTAGTGGCAAAATTCTAGATGTAAATAGTTATGTGATTCACAATCCATTTCAATATCACCTATGTATATTATTCAAATAGACTGCTGCACCTTGTATTTCATAACTCTTGAGTAAAAAATTAAGTAAATGATAGTGAAGATTTTTTTTGCAGTTGATCTTGCCCTAAAGAAAAAAATTACAATTTAGAGGGTGTGTGTGTTTTTGTATAGCAAAGCCACATTGGACTATTTGTTGTGTCCACTGAGGGGAATCAAACCCCTGAATTGAGCATTGTAAACCTGCAGACTTACTTCTGTATCAGTGGGAGATGACAGTTTAGTTGTAATTTTCAGAATTTAATTTTATTATTTTTTTAGAAACATGATTTTTAAACAGTTCCAAGTATTAAATTTTAGCTTTCAGAAACGTACAATTAAATTCTAAGTATTATACTTGAAATAAGTAAGGTTGTAAAAATGTACAGTTAAAAATTGAGTAATACAGTTAAATTAAGTGATGTTGTAGGAACATACAATAAAAATAAATTCTGAGTGTTACAATTGAAATAAGTTAATGTTTAGGAACATAAAATTAAGAGACATTCTTATTATCTTAGTATAATTAAGTTAGTTTTTTGAAATGTGTAATTGACAAATTCTGAGTATTATGATTGTAAGTAAAGTTTTAGAAATATACAATTAAAAATTCTTAGTATTACAGTTCAATTAAATGACCTTTTAAGAACATGTATGAAAGTTAAAAATTGTAAGATTTTTAGAAACAATTTGCAGTATAAATTTTAGGTCAGGAGAAAAGGTTATGAGCAAAATATTCAAAATATTTTGTGCATTTTAAACTTGTGGCTGTATATTGCTAATACAGAAACTAATTTGATACAATGAATTTTCCTCTCATGAATTTCCAAACAAAGTAATCTAAACTGTCAAATAATAAATTAGATTAAGTCTTATGCTACTGTATAAAAATAGCCTAAATCTAAAGAGAAACTAATTTAGAATGCTGTAGATTAATGAAATCAGTTTATGTCAACAAATCTAATTTTGAGTCAGCAAATCATATAGGAACCTTAAAAATCACTAGTGAAACGCAGGCTCTGGTGTACAGTAAGATGACAGTTTGTGTATTATTATGAAGAACTAGTTTTGTGAAATCTGTTTGTTAATAAAGTTATCAAAACAAGTCAGAAGTTATTTAAAAAGGAATCTGGTACTGTAATACTTTCACTGCATTGTGCAGTAGAGCCTATAGCATGATATCTGTTCACTGTGGTGTAAAATTTACTACATATACACATATAGATGTAGTTGTTTCAGGCATGTATTTTAGGGAAATCATCTAATTTTCTAATGTTATATTTTGTGTAAATCAAATTAGTACAATAAACTTTCAGCAAAATTATGTTCTTTCACAGAAATTTTGGGGTAAATCCTGAGGAAATTACAACATTCACAGTTTTACTTCTCTATGTCATTCATTATTTAGCTATGATGTACTTGGAAAAGAAAGATCAATTATGGTTTCACTTGTACAGGAAGATTTTCTTCCTATCCTCTTAGAAAAATTACACCAATAAATGTCCGAGCCTCCCTAATATTTATAACATACAAGTTTTGTGTATTGGATGCCTGTAATTTATGTGCTGCATGTATGGATATCAAGAATAATAAATAATGTAACTGAGAGTTATAAGCCTAAAAACGTTCCATATATTATTTTTGAGTGCTCTTACAAAGTGAATGAATATAATATCACAAAACAAATGATTCTACTGTTTCAGTGGCTTTGAAACTATTTAGGTAAAATAACTGAAAACAGATGTTACACACTGCTATCTCAGGTTCAAAACGTCAAATTTATTTTTGGGTGATCTTAGACTAAAGTTAAACGTCTATAAAGATCCAACTTGTTAGCCAGGGCTGGATCAGTGTATTTTGATGCATTCTTAGAAACTGATTTAAAATTTTAATTGTTTAGCCAATATGGAACATGTGATATTGCCAAGGCTGGTCCATTAATACCAGTCTGCCCCTGTTGTTACTCAATACATTTATATTTATCATTGTTGAGGCTTAAGTTTAGACCTAGTTTGATCTTTGGAATATGCACAGGTAAGTTGACTTTTAAAAAGAAAAGTTATATACCATAATAGCTGATAGTAGAATGCTTGAAAATATGTAACACACTGTAAAATCATTACATTAATTTAAGTTTTAAATAGAACACTTCAAGACAGCTGTATTGCTAGCAAAGAAACATTTACCAATTATTTTTATCAATTGGCTACAGATATAGAATTTGGTAAACAATTTGTTACCATAATATCAAGCAACAACTATAACTAGTGTGATGCTGATTATGGCCTTAAGGCTAGTTTGTTGGACTATGAATGTGAAGAACATAGTTTGAGTCATGTGAATTGACAATAAATTCCAGCTATTTAATCAATAACAGTAGCTCAACATTTCTTGACCAGGGGGTTAAGGCACTTGACTCGTAAACTGAGGGTCGCAAGTTTGAATCCCCATCACACCAAACATGTTCACCCTTTCAGCCATGAGGGCATTATAATGTGATGGTCAATCCGTCTCTTCATAGGTAAAAGAGTTGGCAGTGGGTGGTGATGGCTAGCTGCCTTCTTAGACTGCTAAATGAGGGATGCCTAGCACAGATAGCCCTTGTGTAGCTTTGCATTAAATTCAAAACAAGCAAATCAAACTAACATTTCTTGGTGGGTGTTGCTCGCCAAGCTGGCTTCTTTAAGGATATCAGTTCAAAGTTAGAGAGAAATATGTGCAACTAGCTATGCTTAAGTATACAAAACAAGCTGAATTGGATGAGAAAATTTTAACGTACGTTACCAATGAAGACAAATTTGATATGTGATAATTTTGAACTGATTTTATATTTAAAAACAAATCTTTCCAGCCAGAAAGTGTAAGACTTCCAGAAATATATTAGGTAAAACTTCAGGCAGTATGGTGATTGATACTCATTAGAGCAGTAAAGATAATTTTAAATAAAGTAATTATTAATGCTAAAAGGACCAAAATCTTTATATCTGATAATACGAGATTAATTACCACAAAAATAAAATGCACTAAAATTAATTTTATCTTTAAATGTTATAACTGTGTATTTTGATAAGTAGAAACCTTGAGGCCGAGCCTGTTATTGGAGGTACACATGGTAAAGTATGGATTTTGGAGCTAACAAGTTGAGTTCATATAATAACACAAAATATTCCCACTTTAAGCTGCAAATGTATTATGAAGAGTAACACTATTTGTTAGCATGGTAGTGTATTGCTGACTGGCTGCCTTCACAGTAATTAGTAATTCAAAATTAGAAGTGGTGGCATAACTACAGATACAGTTGCTCAATTTGTTGTGCATCATTGATACTGGTTTCAAGGAATTTTGCCACTCAACAGTAATTCTTGGCAAAGACATGGAACAATAGTACTTTTCATACAGTGGAGGAGCTACTACTAGTCTATGATGTTTGTACTGTTGTGATATTTTCAGTTTGAAAACAGATTTCCTGACAAATATTAGATAGAATTTTCTTCCAAGAAATTTATGAGAGTTTTGCAACTGCGATGCTTCATCTGAAAGTTTTGTTTTTATTGTATGAATAAACAGGCTGGACAGGTTTTAAACAAACAAAATATTTATTCAAACAAAAAAAGAAAGCTTGGTGCAAATGCCCACAGATCAGTGGGCAGTCCTTACTCCTAGTTCCATTGAAACTGAAGAGCAGTCAAAAAAAAAAAAGACAGATCTTACAGAAAACAAACTAGGAGAGAACTGGATAAAGAAATTGTGTCAGTAATTCTATACATCAGTTCAGTTTCTTTGTACAGTGAAGTGTTATATAGTAATTTCTGTTCCTTGATAACAGTTGGTCAGCTATCACATTTAATTGATGTTATAGGTTAGCCAGCAAAGAATATTCCAATTTCAATTAGTTTAATTCATGTTCAAGATACACAGAAATATTTTTATGGGCAGAAGACATAAAAAAACAAAGGTCTGAAGTGACTAAAAGAGGATAATTTTAGATAACCTTAACCACATTTTGCCGCTGTGACAGTGCAGAAACAAATTTGGAAAAAATATACTGTACATCAGTATAATTTATAGCAAATTTTTCTTAATTTCACTTGATATATTAATTCTGAATAAATGTTATAACTTATTCACAGTAACTAATATTTAATGTAATAAATTGAATTAGTATTATTGTATACAAGTCAAAAAACTGCAGAATGAAAATTACTTTCAAAACTTTGACTAGATTTAATTTTTAAAAGCTTTGACATTTTTATTTATTTCCCACTTATATTAGAAGTTTTTCTTGTAAGCATTCTTTTATTTTTCCATGAAACAACATTAAAGATTTATTTTACCTTAAACTTTTGTAATCTATTAAGGTAAAACTGAAATTAACATTTTAATAGTGCATGTGTGTGTGGTGTATGATTATTCATTTAACCTTGTTAGTTTCTTGCTTGTTTTGAAATTAGGATTTGATAATGTGCATTTTAATTAGCAAGTTTTTCAAAAGTATATACATGTTAATACTCTAGTAACTGAACAAAGTGCCATACAGAATCTATACTAAAAGTTTGGCACAAAAATATCTATTAGTTCTTTTACCAAGGTTGAGTATATTATATTGAGTTTGTAGCCTCACCACATAGTTATCATGCATCTTGCAGCATAATTTTTATTGCAGAAGACTTTGCATTAATGTAGACATGTCCAAAGCACACTTCTCTTTCCTACATTCTTTTTATTGGTTATCTAGTGTATGAGGATAATGGTTTCTCAATGCCTTTTTCAGTAATCAACCTTACAAAAATCCATAGATGGTTCATTCAGAATGGTAGCCTTCATAAGAATTAACATAAATACCTGTTTCTTTCTTCAGTTGCTAGAAGTATGTCATAATAGAATGAATATTTCATAATTTATGTTGCTTTTCCAGACAGAGACCTTTCTTAGCTATTTTGCATACTTTTGCCTGGGAAGATGTAGATGGCTTTTACCCATGACTTTTATGTTTGTAGGTTCTTACCTTTTATGATATGTCACTTTTATCATAGTTGGAGTTTGATTATAGCAAGTCTCCTTTTATATGGCCCTCATATCTCAAGTTGATCCATACTCCTTTATTTTTCAATGTTAAGTATATGAGATATCCCCATTTTGGAAATTCTAGATTCTTAATTTAAACACATCTTTATGATATGAGTATATGAATACATTAGTTTTAAAGGGATGTTTTATACACTTTACAAACACCATCAATTTTTTGTACTCAACTCTGTTAAAACAAAGTTCTTAACATATCCTCCCCAGTTGAGGTCAGAGACTCAAAAGTCTCTGGATTTGAGCATTTTCATAATTAAAAGATAACTGCTTAATTTCTCTTAATTCCTTCTGAAATTTCCTTCTCCCTAATAAATCTGAAATGTCAAATAGCTAAAAAAATCAAATTTAATTGTTACAACTTTGTTTATCATATCAAATAAATATTCTCATGTTATTCTATATAACTACCTTTTTTATGTAAGAGCTAAAAAGGGTGAAGTACATAAACTTTTCAAAATCAATGCCTTGAAGCTACAAAATTATTTTTAAATCTCTCTCACACAGTAATTTTCACTTTCAGATTTATTTCCTCTGGCAGTTTCACTTTTTTTTTTTCATTTCTCATTTGAAGCATCAACCTTATGATCACCTGTACTACAGACAAGTACTCTACCAACTGAGCTAAAGAGTTAAGCCACTAGCAACTGCTAGGTAAGGCACTTTTTAACTCACATTACCACACTTCCTATCCTTAATATTGCTGTAAGTAAAGGAAACTTGAAATAACAGTTTGCTTTAGGGCTTCTTATCGTAACTAAACAATATGAAGTGTCTTACTTACTAACAAATAAATATTGGTTTGAAAGTCAAATATGATCACGTGCTCAAATTGCTGTAATTCATATTACTTCAGAGTCAATAAGAAACGAGTCTTAGCAAAGAAAGTTGCTTTAAGATACAATAAACATAATTTTCTTACAAAAAAAAAGTGCACCAAGAAGAATACTAAAGAGCACTGAGTAAAATAATAGCACGCCATTTTCCTGGTTCCATGATATTTACATTATAGTAAAATATTACTTAAATCTCAAAAATCAAAACTTCTTTTGTGAAATTCCATAGTTCAGGATAGACCAGATATTAAGATAAGTGTATTGATTTGTTGAAAGCTGAATGAAAATAGTTTTTATTTACGAATAGGTACAGAAGAACTGCTGTTACAGGCTAATTGAACTAGTGGAAAGGGCTTTGTATGGAAGAACTAATGAAATAATTGTTTGTTTGTTTGTTTGTTTTGAATTAAGCACAAAGCTACACAATGGGCTATCTGTGCTCTGCCCACCACGGGTATCGAAACCCGGATTTTAGCGTGCAAGTCCGCAGACATACCGCTGAGCCACTGGGGGGCTAGCAAAACGTAAACGCCCCCGGGTGGGCCCGAACGTAATGAAATAAACTGGTTGAAATTAATAAGCTCTATTTAGACTAAAAGTCAACCAAATTAAAAATATTTAATACAGTAGAAATGAAAATAAAGTTTATTTAAAAATAAATTTAAAATTTTGTTTTTAATCACACCAAGCTAAAATATACACAAGATTTCACAAGTAGGTTTTGGCTCACTCATAACGGAAACAAAGCTAATTGGAAATGCCAAAGTTGTTTCCATGATCCACACACTCTCTTTGTGGCTATTAAATCATGAAATTAGATCAATAGTATCCATGGGCATCTCAGCTCTTTGTGAGAATCATAACAATAGCACCACAAATATAATACAATTACCTAGAGCAGTGGTGCACTAAGTACGGCCCGAGACGAGTCGCTCACGATGTCCAACGGGAAAGTCAAACATTGAGAGTTCGTGCCTGCGCGAAGATTAAACGTTATAGAAGAATATGCATTACATTAGATACTGAACGGTTCCATATTTGTGTTGAGCAGTAAAGAAAATTTAATAAGCAAATCTCGTTGATGCAAAGGCATTTAATCATTGGCGCAATGACGTAATATTTCCGTAATAACAAAATCTCACACGTTCCAACTGGTCTTCGAGATTTACTTACGAGTTCAACTTTGATATTATTTCGTAATAAAAATAGCAGCTAATCGTAAAAGAAAAGTTTACGATAAAAACCTGTAGTTTCCTGATGATTGGACTGCGCAATACTGTTTTGTTCAACAACAGAAGAACATGATTTGTCTGCCGTGTAATTTGATAGTCGCAGTGGCGAAGCTATCCAATGTAAAGTGTTATTATGAGTCAAAGCATAAAGATTTCCACAAAGTTGCCAGTAATGAACGAACAGCTCGAATTGAATCTCTGGCGGTCGCTGAATTACCAGCAGAACATTTTCTCAAAACAGTCAGCAGATTTAGATGCAGCATGTGAGGTCAGTTACAATATTTCGTTGATGATAGCGAAATCTGGTCAGCTATTCACTGATGGTGATTTTGTCAAGCAATGTATGGTTACTGCATCGGAAAATTTGTGTCTGGAAGCAGTTCGCAAGCTACAAACGGTGGCTTTGAATCATATGACAGTTCAATGAAGAATTTCACACATCTCAGCAGGCGTGACAAGGCAACTCACAAATAAAGCAGCCAACTTTGTCTACTTCTCTTTGGCAGCAGACGAGTCGACTGACATCAGTTCAACAGCACAGCTACTAGTTTTTGTTCGTGGTGTGTCGTCATCGTTTGATATCACAGAGGAACTAATCGGCATGGATTCCATGAACAGTCAGACAACTGGGTCTGCTCTATTAAAGACAGTACGACTGTGTAGTAGTGTTTCATTGGATTTCACAAAACTGGTAAGTGTGACAACTGATGGAGTACCAGTCATGACCGGAGAAAGTAGCAGGCTGGTAGCGCTGTTGATGAAGCATCAAGGAAAGCAGAACAGACGGTGAAGTTGCACTGTATTATTCACCAACAAAACCTGTGCAGTAAAAAACTTGGTTTTCAGGCACTGATAGCATTAGTGACGAAAACCATTAATTTCATCAAATCATGAGAGCTCAATCACCATAGTCTGAATCAATTTCTTCAAGAAGACTTTGAAACTGAATCTTCTGGGAGTTGATTGACGAGGTAATAGAATTCCTCAGAGCAAGAACAAAGACACAGTAGTGATTTCCATGACTGATCCAGCATGGCAAGCTGATTTGACCTTTCTGGTTGACATGACACAACACTTGAATGATCTGAATTTGAAGTTGCAAGGCAAAAATCAGCTTGTCTGTCAGCTTGCAAATTACATCTCAGCTTTCAGGACAAAGTTGCAGCTGTTCCAGCAGCAAACAGCATCTGGTGACTTCATGCACTTTCCCACTTTTCAGACACAGCTACAGAAGAATCAGGATATTGACACACAAGTTTGTGTTGGGAAGCTAGATACCTTTATTCAATCCTTAAACTCACAGTTTCATGACTTTGACCAATGCAGATTGTTGATGAAATATATTGCTGATCCATTCAGTTTGTCGGTGGATGACTTGTCAGCAGAATATCAGCTCGAACTTACTGATCTCCAGGCATCTGATGAATTGCATGCTATTTACTGGGAAAACAGTTTGCTTGACTTCTACAAAGCATTACCTGATACATTTGCTAATCTGAAAGAGAATGAACTTGTCCACACCAGCATGTTTGGCAGTATGTACTGCTGTGAACAGGCTTTCTCACATATGAAACTGAATAAAAACAACACTTGCAATCAGCTGACTGATGATCACCTGGAAGCAGTCTTGTGTGTTTCATCGTCAAACATCAAGCCAGACATTTCTAAGCTCATAGATGAAATGCAGCACCATCCATTGCAATGATTTTGTGACAGTTGACATATCATAACATTCCTTAGAATAATGTGTGAACTCTTTGATGTAATTGCTATTTGTGTGTTCTCATATGTGATGTCCATCTTGTGTAAAACAACTGTGGGACGATTTTAATCCTCACTTTTTTGTGGCCCCCAACAGTTACGAGAAGTCTGTTTGTGGCCTCTAACTCAAAAAGTTTGTGCACCACTGATCTATAGAAACAATAGATAATATCCTTGATTAAATCTGCTACAGGAAGTAACACATGAGGCTGAATAAGTAGCTAAAAAATTAGAAAAATGTAAATATGTATTTTATATAAGATGCAGTATATGTTATATATATATACACACACACACACACACACACACATATATATATATACATACATACATACATACATACATACAGATATGTTGTACCTCATTTCTACGCTGTTTGAAGCTATGTTATGCAGAGTATAGAAGCATTTATGTTTAACTCAATTGTTGGAACTTTAAAACTTCCAGTAATGAGTAATGACATAATGCATAACAAATGCAATTCTTTAATAGCTGTTTCTCAGTGTTATGTATATGTGTAAATATTTTGTAAACGACAACATGTCGTATTGTGTTTGAATTTCATTTGTATTATTCATTTTTCCATATTGATATTATTGTTTAGAAGTTTAAACTAATATTTTGTTATTCATTTCGGGTAACATTTTAGAACTTTCTCGAATTAAGTAGACCAATCACATGTTTGTAAATGAGTGCTGGTGACTTCCTGTCTAGATTGTGTAGTCTCGTGCAAGAACGGATATGCGTGTATAGCTCTGGAGTTGTATGGAAATTGCGAGATTGTTCGAGAAATAGGCCTATCGGTATAAAAAAGACGGTGACGTGAGAGATATTCAGTCATCAATCATCAGTTTTATTCGAGGGAGAGAGATTCAGTCATTAGTTTTATTCGAAGACAAAGAGTGAGATTCAAACACCAGTTTCATTTCAAAAGAAGAAAGTTAGTTATTTGAGAAAGATTAAGTGTTTGCTGTGAATATTCAACTTGGATTTGTGATTGAAATTAGATCTACGGAAGCCGTGATTTTATTTCGTCAATCTCTACGATACTTCTGAATTACCGAATTACCGCTTGTGCTGAGGGACGGCGATTTCATTGAACTGTGAACTGTTTCGGAATCTCTTCATGGGACCAAATTCACACCCTAGACTGGAATTTGAGACTTTAATTTTAGATCATTACATTAGATACAGGCCAGTACCGTTTTGTATTGTGATTTATTTTGAAGTTTGAAAATAATATTATTTTGTTTTGTAATTAATTTCGAATGTCGTAACTTAATATCTGTCACTGTTATTATACAATTTATGTCATATTTGTTACATTTGTTAATAGTTTAGTGTAATAAATTATACAAGCTGTTATTTGCGTTTTTCTGTTGCGTTTAGTCTACCAAGAACTTAAAACATTTAAAAAATACGTAACAGAAAATTGGGGGCTCGTCCGGGATATCGAACAAACAATTTAATTTTATTATAAAATAAGATTTATATTCTATACAGATAGACAGCTTGTATATTTAAAATGGCATTCGAACTTGAAGATTTTATAAACGAATTTAATCGGAATCCCTCTTTCGAATTAATCAGTGAATTAAAAAAATCTGAATTACTTGATGTTGGTAAACATTTTAATTTAGAAGTGAAGCAATCAATGAAGAAAGCAGATATTAAACAAATTATTGTTGAAAATTTGGTCAGCCAAAAGGTATTACCTCAAACAGTTGCACAACAATTGCCTGTCGCTCATTTTGACCCAGATTTCGAATTAAAAAAAAATAGAAATGGAAATGAAATTTCGTTTAGAAATTGAAAATAAACGTATTGAGGCAGAACAAGAAACTAAACGTATTGAGGCAGAACAAGAAACTAAACGTATTGAGGCAGAACAAGAAACCAAACGACTTGAGGCAGAACAAAAACGTATTGAGGCAGAACAGGAAAACAGACGCCTTGATGCCGAAATACAAATGGAACGCATTAAAGCTGATAAAGAAATCAATATGAGAAAAGCACAGATAGAAGAAAAGGTTGTCCAAATGCAGTTGGATAATTTTGATGCTTCCAAACAGATTCGTTTAGTACCTCCATTCAATGAAAAAGCTGTAGATACATATTTTCAGCAATTTGAAAAATTGGCCTACCGAATATTGGACAGTATTACTTCAGAGTGTTCTCAAGGGTAAAGCTCAGGAAGTATTTTCCAAGCTCACAGCCGAGCAAAGTTATGATTACGAGCACGTCAAAAAATGCATTTTGAATGCATATGAATTGGTGCCAGAGGCATACAGACAAAAATTTCGTGGTTACAAAAAGTTTCACAGCCAAACTTATGTCGAATTTGCTCGTGAAAAAGAAACTCTGTTCGACAGGTAGTGTGATTCCAGAGAAATTAAAGATGATTATACATAACTCAGAGAACTCATGTTAGTCGAAGAATTTAAAAGATGTATTCCCGTAGAGCTAAAAACGTATATTGATGAACAAAAGCTTCCAAAATTCATGATGCTGCTGTCTTGGCAGACGAGTATGCTTTGACTCACAAAGATTTCTCATACAAAAGCAAAATAAATCACACAACAAAGAAACCCAATGACTCATTCAAATATTATGCAAATGTCGACAGAGACAAAAAAGAGCAAACTTCTAATTCTCAAACGAAGACTCCATCTTATTCTCAAAGCTCGTCATCTACTAAAAACGTGTCATTCTCATCCAAAACATGTGCTTATTGTAAGAAACCTGGCCATCTGATTTCTGAGTGCTATAAGGTAAAAAACA
The DNA here is from genome assembly GCA_011833715.1 of Carcinoscorpius rotundicauda. Lineage (NCBI taxonomy): Eukaryota > Metazoa > Arthropoda > Merostomata > Xiphosura > Limulidae > Carcinoscorpius > Carcinoscorpius rotundicauda. The sequence goes on along the minus strand of CM022396.1, from coordinate 41,388,795 downwards.
AGCCATCACCCCATAGTTTCATTTCGCCCTCGTTGGATACATCATTGGTTCCCAATGATTTTGACCCTTTCCAGTCCACTGTGGATTCCAAGTCCAATATTATTGATGTACCCGAAGATATTGTTGAGGACAAATTTAAGCCTTTCATGACTGAAGGTTTTGTTTCTTTTGTTGGCGATTCACATCTACAACCAATTAAAATCCTGCGGGATACTGGAGCTTTTCAGAGTTTGATTTTGGAAAGTGTACTTCCGTTTTCTGAAATGTCATCCATTGGGGCCAATGTGCTCATTTCTGGTGTAGAAGGTGGCGTCGTTTCTATTCCTCTTCATAGATTAGATTTACATTCGGACTTAGTTTCAGGCCCAGTGACTGTGGGTATTAAAGCTTCATTGCCTGTTGAAGGTGTGTCTATGCTTTTGGGGAATAATTTGGCTGGTAGTAAGGTGGTACCAGAGGTTCGTGTTGTTGAAGCACCTGTTATTAGCCCCAGTACAGAGCAACTCGTTAAAGAGTTTCCTGATGTTTTTCCCGCCTGTGCTGTTACTCGTTCTCAGGAGTCCAAAGAGGATTTCTCTTTGTCTGATACGTTCATGTCTCACATCGATGAGATTTCTGACTCAACTTTAAGTTCTACTGATGACTCTAAGACATTTTTCGACTCTCTTCATCGAAACAAACTTATTGAGGAACAGGACAATGATCCTGAAACTCGTTCTCTTCTACAACTGGCTGTTAATGAAAATGAAATAGGAACTGTCCCTATTTGTTACTACCAGAAGTCAGGTGTGCTAATGAGAAAATACAGACCTCCTGACGTTGCTGCTGATGAAAAGTGTAATGTTATTCATCAAATCGTCATTCCAAAATACTATCGGAATGATATTCTTAGTCTTGCTCATGACCATGTATTGTCGGGATACTTAGGTGTAAGAAAAACCTTAGATCGTATCCGACGGCATTTCTACTGGCCAAAGATGCGCCAAGATGTTGTTGACTTTTGTAAGACATGCCATTCTTGCCAAATAACAGCAAAACCAAATCAGGGGATTCCAAAAGCACCACTGCAGCTTATTCCTGCCTTTGAAGAACCGTTCTCAAGGGTCATTATCGACTGTGTTGGCCCAATGCCAAAAAGCAAAGCAGGAAATGAATACCTCTTGACGATCATGTGTGCTTCTACACGTTTCCCTGAGCCAATCCCTTTGAGAAAAATCACTGTTCTTGTCAAATCCTTTACCATGTTCGGAATTCCAAAAGTTGTGCAATCAGATCAAGACACAAATTTTATGTCTAAACTATTTGAACAAGCCATACATGAATTAAACCTCCATGAAGTTTCAACCAGTGCATACCATCCTGAGTCACAAGGTGTTCTTGATCGTTTCCACCAAATTACTGCCACAAATACCCAAAGAACTGGGTTGAGGGTGTTCCCTTGTTACTGCTTGAAGTTCGCGAGGTTATTTCAGAATCTACTGGATTTAACCCTTTTAAGTTGGTTTAAAAAGACAAATAAGCAAAAAAAAAAAAAGTTTTCACAAGTTCAAACTTTTTTTTTTACTTTTAAGGGGGAGAGTGTTATGTATATGTGTAAATATTTTGTAAACGACAACATGTCGTATTGTGTTTGAATTTTCATTTGTATTATTCATTTTTCCATATTGATATTATTGTTTAGAAGTTTAAACTAATATTTTGTTATTCACTTCGGGTAACATTTTAGAACTTTCTCGAATTAAGTAGACCAATCACATGTTTGTAAATGAGTGCTGGTGACTTCCTGTCTAGATTGTGTAGTCTCGTGCAAGAACGGATATGCGTGTATAGCTCTGGAGTTGTATGGAAATTGCGAGATTGTTCGAGAAATAGTACTATCGGTATAAAAAAGACGGTGACGTGAGAGATATTCAGTCATCAATCATTAGTTTTATTCGAAGACAAAGAGTGAGATTCAAACACCAGTTTCATTTCAAAAGAAGAAAGTTAGTTATTTGAGAAAGATTAAGTGTTTGCTGTGAATATTCAACTTGGATTTGTGATTGAAATTAGATCTACGGAAGCCGTGATTTTATTTCTTCAATCTCTACGATACTTCTGAATTACCGAATTTCCGCTTGTGCTGAGGGACGGCGATTTCATTGAACTGTGAACTGTTTCGGAATCTCTTCGTGGGACCAAATTCACACCCTAGACTGGAATTTGCGACATTAATTTTAGATCATTACATTAGATACAGGCCAGTACCGTTTTGTATTGTGATTTATTTTGAAGTTTGAAAATAATATTATTTTGTTTTGTAATTAATTTCGAATGTCGTAACTTAATATCTGTCACTGTTATTATACAATTTATGTCATATTTGTTACATTTGTTAATAGTTTAGTGTAATAAATTATACAAGCTGTTATTTGCGTTTTTCTGTTGCGTTTAGTCTACCAATAACTTAAAACATTTAAAAAATACGTAACACTCAGTTGCTCACTGGTAAGCTTAAATATTTATGTTTCATGGTTTGATTCTTTCTACTGATTTTGCACAGATAGTTCATTGCAATAAAACTATTTTTTTTTATCAACTTCAAGGCTTGTCTAATTATTTTTCCCATCATTTGTATACTTCATTTGCAGATTTTTAAACTGAGTAACCAAAAAAAGATTATTGTAACAGCTTTACAGATTTATTAAACAAGTAGTACAAGCCACTAATTGATGTCTTTGTACATGTGATTATGTTAAACAATGAATAAAAGTGACAGTACTTATATTTTCAATTGAACAAGAAATGCAAAACATAACATGTACCATGCTTATAATAAGATGATATGTCTTAGAATGTTGCATAACATTATAATATATTATTACACAGAACCCTACTGAAACTGAAAGATAATATATATATATATATATTTTCTTTGTAGACTACTGTGACAAAAACTACACATAATTTTAGCCACTGATTATGTCAGGCAACATATAACATTTATTAGCTTACTCATCACAGACAGAGTTGCACAAGCATTTTCTTGAATAAAGCAGCAAACCTTTCAGGTTCGTATCAGCTGGGGAATTGTAAGCAAATTCCCAAAATATACCCTTCTCCCATAATATACCCTTCCTGTACAAATATTAATATTACCAATACCCTCCATGTCATACTAATCTTACAAAAATATAGGCATACATACGTGATAGTAATTCCATATAACATAAATTATATATAATATATATATATATATATGTATATATATCCACATATAGTATTTTACAATTATTTTCTTTTAAAATACTCAGTTATGTGTAAGACTATACAAGTGTTTGCATAAAGACAATTATCTATGGACACATTTTTGATAATTTACAAATTGAACAAGGAAAGTGACTACAAATCAGTTCATTATTTTGTGGTTCAAAAACAATTGCTATGCAATATCCTTAGCTAACAGGTAATTAAAAGCATAGCTTGCATATTAAAAATGAAGACTTATCCTTTCTTTCTACTGGTTAAGATGAGTTCAGAATATTCATGGCAATGTTTCATAGAAAGTCACATTCCTATAATCAACAAAGGAAACCCTGTTAATGGCTGAATAATCTTGATTCACATACTACATTAAGCCTTTTTGCTCTCTCACTTGAAAACCCGAAAGTAACTTGTGAACATTACAGATCACATTTATAGCTTTTACTCTAAACTGGAGAATGTCTAATTAATTTGATTTCAATAATAGGATGGCTCTAATGATGGCTTTTCTCTACAGTTAATCTTAATATTAAATGTCTAGTGCTGGACTATAAAATTACCTTACATTTATTGTAAATTAAATATTTGTAAAATACTGTACACACGTTTATGAGTAATACTTAACCTGACACATATTTTGTTACCTGTTATCTGAAATATAGTTGAAAAAAAAAAAGATACTAAACAGCTATTATTACTTCAAATACATATTATGAATTAAATCTTCCATAATTCAGCAAGTGAAATTAAACATTTTATACTACCTGTTTTAATATTACTGTTACATATACATCAAAATTCTTCACAGCAACAAAATATTTGTGTGTAACTTTACTTGTTAATTTTCTGAAAAGTATTTAAAAAATGAATATTTTGAACTAGAATTTGTCTGTATGTTCATCTTGAATAGTTTATCACTCTCAAAAGAATTAGAAAATAAGCATAAATTAAATTCAAACCAACCTTTTTACTATTTATATTAATGCAACTTATTTCTATTCACCATAAACTATATTAGATTATAGCTTAAGGTAGAAATTAACATTTATTTCCAACCTTCTCTTTCACCTAAAATTTCCTTTAACTACATAAAATTGCACTATTTTAAGGCACAAACTTTTTTGTTATAGATTTTTTTTATATAAAGAAACAACTCTTTGTACTTCTGTAAATAATGTTATTAATACCAATCATCACTGTATCATTAATGCAAAATGTACTTAATTAACTATTTATCTGTTGAATATTTGTCCCCAGTGCATTAATTATCCAATGAGCTTTCTATCAGTACACAATTTTGTCTCCAACCTTTTCCATTTCTTTTAATGTATTATGTCAACAGTCTGTGCACAATATTTGTAGATTCTTCCATTGTGTTTTTACTTTGTAAAGAGCAACAAGTATTAGAAATTGATGCTAGAGATGTTATTCACTTCTTTTGAAGATTAGTTACTTCATGTTGTCAATGTTTCAAGTCAAAGCTAAAAAAATTAGACTCATCATTGACAGTTGCTTGACCTCCCCCTTAGATTTAGTCTTACATCTCAAAAAAACGTTTAACACTTAGTTAGAGACTAATGATATAACAGCAAGTGGTCTGTGGGAGTGACTACTGACACTAGAGATGATTATACTGAGTAGCTTAAATCTTTCTATAACTTTCAAAACAACAAGTACATGTATAGAAATTAAAAGTAAAACAAACCTATTAAAACATTCCTTATTCAATTATGAATGTTGATCTGTGTGACTTTCAAAGATTTTTGTTGTTGTAAGAATTGTTCACAAAACTAACCATCATTTTAAAAGATATATCTATACAGTTTAACTTGTCTTATATTATCACATCTAAATTAAAAACTATGAAATATTCCTAAATGTCTCATACTCAAACATTATTTCACATATTACAGTAAAAGTAACAAATTACACAAAAACATAGATGGGTTATCTTTTAAAAAAATGCCTTCAAACACAAATAAAATATATTTATAAACTACCATTGATGCCAGTTTCTCACCATCTTATTTTACATAGTTATGCAACTTGCAAAATGCATAAAAAATAGTAAACTGCAGTACACTGAGCTTCTTAACATTAAACCTCCCACTGTTTCAACATCCAAATTAGTCAGTGTTGATTCTCTAAAAAATTGGAAGTTATTTTCAAATTCTCAGGAAAATTAGATTAATTACATAATTAAGGAATATATTTTTTGTGCGTGCAATATGATAAGGCCTAGTAACAAATATAAGCCAATTATCTTTATCAGGAATCTCTAAGTCACAAGAAATAGCACCTTCTTGTGTAATCTTCCACACAATCCTTACTTACATAATGATAAGCCATCAATTTTGTAGATACTTTAAAACTTACATAACGATAAATCAATTTCTTATACACTGTAAACCTTTTAGTTGTGCTCTTAATGTCAGAATATATGGAGAGACTTTCTCAGATCTGAATTATTATCTAAATTATTAAAAGTAATTAATGTTTGTAAGAACTATTATTTTCATATACACTTCAATGCATTATTTTCCACCCTTTACAGATAGTGTAAATATGACACAGATAATTTAATAAGTATCCCTGTAGTAAGAAACATAATAGAAAGTAAATTTTTTAATAGATAATACTTTCACAGTATCATCATTTTCAAAAACAAGATAGCATTGTTTTGGCAAAATCTTTTCAAGACACCCCTGCCTCTAATTCTAGAGAAGCAGTAAGTGGGTCATAACTTCCTGCAAGATAGTAAACGTCATTGTTGTCAAACATAGAGCCATATTCAGACTTCCAACTAGAGGTCTCTGCAACTCTCCTGGCTTTGTATTTTGTCCATGAGAGTACTTCACATTTGTGAGAGATTGTCTGAACATCATTTTCGTCCATGTGTGGCGACTGAAACACTGCACCCTGAATAATATTTGAAATTTGATTAAAGATTTGTAATGTGTAATAAAAGACAAAACAAACAGTACATAAGTTTCAAATCTTTGTTTAATACTCTGAATTATTTTTTCATGTTCACATATAATGACTAAAAAGCCTTCATTAACAGGAAAATTGAGTTTCATATCCAAATTTGTGTCACTTAGAATCATGGGAATTATGTTTTTAAAATTGAACAACACAGTGAGAATACAAATTATAAAATAAAATAAAAAATTACTTTCAATAAGTTCAACAAATATGGTTTGAGGAGTAAAATATTAAAGTTGGTATAAGTAGTGGAGCTATTATAGGGAGCATTTTCTCCCTATTGGATAGGCTAGTATTTAGTAAAGGATTGAAGACCAACAGAATCAATGTTTTCAATAAGAATTAAAAAGTGTATTCTGTAAACTTCTATGAATCCACATTCTGATAGATAAAAATCACTCATACCAAAAAGGTATACGTAATTTGAATGAGTAGAAAAAATTACTTTTAAAGTAAAAAAAAAAAAGAGTAAAATGTTTGTGATGAATGTTTTCCAGTTTCAATAATTATCCACCATTTTTAAAAAGATTTCTAACATAATTTTATACAATTAGCTAAATATCACTGAACATGAAGTTAATTAGACTGATAAATATAAATGTAAAGTGACAATGTTTTAAGAAACATCAGATGTCATACAAGTCAGATCTACAGCTATATGTAATGACCTTTTATCACAAATCCAACAAAAATCCTATGGTTGAAAATTAATTAGGTTATCTTTGACCTAATTTACCAACTAAATTAATAAAATTAGAACCATATTTAAAGGGAATAAAGCTCAACTTTGAAAGGCCAAATTCTTAAATCTTCAAAAGTTTTGGTTAACTCACTTTTGGCTCAAGAAGTTGATGTCCTCCTTTTGTTTCATCTGGATGATAAAACCATTTCACTTTCACCACCATGTTGCCCCCCCATGACTGCCACATGGTTTCAATTCTTCCAATGAAGGGGAGGTGGGGTCTTCCAGTTGACAGAAAAACTGCACAGTCACCTACCTGGAGAAAAACATATTTAAATATGAGCTTTTTAATTCTTGTCAGTTACCCACTTTACAAGGGACACTTGATTTTGTGCTTATCTTTCTAAAAACACCTTATAAAGTTAATTTAAGTTGATATAATGAAAAAAAACATAAATAAAACATCCTACATTTCATTAGCAGATACAATATAATAAAAACTCATACAATGGGTAAATATAATAACTATAACAGGATCCTTAAACAGTTAATTTATTTTAATTGTACATTAATCATGTGAGTAGTGCTCCAACTTCCAAAGTCTCCAACTTGAGACTTCACTCTAATTAATAAATATTATAGATGCTTAAATTACTGACACTCCACACAAAGTATGCAAGTGCACCTTAAGAATTATTTTATTTCTAATCTACATTAAATAATTAAAATTACACATATTAAGATTTACAAAGCCTGCCAGCACATTGATAAAGTTCAGCATGTTGCCAGACAAACAAAATTTTAAATAATTTTTTTAAATTCAAAATATATAGTACAAAAATGGTACATTAGGAAAAAAATATGAACGAGAAACAAAAGTAAGTCTCTAGAAAATGAACATTTATAAGTTTTTAACAGGGCAAAACTTTTCCTTAGTTTGTACATTTCAATTTTTTTTCATTTTCCATGGAAATTATTGCTAGACTGTTTCATCTCTCTTTTCCTATTATAAAATGCAAAAAAAATTTCTATCAACTCTAGTCTTGAAAATGATCTTTTGACCTTTGTCACACTAGCACTGGGAAAAATAAATATGTTTGGTTTGTTTTGAATATTTAACAAAGCTTTACATGAGAGCTATCTGCACTAGCTGTACCTAATTTTGCAGTGTAAGACTAGAGGAAAGGCAGCTAGTCATTACCACCCACCATAGTGGGACTGACCATCACATTACAACACCCCCACAGCTGAAAGGGCACACCTGTGATGGGGATTTGAACCTGCTATCCTAGGATTGTGAGTTGAGTGCCTTAACCACCTGGCCATGCTGGGCCAATATACTTGGAAAATTTTCTTTAATTTAGCTTTAACATAAACTAAGACCATATCGAGAGTTGAATTTTCCAGTATTTAATGTGATATTAAGCTCTGTATGTAAACTTATTCATGCTAAAATACAAAAATACTTCCAATCCATGAAAACAGATTGCTTTAATCATAAACTACTTTTAATTTATGTAGCAGATTGCTTATAGGTCTAAAAATATCACCAGTACTGCTGTTAATCCAACTAAATATTAAATGTAAAAGTTGCTCAAGCATTTTATACAGAAACAGGGAAGTTTCACAGAATATTTCCAGTCAGTTCTTTACACTAAGTGTTTTAATGAGAAAGAACATAATATTATTCAATGAGGGAATATGTAAACTTCATCAGTAGTAAATGGTATAAAAACAAGTTTGTAATTTGTGCATTGAACAATAAATGATAAATACACAACCAGCAGATCTAATTAACATGTATGTAAAATTTTAATATTAATGTTTTTAAAGGTTTAAAATTTTGAAAAATCAGTTTTCTCAGTGCAAACAAAAGTATCTGGTTTTGAGTACGAAGACAACCCATTACTACTAGTCATTATATTCACAAGATATTTAACACAATTCTTTCTTGTTATGGAATATAACCTAGTACAGACCTAGCCTACCTTGATTGTCTCTTTTCCTCTGATGATGGCCTTGTAGAACTCTTTCTTTGCTTTTCCTTTAGTGTTGGCTCGTCTGAAACTTTTCCCAGCCCACCGCCACAGTTGCTGAACTGGGAGAAAAGCTGTGAAGTATAAAGTATGTCACATGCAACACACTGCATTTCCATGCAGACAGATCATTCAAATAAACATACAAAGAATGAAACATGGGCCAAAAAAAAAACAAGGACTAGTTAAAATAGTTCATGCACATAACCCAGCTTGATAATAGGCTTTCTTAACTGTATTCTAAAATTCCCAATACAGATAGAAAAGAAAATATCTTTGGACATTTCTAATTAAAACCAACAACAAGAATTTAAAGAAACAAAATCATACTTTTGTAATTCCAATACAGAAATGTGAAAAGATCTAAGTTAAGAAAATCTATGGATTTAAAGTTTTAAAGAATTTAATTAAAGATTGTCAGAACAGAAATAGTTATTGAACCATCAGAATCATTCATGCAAATAAACTAAAAAGAAAAAATATTTTAAAATTGATGTTATAGAGATTAAGTTGATAGAGTTATTCAGGACTTAAAAGCAAATATCTGATCCTGTAGTGTAAATAACTATGCTTGAGTTTTAAAAAAAAGAAAGAAATATTTATAGCTGTGATGAAAAAGACACTATTCTATTAAGACACTATTTCTCACCTGCTATTTTGCTTTTTTCAACTGAAGGGAGGCGATCTTTTCGTCTCTTTTTATCACTGGATTTTTCACTATTCTCATATGTTTCAGAAGTCTATATGACATAATATAAACAATTTAGAGAACTACATACAAATGAAACCAATTTAAAAATCTATGATACATTAAAAAAATATATACCTCTGTAATACTTTGATATCCATGATTCAAACACTAATCATCAGAGCGCTGTATTTACAAGAGGAGCTAATGAGACAACCTATTAGAAACCATATGCAAAGAACTTCTGGTTTCACATGATCAGTGTTCCCTGTTTATCATTATTTTTTTAAATTTAATAGCCTTTCCCATTTTACTACCTGAATATTACAGTTTCTAAGTTATGTACATCAAAATAAGCCAACAAATTCAATAATAGCTAAAATAGATTGGGGATATTAATTAAATGAATAACATTTAATTCAGGATGCATTTTATGAATCCACAAGCATTTCTAAAACTTAACAAATATTTAAAATAAATTCTGTATTAATATGCACATAATAAAACTGATAGATACATCAAAAACTAGTTTATTAGTTTTTTTCATTTAATATTACCAAACCCAAGAATTACATAATGCCCAATAGATAATATTACCTTTTTTTTTTTTTCCTGAAATTCTTCCTTAACAGCAGATAATGTTGTGGTTGTTCTTTCTTTGTCTGAAGAATCAGAGCTCTCTGAGCTATCACTTCTGTTGTCTGAGGAAAATTCCATATCTGCATTTTTCTTATCCTCTTTATGCATTTCTTTATTGTCTTCATGGGGAATGTCAGTGGAATTAGCTCTAATCTTCACCATCAATTCTGACTTCTTTCTCTCTGTACTGGGATTTCTTTCTTCATTTACAAGAGCCTCCAAAGATACTTCCCCAAGAGACAATTGCTGGGGAGATGAAGATGTATCTTTTAAAAACCATGCAGTGTTCTCTGTGAGAGATGTTTTTGGTGACAATGGAACAATTTTTGATGTATTAACATCACTGCATGATGAAGACATACAATGTTCAGGACTGCTTGGATTACTTCTTTTTTCATGCCTGTGTTTTTTATGATGGTGATGGTGATGGCAGTGGTGATGGTGGTGATGCCGCCGATGCTTATGGTCATCTTTATGCTTCTTGTGTTTTTTTGCTTTCAACGATGAGGGACCACAACTTGTTTCTGAAGAACTACCAATATGATGCCACTCTTTTTCTTTAGATTTCTCTTTAATTTTACTTCTAGATTCACTTTTGCTTTTTTTGGATTTCTTTTTTTGCAAGTTTTTATTTTTTTCCTTCTTAGATGAATACACTGATGTAGCTTTCTCATTCACAGCTGTAGTTGTAGTAGCAGCAAATGTTGTTAATGTGAAAGGTGCACTGTAAGAAGTAGTAGTACTGTTAAAATTGCTGTCCTTTGAACCAGAAAATGAAAAAAGGGCTTCTGGATAAAATACATCATCCTTCTGTGAATAAGCATCTGTGTCCAGGTTTTGTGACTTATAATTTTCTGTTAAGATAAATATATTTTAATTTATTAAATAAATTATTTTCATAATGAGTAAAATTTAAAAAAATACAACTTATGTTCTCAACAACTTCTTTTATCCCTTACCACTAAGAAAATCATCTAAAAGTCTTACAATGGAAATCTTTTTCACAACATTTGGAATATTGGAGTAAACAATAAATATCATTAAAAATATCAAAGGTAATGTTTACAGTGAAATATTTCTAAAACTTTAAAAAAAAAAAAAATTTGAAATTATCCTGTTCCTAAACACATATCATTAAATAAAAGTTTATCCTTTCCCATTCAGTGCTTTTTACTTATATTTACTTTGTAGCAATGGTGTATTTTAATATTTCCCTCCTTAAATGAGTCTTTTTTACCATCAAGAAAAAACAGCATTACCATTACCAATGTTTTCAATATTCACTTATTTTTAATGATATTTACTGCACAAATTTCATTTGTGTTCTGGTTTCTAGCAATATAAATCCACAGACATACCACTGTACCACTGAGGGGCTAGATTTGTCATGTCTTATTTCTAGTTCATTTCCTTGAGGAAACAATTTTTTTTTAGTTTCAAAATCACTACATTTAAAAATTAATATTTAAAATACCAAACAAACTATTAATATATTTAATTGTTTGTTTTCATTTTCTAAATCATGTCAACATAAGAATGTTAAACTTGTACATTAGTATAAGAAAAAAACAGTTTATATGATCCTAATATCTTGTAAAACACCCTATATGAATTTAAGCTGTAGCCAAATTTTACTGCATTTCACCTGAATGAAGCACTGCCTTCACTTTTACACCCACATCCAAAAATAAAAACTCCACTGAAATTACTTTATCAAGCCAGCACAGCAATCCAGTAACCCAGATTAAATCAATTTATCTTACTAGTAGTAATTACAAATTCATCACACAGATTTCCGTGATAACATTTTTTAGGAAGCAAACAACTGCCAATGGCTCATTAGACTGCTTTCTTCAGAAGTACTGATGTTAAAACAGTTATGAAGCAGCGGACTAAAATTAATTTACAAGTAAATTATCAATAATAGAGGCAATTAATAAAGCACCATCATTTTAACATCATTATATATATTCAGATTATATATCATTAATTATAAGTCAACTACATATTTATTACATATACTAAAGAATAAAATAATTAAGTTAGTCTTAGAAATCATTATAACTAAACATGTAATGTATGGTTTTATTCATAAATAGATCAGAAATATAAACTGTGGTTTTAAAAAATAAATCTAGAGGTATGCTTTTTGTTTAAAAATTCACTTTGTCCGGTATGTACTATTTACGTAAGAGTAAACAAAAAAGAAAAATCTCTTTCTAGCATGTGTACATACAAAAGGTACATATCCTCCAAGAAGCTATATATACTTTAGCATAGAGAGAAAAATGTTACATACAAGTTTTTGCTAATGAAAACATGTTGCTTATAAAACTTTATTTACACGAAACCTTATTAACCTGGTATCTTTCTTAGCACTTCATGTGTCTATGTTGGATCATTCGATATTTTAAAATTAAGGAATATTATTTGTTACTTATAAGATTCAAATTATTGAGAATATCAACATGTATTACTTTTCTTTCCAGACTTGGATTTATTTTTGTTCTTTTTTATTTTGATTTTTTCTCCATTATGACTTAATGTGGTAGTTGAATTGTCTGTGATACTTCCTTCTGAAATTTGGTGCTGTCTTCGTTTCCCAAGCAACATAAGAGGATTGAGATCAGTTGCTGTAACAGAGGAAAGTGAACACTGTCAGAAATATATATTGTAAGCTTCTGGTTATAAACAAGTTATGACCTAACTTTAAAAAAAATAACCTGAAAAATGTATATGCGCCTTAGAGGTTTTCTGTAATACTTCTACTATATAATTTATCAAATTCATGTTAATTTTTAAATTCATAAATTCAATAAATTAAAAAATAAACACTTTAATTGAGAAATACAGAACAGTTTCTGCAGAACATAAATACTACAAGTATTACAGTGTATGAACTAGTACTTTTTACTTCCTATGACGACACAAAATATTTTGGATGGGCAATGAGTCTTAATTATTTTCCAGCAACAACTGCAAGTTAATTATACCCTACCTTTTCTTTTATGTTATTTTCATTAATATTGATTATTATATTTATTACAATATTTTGGTATTATGATTTTTGTTATTATGAAGATGGTTTTACAGTGTTAACAGATATAGGACTAACATAAACCTAATAAGTTAGTTATGACAAGTATACTTTTACCACAGTATTGGTTACAATATTTATTATATCTACTTTTCTTTTTTATTATTTCTAATTTAATGTTTGTTATCTCAGTTTACAAGTTTAAGAATACCTTAGATCTCCTTGGCTGGCTAAATCTTGTGAAAAAATGCATTTTAACTGTTACAAGTAATATAGTTTGAATGTCATACATATATAGACACATACACATTAGATATTTTATTTTTGGTTTCTCTAATAAAATTACTGTTATGTAAAAAATACATATTTTTTAAACAAAAATGTTTCCTGAATGCAACAACATATGGTGTTATAATATATCTTGCAAAAACCAACACCAACAAACTTACACACAACAGGATAATCTGGTGGAAGCATACATATATCTTTGAGAGATATTCGACCAGAATCTCCATCATCAAACTCCACATATACCATATCTCTACCTGAATCACGTTTAGGACTGGATGCTGAAAATATGTACAAACAAAAATGACTGAATTTCTGATAAATAATGTAGTATTTTACATGACAAACTATTTTCTACTCCTCCAGAAGAAAACATAATTACTTCTAACAGACTCACATTTAGCCACAGTTCCAGGATACATGCATCGATACTGCTGACTCCAAAATGCACAAATTCTCTGCCCCTCTGGTAGATGGCGCAATGATGTTGGTTTTACTTCAACAATCTGTAAATAATACAAGCATAAATCACACAAAGCTTGTACCACTGGAATTTTCATGACAAATGATAAAAACAAGGTTAAACTATATAATTATAACAACAAAAAGAGAAATTCAATTATATCAGACATTTATGTTAATACTTACAGCCTCATTTAAAATTTCCTCTCGAGAATAAATGTGGGGTCTGTTCCCTCGTTCTCCATCTCTTGTAATGCCATACCTGTTAAAATTTTTTTAGCAAAAACATTTAAAATGTTATTGACAGCAACTTATTAATAATAAACTGAAAAAAGATAACAACATAAAATCCTTTGCACAAGCATCAAGCAACATATACATGAGAAACAAAATAGCTAAGTATCAAGATTGTGATTTGGTTTACACAGATAATTTCTCAAAAGTATTAGCCATACCGGAGTGTACATTCACACTGAATTTCCATGAAATGTAAGTATTTTTCACTGTATTCAACAAATTTTAAAATAGTTGACACAAATATAAATTTTTGTGTTTAACAAAATAATTTTAAGTTGTAACACTGTATAAATAAAGATAAATTATAGTGTCATAAAAGTTAAAATTTCAGTATTCACCTCAAAAGCAGGGAGTCTTTAGTTTGATTTTTAAGTTAAAGAAGGACAATTCACATACTGAGACAGATTTAACTGCTCTTAGACCAATACTTAAATAAGAGACTTTTAAAAACTATTCTAGATTTACTCAGTGACACGTACTTGTTTTAGACTTAAAAAACAAGATAAAAAGTATCAAATATAACTTTTAATGCTAACCTGATTCTAGCTAGCTAAACATTTTTCTCTCTTTGGGTTATCACAAACAAATAATGGTTTTGAAACAGAAAACTTTAAACTCATAACATCAAACATACAAATAATACTATTTTTCAGCAATTATCAAATTTAAAACTTTAAAATGAAAAACTGGAAGTCCAGGGCTATAGGAAATAAGTCTAGTCTGACCACTTTTTCATGGCACATATTGTAACAACTTATGTATTAAAACCTTCTTCTTTTAATTCAGTACATTACATTTTGTATATGCAGTATTTGTGGTTAAAATGGTCCAAGATTCAACCTGATAGCATTAACTTTTGAAAATATTTCTCCTAGAAATAACATGCTTTGCACACATCATGTGCCACATTGTTTAGTTATGGTAATATCTTGAAGACTCAAAAGTTGCTTCTTATTGCAATGATTTGTTCATATTGTTTCTTGAATTTCCCACAAAGCTACATGAGGGCTATTTATACTTGCTGTCCCTAATTTAGCAGTGTAAGACTAGAGAGAAGGCACCTAGTCATCACCACCCACTGGTAACTCTTTAGATACTCTTTTACCACTGAATAGTGAAATTGACTGTCACATTATAATGGCCTCAAGGCTGATAGGGTGAGCAAGTTCGGTGTGACAGGAATTAAAACCTGCAACTCTCAAATTACGAGTCAAAAGCCCTAACCACCTGACCATCTTATGACAAGTTTACAAATTATTCATATTAAATTCAAGGCAACAGCTTCTACTTTGAGTCCTATTTTATTTATCTTACATATGTTCCAAACAAGTTATGCAATTTTGGAGCATAAAAATATAAGAAACTGTACCTACAAATTACAAATCCATACACTTAACTATATTTTTGACATGTTGTATGACATAATATTATCTGCAACTGTTTTAATTAAAAATAAAAAAATTACTCAAAATAATTCAATGAATTAAAATAAATTGTTTAAAATGTTTTCAGTAACAGTTTATAAAAATATGACAAATTTAGAGTCTTTTTTTTTCATCCAGTTCAGATGAGTTACAGATGATCAAAAGGTTGACTTTTTTAGATGAAAAAAGAATTGTTTTATAATGTCTCATTCTTTGTTTTTTTCACATCAAATAATCATATTAAATTCAGTCATAAATAAAAACAGAACTCACACATCAGGGGCTTGAATGGCTTTAATAGTCCCGGCATAAAATAAGCCATCATCCATTGTTAAAACTCTCAGGTTTTCATCCAGTTTTCGAGGTTGAAGAAGGCAGGATTGGAGCTCTCCGAGAAAAACTCAAAATCTTATTTTATATATATATATATATTTTCATATATATATATATATATATATTACATGTAATGTCTTAAGCATGAAAATGGTTTACTTGTAATCATCTTTATGGCAAACATAACAGATTTATGTATCCACAAGATGATTCACAGCCTTAAAGTTTTTTGGACAACAATGCAGGAAAATGTTAAAACTATCAAAATAACATAATGTATCATCTTAATTTTAAAGTTTCAGTGTTTACTTCTAATTTTCACAAAATCTAATTCTTACCTCAAGACACAGCCCAATATTTCAACTAACCTGGGGTAGGTGACCTGTCAATTAAGGCACTTAAAGGAATATTTTCTCCTTCACTACTCTCTGAACTTTCCTGGTATGCAGGATGAGGAGATTTAATTCCTTGGCTACTCTCACTAAGTCGACACTTCTTCAGAGCTGTAAACAAGTCATCAGGAACCATCTTTTCTTTCTTTTGCTAAAGTAAAGAAAATAAAAACATTTGTGTTTTCTTCAAATCTTGTAATGTATGAACTGTAATTATATTTTCAACTTTATAAACAAAACAGTTGGTTTTAAATAGATTAACTGTACCATTTACAATCACCTGCAAGTGTGTCTAATATATATTAATCAATAATTAAGAGGAAAAATAACTAACCTAATTTTGTAACTAGAAACTAAATATTTTGTCACTGCAAAAAGTTTGAAATATTAACAGTTTTTATCTGGTCTTAGAATGCTGTACGTGTCATTTGTTTTTTCTCATTCTCTTTCATAAAATGCAGTAACAGATAAATAAGTACATTTAGAATAAATTACATGATGTAGATTTGATACAATATGTAGTTGAAAAGTTAATATATGTTATATAGAAACATCATTACTCTTGATAACCTGACATAACTCAAAAACCTGAATACAAATAAACTAATAGAACTTGAAAGTGTATTTTATATTATTAGCACACTTTTACATGGGAATGCCAGAGTAAAGTGAAAGGTGGTAGATTACACCTGAAACATTTATCTACTTTCTCAAAATTTTCCACTGAAAACTACATCTCATAGAATAGCTTGTCTTCAGGCACCAGGCAACCCCAACCAATTATTATCCAATCAGAATAAGACCTTAATGGGTTACCTTAGTAACTGTGAGCCTACTAAAAATGCACAGAAATCTATGAAAACATTCTCAAGCAAAAATAATCCTATTTTCATTATTTATCCTTTAAAAGTAAGAATGAAACAAAAGAACAACCCATCTGCATGTTATCCCTTCCCACTTTACTTTTAGAATCATGGAATTGCCACTGAATGTTTGGCTGTTTTCTTTGTATGAACAATATGAGAAAGCATGGTGTCTTGTGAATTTATATGTTATTATAATACATCCCTTCTGCCCAGTCACAAAAATATCATTTAGAAGTCTTACAAATAACTTAAATGAAATGTTTCTAAAATATGAAGCAAAGGTTGCAATCTAATTACATTAAAATATTTCTTCAGCAAATCAAGTTTTAAATTAAAAAATAAATAAATAAATAGAAGTAAAGTACCACATTACACTAAAAGATTACTAGTATTTGTACTCTTCATTTTCAAAATAGTCCCAAATGTTGGAAATTGGCAAAATCTACATATTTAAGACATGAGATTTGAAAACCACAATAGTGTGGTGAATAAAAGTATATAATCCTTAGGCTTTTACACACAAGCTTTTTGTTTACTAACTTTTGAGTTTTAGGTTCCTTTCACATTCAGAACAGATAAATGTTTGAGACTGTTTTTGCTTTAAATTTAAGAGCTAATAGTTGAATACAAAACTAACAAAACTAAATTTAAAATATTGTGCAAGAGTACATTTTAATTTATAATATGAATTTAAAAGAATAATTAACAGATGTGCATTAAAATGTTTTTGCTTTTTATGGAATACAAAAAACAATTTTTAAATTTCTTCTTGATTATAATTCCATAAGTTTAAAATATTCATCTATTGAACTTGATGGTCTCTTTTTATCATCCAACAGTATTTTATCATTTAAAAATTAAAATGTGAAATATAATGTTTGAAAACATGCATTCTTTATATATCTGGTACTTTTGAGAAAAATCAGTTTTTCAAAATTTTAACAAACATGTAATTATACAACCTTTGACATCAGATGAATTAAACCTTTATTTCCCAATGTTATCAAAAGGCTGTGCAGTACAGACACACATTTTTGTACTTCAGTCCCTTGATAAATATGTACAACTCATACATTAGAAAATAAATATTCGCTTCATGTGAAATTAAAGATCATTCAACTACTCAAGCATGTTAAAAATACTTTATTTATCTCACACTACAACTACAAACATGAATAAACATACATACTTGTTTTTTGTTTTCTTTTGTTTTGCTTTTCTTTCTTGATAGCTCTGAATATTTTTTGACCTTTAATTTTTTGAGGGGTTCAGACTTATCCTCAGATTTACTTTTACTCCTTGAATTCTAGTAAATAAAAACAGAAATTAGTATTTCTCTAATGTGAAGTCTGTGATGGAAATAGTAACATGGCATTGCTATCATTGTTGTAAAACATCATTAAAGAGCTGACTGGTGCATTTGTCAATGTATTCTTTTGTATATCAAAATAAAAGTTTGCTTACCAGAATTATAAGTTTATCCAAACATGTTTGAATTCTCAAAGTAAACTTGAAGCATTTTCAAAATGAAAGTTACAAATATACTTTAAAGTAAACTCATGCAAGATTTTATTAATAGAAGTTGTTGTTCTTAAATCTAAAGTTGTGAAAAGTTAAAAAGTATTGTTTTTGAAAAGAAAATTAATAATATTAAATTTGAAAATATATAAATATGATTAGAAAGTTACTTTTATTATAAGGAAAGTGATGTGCATGCAAATAACTGTGATGACAAATATTTACACCCAGTCTATAGGGTGTTCGGAAAGTCACTGTGCACTTATATATTTATTAACAGACATGTTTCAATATAGAATACAGGAGGTAAATATGAATGACAATTAAAAACTATGTTGAAAGTGACCCCATTGGCAACAATACAGGCCTAGATCCTTCTTATTTTGTTTCTAAACACTGCTATCAGTTGCTGGCTTGAAATAAATTGAATAAAATATGATTCCAAAACTGCACAGTGACTTTCCAAACACCCTGTATTATTTGGTTAGAACCAAGAATGCACTCTGATAAAAGTTTCAATATTTTTATGCTAAAAAAACCTCCAAACCACACCCTACTGCCAAAGGAGCTCATCTCTCCATAGTGTTTTGTGACAAAGATGCAAAATTAAGGGTGTTAACTGTACTATGTTACTCTTGTATTCATGTTAATGTACCATGACTAGTTAAATAAAAAGTATTTAAAAATATCAGACCTTGATTGATGTAAAACAACTGATTGGTCTATTTCCTCATGTACTATGCCAACAATACTGCCCTGATACTACTGCCATTGCTAGTACTACTGCTATCTCATTCTTTACACACTAGAAAGGCTCTTGTCACTGACCTGGTGAGTATTTATCTGTGATTTTAGCAAAACCTATCGCAACAAAATTATAACAACTGGAGATGCAACAATATTTTTTTCCCACATACTGCTTATGCATTGCCACAAAAGAGAACTATGTAACTCATATCACTCTAAGACTTCTCATCAAGTAATTATTTTTTCTGGCAGCCATGAAAGAAGTAACTACAGTAGCCTTACCTCCAATACTTTAGTAACATACTTTAATTGAATTATTTACAACTTGATATTCATCTTCTTGCTCTTCCCTAAGCCTCTCTCTGAATGCCATCAGCATAACATGACTACTACCACACCTAATACGCTTCAATCACATACCACACTAAGATAACTTAAGGTGACAAGTAAATTTTATTGAGCCTTCTTCAACCATCTTTATTAATAAGACTCACAGAAATCATAAAGAAAATGGTTTTATAAAGCTAAGGAATCAGATCTTGTATTGCACAACATGTGGAACCACTACTATACCTTGTGTGGAATTTTGGATGCAGTGTGTGGGTTTTACTCCCTCATACCATTAAAATTAGTGTGAATTGAATCAAGCTGACAGGCAATTCAGATTTCGGAAATACTGGAAAGCTATTTTTGGGAACCAACACAACAAAAATATCTCCCTGACTCACAGACTAGACATTAAACTAAAAATTAAAGAAGTTTAAAAAAATATCTATAACTAATGTATTTTAATAAAATAGCTTTCATACTTTGGACGTTGTTTCATATCTTATTTGTGGTTGTGAAATAAATTTTTTTGAATCATTCACAGATAATTCTTTCACACTCGTGGAGGAAAGGTCTCCCTGCCATGGTGACATGGCTCCAGGAACAACACCAGCATCATGAAGAAAAATCCTTTCACTACGACGACGAAACCAGATATCTTCCTCGAAACACAACACCTTTGATTCTGATTCACTACGAGTCTGAATAAAATGTTTAATTTTTCACATCAGCTGTCCATAAATGATATCAGCACAAAAGACTGGCTAGAACAGAATTTGTCTGATCATTACATGGTTAAACATATGGAAATAATGAAAGATGCAAAATTGCAAGTTGATTTTAAATTATAAAATCTTACTAGTGATAATAACACATGGAAAAGGTTGCTGCGAAACTTATTTCCAAAGTTGAAAGGAGATTTGCCTCCAGGAAAAATATGTTTAGAAAATCCAAAAAAGTAACTATTCATCAATGGCTGAAATAGAAAAGTGTAATATTTTAATAATACATATTTCAAAAGCTAAATATCTCAGTTTCAATTATACAAATTACTCATTTTTGTGTATGTTTTATTATATTAAGATATATTATTAACAAAATACACATTAAACAGTACAAACTAAAACTAAACAAATATCACCTGTCCTTCACAAAGAAATTCTATATATAAAGACAGTTGCATTTCTATAACTTATCCTTTAAGAATTAATAAAAATGTTCTTTATATTACTCAAAATTGTAGCTTTTCTTTCAATTGTTCAAAAAAAAAAACTTATTCACAAATTTATACAGAAACCATATATTCTAAAAATATTTCCTCTCTTGCTCTGCACATTCAGAATACATAGAAGCACCATTTTGTACTTCTAAAAAGTATGGATGAATATTTGAATTTACAGAAATTTAAAATGTAACATTCCAATGTCAGATGCTTTTTTTTTGTTGTCTGATAGAAAAACAAAGAATAAGCCTAATCTGCATTATGTTAAGAAATCTTTTACAGTGAAGAACTAAAAACTTCAAAAATTGATCTAATATTTCTCTAAAACTCAAAAGAAATATTAATGCTTACCTTTGTTTTGTTCATCTCTGTTTTCATTTGCTTGACTTGAGCCTTAGCCTTTAGAAAAGCTAACTTCTTTGGCTGCTTTGAAACAATAGTTTCTGAACAAAAGATGATCAAATCACAAACCCAAACATTAAGTGTGGATGAAGAGAAAAGTGATAATAAAAGCTCTAATGATTATACAACTACATTTTAGTAAAACTAACTACTGTGAACAACAAGTAGAAATCTTCATAGTTATGTAAAAATAGTCAGAAAAATGTAGGCTTAAATAGAGATAGCAATTAATGTTTAAATGGTTGGTTTAAAAATTTGATTTTATAGCATATGAAATTCAACAACAGACATGCCCAATATCTTATGAATCAAAGAATCCATATGATATCACTGATCATGTATGAAAAAACATGATCAAAGAAAAATACATCAGAAAAACTCAGATAAGAAACTAGAAAACAAGTGTCATATAACCTACTAATTGAGCCTTTGACAAATATAAACAAATAATCAAATAGAGAATACGTTTCTTGATAGTAATATAATTAAATAATCAGATCATTTGAATGAAAACTGAAAATGAACAAATATCTCCACACTACACTTGATGATCTGCATAGATCAAAAAGGAATTCTGAGTGATAAGTGTATTACTGACATTATACAGTTACAGAAGTCTTATGTTATGAGGTTGTATGTTTAACATATTCTAGCTTTCTTTTTCAGTTAGAAGACCTTTTTAGTAGCAATAAAATATAACATGTTCTTAAACTATATTAAATAGATTATGCAGTTATATTTTTCACTCACCTGTGGCTTCATCTGGTTTAGAATGTGAATGTTTCTTGGGTCTACCAGGTTTACGTTTCTTTGCTGAAGAAACTTCTGCATCAGAAGTGTTACTCTCACTTTCACCTAAAAACATATGATTAGCCAAAATTATGCAAAAATACCATACTAATTTATCAGATATGTGTATATGTACACTTTCATTATGTCTGGTAGTGACAGATTAAAGCTGTCACTTTTTAATACCAAGGTTATATAAAATTGTAACTAAGCAGACACCTAAGCACTACTTTCAGACTTTTATATCATTTTATGAAGATATAATCTAAAGTTTATTTGCTGGAAGAAAACATTCATGTGAATGCATTATAAATTATCATTCCAGAGTTAAGTTGTAGCATTTTTTCTTTTTAATCTTGTAACAACACTCATACTCAATATAAATGTCCTAAAGTAGTTTAAATATCAGATCTGTAGGTGAGTTAAAGGTATTATCTTTAATGGATTGGGGAAAGATAATACAATCGTAGCCACAATTAAAGCATAAATTACTAGAATTGTATCAATCAAAATGTATGTTACAACAAAATGTTCTCCCCCCCCCCGACATAATAATATTGCATTTTTCTAAATACACAATTCTTTTCATTTATAGTCAACTTAAAGGAAGATACAATTTAATTATTGTAATTAGTATAAAAAATTCAAGACAATCAGCTAAACTGTCTGTAGATGTAGCAACTTTATTATATTTAAATATGAAAGAAACTTTATATTACACAATCTCTTATCATAACAAATATTCTATTATAAAAGCACCTTTTACCAATATACAATCAAAAGTTAACATTTTCTTACTCTGAAAATGTATTTCTGATGGGTACTTACGTAGCTCCACCCCCCAAAGCTATCTCGATACTGTTCTTTCCTCTAAGCTTTGCTGAAAAACATTTACTAGAACTCAGTCTTTTGCATCATTTCAGAGCATGTGCTGATTATGTGACTACTTTCCACTGATCTTACCATGCCACCTATACTGGTGCAGCTAGCTACAGTTTTAGAACAAGAGTGACATACAGAACTGAATCACCTTGGCAAAACATTTAGTGGAAATGCCTTGGATACAGATGATTATGTAAGATTTAAAATATAGTTATGAGTGCAATCATAAGATTCACAATAGCTAGCACTTTATCTATCTACATTCATGTTATAAGAAACATAATGTAGTATCACACATAATGATACTGAATCAAAGTCTAATGACAGTAACGAGTTAGAGAGAAAAACAAAATAACAATATGTGATTAGGGCTTAAGGACCACAAAATGCATTTTAATAGGTTAAAGTTTGGTTTTGCAGAGCAAAATCATCAAAAAGAAGAGCCTTGGGTTGTGCCAGATCATGTCAAGTGCACTGGATATTAAATATTACTATACAGTTCATTGTTCAGTACTTGCTGCAGCTTTAAGAGGAAAAATAACAATACCTATCTATCCCAGGAGACTACATGGAGGCCTGGTAGCAGATGAAAGATGCACTATTAATTGTTATGGGAATTTCTGCATCTTCCACATTAAATCTCATATTCATATGAACAAGTTAGAAATTAGAAAATAGAAATACTTCTAAAACAAACAAGTAGAAACAATGGAAACGAAACATAACAATTCAAAACTTAAAGTTGAAATTAATATAAATTTTTGATCAAACACAATCAAAATTTTGTAGTCACATGGAGACTCAGATAAAACACACATCTACACATTAGAATACCAACTGAGAAAGTTAGGATTGTTCTAGAATAGTAGAGGGAGTTATCTATGCCAGTATAGATAGTGCAGTATGATTAATGGAGAGGAGTCACTTAACCAGCACATTCTGAAATTGTACAAAACAGATGGGGTATGAAGACTGACTCACTGTAGTAAGTTGTTTTTAACAATGCTTAGAAAGCAGTCCAGGATCGAGATAGGTTTGTATGAGCAGAAGTAGTAGCAGTTCAGTAATCGTTTGATTGCATCCAACATTCAAAACATATTAGATCACATATAAATTCAGAAGGCTAGTAGCAACTATTCTACAATGCTATAACCATCTTATAAAATGTCTAACAAAGCAGCAGCAGCACATTGTTTCAAGAACATTAACCAGAAGTTATTTTAATGTTGTTTTTTATAAGCAATTAGTATTTTCTTTTCACTAACCTTGCTCAAATTTCCTTTTAATACTCTTGTTAGGTGTGGTAGGAGATGCATTTATTTGTGTTAAAACTGCTAATTCAGAAGGATCTTTGTTTTCACTTGTAGTATCTGAGAAAATATTTAAACAATAACACAACCACTATTACCACACACATCATGTGCAAATAATGTATTGTAGCTATTTTCTTAATCTACACTTTCTTTTTTATCTAAATGCACAACCATAGCAGTATTTACTACTTTTTTCTATGAAAACTCTGTTAAAATATTAAAGGATTACTCTAGCAGTATGATTCATCTTCTCTAAAGGTTTTATCTTCTTTCAATAATGGATGTGGCATGTATATCACTACTATGCATGTATGATTTATCTTCTCTAAAACTTTTACCTTCTTATAATAATGGACGTAGCACGGATATCGGTACTATGCATGTAACCAATCTATTTTTAAAAAATTGGCAACACAAACAAAAATCCATATAAACTTTCACACTTGGATATTTAAGATGAGACAAATAGAGAAATAACTGTGGTATGTGCAACACTTTCTTTATAATAGAACAAAATTTTAAATAAAAGTACCTTCCTCACTCTTACTAGGTATGTATGACTGTACAAGGGTTTGATTATATGTTTATTGATATAATTTTTAAATGTAGTAATGAAAAACTTGAATTCTGACAAAAAAAAAGAATATTCTATTTTCAATAAATGGTACCACTTTTAATACATAAAAACATTAGTTTATATCAGTTTCTTTTTCACACAGCACTTACCATAAGAAAATCCTTTTTCAGAAAATTTTCAGTTGTAGTAAATATTTTCAATGATGTACAAGTACTATGAGTTATAACTACTAGTACATAGGGTAGTGACTCTACTAGTAGCTATAAAGCATACTTCTTTGAAAGCTAATACAAACCAGTTACCTCACCAATATTGCTCTCATAATAATATAACAAAACTGGAACTAAGAAAACTTTCAATGCATGTTTACCCTTCAACTATCAATCAGTAATTCAGAAGAACACAAAAACATACAAATTTCTATTTAAAAAGTTTTCCCATTACATGAAAAAGAAAGATTATTGATATTAATGTATTGATCAACATGAAATATTTCTAATAACTAAATTTTCTTTAAAACACTTTTTTCAGAATTTCCTGTAAGTACTACACAATCCTAATTTGTTTACTTTTTAAACTAGTTTAAATAGCTAAATAATACTATAAATATAAAAAAGTAACCATTTATACATTATGACTGTTCTGTTTAAATATGTATGATTAGTTTATGTAATATGATGAGTCATACCGTTTACATCTTCTGTTATTTTGACATCACTTGGCATTAATGTTGGTAAAACATTCTCTTTACTTTCAATTGAGTCTTTATCCTCATTGTTTTTTTCACACAAATGAATTTCAGATAGTTCTTGTTTGTTAATGGATGACTCCATGTTTTGCTCATTGTAGTCCTCTATCACTGGTAAAGGAATAAGAGTTGTATTGTTTATTAGATCTTTATTCAAATGTGGAAAAAAATCTTAAGTTTTTTTATTCAGGATCTTGTCCTACTGATTAGGGAAGGCAGTAACACTCTTTACATGAAACTTAAATTTATCAAACCTGCAGGGTTAGATGATAATGATTAATTTGTTTTTTTGTTCTTTTCACTTGCTTAAATAGTAACCTGGATAGAATGAAACAATCTTTTCAAAAAAGCATCTTCAGTTGAGAATCAAATAGCAAAAATATGAAATTGTTCAACAAGAATACTTATTTAACAAATAAATCAGAATGTTTTTGTTTTTTTTTAAATTTAAGGCTACATCTCTGAACATGCATTACCCATTTGAAAAAGAACAGATGAAATTTCAGACAAAAAGTGTGTGTTCATAAAGATACAAGTTTGTTGGATTGATAATTCCCATGATACTTACAAGATCATCATATAATTGATAAAGAAATGGAACGTTATTGAAATAATGAAACAAAAAATGGTGTTAAAAACAGCAACAAGTGACAACAGTAGCACTACTAATGGTTAATTCTGGCAATCTACACAAACAGTGTTAATACATAAACGTGTTATCTATTGCTGAGGTAAGACTGGAGTTAACCCTCAAATTACCAACTTTTTTTTTTAATACTATTAGCTGTTACTGGGGGGTTACAAACACTGTTCATAATAAATAAATTTAAATTTTGTTTACAGGTAAAGAGATAACCAAAAAACTGGGTGAAATTACTAATTTCTTATATAAAATACAGAAAAAAACCAGTGTTAATCACTGTAATTTAAAATTGAGGATACTCTTGTTTACATTTTTTTGTGTAGTTTGTAGGTCATTAGCAGCCCTGTAATCCACAAACATTATTTCCTTAAACAGCTATAGAACATAGATTTAATGATTTAATTAATAAATATATAAAAAGAACAATACTTCTGGTTTATGATATGCTTAAACTTTAACTGAACAGAATATAATAAATACATCTCTTCTACCTGTTTCACTGCTGATATCATTTTCAATCTTAGGCAAAAGAGACGTTTTGGTATTTTCATCTTCTGGTGAAATATTTGATAAAGAAAAATATATGATATGTTATTTAATACTTACAGCAGCAAAATAAATTCACCATGGTATAGATTCAATTTTCATTTTAGTTTACAGTGATACAAATAACATCAATAATTCTGTTACAAAATACAACATTTTTCTTGAAATTTAATTTCCTTGTCACATGAATACAAAATTAAACATCACTGAAATTAATCACACACACAACATCTCAAAAAAGAAACAGTGATCAGGTATTACTTCTTACAGGTTCTAAAAAAAATAAAACCATTTTTTGTGCAAAAGTTTAAATACAAATAGGCAGACTCATCTAAATAAGACAGTAACAAATTTGAATCTGAAATACTAAAAAACTGACTCATAATCCTTTCTATCATATACTGACTTTACAACTAACTTCTTTCAAGTTAACATACTATTTATGAGCTTAATATGCAATGAGGATGCTATAATTTTCTCATATTGATAAGAACTGTTTCTGATCAATACTACTCTGTCTTATAATATTTGCTGCCATAAATATGCAACTTTTTTCTTTATGTATGTCACAAGTCTTCTGCTTCCAAGATGTTTGTCATGTAAATCATGTATCACTTCTCAATCAATAGGAGGATGACATATGTAATGCATGAATATCGGTGACTGAAAATAACTTAACACTTTTCTGGATTTGAAGAGCTATTCAGATTATTAACAAGGAAAAAATACATTTATTTCCTCAATTTGCTTTGTAATAAATGTAAATTTTAAAACTGTATGATTTCAAATGATTCTTACAGTTTATAAATGTGTGTGTGTGTGTGTGTGTGTGTGTGTGTGTGTGTGTGTGTGTGTGTGTGTGTGTGTGTGTGTGTGTGTGTGTGTGTGTGTGTGTGTGTGTAGTGTTTTTTTTTTCCTTACACCAATAGTATCTTTTTTACTTAAGAAAAATAGCATAAACTATTCTAGGGATTTAAATTCATCCTTACTGACCAGCTTACTAAACTGGTGCTTATAGATGTATCAAACTATCACTTCAAGTTTTAACAAAGAATGTAAACACTGAAGGAAACAGGAAGAAAATGAGTGAAAGTGTGAGAGTGCCTACTGGCAATACACTTTCAGTATAGAAAAATAACTTACAATAAAGTGCTTCCCTCCTCTCTCATTATTAATTAGAATCCTACATTAATTAAGTGACAGGAATACCTCTTAAATGTGTCTGAAGAATACTTCCAAAAATAAAAGTCAGATCCAAAGATATAATGAAGGATAGCAAAAAAGACAGAACCAGAACAATCTCTCTTACCTCTATTGTCACCCACAACAAGGAAAGAGGAAGGAGGAATATAGATAATCATAACCATGAGTCAGGACTTGTGTTGATTAGTTCTACTGTTACAGCCACATGGTACCTTCATCCACCCAGAAGTAGAGTGGGGGCTTCCAATCAAAGGGGTAATCTACAGTTTGATATCTCAATCCTGGTTTTCAAAACATGCATAATACATTATTCAATAATTCTGTGTAAATAAATACCTTGGTCATTTATCAAGACAGCGTTACTGTTGTCGAATGGTACGTCTTCTTGCACAGGAACAACAAGCGTCTGCAGATTTTCTGTTTGATGATCATTTAATCCTCCAGTTTTATTTGTAACTTCTGGTTTTAAAGATGATTTCTTCCCTTTGGTATTTGACTTTTTTTTTTGAAAGAAAATATTTGAGTAAACTTGTGAAATAAAGAGACTCGTGTATTTAATATAACACAAATTCCTGAAAATAACTTAACATGACAATATTAGTCAGTTATTCACATTAACTTACCTTTAACTCAAACTTAAATATATTGACAATCTAATGACACTTCATAAACCATAAAAATGTCTTACAACTTTATCCTGTTTGTTATGCTATGAAACTTTGGTAATACTTTTTTGAGGCTTTTTTGCTGCTCCCTTGAAACAGAACAAAATTTCCTCTGACTTACTTTGATCATATCACAGTTGAAGCAGTTAACCATTAATAATAACAGATTACAAATGAATTCTGACAACAACATAAATTTTCATCCAATCATAACACTTTCAAACCATCTTAATTGTTATTAAGAAGGTATATGGAATTTGCCAATATTCCACATTTATACAAAATAGCAGCTTGCTGGATTATTGGTAAATTGCTCTAAACATCTATTTTCCAACTGCACAAAATAAAATGTTAACAAAGATGTTACTTTAAGCATAGAAAGATCTGATGATGCAATGAATGTATTGAATTATATATTTAAAAACAGATGGTATGGGTTCAATCTTCTTCAGTCATCACTGTTCGCTCCTCTATTAGTGCTTTCTTTACCCATACCAGCCATTTTTAAATATACAATTTTCTCTGCAAGTGGGTTTTCTCCTCATCACAAATGAATGTATTAAATTTTCTGTTGTATTTTGGGAATGTTATCAGTTATTACAAAAGAAAAAAGGTCCAGAATCATTACACTTGAATTATCATTAGCTTAGAACTTCATTTCTAAAACACATGTATTAAGAGTATTTACTCTTGGTAGATGTTACAATGGAAAAATCAGTTTTTCAAAGTTTCAAGCAGTATAGGAAGGACTGGCCATGCTGTTAGTTGACAATGTAAAATATTCTTTAAACATTAAATCTTCTGAATTGTTTTGTAGTGCTTTAGCTTTTATGAACCACCCTTTGAAACATTTATGTTAATGTATATCTTTCGACTGCTCCATTTCACCTCATACTTATTTCATTATTTGTTACTGAATGCAAATATAACAATTAAATCCATGCATTGTAACATTTTTATGAAAAAAAATTTTCATAAATTATGCAAACTAGTGTAAACTCCTAATAATATTTAAGAATATAATTTTACAAGAAAGGCAATTAATTACATTGTTTTCAACATATAAGTCAGTTTCATTCAACACAGCACCAATTCATCATGAATAATAAAATTATTAATAAAAATTACAATACCTTTGTGACACCAAATTTTGCACAGAACTTGTTTTCTTTAGGCTTTATTAAAATCTGGCTAATTTTGTTTTCTATTGGAGAACATTTTTTCTTCTTTTTAGGTGACCCTGATAATACATCCAAAGTTTCTGGAGCAAGAGTTTCAAAAAATGAAAGTCCAGAAGAAGCTGGATGTTGAGGAAGATTCAGGACTGGATTAGATGGTTCTGGAACTGATTCTGATAAAACGTTTCCAAGAAATGTGGGTGAAATATCTGTAGTTTTTGATTTTAATGTCATGAAATGTTTTTTTCTTGGGCGTCCTGGGCGTCTTTTCACAGGAATAATATCTAGTTCTCTGAAAAACATTTGGTATTTCAATTACAACTAAAAACATTGCAAATATTTAAAAGGCATATAAATACTAGTTGTAATCTGATACCTTAAAAATATTTAAATTTATTACACTTTCCTTATGTAAAAAGAGTTAAAGAAATAAGTAAAGCTTAATTATCTTTATTAGTAGTACACCAAAACAATGCCTAAATTAAACATAATAAATCATTAAAATTGTAACAAATGTAAAAATTACTCATTTATATACATATACATTCTACAATAGTAAATATATATAAATGATATTACAAGCATACTTTTAGTTTAAATGTGATGATAATTATTACTCAAATATTTCACTCTTGAAATTTTTTGCAACTAAAAGATGGGGCTATATTATCATAGTGTTGATTTTGTGAAACAATAAAACCTTAAGATTTTTTTTTGTTGCCAGAAATATCTGTATAATTCATATAACTGGTATTCTTTCTATGGTTAAAAATATTATTTTCCTCTCCAAGTCAATAAATTCTGGGTAACTTAGTCCATTTTCAAACATCCACTTAACATCTAAGGAATATATACCAAAACTAACTTTCAGGTGCTTGCTATATAGAATTGATGGGCTAGTACTATAAAACACACCAAGTAAAAGATGCATCTTACAAACAATGTACAGATAAAGATCTCTTGTATTGTTTTCACAGAATGTATTTGAGCTAATATCAGTGACTGAAAATAACTTAATACTTTTCTGGGTTTGAAGAACTGTTCAGATTATTAACAAGGAAAAAATACATTTATTACCTCAATTTGCTTTGTATTAGATGTAAATTTTAAAACTGTACGATTTCAAATGATTCTTACAGTTTACAAATGTTTGTGTATGTGTATATATATATATAATTTTTTTTTTCCCCTTACTCCAGTAGTATCTTTTTTACTTAAGAAAAATAGCATAAACTATTCTAGGGATTTCAATTCATCCTTACTGACCAGCTTACTAAATTGGTGCTTATAGATGTCACAGAGCTATGAAATTGAGAAAGTTTCATAACAATGAGATTAGGAACTTTGAAAAAATTATCTTCGCAAATCTAAGGTGCTTTAGAGTACATATTTGATATAGAGAAAGTTAAACTATTTAATTATTTTAAAATAATCACTGCTTACTCCTTTTCTCTTTTTGGTTGTAGTTTGGCCAATTCCTTTTGTTTTTCTTTGTATTTTCTCTGTAACTCTGCCAGCTGCAATTTCATCTCCAATTCTGCAACATCCATTGTTTTTGGAGCATAACTAGCAAGTAATGAGCTTTCTAATATATAGAATGGAGATGAGGGCTTACTACTGAGAGCATGAACATGTAAAGGGCTCTTACAATTAGGGATGTCCTCTTGCTTCTTAGATTCCTTGTAGTTTTGATTAATATCATGCTTCAAACTGAGGTTCAGTCCTACCTCTGGAATTTGGAAGTTCATTGATTCCTCCAAGAATCGCTGTTCAGCTAGAGCACATAACAGTCCTAAACCATCAGTACATGATGAATCAATACTGTTTGACAATGACTTTTGTTTCAACAACACAGTGTCTTCAGAGGGATCCATAATGTCATTGGCTTTAGCACTAACATCTAAATCACTTATTTTCTTACTACACTGTTCACCTGAGTTGCCTGAATGATGCTGACCCATTTCCATAGTCTTTTCTTCTTGTTCACGTGAAGCAAATTCTTCAATGCTATCCACAAGCAAGTTTAACCCATGATGATCAATGAAGTCCATGACTGGTTTGCTAGCTGCTGAAAGAACAGGTGCAGAGTCCTCTTCAACTACTTCAACACTCAAAGAAGGTTGCTCTTGATTTTCTGAATCATTACCATTAGCAACAAAAAGGTTTTCTGTTACAGCTGGAGAAAGAGAACAAGTCACATCACATGATTCTTCTTCGCCACTTGTACAAAACTCCTTAACAATATTCATCAATAGGTTGTCAGTTTGGTTAGCAGAATCTGTTACTTCTACAGCATGTTCTTCTACATCAGTATAATCTGAATTTGTCTGAGAATCCATATCTACTTGAATTGCAGCTGTAACACTCATAGTCTGACTAAGTTGTTCTGCATTAATAGTAATTTGACTAACTTCTATCTCCCCTTCATCAGTATTCTCACTCTCATCTCCTTCATCAGAAACTGATGTCTGAACACCTTGCTCAGAACCCAAAAGCATGGGTGGTGGTGATGGAGTAACTGGATTCATAGGTGATGTTCCCTGTGAACGTTTGCCTGGCTCTGTTTGAATAGCAGTTGTTGACTGGGTTTGAGTTAGATGAACAATCGTGGAAGCTTCATAGAAATAAGAAAGTGCTGCTGGGGCAGCAGCTTGAGGGAATGCTGGGTAAGAAACTGTTGAGGAAGAGCCAAGAGGCAATGGTGGGGCTGTGTGAAGCATTCCAAGAGTTTTGTCTTTAGTTTTATCCTCTTCGTATTCTTCACATATACGCTGTGATGACCCATTTCTCTCTTCATCTTCTGAAATTTCTAGTGTTGTAATGCAATTGCTAGATAGAGATGAAGTTCTACTCTCTGTCGTTTGGTGTTTGTGTTGGTCTTCCTATATCACATAAAACAAAGAAAACAGCTTAGTATCATTTGATAAATAGATTAGTATGACATTACTCAATATCAAATTGCACAAACTAACACATGTCCAACCTATATTATTAGGTAAGCCTTTCTGTGAGGCAAGATTTCACTTTTAAAAAATTTGTGTCAATCATTTACAATTAGTAAACTATCCTGAATTTCAAATGAAATACAGCAACTTTACATTACAGTAATTAATAAGTTGCTAAGCATTTACATTTATCTTTCAATCTAATATATAAAGTATCAAACCAACGCAAGGTAGTAATTTGCACCTTTCCATCCTCTATTATAAACTAAGTTTCATGGCTGTCAGTTTTCTTAATGGCCCAAGCAATCAGTTTTATTGTTTGGATAATATTGCACACAGAATCTACAGTTTTGAATAACATGAGCTTTCATCAACCCACTTTGTTTCATAATTAAAAAATACAAAAGATACCATTAGAGGTGAAATGAAGCAAATAAATATATTGATACATCAAATTCTAACTTTTGACTTACAGTAAAATTAAGCACATCAGAGAACAAGATTATTCCTTCAACTTTTTCTAGTTTTTTAAAAGTTTGACAATAAAATTTTTAATATGATGAAAACTTGAGTATTTACAACTTTTAAATATACTTTCTCTAAATTCAACACAGTATTAATGTTCAAACAGCAGCACCTTAATATAAGCTCACCACACACACTCATTACCTCTTGTACAGCTTGAGCTTGAAATGGTGGATGATGAGGTTGGGTTGTAAACATTTGTTGCACAGCTGTACT
Source organism: Carcinoscorpius rotundicauda (assembly GCA_011833715.1). NCBI lineage: Eukaryota > Metazoa > Arthropoda > Merostomata > Xiphosura > Limulidae > Carcinoscorpius > Carcinoscorpius rotundicauda. The sequence goes on along the minus strand of CM022396.1, from coordinate 41,354,977 downwards.
ACAGGCAGGAGCAGGGTAGCCAGTCCAAATTCCAGATCGGTCCACGATTTCTGAAACCAAATGTTTATTAGCACAAAGATAGTTATTAAATACAAATTATGCATTGAAAAGTTTTTCTGTACAACAAGAGTAATCATTACATTTAAACAATAATTGTTAAGAGCTTACAACAAAAAATTTAACACTTGCAACAAACCAAAGAAATAACAGGTAGCATGTGGAGATTTTAAAATAAAATAAAAATCATCAATACAATGACAAATTCAAAAAATCAAATTAAATATACAGCTAAATGAAAATTAACTTATCAAATAAGCATCACAATAAATGAGTAACCAAAAACAGAAATAAGTAAATCTTTAACACAAATTTCTTTAAGATGAAAAACCTAAGGCTATTCACCACAACAATAACCTCAATAATTTTCTAAAGATCACTTTATCACCATATACATCCATTTCTGAAAATGTCCAATATTATGAAAAGGAAATTTTAAATTATGCTTTTTAAAATCACAAATAGTATAGTTATCTGCAGTATCTTAAAAAATACTGTTTTGTCACAATTTATATCTAAAACAAAAAACTAATTTTTTGTTTGTTGGTTGGTTTAGTGTTTTATAGCATAAAGCAACCAGGCTATCTGCACAAAACATCTGGTAAAAAGTTAAAAGTAAATTTAGTAAAATTCATAAAAGGAAATTAAGGTAAAACAAAACAAAGTTAAAAAAACATATAAATAGAATAAAACTAATGTTTACATCCAGTCTACAACGTTAAGAGAAAAACTACAGTAATTCAAATTGTAAAGGACTTTCTGTAGCGTAACTGTAATTATCATAACTTGCCAGGAAAACTAACATGTTAGTACAAAAACCACCGTCAGTCACCTAATGTTGGCCTTTCCAGTCCTGGTTCCAAGTTATTTGACATTATGGCCATTTTCATTAAAGAAAGTAATGAAAAGGTTTCAAAAGACGTGTAGCAAAATTATAATAACTTGTCAGGATGATCAACAGGTAGTTCAAACAGCATCGTTAGTCACCTGAAGTTGGCCATTCCAGTCCTGGTTTTGAGTTATTTAATGTTATGGCCAGTTTCTAATTTCAAATTGAACTAAATGAACTGCGATTTTTAAAAGGGAACCACATTAAAAAGGTGTGATGTATAAATTAAAAAAATTAAATGGCATTAAAAAGATTAATGGTTTTAGAAAACTGAAATCATTACCAAGGTGACAGTGTCCCAATCAACAATAACACCATCTAAGTTATGGACAAATTTTGAGAAAGAACATATTTAAAATGGTGCCGTCATCGAGAGTTGTAACAATGGCAAGAAAGTAAAATGTAGCTTATTGTGATCTGAGTGTTACACAAACTACACACTAGTGCATCAGTTCCAGATAAAAGAAAACAATGAGTTAAAAAACTGTGAAAAATGTGCAGTTTAGTTATAACAACTTCTTCTTTTCAATCTTTATGGGAAGCAAGACAGCCAAAGTCCAATACAGGGTTTTATTTGGAAAAGTTTGTTTTCACCTTGCTCACTCCAAGTCGACTGCCAGCTGATATGGAGCCGAGCCTTGAATACAGGACCATAGCCCATGTAAGGGACAGGCAGAGTGGTGATAGTGCCAGAGCAGATAGACTTAGCTGCAGTGTCAGCAAGCTCGTTCCTGTGAATACCAGCATGGCCCGGTATCCAGAAAAACTGGATAGAAATAGTTGTTAAAGAAAAATGGGCCAGTCCATTTTGAATATTTGCAAGGATAGGGTGTGAACCAATGTGTAGCAATTCCAGGGCCAGTAGAGAACTAAGCGAGTCAGTATAAATAGTACAGTTTGAGTATTGCTTAGCTTCTATGTGATCTATGGTAAGAGAAATGGCATACAGTTCAGCATTGAACACAGAAGCTGTAGAGGGGATTCTTCACACAACCACTGAACCACAACAAACCATGGCAGAGCACACACAGTCACCTGATGTTGAACCATCTGTATAAATAGGAATGGAAAGATGGTTTGAAAGATGTTCAGCAAAAAACAGACAGTGTCTACGTTTCTCAGATGACTTAAAGACAGGTCACAATTGAAGATTAAGAATCCATGGTGGGATGGGCCGACAAGTGAAGAGAGCAATGTTATTCAAGAACAGACCCAATTCACCCAACTGTACCTTGATACGAAGACCAAAAGGAGCAATGGCAGACCATCTGTTCTGACAAAGTATGACCCACTGAGGAAGGAAAGCAGAACCCCAGGTGGGGTGCTTTGGAAAGAAACAAAGCTTCGAAGCATATAGAAAAGACAGCTGCAAATGGCAGAGGTGCATAGAAGGTTCATGAAACTATGTATAAGCTCTGACTGGGGAAGTGCGGAAAGCCCCAGTGCAAAGCTGATGATTTTGATAATAAACAGGATCTAGCATCTTTAAGATTGATAGTCTGGCAAAGCCATAGACCAGTGATTCACAGTCAAGTTTCAATCAAATAAAAAAGCATGATATACCTTTAGCATAGAAAGTTGATCTGCTCCCATAGTGATGGAAGAGAGGACACAGAGGATGTTCAGTGCTCTTGTAGATTTGACCTGTAGCTGCCTAATATGTGGTATAGAGGTCAGCTTATGGTCAAAGATAAGCCCCGAGAACTTTGTTTCAGGGATCACAGGCAGCACAACTTCACCGATATGGAGTTCAGGATCAGGGTGAATACCCCGTTGGCAGCAAAAGTGCATGCAAACAGTTTTAGAGAGAAAGAGAAGTTAAAGCCATTTGCTGTGATCCATTTCAATAAACAATTGAGGGCAGTCTGTAGCTGCCACTCTATATACCTCATGTTTGACAGCTGACATGAGATGTGAAAGTCATCGACATACAGCCTGTTTGCAACAGTGAAAGGGAGTTGTTCACTGATGGCATTTATTTTTATAATGAAAAGTGTGACACTTAGAACACAGTCCTGAGGGGCTTCAAGTTCCTGTTGAAATGAACATAAAAGTCAAACCCACATAAACCTGGAATTCCTATTCATTAAAAACTTTTTAATTAAAATGGGCAAATGGCTAGGTAACCCATATATATGGAGATCTAGCAAAATGGCATACCTCAATGTTGTAACATAAGCCTTCTCAATGTCGAAAGATATTGATGTAAGATGTCATTTGAGAACGGCTTCTCTGACTGACGTTTGAAGTCGAATTAGGTTGTCCATGGTGGAGTGCTGTCATCAGAACACACATTAGGTGGAAAGAGGAGGTTGTTTGATTCGAGGAACCAAACCAGATGAGCATCCTCTCTTAGATTTTACAGGGACAGCTCATCAAAGCAACTGGATGGTAGTCTGAAGGAATCTGGGATCCTTCCCAGCCTCAGAGATAGGTAGGACAATAGCCTGGTACCAGGCATCAGGAAAAACATTCTCCTGCCAGATTCGGTTGATAACAAGCAGAAGAATAGTAAAAGCAGCAGGTGATGGACGGCACACCATTTCATGGTGTACAGCATGACTAATGTACCACCAGACCAGTGAAGGGCCAGTTTGAGTTTTACCAATGTAAAGGGATGATTACAGCCATAGACACAATCAGATAGAAAGGAAAGAGGTGATTACTCTGCCCAAATATTGATGGCTACGATGGTGGAAGATGAAGCAGAAGTGCAAGACACCCAGCAAAAGCTTTCACTTAGAGTGTAGGTGATGTTCTGGGTATCAGCTACTTCCTGGCCATCAGAGAGCAGGATTGAGAGGGAGACAGAATTATATAGCCCACTGACCTTGCAAATCTTGTTTCATATGACTTTGGAACTGGTGGTAAAAGATATGTTGGTTGTGAATTTAATCCAAGAGTCCTTCTAGTTTTGACATCTTACCCACTGAGCATGCGTATGGGCCCGATGGAAACCCATGCAGTTCAAGAGTGTAGAATATCTATGGAAAGTATCCCAGGCCCATTTTTGAGCTTTATGTGCCACGTGGCAGGATTCCACCACAGATGAAGATATCGTGGAAAACATGTCAAGGTTTTAGGTATACACTGAGCAGCTGCTTGTATAATACAGTCAATTACTGCTGCCACACGGTCGTCTACTGATGGCTTACAAATGATGGCAGGATAAAATTCTGCGAGAGCAGTGAAAAATGGTAGGTTTGCCTGATTCAACTTATACTGGGGTATGTGGGTCAGATGACATCAACCATATCCAGTCTCTCTCAAGATTATTGGAAACCAATCACTGCCTTGTGGACTGTTGTCAACTATCCATGAAAAATGGGAGAATAATGAAGGGGAGCAAACTGGGAAATCAATAGCAGTAAAAAACTGACTAGGTGCATGAAAATAAGTAAAAGAACCAGTATTAAAAAGAGAAAAGGTTCTGATCAGAGAGCATATGCTCTACAGAGCAATCCCTCCTATCAATATCAGCACTTCTCCAGAAGGAATGATGTCCATTGAAGTCCCCCCAGGATTAAAAAGGGAGATGGCAACTGTTCAATGAGAGCATCAAGATCCAATTACTTATAGGTCTCTCCAGGTGACAGGTATAGAGAACAAACAGTGATGGTATGACCCAAAGAAACACGGATGGTTACAGCCTCCAAGGGTGTGTCAAGTGCCAAAGACAGGGTGGGCACATGCTGATCAACCAACCTGCCACCCCTCAATGCACTTGTCCATCACACAGCCTGTCATTTCTCTACAAAGAAAACCACGGAAAAGTGACTGTATCAGCAGGTTTCAGAAATGTTTCCTGTAAGGAAAAACATACAGGATGGTAGGAAGCAATCAGTGTTTTGATGTCATCCAGATTAGAAGATAAACCTCAACAGTTCCATTGTATCAGGGTGGTCATTTTTATTTAAATGTAGGTGAACTGAGTAGAGAACCCTACTGTTTATGACCATGTCTTTTTTCCTTACAGTCCTTATTCGATGGAGGCCTTTGCTGTTGGAAGGGGATTCCAATGACTAAGGATGTGAATAAATGATTGTTTTGCATTTTGGGGTGGGAGAAAATGATGTATTAGAGGAAATGCCTGTACCTGGAACCAAAGGATGTAGATCTTGAGGTTTGTTGAAAGTTATGTAAGGGACAGAGATAGGTGTTGAAGTTGATTCATCAACTTTTTTAACCATGGACATCAAAAGACTTTTCATGTGGTTTGCAAACGATTCTTTTGGAGGCACAGAGATCTGTCTGCACTCCCACTGTAGTTGTAGAATGAAGTGCAGCAGCATACGTCCGAGATGAAGTGGTGGACAACAATTTTCAAGCTTCAGGATAAGTAATGTTATGAATCATTTTCAAATGCTGCACCTCTTTATCTTCCAACCATTCAGGGCAAGAACAAAAGCAGGATGGGTGAGAGCCATTGCAATTGATGCAATTAGGGTCCATATCACTCACATAAGCACTGTGGTCATTGCCACTACAACAAGCACATATCAAGGAACCATGACATGATGTCTTCGAGTGACCAAACTGCCGACACTGAAATCATCTGAGAAGGTTTGGAATATATGGCTGTACTCTGCAATTAAATTAACCTGCCTTGACGGTGGCAGGTGAATATGATGATGTAAATGTCAGAATGAGGACAGTGGTTTGCAATCATAATTCCATCTTTCCGAGTGGAAATACACCACATTGCATGAACTTCTTGGGTGGAGAAACCAGCAAGAATATTTGACTCTGGGATGTTCTTCAAATCCTTCTCAACAATAACTCCTCATGATTAATTCAAAGAAGTATGAGGTGTAACCTCAATAGGTATATCCCCAATTGCCTTTGAATACAAGAGGAGTTCTCTGTGTTGAGATGTGGATGTTTCCACCAATACGTTACCAGAACGAAGTTTCTTTACTGACTTTGGAAAGCCATGAAGTCCCTCTAATCCCTTCTGAATGAAAAAGGAAAACATTTGCCCTGTAGTCTGTCTAAAAATGAATGCAATAAAAAAAAAATGAGATACAACAGGTTGTACAGATGATGAGGATTGCTGCTCAGAATCTTCAGGATGTAGTAATTTACTTATAAACTGTTTTTCACTATTTTAATAAGATTTGTAATTGGAGTATCCATAATAAAGAAATGGAAAGTTAAGTGCCCACCAACACCACCCACCATGAAGTCCTAAGAGAGGATGCACTACAATGTCAAACAAGAACACTGCAGCAACACCAGGGTTTCGTAAACACTATACCCAAACACCAGCATTAGATACAATTTCACACCTGTTGAAAACATCCAACACTGATACTTGGTAGACTCTAGTCCAAGTGGACCAGCCGAGTGACCCGAGGGGGGCCACCCCAAAGCTGCCCGTCTACAGGAATTCAAGGCCAAAGTGGTGTGTTAGGGTTGTACCCCTCAACCACCAGGATCCTATCCTCCCCTTCACGGGTTGCCATGCACAGCAAACACGTGGGTTGATGTTTAGATCCCAAATGAAATAAACTGAAAGAACAAAACCTTCCCTGGGAGGTCCCCTCACCATGTACAGGAATCCACAGGAGGGGAATTTTGTTTTTGTTGTTGAACACAGAAAAAAGGTATATGCAATAATAGACAATTACAATCTCTATATTAAAATAACAAAAGTACTATCAATTAATGCCAGTTATATAATTTCTTCCAGTTTTCTAATGCTAAACTAAACATTGTGTGTAAATAAACAGCATCTGATGAAGAATAATCAAAAAACCTAAATCTGTCAGCAGCAATTTTGGCAGGTGTTGTCTACAGCATCAAAATATTTGTAAACATTTAAGAAGCAAAATTCAAACTTTAACACTAGTCCACTAAAAAGGAAATAATAAAGTTTCTGTTTTTAATTTAAAAAAACTGATGTTCCTTACCTTCCTGCACATGCTATACATTCTATCATTAATTTTCATTAATTAAGGCAGTCTTTTCTTTCATTCTAAACTTTTTCTGAAAACATTGGTAAACCAGAAACCTAAAAGTTTAGTTTCTTTTATTTATACTTATTTGTTTTCTCATTTTTATTTTATTATGATGTTAGCTTGATGAATCCATTTTGCACTATATAATTTTTGTTCAGTTTGTAGTTTTCAAGATGTATTCTTAGACTCTTCACTGCTCAATATACAAGAAATTCATGCAATACTTGATACTGTAAATCATATTTTTTTATTTTGAATTTTGTGTGATTAAGCGTGAAACTTGCAGAAATATTATTATTAACTTTTCCTTGATAGTACTGTCTGTGTAAATGTATATTCAAACAGATTTAAGCACAGTAAACCATACAGCATGCAAAATTAATCATATACTAATAAATGAAGGTACTGATTCATAAAATTAAATGTAATGTAAACTATTTGCAATGTTTTTAATTTTTATGTGTTTAAGGTCTAAAGTTTCTTTGGATAATAACACAATTTAAGTATTAAAATGACAGATTGATATTTTAAATTGAATACTTCTTCCACAAAAAAGTAACATCAAATAAGTAATACCAACAAGGCATCCCATCAAGGATGTTTTGCATTCAAGTAGAACAATGTAGAAGATAATACTACAATACAGGTATCACAAATGAAAATACAACTGTTAAACCAAAGAAAAATATTTGCAGCAATTGATTTTAATCAAAAGATAAGTTTTAAAGGAAGCTATATGATTTATAAATGTACACAAACTAAGCACTGCCTTCACCAACTTTACCTAAGCTCAATGAAAAATGTTGGAATAGTTATTATATACATTAAATATAAAACACACAGCTAAGGAATAAAATATACATGTACTAATAATAGCAACTGTTTTTAATAATTATTGAAATTTTTTATTAGCATAATAAGGTTTAGTGCTGGCCTGCTATTAAGTGGTGCTAGAAATGAAAATATTACCAAATAAAAGACATAACAAATACAGAAATTTACCTATATTTGTTGCTGTAGGCAGTAGAAAAATTTGATTGGTTAAAGAATCTCTATAGACTTGATATCCCCCTGGTGATATGGGAATGTGAGACGGGTCTATGGAATAGGGTAGAGCTGTTTGAGGTGGAGGTGGTGGAGCTGGAGTAGGATTATATGTGTTCTGACTAAGCCACACTGTAGGACCTACTACAGGGCTAGGAGTAACCCAGTGCTGTGCTATTGGAGTGCGTATGACAGAATCTGACTCCCACTGGGTAACTGGAGAATTAACCTCTGTAAGAGAAAACCAGTGATTGTTATTATAAAACTACACATTAATAATATAATTGTTTTTGTTTCTTTTCCTTGTTAAAAATGTGAATTTCAATAAAAGAAATGATGATGTAGAGGACTAATCTGTTCTTTATAACAGATTATTCATATAATGTTAGAATGTAAGAAATGTGTTAACTTAAATTCATATTCTGATAAAAAAAAAAGAAATTAAAAAATAATGGGCTGTGTCAGCATATTACACATTGTAAACACCTAAAATACATCATGTTATTAGTGGCAAGTAAAAAACTACAAATGAAAATGAAACACAATTTTACATATTAGATTAAATATGCTAAAACTAAATTAATTCACAAATACTTATTGTTAAAACTGTCATACCTCTTAAAAATTTTTACATAATAAAATTTATAAATAATTACCAAAGCCTTTTAAAGATAAAGTCATAACTCCATTTATGAACTTTCATTAATGTAGTGCAACTACATTTGTTTACAAGCATAGAATAAAATAAATTTATAAACTAGTTTTTAAAAAAATGAGTTTAAATATTCACTTCAAAAACATGTTAAGCTACTTCACCCCATAAAATCATTTGTGAAAAAAATGAATAAAGACAACAAATATACTACCTTGACTGAGTATGCAGGTAGAATTGTCATTTAAGTTTGATTCTACAGGATGTTGCTGCATATTCTGTCCTGAAGATTCCCTAAAACCATTCATATTTTATAATCAGACAAACACTACAAGATCATTCACTCCTACTGAAGCCAACAACTTACCACTAAAATCTGCAAAACTAAAATATTAAAAATCATTCTCATCAGAAATTTTTGAAGTTAGAATACAACAAATGATGTAACATTCAAAATATACCTTTTAAAAATTTAACTGCAAAACAATACAAAGAAATAAATCTTAATGACCTGTATAAAAGTAGCTTATGGGAAAGTATTCTTAATTAACATTGTCTTTAAGACTTATTGCAGATGCATAACACCATCCACTTTGAATTTTAAATAATTATTAAGTTGTTCCTGTAATTTCACCAATTCAAAGTATTCAATTCTTGAAAAGAAAGGATAAACTCTTAAAGAACACAATATTTAAATTTTAATTATGGATTCAAAGTTAACCACACAAGAACTTACTGTAAATACCCTTCTTTTTCAGGAATGGAATTATCTGCACTTCCAGTAGACAAAGAGGATATAGCTGATGATCTGCTTGAATGATCTGTATTTATTCCAAATTGAGCTCCACCTCTATCTGTGAAGAAAAACCTAAATCAATTATTTGTGACCTTTAAAACACAAAATACACACTTATACATAAAAAACACCTTTTGCCTACTTCCACATACTTATAAAATTACTAAGAAAAGCATAGCAACACAAAAACTTTTTTACTAATGAACATGGAAAAACTTTCAAATTAAGAGAGAAATTATAAAATGCCATTACATTACCTTAAATAAGATGTTTATAATGACTATTAACACTGTGTTACATATCACTTGAAAAATATTAAATATTTCTTTTATCTGTTGCCAAGAGATAAAACACCGTAGATGCTGTTTTAGAAATAATAATAAAAAGAAGTTAAAATGAAAAATTTGTTACATGGTACTATTAAAAGTTTTGATGTTTTCAATACTTTTTACCAGGAGACATTTAATTCAGTCATTTTCAAATATGCACATAGCATCAAATAATTTTTCTTAGCTTATTCAAAAGTATCTTGAAACTTGCATCTTTTAGTATTATAATTAAAAATAATAAGTTAATTCCACTCGCCTCCTAAATTTGTTGAAACACCTTGTCTCTGAGCTACTGCTATTCCTATAGGGATATTTGAGTTTGCTAGGAAATAAAAAAACAAATGATGTATGACATTACACAAAATGTTATATGGTTAAACTTAAATTTATTAATACTATTTCTCACACAAAAAAAAATAGATAAATATATCATTGTAGGTCTTATGCAGAAAAATTGATTTAACTAAGCAACAGCTTTAAAAAATCAAAAGCTCTCCTTTATCTAATATTCTTTACCATTGAATTAAAGGCATTAAGAGCAAATCAAAATAAACAAGTTGAAAATTTTATTGTTAGTTATGATTATTATTTGGTCCCTTTTAAATGGTTATAGTAAAATGGCCAATGTATAATACAAGATTACAAGTGATGAATTTAATGAAGTTAAGAATAAAACTTTATGGATAGAATTCACTATGCAAAATTCAGAGAATAACTATTATATATATATACACTTTCTGTATATAAACCCAAAATATATATTTATTTTAACAAAATAAGATAACAAACATTGGGAAGAATACACACATAAATCAATTAAGGATTTTTTTTTAAATAAACTGTTTTCCTGTGTTTTCTTGAACAAGATGTAAGCAGTTAAATTACTACTTATTTCAGAAAGAAACTCCTCACAAAAAAAGTTTTCATATGAACATTAGATGATAATATTTTGTCAACTGTCTTTAGAAAAACAATATGAATGAAATGGAACTAACCTGTAGTGGAAAATGTCAAGGCTACAGAACTTGGTTGACATGAATTACTGGTAGAAAGACTACCACCAAAGGAGCAGGACCTCGTCAAAGGTCCAGGTGTTGATACACAAGGCTTTGTTGTGGTACTTGGGTGAAGATTAGCATTTGTTGCAACAAAAGGATAATCAGACCTTTTAGAAGCAAGAAATGTTTGTTGACCAGAAATACCAACACCTTGACTGGGTAATTTTGACTGAGTACTGGATATCTCTGGTGGTTGAGACACAGTTAAACATGCTGTTGTTGTTATAAAAGAGAAGGTAGATGTACAGTTTGGGTTACCAACCAGTTGAGAATGGACTGATGTGATAGCTTTTACAGCTCTTCCAGAAGTTCTAGGATTATCAGCATTCTGATCTGTAGAATGTATTATGTCATTTTTTTGAAGCATTGATTTGGCCACAGATGTAGTTCCATGAAGTGCTAAACCTGTTAATGTTGCATGATTTTTTGATGAAGCAAAGTCTGACTGAACTTTCTCTGAAGAAAGACTTTTCCTTGATGGCGATTCTGGTTGCATCCTATGATTTAAGGCAAATTCTACAGGTTCTTGCTTAGGAACTCTGCGTGGTATACTGAGATTAATAACACCTTCATCCTCCTCGATAATATCATTTCTGGACAAACTCAGATCTTGCCATGTGGATGAAACAGAAGAGTTGGATGTTTTACTTAATGGACAGTGTTCTTCTTCTATTCTCTCTTGTTTTATATGGACACCAGTTAACAGCATTGGAGCACAAGAAGGTGTATGGCTCTTTGGTGAGTGGGTTGGATGTCTCATATTATTGTTTGACACTACACACAATGCTGAATTGTCATTTTTCAATGGCTGTGAAGCAACTGTGTGAGACAGGGTGAGAGAACAGGGTATGGATGAAGTATTTGACGAGTTTTGTTGGGAAATGAGTGATTCACTAATTGTGCTTATAGAGGTATTTTGACTAGAGAGCAAGCTCTTATCATTTTGACCCTCACTCACTTCTGAGGAAGCATTCTGAATTGATTCACCAGACTGACTTGTTAAAGCAAGAGGTAGATCTATGGTTCCTACTTCCTGACTTTGTGCAAGTCTAAATCCCTCATGATCATGAGCTGAGCAAGTTAGATTTTGTGACTGTGGTGCAAGGTCAATTTGAGTACTGCTTGAAAAGCTACTATCACTACACTTTTCTTTACACTCTGAAGTTTTTTTTGAAAGTTTTGTATCATCAACAGACACTAGGAAAGAAAAATGGCAAAGAAAATGTAGATCATATTCTTTGAAATTCAAACCTAAGCTATTATAAAGTTATGAAGAAAACTTCAAATATTCCACAGTTTCATTGTTATTTTCTATCCTAAGGTTAAAATTTTTGCACTTATCATATTCATTCATTCATTCTATGGTATTGCAAACATTATGCCGTATCATAATATGGCAATATTAAATACATCTTGAAGTTACAATTTCAAAACATCTTTTCAACATCTTCATCTTAAGAACAGCAATAATTTTTTCTTTATAAATTTTAGCTCATAGAAATAGTTACTCAAAATAATCGACTTGTCAATCTCTAGAAATAAAAAGATAAGTAACATTATACTACCAACATGTGGTAGCCATGATAACTACAAGATTCCTTTCATATCATGCAGTAATTACCACAAGACACTATTAGTTGTTTTATTCTTAAATTATTTTTGTACACAATTTTTTACATTCCATGAAACAGCTTGTTCCCCTCAATATCCTTTAGTTAAAAACTGTTTATTCTCTGCTTTTATATTCAATATATTTTGTTGTTCTGTCTCTAACAAATAAGATTGAAAGTATGAGGTATTTTTTCGTAACCACCCTATGAAATACTTGGAAGTTATTTATTAGTAAATGACCTGTCTTTCAGAAGCATAATGTAGTCTATTTTTTTGTTTAACGATTTCTTTCATACCTCACTCTTGGTTTTTTTCAGCTTGAGAAAATCTACTATAGGCCTAACACTCACAGTTTATATTTAAACACAATATCACTGAAAGTGTATGGAAATATTAAACTGCTTGAATTTTGAAAATACTTCTCATTTTTCACAAGATATGAAATCAACTACATCAAAAAGTGAAAGGAGAAACTGAAGCCTTTAGAGAGATATTTGAATTTGCAGCTTCTGAATCAATTTTTCTCAAGACCATTGAATCAAAATCCACTGTCTGCACTGATCAATATATGGCTGAAGTCTTCAAGTGATGTTACAAACTCTACGAGACCAAAAAAAAAAAAAGAGAGATTCAAACAATAGACAGCCAGCAGGCCAGATCCAACCTGTAGAGGTATTTTATCTGGCCCCCATATAATTATATAATTGAGAGTCTATACAATTTACATACTCTTGGAAACAAAAATTTTGAGCATACTTTAGCTAGTCACATAGTTTCCAACCTTCAAACTAGTTAAAAAAAAACAAAAAAAAAAAAACACTGGCCCATGAACATTTAAAAAAAATAGCCATTCCTGGTCCAGACTATGGCTATAGATCATCCACGCAATATGAAACAATATTCCTGCTGGCAACTGACATCTGCACTTTTTCTTGTTAAAATTTTTGGCATAAATTGAAGAAATTTTTTCTAAGTACTCTGAACATTTCCTACTTGCTGAAACAGTAATATGAAAACTAACCCTCAGTTGTCATTTTTTTGTTTTTAAAATATGCAGTAATTCCCCACTCATCTTATGTAAATCAAATAAAAGTAATAATTTTCCTCTACTAAAGACATATTTCTGATAGGATTTTCCCTCTTCTCACAAGATTAGCTATTCTCATTCATTGCTGTCCCTTATATGCAAACTTTTTCTTTACACATGCTACAAGTTTTTCACTTTCTCCCCTACTGTAATCAAGTGATTCCAACATGTCTCTCACATAAACCATCATGTGTCATTTTCAACTCAAGTCCCAGAGATTGAAGGAATCTACAGCCACTCCAACCCCCAGCCCATGGCACGTGTTATTTGAGGAATATCTCGATACAGGAACCCAACATCCAGTATCAAAAGGATGCCAAAGTAAAGAAAATATACTCCTCCAACAGCAAGATTAATCAGAACTATCCAATAAGCAATAACATCACTGGACAAAGGTACATGAAAGATAGCAAAAAGACAAGGGGGCACAATCAAGGAAGGAAGACAGACAACTTTGAACAAGCATAAAGACTTATGTTAATTGGTTCTCTCTAAATCCAAAAAACAGCCACAGGGTAACAACAATTGCACAGGGGTTGGATAAGGGATTAACTACAATTTGATGTCTCATCCTGTAGTAATTGTATAATGCATATTGAAAAATAGCACATTGGTTACACGAATGTCCTACTCTGTACTGAATGGTATTGTTTTTTTGTTTTTTTTGTAGAACACATTCAGAAGGGTGCTTCTACAATCAGCCACAAAATTGAAAAACCCAAACATCACTGATGACAGGGCACCACTGATGGAGAAAGACTGCGAGTCAATCTCTTATTGGACCAGAGCCCACCAGGTAGTCATTGGAATTGTTGGCAATGTGTTGTGCATTGTCGAGGTAAATGATGAGCTGTAGCATCTCAAGAATGAGGAAAAAAGAAGAATAGAAAACTATAACAGGTGCCAACTTGGCTCTGAATGAGACGAATAGGCAACCCAATGGGAAAGAGCAGACTGTTATCCAAGATTCTAAAGACTCCGAGATCAAATCAAAGACAGAACCTCATAAAAATGAACCCAATACATACGTCCAAGAGATATAGTGAAGATAAACAGGCTCTCAATAAGATATAAGGTCCCAACAAGAGAGAAACCACCGATGCAATGCCAGAGCTAAAGATGACAAATGAGCCAACATAGAGATAAGGATTTCTATGAGCAGCCTCAGATAGATGAATAGCAGAAAGATACCATAAAAGAGTCACAAAACAAAGTGCCTGTTGAAGATGAGACTTCAGAATTCATGCTTTAAGAGTTGAAAAAAGAAGAATGTATAAAAAAAGACAATTATAATGAGGTAGAATTAAGAAATTAAGGTAATTCTAAATAAAAATGGATATTTTATAAAGCATAACCACTTTGTGAAGAAACTATCTCAAAAAGAAATCAGGTAAATAAAAGAAATGCACCTGAGCTCAAGTGCTACCAAACTAGAAGTGATAGCTTAATAGAAGGAGTGAGTATACTATGTTCCCATTGATGGAGAAGTAACACTTGATTTACATGAGAAACACACTAAAATCACTGATTCCAATAGGGAAGAGCAAAAGAGTTATGTTGTGCATGAAGAAAAACTTCACCTGGAGGGGATAGCAATGAATGAGAAAAGCTAATCTTGTAAGTTGGGTGAAGTATTGTATCAGAAAAATGGTTTATTATCACTGACAATAGTAATAAGTTTTTCATTTAAAATATACCATGACATCAATTACAAATAACTGAGTAGCCAGTCAGTCAGTTTTTTTATGTACATTGTTTGCAAAGACAATAAACATAAAATTAATAATTAATAAATAAGGTTTCTTATTTGTTTGAAATTGAGCACAAAGCTAAACGATAGGCATACCACTAGTATTAAAACTCAGCTTCTAGCACTACAAGTCTGCAGATATATCTCTGTGTCACTGGAGTGCTGATACACAAGACATTGACTAATTACAAAATTTTTGTTGTTACCCACAATAATTAAGTCATTGAAGTTATTTGATGTTTTCTTATCAAAGAAAATTACTGTAGCTTTTAAACTAACATAATATTATGCACAACACTTTCCAAAAGAAAATGGGCATCTACAAAAAACAGCATAAAAATTCCTAGTTCTGTGTTTTGATTCTAATTCTTTACAACTTTTCACTGACTACCTTTGGTTGATGCTAAAGTTCTTAGTCATAACTTATTCACATAAGAATAAAATACTGTTAAAATCAACTTTATTTACTCAAGGATGCTGCAAAAAGTCAAGTACTCACTCTATCCAATCATATTTCAATTTTCTTTACAGCTCTTTCTAAAACTATGTTTTATTAGTAAAAAATGGGTGGCAACCAAAACTAAGTATAAAAGGACAAAGGAAGTATTTGAAAACTAAGAAATGAAAAAAAATTTTCAATTGATTTTTTTTCTTAGAAAATTTAAAGCTATTCTTTGGAATAGACAAAAACATGTTAAATCAACAAGTAAATTGTTTACAGGTAAGTTTCCTTGCAGCTGCACAGAAACAGAAATTCTAACTTTTTTTTTTCATTTTTCTTCATGAATTACATCAAATAAATGTTAGAAAACTATGAAACATTGATTCAAAATATTTCTATAAGTTACATAATGTTGAAATAAAAGTTAAATCATAATTTGTACTTGAATTTGAAATTTATATTTTAAATTTACTTTAAAATCTATGGCTCAAAAACTGAATATGGCAAAACAAAACTCATTTATGAAAGTGACAAAAAATAAAAGCCAGAGAAAATTCTGTGAGGGTGGTATTGACAATACATATAATAGCTCTTTAGCCTTGAACTTACTTTTTAAAGGCATTTGCAAACTCAGAACCACAAGTAAAATATAGTAATCCAACCCACAAGTACTAATTTTTTTTGTTATTTTTTTAATGGAGAGCAATGCTTTGAGCACTACCCATAGACAATTGATGAAAATATTTTCTAAAACCTTGGAAATGCATGTAAGCTAAGAAGCAACACAAGATAAAGACTCTAAAATGAAGACTTGGACAATGATATGTGGTATGACTTGAAAATGAAGAGCAAACTCTAAACATGCAAGCATTAACAAAACTGGAACCAGCAAAAATTAAAAACAAAAATAAATTGATAATGATAAAGAATCAAGTAAGAACAAAGCCAACAACTTATGAGTAACACTAGTAAGAGACAAAGTAGTGACTCAATACCTGGTGGATGGTAGGTATTAGTGATTTTAAATAATGATATTTGTTATAGTTGATCAAAAATACCAAACATTCCAATAACAAAGACAGTAAAAATCCCTAATTCAACAAAATTATGGTTATTACTTTTATGTAAACAGTATTCCTCAATAAAAATACCATCATTCCAAAATAAGTCTAAAACTGGCAATATTTATTATCAATGTTTTTCAGGTGCTATTCAGTAAGAAATATAGATTTCAAAATAAAACAATGCAAAAATTATTTTCCATCACGCTTTCAATCTTCTAACTAATTCTCCTGAAAAATCCCATCTTTACTGCCCTAGTCAACATAGAATGTAAAAAATCCTGATAACAGCAATAACTGTAAAAATATATTTCAAAATTTCAAAATAAAACAATGCAAAAATTCTTTTCCATCATGCTTTCAATCTTCTAACTAATTCTCCTGAAAAATCCCATTTTTACTGCCCTAGTCAACATGGAATGTAAAAAATTCTGATAACAGCAATAACTGTAAAAATATATTAATACCCAACGACACCAAATAGTAACAATAACAATATGATACATTAACCCATAACAACCTCTAGATAAGAACAATGTTTATTGTATGACATTAATACCTAGTATCTTACAAAATGTACAAAAACTTACCAGTATTGTTAGACTTTTGCATTTTTGAAATAATGGAACAATTTGAATTAACCAACGATGGTGTCATGTGATATCTTGTGGTAGTGACTGAGGTGGTTTCCACACTACTAGTAGTTGTGACCACTGTTGTAGTTAAAGAGGATTCCAGAACTGTTTTTTGATGTTCTTCCTGATAATCTGTGTTTTTAACTTTGGCAGTTGCCACAGCTACACAATGAGAACTGCCAATACTGTCTGTTAAGTCAGAAGAGCACCTGGAGCAGTTTTTTTCTTTAATAGTCTTTTCAACTTCATAATTTGTGGTCAATCCACGAGATTTACTCTGTTTAGTCCCTCTACAAAGCAGTGGGCTACTGTGTGTCAGACAGCACTCTTTAAGATGAAGTTGAATTTTTTTGTCTTTCTGTTTGTCTTCACAGTTTTTATTTCTACTTTCTGATGCTTTTTCTTGTGACACAACACTAGAAGAGGAATCCGTTTGTTTCCCACCAGCTCGAATTTGAGATTCTACACCACTCAAGCCTAACCTTGCCCGATCGACCTTGTAATGGCAACTAACATTTGATATTTCTCTCTTAAAAAATCCATCAAAATCATTTGCTCCACGCTCTACTCTTCGAAAATCTTCCTCTTCCACAAGGAGAGTGCGCCTTCCAACATCTAACCCTTTCATCCCTAGCCCCAAGTGACTATAGCTTGCATGGCGATCAAGAGCTGGAGTCAGGGAAGGTACTGGTGTTGTATGCCCTAAATGACTGTTCATGGCAAGAGGAGATGCCAGAGCTAGTCCTGGAGGCAAGTAAGTAGGTTCTATGGAAGACGCAATAAGTATGAATCATTAAAAAGAAAGTGTTTAATATTCCTTCTTTAAGAAAAATTATGTATAAAATATTGTGCAGTTTTCACTTTCTACAAAATGTAATAAAACTATTTTTCACTCCACTGTTTACTTATCTAAAGGAAATCTTTCATTTTTATAAACACTTCATCAAAAATCCAGTTTTCACTTCACAAGACAATTATTAGGAATAAAGAACAGCTGTATATGACTTATATTACACAATTCCTTACTTTGCAATTGTAACTTTCCTACAAAAATTTGTAAAAAATCTACAGAACACTTTAGAGGAAGATGCTTAAGCAATTTAGGTTATTTTAGCAGCTGTAAAAAAATTAAATACAACCTTAACCCATAATAGGCTGAAATAAAGAATAAAATAAAAGATACCTTTATGTGCTGCTTCTAGAATAGAATGGTAATGTGAAGATGACTGTCCCAATCTAGAAATATATCCTTGACTGGAATATGGGTTTGGGTCTGAAGATGGAGCAAGTGATCCCATTGCTGGAAACATTGTATACAGGCTACTACCTATTCCATATCTGCTATAATCTGTAATTTTGTAATAATATTATTATTATTATACATATATACAAAATTTCAATTATATTATTTGAAATTTAATTTCTTAGTGAAAAATTCTGTAACCAATAATTTAGGTTACAAAATTTGTCTTAAGTTTCTTGTCATTATTTCAAGTTTGCTTCTCAATTTTGAAAGATTTTGTAAATAAATAGATATTTCCACCAAAATAACATTGCCAGAAACAAGTAATGAGTTATGAAAAATTTTATGAAAAATTAAACATCTCATGAAGATAGTGTGTAGCCACAATAAACTTTGACTATGAGATGATTGCTACAAATGTCTGAGAAAATAAAGTCACAATTGAGATTCATAGTCAGAATAGTCAAGTCAGAGAAATTCTCACACTGAGACAACAGTCTCACACATAAAAACATTCTTAATATGATTGAAATGCAAATAAAAAAGGAGAGTAACAACTACTAAGATGGTAATTTTTTGAGCTAGATACTATACAATAGTATTTTCATCAACAAAAAGTGTATCAAAATTCTATTTATATAAATAATAATAATCACAGGAAAGGTACCTTAAATTATTATACTGTTTATTCACAATGAGTTAATATTAACCCCATGTGTAGAGGTGGGGTGCACAGTTTGCACATATCTGCAAGGAGAGATTCAGATTCATAATTTCAATTATATTATTTGAAATTTAATTTCTTAGTGAAAAATTCTGTAACCAATAATTTAGGTTACAAAATTTGTCTTAAGTTTCTTGTCATTATTTCAAGTTTGCTGAGAAGAAAACATCAGTGGAGTGAAAAATTATGTAAATTATCTTTTACATAATTCCATTCAGCACAGCATTACACAATGTTAGAGTTACCACTATATTCATTTTACCCTATACTGTCAATTAGTGATATTTTGTGAAAGTAAAGAATACATATCAGACAATTACAAAGGAGCACAGAAAAAAATGCAGATATGTGAATGCAATGTGCAAAATGTATCATAGACAAAAATATTTTTATTCTACACATGTATGCCAACTTGCACTCATATATCAGAGTTTGAATTATACTAATGTTATCAGGTGCCATATACATCTTGACCACAGATATTTTGGGGATACAACAGACTTACACATTTTACTTGCAATTTGCCATATTTCTTGCAGATATGACTAGACTACTGACAATTATAGTCTATATTCCTTCTCTAATAAGGTCAGTCCATTTCACCAACACTGTATACAACCAGTTGATACATAATTAGTCACTACATCAGATTGGTATACCAGAGAATGTAAGATACACTTTTTATGAAAAAAACCTTTAAAAATCATCCTGCATCTAATATGTGAATTTGTAGGAAATACATCTCTCAGTTTTTTCTCTCATAAGCAAAATTCTACCTAGTCTTTTCCCAGACAACTATAGATTAAAAAATAATC
The DNA here is from genome assembly GCA_011833715.1 of Carcinoscorpius rotundicauda. NCBI lineage: Eukaryota > Metazoa > Arthropoda > Merostomata > Xiphosura > Limulidae > Carcinoscorpius > Carcinoscorpius rotundicauda. The sequence goes on along the minus strand of CM022396.1, from coordinate 41,334,824 downwards.
AAGTCCAGTCAACAGTTACATACTTTAGATATATCCATAAACAAACCTTTTTAAACAGAAAATGCATGAGGAATGAACCAAATGTATGCAAATCTCAGATTATAAACTCACCCCAACAGGAAGAGTGAAACAGCCCAACATTTCACATGCATCTGAGTGGGTGAAAAACTTACAGGAATTGTAAAAACATAAATGACTGAAAGCTTTAGCATTACTAATACCCTAGACAGAATTGAAGAGGATGCACTATTCAAAGAGTAAAAATTCATTATCCACAAGCAGTAGTGATAAAGATTTTTCTGGATATTTAAACAGTTTAAAGCTTTTTTACAGAGCAACAGCATTTTTGCTCTTTACTTCATTGCTTTACTGAAAACTTTTTATTGTTATGTAAAGGTGATTTAATATGTTTCATGCATGATATTTTAATTAAAATAAGTTTTTCTTGAAATGCAGGATTAATGTTTGGAATAAGCATTAAATGTTTGATGTACTCAACTATTTTCTTCCTAAATGTTATTTGCTAAAATATGAGTGCATCTCATGTATCTGTATATCTTGTATATTATAAAATATGGTAGTTCTAAAAAGTGAATAGAGTTTAAATCTGTAGTTTAATTTAATAAAATAAAGTTAAACAGTAAATTATATGATCTGGTACCATTAGGTTACTCACAAAGTAACTACTCTGTATACTCTCTAACTTATGATTCATAAAGCAAGCATTTGTTTTAAATGTTTCAAAATGGAGGTACTGCAGCTTTAGTACTAGTCTGTAACACATTTCATAATTAAAACACACTGAATTATAAAACATTCTTTTTTACTAAAGAGGATTATGCCTGCTAAAACAACAGAGCATTAATTATATCTAATTAACTGGTGTTTTGTCTTGAAGTGATACAAAATATCCTAAAGTTTGAGACTTTATAATTTATTCTCTGTAATGAAATGAATTGTGAAAAACTCTCTCTCTCTCTCTCTCTCTCTCTCTCACACACACACACACACACACACACACACACACAGGTAAAGAAAAATAATTTCAAAAAAGTAAATATAGAGATGGCTTAGTAGGTAGGGTATTTGAATCATCTTTTTTGAAAAGATTTTTCCTTTTTTTCAATGCAGTGCTTCGATAGGCAAAGTAAGTTTGCATTTATAGCCAAATTCTACATACAATAAGGTTCCAGCTATAACATTTACTGTTTACCTATTATTAGCTAGTAGTTCCAGTTTTACTCTCTTCTTAAGCTTTTTAAAGGAATACCAAATTTCTGTAAGAAAGCTAACTTCAATGGATAACAATAACATCATTTACACTAAACTTATTTCAACCAAAAATCCAAACCATCCCTACATAAGCAGTACTACTGTGTATATCACATTTACTCTTGTTGTTGTTGTTTTTTATGAAGTTACAAGTTACAAGTAGAGTAATATTGCAGAAACTTTTACTTTGTAACTAAAAGGTACATAAGTTACACCATTAGTTATCATGAAGAGTTCCTCAAAATATCATGACAACCTTCCATATCACACAAAATAACCCATTTAAATAAATTTTCCTGAAAAATATTTACTTTTCAACTTGCAATTATGTAAAATGTGGTATTTTTGCATTCTCACAAAAAATGTCTTCCTGTCATCCATATTTGAGTTTTGGAAACAATGGCTTTAATTTCAATCAATTTTAGATATACAACGAACAATTGTATTTTGAACTATTGAAAAATTTTTGGATTTCTGTGATGAAACGTATGATGTTTTCAATGAAACATAGAATCTCAAAATATATCACATACATCAAATGTTTTTTTGTTTTTAAATCATTCTTTTGTCATACCCCTAATATTCAGAGTAGCCATACAGAAGTTAAGAACAAAAAAATATGGATGAAAAACAATGTCTAATTGAAACGTACTCAAGAAAAGCCCAAACTCCCATACCTATGCATTTTACTTTGTATTTTTTACATTTTTAAAACATTAGAAGTTTGCTCATTATTAATAGTAAAGTACTACAATACACTGCTTTAATAAAAGTATTACAGTCCTGTGTTTGATGACATGTATCCACTGATAACTAAGAATTGTGCAATACTCAAGATACTTTTTCCTTACAACTGTTCTTAGTACTAAGAATACTAAACTACTTACTAATTCTGAGACATCTTATACATTTATCTATGCATTTTGCTTATGATAGAATTTCTAAATCCTTAAAGTATTTCTGCAGAGTTACAATGCAAGAAATTGGGTTTTAGTACCCACAGTAAATAGAGTACAGAGAGTGCACTGCGAGTTTTGTGCTTAATTACAAATAAACTAAACCTTTACTATAATTGTTTTTGCAGAATATTCCTAATATTTTAAACACCGTATTCATCACTATGAAATCTTTGTAACAATTTCTGAGATGAAAAATGATAAAGTAAATCTAACTTACTGTCCGGTGGTGGTGTAGGGGGCCAAAACTGTCTCATTATTATTCCTGTAGGTGGTACTCTGAATGGAGAGGTGGACGGAGCAGGGAAATTACTGTTGTATATCCCACTCAAATAGGAATAACTGGTCCCTGATGTTACAAAACAGAAACAAAATAAGCAAATTACTGTTGTATATTATATGCCTTTCAAATACAAATAACTTGTCTCTAATAAAACATACAAATGTAAATAATTATCTCTACCATCCAATAAGTTTACTTAACCACAGATAACAGGAATTGTTTTGTTTCAATACAGTTTATACATACATAAAAAAAGGAGAAAAAACTCAAAATATGTATTTAATAAATAGGACATTAACTCAGTTAGCTAATCAGTTACTAACTCACTTAACCTTGTTTAAATCATTAAAAAAAGATTATTTTTAACAGGTTAGCTTTAAAAATTAATGAAAATGTGATAATGACCTTATCAAATCTAGCATTAAATCAAGACTAGGTATAAACACTAGAATTTTATGCATTATACTGCTCTTGCTAAAATATAAGATAACACTAAATTATTAAGCTTTATTTCTGGCATTATCATCAACATGGCTTTGAAAGCTTAAGAAAATGACTGCAATATTCAGTGACTGAAAAATAAAATAGCATTAAAAAGATAAAAGATAGATTAAAACAAGTATTTTGGGCATGTCCCTACTATCTTATATTAAAATTAAACCATAAGAAATTGATGACATCATGGGTACAATGAATGTGAACACTATAAACAGTAAAGATCATTGTGGATATAATGAGAAAATGAAAGAAGGTTATTCAGCATGCCTTCCAAAGCAAATGTAAATGAAATTTGATTTAAAAAAACATGTAGAATAACTTAACAGTAGATAAAAAAAATCACTTAACTCTTGATATGAAAAACACTAAACAAGATTTCAAGTTTTTATTTCTTCCAGGGGTTAAAACATGTATCAAAAGATTCACATTCTTACCCATGCTTAACCTCCACATCTATTTGCATGATGTTCAAGTGTCCTACTCATTCAATTGAACTTGTACAAGAATCGTTAATCTAACTCATTAAGCACTAATTAATGGTACCTTTAAGCTACTTTATTTTCTCTTTTAATTCTTCCCAAATATCTTTTCATTAATTAACAATCTCTTAGTATCTGTATCATTTTTCTCTAATAACACTCAATTTCTTTTTGCTTTCCAGTAAAATTTTAGTTTAACAGTACATCAAAACGCTTATCAGATAAATTTGTAATATGTAATTAAAATCCTAAAAACAAAATAAAAAACACTAAATAATCCAAGTCCAAGTTAAAAGACAGCATGGCCATGCCGGGCCATTTCTTATATAACTGGTACTTTTTGCGATCGTTATTTTTCCTGCCTGAATTATACAAATGAAATATGAGGTATATACTTCAAAACGTATTTTGTTCCTGATTTTGCTTTGGGCATGTCAAAAGGTGTGATATTTCCTCAATACCTAATTTTGTTTGGTGCGTTGTTTAAATTTTCTTCCTTGAAGAAAGGGTCAATATAAGTAACTAATATGATCTTTATATATTTTTCATATCTCACACCACTACCAAACTAAGTAATGATTTTGTAAAAGTTTCCATATAATCCTTTTTTTATGTCAAATCTTTCTAATAATTATATAGTTTTTCATTTACTGAACTCTGTCCTTTTAAGTTCGTGTGATGCAAGACTGGTGTTCATAAATTACTAGAAAAACGAATTAACAGTTTGCCTTAGGTTAGAAATAAGCAGAAGGTACTCTAAAAATTTAATGGCTTCAAGAAATAATGGCAATCTTAGAGCATCGGTTTAGTAGAAGCCCAGAGACACCTCATGTGTGTGTGTGCATATACACATTCTTTCAGTAATATAATCAATAATCATGATTTACTACATTTTTCTATTATTACTCTGTCTACAATTTGATTAATTTGCACGTTGCATAGTTACTGTAACTGAATAGAAACCCCTGTAGGTTGTTTTTTTCCGAGTTAACTTCTAGCACAACCACTGCCTTTCACACACGAGTACCGCCCACCTTGCTGGAAAGGTCACCCAGTAATCACGTGTCTACAAACGCTTGCGGTGGGGTATTGGCTTGTTCTGCATACAAACAACAAAACAAGAACGTGTTGGAGAATCACTTACTCATTATTAGGTCATTCTTTCACCGCTAGGGGCAAAGTATCTTTATAAAAATGCAGTTATTCCAAACTCTGCTAAAAATAAAGAGGGAATAAGCGAACACAAGGCTGTAAGACAGTCTTTTATCAAATACTCTGGTGGAAATGAGGTACTACGCACAGTCAGTGAACGAAAAAAGGCAAACAAAACTGAGCTTATAAAGAAATAAGTTTCAAGAGACCAAAAAAAAAAAATCGATTTTGTGTTGGTGAGCTAATAACACAGTCATTCAAGATAAACATCGAATTTTGATTTAATAAAATACATACTTTAGTACAGTAGTCACAAGCCGACTACTAGTTCTAGTAATATATTATAAGAAATAATAAAGATAAATTACTTACATTAAAAACAAAACAACAATTATGTTCTATTGCTATTTGTAGTTAAAACACAATTTTACATAATTATTTAGCTTTTTTGTGTCCACCACTAGAATTTAACTCAATTTTTTTACGTTATAAACCATCAAATTTACTAAGCCACTGCGGTGGGTGTGAAGCGCGATCTAATTAAGTGCATATTAAATACGTATTATCAGGGTCGACTCTTGGGGCGGGCAACAAATTCCCTCCTCTTGAAGGGGCGCCAAAATTGACACTGCAATTACCAGTCCTTGTAAATTTTACTGAGGCAGAAGCGTCGAAAATAATGTTCGCATAGTATCACGTGTTTAACATAAAACAGGTATGTTACAGCGCTGCTTATTTGTCGTTATTCATACACGCTAAGAATAAGAAATATCTGATTTTTTCTCAAATTAAGTAAATTTCTGAATATCTATATTGTCCCCCAGTGAATCTACGATAAGTTCACGCACTTATAACACAAAATACAAAGTTCGAACTCCCCGTGGTGAAAAGAATGCAGCTAGCCTATTATGTATGTAGCTTTGCACTAAACAGAAAGCATAACAACAGTAAATTTAGTCTCAAACGACTATGTGTTATAGATTTACAGAGGTAAAATAAGCCAGGACTGAGACTAAATACCCATATAACATATCATGCATGTATTACACAAACACCCACAGATAATTATTGTAATTAAGAATTTATATGTCAGGCCCTTATGAAGAGGTTCCAATCTGCGAGATCAAAAGTCAACACGTGCCTTTCCAAAAAAACATTTGTAAAAAGTAAATACTACGAAATTAAATGTAAATTTTACATGAAATATTGGATAAAACAATTGCACGCCGTTCAAATAAAATCCACAAACGTCTAATGAAATGTCAACAAATCATCATTCTGTTGTAACACTTCATGGGAAACGACACTTACAACTAACATAAAGTACTGTTATATATATATTATTTATTAATTGTTAAATTATATTACTAATTAAATAATATGTTAGTATACTCCATTCTTCTGGGGTGTTATTTTTCATAAAAAAACCCTACATAAAGTTCCATTATTGACAGCAGTGTCATAATGATAATGTATTAAAGCCAAAGCCCTCAGTCTTTTTTTGGTTTGTGTACACTTCAGGTTGTTATTCAACTACTGGAGAGAAGATGTTAAACATTTCCACGTACACAAACTTAGTGGAAGTGTGACAATCAGTTTCAGCAATAACGATATTCAGTAAGTGAATGACTCTTCTAAATAGTCAGCCATTATTTATTATCTGTGCCCTAGAAAGATACAGAAAGCTATACTGTTTTTCATCAATGAATTATTGGTCGGTTTGTTAACAGTTAACAATTTTTACGTTGTTGCATCAATCTGCTAAAACTTTTTGAAATTTTCTCATTGTTTTAATTGAGTAGCACTGCATCAGAATATGTAGTATAGCATGGAATGTTCTAGACTTTTGTCGGAATATAAATACACATCTAAAAATTATTATTTATATGTAAATTGTACAGTTGAGAGCTTAGCAATGAAAAGTGAATATTGGAACTTTAAAAAAAATTATTACAGACTGTATCGTAATAATACAGTAGAGAAGAATTACTCGTCTTGTTAGCTGTTTTCTAATGTAATTAATCAACCTGTGTGGACTTTGACGAAAAAGATAACTATTTAAAGTTCTGGGTACAACTGTAATAACAATAGTGTAGCTAACATGTATGCTCCATTCTTGTGAGATACTTTTCATAACTAACTCACATACAGTTTCAATGTTGATAGCAGTGTCATAATGATATTGTATTAAAGCTAGAGTATTTAGTCTTTGTTCGGTTTGTACACCTCAGGTAATTTTTCAACCGGTCGAGAGCAGATGCCGCCGAACAGTCACTTAAACTTAGTGAGAACGTGGCAAAAAGTTTCACTAACGCAAAAATACTTGACACACTGAAGCGGTATTTGGAGCCTATTCTCAAGAGGTACAAAAACCCTCTTGTTTTTCATCGATGAAGTTCTTCATTAAAACATAAGAATTTTGCAAATTTTCCTTGTAATCTGATGTCAGAAATAAAAACTCTTCGCTGAGTTTCGGTGCTATAACTTTCTGAACTAATGCAGTCTGCTTTACATGTGCACTAAATCTGGAAAAAAAGATTACTCATAATACGGTCAAGAATTGGAATAAAGTAGACTATGTAGAAAATGTTAAATACCATAAGCAGCTGCGATATACTATATAAACATTACATAATATATGAACATTATGCACTATATAAACATATTTTTTTCATCATAAATATAGTGGTTTTGGCAGAATCCCCTCGATCCCCACCCCTAACTGGTACGTGCGTGCATATATACTCACATAAATATAATCAGCTTCTCCAACCAGAATAAGGTAACTATTTAACTTTTGTATTTACTTGAGTATTTAAAACTTTGGATTTGCAATCTAAGGGTTTGAATCCTATCACCAAACATGCACGCTCGCCTTTTAATATCCGTGACCTTGTTTCTTTGAAATTAAGTGTAAAGCTGCACCATGGGTTATCTGTGCTCTGCCCACCACAATTAGCGAAACCCAGTTTCTAGCGGTATGACTTCGCAGACATACTACTGTGCTACTGAGATGCACTTAGCTATGGGAGACAAGCGTTATAAAAAACATGTCAAACCTCTATATTACTAACCAATATACATACAATCGTGGAACAAAAACCGAAGTATATACACAAAAATATCCTTTTATATATATGTATATATTATTAATACTTTTTCAGATGGATAACATTACTACTGTTAATTTATCTTGCGATCTTAATACTTATATTTCGTTATTATACAGGACTAGATGTTCCTTGGCTTTAGTTTTTAAATATCATACGGAAAATATAAAACAATAAATTTTTTATGCGTTTATCTTGATACTTCACTCGTCATTTGAGAATTGACACCACGTGCCTGATCACTCCGGAAAATTCTAGTGTTTAGGTTCGTCATCAAAAACAACCTATTACCATATCTCTTCATACAATCTTCATATTTTCGCACCCTGATAGTTAACGGTTATTAACCACATTAAAATAATTTTGGTAGCTATGCTTATTTCATAGGATTAACCGCATTTAAGGTCGCAGGTTCAAATCCAGTCACAGAATGTGATCACTTTCTCAGGCATGGACGTGTGATAATGTGGCAGTCAACCCTATTATTCATTTGTAAAAGAGTAGCACAAAGGTTCACACTTGGTGGTGTTGATTGGCTGCCTTTCCTATAGTCTCTCACTTCAAAATTACAGATGGCTAGAGCAGATAGCCCTTAAATAGTTTTAGATTAAATTCAACAACAACAACACAAGAATCAGTATTGTTTCCGTTCTAATAAAGTATAATTTTCGGTATTCGAAAAATTGTCCAACTATTCCTTTATTCATACACATTTAGATAAAAGTGTGGAACAGACAGAGAATGCTTGAAAAGCTGTCTTACTGTTATACTGTGTTCACATATTTCTTCAGAACTGAAGTATAATGCGATGGTCAATCTCACTATTCAATTTTTGTGTTTTTTCTTGGAGTGGGTAATTTTTTTATCGAAAAACTTAAATCTAAGAACTGTGAAAGATACATTTTTTAGTAAATATCTAGATATCTACCAGTAGTAACGGCATATAGTTTATATTACTCAAAATAGATGAGGTGTGTGTTTATTATAGCAAAGCCAAATCGGGCTATCTGCTGAGTCCACCGAGGGGAATCGAACTCGATATTAGCGTTGTAAATACGTAGACTTACCACTATACCAGAGTGGGACTGCCGAAGACAAAAGCCTGTACCAAACCCAAAAACGGTATTTGTTTTGTTCCATCAATTCCTCATGGGACTACGTAAGTGGCTTTCTATACCATATAAAAATGATTAAACACGTTTATAATTTATTTTTGTCAAGATAATCGATGATCCGTCATGTTTTACTTACCATATGTTTGTTTTATAGTATTAAAATTGTTTTAATTTAATACTTTTTCGTAATTAACGATTAAAATAGCGTAAAAGGAAGGCTAGAAAAGAACTATATGCAACATACTTTATCAACTTTTAAATAAAGATGGTGTATACGATTACACAAGTTTTTTGACGCTTTTATTGTTATTCTGAATTATCATATCCTCCTTTGTAATCAGGAAATATCGTCTAACGTCACTAGCGTGCGCGCACACACACACAATCAAAGATCAAGATACATAAAACGATATTCTTCCGACACAAATGTGACTGGACACATAATTCTAACAATATAAGTAACGGTCACAGTTTCTATTTTCAACAGAAACAGGAAGAAGACAGGCGCCAAAAAGCCAGTATTTCTAGACATGTTATAATGTGGAAGAACAACTGAGGAAAAAATTACGATTTTTACTTTTTTTATTATTATTATCACCTGACTTCTCCAGGTTTATACCAAAAACACTTAACTAATTAGAACACAAAAACCCTTGGGCATCAAAAAAGCAAAGTTACAAGTATATTCACAGATCACGTGCAACAAAAAAAAACCTACGAGCTTAATTTATTTAAAGCACACGAGATATCATTACGAAGGGGTTTTTTTTTCCTGCTTGTAATAATCTGTTTTATACATAATTCTTTATGTATAAAAAGTTTTTCCAGTGGAGGTGGGCAGTACTTTATCTGATGTGGGCTAGACAGTAAAAATTGAGTTACTGACCAAAGGAAATGTTATACAGCTATCCATAAGCATCCACCGACACTACAACTTTGTCGAGCATTTTGAATTAAACAGTGGTATTTTTATCACTTTAATAACGTATCAACGTCTGGAAGTGCTGTGTGTATTCAGTATGTTACGAATTTTTTTATGTTTTATGTTCTTCGTAGACTAAACGCAACAGAAAAACACAGATAACAGCTTGTATAATTTATTACACTAAACTATTAACAAATATAACAGATATAACAAAGTATATAATAACAGTGACAGATATTAAGTTACAACATCTGAAATTAATTACAAAACAAAATAATACTAGTTTTAAACTTCAAAATTAATCACAATGCAAAATGGTACTGGCCTGTATCTAATATAATGATCTAAAGTGAAAGTCTCAAATTCCAGTCTAGGGTGCGAATTTGGTCCCACGAAGAAATTCCGAAGCTTAAATGAAGAAGTTCAGAAACAGTTCACAGTTCAATAAATTCGCCGACTCTCAGCACAAGCAGTAATTCAGATGAATCGTAGAGATTGCCGAAATAAAATCACAGTTACCGTAGATCTAACTTCAGTCACAAATCCAAGTTGAATAATCACAGCAAAGACTTAATCAAATAACTGACTCTCTTCTTTTGAAATAAAACCAATGTCTGACTCTCTCTCTTTCCTTGTTCGAATAAAACTGATGTCTTAATCTCTCTCTCTCCTCGCATCTTCGTCCGTTTATATATTGTAGGCCTAGACCCCTCGAATAACCGCGAACTTTCTACAGATCTCCAGAGCAATCCGCGCATGTCCATTCTTGCACGAGACTACACGTCTAGACACGAAGTCACCAGCACTTCATTTACAAACATATGATTGGTCTACTTAATTCAAGAAAATTCTAAATGTTACCCTAAATGAATAACAAAATATTAGTTTAAACTTCGAAACAATAATATAAATATGGAAAAATGAATAGTAGAAATGAAAATTTAAACACAACACGACATGTTGTCGTTTACAAAATATTTACACATATACATAACAAGCGGTATCACGTTTTGAGCTCCAGATCGCTTGGTAAAACACTAAGACACGCAAACCTCTAATCCAATTCATGTTATTCGGAATGACCGATAATGGAAGACTCTTAATACATTGCAGATATTCTAGTGTGTTTTTAACATACTAAAAATTTAGAAGTGATATCAGATTTATTTTCGCACTAATAACTTTGAAGGAAGGTCTGAAAGTGGTATTATGCTAACAAGGTTATTGTCACATCAATTCCTCACGAATAAGATACAAGCCTAGTATACAACACTGCCGAGGTTATCTTCAGTTTATTATTTATTCAAGCTTACATTTTTATTATACTATGAAATTATTAATAAAATAAATGTGACCTTGAGTGATAAAAAAGATGCATGGTACATGGCATGTGTTGTTACTTAAAGGTAGTTTTTAATTGTATACTAGCAAGGAAAGTTGTGAGTGATATAAATGTGTGGAAATTAGGATGATTAATTTTAAAAGGATTCTGTTTAATTGTTGTATACATTAAGAAAGACGTTTTAGGACCTATTATGTTGAGTGCACGATATGTGATTTGCACGGGGCTGAAAGTATATTTACCACTTCATTCCTAAAAATATTTACGATAGCCTTTTTTATTTTGTGAGTTTATGGTCTTTAAAACTCATTCCCCACAGGTGGCTGCTGATAGTGTGTCACATACAAAACATTTATGTCTTTAAATTTCTATTTATTCATAATTTCAAACTGTGCTGAAACTTGTGAATGTGTGAACAGAAGTTTAATATAAAAGACAATTGTCCCCATTACTGTTTTAACCCTACTCTGCAGCTTATACACCAATTTTATTTGTGTCCTGTATATGTAATGATGTTTGTTCTTACATATCCACTTACACACTCACAAGATAGATATGTACTACTCTTCGTGCTTCATAGAAAGCAAAGAAATAAATCAAAAATAAGAAGTTAAAACAAGAAAACTTGAAACACTGAACACCTCAGAATCTTAACCTCTTCATGAAACATGCTCTATATTCACCAGTATGCTCAACCATACATATGTATATCTGTATGTCTACATCTACATACAATATAAATGTATGTTTGTGTCACATTTGTTTCCAAAACATATATATCAAAAACGTTTACAGGACATTACTAATAAAACAAGGATGATTCATCCAAGCTTAAATCAGTTTGAATTCACACCTAAAACATTAGAAGGATTATAATCCCAAATGGCTTGTAAATATTGTTTTATGTGGGAGTGTGTGCGTTTTCTTATAGCAAAGCTACATCGAGCTATGTGCTGAGCCCACCGAGGGGAATCGAATCCCTGATTTTAGCGTTGTATTATGTGGGAGACTAAATACACTTATAATTAAACTTTTACATTTAACCTTTCTGTAATAATCCTAATGAAATCAAGACATGAAGTGTATCTTCTATGCCAGAAATTAGTTTTCTACTTTTTAAGTAACTATGATTGTTCATTGATTTACTTATATTTGTATTTGTATTTTGATCAAACTATTTTTAATGTCTTTGCTTACTATGTTTTTTTAACAATGACAATCAATAATCAAACAATAATGTGTTTGCAAATATCATGTAGCAGATTAGTCGAAAAGTTAAACAATAAAACGCTGATATTTACAAATGACCGACTGCAGAGTTTCAGATACATTAAGGTGGCTAGATAAATTATTGTTGGAAACAAATACATGTTAACAGAACAAAAAGATGTATTCAATTGTATTGTCGAATACAACTGATTTTTGGGAAAATGACATTATTACTGTTATTAAAGTGAATATTCAATTAAGAACTAATTAGAAATTGATCTAATTTAAAATACGTTAAGAGCCACCTGTATAAAATTTGAATTACAGCGAGTTAATATGAAAAAAAAAAAATGCAATTATAAGTTTTGTCACTCTCCTTCGAAAGGCTGCGTTACCACTAGGTTTCCACGGCTACGAATATGTATTAAAGGAATGTATATGAAACTTAAAAGAATACAGAAAATTGATGAATAAATAAAGCAGACAACTTTAAGACTGATGCTGAAGATTCATTCGCTGTTTTACACAAAGCTCACAAGCTGTGCCATCAGAGGCTGATGTTAACACAAAAAAGATAATACAACAAAGTTCCGTATTTATGTGTTTTACTTACTAAAAATGAAAGTTCTAGTACGTGTACAAGCAATCTGTCAGTTGTGTATATCTCAAATACACTATTCTTCAATTTAAATATGCATTGTTTGTTTTAACAAACCTTACACTATGTAAAAAAATTACACCGTCATGGGTCGCCAGACTTTCATTCTCTTATGAAATTAAATTGTTAGAGTAAGTATTACGGATGTCAAACCACGTTTCTTTACTCCCTAGTTGGTAATGCTAAAACGTCAATATTAAGCTGACAGAAGAAGCCAGTCACGCACGTTTTCACTGATGAGCGTTCTGCCTTATAAGCACTTGCAGGTTTCACTATATGTACCGAAACCGTACTATGATAAGTTTCACTTGCTTGAAACTTAATGTCGTACAGCACGGTAGGGTCCCGTCTGATGCAATTGTGAATGGTAATTTTCACAGTCATTAAAATCATGTTCAACAAAGTGACCAAAGTTTTACTTTAGCAGTTATTGAAACATGTTGTAAAATATTATCAACCTAAAATTGGGGAATCGATCCCTGTAGCTAGTTCATTGTGCAGCTTTGGGCTAACAACAGAATTAAAAATGAATTACATCGTGAAAAACGAAGTCAAACCGCTGTAACTTCCATACAGTAAGACATGTAGCTAAACAAAACAATGCGACTTTTACACAGTAACATATGTAATTTGTCGAGGAACACCTTCACAAAACACTCACTTCATACTGTAATACACGTAGTAAGTAGTTGAACAAATAATACTGTGGACAACCAGCTAAAAATGTTCATCAGTGCAAATAAAAAAAGCACCGTGAAGTAAAAATTTAGTCGGTTTACATACTATGATGTAACATGTATGCAATAATAATAAAAAAGTGAGACACGTAGAATTAAGCGATAAAAACAGTTTTCCAAATGACAAAATATGTACTTTAAAAGTGTGCAGGGAAAAAGAATATTATGAGTGTAAACAACATGAACTTGAGGACGGGTATACTAAGATGGCAAGATATAAGCACACTATCTTAACTCTTATCGCTAAGTAAACTTTTGTGTGGCTCTAAGCTATGCATAAGATTTAGCGTATAGGAACTAATTTAGCACGTAGAACGTAGAATAAAAACGTCGACAAGTTAAGAAATCATAAATGTTATTGTTGTATAGATGGAGAACGACGTCGTAACATAAGCTGAATTATCATAACAATAATTTGTTTTGCATTTCGATTTATATCACATTGGATTATTTTGTGCTAGGAACATGAAAGATTTTTCCGATAGAAATATATTACAAAATTAGCTGGACATTTACAAAAATAATTTTCAATAAGTTAAACTGCTTAGCCTCGTTGTCATATGGCTACCAAATAAACAGAACTATTTAAAAACCGCTTTGCTAACATATAAAATAATCATATACTCATGTACCACTGACTAAATCACTTCGATCTTAATAGCGTATGTATCAAGAATCATCAATATTCTACAACGCCAACTTTATGTAAAGCATTCTTGCTTCAGTTTTTAAATACCAAGAGAAAAATAAACAATACAATTTTGTGCTGTTGGACTAATAACCTTAGAACTTCATGAATTCATGTATACAAATAATAAACAAAAACACTCGTCATTTCTGAATTAACATCACGTGTTTGATAACCAATCACAAAAAAATTCTCGTTGTCTCTTTTGCCATTAATAGTAACCTATTAAAGTGTCACAGTTCAGTTTTCAGTTTTCCTCACCCTCATGGTTGGCAATTAAGTGTACACGTCAAGATAATTCCGTTAATTATATCAGAGGACTAATCGCACTTAATCTAAATGATTGTATGTGGTAATGCAATGAAGTGTCTGTCACACTGGAGAGAGGTATGGCGTATTTAATACCTATATATTTAATTACCGAAATTCTTGCCTATTGATAAGTTCAATGCTGCCACGAACTTTTATAGCTGTACGGCAAGGTCATTCCGATGAAGAATGCTGGTGCAGCATATCGAGATTATTAAAGGACGAAAAGTCAAAGGTCACAACTGTAAAGAAGAAAAGAGAAAGAATTTAAAATTCTCCTCTGAAGTGCAAAATAAAAGAATTAAAATGCAGCACTAACAAGCTATAAAACAACAACGAAGCCAATCTGAGCCAACGCCATTACCTGAAAACTGGAGGCCAAGCATGGTATAGTATGTTGGTTAGGACACTCGACTCGCAATCAGCGATTTATGGGTTCAGATCCCGCCATCGAACATGCCTTTTCGACCGTGGAGGCGTTATAATGTCGCAGTCAATTCCATTATTCGTTGCTAAAAAGAGTAACAAAAATTGGCAATTGGTATTGTTGAGTAGCTATCTCTCCTCTAGTCTCTCAATTCAAAATAAATCATATGCAAAGTGAACGTTAGTGTTAACGAAAAAGTACCTTCCAGCTCAAAACACCATAACGATGAAGCTGGGCATATCTTATAGTTCCACTAACAATAAAATAAGTAGGAATATCAGTTGTAACAAAATTCACACCAAAATGTACAAAAACTTGAATCAAACAATTCCATTTACCACATAATTGTCAAAACCGCTGATGTAGCTCCACTGGAATTGTGTGCCCTCCGTCTGTTTAAATGTGTTGAAACAGTGGAGGGCGTGTTGTCTTAGGCTGACTTCGTGATCCTTCATTGAAACTTGTAACAAACGAAATGTCAGCGTCAGCAACAGTGATAATCGTGGCCATCAAATTATAGTTCGTTCCACGATGGGGAAAAATTAGTTTCAAGAAAAGGGGAAAAGGCCTGCATCATCCTTCTTATAAATTTGATCAATCACAGCAGTATCGCTTGCGACTAACTGAGCACATAGAGAAATCCCAAATATCTTTGTTCGGCAATTACAGACTGACCAGATTGAAAAATCAAACAGGGCTTTCCCTTGCATACACATATCCATTAAGAGATCATACTGAGAAAAAAACAAGACGACTGTAGCATCACTTTGCATGGTTCCAACTGTAAATTTCTTGTTCAGGTTCTTCTTCTCGACGTATGGTTTTTCTACATCCCCCCTTCTCCCAGAGTTTTCTAAAACCAAGCAAAACTGTTTTCGTTTAAGCCTACAATTAATTATTTCAAAGAAATATCGTTGCATTTTACCATGTTATCAATATATGTTAACATACAATTAAAATAAAATTTGATCGGCATTTTTAAGGTGTTTTTGCTTGCTTCTTGTTAAACGCAAAATTGCACGAGAGTTTATTTGAGCGGCACCCCACCGGAAATATCAAAAAACGATATTTTTTATTTTTAGAAAGATCAAGGACATTTTTATTTGCAGTATGAATACAAAAAAAATTGATTTATTGAATTACTATAAAATATTTATTACAATTAACAACAACTAAGTTAAAAGATTACAGTGATCACCAATACATAACGTTCGTTTCGTAGGGTTATTTTTTATTAAAACGTCTGATGTATTTTATAATATAACAAGTTCATTGATAACAGAGAATATCAGTGACCATATTAACACATTTTTTTTTTATAAAATTCTATAAGATTATTATGTATAAAGCCATTTTTCATACTTTCTTAGATTTGGGGCGGAGGATATACGACGGCCCCTACAATGTGAAGAATATAATATTAAAATTTGTGTTTGAAATATGAAACTGTCATCATAGCTAGCAATAAGAAAAGCTAATTTAACGAACTGCGTTGTACCCATGAACACAAAAATATATTTAAAAATACACTATCAGAGCGTAAATTTTACTTCAAAAGTGAGGTGACAGGAAACGATGACCCAAGTATGCATGTTTTGCAAGATTAACACCGTAAGACTTGATGCTAGAGCTGCTGAGAAGTAGGGATGGTATTTTCCTATTAATACGTCACAACCTAAATCCCATTTGAAGAGGTCAGCTTATGAAATGCAATGTGTGGTAAACTAACGCTGGGTTTGTTCGACATTTCTGCGTTGTAAAACTTGTAAACGCTTTGTACGATTTCAGTACACATTTAGTACTATTATGAAACTCGTGGCCCAGTGGTTAACGTGGTTGCCTGTAAGTCAATGGTTCGCGTCTTGTTGCCAATATAATTGCGCCCAGCGATTTTGAGCTATAGCTGAGTTGTATACTGGTCAGATCCGACAATTTGATTAGAGTAGCCTAATAGTTGGAAGTGGTGCTGTTGACTAGCTACCTTAAACTTAGTCTTCGGTTCAAAATCAGTTCAAATATCTGACGCAAAGAAACAAAACACGTGTATACAGGCAATGAGATTAGTCATAGATTTGTTTTAATTCTTATTTAAAAAATACACTATCGTTGAGCTGAAAATATAATAATAAATCTTTACGTCAATATTTATACATTTTACATGTTAACATATGTTTTAAAAGAAATAGACATAATGTAATGTTGTAATAAAATTCTCACCAGGAAAACGTATTGTTTACTTAACTTATTAATGTCAATACCACGTTGTTTCATCTTACAAGGTGTCTCCACCGCCCAAGAAGTGGATATTGTTTACGCTATGGCGTATGTAACTGATGTATATTTGTGTCGAGTCAAAACCCCTTTTAACTCTTAAACTACCAAACTCTTTTTCTTCACTACTAATGCGGTCCACCGCATCATATTAAGCAATTTCATATTTTTGCAGGTGTGAAGACTTAGAAAAAAAGAATTGATTAAAAGAAAAACAGCACAATCTCTCATTTTTTTTAAAGCAAAATATACAAGAAACTGCAGCAGAAATTAATGTAATTAATTATAACATCAAATATATTCTGGTTTAAATTTTTGTGGGAGATTCAATTTTTAGTAGAGATCATATAACCAAGAAAATCAAAGAACCATAGTTTAGAAACATTTTCAAAAATACATTCGAGTCCAATAGGCAATCCAAGGGTTAAGGTTAGGGCTGGAATTATACACTCACACATATAGTCCGATTACTTAAATACGATGCGACTTTTCTATTAGGTCGCCCGTGATGATAATTAGACCAGTAGGTCTTCGTTTGCAGAATACTTTAATGATTTATTAAAATATTCAATGAACATAATATTTCCAACAAAATGTTAGAATAATAACATCCATATGTTAACATCCTGCAAAGAAATCACTTAACATTACTAATTCAAAATATTATAACTTGAAAAGCATCACCACACAGCATTTATTATTATTTTTGCTTAGTATTAATATTCTTCATAACTTCTATTTTGCTTGCACAGTCTGGGTTTCAATCTTCGTTTTAATATTCAAAGCCTGAGTAACCAGAATTCACTTTAATTTTAGGCCACCAAAACCATAAGTTGTTAAAGAATAATTAACGTGTAACAGTTAGCACGCTACTTTGTAATTAGCTATTTACAATACCGTTAAGTTAAAAAAGATTCCGTTTGATCACAGTATATTTGACGTGTTCTTGATACAATGCAAAAAATATATTAAGATTTGGTTTTGAGATATAAAACTGCTATCAGACTAAGTTTCATTCAAAACTAAAATACGGTAAAATAAGATAAATACAAAAATAACTAACTTTATTGTTTGGAATGTGTTTCTGATATGTGATCAATACTGATTATAATCTATACTGCCACACTGTTGCTCTATGCTGACTGGTCTAGAGTGAATAGGTATCAACACTGAAACCATAAGTTATACTGTGTTCCTAACCAAATCCCACATAATTAATAATGATGGTAAATAAAATGAAGCTACTGATTTCTAGCTGTTTAGCCTTTATTGAAAGTTGAGAATTATTTATTATAATTAAAATCTGTTATTACTTCATCTTCGTAGAGTGATTTAAATTTTAAATTATAAATATGATACATTTATATTGGTTACTAAAAACGGCAATGTATGTACTGCTCTTTCAGTTATGGATTTTGATAACTTATAAATTCAAAATCAGTCGTATAAAATGTATTAAAAAAGACCAGATTTATTAAGGATATGCTGACATTTAATAAGTTCAAAAACACAAAAAGTACACCTAGTTAAATGTACTAATAAGTAATACAGTTATTATTTAATGATTTCTTATATAAATGCTGATGTGGCTTTGTTTAGATAACGTGATTTTAAACACTGAATGAAAAGATTTAAAATACTGAATATAAAATATACAAAACTCGCAACAATGTACAAAATGTATCCAAATGTTAAATGTTACCTTACAATCTGCGAGAACTGTAAAGTTATTCAGTCTCTACAAACTCTCGGCATTTTCACATTACTTAACTTGATATTCTAAGACAGTTTTATTAAAATAAACAGTGACTTAAAACTTGCACATATTTGCTTAATAAAAATTTTGAAATTTCCTTATGTTATTCATTCAAAATACAAAAAAATATCTTTCAAGTGTCTGTACTGAGATAAAAAGTCTCACTTATAGCAACAGAGCAAACTGACGAGAAATCAATACATATATATCAGGCACATTCCTTTACAATAGAAATAGCACTATATTACTATTATTTTCAACCTTCAGTAGGACTGCAGTACTGTTGTATTTAAGGCATACACTAATCTGATAACACTGTATCAAATGCAGTACAACTTGATAATTCCATTTTTTGATCTGGAGTATTATTATTTTATTAATTAAAGATCAAACATAATTGTATTTTATGTTCAAGACTCTAAACCATCGAGTTTACATGATTTTACCAACATACAGATAGAAAAAAATCATTCTTAAACTCTTAACTGGCACAAAAATATTGGTCTGTATACAACTGGTTTAGAAGTTGCTTGGCAAACAAAATAACCATTTCTGTTCAGTTAACTGACATTTACTATTATTACTCATTTTTAATAACGTCATAAGAAATAATATTCTAACCCTTCATGTAAAATTTAATGTGATTTAATCATCTACACAGGAACTGAAGGTTAACTTCATGCCGTGCAGAAATCCACATTCCCAGGAGTCAAAAGCTTCCAGAACCGTTCGACAAGATTATCCACAGCCATTACTTCCCCTTCACCATTCTCACAATACATGTCTATCTGTAAACCTGTACATGTGTGACAGCACATTACATCACTGAGTGAATTTCATGTGTACAGAGCGTGTGAAAAATCGGAAGCCAACAGAAACGCCAAGTGTTAATAACCTAGTAGCAAATACTGCTAAAACTGTTAGAGAAACATTACACCTTTAAAGAAAGAAAAACAACAAACTCTCACGACCAATTTGTTTAACCGATATCAGCCTTAAATATATATAATTGAAGTTTTTACTTAAAATTATATGAAACATGAAATATTAATCAAATAAATGTTTTATCAAGTTTGGTGTTAGTTAACAGTGTCTTTCTATTGGTGACGCTAAAAAAAAACTATCGAGACAGAGCAAACATTCCAGTTCAAATCCAACAACGGTGCTGAGCAAAGCCTATTACATGGATGTGTGTGAATATTTGTTTGGTAATATTTTATTAACTGCTAAGTGCTTGTTTAGTACGGTAAAACGTATTATATGTCCATTAACGAAATAGTAAAATCTTCTAAGACTTGTATGCGAGAACATATTTCATCGTTTTAAATCTAAAGACAAGGTAAAAGGTTTATTTTATGAAAATGAGAAAGGCGAACAAAATCCGAAGATAAAAGTAGTTTGTAAATACCATTGTACAGCACTATTACATTAACTACAAGCATTAATGAACAGAAAGCGTTTTCATAAAAAATGCAGAGTAAAAACCAAATTATATATATAATGTTAGTGGACTTCACCAGAATAAATTAAAATATAAACTGCAGTAGATGAACACATCTTTCAGTTTATATTTAATATGTCATAAACAATATAATAAAATATTCAGCAAGTATATTTTTAATTTAAGTATAGCAATGATTATTGGCGTCTTTCAAAATGTATAGTTCACGTCTTTCTCTTTCAAACCTAACCGTATTAATCGTTTGAACCAAAGAGTTCAGAAAAACTCGACTTTCCACGCGACGCTCTATCAGATATTTACCATCATATTACACACTTGACATCACGCGCTCTATGTGAACTCTCCCTAAAAATCCATGTCACCGCATGCGAATCAATAAAACTTTCGTGATGAAAGTCATTGTTAAATTGTAGGTGTCCATGGGTCCTAAACCTAATTACATTATTTGTACGCTCTTAGTTACAGAAGTAAGGGGCAATATGTTATGGATATATTACAACAATATAACAATTTCGGCACTACATATTCTTGCATAGAAATCGTGGTAACTTTACATGGCGGTTTATGATCGATACGTTAACACCAATATGAAAAAAACACAAGTTTAAAATATTCGGTAAGAAACAATTCAAATTTCATGCTACTACTAAAAAAATGTACTCTAAAGAACACACAATTTGAGCTTTGTGGTACTTCAAATCATAGTCGCCAGTGTCTCAAAAATTTATTGATGTGGGTGCTAATAAGTATCTTTAAGCTGTGCAGAATTATGTACCAGTACTTTAAATCATTTTAAAAAAAATTGCGCTAATACCTAAATTATCATCTTCCACGATGACATCTTAAATGAAAATTATTGTATGAATATTATATGTCTTACACTTTTAATGTGAAATGTTCAGATATATTATTAAATGAATTGAACAAAAGAAAACTGCCTATACGTGTTATTAATAACACTAACTTATAACCTGTATTGGCAAAATCTGGCAGTTAACAATCATTACTGTGCAATAGTACATCATTTCATAGATACAATTTCATTACTTAGGTTCTCAGAAAATGTCATTTTTAAATAACAACACCAACTGTTAGTCTATTTTCGAAGCTGTTCACCAACACTAGTTGCATACCGTTTACATATTCGTTCGTGTTAATATCACTTAAATAAAGCAAATCAAGCAGATTTGAGATAAAATATTTACAATTTTGCCGACTCAACGCTGCGTCACACGCCATTCCCATATCCAGCTTCCAAGTTTCGTTCGACAAACAGCTCCTATCTCCCTCTGAAGATGCACTAAATTTTGCAAAATCCACTCGATACGTTGCCGTGTGAAGTTGTGCAGCAAAAATATATATTTTTAATATTAGGCAGAAAACATTAAGTGTCTTATAAAAAGTTTAAAATATTTAATTCTGTTAATATAACAGTTCATGAAAACTAGAACATTTTTTACACGTAAAAGGTTATTAGTAATTTTCTTTAAGCAATTGAAAACGCTGTATGTTGATGAACCTTGAATGTTAAAGTGTTCTTTATACTTAAAATATATTCTCTGTCAACTGTTTTCAAAAGTGAATATCCTTTATTACTGTATAAAACAACACTACTTGTGGATATGGCTGGGTGATTCTGCCAGGAAAATATATACACAACCGTTTAAGTTTCCTAAAACCCCTGTTCTCTGCTTCCTAAACATGGCAGAGAAGTAGTGCCAGGAACTGACGGTACACCATTGGGTGTGGTTATAATTAAACAGAAAAGTACTAAGTTTAGATCTTTATTTGGTTTTTAGCAAAATACAACGAAAATACCCTAGAAATCTGACTGCACATACTTCGACCACATAAGAAAACAACAGTGCCATACTGATGCTAGTTTACATGTTGTTATATAAAATTAAACTTCGTGGAATTTGTTTAATATGTATAGACCAAACCCTGTCTAAAGATATTGAATACTACACTAGAACCACTTAAAGTGAAAACCTTTTCATACTTATCATTGTAAATTAGCTAAATTTCCTCAGGTACCTAACTAGCTTCCTGGCTTAGTTTAGTAAGGTTTAGTGGGATGTATAAATAGAAAATTTATTTTGAACGTCTTTAAATTTAGTATCTGCTTAACAATGTTTAAATTTAAATATGATTCAATTTGGTTTGGTTTGTTTAGAATTAAGCACAAAGCTACACAATGTGCTACCTGTGGTCTGGCCACCACGGGTATCGAAGTACGGTTTCTGGCGGTGTAATATAGTCCATAGTAGTATGATTATAATGTCGTGTATGCATAACTGTATATTATGTGAATACTTTTTAAATAAATTGTACCTATCATATAGGTTACACCAAAATATTATAAAGTTGTTTCTTTGTTAAATCTATTCACTATTAATTTGTGTATTAGTTTTTAACATCACTGTTTAAATATGGTAAATTTTACAATATCTGAATTATTGCGAAGTTATAAGCTTATAACAAAAGGATACGGGTATGATACATCACCATTAAAAGAGGGTAAGCTATAAATTGAAAAGGCAAAATTTTATTTTATCAAAAGAAAATAATAAATAAATAATAATTAATAAGGATATCAATGTAAATATTTTTGATAAAAAAAAATATTTTGCCTTTCAGGTTTATGGTTTACCCTCTTTTAATAGTGTACCATATCTTTCTGTTATAAGCATTATAGCTTCACAATTACTCAGATATTGTAAAATTTGTAATAAATTACAATATTTTATTAGTAATGTTGAAATACTGATACAAAGATTAATAGTTAATGGATTTAATAAAGATACTTTAAATAAAATTAAACTATTTTGTAACAAATATAACAATGTATTAATTAAATATAAAGAAATAAAAATTACAGAAATTTTAAAATTTCTAATAACTATTTTTAGTTACGACTAAGGTTGTTTAACAACTTGGCACTACTTTATGTGGATGTACATCTTGTTCCATATAAAGGCTTATTTAGAACATGAAAGTCACAATCAGCTTGGTGAATGGGATGTTTCATGGTAGTATATATATATATATATATATATATTTGGTTACTATGCTGTCAATTAGTGTTTTTCTACCATATTGGGGGCTGGAATGCTAACTTCAAGAGGTAAGATTTTGACTTGCTTACCCCCAAATGGTAGTGCATTATTTCCCTTTTTTTACTTTTATTTCAATTTCTCCTTTACTTGAGAGTGCAGCCACCTTCCCACAACTGTCTCGGGCAGTGAAAGAAGGGGGGGAGCGATTATTGATATGGGACGCTGTGGGCTTTTAGCACCCACATTTCGTTCTCCTAATTTCTATATCTATTACTACTTTATTTGTTAGGGGAGACTAGCCAATCGTAGTTAAGAATGATAGACATGTATCCCCCACCACAGTATGGGTCCTACGTCCACAGTCATCTCCAAAATCCCATATAATAGCTATTACTCTGGGATCTTTTCGATTAGTAAAGCAATTTTGGTTGGATTTTATTTTTGTTTCGGCTAGTTTTTGTTGTAACTTAAAACTAATAAGTTAGTCATAGGTTTGGATTTATGTTTTTAAACCCTTTCCATGTGATTTTGTTTAATTTATCAATTTTTTTTTCCTCGGTTTACCCATTTTGGCATAGCATATAGTGACTAGGACGCGTAACTGGCAATCTTGTGTGTCGCTGGTTCGCATCCCGTCACCGAACATTCTCTCCTTTTCAGCCGCGGTCACATTATAATGTCACTAAGTCTTTCTACTCTATTAACATGAGGAGAATATACTTAACTGCCTTCCCGAGTTTAATCTGTCAATGCCAAATTAGGAACAACTAGCGTATAGCTCTGGGGTAGCTTTACACTATTCAACAAACAAATCAAGATAAGGGAAAAATGTTTTGGTTGTAACGATGTACAAGACTATTTTGTTAAATATGCATTTTACACTTTCACCGTTTTATTAATGTACACGTTTGTCCTTCTTGTACAATATTGGTTTAATGAATTTGTAGAACCTACCAATCTACTATTGTTGGGTGTTTT
The DNA here is from genome assembly GCA_011833715.1 of Carcinoscorpius rotundicauda. Lineage (NCBI taxonomy): Eukaryota > Metazoa > Arthropoda > Merostomata > Xiphosura > Limulidae > Carcinoscorpius > Carcinoscorpius rotundicauda. The sequence continues at coordinate 41,310,138 of CM022396.1, read as the reverse complement.
TTACTTTGTCAGTCTGATGCAAAGTTTATTTACGTTGCTACTTAGCGTTAATACCAAATCTTTCTATTATTTCCTTTATGAAAACTATGTACGTTCTATGATATGGGATTAATGTTCTAATCTTCAATCAACGTTAAACGGCAAGACTTATTCCAAACTCGTTGTTAATATTTCGTAAGTTTTATTACTTTAAAGTTAAATCATTTTATTAAATGTGCCTATTTCTAGTTGCTATGTTATTTAACGTATACATGTGTAAAATTACAAAACTATAACTATCAATTGCACAGCTATGTATCGGTTTAGTCTTGGATTCTGAATATCTTTACTGATAATATAACTACATCCAGTAACTTAAACGCAATAAAACATTCGTAAAGTTTAGATTAAACTGTGTATTTCACTATTAAAATAATTATCTGACTTGTTAATACGACACCTTTGAGATTCAATTAATATTACACACACACACACACACACACACACACACACACACTACTACTACTACTACTACTACTACTCTACTAAATGTACCCAATCTAACAGTATACATGTAATATTTCAGCTCACTATACGAAATGTTTTGATTGGCGTTTACATAAATATAAAAGGTCGAGTGCTTAGTGACAATTAATTATATAAAACTATACGCCAAGTTCAGTTCAGGTCCTTTGTGCATTAAGAGGATAACTGACTTACAACTATTAAACTCATGCGTTGCAAATCGGAAATTAAATTACATCGTGGCAATAAATCTAGCAGTGGTATCGCGAAATATTTTATGTTGGAATAACAAAAATCTCTGCGAATTAAACCACTCAGACTGAGGCGTGTAACAACAAGAAAGGTGAGCAGTTGTAGGAAAACTTCACCTATAACCTTCAGGTGCCAATACCTTGTAACCTCTGATATTATCACAACATCCAACCTAGTCACTGTATTAGGAAAAATTACTTCATTCAATACGTGAAACTAAAGTCTCTTTAATTTTGCAATATTATTAACCCTAAACTTGTTTCTTCTCAAAAAGTTTTTGTACTTACTATTACTTGAATCAAACTTCAATTAATAGCACAATTTAGACTTCTGGCATTACTTCATACATCTTTAACTTAGTTAAATGAAGTGTTATACATATTTAAGTAGCGACGTTCATAGGATTTAGCAGTACGCAACTTCAATTAAACTTCATCTAGTTTGTTTCGAAAATCGTTAAATCTCTCGCTGTACATCCTTTTGTCTTCTACATTGGAATACACAATCAGTGTATGAAGATTAACTTTTTAAAACAAGTTCTGTTAAACTCTGAAACAAGACCTTTTAATACAGCAGTTATTTTTGAAGTGGGAAAATAAAAAGCACGCGGAAAATCTATTTCTTTTAAATAGTTCGAATTAAGAAACGGAAAGAATTGCTAAAGTAATTTTTTGCTAGACGTTACTGGGTTTGTTCTTATTCATACAGTGATATATGCTAATTGATAAGACAGGAGTTCTGCCAAAAACAGAAATATTTAGAACAAACCCTGTAAACGTAAAATTTACCAATAGGTCCAAAATTTCGTTAATAGTTCTTGGTAAGGGCCAAGCAATTTGTATATTTAATTTTGTCTGCTCGGGGAAACACGAGAGTACCTCGTGAAAATTTCGCAACTTTTCTTTCAACCTTAAGCATTCAGAAAGCAACGAAAGCCGCCTGCCCAGCTTGGACAGCTCTCTCTCACTTCAAGGTGTTTCTACCGTTCTCCCTCTATTTACAGTGTGAAAGTACAGCCATACTGAAATACGATACCGCAAAGAATCATAAACAGTTTAACAACTGTTAAACGTGTGGAGAAAGACAATGTACTCTTAATTTTTGTCATACTCGTAATAATAAACCTTCATTTAACTACATACGTGAAAGTTCTTGCAATTAAAGTAGTTGGAATTTTACTCAAGAACAATTTTTAAACGCAAATGGGTTTCTTTGTTTCCTCATTGTTGCTTTTAGTCTAATGCTCAAATATTATTGGATAAGCGTTCTTTTATGTTGGTACTAGTGATTCCAATTGTAACGAGGCGTTTTCTCAGTTTTAACGTAATCGCTGTAATCCTACTTACAAACATATAGCGCGCGAAAATCATACTTCATGATTTAGAATACCCTTCTTTTAAAAGTGGGAATGGTTTCAGAATTCTCCAGTCAGCATAGCTTCATATACTTAGCCAATCGATTAACATCACTTAAACAGTGCATGCAAGAAAATCTAATTTGTTACCAGCTTTAGAATTCTGTAAAACTATCAAAGTGGACCTGAATATGTAAAGAGAACATCTGATCTACAAAATGTAGAGGTATTGCAGAAAATACTTTGTATAGGAAAATCCTGAAAGGTAAAACTTTAACTTTATGCAGAATGTTCTGTTTTAAGATAGATTTAACACGGCTAAACCACTCTTGTATAAATTCTAACTTTTCAAATGTTTTTTATACCAGTTCAAATGTTTAAGCAAAACGTGTGTATTTACTTTTCCGAAAAAAAGATAATAGATACCTACGCACAAACATCCAATGTGTACTATGCACCTTTTGCAAGTATTCAAGGTTAACCATATCCCACTATACTTAACAAGCAGTAAAACGTCAAGGTCGATACAAACATTTGTGATTTGTGAGTGCTGATACAACAGAGTACAGAAATTTAGACACTCTGAACAACAATTCCAGATCTTAAGCACTTATCACATAAAATATTAACTTTAATATGCTCATCTCAACTATGCTTTCCAGTGCACGAATTTCATTGTAACATTCTCTGCTTATATACTTTCTGAACAAAATATACAAAACTCAAACAAGAAAACTGTATTTTATGTTATGTTTAGATTGATAAATCAAATGTATAGTAATGTATGGATGTTTGTAGTCAACACTTAACAATTTTAAAGATACATTTAAGTTATTCTATATAATAGTATTGTTAAATGCGAATCTTAAATAAATAAAATATTCCATTTTATGAGTACACCGTGTATTCGGTGTTCTTAAAAACTATGCACAATAAAACATTTCTTCTTATCTTTCAGTGATAATACTTCCAAATATAATTTCTATCTTAATTATCGGGTTATTTTACTCCATAAAACAAGAATAGTTAATCATAATAATCTGAAACACAAATCAAGCAGAATTAATGTACTAATTCATCTATTAAAACCCTTTAATAAAGAACAACTTCGTTACACGGGAATAGCGGTTGCACTTTGCATTACGGTGGCAACTAAAGAACAACTAGTATTAATAAGCCTTTCAAAGTACTGGCACCACTTTTTTTTTGTGTGTGACCGAAGTAGCGTTTTAAAAATCTCCTTTTTGTAGTTAAGTCTCAAATTGTACAATTGCCCAGAACTGGCGCGTTATTAGTTTTGTTTTCCATGAGATTTTTTATTTAAAGTTTAAAATAGAAATCCCGTGGTAGACATTCGAAATCAATATGTACCAGCGTAAAGAAGTGCATGTTTTGTGAACATTCCCGAGAGTTCAGGTAAAAGTCTCTGTATCAAATATAATGAGCTTCATGAATTCCATTTTATATAAATAGTTCTAACATACAATAACTTTTCATAAGTACATGCGAAGTGGGATTTAGAAACATTTTCTATCACATCTGACAAAAGTTAGAAGTTGCCGAACCTGATATGCTGTTTTGTAATACTATATTTTGATTTTGAGATGGGTTGAAGTTAGTCAGGTAAATATCTTGAATGAAACTACTAAACACATTATGATGCTCGTAAAAATGTATTTAATGAACGAATTCAGATTTAAATAGTTCGGCTGTCAAATACGTAACAAAGCATTAATTGTAGTACTTTCATATATTTAAATCGTACTGTCATGTACATGAATTTGTCTCTTGTACACGCTTTTCATTAAATAAACAGAGCATCTAAAGCCCCCCCCCAATATATTTTCTTTAAAACTAATAATATTTGAATATTGCAATTTTCTTACTCTAGATACAGATAATTAATTAATTTTCACATGCATTTAGTCACTTCATAATTATAACTTTTCTCCGAATTGTTCCAACCATGTAATTTGTGAAAAAATACTTTTTTTAATATTACAATTACCACCTATACATTTTCATTATATTTATGGACAGTGTTTTATAATCTTAGAAACAAGCCATATTTCCAACATAATAAACGGAAGCCCCCATCAAAGTCAATATGCTGGAAAGATTTACAGTAGCTACTAAGAGCAAGCATGAGACCGGCCCAAAACCTCTGTGTGGATACATTGTTATAAGACAAGTAAAAAGATTGATCTAACATATGCCCTGTATCGGTCATATTGCGTATTATAACTTATCTCGGATGATTTTCCGATTGACTGTTATATAATTCGATTTCAAATAGCCGATAATTTAAATTTTTATAATTGAATGACCAAATTAATTAATCAAAAATATAATGTTTAGAAGTGATCTTTATTTTTTAGAAAACAAATGTACCAGCTAACTGAAGTTGCATAAAATGTCCTTGAAGCCACCATCTAATTAAAGAACAGCGCCCCCTGCCAACACTTATCTGACCGAATAGTGAGATTTTTCTTACTGTTCTAGAGCACCGAATGCAGTTTTGGAGAAACTGATGACCACCCTCATATGTCAAAATTAAAATAATGAAAACGTGAGTGTATTCCGTCTGAGATGAATGGTTTAGATTCAAGACATCCTTGTATCTAATAATCGTAACACGCGCAGAGGAAATAACTACAGACTTTAGACCATATTTAAAACTTGTTATAAGCATTTAATGTATCCTTACTTTATATGTACATTAATGTACTTTTATGTGTTGGATTTACCAGAAATGTCATAATCAGACCTAATAGTTAAGATGTTGACGAGGTATTCTGCGTGTTTTTGTTATTAAGTACGTAGTACACCTGTACTGTCCCACTACGAGTATCTGAATCACCGCTGAACCACTTTGAGGAAGAGTTACTTTGTTAAGCACAAACCTATACAATAGGCTAGCTATGCTCTTCCCACCGTGGGTATCGTAACCTGATTTCTGTCATTGTAAGCCAAGAAGGTTTACCGCTGAGTTACTGGGAATATTACATAAGAACACTGGTTTATGTTACACAGACGTCAGCTACTATGGTCTTACACAAGATACATCAGGACCTTGAGTCTATGCTGTACAGATCCATGATCCAGCTACGCAATGTATTTTGTAGACGAATCACCCTTAGGGAATTCCCTTGTGTTTGACTATCAGGCAAAACTACTCTTCATATTATTACAAAGTTTTGACCTGCAAGACTTAAACTTTTATATTCTTCCAGTATCTAAACTGCATATAATTTCGTACAATTAATATTTTAGCTTCATACAATATTTAGTGTCGTCTTCAGAATAATTTCTTATCTAACATTGAAAACTAGATGACATTTTGTATTAACTTCTCAATTTCGGTTGTAAAGTATCAAAAGAGCCTTCGATAATTACTACATTTATAAATGGTATATCTGAATGAAGAAAATGGGTAAAAACGGTTCTTTTATTATTGCTCTTAAAAAAACACAATGGACTAGTATCTCTTACTAATATAACCACCACCTTATCAGTAAAAGAACCATTTCACTGTTTTATTTGAATGCAACCGTTATCACATTAATATCGAAAACGTTTTTTAAAAACACCAACAGAATATGATATAAAAATGTTCCTTGTTCGTGCAATTTTGTGATACTACCATCGCTATCAACATCTCTACATAAATGAATAACATTACTATATAACTAGTATATACTGCCTATCCTTTCCTAACTTGTAAAAATATCTTTTAATACATAAATGTGATTTTAATATCCTATTAATGAACAAAGATTGGCCAAGTTAAAATGCGTATGTTATACAGAAACTTGGTTAATTAGTTAATTGCTCGAAGCTGAGGCCAACAGGCAAGCTCAACGTGGTCGCATATTGCAGTTCCTTCTGTTATTTCTTTACGTAAGCATAATATCGCATGAAGCACACATAACATCACTACAAAAGAAAGTCTAAGATCTACAGTGGAAATAGATCATTGACTTACATTGTCAGTGATGAGCCTACGGAACCGAATTATTAAAAATAAAATAACGGCAGCTTTACAGTAAGCAATCCTTATTTTAATAATTACAACGTTTCGAACCATAGTATTAAGTCATAATCAGGTAAGAAAACCATTGAAAAATGACTGCTGACTAAAATTCCTGTCAGTTTGAATTAAGCATCTATTGGTTTTGTAAAACGATATGATATTCATACATATTTGAAACAAGTTCAACATCATCGTATGTTATCGATGATATTTAAAAGAATACAATCCCGATTACTGACATCAGCACTTATTTCATTCTACTAATAGCTAACTTAGTTTTATTCTGACAAAAGCATGCATTTCAAACTCTACGTTAATTTGCTCATATGCAAGATTTCTAGAAGAGTCTGTATCTGCGTAAAGTATATGCTATGAATTTTATTAGGCTAAACTGTACCACCTTTCACAGGCCTTTAGAGCAGTGCTTTCTAAAGTGGGTGTCTCAACATTTTGAGGTACCGCTTCGTGCCCTAAGGGAATGTCGCAATGTTTTCGGAAATTGCACAAAATGTTTTAATATTACAATTTTATAAACACTTCCAAATAAAAATAAAGTATTTTTAAACGTGTTCGCCGATGTGGAACGCAAACATTTATCTAATATTTCATATGCGTTTTTGTCTACACCATACGAAAAAATTTGAACACGGCCTCGTGCAAGAGACAGGTTAAATGGGAAGCTCCGACGCGCCAGTTATACTCGTCTCTGTGGTGACGAATTACTGTTTGGTATGTACATAGGATGTTCTGAGGTTGGTAAACACTACTTGAGAGCATACAGAGATGGACAATCGGCGGCCCGCGAGGTATTTTAACTGAATCCTATTTTAGTTTTTAATATCATATTTGGCAAAACGAAATCTTAAACAACCAAAACTGCCCCGCGACGATTCTTAGAACTGTCTTCAAATGTTAACTATTTTTTCAGAAAAATTCAATAAGGTATATAATAGCTAGTAGGAATCAAAACTTTGGCCCTCAGACTATCTTGATAAGAAACTGGCCCTCATTACTTTAAATGCATTTAACAGAACAGTTGACATTAACATTATAGTATTTTTGTGTTGGTCTTATTTTATTGTGTAGTACTGTTACTATGACTAAATACGAAAAGGTGCAATTCTTTTCCTTATCAGTCCTGGTTATTTTAGATCTAACTCTCTTTCGTTATCTTTTTTCACCAAGTTTAATAAACACTTGACTAAAAATAACAGAATAGTCAACAACCAGTAGTAAATGTTGCCTTCAAGTTTTATCGCTGCTAACCTAAATTAATTATTTTGGTGAGGTCCTGAACTACAAAATTCAAGAGCAGCACACACTTTCATGCGTTAAATAATCTGCCTCTGATACTTAACCTTTACACGAAACAACCTTATTAAGAATGAATCAAATATTCTAATGAAATTCTTACAAATTATTAAATTTTCATGGTAGCTCCTATCCTGGCATTATTAAGAGAATATTTGAGTCTGTAGGTTTGGTTTAGTTTTCTAATTTTCACACTGTTATTTTATCACTTAAGATGATTTAGAAAAAAAAAATTGTGTGATTTTAAAAAAAAACATCCTCTTCATTCTACCCTATTACTAACAGTAATGTTACACTGGGGTAAGTTCTGTGTACGTTATCATCGTCGGTCGAATCGCACAAATGACTTCCCATTTGTAACCCTAGCATCAAACTCCACGTGTTAAACTTTGCTCATATCAGAAAATGGGCAACTTTATATACTTTACAGTCACCCCTGTATAAAATTTGGGAAATTAAAAAAAACAAAAAACAAAGATGACGTTTTATACAACATACAAATCCATTGTTACTTTATTTATAGGCACGACAACATAGCTGTACTAAGTAGAGATTTCAATTTAAAGACAACCTTTTTCCATTCTATCTTAACTTGGCCCAAACTTGCTCAATCTCTTGCCTATGATGAGTTGGATTGTAAAGGATGGAAGATGTTAAATGGCCATAACTGTTACTTTACGAAGTTTACTGGAATAGAATTTGCCTGTTAAACTTATTTCTCATGAATAAATTTAACAACATACTGGCCGGATAACATCAGCCGCCCGACGAACCACGCTGACCTTGGCATTTAGAACGAAAGAGACTCCTTTTCATGTAAAACAAATTTGTATATTATTGTTTGCATTATTAAGAAAGCAGTCGATAGTTGTACTACATACGGAAAGGGGATACTCCTGGCAAAAGATATCAACTGAAGTATTTTAACTCTGACATGCTATAGGTGCATTTGATGTTTAACTCGGTAAAACAATGTGGAAGTAAATTTCATACTAGGTTTGACATAATGTAAATCTAAATAAACTGAGATTTGTCAATAAAACTGTATATGAAGCGCCTGTAGTGGCATAAACAGTACATTACGTACTTACCATTGTTGCCCATAGGCAGTGAGGCCTGCAGAAATCGGCTGTGGTAGGCAGAAAGAGCCGATGGGTCGTTAGCCGTACCAGCGCGACTCGTATCTGAGAACGAAGTTCGTAAAGGCGTTGGATGTGGCGATGGAGCGAGTTCCGCTCCCGCCAGAAGTCGAGATCTATCGAGGGAAAAATCGGGTCGACTTTCCATTTCTTCTACGTTTTAGTTATCTTACCGAGTCGGCCAGTGGGACTACACGATGGTCTATGGACATTTTGTAGATGTTTATTGAACAGAAAGGTAAAACGATTTCGGAGCAAAATACTTAAATCACAGGTTTTTCAATACATTCACAAAACGATATTTATACGTGACCGAGCCATTGTCTAAACGGTGGTAACACAATTTTTTTTGTAATTAAATGATAAAAACAAATTTACTTTAACACTTAACCACGAGGTCTTGCAGTGATCACCACAACCTGTTGCCACCTCAAGAATTACCAATCGCCTCTTCTCATCCTTCCAACCACTGAATATGATGTTCGTCTGAAAAATATGAAATTTTAAATTAACTATCACACACTTGTAAATTTATTCTCCACACACATTAAAAAAACAAGGCTATTAGACTAAATACTAAACATCTAGGCACAACACTTGCTACAGACTTAACACCTAGATGCTATAATTCACATCCGGTCTACAAGAGCAAGGCAACTGCTGCTCGTCTCCCTGATAGTGTAATATTTGGTTTACGGCGATTCTGGGAGAGAAAATCACTTAGCTTTCCTTCCCCTTCGTATTTTGTCATATACTTCCCATCCCTTCCAATACTAGTAGTCTCGTCCATTGATACTTAGTACTGACTGAAACCACTGGATGTTCCGGCAAAGTGACGCTTGTGATCTTGCAACAAATGTAGTGGTGATCGCGAGATCTTTGCGAGGATTGGCCAGAGACGATCTTGGACAGCATGGGGCGTACGCTAGTTGAAGCGGTGATGTCACACGCATATAATGAACTAATTACTTCAGTAAATGTTTCCTACTATAGCTCTAGACTGCCTTGCACGAAGCAGGAAAAAAAATCTAACAGAAAAAACTCGCAATTCTAAAAATTGCGCATGGACCATTATTACTTGCTACTGCCATTCTTTGTCACGTAACTTGTTGATTTCGTATATTTGCTCAAAGCTTTAAAAGTGCTATAGGTTTAATTTGAAACGCTAGACTAGACAACCAGCTTTTGGGATACTCTCTTTCGAATAATTGGACTTGACCGTTCCTCTAAGAAAATAAATGCAAAATAAGCACCGGTATTTATTTGTAATATTACCCATCACATTCATGTACCCTTCAGTGGCATAGTGGTATGTCTGCAGACTTGCACTGCTATAAACAGAGTTTCGATAACCTCAACCAAAGTCTAATCAAGGTTTAAAAGTATAAAGTTTCTAAGTCCTTCCAGGTAAATATCTTAACTGGAGTTAGCACTATTTTAGCTTCAAGCACGCTGACTTTTAAAGGTGGGTGAACGTTAAGACACAGCTTTTGGTTGCCCAGAAGTAAAACGCTACTATTAATACACATGGGTTAGCTAAGAAACATTTCGAGCTATTAATGCCTGTAGCTTGTGCCCGTACTTACACAATGGTGAAGTAATTCATGACAAGAAACCCACTTGGAATAAAAATGTATTTCTCAAGAGGGCTAATACGATGAACCTGAAAATTATCAAAGAATACCGAAACGTTGTTCTGTACTTTATTTTAAAGTTTTAATACCCATATAAGCAGTCTTGGATCTATATTTCACCGACACATTCAGTATGTAGATATTTATTTGGAGGATATTAGTATAACATACCATTTATTCTTCCCATAAATACAGACCTTGCATAAGTACACGTTTTAGCCTCTAAATGAAATTTGCATACTACATACACACACTTTACTGTCACTTTTAACTGCTGATTTCTACCCCAGTGTCACGTTAGGAGAAACTAAGTACCTTTTAAAACATTTTATTACGTTATCAAACAAAAAAATAAGTATATTCAATATCGCTGACTGCTCTGAAAAGTTAAACTCTGTGAATACATATAAAAACTCCCAACTTTCAATAAAAAAACAAACAAACCTGATAATGCAAAGGTAAAAGTACTTTTCTACTTGTGTGTGTGATATACCTACACAGAACTGACAGTAAATATCAACACATCACGATGTGATTAAAACTTGCTCTTAAAATACATTTGAACGATTTTATATATATAACAATCAGCTGTGCCCAACTGAATACGTAGAGGTGAAAATTTTGTTCCATATGCTGCACATAAGTGTTCTAGTCGCAAATCTCCAACTGTTGATGTTTTAACTATTTTCATATATAATATCACAATGTGAACAGGGACAGTTACAGATAATCTTAGCCATCATAATTTTTAATTTGTATAAACAACAGTAGTTCTACACAGACGCTCAAGTAGACTAAGGTAGACTGTTCCCCCAAGACACGCGAGAACAAATCGTTCAATAATAACACAAAAGATCAACATAACGACGAAAATGTTTGACTTTCTTCCTTCAGTTTCAACTTAGTATGTCGAAATCGGAGTTATCAATCGTAAAAGTCATGCTAATACGGAGTTATTAATTGTTCGAATTTGTCTGATAAATTGTATTAAAATCGGTGTTATAAATTGTTAAAAAATAGTCCGAGTGTTATTGACGTCCGTATTATTAACTGTTGAAACTAGTCTAATGAATGACGTTAAACTTGGTGTTATAAACTGTTAACTAGTCTTAACTACCCCCAATTCAGTGGCATAGTGGTATGTCTGCGGACTTGCACTGCTATAAACAGAGTTTCGATAACCGTGTTGGGCAGAGCACAGACACCCTTTCGTGCTTAATAACAAACAATTAATATAATAGATTATACTGAAGTCGGTTTAACAAATTGTTGAAGTTAGTGTTATATATTATTGGAATTATCAATTTTTAAAATTACTGAAGTTAAACATTTCGCTTTCGAAGCAAGGGTTGGTTGTTGAAAAATAGGATTTTTTTTTCTTGTGTTTAACACTTGGGGCATGCAGCCGATAAGTACATGCTGGTGTTATCTACAGTACATCGGGTTCAGTAGACTGACTCCACGAGCAAGCTACTACTTTTTCTCCCTAACTTCATGCAGCTGTTGTTATGGTAAGGAACAAACGCATTTCAAGGTCACACCATCCTTCATCGTTTTACCACAAGACTGATTTAGCCCACCCACTTTTTACCTTTCCGAGTAACATCACTGGAGGCTTAACTTCATCTAACCAAAGGTATCGTAACTGACTGATGGGAACGGTTTTTGTTTAATTGAGAAAAAAAAAAGATTAGAAAGCTTTCAGCGCAGTAACAATGTCTGAAATTATTAAAAATATACTTTAAAAAGTTATCGGCTCATGTCACTAATATAACATATTCTTAGTGTAATATAACCAGAAAAAAACTTTAGGTCTACATGACTAATTACCTTTACGTTCAACGTCATTTGTTTCAGATCTTTCGCAATATTTAAATTAGGAGTAATTAAACACAATCGAGAAAAGCTGTTACCGCCACTACAAGTGCAATGAGAGGAACTCATTAAGCCGTCAGTATGTTGTCACGTGATTGTGAGTTCACACGAGTTTAAATATTCTGTCACGTGCCTTTAAGTCCCACATAGATATTTGTTCGGAGAGCTAATTATCAATCGTTGTTTAGAGACAATTATTTAATAAAATAATTTACCTTTGCCATTTCCGGTGAATGAGAATATTTTCCTTAAAGACAACTTTGTAACGACCTAGCTTCACAGTGTGTTGAATTATCAGATTTGCTGTAAATTAATAGTAATTCTTTTTGTATTAATTTATGTTAAACTATCAAAAAATACAAACAAAGAATAATACTCCATTTGAAATTCCATAAAATACTACTACTGTGGCTCGTTGGATACCAGCACAATTTCCACTTTAATATGAAAATTAGCTGATAAAATGAAAGCCAGTTTCCTTCTGTGACATTTTAAAATAAATAACAAGTGTAAAGTGCTTCAGTTTGGTTAAAGTGATTTTAAAAATGTAAAAATGAGGAAAGCTTAAAAAGACTCATTACACGAGTATGTTAACATCAAGGGACAGATATAATGAAAAAAAAAAAGCGTTCTAGGGAGGAGACCAAACCAGGTACATTACATCTACAAATACACAGTGATCCATGTTCTACAGTTATTACTGTAGGGTACGTCTAAGCATTGGCATTTTGCTCTCCTTTAAATCTGCAGATAATCCTTTGTAGAAATTGGTAAAAAAATTACTTTAAAAATTAAAAACCAATTCTGCTTTATTTGTTACAGCCATGTTGACGTGCAAGATGCTTTCCCTTTTTTTACGTGTACGACAGCGTGTCAGTGTACAACGCTCTCTTAAAAAGCTTCTCGAGTGATTTTTATGGTCTGCAAATAAAACGTTTAGGTGTTGAACACCTCGTCTACAACAGTTTCTAAGCGTACTTTCATTTCATACTTTCAACTTGCATCTCGAACATTAATTTTAATATTTCAACAAATCAGACCAATTCACATGTTGTGGTCAATTAAAAGTTCATACATACGTGGAGAAAAAGAACGCTACTCAGCGTTAAAGAGCAGTTTCTTTCTGTTCTTCAACTGAGTGAGGATCGTTATTATTAAATTAAAAAGTATCCACGTGGAGAAGAGTACCATGAATGTTCGATCCTTATTCTGTTTCTTCAGAAACCTAACAGACAAAAACACGCACAAAGGATAGATCAAGCACTTATCTTTATGATTGATCCTCCCCCACAATTAAGCAAAATATAAAACACTGCATTGCACAATGCATATATAGTGCCACTTCACTCTATGTATTTCATGTTATATCTCGACCAGAAATCTTCCTTTTCTGTAGCGCTTTTGTCCAGATAGACTAGCAGTATTATTGTATTCACTATGGTACTTATAAGTGCAGGCCGAATGACTTGCTGTCGGCTCACGAAGCCACTGAAAAGTTAATCTGTGTTTTTAAAGTGTGTGTGTACACACGCACACTATTTTATATACATACATACTTAAATACTTAAATACAAAGCAACTTAGGTTTCAGTATCCCCACAGATTGGAAAATGCTAGTAAGGGAGAAAAGTTCTTGGAAACTTCAAGATGGATTTCTTCACCAATTAGTCTAAAACCTACTCGAAAAAATGTTATTTTAGATTTATTATAAACTTTAAATACAGAAATGACTGAGAGGGTAGAAACCGGGTAATACCTGGGTGCAAGTGATCTATCAGGTTTAATGGTTTGGTACACGGAGATAAATAATATTTTGGTTAAAACGTTTTTAAAACAACTAATTTTGAAGACTGCAACATGATTTGTCTGTTGTGAATAGAACAGTTGATTTACTTAGACACTGAACAAATGTGGAACATTTTTAAATATTTAAATCATTACGGCTTTACTATTATGTACTTATTTTAATGTCGATGTTTGTTTTAATTAAATATATACTTATAAGTGCATGTAACTTGTTCTGTTAAATGTGTTACGAAATCCATGCCTATTTTCTAAATTTGTAGAAGATTCTTGAGTGTAAGAAACCACAAGGTACTACAAATATTTGACCACGAACGATTATAGGTTTCGAACATTACAAATCGCTTAACTTCAGTGAATTAACTTTGGACGTTGGTATTTCTATGAGGGCATTAGATATTGCCGCCCGTAAAAAACTTGCGAGTGCTCAATGAAGCAGCTAGCTAGCTGTCAAGAAAAGCGTATCAACATAGAGTTCGCTTTCGTGAACCGTCTATTTAGATTTAGTTTAATGTCACGTAAACTGAGTGTTATTTGTAAGTTTGTAAAGCTCTTGTATATAAGTTATTTGCAATAGCTATTTATAATAACCGATATTATAAATTGTATTGTTGTTTGTATATCAAAATATATTTGTTTTAAGAAAGAAAACTGTATGCATCAATCTTGTTAGCAAATATCATGCATCTGGTATCTTTTTGACATTCAACTAAATTCTAAATTAAAATTTCCATGTATGTGAAACTGTAATAGGTAACCAAAACTTTATTAAAGTGCTTAAATCCCTCCAATATGTACCCCAAATCTTGAGAAAGAAACTCATGTTTCCAATACCACTGTTACTTCTTGAATAACAATATTAAAATATGTATAGATACTTACACTATACTTAAAAGTTACCGTTTAAATGTCCAAAGCTGATCAAGCATTAGACACGAATAAGCCTAATATTTGTGATAAAATCAAATTCTGGTGGTTTTCTTTCCACATTCCTCTTAGCCGATTGCGGATTCAAAATCAGACTCATTTAAAAACAATACTTAAAATCTGTTTTTTGTCTCCCACAAGTTACTGCCCGAGAGGTCTTTCGTACAATATCAAAATAATGTGGAAAACAAGTCTACAGCTAACTTTATCACAAATTGTTGGGTCATTAATTTCTAATGCTCCATCTGCTTTCAGCATTTAAACTGCAACTTAGGAAGTATTACACTGCATATATAAATGTAGAAAAACATACAAATATTTGATTTTTATCGCAAATTATGGCAAGTGTTTCCAATTTAGAAAGATAACTGTAAAGCAACACCATTATTTTAAGTGCTAAAATTTTCAAAGATAAACAGTAGTTATCATTTTATAGAGATAAAAATAAACTAAAAAGAACGATTTCCTTATACATTGAAAATGAAACACACCATGTAAGTGAGAATGACTTAAAGATTCTGTTGGTTCTAATACCGGCTATACGTTTTGTTTTACGCCGTGATGTTATGCATTGAAAATGATTATATAGAAAACTACTCTGAGAACATGGCACCTGAATTTTTCAATTACGTAAGACAATCAAAATTATAGCGTCATGATCTACGAGTTATTACTTCTAGTGATATCGAACCATCTCAAAATTTGTTTCATAATCTGATTTCAGACAACGTTGTGTGAACGTTCCGCACGTCATGTTGACAAACACAAGATACTAAACTGATTCTAATCAACAAACTAGTTTCACAGATGTTGATTTGAAGTGGAAATAAGCTTTATTTTTTTGTTTCTTTGTTTGTTTTGGATATTTGCACAAAACTACATACAATTGCCATCTGCGTTAGCTACCCCTAATTTTCGAATGAAAATACTAGAGGGAAAGCAATTCGTCAACGATAACCATCGACCACCTTTGGGCTACCTAAATCGAATAGTAGGTGTAAAGCATATATATATGGTGCGACATACTGATCAATAGGCTTCAACGTGAGAAAGAACACTGCTTATTCCAATTATAAAGAAGAGTTTATTTGAATATACTGATGAATAAATACACGAGAATTACCTTTGTTAGCTGTCCCTAATTTCGCAATGATCGACTAAAAGAGATGGCAAATGGTCAACATTACTCATCGATAACCGTTGGGTAACTCTTTTACCAATGCGATCTGGCAAAGCCAGGTGGTCAGAGCGCTTCCCTCGCAATCTGAGGGGCACGGGTTCGAATCCCATTATTTGTTGGTAAAAGAGTAGCCCAGGAGTTGGAGGTGGGTGGTGATGACTAGCTGCCTTATCTCTAGACTTACACCACTAAATTAGGAATGGCTAGCGCAGATAGCCCTCCTGTAGCTTTGCGCGAAATTTAAACCAAATCCAAACAATTTTACCAATGAAGAATGGGATAGATCGTTACATTATAACGCCCCCACGACTAAAAGGAGTAAGCATGTTCAGTGAAACTAAGAACAGTAACAACATTATGCTATTATTCTTATTAAATTGAATAACGATTGACTAGTTTGTCTTGGTGTAAATACAAAAATTATGAAATTTTTCTTCTGTGGTATCTATATCTGTTCCAATAACAGTGTAATTATTCCCTATTGCTTTAGGAATAAAAACGGTAATTGTACGTTAGTGAATAAATTTAACAGAGGTGATCTTTTTAACATTATAACGTCTTTACTACCAATTTTATCATAAAAAAAAAGACATGATCATTACTAAGGGATATACATATATATATATATAAAAAATATTAATACCATTAGAAAGAGACGGGTTTTAAACAACCGGCAACACCACGTTTATTTGAGTAGACCGCAGATTATACATAAAATACAGAATGATCACTCTTTCACTGTCATATTATTCGAACATTTTAATGGAAATAATCTATTTACATTTCATAGATATAAACGATAGAGCCAAAGGAGTGAAAGAAATTTCCGATTATCACAAGATGACAAAATCACCAAAAACGTTCTGAACAAAAAATGAATAAAAATAATAATGACAGATCCTTCACCTTAGGACTAATGTTCTTACAGCATATAACTCTCCAAGAAATACAAAATTTACTGCACCTCGCAACCACAAAGGGAAAGACAAAACAAAGCCCTATACTGAAAGTGGGGTAATATATAGAAGAAGCGTTTTCGTACAAAATTACCTACACGAGGGCTATCTGCACTAGCCGTTCCGAATTTAGCAGTGTAAGACTAGGGGGAGGGCAGCTAGTCATCACCTCCAACTCTTGGGATACTCTTTTACCAATGAATAGTGGGATTGATCGTCACATTATAACGTTCTCACAGCTGAAAGGGCGAATATGTTTAGTGTAACCGGAATTCGAACCCGCGACTCTCGGATTAGGAGTCGAGTGCCTTAACCACCTGGTCATGCAGGGCCACGTCAAAGAATATACAGTTCTCGTCTTAATGTCGAACATAAATGAAGTTGGAAGTGGTATTTATTTGTACGTGTCTCAAATTTTCCATAAAACAATTTAACTCTCACACTTGTCAAACACTAATTTTTACTTTAAATTGTATAGAGCTTACTTCGTGGTAGCGGTTTTTTTTAAGTGAAAAGAAAATAACAAAAATGGTGAACGATATAAATATTCATAATGTACAACAAAACAGTTAACCCTTAATATATCGCTTAAATTATAATATAATAAAGATATTTGACTAAGACGTAAAATACAAAGGCTGTGGTGAGTTAAAACATAAGCCCCAACTGTTGGTCCTATTTGAAACTCTCATTTAAACTGAACCATATAAACAGTACCACGTGTTATTTTATCTAGTGATAAACTTGAATGGCAAACTGTACGTTGTATATTAAGCAATAAAAATGGTAAATTAATTGTGGAATTTTCTTCTCACTAAAATGTGTAATTCCAATGAAGAAATGAAAGAATTTGTGAATAACATAAGGTCTGTATACACGAAGGATAATTTATACGTAAACAGCAGCACTTAACAAAAATGAAGAGTAATTTTTAATTAAGCCCCAACTACCCTAAACAGTAAGATACCAGACTTGTAACTGCCAAAAGCGACAATGCTAAAGTTTAAGTATTTATATATACGTTATTGTTTTTCTGTACAGATTTCTTAGTAGATATCATAAAAACAGAATACCAGTACTTATATCACTATATCTAATAATTTAAACAATAAAATAAAATCAGTATTTTTTTTTTTCTCTGCTTCCCTACTGTACAGATCCGATCATATTCAGGTATAGTTCTAATGATTGAAAACGGAACACAGAAATTAAAACTCTTGATGCCTGAATCTGTTTATAAGCGAAATATAAATCTAATTTGAATCATTAAACATTGTCAGCTCAGAATGTCAGTGGGACTAACCCGTAACTTGTTTTTTATTTGCCTATGACCGACCTCGTCCAAGAAAGTTGAATGAAGAAGTATCTCCCGCTGACAGAGTTCCCTTCAGGAAAACACGCGCATAATTAAAAGCTCAAACAAAAGCTGAGAGGAATAAAAGCTGAATACAGAGAGTTAAACATAAATTTTAATACACAATGATTCAAGAAATATCGAAGGTACGTGACTTTCAGCGTTATCTAACTACCAATATCTATATTGCTTCGAACAGGGAAAGTTTGTATCTTAAACCATTTATGCAGTTAGTTTATTTGTAAACGTGGTTAGTTCAATGCAAGAGCTAGCACGTGCCCTTCAAGCACGTAACTAAGTGCCCTACCAAACGATTTTTATCGATTTCGATCATTCAAGATGGAAGATTGGATGTTCGAAACTGAAGAAACTAATAAAATATTCCAATTGTTTTTGGTGATGTTAATATTTAATTATACACGTTATGCAAATTGCTACCAACATCACACGAAATAATACTTTGTACACTTGTAGTTTATTTTAGGCGAAAAATATTTCAGTACTGAGGAAAAACCAATTTTTCAAGCAACGTGTATGTGTTCTACATTGATATCTACATAGAAACATTTGGAAACGTTTCTGAACACTAGAAATGACGCTTTCTTGGAGATCGTCTGCTGGGACAATCAGTATCACTAGTCATCATCTTTCGGTATTCGATGGTGCGCGCGAGGTAGGACTCTGGGAGAGCGAGATTCTTTATATTTAAGACTTCTTCCTCCCTCACTACTCATCGCACTGGAGCTTTTTGGGATCCGACAGCGCTTTTTTTTATTTTTTTACGTTCCAACTCTTCCCCCATCCCCTGTACTTGTGTTTATTCGTTTCAGGATTTTGCGTGTTATCTTTGTTTGAAATTTTGTATGTGTTCCTGCCGGGATAAATACGCACTGTTTTAATGATGAACATTACACGTGTTGATATCGCTTTACGTCAATAATGATACACTCACTACTTGTGTGAATAATTTGTTCCTTGATATTCGCGTCAAGCTATTTGAAGATAACCTGCAATAACCCTTCCTAATTTATAATCGATAGACATCGAGCCACAGCGTCAAACACGGTCGCCACTCACAACGTGTCTAAACAGCTACTGACCTGGGGCGAATTGGTGGTTTACTTCTGATACCTATGTTTTAAATATAATAGATTCTGTCAATAAATAATTGAAAACATGACTGTGTATTTTTTTACCTCTCTATTTACAAAAAAAACAACAACAATTTTTGTCATGTTATTCTCATTTTGTCATTCTCCACAATTCTGGCGATTATGAGAAACTGTTAGATTATAACGTCCTCTCGGCAGAAAAGTGAAACATGTTTGGTGACGGGATTCCAACACACGACACGCCAGGCCACTTAGAAGGGGGTAATTCATCAGTTGGCTCCCTTTGGCATAAGCGATATTTTTAGCCATAATCCCAGCAATATCTCGCAAATATTGGCCAGTTTAGAAAACTTGAATTTTCTTAAATCCAAATAAGTACACTAATAAATACAAAAACAATAAAATATTAGTTTGGCAACGAAAAATTGGATTAGCATACTAGCCACCAGATCATCCCAGGGAAAGATTACAATAATCCATTACTAAATATTGTTCATATTATAGTCACTTTTGCAATTCTAATTAGAATACTTAAAATATGGTACGACTAAATATAGGCCTGGCATTGCCGAGCGCGTTAAGGCGTGCGCTCGTAATCCGAGGGTCGCGGGTTCGCGCCCGCGTCGCACTAAACATGATCGCCCTCCCAGCCGTGGGGGTGTATAATGTGACGGTCTATCCCACTATTCGTTGGTAAAAGAGTAGCCCAAGAGTTGGCGGTGGGTGGTGATGACTAGCTACCTTCTTAGACTAGCAGTCTTACACTGCTAAATTAGGGATAGCTAGCACAGATAGCCCTCAAGTAGCTTTGTGCGAAATTTCAAAACAAACAAACAAACGACTAAATATAACAAAAACTATGGGCAAATAAATATATTTATATTTTTGTGGGGTTGCACAAATAGTATGAGTCGACCAACTTCAAGCCTTTTTTTTTTAAGTTTAATTCTGGACAGTTAGCATTTCGGTGATATTCATCAGCAAAGATCTGAAAAAAAGTTTACAAAATATTTTTAAATAAATATATTTTAAAATTTTCTAATTTTTGGCGATTTTGCACTTCCATTGGTAGTGCATAGGTAAAAAAGAAAATTTTTATTTCCGTCTAGGGCAAATAATTCCTCTGTTAAAAGTAATAAGTAGGTTGAAATATCTCCATAGGATTGTCTTTATTTTTTAGCTCACCCCTATAGAGCAGACGAACTGCAAAAACAACTAACTTTACGTTGAACTTAAATCAAAATCTGTTCAAGCGTGATAAATGTCTGACACAAACAAATCGATACATGGAATGAAGTTTACCCTTTCTCCTCTAATTAGCACCAGAAAAACTTGTACTTGCTGATGACGAAATACATTAGAGGAAGAGAGGAAAATATTATTTCACAACTCAGCATTTACAATACAAAATTAAATACTAAGCTTGTTTGTAAAAATAAATTTATGGAAACTACGTTGGAAAATTGCAAATGCAACTATGTGAATTTTACTCATGCAAATATTCTATGTAAAGTTTTTCATTATAATTGTACACAAAACACTCAACAATACTGCCGATAACTAATTCCACAAAACTCTAGTTGGATATTTAAATATTTTCATATTTGCTGTATCTGTAATCTCTATTAAAAATTCTGGTAAACAAAGAGCAGAAAAATACTCGAGTGAAATAAATATATTGTATTAAACAGGCTTCGTCAACGACTGCTGTCAAGAAGACACACGGGAGATAGTTTCCTTCTACAGTGTCCTAACCCAGACGTGCGAGCTAAAACGATAGATCACGTTTTACATCTGAATATTCCCTACAAGTGAAGGACGTCACCATCGTAATAAATGTAACAAAAATAACTGCGCGTTATCCCCGTTAGTTTTTACTGAACTCAACAAGCGTTTATAATAATAAATCATAATGGAAAGGTGGCATTTAGAAAACACAACGGAAAAAATATAATATTGAATTTTGGTCCACGACTCTATATAATGCATTCACAAATTTGACTACGTAATGTAATGAATGCAACTCAACCGTTCATATAACAACTAAAACAATTTATCTTCTTTCGATCACGGCAGCGATAAAAAATACACAAGTTAAAGTGAACTTCGAAGCTACAAGTCAACCTCTGAATTAACTATAGGAAATTACTGGCAGAAGACCATATTGTCAAGTAATTATTGATAAGCATTAAAAAACAAAAAATCGGTTACCAAACGTGGATGGCTTTGATTAACGGTGAACATCTGGCATAGACTATAAAAAACTTGCATAAAACTAAAGCCATTTTTAATGTGTTTGGGGCACGCAGGTCTTATCCTAGATGATGATAATTAGGTTGCTTAATTTGTTTTAAATTTTGTGCAAAGTTGCACGAGAGCTATCTACGCTAACCGTCCCTAATTTAACAGAGTGAGACTAGAGGGAATGCAACTAGCTAGTCATTACTACCCACCGCCAACTCTTGGGCTACTCTTTTACTAACGAATAGTGGGATCGATCGTAATATTATAACACCCCAATGGATGAAAGGGCGAGCATGTTTGGTGTGGCCGAGACTCTAACCCGCGACCCTCAGATTAATGGTACTATATTTCCTTCATTATTTGTTCTCTTTTTATCACTTGAAGATTTTCTTTTCAAACTTACGGGTGGTGACACGCCTCAGCACGTAGAGTTTTGGCCTTAATTGTACCCGTGGGTGTCAAAACGACAATAGCATCTGTTTTAATGATAAAACCACATTTCTTACAAACCCTTTAGATCTTATAAACTTGGTTGAAATATGAAATAATGAGAAAACCGAACATGATTAAATATTATTTTTTTCTATTGTAAATGATGGTTAACAAGCAGATTTCGTTGGATTTTGTAAATGACTTTTTAAACTGTTTTCCTTTTACAAAAGTACATAATTTTTTGTTGTGTGAGAAAAAACTTGTACTGCTTTGGTTGCACTTTTTCTGAGCAATACAGCATCACGGAGCTGAAGTTAAAGTTACATATCTGAAAGAAAGGAAAAATAATCTTACAATACCAGTTACATCCATTCTAGAACAGTACAACAAAAACGTGTAAAATATGGCTATGAACGAACGAAGAAGAATAGTGTACAATAGGTCTTCTTACCGATCCGGTATGACCAGGTAGTCGAGGCGCACAACTCCTAATCTGAGGATATTGGATCACACAAAGAAAATTGCTCGCCCTTTCAATCGTGGGAGCGTTATAACATGGCGATTCGTTGGAAATAGATATAGCCCAAGAGTTGGTGGTGGGTGATGATGATTAACTACTAAATTTAGGAACGGCTAGCGCAGATAGGCCTCATGAAACAAATACCAGACGCCACAATATCAATGCTATGTATTGCGGTTAGGTAAATTACAGTTTATACTACCAACATCAACAGTGATGGAATAGCTAAATAAGAACATAAATTGGAAAACCAAAGTGGTACACAAGATGAAAATAGGCCTAACAGAACAACATTTTGAAACAATTAGTGGAACCGACCAATAGTGTCATTAACATAGCTAATATTGTGTTTTCAAAGAGTACTCTTTATTTTGTCAATTCCATTTTTACAATCATCACTCCTCAAGTGCTGTTCATTTTTTATGAACACTACACTGGAATAAAACAACAAAATTTACTTTATGTTGTTGATACTGAATTAAATATACCCGTATTGAAAAATTATTCAATACTCTACTGTAAGTTAAAATAATTTTATTAACTCTTAAATTACAAATCTATTTTTATACCTTCCAAATAAAATAATATAATGAGTATTTTTATGATTCTGCCCGTTGCAGTACAACACTCAGTATAAATAAATAAACAAAACATTGTGTACGGTCACAAATTTTCAATACAAAACATACAGCGAATTTCCAGTGAGAATAGTGAGAATATTGACAATATGTTTAAATTTTCTGTGAGCCTCATGCATTGCGAGAGGCTCTGTAGCCAACATGCACGACTAACAAACAACATGCTGACTTACAAAATGTGTTGGAAAAAGTCGGCTGTATGGGCCGTATCAAAAATTGTACGAATAATCAGCTAGATTAATATACTCACACACACACACACATTCAGGTACTTTAATATATAATTCAATGTATATACATACGCACAAACAAACAAGACATTAAAATTTGTATAGGTATAATTAATGCTTTATGTAAATCGTTAGTTTTCATTTACCTGTCCTCAAATTCTATCCTTTCATTACATATTATAAATGGAAAATTATGATTTATCTTTGAAAATTTAACATCCTTCTTTCGATGTTTGCAGCACATCTATGCTAGCAACACAAAATACGGTCTCTGAACAAGTTTACATTGGTGTGTAAAGTCTAACGAGCCTACGAGCTATCAGTTAACAATTTCCACCATGTCATTTGCCTTTGTATAAGACCTGTTTAACTTACCAGTTAAGTATTTCCACTGTGTAATATTTTTGTATGAAGACTGTTGGGCCTTCCAATACGAAGCTGAGAGTCGGGCATTTACAAGGTTAGGAAGTCCCGAATTTCTGCTAAGTTGTTGATTTTTAAGTGGAACGTCTGACAGAGATCTAAGTACGTTTAAAGAAATGTGATCTGAAACATTCTCGATGATTGTAGGTGAAAAACATGACATTTAAAGGAATCAGTTTTTTTATGTATAATATTGATCTTGAAATGAATTACTACATTAAAATTTTACGACCTAAGGTTGCGAAGTGTAAAGATATGTTATGTAGCTTAGCAATGTTGCTTCTGTAAAACTAATACCGCAAAATTCTAGAAAAATATATCACACAACATTAAATCACTCAAATGCGTCTCGCTCAAAATAGCTTTGAGAAGCCTATATCGATAATTTAATTTACAACAACAGCAAAATAATATGAACTAAAACAGTGTTTGTTATCCTGATTAAAGTATAATGTTAAGACCTCTTAATGCAATCTAAACATAAAATTCTATTCACATGAGTTACAATGTAGATGTTCGAAAACGTGCTTTTTATCGTTGTTATTAAAGATGTAGAAAAACAAAAACATGATTATCAAACGCGTCCTGTTATCAAGTGGACTGTCGGCGTCACATGCAGCGACGGGCCAAAGTAAGGAATCAGTGGAACAACGAAACACCACGTTGGGACTTCGGTCAGACAAATAATAACGCAGCAGCAGTTGCTGTCTGTCCAAAATCTACTAAGCGGTGGATTACAAACATAAAATAAAAACACAATGATTATTTATTTACGATTGCAGGATATGCAAAATTTAAAAGGTATCTGAAAAACGTGTGTATATGTATACCTCAGTATATCCAACACGATACAACATGAAGTTAATAAAGCCATATCAGTCATATGAATACCTGGAATAATCAGTTTCATTTCGATATGCCTGACTCTCATGCTATTTCATAAATCATTCAAACTCCAGAGATATTTAAACTCATTTATTTCAGAGATTGGTTTTGCATTTCTCAAAGTTTCCTAACACTACTATATTAAAAACACAAATAAGGTATAAAAATATAAATAACTGATTACTGAATATTTCTATCATTTTAACAAAACCGTTTTTCTGTTTCACTTCATAGCAAAATGGAGCTCTTACCCAATCACACATTAATTCATTATCAAATATACCAGCCTTGTGAAATAAAAACAACTGTTGGGAGAACTTAAAACAGCTAAGTTTTTCTTCATATTAATCAACAAGAAATGTTTTAATTTCATAAAAAAATAAAAATTATCTGCTAGAAAAACGTCAAATTGTGTAACACTTTTATTGCAATCAGCTTTAAGGAATATAAGATAGTGATTTTGGTAAACTTAGTTAAGCATGGAAAACAAAATATAAAATGTGATTTATTCTATATATTTATATATTTTGAGCACGAAAAAACAAAACAGACCGCATACCATAAACTTAACAATAGCATGTCAATTTCTTTACAGAACAACTCTTATAAATTTAGTGGATCTTTCTAATATGTATTATCAAGGCTCCAACTTGTAACAACCCTGCTCAGTATTGCCAGGCGATTTATTTAACAACAGTTTAATCTGAAATATAATAGTGGTAGGGAACAAATCTTACGGCACTTACTGAATTTGTTTTTATGTATTGGATAACATACACATATCTTACAAATATTATTTTTTACGCTGTAATTGTTGACAAAAAGTCAAACACGCTATGAATATTGTATATCGTGGAAGACAGCTAGCGGCAGCAACATAGTGAAATACGGTAAAATTCCCACATACTCTGCCGCAAGCCACATCACGTTCGCCTCTTCGAGTGAAAAAAATGCGGTAACTAAAATAAAGCTTTTGCATTCAGCAGTAGAACTGTTTATCAAAACAATAATCAAACAATTCCTATACAAAATAGAAACCACATGTACATATAGTAGACATGATTAGAAGATAATATATGAATATATGAAATTTAAATATTACAAAACAAATTAAGTTCATGAGAAATAAAATAAGAAATGAATTAAACAATTAATGCAAGATACCTGGAGCAGTTCCAAGTTAAACTAATACATTGATTCTAAGAAACTTTTGACACTTAAAACGATTCATAATCAGACAAAACACTCACAAATACCCAACTTTACAATACAATAACAAAACAGCCTAAACAAACAAATCAAAAGTAAAAGAGATTAAATACCAATTAAACTAAACTTTCAAAACGCATCAAGTACCAGATACAAATAACCAATATAGTAAATGAATATACATACAGGTATCATGATTTATATACATCACAATATTTAGTTATTATAAAAATAATCACAATCTAGCACAAAAGATCATAAACAATAACTAAACCTGATGTTAAACTATCCATGAACAAAG
The DNA here is from genome assembly GCA_011833715.1 of Carcinoscorpius rotundicauda. Lineage (NCBI taxonomy): Eukaryota > Metazoa > Arthropoda > Merostomata > Xiphosura > Limulidae > Carcinoscorpius > Carcinoscorpius rotundicauda. The sequence goes on along the minus strand of CM022396.1, from coordinate 41,283,822 downwards.
AAAGCACCAGGATATGATCAAATATAAACAATACTGTTTAAAAAGGGTACTAAGAGACTGATCACTTAACAGCTTTATTTAGTCTATTCCTCTCTACTGCAAGCAAATGCACTTATGTTCTTGAAGCAAGGAAAACCAGTGAATAATATCGAAAATTACAGACCGATCAATTTAACTAGTCGTCTAGGCAAAATTTCTGAGAGCATAATTAGCATTTAGGTCTCAAATTTTCTAGAAATCACATCAAAATTACCTGAACTTCAAAACAGTTTAAGTAAGTGTCGGCAGACTGATCATTTAGTTAGACTTACTGAAACTGTAATAGACAGCTTTAATCAAAATAAATGCACCTTCGCTTGCTTTCTCCACATAGAGGAAGCAATTGATACTATATGACATAATGATTTAAGATATTAAAAGTAGTAATATTACCAACAGGAGTTATTCGCCTGGTACCCAACTTTCTTGACGATAGAAATGTGGAGTAAATGTTGAGGGAACCTATTCAAAGTGGTTTACCACAGAGACGGAAGTTCCTCAATGAGAGTTAGTTAGTCCTATGCTGTACATCACGTATGTAAGCGAGAAACTACTATGTCATATTAATTGTAGGTCAACTTCACAGTTTGCTGATTATGTGGCCACCTGGAAGAGCTCAAACACACTCTCAATAGCATCAAACTGTTTAAAACCCGATTTAAATTATATAGTTAAGCACTGTCAGAAATACAGAATTGAAACTGTTACCTATTATAATTTATCTTGGATAAGTTTCCAATTTATTATGTTATATATTACGATTTTAAAAAGCCAGAAATTTTAATTTAGAAATAAACTGAATGTCGATATGTACCAAGTTTATGATATTTTCCAACAAGATTGATACACATAATTATCTTTCTTAACACAGATATGTTTTGATATAAAAACAATACGAAATATAATAACGATTATTGTAAATAATGATTTATATGCAAAAGTTTCACAAACTTACAAACAATAATGAGTCTTCTAATTGGTTTGGAACTGAATATTTTATCACCGGTTCAAGATGAGCGAATTACTTTTATGTTGATGTTGTTACACATCGTTTTATGATTAGCCTCAAGCAGTTTACAAACTGTCTTTTGTCCAACGAAAATATCTTGTACCATCGTAAAAATACTAGAGTCCGAAGTTAATTTACTGAAGTTAAACAGTATGTAATGTTCGAAATGTATGAAAGTTCCTGGTTAAATACCTGTACTTTCCCGAGTAATAAGCGTTAATTACAATTACAGCTTCTGAGGATTGTAGTATACTAACAGTAACAAACCAACAATATTAAAATGGCAATCACTTGTACTTAAATACACACATAGTACATTGTTGAATCTTATGTTTGAAAATCTACAAAGAGAACAGTCAAGACTTTCGCAATAAACACTTTACAATACAAGTTACATATATTTCTAAAAATATAAATTAAATTACAACAAACATAGATATTAAAATAAATATATATTATTAAATCCGTTACAAAATTCACATATAAAAAACAAAATTATTCCCCAAGTTACTTAAATTACGCAGAAACCCTCAAGATGTGCCTTCTTGATTCTAGTTCGTTTGGCAGAATTTTTAGGCCTTAAGCATGATTCAAAATTAACTTGGAGAAGTCAAATATCCAAAACTACAAAATAAGCATGGCAATGAACAAAATATCTGTAATGACTAACAGGCAAAAACACAGGAACATCCACTGAAAACATCATTAAAATTTAAACAACAAATCAGGCCAGTAACAGAATATGCATGTCCAGCATGATTAAATATAACAAAAACAAATCTTAAGAAACTGCATATAATACAAAATTCAATACCACAGCTTCTTTCATGATATTGGAGTACCAAACCCCACAGACTTAACATTTCTACATAATTATGCAAATCCATCTCCATTAAAATATATATTGATAGACTGCTAGTTCCGCAACTTTAATAGAAATTTATTCAAAAATAAGCTGTTAAAAGAAGCAGATCGCTATATCATATATGATCCTGATAGGGCTAAGTGCCTCCCACCATTAAATTTCTACGTTAGACAGAAGACCACTTGAACTATACAGTAAAATTATTTTACCACGAGTTAGATATCATGGTGGTATTTAAAAAGGGTATTTTACGTATAAATACGCCCTTAGGAATAAATGTAATTTGACTTCGAAACTGCTTACACAACCAAATGACAAGAAATACTATATTATGAATTGTTTGTTAGTGTTTGTGACCAAACAAAGAGAGGAATTTAAAATTTTGCTACAAGTATTATATTCAAGAACACAGCCCTGAAATGGTGAATAAGTTAAATCAGTGTTTTGTGTTCGAATACTATCAGTCCTTACATCATTAATGTGCCTGAATTTCCCAGGTCCTCAACGATCTAAAAACTCGGTGCCGTAAGCGAGTGAGTAGAATCCTGTCACTGAGAGTTCTTTTAATTATTGTTTTATATGCCGAATAAACAACATACTGAGAAAAAATCCAAGCTGATAATTAGGCACGTCTGGTTACTGTACTTCTCCAACTATATTCTAAAACACTAGAGCTGCACACTCATTTTTTGGTTTTAATATATCCAGCTATTGAAACAACTTTGTCTGAAGCACTATAACATTTATACAAAGTAAAACTATCTTGTATTCACTAAATGGTAATTATTTCGCTAATAAACAGTTCAGGCGAGTTAATTTCAATAGTATTGCTGAAAAAATCCAGCAATAACATGTCAACAATTGAAGATATTAAGACAGTAGAAAGTTACTTCATTAAAATCGTTTATCCACATTTGTTGATTTTGAAAATTACATGAGTCATGTTTCCTAATCTTATTTTAATAAGCCTAAAACATTCCTAGTTTAGCTTTTGGAAAGTTATGCTAGTATTAATATATACCGAAATAAAAGTATGGTTCATTATTATCATATTAATCAGACATAATGAAAACGTACTAGAACTGTCAATTTATTTAGTAACAGTGTTTGGTGTTACTTAAAATGAATATCTATAGTCAAGAATTTTCTATGCTAACACAGTATGTAAATGTTCAAATATATAACACCATAACACATAAACCTTTCTAATAACCGAGTCAAACCAAAGAACGTTTCGTAAATTTCAAACCCTGACGAGCAGTGAGCATACGAGTTTGTTTTCTTAACCCATATCCTGCCTATATCAATCCAGTTAAGGTACGCTCCCCTTGAAACAATCTGTTTGTTCGTTGTCGTGGAACCTTTATTAGTTTGTCTCTTTTACTACAAAATAAGTCATACCTATGTGAGAAAAACAGCACTGATGATAATTTATTACCACACTAACAAACGTATGGCGAAATATCTGATTATTCGAATTTATTCCAACTATAATGTTTATGATCTGTATTACAAATCTAAATATATTTCTCTACACAACTGCTTGGTATTGCTATAAAAAATGTATTTTTAATTACATACATATCAGTTTGCTTATATACGTTATAACCAATCTTAAAAGTTGAAAATTACATTTCATTGTTATTTTATTTGTTGTTAAACACAAAGCTACACAACCAGCTACCTGTGTAGTTAACTTCACCGATACCGAAACCCAATTTTTAGCGTTATAAGCCATTATATTTGCCACTGAGTGGTGTTTTAGTGTTAAACTATAGCTTCATGTTTCAGACTGTTTATTTTCGAAAATAAACTTATCACATTTCTTTTGTAAAAATAAAATTATAAAAATTGAACTTGTTCAGTTACGTAATTCGTGATTATTAGACTGTATCGAACACTACAGGCATTTTTGGCCAATGTTATAGTTAAATAAAACGAGTCTATCCAGTCAACAGTAAAAAAATGGAAGTTATCCAAAGTTACAGAGTATTAGCCTACAAATTCACCAATTTCTATAAATATCGAACTATCTCTTTATTTCATAAAAAGAACTATTTGTTTAATCCACACTTTTTCTAATCTTTCAGATCAAAAATTTGTTTCATATTACTATGAAAAACAAAGTTTCAAAACTGTGTTAAAAAGACGAGTATTTAAAAAGTAGGGTATTTTTCACAATCAGTAAGAAAACTGAATTCAATAGATAGAGTATTACAACATTTATAACATTTTCTTTTCCTGACTTATCATAAAGTTATTGTATATCTGTTCAAAGCCACAAGTTATGATCTTTATCTAGCAATTCAGTAATTTTAATACCATACCTGGTTTTAAAAATAAAACTAATATATAGTGTTGCTCCAAATATACTAATTCACACTAACCAATTTGTTTTCATACTTTGCCAAGTTCACAATTTCACACCACAAGTTAATTTTACTTTTGCTGTTACTACCAATACTATCTGTTTGCAAAGGGCAAGATACTGAAATTTAAAAGGTTTTGAACAGTACTAGCAGCTGATATTGACTTTACACTTGCTCTAAAAAAGTAAATAAAACAACTCTGCCCACAACATGTACATTTCTTATGAAACTGCTATCATTTCACATGTAACGATGACCAGAAAGCTTAAACCATTTTATATTGGTTTATTTGTTGTGTGTCTGGCAGTTCGAACTACAAAAATATATAGTATTACAAGACTACAGAGCGACATTAGTGTTAATTTTCCAAAGGAATTTTGAATGAACTATTTAATGTCTTGTCTTGACAACAATTTTCCCATGTTCCCCAATACTTAGACATCAACAAGAAAAAACAACTATGTGGTTTTCTTCTCTTTGAAACTAGTTATCGTAGTCTTATACCACAACCTTGAAGCAAGTAAACAAAACACTTTAGTCTTAAAGCAGTTTACCTTCATGTTATTTTTCACAGTGTTTACTACCTTATCAAACAAATCTTTCAGATAATTTATTCAGTATTTGATAAACAAGTCCTTACCTTTAATTTCTCCTAATATAATTAAGAAAAATCCTCAAGGAATATAAATTCCAAAGATAATTGCGACTTATTTCGTCAAATAGCGCACTTTATTCTTATTCAATTGAAACACGTATCAGCGATGGAAGCTGAGTATTCCGGCTTTCGCAGGAAGCTAATACCGCTGCAGATAAGGCGCGGAGAAAGGAAGAATTTGATTGGTTATTCCAAATACCCAAGAGCTACCTCATTCCAACATTTATGTTCTCTGCGCCTACACTTGGCACCTTGCCAACCCGCCATAATGGATGTTTTCTCTAAGCTATGGCCTTCGAAACTGCGGTAAATAAACCCAACTAACACGCAAGTCAAACACTATATGCAATCGTTATTTTCTTTTGATGTAGCAAAAATAAAGAAAAAAACGTAACAAAAATTAAGTAAATGTAAACAGAACATTCATGGGCATTGTAAACTGACGCTAATTTTGGGGTAACTAGGCCTACACAAGTTGTAAATTAAATATCGTTAATAATATGTCACTGGGATTTTGAATTTGACGACATGGCTTTCTGAAGAATTATACACAAGCAATTACGTAAGTATAACTTTTTGGTATGAATTTTTTATATTTTCAAGTATTTTAAGGTCAGATCTGAAATATATTCAAATTGTAATATAACACAGAAATATAGCGATAATTTGATCATTCTAGCAGCAGGTAATAATACAATGTAAACTGTCAATTATAACTACAGTTCTAGTTTTAGATTTCAATTATAAAAACTTACGAGTGAAAGGAAAAAATAATGTATAAAAATACGTCAACCACACTACAACAACTATAACCAGTGCCAACGAGGCTTTTAACTTAATATCAATGCTCATCAAACCACATGAAATACGGTAGACACATTTGTGATTGAGACACGTAGTTTATCTGTTTACTAACAAAAATGATATGTACTAATTCTTCATTATCTTAAGTAAATCCTAACATTCATCTTTTAATGCATAAATGCATGGCCATTGATGTAAGGAAAAAAAAGGGCTTCTTCATATTGAATCTGTTTTTTTCCAGTACAAACGCTTTCGTTTAGGTTATATTTTGTTATTTTGAATTAAGCACAAAGCTACTCAATGGGCTATCTGTGCTTTGCCCACCACAGGTATCGAAACCCGGGTTTTAGTGTTGTAAGTCCGCAGACATACCGCTGAGCCACTGGGAAGCCTTTCGTTTAGGAGTAGGTTTTATTTTCAGTGTTGTACGTGCAGTTTCTTTCTTTTTGCGGTGTTTGTGTTTCGATGTTATTTAACTCTACGTTTAAAAAAAAAAGGAGGTATGTTTTAAGTAATATGACCGGATAAAATTTGTGCTAGAAATGCTGGGGTTTGTATACCCTTATGGAAAGAGCATAGACAGCACATTGCATAGCGCAACCACGACCAATCAAAATGTTTTTCTCTAACTATTATAGTTCTATTGGCATAATTACATCCACAATATTTTTAGTATTTTTCCAATAAAACGACAATTATTGTCATTGCAATTATTGTGAACATACTACACCTAAGCGTAATCTAATTATAGTTAGTAAGGTTTGTTTGTTTTTTTTTAATTTCGCACAAAACTACTCGAGGGCTATCTGCGCTAGCCGTTCCTAATTTAGCAGTGTAAGACTAGAAGGAAGGCAGCGAGTCATCACCACTCATCATCAACTCTTGGGCTACTCTTTTGCCAACGAATAGTGGGATTGACCGTCACATTATAACGCCCTACGGCCGAAAGGGCGAGCATATTTGGTGCGACAGGGATTCGAACCGCCGACCCCTAGGTTACGAGTCGAACGCCTCGTAATCCTAACTAGCTATTTATGTAAACTGATACTTGCATATTTTGACTTATTAATCAGTCTATTTACAAATAAAACTGAAAAATTTATTATTGGTTTAGTTGTTTTTGGTTTGAATTTCGCGCAAAGCTACACGATTGCTATCTGCGCTAGACGCCCCTAATTTAGCAGTGTAAGCAGTTAATTATTACTACCCACCGCCAACTCTTGGGCTACTCTTTTACCAACGAATAGAGGAATTGACCCTACCATTATGACGCCCCCACAGTTCAAAAGGTTCGGCATGTTTGGTGCGACTAAGATTCGAATTCGCGACCCTCGAATTACGCGTCGAATGCTTTAACCACCTAATCATGCAGGGCCGGTTGTTTTGTTTTTTTTACTAAACATATAATTCATTTATTTTTATATTTGAAAAAGTTGAAAATTAAAGTACTAATAGTTATATGTTTGAAAACGTTTGGTTGATATATTTATTTTCATTTTTTGATAAGTCGTTAACTTATCCATTAAAAGAGAACGTCGAGTATTAATAAAGTTATTAACTCGTTTTTATGAGGAAGTACTTATCTAATTATACCATTTTTCACTTCAAAGGTATCAATGTGCAAACATTTTTAATTAAAAGTATAATAGCTATATTTACCTTTTTTCCTAATACAGGAATAAGTACTGTTACGTATTATAATTTATCTCGGACGAGTTTCCGATTTATTATTATGATTTGAAACAGCCGGAAATTTTAATTTCAATTTAGAAGTTAATTGAATGCTAATGTGTATGAGATTTATAATATTTGCCAACAAGATTAATAAACACAATTGTCTTTCTCGACACAAATATATTTTAATATACGAACAAAAAATACAATTTATAGTAACGGTTATTACAGATAGTTAATACAAACACAAATCATTATTTACATACAAAAATTTTAGAAACTCCCAACCAATATTCTGTTTCCTAGCTGGTCTAGAACTGAATATTTTGTCGACATTTCTGGTCCACGAGACGCAAATTACTTTTATGTTGATACACAGATATACTTCGTTTAAAGGTGAATTTTCAACAAACTTAATAATTGCCTTAGAAACTGTCCTTTGGTTAGGTATAATTCCTGTGTAGTTGCCATATTCTAAACAATTTAGTTTTTTAGTAAAAAATGAAACAAAATATGCAGGTCCTTGAACATCAAGTTCCTCTTGGTCGTTCGGCTGTTTCCGTGACGTTTTACAACTATGACGTAATAGTTGCCAAACACGCTTCGTTGCGCGCCTACCATTATGTTCCTTTCAGTGCTGGTGTTTTATGTAAATCTATCGGTGCTTTTTTCGGATTACATACTTTGTGAGACTATTTTTTGTCTTGATATTGCTACTTTATGTTTGTTTTATGATAACATGGTTTACTGCGTTGCTTATGGTGGTAAAAACGGTTCGGCATCGGGCAAATGCTTCTTTTCGTTTTCATGCAAGGAGAAGAAACCGACAAGGTGGTTACAGTGGGTGCGGATGGTCGATATGAAGAACTGGACTCCTTCACACCATGCAAAGCGTTGTCAAGATCACTTTGAACGCTTATGTTTGTGTCGAATCCCACTGTTTTGGATTCCGTGAGTTTCAAGCCAGGCAGGTTGAGACTGAAAAAAAAAAAAAGCAGGATCGTCCCCACCATCTTTCCTCGTGTAGACCTGAGGACTGATCTCAGTCTGCAGCGTACAGGTTCCATTCCTCTGAAAAGAACAAACTTAAAGGTATGTGTGCAGTATAAAGGAATAAACGATAACTAGTATAATAAAATTTAAAAAGTACAAGTATTTGAAGAATGTAACTAGACATACACATTTCACATTCATGAGTTTGTTTGTTTGTTTTTAAATTTCGCACAAAGCTACTCGAGGGCTATCTGTGCTAGCCGTCCCTAATTTAGCAGTGTAAGACTAAAGGGAAGGCAGCTAGTCATCACCACCCACGCCAAGTCTTGGGCTACTCTTTTACCAACGAATAGTGGGATTGACCGTCACATTATAACGCACCCACGGCTGAAAGGGCGAGCATGTTTGGCGCAACGGGGAGGCGACCCTGCGACCCTCAGATTACGAGTCGAACGCCTTAACGTGCTTGGCCATGCCGGTCCCCACATTCATTAGCGTGTTTTGTATTTGTGGCACCTGAAAGTCAGTGAAACCTTGATTTCGTAGTCTAGACAGTGAACAAATCTATCCCAAATAGAGTATATTCCAAGTTTAAAAGCTAGTAGATCATTCTGTAGATGTTTTATATCATTTTAAAATATGGAAAAGTTTGAAGAATTGCATTTTTCAAATTAAACATTTCAAGATAAATTAACTATTCAGACTGCTACATCTGGTTTGATTTTATAGACAGAATTATGACGTATAATTGAAATTCATTTTGTTACGAGTCATAAATACCTCGTACAATGATTGTGGAAGAGCCGAGTATTAGTTACCATAGTCGGCAAAGTATAAACAAATAAAACCCAGTCTGTAATACCAATAATTTATAAACACTAGACAGGTTTCGAGATGCTTAAAATTGCACGTGAAGTAATACAGACCATATTTGTTGTCATGACTTAGGCTTACCATTCTTTCACTGGAGGTATGACCGACTCGCAACTGGCCTGGGCGCTATCAGTATCACTCACAGTTCCACTACTCTCGCTCATGGAACTGTTCTCATCACTTGAACTTTTCAGATCTGTGTCAAAAGTAACTGCTCTAGGTTCTAGAGTAGGTTCGAATTGATATGGCGCTACTCGGCACTGTTCAGAACACAAAGTGTAAATAGACTTCGCCTCTGTGTCTCCGTATGCACTGGCCATGTTTATTTACATTCAACTCGCTGGCGTTGGCGGTTTGTTTGGCAACTATTACGTCACAGTACTTTTCCTAGCGGCAAACGTAAAAACTAAAACGTTCGGATTGCTGCTCGGAAAGGACTCATTCTGCACCAAGTTCTATGTTTCATTTATTAGCACATATTTTTTATAAAAAATGTGAACCTGCCAAATTAATCAGTATAAGTAGTTCTTTTGACTGCAAAGTTTTCTTTTTTCTCCAAAATTCACCTTTAAGGGGAATGGTACGCTATTCTTGTTTGGCATAACGCGGTTTACAAGCTTACTTTTCAAATGGTAGGTACATTTCTAATGTCCACGTACAAATACTAACGTCCGAAGTTAATTCTCTAAAGTTAAACAGTTTATAATGTTAGAAATCTTAAACGTTCTTGATCAAATTTCGTATTTTTTTGGTTTATAAATGTGTATCTAGTATTTCCGAGGCTTAATAGTATTGACTGTAGCGACCAAGCAATATATTATGTCTTTTGGTGTCTTGTGGTGGTTTGCTTTTATTAACCAATAACGTGAGATTCTCTAACGTTCAACTATGTTCGAAAACACTCTAGTATTTTCGTAAACTGCATATTGTTGATTCTTGCTCTCGAGACTCAACTACAAAATTAGAAAACAGGCGGGACATGCATAATACATGCATAAAACACTATACTGAAACAAACGTCGGTATTAAAATAAATGTGTTCAGTAAGTCTATTTCAGTACTTTGAACTTTTTTCAAAATTCAACATTAAGTATAATATTTCAGGTCCGTGCTCTTTTTATTGTTTGTCTCAAAAAACAAACAAAATATTCCTTTATGCGATGTTGTTTTAATTTTTTTAAAAAAACACGATGTTTTTTATTCAGTCATTATTAAGACTAATCCACTTGTATTTAGATTTATTTAACTAGATCATTAGATGCAAAAGGGTCTTGAAGGTACTGAGTAACAGATAGAAATATGTCAGTAACATCCCGAAAACAGACAAAATGATGCACAGAAATATCATGAAAATGAATATAAATATATATAAAAGCCAAACACACCTATTTTGTGTTTTTGAAAACTAAAAACCATAATGTAAACAGTAACTGACAAGTTGTATTGAATTAAAGGCCTCCTGTGTCAGACGAAAAGAAGTTCAATTGTTGTTTTTACACACTTGTAAATTAAAATATGTAATTGATTTATTAAGGTAAATATATTTATCTATAAAATGTCCGGTAAAGTGTGATTTTTTTCACTCGTATTAGGCCTACTACATTTTTTTTTCATTTAGTTGTATAGATATAATTATGCAGTTTCTATACATACATATACGTGCTTGTGTGTAAATTGATAGTTTAAAATATATTTGTTTGTTCATTCAATTTCTCGCAAAGCTACGCGAGAACTATCTGCGCTATAGTTGTCTGTAGTTTTGAAGTTTTATACTGGGGGGGGTGCAACCAGTCTAAACTCTTATGCTACTCTTTCACCAATAGAAAGTGGGATTTACTGTGAAATTGTACCACCCCAGCTAGCATTAGAAATATATGTGTAACATTGTTTCACTTTTAACAAACAGAAATTAGTGTTGAGTAAAAAAGTGTTTAAAAGTTCAGCATTAACAATGTTTGGGTTTAAATTAATAAAACGACAACTGTTTGTTGTTTTTTTTTAATTTCACGCAAAGTTACACGAGAGCTATCTGCGCTAGTTGTCCCTCATTTAGAATTGTGAGATTAGAAGGGATGGCAGCTAGTCATTACCACCCACCGCCAACTCTTGGGGTACCCTTTTACCTACGAATAATGCGTAGATAGTCCTCGTTTAGCTTTGCGTGAAATTCAAAAATAAAGAAAAACCTACGAATAGCGGAATTGATCGTAACTTGATAATGCCCCTGTGGCTCTAAGGGTAAGCATGTTTGGTGTGACGGGGATTCGAATCCGCGGCCCTCAGAATGCGTATTGAGCGCCCTAACCACCTGGCGATGCCGAGTCAAAGGGTTATCTGTGCTCTTCCCATTACATGGGTATCGAAACGCGTTTTCTAGCAGTATAAGTTCACAGACATACCGCTGTGCCACTGGGAGGTATATTTTTTACGATTTTCACATTTCGTGTTAAGGTAAACACATATGTATAGTTTGTTTTTGTTGTTGTTTTCTTGAAGATATACTTCTGATGACTGAAGAGACAAACTAGTAAATAAATCATCCAAATTACTCTTGCATGTCTTAGATATAACTAATAACACTGTTGCCTTAAGTTTGTATCAGTCAATTAAAATCTTTAAATTAAGTGTTGAGATAGTAAACGTTTGCATTGATACAGCTGTTTCTGGTGTGCCAGTATTTGTATGCCTGGTGTATTTTCGCTGTAGAGAAGGTACAGTTTGCGTATTGCATTCTGTAATCACGTCTCCTAACGGGAACAAAACATTATAGTCATATATACATGCACAGAAAACATAAACACCTCGAGACATGCCTAAAGATTCCAGAGTTTATCATGCTTTGTGTGAAAGTATTCCTAATGGTATCTTAGAAATAGCTATAATTGAATGTTTGTGGTTACACATGGGAACAATGTTTCTATACTCAAGCAAAAAAATCGGTGATTAGTAATCAGCACATGTGTTTTCATTCCATAATTAGAAGTTAGGAAATCACCATCTGAATGTCATCGAATGTTCACGACCTCAGTGACCCTAAATTGTAGAGTCTGAAACCAGGGCATAAACGAGCCGGTGCTCAACCTGGAAACGATGTAGTCAAAATGCACACTTACTGTACACCCACATTAAGTAAATGTTTAAAATATGTGTTGGCTTATTTTTATATATATCATCACACTTTTAATTTTTTTCTCATTGTAAAAGGTTCATGTCTCACTAATTTCATCACTATATACAATGTGATTTAATGTCTCACACATGAGTGACGAGAGTTAATTTCAACAAAGATTTTTGGGGCTGTTGAGTACTGAATGAGTTTTATCTTCAGCTGACTACAAAAAATTTAGCAGAAATACTTTTCTGTTAGAGTATAGATAATGTTTTATTCTCGCGAAAAAAAATCTAAACTAGTTAATAGTTAATCTTTAAGTTATTTCACACTTTTTTATTTGGTTTCATAATATATTTACTACATAAAAAACAAAGAGAGAGACATTTTACTTCGCCAGACTTGGATTGTTTGTTTTTTTAATTTCGCGCAAAGCTATACAGGGACTATCTGCATAGCCGTCCCTAATTTAACAGTGTAAGACTAGAGTGAAGGCAGCTAGTCATCACCACCCACCGCCAACTCTTGGGTTACTCTTTTACCAACGAGTAGTTGGATTGACCGTCACATTGTAACGCCCCACGGCTGAAAGTGCGAAGCATGTTTGGTGCGACCGGAATTCGAACCTGCGACCCTCGGATTATGAGTCGAACGCCTTAACCCACCTGGCTATGCCGGGCAGCCGCCAAACTTGGCGCTGTACACGACGAATCAGGTGTGCTTTGAATCTTTGTTGTTATGATAATCATATTATTTATCTTCATATATAATAATTAGTGTAACGTGTTTTATCAGTAACACAAAATGGTCCTGTGACTATGGAGGTGGGATAAAAATCGGGCTCTGCACTTTCGGTGTATAGATACATTATAACTTTGAGGGTCAAATGGATTATTCGGTGAGCTCTTGAGTAGCTCAAGAACTGGCTAGCCCTTGAGTGCCTTTGCGCGAATGTAAAAACACAATAAACACGTAGAATTAGGTCATCCTTTATGGTAACTATTAACAATATATACATTGAGAGTGTTCATACTAATAAATTACAAGGAAAGACTCCCAAGACTTACGTAAAAACAGAGAGAAAAGCCATAACGTGTGTTAGCAACAAGACTACAAGTATAAGATCTAAAGTTTAGTATCGAAGCTTGGTGTGTGCTTATTAATGGAGTATTAATATGTGTTCTTGTATGATTGAAATATGAAGCTAATTATGATATTTCAGATAATATTTTCATGAACTACTTTTGTGATTTTGTTATTGGTAAATTTATCATTGTTCTTTCGGAGAACTTGGACTGCATCTTTATTATACAATCCTGTAAACAAATGTTTTTGCACCGTAACTCCATTTTAGAAATTTTTTACACGTTCTGAAACGCCAAAACTGTCGTTGAATTCGAGTGAACTTTATCCTGGTTCTCGAAAAATTCGAAATATCCCACTTTTTACACACCATGATTTCGTCCCGAATAATTGTGTGCGTCTGTGCATTTCTTAGCTGCACATGATTACGAATAGCACAAGTAAAACATTTTATGTTTTGTTTGTTGTCAGTAAAATAATTTTATTAACCTTGTGTAACCCACGACCCTTCTGCATTATGTATTATCTTAATACGTTAACCGTTGCTAGAAACTTTTTTCTTTTTGTACTTTTTGTAATGAGGTATATCAACTGTTGCTGCATACATCAATCTTCAGGGAGACAGCTAGTTATCTGATGTATGTCCTATTTAATACTGTATGTTTTGTTACAAACATTTACGTTCCAGCTACAAGCATGCACGTTAATCTTTCGAACAGCAGGTAAACTATTTACACGTTAAACCTCCAAAAGACAGTCTATTTTTAAGACAAACTCTAGGGGTTCTTGTTACATACATGTTAAACTTCCAAACGAAAGATATTATTATGGCAAGCTAACTTTAAACCACAAAAATGACTTAGGCAGCGTGTAATCTGTTCTTACCGCAGGGTGAGTTAAAACTACACACATTAAGCTTCCGAGTGGGAGCTGTTCTTATGGCACGACCATTACTTTGCGCTAGATGCATTCTTCTTTTAATTAAACTTACTTGGTATCACTGCGTATTCTGGATAGTAATCTGGATAAATTCCATTTTTCCTCACCTGTTCATTATGAATGCATTCAAGAACTGATGAATAAATTGTATGAAATCATCAAAGTATGGCTCGTAGCCAGTTGTTTTTTTTTGTTGTTGTTTGAGTGCATAATATAAAAATCATATCCCAGATTCAAACAAACACAAATGTTGTTTTTTTTCCAAGTTTTTAGCCTATCAAATAGCTAGAAAAATTTACAAGCGCATCCTGTTTTTTCGCTGTCTCGACGACGAAAATCGAAAGATAAATCTTACGTCTCTGAGGGCTTGTGTTTATAGGTTGGCAGATAAGAATTACTCGCAAAGTTGCGTAAGGCTCTGTGAAGTGAGGTTTTCAACGGACAAGACCAAGATGTAGGACGTGAATACAGATCCTGGTAAAAGCTAAAATTTCAGAGGGCACTGTTAAACAATTTAGAAGTGGCAAATGAAGTGCGTGATAATGCTAAAGGGTTCGAAAAAAGAAAAGCATGATTGATCGCAACTTTCACAGAGTCGACCTATTAAATTGCAAGGAAACGCTTCTCCAGTAAGGCTGTTGTAAATTTAGCTATTGACATCAGTATGCTGTTATGTTATATTTTACGTTATGGCTACTTTTCCCTACAATTCGAATTCATTTTCTTTTTAAATTAAATAATTTTCAAACAAATTGTTCTTGAAGTTCGTGAGAAAGCAAGCTACAGCTTCAGGCTAAAAATCTGGAAACTTTAGTTCTCAGTAATTATACTTTGTGCTGCCGATCTTTCAATATACCTATGAATAACATATAAATACATAGAGCAGGGAATAGCATTAAAATAATGTTTTAGTTACGAATGTCGGTTCCTACAGAATTTCCAGTTAATGCATATATACAGAAAGCGATAAAATATATGGATATGTTGTGTAAAGTAAATCAAGCACTTAAAATGTAACAACAAACGTTAATTTCTCTCTATATATTATAACTCTGCTTTGAACAATGCCACACATACAAAACAACAAACAAGGAACTAACAGTGTGAATTGCTTTATACGGCACTGCACACTTGGCTATTTTAAACTATATGTAATAAACTGATAGTTAAGCAAGAATAAAGGGGAATGCTGAAAACTTTTACCCACAGGTTTTCTTTCCACTTTATCTATGTCATCTCAACTTGTATCTTATCTAATATGTTTCATACATTGTAATGATTGGTGTGTTATAATGTGAAACGATTATTTTCTTATTAACTTTAACTTTGCTGTTAGAGAATGGAAACCACTTTCAATCTCCTAACAGCTCATTGTGTGATACGAATGGGCTGTTTTCCCATAACTCAGACACACAACAAAAGACAACAAAGTTATTATTATTCCTAAATATTTTTTATTGTTTTTCGTTTTGCATAAAATGATTTGTTTTATAACCAAGAGTGTAACAAATACAATCCCTGTTTTGTTTTCTTCATGGAGAAGTGTTCTGTTTTTAATAGTAGGGGGAAAAAGTATGTTTTGGTAAGATTAGGAAATGAAAAAATATGTAGTCGTTTGAAGTTTACTTTCTAAACTGCTGTAGAGGTTCATCATTTATATGATTTCAAAGATATACAGAACCTCTCAGTTAAAATACCTCGGGTAAAATGTGACTTCAGATATGCTTTAAGTTTAGATATGATTTATTTTGCACATAGCCGGCTTATGAAAACGTCGATCATAAAGTATGACAACTGTACACTCTTCAAGCTACATTCCCAATCACCTTGAACAGATGAGAACTGTTTTCACATTCTTATACTTCACTGTGCGAAGAAAACTTACTCTTGTTCTTTTTTTAGCGAATGAATCTTTGAATAAATAAATAGTAAAATGGCACGATAGAAATATTCAAAAAACAACTGACGAACAACACGCTATCTTTATTGCGTGAATTATAATGATTGAACTAAAATAGTTTTAAGATTATTCAGTACACTGACCACAAAATCGAGAATTAACTCAAAGGACATTCCGTATCTGAGAAATCATTTAAACATAAGGTTATGCCCTGTCATATGGTTAAAGTTTTCCAAACTGTGTTACACACGCTAATCAGTTTAATGCAGTCTGTGAGCTTTGAACTGGAGTTCTATTATCAGGTAATGATGCATTTTCCTAGTTCTTGTTGTTCAAGAATTATTTTATAGAAGAAACTAAGACATTACCAGAACTAGTTAAATGTGCTAAAAGTACCAGAACGTGACAGATTTACTATTGTATATTTATTTTAATGTCGATGTTTCTTCTAGTTTAATATATATTTAGAAATGTAACTTGTATTGTTAAATGTATATTACGAAATTCTCGCCTATTCCCTAAATTTGTAGAAGATTCTCAAGTGTAAGAATTAACATTATGTGTTTTACGAAAGCACCAGCGTATCATCAGTATTGTTGCTAACTGAAATTTCTGGGCCCGGCATGGTCATGTGGTTAGGGCGCTTGATCCGTAATCTGAGTGTCGCGGGTTTGAGTTCCCGTCACACCAAACATGTTCGTCCTTTCAGCCGTGAGGTCGTTATAAGTGATGGTTCTTTGGTAAAAGAGTAGTCCAAGAATCGGTGGTGGGTGGTGATGACTAGTTTTCTCTGCTAAATTAGGAACGACTAGCACATATACCTCGTGTAGCTTTGTGCGAATTTGAAAAACAAACTGAAATTTCGAGAATCTCGTCTAATGATTATAAAAAGTAGACATCGCAAAATTCCAGGAGACAGTTTTATATTGTTTTCTTCTTTCTGTTGGTATTCTATAAATCTCGGAAGCTATAATTGTGATTAACGTTTATAATCGGAAAACTAGATATTTGACTAGGAAGAATATTTATAAGTTTGAAACGTTACAAACCATTTAACTTCAGCGGATTAATTTCGGACGATGGTATATTTACGAAAATATTTCATTATTTCAGCGGTAAAAAATCAGCTTCTAAACGGCGTGATATCAGCGAAGAATAAATTATAATACGTAACAAAATAATGAGCTGAACAACTATTAAAGCGACTGTGACCATTCTTCCTAAAACTCTGTATATTTTAATAAATGTGAATGGAAGGCTAACTAGGTATTGGAATAATTTAATACAACTTCCTAGTAGAAATGTCCTTCACTAAACAAAACTTCTAAGATTATTTGTTGGCTTTAAATATGAGGTTAAAAAACTGTCACTATAAAATATGTATTTGGCACGTATACTAAAGCTGTACCTGCGATAGGTTTAACAGTGGGAACTATAAATGTAGATGCATTT
Organism: Carcinoscorpius rotundicauda; assembly: GCA_011833715.1. Lineage (NCBI taxonomy): Eukaryota > Metazoa > Arthropoda > Merostomata > Xiphosura > Limulidae > Carcinoscorpius > Carcinoscorpius rotundicauda. The sequence continues at coordinate 41,266,058 of CM022396.1, read as the reverse complement.
AAAGCCACCTTCAGGAAGCAGGGAAAGTATGTGTGTGTGTGTGTGTATGAAAAACACTGTTGCTGGTTCGTAGTTAAGTACAAAGCTGTACAACGGGCTATTTGTGCTCTGCCAACCTCGAGTATCGAAACCCGGTTTCAGCTTGAAGACATGCCGCTGTGTCACGCTGTTGAGGCAACACTCGCTGTTCACCTGACTGAATACACACGCCGTTTAAAGTATGTACTGCTTTGAAATATTAGTTAAAATTTAGATAAGTGTTAGCTAATGTTCTGTATTGGGTATTCAGGAATAATAAAAGATGACACCCGTAACTTTCTTTCCTATTCGATTTGAGTTTCACTTTTCCTTTGTCACCATAATCACATTAGTTAAGGCTCAATAGTGATACTATTTTTTGTGTGCTTTTTACAGTGTAAACTACGATCACGGATGTAACAAAGTAGATATTTTTCATCACTGTAGAGTACAGCTACTACTCAAATCATCCATCACATGGAACTTATCATCCAACTGAACATCACGTTCCACAAACTTTTGGTTCATTATTGATCAATATCAGAGATAAATTGGCACGTAAGCTTTAATGAAGTTATAAATATTAATATGTAACAAGATGTGTTCGTTAATAATGTCATCGGTAATGATACGGGGGGAGAAGGCATGTAATGTAAATTCGCTCTGGAATAATATCAGTGCTAAAAATGGAAAGAGGTGAAAAATCATTCTTGCCGCAGCCATTGTTAAGAATCTAATGATTAAATTGAAATTAACGATTTAGTTGAATAGGGTTTAGTAAACATAGATGAAAAACCTTACTTAATATGTTCGAGAAATTGGCAGTGAGATGAGTGTATTGCACGTACAGTATTTGATTTTAAAAGATGACATATTTAATGATATAAATAATATCCATATGTCTCTGCGTAGGGCTGTTTTATAAAGTCATATCAGTGTGATGGTATATACTTGCACGTCTCTCATAACTTGTATGGAGAAAATATGACAGTTTAACAACACAGAATACTGCACAAAAAGGCTAAAGATAGCTGAAACTTCGGCTCTGCGCTTCTGTATTGCAAACAGCATTTTTAGCTGGCACTCGTGTTTATTTGTTGGATTTCGCGTGGTTTATCTGCCCTGGCAGCCTCTAATTTAGAAATGTTAGATTAGGAGAGGAGGCAAGTTATTTAACACCACCCACTACCAATTCTTGCGCTTGTCATTTCGAATAAAGGAACCATTGCACTATAACGTCGCCACGTGTAAAATAGCGAGCATGTTCGGTGATAGGGTTCGAACCCACAATCCTAACCATTAATCCATGCGAGGCCTCCAACTGTTTGTTAATGTATGGAATATATTAGTACAATAAGATATAGTAAATGACTTCCAGTCAAAACTTGTTTTATTTTTGAAATAAATATCGAGCTATGTTTGTTTTTTTAATGATGTTAGCTGGGTTGAAAGAAAAATAAGACAAAAACATGTATATTTCCATTAAATTATAATAACACGAAAACAGCTATATATTCAGATATACTTAAAGTCTGCTAAATTAGGGACGGCTAGCACAGATAGCCCTCGAGTAGCTTTGTGCGAAATTCCAAAACAAACAAACAAACTTCTCCAAAAATAAGTTTATAAAGTTGAGTCGTTTTTTATTTATTTTGTGATCACGGATTACACGGAAAAACGTCTGCGTGTTTCTAACTTAACCTATTCAATAGGAGCTTTGTATTGTGAGATACAGATAATTACAGCTAAAAACATTTAATCAGGACTAGCAATTTGAAACCCACAATATTTTACCCAACAATATTTAAGTCTATTTAAATCCCAATGTTCTTAGTTAGGCCTATGAAAAATATACAAATTCTAATACCCATAAATCAGATGCACCACGCAAATTAGAAACATTAACTTAAAAAGAGGCACAGAAAGCCTAGTTGCTTTGTGTCATAAAACACCAAATCAACCAACCAACTAACTTTAAAAGAATGTCAAAAATAAGAAATAAAATTAGACTTGACGACGTTTATAAATATTAATATGACAAAATACGTTAGGTTATTGACGTTTATTTTATCACGCTACCTTAAAAACACGCTACATTCGATAAGTTATATTAGTTTTTTTTGTCGATTATATTACACTCGTCTTCGCATATGCTCAAATCATAAGTGTTAACATGTATCCAAGATGAGTTCAAATAAAACAAGTTGTCATATCTTATTCACATCTCAATGATCTGATAGTACATATAAATGAAAATAAATCTCCACGTTTACTGAACCGTGTATGTGTTTATTAAAAAACGGAAGACAGTCTCCACGTTTACTGAATTGTGTATGTGTTTATTAATAAATGGAAGACAGTCTCCACGTTTAATGAACTGTGTATATGTTTATTAATAAGTGGAAGACATTCTCGTCGTTTATTGAACCGTGTATGTGTTTATTAATAAATGAAAAACAGTCTCCTCATTTATTGAACTGTGTATGTGTTTACTAATAAATGAAAGACAGTCTCCTCGTTTATTGAACTGTGTATGTGTTTATTAATAAATGGAAGACATTCTCGTCGTTTATTGAACCGTGTATGTGTTTATTAATAAATGAAAGACAGTCTCCTCATTTATTGAACTGTGTATGTGTTTACTAATAAATGAAAGACAGTCTCCTCGTTTATTGAACTGTGTATGTGTTTATTAATAAATGGAAGACATTCTCGTCGTTTATTGAACCGTGTATGTGTTTATTAATAAATGAAAGACAGTCTCCTCGTTTATTGAACTGTGTATGTGTTTATTGATAAGTGGAAGACAGTCTCCACGTTTATTGAACTGTATATGTGTTTATTAATAACTGGAAGACAGTCTCCACGTTTATTGAACTGTATATGTGACATTTTGTACATTTGTGTCGCGTCCTTCTTCCCGATTGTAACTAAATACATTTTTTATATAATTTAAAACGCCTTGTTACTTAAGGCTCATAACACATATAAATGTGCTAAGTATCTTACTGATGTGAGTATTAAAAGTCATTACAAAGTAAACGAATTAGAGAGGGACAAGCAGGGTGACCAGTAAAACACGTTGGTGTCATTGTTTGAATTTTGTGCAAAGCAACACGAGGGTTATCTGCGTTAGCCGTCTCTAATTTACCAGTGAAAACCAGTCATCACCACCCACTGCCAACTCTTGGGCTACTCTTTTAACAACGAATAGTGAAAATGAATGTAACGTAAAGCATCCTCACCTCTGAAAGGACGAGCATGTTCAGTGTAATGAAGATTCGAACCCGTGACTCTCAGATTACGAGATTAAGCGCCCTAACCATTTGGTCCAGCTGTTTGTTTAAATAAAATAACAATTGTTACAAACAATACTACATTATATTGTTTATAATGTAGTAATGGCTTATGGTTTTATGGTACAGATGTTGTTATCGGTTACATCATTGCATTACTTACTATAACACTAATAAAGTAGAATAGGACTTTGAAAATACATTAAGAAAAGTTCGTGTAGTTTTATACTTTAATTTTATAACTACAGGGACAGATAACAGTTAATTTGACGCTTTTAATTTCAGAATAATTTTCTTTTTTCAAATTCCAAATCCCTTAATGACTTTCAATACTTTGTTTTCTGGTGTGCCAGAACTGGTCTTGGTTATCTGGATATTTAAAATTGATAATTTATAGGCGACTAAAAGTAGGTGTGAATTTTTTTACATTTTAGTATATTTCCATTATACTGTATTACAAGGCAAAGTGTTACAATAAATTTTACAGATGTCTTACATTTTTTTTATAAAATTCACTAATAATGTGTAAGTTTGTTATGCAAGCTCTCAAATAATTTAATATTTCGTGTTCTTGTAGAGTATATATAAATACATATACACACACGTATGTGTAAAAGTCTATTGCATATTCACATTTATCGAAGTTAGAATATTTTTATTCCCCGAGACCTAATTCTGAGTTCATTACGTATTGGTTTGATTTTAATTTAAATTAGTGGTGTTAATTATTTGTTTTTTTTTTAATGTACGTATTAGTTAAACCAATTTTAAAATGCAAGTAAATAAAAACATATAGACTGTTTGAAAACGCGTATGCATTCCACAGGGTTTGTTTTTCAGAATTAGGGACACAGAGCCACTCAATGGGTTATTTGTGCTCTTCTCATCACGGGTATTGAAACCCGGTTTCTATCGTCGTAACTCCATAGACACACTGCTGTGACGGCGGAAGCTTTTTCTTTTTTTTTCGGTCAATAGTTCAAAACTCAGGACAGTTATGTGAACCTGAACGTGAGGTTTCTTATCCGATGTTTAATTCCACTGTACATAAAGTCGGGAAAAGTAATATAATAATGTTTAGTTGTTTTTATTGTTATTTTTAAAAATAAAACACAATAACAGTCTACCTTTTTTCTCTCTTTTCTTTGTATATCAAGCATAAGAAATGTTCTGATAATGCACTATCAATTTGAAAAGTGTGCTTAAGAGAAGGTTCCATATTTCAAGACAGGCATTTCAATATAAGCCCAGTAGTAAAAGATAATAAAGTGCCGTACTATGGCTTCGTTCAGACCGAGCTTGAAACCATTAATATTACTGTAGATAAAACTATTTTATTGCATCGTAATTTAAAAACTATGACAGCGATATCAAGATTCAGTCGCTTTTATAAAGATAACTGTACACGCCAATGCTTATAAGATACAGCTACCATTCTCAGATTATGAGAAAATTAGATATGAAGAAAAAATTATCTGGAAAGTACTGTACATTGTTATATGTAAATATAATGTACGTAGCTTAATCTTCAGATTTTTTTATCATTTAATCTGTTATCAGAAGCTGTTTTTAATTATTATAGGTATGTGCTGAAGTACTTGATAAGTTCTCGGATACGACACAACGTACAGTTGAAAAGTAAAATAACAAAACACGAAGTGTACATGAATTTTGAATTGTCAGTACACTATAGGGCTGAGCATTAATACGTACTATTGTTAACTGTTATTTGAACACGATGAAAATAAAGTGATATTATGGTGTTGGTATTAACATGTAGAAGATTAATTTCATGTATTTTTATCAGGACGATTACACTGTGTTATTATTTTTCACTGCAGCGTATTTAAAAAGTTACATTGAAGCTAAAATTTACTAAAATTTGTTGCAGGCGTATGTTTATTATCAAACCTTGGCATATAACACAAAGTGCCTGAGGGGATTATTTAAACATGTTCATCAAACGACTTTGAATTTTTGTACACGTGTTAAGTAGACGTAGCCTATACATTAGATTATTTAAAACTCTGTAATAATGAGGTAGAAATTATGGTGCAAATACAACTTTCAGCCTCTAGTATTTAAATAATTTACATTATACTACTTTTGGAAAAAACAAGAAACAAACAAAATGTAATTAAAAACGATTGTTTGTCTGATTCTTTACTCCGGGTGTTTGTATGAATGTATGTGATACAATGTTATTAAATTATCCAGTAAAATAAATGAATAAATAAAGTCTCATTTTAATGTTTTTTCCAATAATTTGATATGCTTAGCTTTTCTAAATGTTTGTATGAATATCTGTGTTTGGTCAACTTTCAAGTTGCTTGAAATACTGCAGTCTTTTACTATGCTTTTCCTTCCTTTAACATTCTTCAGTTAGTTGTAATGATCTCATAAACTAAGGAAGTAAAAAGATTGTAGATATAACTAGAATTTTAAAACTATCCATGAGCACGATATGTGTAAAACCTAGCTTTGAAGTATTTTACTAATTGGTATCACCAAGGAGATAACCTTTACTCTTTTAATGGAGACTGGTCATTAAAAAGATGCGTCGAAGGTTTTATAATCAACCAGTTCTACATAAACATTTAGTTGTTGTAAATATTCAGCTTTTAATAGAAATAATTGTGTAGGAGTTTGTGGAATGAACATGTTATCCACGACAATAACGTTTTTTTTTATCGTTGTTGACGTGAAATAATCATAAGCAATATTCCTGTCTTAATAAAATCCAGACAAAGTTGTACAGGGTTTCAGATAATCGCTAACGCTTCCGTTGTTACATTACCCTTTTTGAATATGTTTTCTGCAATTTAAGGTTAATAGGTCTTTCTGATGTGAACGTTATATATTAATTTACCATGACGAACTATTAGTCACTAATCTCTATGTAGACTTTTTATGTGCATAAAACACTAGTTACTAGGAGGTTCCTTAATGCTTTAGCTGTTTGATGATATGAAATTTGAGACGGTTAATTTCTTCTGACAACCTGAATGCAAGGTTAGCTGGGATTTTCCCTCAGCTCTTGACCAGAAGAAAGATTATCCATCTACACCGTAAAGTTTTGTAAAACGTGACGCAAGGAACACTGGTCATTTTCCTGCTGAAAGCTTAACATAGTCAGATCTTTGTTCAAGCCAAGACCAAGCAGAACAGTCATGTGGTCAGTATATGCTGTGTTTATAATGCCCACATGTACAGTGCTAGAGGTATCAGACAGATACTGATAAGGGCTGTTCCGTCCCAAATTTGTTTACACTATTATTCCTTCAGTTGATATTTTTATTACAAATGCGTCTGTCACGTTTTCTTATCGTTTATTCCTTCCATCATGTACCATTTATTTACTGCCTGTTATTTTTCACTTTTCGTGTCGCGAAATGTTTATTGCTGCTATCCCTTGCAGTCAAATACTTTCAAGATGTACTATCACAAATACAACAGTAAAAGGAAGTTTTGTTATCAAACCAAAAAAAGTAAGTGGTATGAAAATAGCTTTACATAATTTTGTATAATTAGCGCTATATGTATCAGTAACGGACGTTGCTAAATGGGTGAAACTATCACAGACTCAGTGACTGTTGATATTTATCTTCTTTTACCCCTTCCTTATAAGTAAAAAAAAAGCAAGGTTTTTAACTAAGAGAACGAAGTTGTTTAATTGGACATATTTTATTGATAGGTGGAGTCTGAGTCGGGCAGAATACTCTTCGATCGTGAGAACACATAACGGCTGTTGGTGTTATTCTCTACGGTAACAATCAACGCACAGCAACAGTTTTCTCTCATCCTGGGGACTCACAACAGTTAATGCTGATACCTCTATATGAATACACAGCAGTTTATACATTGTTCTTATTTTCCAAATGAAAAATGTTGAAATCAGATCTTCTGTAAGCATGATTTATGATGAAAATATATCTACTGAAAATCTTGTGCCAAAAATCTGGTACTCAGGCTACATTCTGTCCTATTTTTTTTTTACCTTCACGAAGATAACTACTGTTTTTCACATGTGTTATCCTTTAACAGATTATATTGTACCTAGAATAAAAAGGTAGAAATCTGTAAGAAGGTGTGTGTGTGTATGATAATGTTTCAGCTGCCGACCTTGTTTACCATCCTTTCTAAAAATACAGATATAAAACCCATCACGGAATGAACCATATGACTAATCTTTAAAGGGGACATATGGATATTTTACATGTACAAGAATCATCGAAAGAATGAAAGCTGGTCAATCATTGTACATTGTCGAGAATGAGCTACAAGTACCTTAAGGTGTAATAGGGGAAAAAAATGAAGCAACTTCTAAGCTAATTGTACAGGTATTAGAACATCTGGACGAGCAGACAACCGCCATGTTGATTACTTTAAATACAGGATACCTGCTCCGAAACTATTTCAGATGTTCGAAGTCTCAACTTGTACCGGGTCTGTTTGTTTTTTGAATTTCGTGCAAAGCTACTCGATGGCTATCTGCGCTAGCCGTCCCAAATTTAGCAGTGTAAAACTAGAGGGAAGGCAGCTACTCATCACCACCCACCACCAACTCTTGGGATACTCTTTTAATAACGAATAATGGAATTGACCGTCACAGATTACGAGTCGCACGCCTTAACCCACCTGGCCATGCCGGGCCATAATAAGACAAATCAACCGTCCAATAAAGCGCATTATGTACACAATAATGCCCAAATCACCTCACCTGCAGTAGTGCCAACGTCAAGTAGCATGCGAAAAGATACTATTTTATATATATAGTTGAATAGCAATTCACGTTGTAGACAGATAACAGGCACATAGTGTATTCTCATCTGAAAAACAAATGACTGATTCTGTGTTTATACATAATTCTGACGAATCTAGTGGCAATAGAAATATTATTTGAACAGATAGATATAAGCAGTGGTACACAAACTGACTCCTGATTCACTGAATGATATCATTGATACCATTCATTTTAGGGATCACATCTTATGACTTTTTATGCTGCTACCTACTGGAACAGTTGAAGCTGACTGTCTTTATGGTGCTAAACTGATCACTGTGTTTGTGAAGAAGAACAAATTTACCGGATGCTTATTGAATTTCTGTTCCATAGAATTTATTTGGATTGTTCTCGGGAGACATGTCACACCCAGTCAAGTGATGCTCTGGAAACATATCTTTGATTAGAGTGCTCGAAGATACCTCATAACCTTAAAAGTATAGTCTGATTTTACACGACCTGTTCCAGCTAATATGTTTTGCTCCGTATTAAAGTGAAACATCATGAACTTTAAAGACACTTCTACAAAATGTATAGTGAGAAACTTATCTGTGTTTCAAATTATATGACGGATCATCAGATGTCTGGTTTGTGTAAGAATGAAAGTAAGGTAACTAATTGGCATTGGTTTATTACATTACTTATTCCTTTACATACCTAAAGTGTTAGAAGTTATAATCTGTAATTGTTTAGTGTGGGATTTCCAAAACGTGGTTTCAACTCCATTTTTTTAATTAGCACGTTTGCTTTTTTTACATTTATGCAAGTTTCATTCTTATGCATTGGTTTCAGGATAATTTTATTTCGTCAGCTTTATGTTGTTATTTCGAAGTGAAGCACAAAGCTACACAATGGGCTGTCTGTACTCTACCCACCACGGGCAGACATTCTGCTGTGCCACTGGGCTTGTTAGCATCGTACTGGATATATGTATACGTTTATGGCGACAATATTTATACACCATTGAATCGAATATAATTCCAAATAGACACTATTAAATATTACTGAAGTTAAGTGAAGTAAAAATAGATAAAACTAGAGATGAGAGGTATAACTAGCATTACAAGTAGACCAAAATAAACATGATATGCATAGCTACAAGCGAATAAAGGTAAAATAATAAGTTGATTAGCATTACAAACACACAAAAGTTGGGAAAAAGGAATGAATTAGCTAGCGGTATAAATAGTGAGGAATCAAAGAATCGTTGGCGCAGTTTAAATGATAAATTTAAAACATGCCAGGTAATGAGTTAGTGTATAACAGAATTCACTGTTCTCTTTTGTCTGGAAATGGTGATAAAAATTGGTCTATTTGTTAAGCGAATCGAAGGGTCTTCCAGATTATCCTGTTTCGGTTGGGTATTCAACCAATTTTATAGAAATGTTTATGATATAGCAATATAGTTTTCTATACACTATAGAAGTTTTGTCACCGCAGTGCACAGTGGCCTTCGTGGTTGAGCATTAAATTGTCGGGACTCTGCCCGTAACACACTAGTATCCGTTGTATTGATGGACATGGACATGCGTCCCGGTAAATTACCAGAAAGCGATACATGCAACAAGTTTATGGCTAACAATTTTATATCAACCCTAACATCCTGCCATTTACCATCGTTAAATATACTAGTTATGTGCAAACATACATATAAATATAAAAGAGCAAAATAGAGGCATCACTAGGTACTGGCACCCAGTGCTAGTGTCCCAATTCTATATCCAAGTTCCCAGTTGGTGTCTTGAAAAATCAGAATAGAAAGAAATATGATCAATATCAAACTGAAACATCGAATATTACCGCGCCTATAGGCCCAAACCCCAAATATCTAACGCACATGGTGACGCTTTTGCTGCAAAAACATATAAAGTGGATTCATTTTTCTATGCGGCATAAAAAACAACAATGCTGAGTGCAATACGTTTAGTGGCAGTACTGTTACATCTTCTTTGTCGGTTATGTTGTGCTCTAATGATTAATGTTCCAGAATATATATACAATCAGATATATGATTCGCATCCAGCTGCTGTTAAAAGGGGAGAAAATCGGGTTCATCACCTTAATGTCGTTGGTGTGTTATAAGGGTGATGGTAAAATTCCATTATTCGATCATAATTCCCCAGTAGTTGACGATGGCTGTCTTTCCTTTTGTCTATCATCTCGAAATTAGAGACGGCTATCCTTAGTGTAGTTTCGGAAACAAAAACTAAGCTGTAGTAGTGTCAATTTTTGAAAAACTTGTAAGAATTGGGGCCATTCTAGACCCCATTTAGCGAGGGGTTGGGTTACTAGAGGACCCCAAATGACGAGGGGGTGTGGCTACTCTAGTACCCAAACAACTATAATGACCGATTCTCGATGGAGTCAAAGAGGATCTGTTTCAATATGAGCGTTATTGCAGGCAAAGAAATGTCTTGTCCTTGCTTGGTAATGCTGTTTATTTGGACGTAATTCCTTGATTTTTGTACAATAACGATGGAATACAGGTAGAACATTTTTATAGATTCAGGAGCATAAAGATACTCATTGAACAACACTTAATATGAATCCGAATTTAGCAGAATTTTGTTTTTAATCCTTAAAATTCTTTCATTATTCCTTCATTTATATTACACACGTGATGAGCCTAACTAATCGATGCTATTTCCATTCTTGGTAAGAAGAGTATATCCTGAAAGCAGATTACCCTATCAGTGGCTAAAGTAGTTCATTTTTCGCGATTTTAGAGGACATTTCGGAGGGTCTGTGAGATGGGCATTCGATTATTGAGAGTTAACGTGTATGAAAGTACTGTTCATGGAAATGCAGTGATTAAATGATCGATATAGTTTATCCTAGAAATGTGAACTGTCCTTATCTGAAAGTTTAATTATATTATTTCCGTTGAACAGGAAATAATATATAATATACAATGCTCTGAAGATGCATCTTATAGACTGTGTGCCACATAGTCTTCAAGCACAACCCTTGACTGTAATTTGTTAGGCACTCAGTGAAGGACCACGCCTGTTTAATTATGTATCAAAGGTGCGTGAAGAAATTAAAGATTAAAAGGACAAAAAAGTATTTGCGTGAGAAAGACTTTGATTCACATTTAGTGACAGTTGTTACGTATCATAATTTATCTCGGTTTATCATGTTACATATTACGATTTCAAACAGCCGGAAATGTTTGTATTAATTTAGAAATAAATTTCATATTGATATGTATTAAATTTATAATATTTGCCAACAAGATTGATACATACAGTTCTCTTTCTTTTCACAAATATATTTTAAAGTAAAAACAACAATACAATGTATAATAACGGTTATTACAAATAATGATTTAAATACAATATACAGTTTTTATCTGATTTAAAACTGATCAGATCGACGGTTCAGGTTCACGACGAGCGATTTCATTCTGAGTTAATATTGTTACACTTCGCGCCTTTTACAAGCAGGTGGGTTAAGGCGTTCTATCCGTAATCCGAGGGTCGTGGGTTCGCATCCCCGACGCGCCAAACACACTCGCCTTTTCAGCTTTGGGGGCGTTACAAAGTGACGGTCAATCCCACTATTCGTTGGTAAAAGAGTAGCCCAAGAGTTGGCGGTGGGTGGTGATGACTAATTGCCTTCCCTCTAGTCTTACACTGCTAAATTAGGGACAAATAACGCTGATAGCCCTCCAGTAGCTTTGCGCAAAATAAAAAAACAAACAAGCTGACTTTTTTTATCGATGAAGACATTTCATGTACTTGTAAAAATACTAACATCCAAAGCTAATTCATTGAAATTAAATTATTTGTAGTGTTAAAAATAAAATTCTTACCAAATTGATATTAAAACAAGTTTGTTTTAGAATTTCGCACAAAGCTACTCGAGGGCTATCTGTGTTAGCCGTCCCTAATTTAGTAGTGTAAGATTAGAGGGAAGGCAGCTAGTCATTACCACCCACCGCCAACTCTTGCGCTACTCTTTTACCAACGAATAGTTGGATTGACCGTCACATTATAACGCCCCCACGGCTGGGAGGGCGAGCAAGTTTAGCGCGACGCGGGCGCAAACCCGCGACCCTTGAATTATGAGTCGCACGCCTTACGCGCTTGGCCATGCCAAGCCAGGATATTAAAACAAATAAACAAAAGTTATACAGGTTAAAACGTAAATAATTTAGTGTGCCTACTTTTCTAGAAGACCATACACAGGTTATTTAATTTCACTCTGGTTATCAATTAACAGAGGCTAATAAAATGACTTTATAATAAGATTTAAGGCTTTCAGTTACCTTGAATAAGTTAGATTATATGGAGCATTTCTTGAATTTTAACATGTATTACGGAAGTTAAAATTCATACCCATTCCAAGCCAAATTAATGCTAGTTTTAATAATATAGTTTCTGAAATTTCAGGTTTAGCGTTTTTAGGATTTCTTTCTTTTGACACACACACACAAAGAATGTTGCAGAAAATCTTATCTAAAGAAGAATTTTGCTTGTAGAACGACTCACTTCAAGTGATAATTTTGTATTTCTTAAACTTAATAAAGTTGTCGATATAATACTTTTAAATAGGAAATATTTTATACAGGAAAAGCTGTAGATATTCTGAATGATAATACTAAATTTAGGAAACTAAAGTTCTGTCCTATAACTTTGAAAGCGAAACTTTTACAAAATTATCTTTCACGAGTTACGAAAGAAGGACTAATATCTAAAACATTTTGTGATTAAATTATACCAATAGGTTCACATCATGAAATATTTTATGGATTACCTAAATTTAACAAAACAAATTGTCCTGATTGTGTTTACTCATAAACTAGCAGCTTTTTCAGTTATATTTTTTTGTGTTTTAACGTATGTTTCTTACAGTAGTAAAATAAGTTTGAGTTTTGTAAAAGTGTTTCTAAATGACTTTTTGATGAACTGCTCTACGTTGTTGATTAGTCATTGAGGCATAATATATAAAAACGTACCTTTGAATGAAGTAATTGAGATGAGATGTAATTTAATTTTCCAAACTTCAGATGTTAATAGGGGTTATAATAAGACACGTTTTTATTAAACTATTGGAATTTGAATCTGATTTCGTTTTACTGATTATCGTTATAAATAGATTTATGGAGTTTCAATTGGATCAAAGATCGCGTATGTTGAGCTAATGTGTTTTTAAATTATCAGAAAAAATTGGTAGGACAAGTATTCTGAATAGTCTGGATCATCACATTGCACTGTATACGAGGCTAACACCTTTTGTTTAAAAATAAATCTGGTGTATATGAATTTCAAAAGTCTTTAAAGAGTGTACTCTTGGACAATCAGTTATACCCACTATATCATTTTGGATTCTAAAATAATTAATGTAAGAAAATGTTTTGAAAATAAAAATATTACCACAAATCATCATTTACTATGTTATTTTTCACTTTAATAGTTTTATACCTCCTGCGTTAAAAATAATTTAATTCAAATTTTAATACATCGAGCTTATAAAATAGTTAAGCCCTTTATACTGGGTTTTATGGGGAAATAGTTAATATGACGAGCTCTGAAGTGGCTCAGCGGTAATGTTAAAAATTGGATTTCAATTACATGGTGGGCACAACACAGATAGCCTATTGTGTGTTTTTGTGGTCAACTATAAACAACTAATTTAAATAATTTCTTTTAAGAACTAATTTTTCCTCTTCATTTCATTGATAATAATATTAAGAAGTATTTATAGATTTGATATACCTCTAAAACTAACGAGTGTACCTCATCTGAAAATATACTGTAATATTAAAAAGTATTTAGAGGTTTAATATACATGTAAAACTAATGAATATACCTCAACTGAAAATATACTTTATTATGTTTTGCTGTATGTGAGGAAACATACTTTCGAAATCAAGAAACAAATCAAAGCTGTTTGAAATCGTAAGGTTTATCCTCAACTTGAAATTAGAATTGTCTTTGTTTAAAATTACTTAACTACTTTATATTTAAAGACAGTGTTCAAAAACGGTAAGCTCTTAAGTTATCTATAAATTTACAAGTCTATGGTGTAACTATGGCTATATTGGCTCAGTTATTCGTTGAGTTCAAGTTAAAGAGCATGCGCAAAATATTTCCATGTAATCATTCAGTTGTTGTTCGATATGACTCAAAAGACTGTGGCTTTCAGCCTGCAAGATTTTAGCATTCTGAGAGGCCTATCAAATAAAAAACAACAACAAGAAATACCATTAAATACAGCACGCCTCATTTTGTACTGTAAGTATTTTATTAGTTTAAATTGCATCGTTATCTCAGCTCATTGTTTCTCCAGTATTTCAATAGTAAAACAATATTATCTACATTTCTCTTTTAATACCTCAGTAGTCGATACCGTCTCATCTAGATCCTTCGTTCCTTACGTTTCTTAGTATAGTAACAACGTATCACATACGTTTTCTATTATCCTTACAATATTTGCAGTATTTAATTGTCTACATCGTATCATCTAGAACAATTGGTTTTCGAGTTTCTTTATATAGTTAATGCAGTGTAATATTACCTTATTACCTTATAAATACTTTCAGTATTTTAGCGTTCAACCCTGTCGTATGGACCAGTGGTTTCTAAACTTTTAGTCTGACACTCCATTAATGCGAATACAAAAGTCTGAGCCCCCCAACCTACAGCTTTACCGTGATGATTGAAAAACAGTACCGTAGTAAAAACATTAATATCTCCGTTCTCTGTACTGCATCATTTAATTAATATACATAATTTTCATTGGCTTATTGTTTATTTACATTTTTACATTTAAAATTAATTCATCATATTAATTTTCGGCCCTCTTGAAAAAGCTTTACATCTCTTTGAGGGCGGGGGTTCCCAATTTGTGAAACACTGGTCTAGACTCATCATGTACCATGTCCTACATATACTTTCTCTTCTGTGTATTAGAGGTTCACACAGTATCACACAGACTTAATATCTTTTCAGTGTCATAGTGGTTAGCAACTTTATCTTAGTAGTCCACTATATAGGATCGTTATTTGAAGGATATTATTTTACGCCTATTCACAAGGTGAAGTAGGAAGGCACTCTATTGCAGGACCATAATAACCAAAAAAAGGACACTACTCAGTTAACAACTTTCACTTGGACCTGAAAGAAGCATCAATATAGAAGTCGAAAGTTCGAACCACTTTATAAACGGACAGAAGTCCATCAAAACCATATCTCTTTTACTTCATCTTCTTGGTTCGGCATTTTTTCAAATCTTAGCAACTAACACTTAACTTATCCAGGCTTATTACCTCGTTTAATATGTAAGTAGTGAATGTTACTCATCATTAGCTCTTATTAATACTTCAGCATCATTTGATTCAACTACTGCGTCATATTCACCTTGAGCATGCTCCAATACACTTGATTTATGCAGCGTACTGAAATTTCCACGTTCTATCACTCGCACCACAGTACCCGTGTTGTAGTTGAAACGTTGTAACCATGTTTGCGAAAAAAGGACGAGTGAATTGATAACCTACATTTATTTTTTTCAAAAGACAATGTAATATTTATATTGGAAGAATTATTGAAGACGGCATCCTAGTTTTCAAATGTATCTTAGGATACTTTGTGAAGTTGGGTGAGTTTTTTTTTTATATTAACGTTTAATGAACATGGTAAAGTTAAATCAACTGGGGATTTGGGATCTTCATATGTTGATAATTTTCTAAAATTTCATTTATTCAAATAGTAACAAATTATACGATCAATCAAGTACTTAGGAAACCTAACTTTTAAATGCTTCATGAAAAGGACTTACGTCACTGAGATCTTATATGTTCAATAAACTAAGTAAGATCTATAAATATAATTAGTATATAGCTTATAAAATTGAAATAAAGGCCGTTAAGTGTTCAAAAAGAGTTATTTATTCTATAAATTAAACAAAATACTCTTTTTTTACTCTTAGCTCCTATTGTTTTAAATAAATAATCTAATAATTAATATAAGTAGAAATGAAGTACTGAATTTTGTAGTGAAATAAAAAATATAAAGTTTAATTGTTGGATTTATTGTGCTCGTTTCGTCATCTAGTTCTTGCTAACATCACATCAGGGATTCGATTCCCCTCGGTGGATTCAGCAGATAGCCCAATATGGCTTTGTTATAAGAAAACACACACAAACACGCTAACATCACATCAGGGGTTCGATTCCTCTCGGTGGACTCAGCAGATAGTCCAATGTGACAATTCAATCAATAGTTTTTACTTTTAAAATTAGTAGGTTTTGTATCTAAGTGGTTTCTATTCCATGATATACACCATGATTATGTCATTGTTAATTCCTATTCAACTTTGTCTGTTGATAGTCTTTTTCATTGTTTCTTCATGAACAACAAAGGCTTGTACACAGTCTTTTAGAACTTAAACCATTATATGATAGGAGGTTTGTGAATTACACGTTTACTATTTTCATGAACTCAATTCATGTTCCTCCATTTTTGAATATTTAAATAGGAACCTCGACAGTTCGCTGATTAACATAAGTGGAAACATCGACTTGCATATTTAGACACATAAGTTTTACGTTGTGAAGTTAACCATAAAAAAAATTACCAGCCTTCATTTTAGTTTTACAAGTTATATAAGAATTGTGTTTAAAGACAACTTGTTTAAAGACATCTTAGACCATGCACATTTAACAGTTCAAGTACCTATGAACTTTTGCGCAAAGAATTTAACAAATTCAAGAAATTTTTAGTTCAAAATGTTTTTGTGCTTTTTTGTTGAATGAATAAATTACAACCAACACAACAAATGAAACTGTATTAAATTATTAACGTAAGGAGTTCCTAAATATCTAGTCGTTGTTGTCGTTGTTGTTTTGAATTAAGCACAAAGCTACACAATGGGCTATCTGTGTACTGCCCACCACGGGTATCGAAACCCGAATTTTAGCGTGTAAGTCCGCAGACTTACCGCTGAATCACTGGGGGGCAATATCTAGTCATTATAATTTTCCCATATATAGGCAAATATTACTTGTGTGTTAAACAATAACTACACCCTACTTTGTAGAATGATCCACATGTACAAATGAGACGCATTTTTAAACCAAGATGTCGTCTGTAGTTTTTTTTCAAATACAAAGATCGCATTTATTCACTGAAAGCTTAAATGTATTTAATTAACTTAACTTACTACTTGCTGCAAGCAAGGTTTCATTGGTTCTGTTACAAAAAAAATTATTGACGCGAGTAAAATAACATATAAATTTAAGATCGCCAAATAATTGAAGTTAGTATGGGCCAATGATGAACAAAACCTCTATATGAAAGAGAGTTTATTCATTTACAAACGGAAGCCGAAACTTAATGAGGTTTGTTCAACGTATAAAATACTTCTTGTTTAATATCTTTTTAAAGGCCCCCGCTGATACAGCGGTAAGTCTACAGATTTACAACGCTAAAATCGGGGGTTCGATTCCCCCGAGCGGACTCAGCAGATAGTCCGATGTGGCTTTGCAATGAGAAAACGCAATGTCTTTAAAGATTGCGTATATTTGTAAGTATACGACGTGAATCGTTCAACATTATCTGTACGCATATGTCTAGCAGTAAAGACCAATCCTTTGAAAGTGATAGCATTAATAGCACAAACCTTAATACTTTTAAAATTACATCAGTTAGTTTTAAGTAATTATTTGGTGTATATATATATACATCTTTTACGGGATTTGATAGTTTGATATTTTGAGTATAACTGCCTAGTCATGATTGTAAGTAAACAGACTGTTGAACTGATATTGCTGTATTCAAGAGTTTCTGTGAAATATTCTGGTTAGTTTACAGTTGTTGTGGAAATCTAATACTCTGATGAAGACCACAACTGTTTACTACAATATATAATGAAATATCTCGAGCGTTTAGGTTTATTTATGTTGTATTCAGATAGAGTACAGAAGGGCCCCCCCCCAGTGGCTCAGCGGTATGTCTGCGGACTTACACGCTAAAAACCGGGTTTCGATACCAGTGGTGGGCAGAGCACAGATAGCCCATTGTGTAGCTTTGTGCTCAATTAAAAAAAAACAACGATTTCAGAATTGTCTCGCAAGTCCACTGGTAGATCGACGTTAAGTTTGCGGACTTATATCAGTAAAATTAGGGGTTCGATTCTTGACGCTGAGCACAGCACAGATATCCCAACGTTTATATAGCTTTGCTTTTAAACAAATGGATAAAAATCTGTCCCGGGTAATGCTTATGATAAAGCCCCCCAGCGGCTCAGCGGAACGTCTGCGGACTTACAACTCTAAAAACTGGGTTTCGATACCCGTAGTGGGCAGAGCACAAATAGCCCACTGTGTAGTTTTGTGGTTAATTCAAAAAACAACAGCTTATGATAAGATAAATGATTTTTATTATTGTAGTCGCGTTCCCAGTATCTGCACGAACTTTGAGCTTAGAAGATAACCCACTGAGAAATGAAAAGGTTTCAAATGTCTAAAAAAAAGGAGGGGGAGAAGAAACGATCTAAAAATACAGAAAGCTAAACATGTATTTCCTGCTAGAAATACGACGAGATTACATTATATTTTGTATTATATTTTCAGAAGTTAATTGAATGTCAATATGTTCGACGACTCTCTAGGATTTTCTAAATCCACATATTGTTGATCTTGCTCTTGAAAATCTTCTACAAATTTAGAGAATAGGCGGGACTTGTGCAAAACGGATCCAACAGTATGCGTCGCATGCATTGAACTGAAACACGTGTAAGTATTACAGTAAATGTATAGTAGCAAATCCGTTACAATATATGTATATATACATAAATATAAATAATGCAACATCATTCATGTCCACTCTTAGCGTGTGACCCTTTGAATTGCCACTATTATTGACCAAACACTCAATTCAGTAGCCATGCACAACAGCCTTAAATCGCAGTCCGATGTTTTACTTGAAGAAGTTTTGTAGTCTTGTAATGATAAAAAATTGCTTTTAACTTAGAACTTTGAAAACTTCTTTGTATGCTTTATGGCATTGATTTCTCTTGTTTTTAAGTCCATTATCGTAAAACCTTGCTCTCATTTTGGGGTGGTTTTGGGTCACTATAAAAGTGACTCAAATTTTCGGTCAAGTAAGACTAACCCATGAGTTGGCTGTGAGTACTATTGCCGGTCTTTCTTCTGGTATATTAATTCGACATTAATGACGGCTATTTGTATATATATGTAAAATTCTAAAACAAAGAAACTACAAATTTGAAAGTGCTCCTATAAAATGTTTAAATGGAAATCTGCATACATTTAGTGTATTAAGTTTTAAATATACTTTAAGAGCTGAATGTTTTTCATAATTCTATACTGGGAAACAAAACAAAATTACTTAATTCACATATACACTAAAAGTTACCTAGGTTACATATTGACAATTTGCGAAGCCGTTGTATGTATAATACCAGTACACTAATCTTCCAACAATTTGTTTTTAAGGGCCAGTCTGTTGTTGTAGGTACCAGAAACAATGTCCAGAGGTTATGAGTAAGTTAACAAAATTAGAAAGAAATGTATAGATTTTTTTGTATGATTGAAGCGTGTATTGATTTGTAAGCATCATTAATACGTTTCGTATTTCAAAAATAAAATTATAAATGGTAATAATAATTACTGTATTCTCTAAATATATATCTATGTACACTCTTTTGTGAAAGAAAATAATAACTTAGGGTGAACTCATTCAAACCTTTTTATTAATAGTAATATTCTTCACGGTATAATTGTAAATGTTTTCTAATATTCTATAATATATTATCAGTTCCACAATAGAGGTTATATACCTTTATCACGTCATTATATTCCTAACACGTTGTTTCGCGAAACCAAATCAATATCTGCTAAAGAGAAGTAAGTCCTTATTAAGTTATTTAAAAACTCGTTATTTTAACAATTTGCATTGTAACCGATAGCAGACTGTTGCTGTTATTTTCCTTCAATTCTATTGGATGACGTTAGCTCGGGAAGGATGTAAAGGCTTGCTATTTGGTCAGGATGTTTGAATTAAAACATCACTGGTGATAAACTGCATTAAAAATTATTTTTCCTTTTCGCTTTTGATTGATTTGAGCAAAAGCTGGTAATGAGAATAAACTGATCTCCTGTAGGACTGTGTCAGTAAACATTCTAAGAAAATATATCCGACCAAAGAGATAAAACATCATGCTGGAGCGAACTTTGTGAGGTCGGCGGGCGACAGATAAAAGATAATAGCCTCTTTTTTAATCTTCTATTAATCATGCAAAATACGTTTATTGTATACCAAAGTACGCAATGAAACAATATATATATTTGATTAATATATTAAAGTTTAAACATTACAGTATGGTAGTATAAGTTACCGTGTTGTTGCAAAGTCAATTCTGACAACATACAGTTGCCATTGATGTCACCTGTATTATTCAATACGGCGTCGTAATAAGTAGACCAAAGATAATACTGTTACCATAGCTATTATCACTGACTACATTTAAAATAGGAACAGTTTCACATTCTTCACGTACAGAGTTAACAATTATGCACAGATCAGTTATATAGCTTAAGGTGTGGTGGATGTAGTGACAAACATTGGTTTCCTACACAATACAAAAACTAATAATTATCCACAAATCGATAATAGGTTAAGTTGCGGTGAATGCAGCGGTAAACGCTGGTTTCCTACATAATACAAGCTAATAATTATATGCAGATCGACAATAGTTTAAGTTTTCGTGACTGTAGCAACAAACACTTGTTTCCAAATTATTCAAGCTATGTATTATACACTCAGCGACTATAGGTTAAGCTGTGGTAGATGTACCAACGAACATTGGTTTCCTATGTAATACAAGCTGACAATTATACTCTGAGAAACTATAATTCAAACAAGTAAACTGTGTTGGATATAGCGGCAAACGCTGGTTTCTTATATAATACAAGTTAACAATTGTACATTGATCCACTGTCACAAGTAAGTTGTGTTGGATGTAGTGACAAACATTGGTTTCCTATATAATACAAAAGTTAAGAATCCACACTTTACATCTTTGATAAAAATAACCGATTCAAGATTAAAGTGCCAAGGTGTAGTAACCATTAGTTACAATAGCGATGTAGCCTTTTCACTGTTTGTGCTAAGCCATAATATATTTCATTAACATTATATTTTGTATTGTGTTAAACTGTTTTATATTACATATAAAAGTTATTATACAACAGTTATTAAAACATATCCCAATCTAACTAGCTGTATTTTAGGATATCTAAACCAACTGTTGCATGAAATAACCGATCTCATTGCAGTAGCTGTGCACTTCGAAGCTAAGGTTGTTAGAAATATTTTGCAGCAAATTCAATCATGGAGGAATACTGTGTAATTTAAAGCAGTTGGAACTGAGTGGATTTGTTTTTGAATTTGTGCTGCAATTTGCTCTGAATTAGAAACAACGAGTAAATTGGGTATTTGCTCGTAGAAAAAGTTATCATCATACCAGGGTGATTTGTACCTTTCAAACATTCTATGGAATATCACCCGACGTGTGTCATACGTGTTGTATGACAGTTTTGTTGTCACGAGAATAATTTGGTGTCATAAATATTATCCGAAGGTCATGAATAAAGACGTTGTTTCACATCGGAGAACGCGTATTGAGAAACTTGGATCATACGCAACATGCAATGTACATTGGTACACACGAATTTTCATTATTTTATAAAGTGAGATGAGGACCAAAAAAATTTCATGTTTAACTTGAGATAAATTCGTCAGATATACAAAATAAATTATTTCACTGGAAAAAAAAAAATCTTTGACCCAGTGTTTGTTAGATATCTTCCTGAAAAAAACTTTTACCATTTCATAAAAATAACATTTACAGTCTCTGAAATGTGATCTTACAAAGATTAATTTTATCTGACAATGCATTTCACAGACAACCTATGTGTATATAGTTTCTAAGGTTAAACAGGCTTTATCCAACTAGTTCTTTTAACTTCATAGATGAAAAAACAACAGAAAACGATTTAACGGATAAAACCTCGTCTCCAATAAACTCAAACTTGCGGATGAAGACCATTGAACCATCTGGACAACTAGCATACTTCCAGTAAAACTTTTTATAAAAAAAATAGATATTATATGATGACGCACGTATACACCATTTTTAAGTAACAGTTTCATTCCTTGCTGACTTCTGTTTTAGTTCGGCTGTATTTGAACTTTAGTGAATATTTTACAACATACTTTAATGGAGAAAGCTTGTTTTCCGAAACTTAAAAGAACTCCAGGTTAGTGCACAAGATTCCATATTAAATAACAACTAGCCGGCTTACACGGAATTCATGTAAAGCACTGAATTTATTTACGTCAATACACATCTAAGTAGGGGTGTTTAAAAGTAACTGTATACGTTAATTTATATTTAACTAAATAATAACAATGGAAAGGCGAATCTTTGTCCTCAATACATGAGATGTAACGGCAAAGAAGTTGAATCAATTTGATTAGTACTAGTTTTGAGTTACTTTGACAGTGCTGTGTTTATGTATGCAAGTGTTGTAGCTGTTATAGATGGAAAGTTTGGTTGTGAAGCTTCATAAATGACATTTAAATCGTGAAACCGGTTGAAAGATCTCATAATTTTTTACCAGACATATTTATAAATGCTTTGTATATATTCGTAAACATATATATAAGAGCTATTGATTTACTTATATATATATATAACATTCTCATGCTTCTGAAATAGAAGTCTTTATTCGAATCAGACCGGTTTCACAACTTGTAAAACACTTGAAAGAGTGCATAGAAAAAAAAAGCTTTTTCGAAATATTAGACGTTATCAGTGACGTAAGTATGCCAACCAAGAAAGGGGTCCGAATTAACCTGAACCGTAACTACAGTTAAAGAGAAATAAATATACGAAGCCCAATTATTTTTTTATGTACGGGCGTCTTTTGTAGTTACGATACTTGTAAACCTATTATTTTGTTGCAAGAAGCGGCTGTCTTCTTGATTAGCTTGCTTTGGCCAACCTTGACCAACAGTTTTGTTTAAAGAGGGAAGATTTTCGTATTTTAGTAATAATTTGTCAAATAATAAGGAAAGGTTTTATAAGAGTTGTGCAATAAAGTTAGAACACTTTAACAGAGATTGTGGTTCAATGTGGATTCCGTAACTAAAATAAATTATCCGAAATGCTTTCAGAACATATGTATGTTGATGAAGCTGTCATTCCTGTTGCTGATGGGTTTCAAATACTCTCATTCAGTTACAAAATGAAACCTGAATGAAATATCCATGAACAGGCTTTGTATAACATGAACTTACACATGTACAGAGGGGTGGATTTACCTTGTATTGAATGAAGAGAGACTGCTATACAAAGGAACCAGCATACAGGTAGTGTGCTTTATTTACATTACACTATATAACACAAATTTTGTTCCTGGATAGTATGTGTTATTTCTTAATTGCTTATATTGTAAAAGTACAGAAAATGGCCATTATTCCCTTCAAACTTTGCATTTGTGACCTGGAGGATGAAATTTAGAAATTAACCTATTTTCTATGTAAAAAGAGCAAATTTGCACATAAGGTCTGAATAAAACAGCATTTGAATTAACACTCCTACGAAAAAAATATTTACATCCACTAAAGTGATTTTGGGGCCTATCAGGCCCCATATATTTTTCCAATAGAAACACAGTGATTCAGCAACATTCATTACAAACAACTTTAGAATGGCTCTGACAAACACTTTTTTTTACAATTTGAGCAAACAATTTTCGACTGTCTATCTTTTGATCTGCCGCACAAATGGCATCGTCCTCTTTTTGCCCTCTTTGCAGGCGGTTCACATGAGGTTGTTTTGTCATTATCTTTGCAGTAAATTTCTTTGATTTCAAGTACCAATTGCTGTATAAATTTTCTTCTGGCTCTTGATTTATGTTGACGAAGAAATTGTGGATGTTTTGTCGAGTATAGAACAAAAGCATTGTACGCAGCAAGATCTAGAATGTTATAGAATATACAGACTGACCAGCGCTTTGATCGCCTCTTTGTTGTATAATATCTCACCAGTTGATCGAGAGTGTCGACACCTGCCTTCTTTGCATTGTAAAGATTGACGATTTCGGGCTTTCCATTCTCTTCTACTTCACCATACTGATGCTGAGAACTCAGTAGTAGCACATATTTTCCTGGTTTGTCTGAGTACCTGAGAAGAGTGATGTCGTCATGGTAGAAAAACTTTGGTGATGAGTCTCTAGGTTTTGCATTTATTTCAGGAGGCAGGGATATTTTTGATTTCCGTATGGTTCCAACGAGTCCTGTTCTTTTTGTTCGTAGGTACTTGGCAAGTGTCATTGTTGTGAAGAAATTATCTGTCGTTATTGTCCTTCCTTTTCCAAGAAATGGCTGACTCAGTTCTCTGACTATTTTTTTCTTCTTCATTTGTTTCTGTCGTATTTCCAACCTTTCCAGTGTAAATTTGAGCGTTGAGGAGGTAACTTGTCTTTGCATCTGTTAGGCACCAAATCTTTATTCCGTATTTGTCTGGCTTTGTCGGAATGTATGTTCTGAAGCCAATTCTTCCTTTGATGTTACATAGTTGTTCATCCACTGTCAGGTATTCGCTTGGGTTGTAACTGTTTTTGCAATTTTCAATGAAAAAATTCCAGACTCAAGAGATGGCGGCATCTTTGATTTCTCTATTTCTTTGAGAGTGGATGTCAAATCTGATTTTTAAGCACATTTTTTTGAATTTGTCTTGTGTAATCAGTTTTCGCAAAAATGGCAAACCGAATTCGGTTGAAAACATTTCGTCTGTCGATGCATTTTTGGATTTGCTTATTCCAAGGAAAAGATTAGCTGCGATTCATTCCAGAGGTCTTCTTTAAAAATTGGTTCTTTCATGACGGTGTTTGTTGAGTGAATGATCTGTTCCATCATATTATCAGAAATGAAAATTTTGAATCTTTCGAATGGTGTAGAGACTCTTGGAGCACCTTGCCTTGTAATGCCTGGGTTCCCATTGAATATATTGAGAGCTGCGGTTCTCCTGTTGATCCTTGAAGGTGTTGTTGAATAACTAAAATTCTTATCTTTGGACAAAAGTTCGTTCACTGGCATCGTAGTAAGATCTTCTTGATTACTTTCTTCACTTTCAGAAGGGTACGGCGCGATTTGTTCATCATTTTCGGCTTCATCATCACAACTTTCAGAGTAGTCTTCGACATTATCATGTTCACTTTCATCGTCGGATGGTTTTGTCAGTAAATGTACAGCTTCATCAAAAGATATCATTTTTGACACGGTTTGAAGATTTCAGCTCCTATATATATATATGATTTGTGGATTTTTCTAGAATATTCTAGAAGTTTCAAGAATATTCTAGATTATTCTAAATACTTCTGTAAAGTTTCTAGAATGTTCTAGAACAGGCGTGGGCAAACTAGGCAATAATCAGGACTGTCTAAAATTATTGTTGGAGCAGAGTTATTATCTTAAATATCCATCTTTTGAAAAGAAGTTGTAAAATTAATATATTTTTACTATAATTTGCTTTTTTCGGTTGCCCAGGCCTGTTCTAGAATTATTCAGGAAATAAATAAAGTAATTTTTATGTTTTTTGATCTGGGGCCTAATAGGCCCCAAAATACCCTTAGTGGATGTTTCAAAAAATTTTTAAATATTATTTCGCAAATGTCTGAAAAGTCAAAATATTATTGCTTCTTAAAATATAAAGGTATAGGGTCAGTTAATAGCAATTTTATTTAAATACAAAGTTATTAGCCTAATATTAATAACTTTTCAAGTTGCTCTGGGGCCTATTAGGCCCCAATTTTCGTAGGAGTCTTAAGATTTACATGTATTTATACTAAAGTTATACAAAAATAAAAAAATTTAGAAGTGAGTAGTTTTTCGAGATTTGCGACTGTAATGTAAACCACTTTCATGTACCACCTTCCAAATATAGTCTTCCATTATGTTTTCGTAATACGCTCCTTGGTAGCGGCGTTCAAAGTTCAGTATATCTTGGTGGAAGTGCTCGCCTTGCTCTTCTGAGTATGCTCCTATGTTCTCCATGAATTTATCAAGATGAGCGTCAAGAACATGGACTTTCAGGGACATCTTGTAGCCCATTTTGCCGTAGTTCTTCACCAGAGCCTCAACCAGTTCCACATAATTTTCAGCCTTGTGATTACCTAAGAATCCCCGAACCACTGCCCCAAGCTTTTTCTCCTTTCTACTGAGCTTCTTGAGGAATTCTATGCACTCCAGGATCCTCTTTATTTGTGGTCCAACGAAGATACCAGCTTTGACCTTTGCCTCAGAAAGCTTAGGGAAGAAGTTTCGAAGGTACTTAAAGGCTGCGGACATTTTATCTAGGGTTATGACAAACTGTTTCATAAGACCCAATTTTATGTGCAATGGTGGGAACAACACCTTCTGGAGATCCACTAATGGCTCACACTTGACATTGTGCCTCCCTACAAAGAACTCGGCCCGTTGTGGCCAGTGCTTCTTGTTGTATTGCGCTGCGGTGTCCTTCCTATCCCAAATGCAAAGACAACAGGGAAACTTGGTAAAGCCTCCTTAGAGAATGCCACCGATAACCTCCCAGCCATACTCATCATACTTCAAGGCTTCTAGCAAGGTCTTGACACCATTTTTCTTTGATGAGGTACACCGAAAGATCTTTAAATTTTAAGATGTCTAAAATGTGTATAATATAAAATCTTACAATTAAAGCAAGCAAAAATTGTCCGTCTCACCTTCTAGAATTTTTTTACAGTGCTTGCAGGTAAAATGAGGTGCCCAGGGTTTGTCTTGATCCTCAACAGGCATGCCAAAATATACCTTGTAGGTTTCACATATTTTAGCAAATTCTGTCACAGATTACTTTTTCGCTTTTGTCTTGATAAATTGGCCATATACATAGTAGAATACGTCTGGAGAATGCTTGCAGCTTCTTGATCTCATCTCTGATATAATCAGATAGGTTTATATGTTCACTTAGGCAGCTAGAACTAAACTGAAGTAGTGGGTGATGAGACCCTGTATATATATATATATATATATATATGAACCATATATATACCATGGCAAGTTCTAGAAAATTCTAAAAGGTTCTTGAAAATTCTCGCAAGTTATACAACATTCTTGTAAGTTCGAGAAACTTCTCTATCAGCTATTCAGCACTGAATCTACTTGGAATGTTCTGGAAAATGAGTAAATTTGAAAATTTCATTACCCAGGTCACAAAAACAAAGTTTGAGGAGAGAAATAGGTCTTTTTCATTTATTTTAGATATAAGCAACTGGAAAATAACACTATCTGCCCAAGAACAAGAAAAAAGAAAAAAAAATGTTATAGAGTGTTATCTTTCGAAGAAATATACTGCTTGGTTTCGAATTGCTTTTGTTACATTTGTTACAGTGCTTGGACTGCTGTAAGAAATATTATTTGGCCAACTATAACTCACTGAAACTTAGAGTAAAGTATGTTGCGTAGTGTTCATTGAACAGTAATCCATAATTGACAGGAATAAAACTTGAAAAGAAATAATTGAACTCACTTCCAACATTCGTGTTTAATCAGCGGTGGAACTGGACATGTTAAATACTTGGTCAGTGCATTTGTATTTGTAACATTTGAGCTAGATCAATCTGTTTGTTATACATGTAATATAAAAATATCACGATTAATACATTAATAGGCAATCGAATGGAAGAATAAAAAATTCCAGATAATTTTAATCGTGTCTCTAGTTATTGCTACTATTTCATTTTATAAAACTTTGGTAGATTTATTTGTTTGTTTGAAATTAAGCACAAAGCTATGCAACGGGCTCTCTATGTTCTACCCACTACGGGTATCGAACCACGGTTTCTATCAGTGTGAGTCCGCAGACGTACCGCTATGACACTAGGGGCAACTTTAGTAGATTTTGATTTATGGTTTAAGCATCGACGCTATCGAAAGTGCCCTCTAGTGGCACATCAGCATATTTGCGCACTTACAACGCTAGAATCCTGGTTTCGATTCTCGTAGTGGACAAAACACAGATGTCTCATCATGTAACTTTGTGATTAACTTCAAAGAAGTTGCTCTCCGCTAGCATAGCGGTATGTCTACGGATTTACAACGCTAAAAGCAGCGGTTCGATTCCTCTCGGTGGGCTCAGCAGATAACCCCAAGTAGTTTTTCTACGAGAAAACACACACACACACATTCAAAGAAGCTACCGAAAATTGAATTAAAGACAAACTTCTCCGTAATCTGATTTTGTAAATATTTACACTGAGTTGTTAAATATGCGCTATGTTTTCTTTATTTTATCTGGAGCATAAGAATATTGAGGACGTAAAACAATAATAGGGAGAATAAATGAAAGTTTTCGATCGTGAATCCATTCCACACAACACTAATTTTAAGAACGAAAAGACTCCTAATCAAGCGTAGCGTGGAGATACTCTTCAAAGCGCTCAGCAGCTGGTTCCATTAACGAATATTTTATGGGAACTACAGCTGGCGTGAGATGTGCAGACTGAATGAGTTATCATAATTATATTCCGCATCATATATAGGTACCCTGCATCTACGTATATACTTTCATATTATTTTGAAACGTATGAGATAATTCGTGTGGTATAAGTTATGGTTGAATATGTATATTTTCAGTTTAAATTAAAATAGTGAAAGAAGTAACAAGATTTTTTTACAAGTCATCCTTACAGCCAGAGGCATCGCTAGGCGCTGGCACACGGGGACCGTGTCCCCATTATATTTGGCATTGCCACAAATACCCAGATGGTGTTGTCTTGAAAAATCAGAATAGAAGACCATAATCGATATTACATTGAAACGCTGAAAATTCCCGCGCCTAGGGTTCCGAGCTCTGAATCGTTTAAATCCTAGAAACGCCATTGTCTATAACATTACCGGTCGATGAAATCCATATGAATCCTCATCGACTTTTTTAAAACACTTTTTAATGTATTGATGCGCCAAATTTCTTGTGAATTCATGATAATTTCGTTAACTACGAGATTCATCATAACAAATGAGTCACATTTTTATTTAATTTTCATTCATAAATACTCCAATTAATTGTAATTAATATCACTAATTGCTGTGGGTTTCCTTACATATTTTACGTAGAAAATAAATGATTGCTTCCATTTTTTTTTGGTCACTTTATACTGGGTGTGTAAATTTGTAGTAGACAAATGTTATAGTTACGTCATATGGCAGTTAAAAATTATTGATATGTAACGTTGATGGTTCTTATATGGTTTTGCTTTGATATTCGAAACAAACACTTAATATGGCGCAATACATAAGTGAACCTCACCGCTAGTGGCCAGAATACAAAGAAGTCAGTAACGAGAAGTCTGAAGTTAAACGTTTAATTTTAGTCATTGAACATAGTTATCATAAGGCTTACTTAAAACTTGATTTTGCCAATGAAAGTAGTTATCATAAGGCTTACCTAATACCTGTTTTTGTGAGTGCAAATAGTAATCATGAGAATCAACTAATGGCTAATTTTATCAGTGAAATAATTATAATGAGGCTCAACTTATGGCTTATTTTATCTGAGAAAACAGTTATCGAGAGGCTTATTTAATGGTTGGTCTTTATCAATTAAAATGCTTAGCATGAGGCTTATCTAATATTTGATGTTATCAGTGAAAATAGTTATCATAAAGCTTACCTAGTAGCTGATTTTGTCAGTAAAAATAATTATTATGAGATTTATCTAATAATACCCAATTTTGTCAGAGAAAATAGCTATCATAACGTTTGTCTAATAGTTGATTTTATCTGCCAGTCTAAATAGTGAGTCGTAGCAGTATGACAACATAATTTAAAAGATGCAGAAATAACGCTTCCAACCTTGACTATTATAGTAAAACCTGTATTGTTGCAGAATTTGTGAAAATTTCTCCGTAGAGCTTGTAACAATAGCATATGATGTGCTTTAAATATAAATACGAAATTTTAAACTGATTTTGTTGTGATAAAAGTGTTTTCTTATTGCAAAACCACAATGACCTATGTATCTGCGAGATTATCTTCCAAGAGAAATTGAACCCCTGATTTTAGCTTCATAAATCCGTAGACTTACTGCTATCCCAGCGAGAAACTGCGATAAAAGAGTAAGGCCTAAAATAAAATTACGTCATGTGTCTGTAATGTAAAGATGTTCGTCCTGTATTATTTCTATACACATAATACCCATTGTTGTAATTTAAGGAACATTACGACGAACTGTTTGGTATAAAACGGAGACACAAATGTATTTTTAGTAGAAATGCTTTAGTATCGTAAACTAGCTTGGCGATGAAAAGGAAAATTATGAAACATATCTGTACTACTGGTTGTATAAAAATGTATCTGTACCACTCGTTGTATAAAATAACATATATGTACTACTGGTTGTATAAAAACGTTTCTGTACTATTGATTGTATAGAAAACATATCTATACTACTGGTTGTATAAAAATGGATTTAAAAGTAACCTTCTGGTCACAACAGTGAACTGTTTTAGTTGCTTTATTGTCATTAAGTACAAAAGTTATTGTTTTCTTAGGCTACATAATGTGCTATGAATACTGTGTTCACCACGAGATAAATAAAAGTACAAATTTCTAAAAATATCCATCTATTTAGCTAGTGATATTAGGATGGCAAAGACCGAAAATAGAAACAACATTTTCAAGATGTTTGTGTTTTCTCTCCAGTGAAAGAAGACTATATGTGTAAATAGGTTTGAGGAGAGTGTAATAAGAACTAATTAACTAAATCAAGTTATTTTCATAGTTCTTTCAGTGATTAAATACTAGGATTGATAAACAGGAAACGTCTGATTTACCCATAGTGACTAGCGTTAACATGTGACTGGTTGTTCGCAGTTAAAATAGGAAAGCCCATAACTTTTAGACATCATCTGCTATTGCACTGAAGGAAAGTGCTATTCTCAACATTCTTGCTTAACATTGAGGCAGAATATTATCATCCCTAGAGATTATCGAAGCTAAAACAAGATCAACAAGGGTTTGCCGAGCTACACGATTTTGTAAAACCTACACAGATTTAGAATAAATGAACATTCTACGTTATTGTTGTCTTGTCTGGCCAGCATATTAACTATGAATTTCTGATCTTCTGTAACACAGTACTGAGATTTTTTTTTTACTGTTAGCTATGATTATTTCAAATTTTGAATAGCACAACATCCTGCAATTTCTTTAAATATATTTTTAATCACAACTGATTTGACTGAAGAACTCTTGTGTTTACCTCTCTCTTTTAGCCCTCAATTTGAATACTGTTTATCTGAATATTAATCCGAAACATTTAAATCAATATTAATTTTCTTGGGATTAGGCAGTTTATAGTATTAAACCAACTGTGGTGGTTTTTCTAATATGGCAAAGTTACCTTGGTGAAGCTAGCGTAAACTTAGGATATTGATTATTTGAACTAATTATATTGTATTACTGTACTAAATAACTTCATACTCCACCATTAAGAAACAGATCCAAAACAAATGATCAACTATTATTATACCATTAGTGTGAGTTGTAACAGTGCAATTAACAATCTTCGGTTTTGATCTTATTTAACTGTATAATTTTAGTAAATTTTTGCATTACTTAATATTTTATGCTCATTAAAAATTGAGTTTACCTAAATATACAGCTTTATAACTGGAAGCTTAGTACATACTGTTACGTATGTTTTATGTTTTTCGTAGACTAAACGCAATAGAAAAACACAGATAACAGCTTGTATAATTTATTACACTAAACTATTAACAAATATAACAGATATAACATAAATTATATAATAACAGTGACAGATATTAAGTTACAAAATTCGAAATTAATTACAAAACAAAATAATACTAGTTTCAAACTTCAAAATTTATCACAATACAAAATGGTACTGGCCTGTTTCTAATATAATGATCTAAAATGAAAGTCTCAAATTCCAGTCTAGGGTGTGAATTTGGTCCCACGAAGAAATTCCGAAGCTTAAATGAAGAAGTTCAGAAACAGTTCACAGTTCAATAATTTCGACGAAGTTCCTTTCACGATGCCTCCGATGAACGTCACAATTTCGCCGACTCTCAGCACAAGCAGTAATTCAGATGAATCGTAGAGATTGACGAAATAAAATCACAGCTTCCGTAGATCTAACTTCAGTCACAAATTCAAGTTGAATAATCACAGCAAACACTTAATCAAATAACTGACTCTCTTCTTTTGAAATAAAACTAATGTCTGACTCTCCTCTTCCTTGTTCGAATAAAAACTTATGTCTGAATCTCTTTTGTCTCTCGCATCTTCGTCTGTTTATATATTGTAGGCCTAGACCCCTCGAATAACCGCGAAATTTCTACAGATCTCCAGAGCAATCCGCGCATGTCCGTTCTTGCACGAGACTAAACGTCTAGACACGATGTCGCCAGCACTTCATTTACAAACATATGATTGGTCTACTTAATTCATGAAAATTCTAAATGTTACCCTAAATGAATAACAACATATTTTATTAGTTTAAACTTCGAAACAATAATATAAATATGGAAACATAGATAATAGAAATTAAAATCCAAACAGAACACGACATGTCGTTGTTTACAAAATATTTACACGACATTTACATAACAATACAAATTATCAAGGTGAGTATATCTAAAAGTTCGCAGACATTCGGATTTACCACAGGAGGGTGGCTTGAAGGAGTTATCGAGATATTAACCATTTTATTTATTGCATCAGATATTTTTTGAGAAACTCTTGGGAACACGGAATGTATAGTTATTACTTTTAACATGTTTATTACTTCTCATGTCAACATGATATTTTTAGATAATTGCTTGTAATATTTCATACATGAATGCCCCCCAGTGGCTCAACGGTATGTCTGCGGACTTACACGCTAAAATCCGGGTTTCGATACCCGTGGTGGGCAGAGCACAGATAGCCCATTGTGTAGCTTTGCGCTTAATTCGAAACAACATCATAGATGAATATTTTGTTATATTTGCAAAAAGCACTAAATAAAATGTTATTTATCCATTTATTTCTAGATTTTCATAATTGATATGTAACACTTATCTAATTAATTATAAAAGTGTTGACGTCTAGTTACTCAGACATTTAATTACCACTTTTCGAGACCAAAAAAAAATTTTTTTCTCATTATAGTGTGTCCAAGTATTGTTAATAAGTGTTCCACAAGAATGTTCATGTACGTATTGGTAGTTTGTTTTTTTAGCTCTATTTATTCTGGATAAACTCATCCAGAACAAATGAAAGACAAGATACTCGTAAGGAAAATAATTCACATGTACTGACGTAGAAATTGGCAATTTGTTTTCTACCAGCAGCTACTGTACCATGTGCCTTTTGGGGTTATTTAAAAACATTAACGCATTTTATTTGATGTAATCCCTTTCCACGCGTTATGGGTCACACACAGCATTTAGTGAAAATAATCCAAGGATGGTTGCGGTCAAAATTCCAAAGGTTTTATAAATATGCTCACCACAGTCAGAAACCTAATTAAAAAAAAACGTTTTGCCTCACTTTCATTGGTTGGATTATTAACGTATCAGTAGGCCCAGCATGTCCAGTTGGTTGAGGCATTCGACACGTAATCTGAGTGTCGCAGATTCGAATCCCCATCGCGCCAAACATGCTTGCCATTTCAGCCGTGCGGGCGTCAATATGTGACGGTCACTCACACTATTATATGGTAAAAGAGTAGCCCAAGAGTTGGCGGTGGGTGGTGATGACTAGCTGCCTTCCCTCTAGTCTTACACTGCTAAATTAGGGACGGATAGCCCTGGTGTAGCTTTTCGCGAAATTAAACAAACGTATCAGTATTTCACTTTCCTGTTTGTATTAATATGGATATTTCTTTGTCAGAATGAGGAAATACTATTTAATGCATCTAATAAAATAAAAAAGTTATACATTTTACCTCCATTACGTCATAATTCCAGAAATGTTTCATACCTCATGAAACAAGTTTATATTTGTGTGTGTATTAAAGGTGTTAAATATTAACACCGTTAAATAATAACGGACATATGAATTAATTCCCTGAATTAATTATATGTGCAGGATTTTATTCATCATTTACGTTTAAACTTTTAAGTATATTTGATTTATTTATTTGCTTGATTATTTTGAACCGTTACATTGACTGAAGTAACAAGAAAACACGTCATTATTTTGTTGAACATCTGAATCACGCCTCAATACTGCTATGTATAGTTAGGAAAGTGGAACACCAACTCAAGCGTGAAAATAAGATATCAAAAAATGATGATTATAAGATTGTTGATATTAATTGTTTGTTATTAAGAACAAAGCTAACCATGACCTATCTGTTCTCTGCCAACCAATGGTATCGAAACCCAGTTTTAAGAGTTTTACGTACACAGTCATACCACTTGGCAACTGTGAGGGGATCATAAAGTAAAAAGTTGGAAATGGTAGTAGTTACGCCCCTTCACTGGTACAGCGGTAATTCTACGGATTTATAACGCTATAATCAGGGGTTCGATTCCCTCGGTGAACTCAGCAGATAGCCCAATGTGGCTTGGCTATAAGAAAACAGACACACACACACCCTTCACTGGCAGCCTATCGGCCTAAAATTAATAATTACTGTTTTAGTTTATTT
The DNA here is from genome assembly GCA_011833715.1 of Carcinoscorpius rotundicauda. NCBI lineage: Eukaryota > Metazoa > Arthropoda > Merostomata > Xiphosura > Limulidae > Carcinoscorpius > Carcinoscorpius rotundicauda. Next base: position 41,231,243 of record CM022396.1, on the reverse strand, counting down.
CAAAATAAACAAAACATTTTAAAATAAGTTAAACAAACATTTCCAGAACAGAAAAGGGATACTAACACCTATCGCAGTAGATGCTTTCTGATTACATGCTTGACGTTTATTTCGGTTCAGAGATGCATTGGGTTTTTTAATGAAAAACTATATAAATATTAGTGTTTATAAAATAGCACCGCAGTATTGGAAAAGATAATTATAAAAATACATTTCTCTTAAACGGTCATTGGACTTTGTAGTGCAACAGTGGAAATGTTAACAGGAAAGAATAATATTTTGAAGACTGTATTTGTCATTTTTGTTCTGACTTTATAAATTCTCGTAGATTATCCATTTGACCAATATAAAAAAAACTACTTGTAAAAGAAAAGTTCAGTGAATTGATTTGCAAGTGAATTATTTAGTGATACCAGAAAATATTGGTCTATCTAAGTTAGATATTATATTACTGATTCCAATGTAGCTAGCGTATGGTGCACATTTTATTACTAAAATGAAAAAAAAAAAACCGATATTATAATTTTTTAGTAAATGAATGTAGCGTAAAAGTCTTTAGAAATTCTTGGGTCGTCGGTAATTGCTGATAGTATATAAATAACGATAAGACGTTTTTATATTATTTTGGTGTTTGTAGGCTTCTCAGTGTTGGGTTGTTTGCACGTTTAATGCTATTATCAGTTAAGCTTTCTGGGTAATTCTTGTATACCAAAAGTTACTTAAGCTACAATAGCCTTTACCTCTTTCATAATCTGTATTATTATTTTGGATGTATTATTCAGTATATTATGTTTAAGGTATCTGGGATGGTAACTAAAGAAATGAGGTAGGAGTGTGAGTCAGTTTACTTTTTTGTGATAATCAAAACATCAAGAAAATATAGTTGGACTTTTGAGTAATCTTTAGTGAATACAATTTCCACGAAAATAGTTATTGAGAACAGTTGGTTGTGAACTTTTTGTTTTGAGGCATGATTGGTAAGTTGTGGACATTTGACTTATAAGGTGTTCTTTAACTGTAAATCCCTGTCTGTTGTTATAAACATCAGGATACCTTCCTTGCTAAATTACAATGGTTCTGGGATTCTTTCTTGTAACCAACCACAGCCTTCACTTTGTGGACAAAAGCGTTGCTCCGGATTGACTTGGAGTATGAGTTCAAATGCTTGAGATGTTCGGGTTTGTTTTTTCACTTATAGGTCAAGATAATAGAATAAAAGCTCTCTATGAGGATTTGAAATTGATATTTTTCTTGAATATAGGTAATCTAATCAAATCTAGGTCAGGATGATAGAATAAAAGCTTTATATAAGGGTTTGAAACTGATGTTTTTATTTAATATAGGTAATCTAATCAAATCTTAATCAGGATGATAGAATAAAAGCTTTACATGAGGATTTGAAACTGATATTTTTTAAATATATTTTGGTTGCTCCGTAGTTAGTTCTCAAATCTCAAACCACACACATATTGTCTAACTTATACATAAACGTTTTTGGCCAATTTCCAGTTTGCCCCTGAAGAAGCACAGTCCACCTTTTGAAAGCGCTCGGATTATAGGGTTTTTATTCATTTCTACCCATTCCAGTAGTACTGAAGTGCTCTTGATGAACTATGAACTTTAACATTAGTCATGCTCTTCCTACATTGAAAACAATATTTTCAAGCAGCGGTATTTAAACGTCTTATCACAATTAGTAACTCAACAAAATATTTCAAAGTGGGCGTCTTATCTAATTTTTCTTTCTCAGTAATCACAACGTACGATATAATTTAGGAGATTAAGTTCAGTTATATGTTCTGTACCTATAATCCCAGTTGTCATATAACTTTTGCCATCCAAATCTTAAGTTTGAGACACATATGTACATGCCGTTTTATGAATACCGATTACCCCTAAACATAGCCCGAATATGTTAACGTCCTTTTACTCATCTTGAAAGTTTAAATTACTTCTCATTTTGTGAATATATTGAAGGTACAAATAAAATTACAACCGTAAGAAAAAAATAACTTCCCCAGTAAAGTTGTATTATTTTTTTTAAACATTATCGTTTTGATTTTATGGCATAGTATAATGAAATTTGACGAAAGGATGTATCATTTTCAAAATTTGAATATTCTGAAAAAGGCTAAGGGAAATTACTGCAAAAAATTGTTTAATATGTCAGCCATATATAGTTGTACATATTAATATGTAACAAGATATAGTTCTACGTGTTAAAATTAATAATGCGGTTAAAATATATCTCATAAAGGCAAAGAACCAATAAACTGACAATCAGTGATGTCGAGAAACCCACTTGTTGAGAATTATATATGCAAAAACGAGCCGTTTTTGCATATACAATAAACTGACAGATTTAATTAGTATACAGTCTGAAACTCTGTAATGATGAATTCAGGAAATATGTAAAAAAGCTGTATTTGGGACTTTATGTTTTTGGCCTTCTTGCGTCTACGTCTTTCTTTTTTTAATTTCTGCAACACAGACATGTGTACAATCACGTGGCCTCAAACACACTTTGAAAACACCCCTATGCAGATGATCAGAAGCTAAGTAATGTTGAAGTGAGAATTAAATATAGTGTATGAAGAAAAAGTAACAAAGATAAATTCAAACACATACATACAATTAATTTCTAAACTCAAAGTTAACTCATTTTTTCCTACGTAAAAGTTGAAAAATAATTATGTGTGTGTATAATTTTGATATACAGATAAACTAGTAAAACTCAAATTTTGGAAGTTTCAATAAACTTGTATATGTAAAGGTTTTCAATATATATTTACGCCACAAACTTTGTTGATGTTTTGTGTTTACTTGAAGGCTCTGGCATGACTTTACTTGGCGTGGCAAGATGTATGTAACAAACCCTGTTGGTATTCTGTGTTTTTTTCTTATTTTAAGATGTTTGTAAAGGTCCACTTGAAGGTTCCGGAATGGCTTCAGTTTTACATGTTCTCACTTTCAGTATTTGTAAATTGTTGTTCTTCAGGTTCTTAATATGATTTCATATTTTGTAATATTTATTTATGACTAAAATAGATTTATTTATTGAATATGTAAATATGCTGTTTTTATTTTCTTACAAATGTGTTTTACATAAGTCCTAATATAAGGATATTTGTAAATCAGTCCTAAGGTTTTAAATGTGGGTTTAACGTCCTAACTTTTGATATTTTAAATACCTTTCTAAGTCATAACCTTCGATGTTGTTTTTTTAAATAAAAGTATTGTTGACGGCCTAACAGTGGTCGTTTTTGTAGAATAATTTGAAGACGGGTTTGTGGTTGCAGAAGTAGCCTTATACAGAAGACTACTAATCAGACACATGGTATTGCTGGTAATCAATCCTTTGTGTGATGGATGATAGGACAAGCTGGTAACACTTCTCGAAAAAATAATTTAATAGAAATCTGTACATCGTTGATGTGTCCGACGAAATCTACCTCAAATTTTAAAATTTTTACACTATTGAAAGAAGGTATAACCAGTTCATCTAGCCATATCAGTTATCTACATACTTAGCTATAAATTGTACTTGAACAATAGCAGGATATATAAAAGTGCAGTGACGTCGCAAGATGAGTCCCAGTTAAAGCAAGCAACATGATAGTTATTAAAGGTAATCCATAAAAAAACAGATCTTTTAAACACATTAAAATATAAGCTCTCTTAAGACAACAAGTAATTTTATGTGTCCACATCATGCATTTCAAGGTATGTGTATTACAAGGTTTTAGAGAGAGAAACACGCAGTGTACTATTATAAAGACAGTGTCCATAGAGACTAGTAATATCTTTAAAAGTATAAACTTTAATAAGCAGTGAGCAAACAAAACTGAAAACGAATGTAGTCGTGGAAGACGAAGATAAACAGTGTTTATTCTTATCCTTTTCTATGTATATATCCTTCAGTCTGACAATATGATTCCTTCCACAAACCGTGAAACTTACCAAATCCAATGTAAGTGTCAAAAGATCAGACACATTTATGTAAGGTTCCTCAATCTTTTGAATTTTTCACTATTCGTCGTGTTGATGAATCATTTGATCTATAGAGGTCGTGGAGAATCAAATGTGAACATTGTCAACTTGAAAATCTTGAATTTGTTTCCTGTGTAACGTTTTAGATTCAAACACCAGTTGATTTATGTCCCTCAAGAGATTTCGTGAAAAAAATATGCTTATTTTGCTTATTCTTATTGTGCTGGTGGCATGAAGATCTCGATGAATAGCCTTCTTTGATAATAATGTTCTGCTGATATGCATAACATATTTAAGGTGGAATATTCTATTTATTCAGAAACTGAATTAAACTTCTTTGTTTTCAAAAGATTTTTGAGGCTTAGGTAATCAGTATAGCTTCAAGCTACAGTTTTTTTCTCAGCATTTCAATTGACTGGGAAATGTCGTAGTTCCTATGAAAAATCATAACCCAAGATAATAACCATGGCACATCGTAATGATATTTGTCATTGGTTAAACCTGCATCAGGTCATTTCCACCTCACACAGTTTAATTCATTGCAATTTTCAAATCATAAAATTAGATAACTTGTATCAGGTTGCACCAGTCTTGTAAAACTTAAACCTAAGTTACTACAAAAGTAAGATAAATGCTATTTATTGGAAAACAAGTCTAAAATTTTGAAAAGTATATTTGTTAAGTTTATTCAGTAATAATTGTTCTCCAATCCATTAAAAGTTTCCCATCTGAATTATACAATGTAACAACATACATATCGCCCTTCGGTGACAAAGTTTCTACCGCTTGAAATTTATTTAGTACTTTTTTGAAGTTTTTCATAAAAGATTCTAACACAAACACTTATCTGGAAAGTGGAAGAATTGGCATCCAATCTCGAAGGAAATAAACATTTAAGTTTTGTATCTTAGACTTATTAACAAAACTAACTTAATCTCAAGAAAATAATGTTTATTTATCGAGCATTTTACCTTCAGCCTTCTGCCGAGTAAAGCGTTCTACATTAATTAAAGGACATTTCAACAACTTTTACAATTTTTGTGAAATAATATTCAAACATTGGTGTTCATGGCTATTTTAGTTAATGTATCGTCGAATAAATTTGAAATTAACTTAATTTACTTTTTTTTTAGAAAAGGCCAGGACTACAAAATCTGATGTAATATTTTGGTTGAGCGTATTCTGAAAATCTTTAAGACACCATCATACTTGGGTAGCCTTCCAGAGTCGCTTTAGCCCTCTCCTTAGTAGGTGGCTACGTCATTTAGATAAGTACATTCCCTGGATCGTCCTGAGTTTTTCTGCCAAGTCTTGTAGTTCCTAAACTGTGGGAGGAGTTCTCGCACAAAGAAAAAAGATAAATAATTTCAGGAACAGAATGTGACTCAATACAATATCAGTGGTGATGTTTCAATCATCAATAAAACTGAGTTATTTTTAATGGATACGCGAAATTTCATAACTTCACGATAACAGTTATTGTCTTTTCCAGTTTCAGGAAAATTTTCAAAGAAATGAATTTATCAGTCCCTCATATTTTTTGTTTTGTTATTTTTCAAATAAAAAAAATACAGAGTAATATAGAATTAAAGCCTTTATTTTTGGTAATACATTAAACTGATATTATCTGTAACGGATTTACTTTTATATATTTATTTCAATATCGATAGTTTATTTTAGTTTAATATATATTTAGAAATGCATGTAATTTATAGTGTTAAATATGTGTTGCGGAATTCCTGCCTATTCTCTAAATTTGTAGAAGATTCTCGAGTATAATAATCAACAGTGTAATATGCGTGTGAGAAAAATATTGTTGCCGACTGAACTTTTAAGAACCTCGCCAAGGTTAATGTTGTTGTTGGTTTGCTAAAGCTGGTATACTATAAATCTCGGAATTAATAATTGTAATTAACGCTTATTAATCGTAAAAGTATAAATATTTGAATAAGAATTTACAGATTTCGAACATTATAAACCGTTTAAATTCAGTGAATTAACTTCGGACTACTAGGGTATCGGATATTTTCGTCGGAAAAAAGTCAGCTTTTAAACGGAATGAAGCCAGCTAGCTAAGAATAGAAAATTACCTATCTTAATCGTGTGTGTGTGCTTTGAATTTCTCGCAAAGCTACTCGAGGGCATCTGTGCTAGCCGTCCCTAATTTAGCAGTGTAAGACTGGAAAGAAGGCAACTAGTCGTCACCACCTATCGCTAACTCTTGGGCTATTCTTTTACCAACGAATAGTGGGATTGACTGAAAAACCGAGCATGTTTAGTGTGACAGGGATTCGACCTTCAGATTACGAATCCAGTGCCTTAACCACCTGGCCATGCCGGCCCGTTATGAGAATAATACTGAAATCCCACTATTAGATTAAAATAGACCAAGAGTACCGTCCAAGAGTTCCTCAGTTCAAGAGATGGATAGCACAAAGATTCCAAAAAATAAAAGAACTTAAAGTTATGCCACGATATGAAGTAGTTGAATGGTGAAATACCATTCCAAGTGTTCTTCATTTTTAATGGCTCCAATAAAAACATTATCTAAATCAGTGATTCCCAAACTGGGGGTAAATTACCCCCTGGGGTATTTTAACAATTTATCGGGGGTAATGGAGGGGTGACAGAAAAGAAGTTAAAATTCTGAAAATCAAGAAAACATTGAGGTAGCTGGTATTAGGATTAATGTTAACTTAGTCTTAGTATGTAAAGTAGTAAATTAAACCTATTTTAAGTATGTAATAAAGTTAAACCAAATAACAATAAACATCAAAAACTAATATACAGTAGTAGAAAAGAAAAAATATGTATCTCAGTGTGTGGTAACCTAAAAGTATTTTGACAAGTATGCTTCAGAACGCAAGTCACTCAGTAACCATGATGACTCATCGAGGTGTCCAGTACGCGTCACTCACTGCCTGAGGTTGCCTCTATTTCACACTGTCAGTTTCTATGTGAGCATCAGCCGAGGTAGACAAAACCTGGTATGTATGTGTACTGCCCTGTGCAGTATAGTTAGTATTTACCTACTATTACATCATTCCTATGCTGAATAAGCTCTTTTAATGCTATCTAGAATGCCATGAGAAAATAAATAATAAGTTCACACTGTTCACACTTTTTTATGCAGTTTTTCTTTTTCTTTTTCTGCAGATTAAACAATACAATGTCTGAAAAGCGCACCTACTCTGACGCCTTTCTTCGCTATGGCTTTGTGAATTTACCTTCTGGTGGAGAGGATCGGCCACAATGTGTAGTATGTCACAAAGTGTTGACAAATGAAAGCCTCAAGCCATCAAAACTCTCAGCTCACCTCCAGAAGTGCCATCCAAATCTTCAAAATGAGGATCAGGCTTATTTTCAGCGCCGGGCTGTAGCACTGAAGAATATCCAGTTCGGTTCATCTGGAATTCAAGCCCAAAAGCTTCAAGCTGCGGTCGAAGCATCTTACTTTGTTGCATATAAAGTTGCCGAACAACAAAAATGCCACACCATTGCAGAGGATCTGATTATGCCTTGTGCATACGAGATGGTAAGCAAGGTATGTGGGGAGGATCAAGCGAAGCAACTGAGTGTCATATCTCTATCAAACAACACAATCCGCCGACGAGTCGATGACATGGCATCAGATATTCTGTCCCAAGTTACAACAGAGGTCAAGGAAAGCTCATATAGCAAATTATTCTTGCAGTTTGTTCTTTATAAAACAAAACAAAAACTCAGACATTCTGTAAGCCACTCTGCCGCAGCTAAAAAAAACAAAAACTTTTAGTCTACTGAGTTATCTATCAGAGAGCACCTTCCCTGACGGCCCGGCATGGCCAAGCGTGTTAAGGCGTGTAACTCGTAATCTGAGGGTCGCGCCAAACATGCTCGCCCTCCCAGCCGTGGGGGCGTTATAATGATACGATCAATCCCACTATTCATTAGTAAAAGAGTAGCCCAAGAGTTGGCGGTGGATGGTGATGACTAGCTGCTTTCCTTCTAGTCTTACACTGCTAAATTAGGGACGGCTAGCACAGATGTTTCAAAAACAAACAAACAAGCACCTTCCCTTCATTTGCGCAAAGCAAAACCAGTAGAGTTTACTAAATAAATTGAGATGAGCTTTCGGATTTTTTTATAACAGTAGTAAGCTTGAGGGCTTACATGCGAAAATTTGGTATGAGAGTCCTGCGTCAGACACAACACAGCTATCCAACTGTACAGCTTTGTTCTTAAAAATAATAAATCAAATTAATTAAAATACTGTAAACAAGGCTAATAAACATGGTGTCTCCAAAGAATATGTATAAATGTAGTTTGCCAAAATTCTGTGATTTCAACCACGTTGAAGTTATCAACCTCCTATTGAGTGTGGGTAGAGTGGTGTGTCTGTGGACATATACTGCCAGAAACCGGGTTTTGATACCCGTTTGTGTAGCTTTGTGCTTAATAACAAAAACGAACAAAACTTATTAAGTGTAAGTGCAGTTTTAATATGAAAGAATAAGTGGGCAGGTTACTTAAACTATCGTTTAGATAATAACAATACATTTTATAGAGTTACAATACGACAGAAACAAAGGAAATAAACTTTAATTGATCCCTTTGTAATACTAAAATAAGAAGTTAGAATCTATCAGTAATTTAAGTAACATGAAAAAAAGGTGAACAAGTTAGTCACTATTTTATAAAGATATGAACATGAACATTTTAAAGAAATCTAGCCAAATACTACGTGCAAAATAAATTGAGTACAGTAATTAGCCAGTGTAGCAATATCCATGTGTACGAGTATATTGTGTTAGAGGACCTTGCTGATGAAATAGTATCTTTACTAACGTTATATATCTTCTAATTGAACAATAAGTGCAATCTAATAAAGCTGCACTGATATGTTAGGAAAAAAAGGATTGTGAGGGGGTGTCCATGAAATTTGTGATAATTCTTCTTTGAAGATTTTTATCTTCATTACTTTAAGAAATTTCTAAAATATACATATATATCAGTGTTTTTGTGCTTCAAAGTTAACATACATTTGTCAAATTAGAGTCTACTTTCTGTTTCTTACTAGTACACATATCATATTATTCAATGTAACACACGCCTTTATTTTATTTTAAATAGGCACCTCAATGCAAATGAGTTATCAGTATCTAGCAGTTTGGGTCAGGCGTAACTTTGTAATCGCAAGGTTTTGAGTAAACCTAAAGTTTCATAGCGCACGGCCTGTTGCTACCCAAAAATGTGCTATGCACTTTGGAGTCATGTGAGATTTATAAAAGTGATGATCAGTTTCGCTGACAGGTATGTGTAGAGTAATGGGTGTTGTTGACTAGTTGCCTCTTCTCTGTTCTATCGGTTATAAATTAAAGCTGTTGTTTTGCGAAAACATTCTAGAAAAAATAACAGTATATTATGGATTATTTTAATTTAATTATTTTTTATAGTTTTAGAAAGTTTTAATTATTCAACATTTCAGTTCTTTCAAGGTTTTTCTTTCCACATGTATCTTATAAGAATGTTTATCTTTTTAAACATGATCATCGTCTGTCATTGGTAAATATTATTCAACTAATACGTAAAGCACGTACGTAGATTGTTTAATCGGTGTGTTTTTGTTTTCAGTCGTTTACTTAGGAAACATTAGATTTACCCAGCGACGACTACATCTCATAGTAGTAGCTAAAACCATTATTTTTCGAAGATTTTGTAAATAGTATAACTATTCACATTATGACATGAGTTTGTAAATAAAATACAGCTAAAACAAAAATCACAGAAGTTCGTTCTTTCTCGTATGTTTTGCTGTATTGGTACTTTTCAGTTTAGAATTTAAGTTTAGTTTGATTTTTGTTTCGCGTAAACTCATAAGCATAGTAAGTGGACTGATGCAGTTTCAACATAAAAACATTAACATAACACATGAACAGCAACGAACCATTTGACCTTTAATGCTGTCCTTGCATACCAAGCAAATATTTAAATTAACCTTTAATATTTCAGTAGACCACAGATTCTTCGCTTAAACTCCTGTAAAATTCTGACTTCTAGACTGCAGCTCATTCCATGAGGCAATCACCCTGTTTGAAAAATTCAACTGTCTAACGGAAGTCTAGCCTGTGTTTTCATGATCTTACTATTCTGTCCTCTTTTCCTCTTATCTTCAGAACATAGTACAAATACACACAAATTAGACTTTTATCCAATCAATCCACCAGATACTCTCGTAAATTTCACTAAAATTATATCTTATTCTTCTTTTCCTTTGAAATAACAAGGTAGGAGATCTTAATATATCCTTATAAAGTAACTCTGTCTTCCACGAAACCATGCTGGTGGCCCTCTTCTGAAGTCTTTGAAGAAAGTCAATATTCCTTCGTACATAAGGAGAAACTGTACACTTTATTCCAAATGAAGCCTAACTAATGAATTGTATAAAGAGATTATTACCTCTTTTGACTGCTAATCAATATATCTGTAAATACACATTGGATTCTATTGACTTTACAGTTAGCAACAAAGCACTAGTTCGATGTCTGAGTGACGTATTCCATCTCTACAAGTTCATTTTCTTCAGTCACGGTATTGACTAGGCTCCTACTTATAATAAACATAGGACTCAAATTATAGTAACCCTAATGCATCGAGTTCTTTACAGTGTATAAGTAGCTTTTCTGATTTACTTTCCCGAAACATCTTTGTCGTCTATGCGACTTATTATCTAACAATTGGTTTTTCACTCTAAAGATTTTTTGTTTAAAATACACAGTTATCTGCTTAATTTGAAAGTTTCTTTAGGATTATTAACACGCATTTGATATAAATAATTTGTTCCACTACAATGCGTGTGTATGTGTGTTTCTTTTAGAAAAGCCACATCAACCTATCTGCTGTGTCCACTGAGAGGAATCGAAACCCTGATACTACTGTGCATATCTATCGATATGTAAATTGAAGTGTTTTTCTGAACAAAAGTAAAACAAAGCAGATATTGAGAAACGTTTAAAATAAACTCTAATCTTATTTCAAATTCTGACTGCATATTTCACTTTGATGAAACAATAATATAATGTTATAATTTTATAAAGGCTATTTCAAAGTACGGTGTTTTATACGAAAATAATTAGGCCTGGCATGGCCATGTGGTTGAGGCACTCATCTCGTAATCTGAGGGTGGCGGGTTCAAATCCCCGTCACACCAAACATGCTCGCCCTTTCGGCCGTGAGGGCGTTATAATGTGCAGTCAATCTCACTATTCGTTGGTAAAAGAGTATCCCAAGAACTGGTGATGGGTAGTGATGATTAGTGATGGCTAGCGCAGATAGCCTTCGTGTCGCTTTGCGTAAAATTAAAAAAACAAGCAAACGAAGATAATTTTGCCTCGGACTCAATGTGGTAGAATATATACTCTCACTAAGAAATGCCTGGAATCATATTATCTAATATATATGTAAAAACGGCTCGTTTGGGTTGAGAAAGTATTTTACGTAGAGGAACGAACAACGTTTCGACCTTCTTCGGTCACCGTCATCACTGATTCATATTATCTAATGGTTGATGAATGTTTGAAGCCTACGTTATGTAATACACGTTCAGGAATTCTAGTTCGATATGATGTAATATCAGATACAGTTTTTGGCAAAAGTATAATAAACAGTACAGCCACAACCCCTGTACTGAAGTGTGTCCTGTTTAAGATTTTCAACGTTTAAAACAACGTTTCTGCTTTGAAATAACCTCTTATCTAGCTATACACACAGTCATCTTTATCACCATCTCCGGAATTTGGCTTATGTCAAAGACTTATTTTGTCCATTATCTCGTTCTGGAAGTGGTCACACCCGTACACGAAATCGTTTGACGCCATGATGATACTAGATCCAACGAAATCCGTGCATATGATTTGTTGAAATATATTTTTCTTAGAATCGTTTAGATAACATTGTATACTTCGTTTGATAAAATTGGTTATCAGGTTCAGTTATAACAAGAAACTGATGCCACAATGTTTCTCTTCAGTCATTCATACTGTTACGTATAATAATTCATCCCGGACAATCTTCCATTTTTTAAGTTAATGTATTACGACTTCAAATAACCGGAAATTTTAATTCAGAAATTAATTAAATGTCAATATGTATCAAATTTATAATATTTGTCGACATAAGTGTGTGTACATATTTTCTTATAGCAAAGTAATATTGGGTTATCTGCTTAGTTCACCAAGGAGGAGAATCAAACCCCTGATTTTAGAATTGTAAATTCGTAGATTTACCGCTGTACCAGTGGGGGACTTAGCAACAGAACTGATTCACACAGCTTCTTTCTTAACACATATATATATTGTAATATACAAAAAAAATGTACAATTTATAATAACGGTTATTACGGATAATTATTTATGTACACAAATTTTACAAACTCACTAACACTATTCAGTCTTCAATATAGTCTTGAACTAAAAGTTTTATCAATGGCACAAACCCAGGAAATCTGGGCTCCCTGCCCGGCGCGGGACACATATCTTGCCCCCCAGTGGCTCAGCGGTATGTCTGCGGACTTACACGCTAAAGTCCGGGTTTCGATACCCGTGGTGGGCAGAGCACAGATAGCCCTTTGTGTTGCTTTTTGCTTAATTCTGAACAACAACAACTTTTGATGGCTTGCTTTTACATACTAATCACGTAATATTCTCGAACGTTCAAAATTCTTCGAAAACATGCTAGCGGTTTCGTAAAAAATAATTTAGTTGATTTTTACTCTCAAGAAGCTCGTACAGATTAGAGAACAGGCAAGACTTGCGCAATACATATCCAACAATATACGTTACATGAATCAAACTAAAACAAACGTAAGTATTGAAATAAAAGTATAACGGTAAATCCATTACAATGCATACCAACACATTAGTTGTACTAGAATGTGTGTGTGTGTGTGTATATATATATCTACACATAATATGTACCGATATGCTAATTCATTCTAACGATACTCTTTTTTAGAAATAATGCGTATCTTTTTAATCACCTGGTGCATAATTTTACAATAATCAGATTTAAATATATAATTATGATTAACTTGTATTGGTGTGGTATTCGTATTCTATTAATATACACTATGTATATTTATTTATATAGATGCCTGTCCTTTAGGCAAATCCGGAATTAATATTTTTTGGGTAATTATAAATAAGCCTGTGAAGACTCAGTATTGTTATTGTAGTGATTTTTTAGCACCCACCAAATATACAAAGCTTCATAAATTCGTGGTTATATCAAACTCTGGAGTTTATAGGTAAAAACATTTTTGAAACGCTATTATTATGTATTATAATTTATCCCGGACGAATTTCCAGTTCATTACATTATGTATTACAATTTAGAATAGTCTGAAACTGAATTAAATTGTTATTTGTACTTAGGAGTTACTTGAATATAGAGATGTGTCAAATTTATGACACTTGCCAACAGGATTGATACACACAGCTTTTTCTTATTACAAATATATTTTAATATTCGAGCAATAATACAGTTTGTAATAGTAGTTATCACAAATAGTATTTATATGTAATGACTTAAATATAAAGGTTTTAGAAACTTACAAACAATATTTAGACTCCTATCTGTTCTGGAACTGAATATTTTAATCGAAGGTTCACGATGAGCGAATTAATTTCGTCCGATGGTAATTTTCCGAAGTTAAACGGTTTGAAATGTTCGAAATCTATAAACATTCCTGTCAAACTTCTATAGTATCCCGATTAATAAGCGTTTATCACAGTTATAGCTTCCAAGATTTATAGTATACCAACTGTAGCAAACTTACATTACGAGTATATATTGTCTCTTCGTGTATCGTGTTGATTTATTTTATAAGTTTCAGAGGAGAATTTCTAGAAATTTCAGCTACGGAAACAGTACTGATGATACACTAGTGCTTTCGTAAAACATACCTTGTTGATTATTAAACTGGAGACTCTTCTACAAATTTAAAGAATAGGCGAAAAATTCGCAATATACCTTTTACAGTACAAGTTACATACACTTCTAAATACATAATTAACTGAAACAAACATCGATATTTAAATAGATATAAAATAGTAAATCTGTTACACTATTTACATTAAAAATATTAATTTGCTAACTTTCACTGCTTTTTATATTTTTACACTGTTTTGCTGTAAGTATTGGAATCGAACTTTTTAAAGTGTTACCAGGACTCGCTATATTCTAACGACTGGTGCGTATGTGGCGGTATTGTCTGTCACTCTTCGTGTAGTTGCACTTCAGAGCCTATCGTTTTTGTCTTATACATCTTTCAGAACCGCTTCAGAGCAGTTAACCTTGATGACGAGAAACCCGCTTGAAATAAAAATGTATCTCGGAACGGCTGGTATGGATATTAACACTTTTTATTGATAAGGAGAGAACAACATTTCGACCTTCCTTAGTCATCTTAATGTTAAGGTCATACTAGCAGTTCTGAAATATAGTTCACTGACCTCGAGAGTTAGGTTCTGAGGTAGTTAAAATACATTTTGGAAACATTCGTTTTAGAGCATGAGATGAATGTGGTTTTATCACGCTGAATGAGGTATGTGTGATCCTATTATCTTGTTCAGATACGACAAAACATTCATGGCTTTTTTAATCAACTAGTTAAACAAGTCTACATTATGATACAATTCTCATCATTTTCGAGTTTATCTTAAAGTTATTAATACAAAGATGTGTGAGTAATTGGAATTATATCTTCACATGTTATACTTCACAACAATCATTGATGTAATTTGTCTCCTTTTCAAATTTATACCTTTCTTCATTATCTTACGTATTTCTGTCTAACATATGTAAAGGGATTTTGCCATCAGACTCTCAACTATTTCTTTGTTTCCCTTAAACCTTTTGCACATTTGATTCTTTTATTTCCAATTGATAATTTTAGTGTGTAAAAACCATATACTTTTTAAGATTGTACAATTTTAGACATGCTTGTACAAAAATTTGAGGAATACAGTGTTGTAGGTTTCTTTCTTGGTGGTCCTAGGTACCCCACGTTGATTCATATTCCTTTATTTTTAAATGCCATTTGGTATAAGAGATATCTTCTTCTTGGAAATTGTAAATACTTAATCTAAACACATCTTTATAAACCGAGTGTATGAATATTTTACAACGAAACAGGATTTTACATACTCTTTCCAAAAGCGATCAATTTAAAAATGTTGTCCTGATACAATCCATTTCTTCGTGATCTTGTCATGTTGCTTGTTGACACGCATACTCAAAATCGTTTTAATATAATGCATTCAATTCTGTAAAAGTTTCAAGGATTATCAAATATACACAATCTGGTTTTAATTTTCGTATCTTTATGGCTTCTTCCTTTCGATGGTCTTTATCTTTTCAAAAGATTACTTCACAGAAAGTTGCAAAGGCCCATACAAGAATATACGATAGTTCAAAAGTGCTATTAGAGTGCACGAAGGAAAATACCGCTGAGCCACTGGGGGGCCTTATTGATGTACAAGAAATCCATAAAATATCTTTCTTATGTTGTTTGTATGTATGGAATAATACAAATCGGGGTATGCAGGACAAATATCATTGAATATGGGTAACACATAGTCAGTTAAGAAAATTTTACATTTATGTGTATAACATATATATATAAACTTTAAATCGCAGTAAGAAAAAATTAATTCACTTTTAATTTGATTCAGTGTTGGTCTGTCTTATCTAATTTTGAGAATGTTATTTTCTGTAATAAAAATAAATGTATTTGTGATTCCGAATTATTTTTTTATTTTTTTGGTAACTTTTACCCTTTGATATGCTGAATCAGTGAATCTAGCATCAGATAATTTTATTGTAATTAAAATTTTTTGTTAGTTGTTAAGCTCAAAATCACATAATGGATTACCTGTGCTGTGTCCATTGTGGATATCGAAACCCAATTTTTAGAATTTTAATTTCTCAGAGTTCCTGGTATGCTACCAAGAGGCAAACAGAACAGTAAAAATAAAGATTTAAGTTCAGTTCCTTTCTAGACGAAATAGAGGACAGTATCTTTGTTTTATTGAACATACATAAAGGAAATGTACACAATAAAGATGTTTTAATTTCTTCTGTAGGGCAGTGCTTGAGGGAAGCTTCCAACTAAACTCAATCCTCCTGTCCTAGATTTGTTTGCACATTTGGTAGTTTTATTTCCAATTGATAATTTTAGTATACACAAAGCATATGCTTTTTAAGATTGTACAATTTCAGACATGCCTATACAAAAATTTGGGGAATACAACCAAACCGCCTCACCTAATCGAATTGCTTTGTGCCACATCAGTCACCAAATAAAATTCCTCCAAAAATTTCTGTTAGAAAAGTCCTTCATATGGAAACTATAATTTGGAAGTGGTAAAGAACACTGATACTGCAATAAAGACATTACAGGTTTCAAACGACTGGGGTTCAAGAAAGAGATTTAAAGCTATAAAATAATCTATACAAAATGCTAGAGAATTCATTAAAATTAAAAACATCTTGTGTTTGTTCGTTAGTTTGTTTTTAATTTCGCACAAAGCTACACGAGGGCTATCTGTGCTAGCCGTCCCTAATTTAGCAGTATAAGACTAGAGGGAAGGCAACTAGTTTTCACTACCCACCGTCAACTCTTGGGCTACTCTTTTATCAATGAATAGTGGGATTGATCGTAACATTATAACGCCCCCACGGCTGGGAGAGCGAGCATGTTTAGCATGAAGGGAATCGAATCCGCGACCGTCAAATTACGAGTCGAGTGCCTTAACCACCTGGCCATGCCGGGTCAAATATCTTGTAATACGACTGCTGTTAGTAAATAAAAGGAATACAATTAACCTGTATCTGTTACATCATTTGCTACGTTTTTAATTCCCTTTGTAAAATGTTTGTACTTTGATTGAGAGCTTTTATTTATTTTTCATTATTGAAAGTACAGTGTAGTGTTACACGCGAGTTAATATACATTATTAATTACATTACTTATCTATCATTGAATCGTAGTAATAACTACTCGAGTTCGATTCTTTACATGATTGAGGCTCTGTATGGCCAGGCAGTTAGGACACTCGACTTGTAATTTGAGGGTCGCGGGTTTGAGTTCCTGTCACACCAAACATGCTCGTTCTTTCATGCGTAGGGGTGTTATATGTGACAGTCAATTCCACTATTCGTTGGTAAACGAGTAGCCCATAAGATGGCAGTGGGTGTTGATGGCTAGCTGCCTTCCCTCTAATTTTGCACTGCTAAGCTAGGGACGGCTAATGCAGATAGCTTTCGTGTAGTTTTGAGTGAAATTAAAAAACAAACAAATCACTTGATTGAACTGAAGACCACAGATGTATGTATTAATAATCTGTATCAAAAGTAATCTCATTTGTGCTGATGTCGCAAGGAATTTAGAAATTATAATTACAAAATTTTACAAAAGAGCGTGTTGCCTTATATTTTCTTTTAAGATGTTTTTCGTTGTAACTTTTCTAACTTCATAATATTTCCCTGAAATTTTCAAGAACAGATATGCATTTGATAGCAACTGTAATTTTTTTTATTATTAGAATCAAATACGTTACCAAAAGCTCAACAGAAGTCAACTGATGTAGTTTTTTAAGAGCATATTTCGAAATTTCACCTAAATTAGGAGATGTGGGATATTGATATGCGTAGTAGTAGTGTTATTATTAGCTTTGCAAGGTAGGTTATGCATGATGTTTAAGCCATGGCTCTTGAGTGTGCAGTGGAATTACAATTACACTTATGTTATTTCTTATATTCGTGAACGAATAATCCGTAAACCTGCTATGAATAGATGTAAAAAATAGCGAAAGTTGAAGAATCCTCACTATCAAAAGTGGTGAAAATAACATTTTAGTAATATAATCAGTTTTAATACTACAAAAAATAAATTAAATAATATTTTTTTGTTAAATTCTAACCCTAAAATAAATGTGGTTGTTTGTTTTAAAGAAAAGCTGTACTGATTTAACCGCTGCGTCCACCGCGGGAAATAGAACCTCAAATGTCAGTGTTGTGAGTCCGTAGACTTACCGCTGTCCCACCAAGGGACAAGTTGTAAATGACTCAATTAAAAATTAATAATAATCACAACTCAGTTGCTTAATATGGTTCACACCATAAGAGTTACTGTTAATGAAAAGTAATAGTATATAAAATGTCTAGGACACTATTGTGTCCTTTGACCTGATGAACTTGGTGTTGACTTAAAAGCCTCGTTGGCAGATGCAGTGTAATTAACATATTATCCCTTCCTTTTACTCAAGAGCTTCTAGCGAAAACAAAACACGATTATATGGCGTATCTACTATCCACATTATCTCAGGCACCGCCACATACTCTTATGGTATAATTGCGAAACAGTAATAGTGTATCAAGACGTGCTGGAGATATTGGTAACGTAGTGATAATGTGAAAGATTAAGGAAAAAAATATGTGATAATAATATCAATAAAATATTTGATATTAAAAACGTGTTTATAGTGGTAGCATGAAGGTGTGATGTTGAGATTTTAGTTCTATGTGGGTGTAATAGTGAAAAATGTATCGTATTTGTATATTAAGTAAGTCTTTTAGCTGTCGTGTATTTATGTTATTTGGGTGCAATGGTGAGAAGATTGAAGATAGTAAAGTGTAGTTATCTAATAAATAAAATAAGAGTACAATATTTAAAAGTACTAAAGGACAATACATTATTCAAACGTGTAATGATTTCAGTTTGTGGTTGTTTTTTGTTTTTTTTTAATTTTACGCAAAGCTACATGAGGGCTATCTGCGCTAGCTTCCCTAATTTAGAAGTGTAAGATCAGATGGAAGGCAGGTAGTCATCACCACCCATCGCTAACTCTTGGGCTACTCTTTTACCAACGAATAGTGGGATTGATCGTGACATTATAACGCTCCCACGGCTGGAAATACGAGCATATTTGGTGCGACGAGAATGCGAACCCGTGACCCTCAGATTACGAGTCACACGCCTTAACCCACCTGGCCATGCCGGGCCTCCTATAATGAAAGTACAGATGTTAAACTAACATGTCTTTGGTTTTGAAATTTAGAAAAATTTGTGTAACAATAATTCATTGATAAAGGGCACGTATCTACATTATTTTTATAACGCTAAAATCAAGAGTTCAATACCCCTCGGTGGACTCAGCAGATAGTCTGATGTGGCTTTGCTATAAGAAAACAAAAATAACAAAGCAGGTATTTATAATTATAATAAACTATTATTTCGAAAACATTCTGTAGTAAGTTATTTCTTAGCTTTCGTACACTGCAAGTTACGTTTTTAATTCTGCAACTCATCTGGCCAGTTTGATGCCTCTCTTTTGCCTGTGGCATAAAGTTTTTGTCGCCTGTCCAAAATGTACTTGATAAACATACCTCTTAGATTTTCGATTATCTTGACTTTTAGATATACGCTTATAAACCAGTTTACCTACGTAACAGATACTACACTGACATCAATGTCTCTTCAAGGTAATACAAAAATCATTATCTGAAATTAGGACATCAGTTTCATGGTAAAACAAACGACGTCACATTTCTTTTTGTTTTTATTTCTGCATAAAGCTACACCAGAGCTATCTGCGCTAGTTGTCTCTTCTTTAGATGTGATACACAAGAGAAAAAGCAGCTAGTCAACATCACTCACCGTTTCTTAGGCTATTCCTTTAACAATGAAAAGTGGGATTAACCTTCTTACTATAACGCTCCACGGCTGAAAGGGCAAGCGTGTTGAGCAACGGAATTCGAACTCGCGAACTGAACGCTCTAACTATCAAGCACCACCGTAAGTGTACTAATCAAGAAAACTCCACTGCGAATGCTGTAGTCCATTCTGAATAAGTTATTTCACATAAAGACACACTTAATACGCAAGCGGGGCGCAATACAATCGTCCTTACCAAGGTAGAAACGAAAACCTTATATTACATATCGTAGAAACGTAGAAAGGGCGAGTATAATCGGTGACGGTTTCGATCCTACGATCCGTAGATTGGTAATCGAGCTATCCATCCATAATGCCCATACTCTGACTTAGGATTTTGTACTGATGAAATCATACAATAAGAAATAGCTTTTTAAGTTAAGCCTCAGGCTTCGGCTTACTTACGTATGATATTCAACTTTCCTAGAAAGTCAATATTAAACGAAACTTATATTGTTTAATGCTAGCAAAATACAATTAATAGAGCTAAATTTTGCTTTCAAACACTGGTATCCTCTACTCTTCAAAGGACGTAAAACTGAACTTACAGAGAAGTGTAATGTGTCAAATTATTGTAAATTTACATTAATAAGTTTCACTCCTCCTTCCGATACTAAAAGATACATATATTTTGACAGAGTGCGTGTTAGTTCTAATTCTGAATAATATTTTGGTTAAAACAAAGGTTTTATTCATTGCTTTAATAAGCACACTCTTGTTTATTTATAGAGTTTATAAAAATATGTTTTTTTCATTTATTTGGCATTTTATTTTTAGTATTCTTAATTGAATACTTGAAGTGTAGTTATTATTTTTTATTTGGTATAAACATTCTCGAAACGCCGTTTCTTTCTAGTCCTTTCCTGCCCATGAGATATAAACTTCTAGATGCTGACTGACGAACATGCTACAACTCAGCAAAAAGGGAAGAAACCTTGGGCTTGCAGAAAAGGAGAGGGGTTGTAGTAGATAGTGAGGAAGAAGCCTTATTGAAAAACAAATATGCAAAAGTGATTGGAGAACTTGGAGTCAATAATGGACAATAAAAAATACATGCGACTGGTATGAAACTCAATCAGTAGGGATTTAATCAAATATTATTTTTAAAGTATTAACAAATGAAGATACATGGTAAAATGTTTGGTGGTGAGAACTGTGTTTTCACTGGTTTCAATTGTAATATTTAGGAACCACAAGATAATAGCACTTGTGTTTGGTATCATTGTTCTCGGGTTGTTACCCAAAGGCGTACCTGAGTACAGATAATGACTATTACTAATGAAATTTTTTTTTTTCACCTTAGACTAAAAAGAAATTGGTAGCATGATTTCTCCCTTGACTTCTCAGAATATGTGGACTTTCGTGACAAGAATGATACTCCTATTGGGTAAAACTCTCATCAGATGGAAGTAGAGAGCTTTAGTTATCCAAGTTTATATTAACGTACAAAGTAATATCATTTGCTTTTTAGCCTTCCATTGAAACCCCTCCTCCAGCTAGTCACTTCCCACTTCCCATTTGGGCTTCAGGGTAATGTTTGTCTAAACCTTGGAATGTCCTACTGTATATGTTTCAAGTGATTAATAGAACATGGAAACTGCCAAGGAAGTTTCAGCACCTCTATTATACAGAAATTTTATTTGGAAGATGGATGGTTGAGTTACTTTTAATACTTTTTTAGTATACTCTTAGAAGGATTATGATTATTCCTACTGTGATTTTCTTTGTCCACAGCAGCTGTGGTGTGAGAGATAGGCACATTTTTCTTCATCTCAGAAAGCAACAGACTTTTGGGGTATAGTTATGAAGAGTGACAATCATATTCATACAAGTTCTTCTTTGAAAGTTGGATAATGTTCTGGAACGATGTTAACACTAACTGTATTTCCATTCATAGAAAGAAGAAACAGTAAACCTGTAGAAGATTGTAGAGTGATATATATAAAGAAAAATATATTAATGATACTAGTGTAAGTTTCTGTCTTTAATGATACGTTTTACCATACGTGATATATCAGTTGAAGACTTGACTCTATTGATATAATAACTATACTTAAAAACACGTTAGTGTGTAAATTGCTACAAATAATGAAGTTACTTTGGTTATGGTGCATCTTAACGCCTTCCTTAACTCTAGTATTGCGATAACTGTATGTATTGTAAACAGTGAATTTATGCCAGGTAGAAGTTATAGAAAAATAGGCTTGGTAGTCACTAGTATAACATTTAGTTGAGATGGCTATTTATTCTTATCCATGTTTTTACCGAACTGCAAGTTGCATAATAATGTTTTTTTTTCAGTGAACAAGCTACGTTTCTCTAAATTTGACCATTTCAAAATAGTAAACCGTTAGAACTTGACAATTTTGACGTACATCGAGTAATACAGGTTTATGTTTAAACTAATCTATATTTAAAGATCTATAAATAAGAATCCGAAAACAAAGTACTAAAACACAGTAACTGAGTTTAACCATTCTTTAATATTTTAATAATAACGGGTGGTTTTCAATTTTGCTATAATTAAAAATATTCTAACGTTTTTCAATTCTTATTCTGTTACAGTTCATTGAATGTTCGTATTCTTACTTTAGTTTACACCAACCATGAGAGAGAAACCAGATTGTCATGGAAATGGCGATCGTTTCGTTTTCATTTCAAGTTCTGAAACAACAGAACAACTCAGTAAGCTCAAACGTAAAGCATAAAATTGTGTATTAAGTCTGAAGAAAGCAGTATTACTTCGTTTAAAAAGTTACCAGTTCGGCAAATTTTATACACCTGAAATTCATGGCGTTGGTGATAACCTAAGCCTTGTCTAAACAGTTTAGGCAATATTCCGGTGTAATATTACGCTATCATTTTATGGCAAAAATTAATTTCAAAAGGTGTTTTTTTTATGTCATGTGAATATGTTGCAGTAAAATATAAAGTTCCAAAGCAGTTTCAACTACTCAAGTCGTTTTTCACAGCAAATTTAGTCTAAACTGTGTCGTTCTGTTTGTATACTGAAATTATCTATGATGGTTCAATGACAACATCAATAAATGTATGATTTAATGTGTCATAACGTATGCGAGTTAGTTGTGGTTGTATTGAAATAGACTCTTTTGAGGATAAAGTAGCGATGTCACACATACACACACACACATATATATATATACAAACTTCATTAGGAAATTAGATAGTAAATTAATGTTTGTTATACCAATAGGAATCACTCATAAAACTTGAAATCTAAAGCTGTTCTTATTTATATTCAACATGGGCAGTTCCTGCATGGATAAGCTATACGTGCTTGGCCATCTTTATAGAAGATGAACGAATCAGTATTTTATTTAGAGAATTAAGAATGGTCATTAGATGACGTCATAATGCCTTAAACTATACAAATGACAGGATATTACTTTTACTCTAAGGTTTTTATGACTTTTTTGGTTCGGTTAATGCTGTTTAATTTATGACCGATAAAACTTCCCATAGCTGTTTTGTGTTGCGAGAATGATTCGATGATTTTAATATTTTCATCCTTACATCTCGGATTTGGAACAGTATTTATTTCGTGTTTAAAAATACGGTTTTATGATGAAAAGAGGGTTCAAACAATAGAGAAACTAAATACTTTAATGATAGTGTAAACATGAATAATTTTTATTATTTATTTTGTGAAGTCCGTTTATATATTTTTTCAGTTTGTTTTTGAATTTCGCACAAAGCTACTCGAGGGTTATCTGTGCTAGCCGTCCCTAATTTAGCAGTGTAAGACTAGAGAGAAAGCAGCTAGTCATCACCACCCACCGCCAACTCTTGGGCTACTCTTTTACCAACGAATAGTGGGATTGACACATTATAACGCCCCCACTGGCGACCATCAGATTACGAGACGCACGCTTTAAAACGCTTGGCCATGCCGGGCCATTTTTCAGTAAAAATAACTTTGTTACTTCAAAACGCTTGTTTTCATGTAGTGCTATTTCACTTACTATTCGGTCCGGCGTGGCCAAGTGGTTAAGGCACTCGACTCCTCGTCATACCAAACATGCTCGCCCTTTCAGCCGTAAGGGCGTTATAAGTCACGATCAATCCCACTATTAGTTAGTAAAATAGTAGCTCAAAAGCTGGAAGTGGGTGGTGATAACTCGCTGTCTTTCCTCTAGTTTTACATTTCCTGTTAAATTAGCCCTTGTGTAGCTTTGCACGAAATAAAACAAAACAAACTATTTACAATTTGAGCTGTACTTTTAGTGTAAGATTTACGTGACATCTACCAACCATCAATACTGTCCTAACCATGTAACACATAATAACTGGTATTTTCATATTTCCTGAACCATATGTTGTTACGTTTTTTTATGTTTTATGTAGACTAAACGCAACAGAAAAACACAGATAACAGCTTGTATAATTTATTACACTAAACTAAATATATATATGTAACAGACAGAACATAAATTATATAATAACAGTGACAGATATTAAGTTACAACATTCAAAATTAATTACAACACAAAATAGTATTGGTTTCAACCTTCACAGTTAATTACGATACAAAATGATACTAGTTTCAACCTTCAATGTTAATTACGATACAAAATGTTACTGGCCTGTGTCAAATATAATGATCTAGAATGAAAGTCCAAATTCCAGTTTAGGGTTTGAATTTGGTCCCACGAAGAAATTCCGAAGCTTAAATGAAGAAGTTCAGAAGCAATTCACAGTTCAGTAAATTCGACGAAGTTCTTTTCACGATGCCTCCGATGAACGCCTTCCAATTCTCCCGATTTCCCGTAAATAGTTTTACACGTGTTGACTTTCAGTATAACCACTAATTCGAATGAATCGTAGAGATTGACGAAGTAAAATCACAGCTTCTGTAGATCTAACTTCATTCACAAATCACAGCAAACACTTAAACTTTCTCAAATGACTGACTCTCTTCTTTTGAATAAAACTAATGTCTGACTCTCCTTTTCTTGCGTCTTCGTCTGTTTATATATTGTAGGCCTAGACTTCTCGAAACACCGCGAAACTTCTACAGATCTCTAGAGCAATCCGCGCATGTCCGTTCTTGCACGAGACATCTCGTCTAGACACGAGGCCGCCAACCTTTCATTTACATACATATGATTGGTCTACTTAATTCTAAAAAATTCTAAATGTTACCCTAAATGAATAACAACATATTTTAGAAGTTTAAACTTTGAAACAATAATATAAATATGGAAATATAAATAATAGAAATGAAAATTTAAACACAACACGACATGTTGTCGTTTAGAAAATATTTACATAACACTCTCCCCCTGAAAAGTAAAAAAAAAGTTTGAACTTGTGAAAACCCTTTCTTTGTTTGTTTTTTAAACCAACTCAAAAGGGTTAAATCCAGTAGACTCTAGACTAACCTCACGAACTTCAAACAATAACAAGGGAACACCCTCATCCCAGTTCTTCGAGTGTTCGTGGCAGTAATTTGGTGGAAACGTTCAAAGACACCTGTATGCACTGGATGAAACTTGATGGATGTTTAGTTCATGCATGGCTTGTTGAAATAGCTTGTACATAAAATTTGAGCCTTGATTTGATTGCACAACTTTTGGAATCCCGAACATGGTAAAGAATTTGACAAGAGACTTGACAATGTTGGGAGCAGTGTTTTTTCTCAAAGGGATTGCCTCAGGGAAACGTGTAGAAGCACACATGATCGTCAAGAGGTATTCATTTCCTGCTTTGCTTTTTGGCATTGGGCCAACACAGTCGATAATGACCCTTGAGAACGGTTCTTCAAAGGCAGGAATAGGGTGCAGTGGTGCTTTGGGAATCCCCTGATTTGATTTTCCTGTCATTTGGCAAGAAAGGCATGTCTTACAAAAGTCAACAACATCTTGGCGCATCTTTGGCCAATAGAAATGTCGTCGGATACGATCTAAGGTCTTTCTTACACCTAAGTGTCCCGACAATACATGGTCATGAGCAAGACTAAGAATATCATTCCGATAGCATTTTGGAATGACGATTTGGTGAACAACATTCCACTCTTCATGAGCAGCAACGTCAGGAGGTCTGTATTTTCTCATTAACACACCTGACTTCTGGTAGTAACAAATAGGGACAGTTCCTATTTCATTTTCATCAACGGCCAGTTGTAGAAGAGAACGAATTTCAGGATCATTGTCCTGTTCCTCAACAAGTTTGTTACGATAAAGAGAGTTGAAAAATGACTTGGAGTCACCAGTAGAACTCGAAGTTGAGTTAGAAATCTCATCGATGTGAGACATGAACGTATCAGATAAAGGGAAATCCTCTTTGGACTCCTGAGAACGTGTTTGAGAACGAGTAACAGCACAGGCGGGAAAAACATCAGAAAACTCTTCAACGAGTTGCTCTGTACTGGGAGTAACAACAGGTGCTTCAACAACACGAACCTCTGGTACCACCTTACTACCAGCCAAATCATTCCCCAAAAGCATAGACACACCTTCAACAGGTAATGAAGATTTAATACCCACAGTCACTGGGCCTGAAACTAAGTCGGAATGCAAATTCAATCTATGAAGAGGAATAGAAACGACGTCACCTTCTACACCAGAAATGAGCACATTGGCCCCAACGGATGACTTTTCAGAAAACGGAAGTACACTTTCCAAAATCAAACTCTGAAAAGCTCTAGTATCCCGCAGGATTTTAATTGGTTGTAGATGTGAATCGCCAACAAAAGAAACAAAACCTTCAGTGAAGAAAGGCTTAAATTTGTCCTCAACAAGATTTTCAGGTACATCAAGAATATTGGGCTTAGAATCCAAAGTGTACTGGACAGGGTCAAAATCATTGGGAACCAATGATGTATCCAACGAGGGCGAAATGAAACTATGGGGTGATGGCTTGTTTTTGATCTTATAGCACTCAGAAATCAGATGGCCAGGTTTCTTACAATAAGCACATGTTTTGGATGAGAATGACACGTTTTTGGTAGATGATGAGCTTTGAGAATAAGATGAAGTATTTGTTTGAGAATCAGCAGTTTGCTCTTTTTTGTCTTTGTCGACATTTGCGTAACGTTTGAATGAGTCATTGAGTTTCTTTGCTGTGTGATTTGTTTTGCTTTTGTACGAGAAACCTTTGTGAGTCAAAGCATACTCGTCTGCCAAGACAGCAGCATCATGAATTTTGGAAGCTTTTTGTTCGTCAATGTAAGTTTTGAGCTCTACGGGAATACATCTTTTAAACTCTTCAACTAATATGAGTTCTATGAGTTTTGTATAATCATCTTTGATTTCTTTGGAATCACACCACCTGTCGAATAGAGTTTCTTTTTCACGAGCAAATTCGACATAAGTTTGGCTGTCAAACTTTTTGTAGCCACGAAATTTTTGTCTACATGCCTCAGGTACCAATTCATAAGCATTTAAAATGCATTTTTTGACGTGCTAGTAATCATAACTTTGCTCGGCTGTGAGTTTGGAAAACACTTCCTGGGCTTTACCCTTGAGAACACTCTGAAGTAATACTGTCCAATATTCGGTAGGCCATTTTAGCCTAAGGGCCAATTTTTCAAATTGCTGAAAATATTTATCTACAGCCTTCTCATTGAATGGAGGTACTAAACGAATCTGTTTGGAAGCATCAAAATTATCTAACTGCATTCGGACAACCTTTTCTTCTGTCTGTGCCTTTCTCATACTGATTTCCTTATCAGCTTTAATGCGTTCTATTTGTATTTCGGCGTCAAGGCGTTTGTTTTCTTGTTCTGCCTCAAGAACAAGGCGTCTGTTTTCCTGTTCTGCCTCAATACGTTTGGTTTCAATTTCTAAACAAAATTTCATTTCCATTTCCATTCTTTTTAATTCAAAATCTGGGTCAAAATGAGCGGCGGGCAATTGTTGTACAACTTTTTGAGGTAAAACTTTTTGGCTAACCAAATTTTCAACAATAATTCGTTTGATATCTGCTTTCTTCATTGCTTGCCTCACTTCCAAATTAAAATGTTTACCAACATCAAGCAATTAAGATTTTTTTAATTCACTGAGCAATTCGAAAGAGGGATTCTGATTAAATTTGTCTATAAAATCTTCGAGTTGGAATGCCATTTTGAATATACAAGCTGTCTATCTGTATAGAATATAAAACTAATTTTAGAATAGAATTAAATTTTTGTTCGATATCCCGGACGAGCACCCAATTTTCTGTTACGTTTTTTTTATGTTTTATGTAGACTAAACGTAACAGAAAAACACAGATAACAGCTTGTATAATTTATTACACTAAACTAAATATATATATGTAACATATAGAACATAAATTATATAATAACAGTGACAGATATTAAGTTACAACATTCAAAATTAATTACAACACAAAATAGTATTGGTTTCAACCTTCACAGTTAATTACGATACAAAATGATACTAGTTTCAACCTTCAATGTTAATTACGATACAAAATGTTACTGGCCTGTGTCAAATATAATGATCTAGAATGAAAGTCCAAATTCCAGTTTAGGGTTTGAATTTGGTCCCACGAAGAAATTCCGAAGCTTAAATGAAGAAGTTCAGAAGCAATTCACAGTTCAGTAAATTCGACGAAGTTCTTTTCACGATGCCTCCGATGAACGCCTTCCAATTCTCCCGATTTCCCGTAAATAGTTTTACACGTGTTGACTTTCAGTATAACCACTAATTCGAATGAATCGTAGAGATTGACGAAGTAAAATCACAGCTTCTGTAGATCTAACTTCATTCACAAATCACAGCAAACACTTAAACTTTCTCAAATGACTGACTCTCTTCTTTTGAATAAAACTAATGTCTGACTCTCCTTTTCTTGCGCTTCGTCTGTTTATATATTGTAGGCCTAGACTTCTCGAAAGACCGAAAAACTTCTACAGATCTCCAGAGCAATCTGCGCATGTCCGTTCTTGCACGAGACTTCTCGTCTAGACACGAGGCCGCCAACCTTTCATTTACATACATATGATTGGTCTACTTAATTCTAGAAAATTCTAAATGTTACGCTAAATGAATAACAACATATTTTATTAGTTTAAACTTTGAAACAATAATATAAATAATAGAAATGAAAATTTAAACACAACACGACATGTTGTCGTTTACAAAATATTTACACGACATTTACATAACAATGCCAAGAAATGATATGCCCTTATTACAGTTGTAATTTTGTTTATTATTATTAAATGAATTATCGCAGACGCCAAGTATAAATCTGAGCTGTGGTTTTAGAATCTATTGTTTCAAATTCGATATTACAACTAGTTTATGGGTCATTTAATTTTCTTCATTAGACTCTACGTTGATTCTTGTTTCAAAACAATATTTTTGTTACTTAGCCTTTATATAATAGCAAGAAATGTATTACAATATTTGGCCACTTCCTCACTATTAACTTAATTTCTCACTTCCCATGATTTCCACAAATTACGCATGTCGCTAGAATAAAATGATAGCCGCATATACAATATGATTTATGTGAGGAAACTAATGATGCCCCTGTCTTGTGATTCTTATGACCCTTGTTAGGTTTTAGGTCTTTTTGAGAGACCTAGGCCGCCCAGTGGTTCAGCGGTATGTCTGCGACTTATACGCTAAAATCCGGGTTTCGATACCCGTGGTGGGTACAGCACAGATAGCCCATTGTGTAGCTTTGTGCTTAATTCAAAACAACAACGAGAGACCTAGAATGGTTAAGTTTACATTCGTGACCTCTTTCTTTTTCCTTGGCAGTCAGTTAATTAAATCGATTACACTTGCTATTTGTGTATTCAGGAAAAAACTAATGTTATTACACGTGATGATCAGGAACAGATAGAATACTCACTCTAACCCCTTTCAAAGTCCGTGTGTGTAACATAAGTAATATTCACAGTGGGTCAGGAACAGATAGAATACTCACTCTAACCCCTTTCAACGTCCATGTATGTAACATAAGTAATATTCACAGTGAATAAGGAACAGTCGGAATGCTCACACTAACCCCTTTCAGAGTCCGTGTACGAGTATGTAATATAAGTAATATTCACAGTGGATCAGGACGGAAGTGATTTTCACAGTGTAACTATCACCATAACTTCAGCTGTCTGTGCGAAAATCCTGCAAACCACAAGCAGTTTCAATGATATTACACATACACTATCAAACCTTTTTTGAAAGTCAAGGTATACACGGGTTTTCAAGACACTTATATTTTCCGCTTTCTGGTCAAAGGTTACTTAAATACTCACAACAGTAACTTCATCACGTGATGAAGTAATTTTATAAAATACTTCAGAGGCATCGGAACTGGCAATGCTATAGCACATTCACTTTCACATATTTGACTTATATTGAATTGCCTTTGTCAAGATGGGAGATGCTATTGGCATCTCCTTATACCTTCTCATTGTAAAATCTACATGTCTAGCCAAGTACCACCTGGTTCCATTGTACTTTTCAATCCCAATACCATAAACGTACAAGTTTATTGGATTACAGGGATATTTTAAAACTACTTGTATAACCAGCAGAGATCTCATTAATCCAGTGGCTACGACAAAAACTTACACGTTCTATTTGGCTGAGTTTTCCAGCTCTATGGACATTTAGTATTGTTTTTCTTGATTTAGAAACGACGTTTCGGCTTCGAAATCGTCACTATCGAGCCAGAAACGTCGCATGTATTAAAATATATGTCATGTATTTTAAAACAATAATTTACGACTGTATTTTGCTCTTTTTTTTCTTTTAACAAATGAATTTTAAGACGCAAAAATGTCATTGGTCCATTGTCAACAAAAGTTTAATGACCATCGCAACATTAATTTTGTGGTGGTGATTGTAAGGTTACAACCGCAGTTAAAGATCGTTACTCAAAATTCATACGACAAATGTATTATACTTTGACTTTTCCCAAGAAAATGTCGAATAACCAAATTCTCAATTTTATTATTTTGCTGGACAAAACACATATGAAGCATTTACATTTCTTCTTGTGTATCCAACAATTTTGCCCACAGCAATTCTAGTTGCTTCCTTCACTGATTTTCTGTTTAAAAAAATTAAAAGGCTTAATCAAAACTTTATATAATTAGTATTGATATAAACAGTTTCAAATGGGTTTACTTCCAGCGGTAAAAAAATAAGTGAGTATGTTTCTACATGAAAATACTCGTGTGCTTTCTTTTGTTGGGAGTATCAATCTATACATTTTTATGAAATATTTTTACTGTAATTATTTTTACATAATCACCTACAAACTACGATAAATATTAACCTAGCATGGCTTGGCGGTTAAGACGCTCAATGTAAAATCTGTGAATTGTGGGATTGAAATTCGGTACCGAATATGATTGTCCTTTTAGCCGTGATGGTTTTATAGTGTGACGGCCAATCCAACTATTCGTCAGTAAAGAGTAGCCCAGAAGTTGGCGATAATTGTAGAAAGCCAATTGCCTTTACTATGGTAGGAATACAAGTTTAGTAGTTTTGTCATAATCGAACTCCCGTCACACCAAACATGCTCGACCTTTCAGCCGTGTTTCGGTCAATCTCACTATTCGTAATATTCGTAATTGGTAAAAGAGTAGCCCAAGAGTTGGCGATTGGTGATGATGACTAGCTAGCTTTCCTCCAGACTTACAATGTTAAATTTGAGCCGGCTAGCACAGATAGCCCTCGAGTACCTTTGCGCGAAATATGGTGCATGTTGTTTCACTTATGGTGTTAATTTACTTCAAACCAGGTGCTTTAAACGGATTTTAATATGTTTTAAATATTTTAGTAAAATTAGGTATCTCAAAGGTGTTTTAAGGCTGAGGAACAGCTGTTACTCTGCTTCGAGGAGACCGATGGAAACAAAATAAATTCAAGTTAAACGCCTCTTAAAAATATTTTTACATATATATAAGAGTTATGAGTTGCAATATAGGTCTCCTGAGATTTGAACGGAATTAAGAATGGATGTTGTCTTCTAATATTAACCTTGGTATTATTTTGTTTGAAGAGTTCAAGGTTCTGGTTAAGACCATCTTGTCTAGAAGAATCCAAAAAATATCAGAAGTTTTAGTATTATTATTGTTTTCTCTAATAAGTCTGCAGGTTTGTTGAATGTATATTTTGCTACACACCGAACCCAGTCAGAAATGTAAGCTTTCGTTATGTCTTGAGTAATATTCATTATTCAAACCTGTAGCACGATTTGTTAAAGTGACAAGTGACTAAATCAGGCATATTATGAGTTTAAAGTCGGTCTCGATCCTTTTTGCAGTCGTAACTTTTTCTCTGGATATATAGAATCAATTTCTCTAGCGATTCTTTGAACTTTTCTGGTTGGTGAGTAATAACAATGGAGTAAAGTAAGATTCAAGTTTATCAAGTTACTTTGGATAAACATTTTGCTTTAGATATTGTACGATAAGAATAGATATTGTATAACTTTAATCGGTTAATTTCAACAAATGTGATTTTTCACTCATAACTTCTGAAGCGTGACCCCCAATTTACGTGATAGCTGTAATGATGAATTTGCTTAATTGTAGCTGAGCATGTAGGTATTAAGCCATATCGTTCATATAGATTTAATTTGCAAGTTAATTATTTTACAAAAATATATCAATTGTTATTGAATTTGGTATATATGTAATCACAACTTATGAAGATTAATAACCCGAATTCTTTCAGAGAGTAAATCTTTATTATTCAGGGATGACCAGACGTTACATTGGTGATATTCACTGATAAAAGCAAAACAAATAAAATCAGGAACAAACCATGACCAAGTAGCTTATACATGAAATGTCGCTACTTGAGAAGCGCTCAAATGACTTGGAAGGTCCACAAAATCCATAAAGAAGCCTTATACTGCCACCAGAACTTCAAAACAAAGAACTTCTTCATAATGGGTATAAAGAAACCAGAACCTTTCTCTCTAGTATTTTCAATTACTTGAAACCTTCTCACATTTGATCACTGTTGACTAAAAAACTATAAATACATGCATATATATGGACATTTTGACCTGGATCTTTGAAAGAGCCCTGAACTTTTACATGATTAAACATCTCATCCACCCATATCACAGCTTCACACACTTTTGAACTTAGCCGGATCGGTTATACGACTCGAGTTACCTCCCCGTTCGTTTCAAGACATTTGACTTTATTGACGGTGGGTATTGTTGACTGATTGCTTTCCCTGTACCTCATATCAGTTCAACTTAGGGACAACTAGTCTTTCGGGAGCTGTACGTGAATATCCGAAACGAGGAATAAAATCTTCAGTGTGGTATAGAATTTCTAATGAGTTTTTTGGTATACTGGACAATGTCCTGTAATCTTCATCTGACAATCAATATTTCTGGCAGCGCTAATCTTTCAATTAACTTGACATTATACTGTAAGAGAAAGATAGAGATTGGCTGGTATTGTAAACCGACAAATACGTAAAATCCTACTTGTCTACGACGCTTTTCAAATCATACGCTGCAATTTCGCCATGTACACAAAGCAAAAAGTGGACAGAGAAACCATGAAAATCCACTAGACATTCTTTGAGAACATCAAAATATCACTAAACAAACTTCTGTAGAATTCAATATAGAATAAAAAACATGTATGTAATTCTATAGATATTCTTTATATTCAGAATGGGGGATTTTAGTTACAAAAAAGTCCTGGCCGACAGTGTCATTCAACAATCTAATGGACTTTAGTGCTAACGAAATTACTGGTCAACATTGATATTCCATGATCTGACGGACTCTGGTACTGAGCAAAGGCCCTGGCGTTCAACAGGAAAATATAGTTAAAGCGACAGTATAACTCTTTTATTTTACTGGAAAGGTTCATAGAGTGAATTAACATCAATGAAACAAATATTATTTGCACATATTATCCAGGAAGGGATTATGTGTCACCAGTTAGGGTCTTATAAACCATTCAAAATAGTTTTACCCAGTTTTTAAGACTAATAATACTCAGTACTGTGTCTAATAACAATATAGCAAGACAATGACATCAGCTTATTATAACACCAATACCCAATGTTGTGGATTAACAGTTACTTGAGTAACACGAGATTTACCGTTTTATTTCAGCTGTTAAATCTATATATATATATATTATATAAAGAAGAAATGTTTGTTTATATGCACTCTAATTTCTCCGAGCCTATTTTAACCAAAATCTGTATGTAAACGCTATGAACTTTGAAGTATGTCTTAATGGAGTCAGAATTGAGTTTAACCCTATTTCTGTTTTGTAAAAAACCTGTTAGGCTTAATTACTCCCAGTCTACCGAGTCAATCTCGTACAGCCTTCTCAGATTGACGCTTTATAAAATGTTGAATATTGTAAAGGGATTCAAGGTTAAAGTATAAAATTACCACATTGTTTCTCAAATAATCATGTTTTTTTCACGGTTAATGAGATGTAGGGAGTTCAAGGGTGGAATCACCTTAACATCTTTATTTGTTGGTAGATAGAAAACAATTTGTAAATGTTGTTTATGAAGAAACTTTGTTATAAACTTAAAATTTTTAAATAAAGTTTTGTTCAAGTGATCACATTGTTTTAGTTTAAATATTCTCTGTTAGTTTACGGTATTTCAGCTTGTGTTAAAAATACTTGCATATTATTCGTTACTTGAAACCAGGCATATTTTCAAATAAAAGTACGTTTAATAAAAAAAAGTACGTTAATTTTAGTCTTGTCAAATTTCCAGTTTCATACTATATAAAAAAAATTTGCATGAACATTTCCTTAAATATAATATTTCCATGGTATTCTTAAGAACAAGTCTTCTACTTTATACATCACATTGTATTTAATGTTCCCTCCAGTGACTCAATGATAAGTTTCGATACCACTGGTGAACAAAGCCTTATGTTTAACAACAAGCAAATCATATTTAATGATGTTTTTTTAAAGTATTTTTACAGTTGGAGGCTTGGTGACTGGTTAAGCATCACGCTTCACTATTGTGTTTTTACCGATTAACAGGTGACAAGATGCTGTAACAATGAATCCTCGTCTTCTTAATTTATTTGTTATGAACGATATAAATAAACAAACTAACACTGCAAGTTCCGGGAAACAAAGTTCCTTTTTTATTCATTGGAAATATTATCTTTATGATTACTGTATTTGTGTTTCATTTTTTATGCCCACCGAGGTCATCTTCTAATTTCTTTTAGAAACAGTACATGTTCAAATCGAGACTTGATGAAACAAATAACTCGTGAGTTTAAAGCATGCGACATTCATATAGTCCTTGTTCAACAGTTCGTTTTCAGAAACAATGGTCTGAGTTAGATTGGTTAAACATGATTACTGCCTTCATGTACTTCACCAGATGTCACCTACGTCGACAACATAAATCATTAAAAAAAAGTATTAAGCGCGTGCTTCATTCCTTCGAGCTGTTAATACACGTGCTTTACCCCTCCTACTTGCACTCATTTATTAATTGCTATTGTAGCTGAACAAACAAAAGAAAGAAGAATGAAAAATCCAGATGAGTTTTTAACCATGTTCAGACAATATTTGAAAACTAAAGTCACACAATAGCAAGAAACTATTTTATATTTAGAGCACGGTGGTTTACATTAATTAACATATTACGACAGGGTACTTAAATAACCAATGAGAATGTTTCTTGATTTTTAAGTACCTTGTCCCTCCGAACAATGCCAACAACAAAAAAGACCAGTCCTTGAAAATTACTAGCACGAAATTGAACTGTTATAACAAGGACATAGGCACCAAAACTTTTATACACCAGAAGATATTTTGCAACAACAAAAATTCATCCCTTACCCAAAAACTATCCTCCCCCTCTACGACCATCTTCTCATAACTACCTCCATAACTTTTATAGGCACTAACTGTTCAGATTTCTGATATACATAGTATAAAACGTTATAACAGAATACAAATACAACAAGCACAACCACATTTTAACATATTTACGCTATCAAAAGGTAGAAACAAAATACAAGCACAACCACATTTTAACTTATTCAGGCTATCCAAAGATAGAAACGCCATTTTGATTGTATTGGTGTTGTACAATAAAATGTTTTATATTGTCCATACTAGCCGTCTCTACTTGTGTAATAAAAAGTTCTATATTATCCGTCTCTACAATTTATTAACTTCAACAATAAAGCATTATATAGCTTAAATCTCCAACTTTCAAGTCTGTCTGTATTGTCAAGACCTACCCACAAGCCTATTTACTAACATTCGAAAACCTACATTGTTTTATTGCAACTAATATTAGTCTAGATATAGTTTTTTATATATATATATTTAATAGGGGTGCGTGTCTCATCATAGAAGTCAATGTTATACATATCTAGATATTGATATAGCGATACTATAGTATCTAAACAGAGAAGTTTTACCAACATTTTGTTACACAGTTTGACAGACTTATCTGTAATTCATTATCTATATTACTAATATTGTCTTATTTAAGTAATTCACATTTTACAGTACCTTTTGAAATTCTAAGGTTTGATTGACTAAGTGACAGCTGGCAGGATAAGTAAGATAAAAGTTAATATCTGTCTGTTTTGTCATTTGTTAAGTTACTTTTTAATGCTTTTGATAAAATAAAATAAAACAACATGTAGTACTAAATACTTATCTTCTTTATTAAACTATTAGTTTTCAACAAAAATATTTTACTATAAATTCTACATTTTTTCAACACAAAAGACTTATAATGTTTGCTGAAAGACTGCCAAATTTCGTGAAGATACGTGAATCGTATCGTATTAAACGATGTGTCGACACAATCGTATCACGACTTCACAATACAAGTATCGTATCGCTGTATCACCAAACATTTAACATAAGTATAAGGCAGGTAATAACAATTCGTGTTTACATACGCATATATCGATAAGGTAGACTAAAATGCGGCATAGATAAATTAATGATTATTTATTACTAATAAGTAATATATATAATGCAATTTAAATCTATGCAGGCCTCATGGCTTTAAGTAGCTAGTACTGACACAAGTAGGCTATTTAACAAGGCACTCACTGTTTTGCAAACTGCATTAATTTTTGTAACGTTTCCAGTGAGTGTTTAAATCTTCGTCGGATATTATTTTAGCAGCTTGATTTACAAGATAAAAGACAATGACCAACGAAAGGAAATTCTGCAATTGTAACGGCTTCAGATCACGAAATCTTGTTCCACACGTTCAGTGTATATTCCCCTCCATACAGACGGGAAAAAGACTTGTTTAATATCCAGTACGAGTCGATCGCGTGATATCATTTGTAGCAATCGTGCATATCCGTTTACATTTTCACTTACCCAACAAGAATTTTTAGAAGCGTTTGGCATTGGACACGCGTTAATTTTGTGCTCTGCATCGATATTAGGATAATTAAAAACAGAAAAAATATAAACGAAAAGTTCTATTTTTATATGAAAATATCAGTCTGTTCTCACAGTTAAAATTAAAATCAAATTCGATATAGTTTTTTTTTTCTATAACTAAACAACATGCATACATAAAATGATATCTTGGCTCGAAGAGTTTAGAATTCGATTTTGTTTTAGTGTATATAGCTGCATAATGGGCTATCTGCATCTGTCCAATGAGGTGAATCAAACTCCGGATGCTAGCGTGGTAAGTTTATTGACTTGCTGCTGACCCGTCAGGAGACATTAGATATTGAAACTACTTTAGTGATGGAAACGGCAAATTATTACAAAGTTTAATTACACATATATTTTCTGGGAAAAGTAATGCACTTCTTGAAACGTATACACACACACAAACACATGTATATAATACTTGTTTCACTTTTGCGCTCCTCCCAATGCCACAGCAGCATGTGCACGGACTTATACCGCTCGAAACCGGGTTTCGATAGTCGTAGTGAACAGAGCACAGATAACCATTTGTACTTATTAACAAACAAACCTGGCCTAACAGGACTAGGTGGATTAAGGCGCTCGACTCGTAATCTGAGGGTTGCGGATTCGAATCCCCATTGCACTAAGCATGCTCGCTTCTTCGAGCATGGGGGCGTTATAATGTGACGGTCAATCCTCTTATTCGTTGGTAAAAGAGTAGCCCAACAGGGGTGATGACTAGCTGCCTTCCCTCTACTCTTATACTGTTAAATTAGGGACGACTAGCACAGATAGCCTCGTGTAGCTTTATGCAAAATTAAAGAAACAAAACAATTCATCTTGCGTCATCTATTAAACAGAGCTTTAATCGAATGTTATCTTTTTCCTTTCTTTAACAACTTTTGAAATAAAAATATTTAATTTCAGACAGTGTCTTTCTTCAAAACAACAAATATAAACGTTTACATATTCACGAAATTAGAAAAAATCGAAATGTATAGCTAAATATTTAAAGGTTATGTTTATATCAAGATATTCATCTTCGAATTTTTTAAATTGTCCGTGTTTAGATAGATGCTACAGACACAATTTTTTTTTTAGATTGTGTCTGTGTTTTGATCTCCATTTTTTGAAAAAAGGAAAACATCAACACTGTTTGATGGATGATGTACATATAGCTAAGCAGCAGAAAGTTACATTGTTACCATATTCGCCTTGTGTATGTGCAAGTAATTCGACCGATACCTCTTTAGAAGAAATATGTAAATCAAAGTAATCAATATATTATCTGCCTCTACCCCGTTATGACCGAGCCTAGTTGAAGATATCATTAAGCTTCTGAGCATATGATATTAGGCAAAATAACAATCAACTGGCACGCCAACTTTCAACGTAATTATGATTGTACATATTAGATTTTGCAAAGAAAATGTATTAGATAACAAACGAGTTTACTCAGCATAAAGGTTGAATGTCAGACAATAGAATAACATTATAGGTTTATTTATTGATTGTGTTAAGAACAGTAAAGTTTAGTCCTACCTAACTGCAAAAACCGTACTGTAGTTAATTTATAATTTCTCTCTTTATCGCATACAGAATATACTTAAAGGCTTGACTAATATTAGGTCTGAGACAAGATATTTCGGTGTCTGCGCTTAGAAGTACTTTGTATTATTCTAGTGCTGTTTTATCTGTAAAAGTTCTACGGGTCTCTGTCAGTTGTAAATAATTTGAAACACGCTATGTTTCTTTTCATCCAACTTTATCGTTAAATCTATTGTTTCCTAATTGCAAAATAACACTGCAGAACAATTTTTTTGAAAAGTTTTTGCTGATTGTGACAGGTATCTAGTGGGTATGCACAAATACAGTTTTGGTTTTGCTTCATCACGTAGGAACTCTGAGAAATAGACAGTTAACTGTTTACCAGCAATAACGTATTTAATTGCGTTTATGTTTCTAATACGCTATTAACTTCAACATAATTAAAAGTGTTTTGCTCCTGATTTTCGTTTGTATTCAATGTCCGGTGCATCACGTTGCAGTTCAACAGTAGTCAGCAAGCATTGACGGATTCCAGTTGTACTGATATCGTTTTTCCATTGTAGTAATGTCCTGCTGAACATGACAATTTGTTTGTTTGTTCGTTTTTTTTGAATTTCGCACAAAGCTACTCGAGGGCTATCTGTGCTAACCGTCCCTAATTTAGCATTAATAATGCGTTTTTATGTAACTTTTGTTACTTAATAAAACATCAAACCGAAAAAAACTATTTTTGATTATCAACTAAATCACATAACATTTTACTTTTTTACATTCCATCTCGC
Source organism: Carcinoscorpius rotundicauda (assembly GCA_011833715.1). Taxonomy (NCBI): domain Eukaryota; kingdom Metazoa; phylum Arthropoda; class Merostomata; order Xiphosura; family Limulidae; genus Carcinoscorpius; species Carcinoscorpius rotundicauda. The sequence goes on along the minus strand of CM022396.1, from coordinate 41,191,801 downwards.
TAAAAAATAAAAAGGAATTCTTAATAGTTAATAACCAAATGATTTTGAGGAAACATGTTGAATCAGAAAATCTTTTTGCCCTTACATTTAGAAAAGTAGGCCATCTTCAGAAGGAGATTCAAAAGATAGAAGATATTACAGGAGAGTGCATTAAGGAAGAAGTAGTAACACTAAATTTAAAATAAAACGCATAACTTAATTTGAAGTCCCTGCGTTATTGTAACTTTACAAAGTAACGAAAATTGGTTTACAAGGAAGCTATGAATGTTTCCTGTCGACAACTGACGTTTTTTTTTGTAAACCGCTAAAAGAATGAAATGGTTTAAAGGAAAACAACATTGAAAATGTTTAAAATATCACTAACACTTGTTCTAACTTATCTGAATTTATTAAAATAACTTTGATTTTGAGCCATATTAAAATTATTTAAAGTCACCACAAACCATTTATCTAACCCAAGGCTATCTATCACAAACCGCAATGTAACCCGCCCGGAAAAGGCGATTACAGAGTATATTTTTTTTTTACTCTTAGAATACAAAATACTTTTATCCAGATAAATCAGTAGTTCAGTAGCGTTATAACAGTCATAAACTACCTCTTTTTATGAAAATTTGAAAACGAAATAATAGTTTGGAAAATACTAAGTTTAACTACTATCTTGAAGTAATAGCTTGGGCCCGGCAAGGCTAAGCGCGTAAGGCCTGCGACTCGTAATCCGAGGGTCGCGGGTTCGCGCCCGCGTCGCGCCAAACATGCTCGCCCGCCCAGCCGTGGGGGCTTTATAATGTGACGATCAATCCTACTATTCGTTGGTAAAAGATTAGCCCAAGAGTTGGCGGTGGGTGGTGATGACTAGCTGCCTTCCCTCTAGTCTTACACTGCTAAATTAGGGACGACTAGCACAGATAGCCTTCGAGTAGCTTTGTGGGAAATTCTAAAACAAACAAACAAACAAAACAAAAAAGTAATAGCCTGGCAGTAACCCAAGAGATATTGACACTCACTGATGAAATTCGGGGATAGAAAAGGGCAGCGTATTGATGAACCTGCAATTTGGTTTCATTAAAAATTGTTCAAAGTTATTAGTAAATCCACCACAAAGAAAAAAAGAAGTCATTGGTACCACGTTACCGCCTTTAAAAACTCGCCTCTCCTTTTGTTATATTCTGCGGTTGTCTTTTACCTGACGCGTCACCCTGATGAAAGTGTATTGTTTAGATACTATGAGTCTACGTCTGTCCGTTTTACTACTCAAGCCATCCAAATGAATCCCCATTGTTGGTACTCTGTTGAAAAGCATTAATTACCGTTGATCACACAATATCTTGAAGCTCCAGATCCTCCAGTCTCAGGTCTAGGTGCGAAGGTTACCTGACAGACCTATGTAGAAGCTGACTTGAAATAACAGGCAGAACTGTGTATTTTCCTGTTACATAAAGCATTGTACCACGTGCTTCGTGGTCACTAGGTCGGTCGAAAACGTTTTTTCTTCTACATTTATCCTAAAAAAATCAAATGTCTGTCCTAAGTTACAATGACTGTGATGATGTATGCTGGGCTAAGTACCAACCTTTTTTTTTTTTGTTAGTCCCGTTCATTTATCTCCTTTGTAATTATGTACAACTAGGAAAGAAACGTGGCAAGAGTAAGGATTTTTTTTCCATTTTTAATTTCCCAGCAAGCACAAAGCTAAAAATAGTTGAAGCCTTATTTAAAATGCAGCTGCGCCATCTGCTAAATGTAGATGTAGGAATTAAGAAAAGCTCCTCTTTTATTTATTTTAGTGCTTTTTTCACACTATTTGGAATTAGTAATTTTAAACTGAACGCTACCTCATAAACACGGGCAACATGATCAGGTGAGAATATCTAAATTTTTGGTATAATCGTCTCTAATTCTGAAGGAAGAGCCAGCATCAATGGCAAAGCGATATTATGTCTGCGGACTTATATTGCTAGAAATCGAGTTTCGATACTAGATACTTTGCGCTTAATTACAAAATAAACACACAAATGAACCGTTTTTAGTGAACCGAACAACGAGAGCCTGTCACTTCTGCAACACGTCTGCAGGCAGACCGTTTTCAGCTGGAAACACGTCTCAGAGCCTAGGACCTGAAGCTTACTTTATATCAACATTTTACCTGACAAAGCATGTAGAATATCGCATCAAGTATAAAAATGGTAATTTTACTAATAGTTATACCTTTATTTTAAGATAAACACGTCGCATCTAAAGAAATATCCGAAGTGAAAGCACATAATATATTTGAGAAGTGGCAATGGTTTAAAATCGAGCTTGAAATTACAAACCATACTGCTTGTAATTGTTCATATAACGTTAGCCTGAAACGGACATAATGTTCTATTTTGCTTCAGTAATCTCTGTATAATTTAATACACTGTTCTACAAAGCGTATCAGAAAATGTAGTGATCGGAACAGCTCTAATATTCGATGTCCTAAAACAGTAATTACCATCGTATAGCTACTGCTATTCTGTAAGGCACTGTTGTTTGATGTAGTTTGGTTTCACCTAAGTTACTATAAGATTAATTCTAAGTACTCAAATAGTGGATTTATAATACTAAATCAACCAAATCATAAGCCATCAAACCATATTTTCTATATCCAACGCCGAAAAAGCGTTTCTTCTAATATCAGAGCTCATTAGACCGGCTGAAATACGAATGATATACAGCAGTAATTGAGACACTAGTTATACTACCAAAAAGCATGAAAAACAACTGTCATACACTAATTTTATCAACTTTATTTAAGTCATTTATAAATCATAGCAGGCTGTTAGATCTTTTTTCCAGTAGAATCTAAAGAAGAGCCAAATAGGGAGCATTATTTACTACTGGACTGATCTGCTAACCAGGAAACTTGCTTTACGAAGGCGCTCTTTGAAACTTAAGAGACCGGCCCCACGACCAGTATACAAAATGTACTACTAGGTAGCAAACATCATTACGACCTTTGAAGTTAAAGCAACACAGTAACGGTGAAACAGGAAATCGGTGTGAATTTACTTTATTTTTTCACAGTCCTAACACGTGAATATTTGTTGCGCCCTTCGATTTTTTTTTACATTATGGTGTCAAGTTTCCATTGTAACTCAATGAAGTAGACCGTACATGATTAAGTAAGCACAGTCTGTTTCACGCACTAATTTTACAGAACTTAATAAATGTTAATTTCCCATAATTCACAGCATTATTTAATCTCACACACTTCTATTTTACGAACATACTTGCCTGACGTAATTTGCATGTATAACCACCACAGTGTCTCGAAGAACGTACTGGGGAAGGGGTTGAAATAGTTTCTGAAGAATATTTTGAGTTTCTTATGTGAGACAAATAAAAACTGGATATTCTTTCGGATTAAGAGCGACAAGTTGTTGGCACTATATTTATATTAATCACTAGACTTATTTTGTGATTTACTTAAATTCTCTACCTACGTGTGAGTATTCCACGTCTTTATATATAGAAATAAATTTGCTACTGTGAAACTTTGTACTTTGACACTTTTTATTCATTAATATAACAGTTTACTGTACAATAATCATATTACATAGTTTTTACATATTCAGTATATTAATTCATAAGACTAAAATAACATTTCAAGTAAAAGTCAACTTCACTGTCACATGAATAATTAATTCTAATTTAAGAACATTAGTTTTCGTTTTTCATAGATAAAATTAATTTCTAGCTTTTAGTTTTTCTTCAAATATCATCAATAAATTAACCATCAATGTGGAATATCAAAAGTTTCATGAAATTTCACGAGCATATTCCAGTCTTTATGAAACCGACCTAACATACACTGTGGGTAAGGTCTACAAATGTGTGTATCTCGCATTTTAAATATATCAACAAAAACGTCATTGTTTAATGTCACACTGAGCGTTGCTGTACCTGGCTCTACTTTGGAATCAAGAGGAAGACCTAAAGGAACAAGAAAACAATTTGTAATTACCAAACAACAACTGCCAATTTCATTTCTTCACATATATTCAAAATCATTTATATTTAGGTATATATTTTTATTCTGTACAAAAATGAATAGTTGTTAGTTACTTTTCAGTTTAATATTTCTGCTGAACATATTTATTGTCTGAGAAATTTGTTAAAACATGCAAGACAGAGATTTTTTACATGAAAAATTTTCAGAAATTACATAAACAAGAGAACTAATTAAATCTGCTTGAAAAGCAACTACCTTAGAAACATAGTATAAACCAGTAAAGGTATAAGGTAGACATTTTTCACATTAAAATATACTTTCCAAAGTTATATACTGAAGAATAGGTGCGAAACATTCTCTAGCTGCCCGTCCTTGTCAAGCACAAAATTAGGGACGAGCGGATTTAAAACACTGGTTTCTTGATACCAACGAACATTTACGAAACATGATATAGGGAAGGAGCCACACTTCCTAGCAAGAAACTTGATGTAACTGTAGTTTCGATATTTACTGGTTTCATGGAGTGGCGTGTCAGAGTTACAGATCACGGTAACTTGAAACCCGGGAGTATTTTGTTATTGCTTGGGATATCTTTTCCTTTTAAAAGCTTCTGAAATACTTCTCTGTTCCAAAGAAATCGGGTAACAATGTATTATAGGGGGCGTCCTACAGCACCTCGTGCGAAGTTGAGGAGAATTGTGTGTTTGTTTTTTAATCAAGTGACGTAACCGCTTCGACAGGCAATAAAACGTTACCAGAGGAAAAATCACAAATATAAATAAGGTGATGAACATAATACAAGTTAAAATTGGTTGAATATATAACTTTTTGGTCAATAGCAAATACACCTAATCAGTGTGTATTTTTTATTTACATGAAAAATATCATTAATACACAATGCATTTAATGTATACAAATTCTACATCATATCACTTTGAAGAATAGCTTCGAACCTGTTGATTTTAGTGGAATACACAATCTTATGAAAGGGCCAGTACTCTGAATTTCACTTGACCCTGGAGACAAACAGATCCATTTTTGTTATCAACCTGATTAGGGATAACTAAATATTTTATCTTGTTGTAATAATTATATAACGGATAATTAAATTTTGTGAGGTTCTGATGTGTTAAATTAGTTTGATCACTAATGTAATGTAATGAGATCACATTACAATTTTTTATATATTTCATTCCAAACAGGTACTTATACCATAGGGCTGTGTAATTTACAAATAGGGTTATTGTTTGACGACTTAACACTGACATTATAATAGCACTTTACGAGTAAAATATCCATAGTGTTTTCGATTTTAAAATGTCACTACACTACATGTCCACCTTGATATTTGACGAGTAAAGTACATGTTGTACGCTATACTCTACGATACTTAAAAGGGAATTATAAATGTTGAGGGGTTTTCTGTCTTCTCAAATATCTTGGGTATTGACGATCAATATACTGGAAAATTTAATTTCACCATCTTCTAAAAGGAGGAAAGACACTGATGTCGCTTTTCAAATTCAATTCATATACAATAATAATACTAAAATAGGTTAAACTCAATACTTTAAGCACTTTCATGGCATGAAAAGTGAGAATATAAAACATACAATATTATACCATTAAAATCGCCCCCAGTGGCTCAGCGGTATGTCTGCGGACTTACACGCTAAAATCCGGGTTTCGATACCCGTGGTGGGCAGATAGCCCATTGTGCAGCTTTGTGCTTAATTCTAAAAACAACAACAACAACAACAACCATTAAAATTTGAACAACCGCCCTAATACAACACTATTCTTTTAATTGCCACTATAATGGCAGTTTATTTTAAAGTAAGTTTAATACATTTTACAATAACGGCTATAAATGCAAACCTTTTATTTCTAAAACTAAAACAGAGTAGCTTTATTATGAAGTAACAATGGTACCAATTGATTTAATTTATGTTGTACAACTTCAAATATTCTCTGGTGTAAGATAGTTTCAAATCTTCGCCAAACTGTGGTGTCACTACAGGAATGTTCCGTTAATAACGACTGACGGACTAAACAACAAAACTGTTTTTTCAATTCTTTGTAACACACAGTGTCATAATTTTTGTGGAGCGCACCGTGGAAGAATTTATTTTATTTGTGATTAACTATACCATAGAAACTAATTAATTGACTGAATTATTATGACTTTTCTTGCCCCCTTCACCAGGCCCGGCATGACTAGGTGGTTAAGGCATTCCGTTCGTAATCTGAGAGTAGCGGATTCGAATCCCAATCAAACCAAGCATGCTCGCCCTTTAAACCATGAAGGCGTTATGGCGTTATAATGTGACGGTAAATCCCACTCTTCGTTGGTAAAAAAGTAGCCCAAGAATTGCTGGTGGGTGGTGATGACTAGCTATTTTCACACTGCTACATTAGGGACGGCTAGCGAAGATAGCCTTCAGGTGGCTTTGCGCGAAATTCAAAATAAACAAAACCCCTTCCCCATACATTTTTAGTTTGCAATCAGTGTGAAAAAGGCTTATCTTTAGACAGGAGGACAACACAAACTCATTAGTTTTTTAAAGTGAATCTCTGAATAACAAAAGCCAGAAACTGTGACGTGATCGATTCTCATCAAATTATATTTTAAAAGACTAGAAGTAACCTACTTGTCGATCAATTTCAGTCGAGTAAATGTGACGTAGTCTCGCTGCACTTTTTCTTTTTTATTTCAACGATAATGCAATAAAAACGATCTGCGTGTGTGTGTAGGAGGAGGGGACATTTTTCTTGGCAGAAATAGAGTTCTTTGAATTCCACACTACAAGAGCTGATTAGATTCGGACTTTACCTGAATTCTCTTGCTTTGCTGGCTATGTTTCACCCACAATGTTGGGTTACCAACATCTTCGGCAACGGCTCTTCGTGACGGATGATGTAAAAATTCGCCGCGCTCACAGTGTCTGAAATCAGTTTGTAAAACCGTGTAAATCAGTTCAGTTTAGGCACCAGACGGATTTCAATTCAATGAAGCATCTTTGGTATCAACTGGGACGTTGCATTCGCTACCGCTTTCCTTTGTCGATATCTGTAAGCCACTTGAAAATCATAGTCTTCCATGATCTTGTGGAAATGTTAGTGAAAATTGTCTAACTTCATTTAGATTGATGTCCCAAGAGAAGTGGGCAGTCAGAACAGTCACGTTCATTTTAATTATAAAATTATGTATGCTAAATACTAACAAACGTAAATTATTAAGTCCTGCTTTAAAAATAAATTTTACAATATTTTTCTCTAGCTCTCCAAACTTTCAAGCTTGTTCAACCTTCTCGCGATCAGGCATTTTGTATTCCCAAAACATATAAAATGAGTTGTTGTTGTTTTGAATTAAGCACAAAGCTACACAATGGGCTATCTGTGCTCTGCCCACCACGGGTATCGAAACCCGTATTTTAACGTTATAAGCCCGTTGACATATCGCCGAGCCAGTGGGGGGGCAATAAAATAAGTCTACATTTGATTCACATCTTGTACATTTTATTGATAAAATGTCTTATATGGTTGGTTCATTATAAAAAATATATATTTATAAAAGTACGCGTCACAGAATAGAAATAGAAAAGGTACCCAAAACGCTCCTACAATAAGCAAGGAGTTAATGTTTTACTCAACTTTCATAGCGTTATATGTCTGCGAAATTACACTGTTAAAAATACAACTAATATAGAAGCTACACTACTCTTTTCTTATATATATCTTAAAAAATCTGTCGTATAGCCAGCGAATAAAATGAACTACACATTATATTTTGACCAAAATTAGCCATTTTATTAAAAAACATTAAGCACGTAGTTTCACTGAAAAAAATAAAATAAAACAGTTTCGTTCCTTAGAAGTCAGCAACAAAGTAACATATAAATGATATCTGATGGCGTAACGCAAGAGAGGAAACAACAACACAAAACAGTTTGATTGAGGTTAATATGAAACTACTCCACTATCCCCAGTGAAAAAGAAATAGAATATTCCCTTTATTTCACACAGTTAAGTTACTGTATTTGTTACGGTTCTGAAGTTTAGTTTCACAAGTCGGTGTTTCAACAGAGTTAATGGTTTTATTTTACTACTCTTTGTATCTACAAGTACGGTGAGCAGGTTTATCTTTTGCTTTTATGAGCATTCATCGCATTTTCTCCATGAAAAATTATAAGTCATGTTAGAAAAGGCTTCTATGTGACAGTTGAAACGTCAAATTAATGTTTTCTAATTGCTCTTATTTAAACCGTTGATTAAATGAACTTACATTTCGGAACCTTGTTTTTATTATAATCATGTCCCACAGAATTTTACCGAAATATAAACAAATAGTTATTAATGTTAAAAATACAGATACATTCTGGAAGGGTGTAAGGTTAGTTTTTCAAGGCGCTGTCATGACTTTACACGTCTTCCAAAAATACGGAATTTTAGCAGAACATTAAGAATAACTTGAAGATTTCTTGACAAAATCCTCAAACAAAACTAATGTGATTTGTAGTAGCTGAAAGTCCGCCAGACATATACTGTTATTAAGCAATTCTAAGTAAAAATAATTACAAGCATTCGATTAACTCTTATGCACTATCTATAAGGATTTTACAAAATAGGCCAAAATGTAAGTTTATTGTCTCTGTGATGCTGTATGTTATGTATAGCGATGTGATCACGTTTAACACAAGTATCAAAACAGGCGTTCCGGAAACGGGTGTATGTATACAAGCGTGACAACAACTACGGTAACTTTGTTTTTCGTCCCACGTTTTCAAAAATAAGAGCAACTGTGTTTACGATCACACAAATTTAAAACCGGTTTGCAAGACATCCACATCTTTACCTATATATTATGACACCACACTCACCAATAATCACCCTTTATTCTGCTAAAGAAAAACAGAGATCTATTTGATAAGCGCTAGAGTTTTTGGGTCTTCTTTTTGAAATTAATTACGCCTTTTGTGAATAATCCTGTGGAACAAAACTTTTATCACAACAAACTTTATCGTCAATATTATTAACGTAACAATACTTAATGTAACAGTGTTGTTTAAACATGCATAAGGTAAAAAGACTGTTAGTAATGACAACGACAAAAAAGAAATAATATTGTATGCAAACGATTTGTAATTTTCAAAAGTATTATTCTTACCACATTAACACTGAACGACAATACTCTAACCACAGTGATACAGCAGCAACGTTTTAAAAGTAACTGACAATACTACAGAGCATCAATTTCACTGGTTAAGAATGGCTTGCATTCTCTCTCTCTCTCTTTCTCGCTCAACAAAACAGGCTAAGAAGTTTCGTTCTTTCAACTTTAAGAGAAAGGGCCAATCACAGCTTGTTAAATTCAGTGGCATGTGTGATCTGTCGTTTTTCTTTTCTGTAACGTGAACAATTGCAAAGTGTTATACTTTAACAGCAGATAGCACAGCCTAAGTATTTGCAATTGTTCAAGTGTTGATTTCTTTTTAAACAAATAGGACCCAAATGTCTTCGTTTGTGTGATAATTTATTTAATCCAGTTAAATTATAAAAGCCAACATGCGTCTAAAACCAGTTTTGTTATAAAATGAGATAGTAGGTTTGTTTCTTTAGAATTAAGCACAAAGCTGCACAACGGGCTATCTGTGCTCTGTTCATTATGGGTATCGAAACTCGGTTTTTAGCGGTGTAAGTCCGCAGACATACCGCTATGTCACTGAGGGGCGAAATATTAGGAATCTCATAATGTGCAAATTCTTGTTTGTTTGTTGTAAAACAAAGACCCGTTGGGCTTTCTGCTTTATCCACCGCAACATGTGGATGTTTGTTTTCATAAGAAGACAACAATCATGTATCCATATACTGTATTTATTAACGATGAAACCACTCCTTCCTTATTACGGAGTAATATAAAAACATGTTAAATCATGTTCAGTCTGTGTATTTTTTTCTAGAACATAAAAATATCTCAATACAAAGTCGATTCACAGTTCATTGTATGAAGATACTAGCTAAATGACTCCACCTACAAATTTATAGTAATTTTTTTCACGTCTGTGCTTGTTATAATGAAATTAATGTATCTCGATCCTTATAAGATCTGTTGAAAAAAATCATTTTGCGTCAATATTAAAATACTGAATCAGGATATAACAGCATACACCCAACTTGCTCAAGACGTTAGTATTAATGTCAAGAGAAAGCTCTTGAATTACTTACACGTGGTGTTTCTGAACAGAATAATCTAATATATCAGAAAGATGACTTTGCCTTTCAAAATGAGAATGACAAATTGCATTCAGGTATTTATATCTTGAATATAGCTTTGCTTCAGCAAAATTAATCAGTAATTTCCAGCCACATTCAAACCTTTGTTATAATTAACGTAATCCATTCGATATGCCAATTAAACACTTAACATACTCAGAAGTACAATATAATAAAAAACAATCATTGAACATCAAATACTGTTGCTTTATTTACTTCAGTTTCTGAGTTATCAACGTACACGTTCTAGACTGAAAACTCAAATACACCCTGATTGCTAATACACTTTTCAAAATATGCTTTGTTTAAATTTAAGCCACACAGAACATCATAGATCTCGATAATGAGCTATATGGGATTAAAAAAAAATGAATACAATAAGTATTAGCTTACAATCAGAGCAAGCTTCTTACTTAGAGCGAACATATAAATCAACTCTATTATAAGTATAATTAATCAAATATACTTTTACTGTGCTCTTACTTATAAAGATTAGAATGTTTTGTTTTACGAGTTCGTCATCATTGTTGTAAATATTATTGCCTTTGATGTTTAAACACGTAACTGACACAAAACAAAAAATAAAGTGACATAGTTTCAAACAATACCAGTCTTTATAAGTATTATAAATAACTAGTAATAATTAAAAATCAAACATAATTATAGTGTGAAGGGTGTTATCAATACCCACTGAAGTTTGTTTCTTTTTTTAAAATAAATTTGTGTTCTTTTAAACCAACACTTAAGTACAGGATGAAACAAGAATTATTGTTGGAACCTCGTTGTCTTTAGCTCTTGCTGTAAAATACAATCTTCCTATTTTTATTAAAACATTGTATCAATAAAATCAACTAAAAATTTAAAAAAAACAAGTATATATATTAGACATGGCTAATGTCGATCCCTCAGAAACAATGCAAATAAGATGATAGGGATGATGTAAATATAGTAGACATAACTAATGCTAATCTCTCAGAAACAATACAAAGAAGATGGTAAAGATGACGTAAATATAATAAACATGGATAAGGTCAATACCTCAGAACAATGAAAAAAAGATAGCAGGGATACTGTAAATGTAGTAGATATGGCTAATGTCAATCACTAAAAAACAATGCAAACAAGATAGTAGAAATGATACAAATGTACTAGACATGGCTAATTTCAATCCATTAAAAACAATGCAAACAAGATAGTAGAAATGATGTAAATACAGTAAACATGGATAATGTCAATCTCTCAAATACAATGCAAATAAGATAACAAAAATGATGTAAATATAGTAGACATGACTAATATCAATCCCTCAGAAACTATGCAAACAAGATAGTAGCCATGACTAATTTCAATCCCTCAGAAACAATGCAAACAAGATAGTAGAGATGATGTAAATGTAGTAGACATGGCTAATGTCATTCCCTCAATAACTGCAAACAAAACAGTAGAAATGATGTGAATGTAGTAGACATGGCTAATGTCAATCCCTCAGAAACAATGCAAGCAAGATAATAGAGATGATGTAAATGTAGTAGACATGGCTAATGTCAATCCCTCAGAGACAATGCAAGCAAGATAGTAGGGATGATGTAAATTTAGTATACATGGCTAATGTCAATCCCTCAGAAACAATGCAAACAAGATAGTAGAGATGATGTGAATGTAGCAGACATGGCTAATGTCAATCCCTCAATAACTGAAAACAAGATAGTAGAAATGGTGTGAATGTAGTAGATATGGCTAGTGTCAATCCCTTAAAAACAATGCAAGCAAGATAATAGAGATGATGTAAATGTAGTAGACATGGCTAATGCTAATCCCTCAGAGAAAATGCAAGCAAGATAGTAGGGATGATGTAAATTTAGTAGACATGGCTAATGTCAATCCCTCAGAAACAATGCAAACAAGATAGTAGAGATGATGTGAATGTAGTAGACATGACTAATGTCAATCCTTCAGAAGCAATGCAAAGAGGACAATAGAGATAATGTAAATATAATAGATTTGACTTAGGTCAATCCCCCAGAAACAATGCAAACAAGATAGTAGGGATGATGTAAATAAAGTAAACATGGCTAATGTCAATCCTTTAGAAACAAGGCAAACAAGATAGTCAGGATGATGTATATATAATAGACGTGGCTAATGTGAATCCCTGAGAAACAATGCAAACAAGATAGTAAGAATAATGTAAATGCAGTAGACATGACTAATGTCAATATCTCAAAAACAATGGAAACAATATAGTAGAAGTGATGTAAATGCCTTTTCTCAAAAGTTTTGCCTTTATTTGTATATGCATGTATAGATAGTTAAGTATATAACTTTGCCCAACAGTGTCTTGTAACTTTGTTATTTATCTTGATCATAGAAATCACTGACTTTAAACGGTATTATATATAGAGATGAACAAATATAAAATGTGCAGTCAGCGTTTGATCTCAGTGTATAAGCAGCATGGCTCCCTAAAGGGTCGTTTACAACAATCTTTTTTATAATTCCGTGTGTTATTTCAATACCGAAAATCTCATTTGTTATTTGTTATTTTCAATTAAGCACAAAGCTACACAAAGCTATCTGTGCTCTGCCCACCATGGGTATCGAAACCCGGATTTTAGCGTGTAAGTCCGCAGACATACCGCTGAGCCACTGGGGGCCCCGGAAATCTCACTGTGCACTTTTTAACAATTGTCCTTTCTGTAAAATGTGTAAAATGGGAAAATATTCAATTCAATTTATTCTAAACTGTTCAATATAGTCATTACTGTATATAATATCGACATAAAATGATGTATACAAGTAAACCAAATGACAATATATATATATACGTAAACAGTTTCTCTTTCATGTCCCTCTCTTTGAGATATTTATTTCAATCAGCCGACAAAGGAAATAGGGTTTATTTTGTACAATTCCCTAAAAAAAAGTATTTTTATTATTAAGAGGTTTCATTACGAGATTAATCATTCTGCATATATGAGGACTAATAGCCCGATCTCGATACTGATATGAAATTTTAGGAATTGCGAATAAAATAACCCTTTAATGTACTCTTCAAAATAAGGATTTAGGTATAAGATATATATATTTCTTGTGCGATTAACCATTCAGGAGATACAGCGCGTGACAGATACACAAACATTTGGCTTTCCTACACAATGGTAACTGCTGCTGACCGACAATGCACGTTTTCGATCTATGATGTAATAGGTATCAACTGTTGCTTTAAAAGCCCTGCTAGATGATGACGTTTAGAAGAACGTAATTTTAATTTTTTTAAATAAACATCAAGACATGATTCCAAAGATTTTGCCATCTTAATACCAGACTCAAGCAGTACCTGTTTGTTTGTTCTCAGACTTACGCTGTTGGAACAAAATATTAGTCTTTCGACAAAAAATATTATTTCACATTGAATGTGCCCCTTACCCCTTTAAGCTATATTGTTATACATGAGAGTTTCGACATACATGATACTTCATACACAAGTCCCACAGCGATCCATGGAATGCAACCCATCTCATAATACTTCAACCACAATCTTTTGCAGTTGGCACAACCAGCGAGGGTCAAATGTTCATCTGTCCCATTACAGACCCGTATTTGGTCATCACCTTGAAACTATATGAAATGACTCTTCACACTAAGATTCCGGTAATAATGAATTTTAAATCACGCCAAAAGGCGAGGAGAAAGATGGGCGATATATAAATGATTTTTATATCAAAGTCTTCCGAAAGTAATGTCCTTGTACAATCTTCATCAACTGTGGATAATATGGAGAATGTTAACAAAATAAAATGAAAAAGACAAGTAACAAATAACAACTTCCAAAAATTCGTCGAGACTTTTATTTAAGTTTACAATCAACAATTGGAATGGAACATGGAAGATTTTCGGGCAAGTGAAGTATGAAGATGTCATTATCACACATTGTGTGATTTACTGTGGAAAGTGTACACCAGTTGATGTGACAAAAAATACGCAAAAATTAATGTCAAAGAATTAATAGATAAGACAATCAATTTCAAAATATAAGAAATAACAATAAAAGATGGTGGATTAACGAGATAATCACACTATGTACAGTGCAATTTGACACTTGTTAGTTAATTTAATGTAAGGTGTCATTATTGATTGTTTAATCACGTGAGTTTTTGAAAATTAATATATGTATGCATATTATATATACATTGCTCATTGTTAGTGTAGAAAACAAAACACTATGAAAGTGTTCCTTTGGAATGAACAACTAAACAAAAACAGACATCTGTATGAAACTAAGTACAAAAAAAAGCTTAGTGTTAGGTTGCTTATTATAAAAAACCAGATGGTTTATAAAGAGAAAATTTCATTCACATCAAGGACAAACAAAACTGTTACCATTAAGGCTCTTATTTTGGAATTGGTTAAATAATTTTTTTCTAAAAACATCTGCAACAACATCGACAAACATAAGGTACCAACCAAACTATGTGAAAAACAAGGGCCTCACACCTGTCCTGCTACACACATTGTGCTTGTATCTTCATATCAGCGTGACAGAAATAAAGAACTAGACTTTTTTTACTAGAGAAAGGAGGAAACGAACAACAGATGTCTGTGTGTAATATCAACGTTTACCCAGCTATCAAGACGGGTACTTCTTTTATGTTCATGTAATATTTTTCAGACAAATGACTTCTACCATGGTAATTGAATATTTACAGAAACATTTGTTTGTTTTTTAATTTCGTACAAAGCTACATAAGGGCTACCTGCACCAGGTATTCCTAATTCAACAGTAAAAAATTAAAGGGAAGGCAGCTAGTGATCACTACCCACCGCCAACTCTTGGGCTATTCTTTGGCAATACCAACGAGTACTGGGGCATTGATCTTAATGTCCCCATGATCGAAAGAGTGAACATGTTTGGTGTGATGAGAATTCGATCCCGCGATCCTCAGATTTCGAGTCAAGCATCCTAACCACTTGGCTATGCCAGTAACGAAACAAAGCGAGAATATATATACAATCTCTCCGATTGCTCTCGTTCAGACTGAACATGTATCAAGTTAGTAATAAACGTAAAAAAAAATTATTGAATACTGAAACTTTCTCTTAGCTTTGTGCCAGATGGAAACCGAAGTCATTTGAAAAGTCAAGCTTAAATATTTATAGCTTGGGTAAAAGACAAAAATCATTGGGAAAACTTGTACAGTTATTGTTTTAGTTTCATTACTTGTTTTGATAAAGGCTTTATCACTATTAGCTCTGTATTTCTTTTTAACAAGACAATAAAATCAATCAACTTATTTCTTGCATCACAAGTAGGTTACGAAAAAGAATAAATTAGTATAGGTGCTACCTACGTATAATAAAATGTACACATAAAATATTAATACTTTTATATTTTTAGTTTTGTAAAATTTCAAGCCGTTCGGCCTATAAATAAATAATGATCACAGAAACATGACATATTTTCATTATTAGCTCTACATGTTTTTAATCTAAGATTATATATTGTTCAAACGGTCCATGTCAAAAACGATTTGTTCAAATCTATATTATGTAAACAAAAAATTTAATAAAAACTCAAGAATATTATATTCAATATTTGACAGTGCGACCTGTATATTTCAACTTAACCAAGTTGAAATACATATCATAATGTAACTGTATGGTTATGCAAGTCTTTGAGATGCAGCTGCCCACTCAAATCGGAGCCACTAGAAGTTACAAGTGATTCAAGATGTTACAAGTTCTAAGTTATCAGCTCAAGCTAATATTTCAATGCTGTAGATTATATTAAAGCTTACTTCTCTTTTGAAGTATGGAGCCTGAAAACAAAAGAAGAGATAACAACAACAAAAAAGGTTTTATGGAAAAAAGTTCTTTTAAAGCGTACATGCTATCGTTGGAATGAAAATAGCGCACATTAAAATGTTTCTAAATTACAAAAATGATGACAGTAATTTAAAAGCAATACGATTTAAAACTTCTACATACTACAAGGAAATAGCTGTTACTGACGTACTTCTATCGTAAGTTCATGGTTCCAAATTTCATAAAGGAAATTAAATTAGGCAAGTCTTTGGTGAATTTTAAACAAAATCTCTAAAAGAGGAGAAAAGAAATAAAACGTCAATCTATTAACCGAATGATGTTAAACCCAACGATAAACAATAAACCTGTTATTTGATTTACAATGCATTAGATTTGTGTAGTTAAATTAAGTTTCATGTCACAGAATGAAAAAGTATTTAAAGAGGATCCAACTAGAAGTTTTTTTTAAATGGATTTTACTAAGAAAAGCGTCTGTTTCACAGAAAAAGTTTCTTACAGAAAACGATTATAAAAGTAACTATTTTGTGTTTGTGAAAAATTAATTTTAAACACACACACATTTGGTACTTTTCTCATCAACAGAAACTTGTATAACTTGAGTTAAGCAATACACAAACTGGAAGCGTGCCTACGCAGAGTGAAGAGGACGATCTTAAGTGAACATTGAAGTAAGCTGATATAATGTTGCCCTTGACACAAGTAAATACTTATGTTCGATAATGTATTCTTTTAATTAAAATTCAACAAATGAGTGGTGCAGTTTGTTTCTTACTGTTGTTTCCAAAACGTGGGTTCATGTTAAAGGACTGATACGCTAAGGTCTAACCTCTTTAATTAACCCTTTAAAAAATGCTAAAATGTTCGATAAGATTAATATCCGAACTCTTTGAAACATGTTGTCTAAACCTGTTGATTTAATTCTGTATAGATACGCTGAAATACATTCTATAAAACTGAATATTTGGCTCAGTGGTTCCCAAACTGGGGGTAATTTAACAATTTATCGGGGGTAATGGAGGGGTGACAGAAAAGAAGTTAAAATTCTGAAAATCAAGAAAACATTGAGGTAGCTGGTATTAGGATTAATGTTAACTTAGTCTTAGTATGTAAAGTAGTAAATTAAACCTACTTTAAGTATGTAATAAAGTTAAACCAAATAACAATAAACATCAAAAACTAATATACAGTAGTAGAAAAGAAAAAATATGTATCTCAGTGTGTGGTAACCTAAAAGTATTTTGACAAGTATGCTTCAGAACGCAAGTCACTCAGTAACCATGATGACTCATCGAGGTGTCCAGTACGCGTCACTCACTGCCTGAGGTTGCCTCTATTTCACACTGTCAGTTTCTATGTGAGCATCAGCCGAGGTAGACAAAACCTGGTATGTATGTGTACTGCCCTGTGCAGTATAGTTAGTATTTACCTACTATTACATCATTCCTATGCTGAATAAGCTCTTTTAATGCTATCTAGAATGCCATGAGAAAATAAATAATAAGTTCACACTGTTCACACTTTTTTATGCAGTTTTTCTTTTTCTTTTTCTGCAGATTAAACAATACAATGTCTGAAAAGCGCACCTACTCTGACGCCTTTCTTCGCTATGGCTTTGTGAATTTACCTTCTGGTGGAGAGGATCGGCCACAATGTGTAGTATGTCACAAAGTGTTGACAAATGAAAGCCTCAAGCCATCAAAACTCTCAGCTCACCTCCAGAAGTGCCATCCAAATCTTCAAAATGAGGATCAGGCTTATTTTCAGCGCCGGGCTGTAGCACTGAAGAATATCCAGTTCGGTTCATCTGGAATTCAAGCCTAAAAGCTTCAAGCTGCGGTCGAAGCATCTTACTTTGTTGCATATAAAGTTGCCGAACAACAAAAATGCCACACCATTGCAGAGAATCTGATTATGCCTTGTGCATACGAGATGGTAAGCAAGGTGTGTGGGGAGGATCAAGCGAAGAAACTGAGTGTCATATCTCTGTCAAACAACACAATCCGCCGACGAGATCAAGGAAAACTCACATTGCAAATTCTCCCAGCAATTTGATGAATCGTGTGACGTAGACAGTTGTGCTGTTCTCCTTGGGTACGTTCGTACGTCCACCTGAACAAGATCAAAGAAGAGTTACTATTTTGCGAAGATCTGCTGACAACCACGAAGGAAGAAGATATCTTCAATATCATCAACAGTTTCTTTACCACGAATGGATTGGATTGGAACAGCGTTCAACAGGTAGGGAGAGATGTTTATATAAAGTCTAGATTAGTATAAATACAATGAATTACATGGCATATAGTCATATAGTTTTATTTATTGTACAAGTAGCTGTAGTGTAGCTAATATTTTATACATAATTCACAAAAAAGTATCGTGCCTGTCGTACTGAAATACTGAAGTACAGTGTACCAAAATAAATTAAATTAATTTAAAACCATATAATTATAACGCAAAAGATAAGTAAGAATGACTAACTGACGCAATCTATAATAGTTTTTCTTTTTTAATCTAGGTCTCCGTCGATGGAACACCGTCGATGATGGGTCGTAATCGTGGATTGTGGGGCCTCATACAAGCTGTGAATCCAGAAATTTCAGTAGATCATTGCATCATTCATCGGTACTCCCTTGGATCAAAAAGCCTGCCTGGTAATCTGAAATTAGTGTTTGAAGATGTGTTGAAAATCGTCATTTTCATCAAGTCCAGGGATGTGAATTCGCGCATATTCAGGTAGCTGTGCAAGGAAATGGGAGAACAGTATCAAGTTATGCTCTACCACACCGATGTTCGCTGGTTGTCACGAGGCAAGGTTGTACGTCGAGTCATTGAGCTCCGAACGGCTCTTCCGGAATTTCTGAAACAAGAAGAATCTCCTTTTGCTACCAAGTTCACTGATAAGGAGTGGCTTGCTCGACTTTGTTTCTTGGCTGACATATTTGCGGAGCTGAACAGTGATAATCTGCAACTCCAGGGCCAAAACACGACTGTCATTGATGTCCATCACACTGTGACTGCATTTCTGGGAAAACTGAGACTCTGGATTCGACGCTTGGAGAAAGGAGTGAACTCTCAGTTTCCCACCCTAGGCCAGTTTGTTGAGGAGAATAGTTATGATACTGGATCACTTTTACAGACCATCAACAAAGAGATGAGCAACCATTTGAAGGAGCTTGAAACAAGCATGCAGCACTACTTTCCAGAGAGTGACCTAAAAACAATCAGTCTCCAGTGGATCATTCATTCCTTTTCTGTACCTGATGAGGCCATTCATGATGATGATTTCCCTGCAAAGGAGGAGTGGATCACAATGCGAGCAAATGAAGCCTTGAAAGTCAAATTCCAAAACCAAAATGCAGATTCCTGTTGGTTTTAACAACTAGCTGACTCGCCAACTCTGTCCAAGAAAGCCTTGAAGTTGTTGGTATAATTCTCAACAACGAGAAGGGGTTCTCAACCGTGCTGGGGATGAAAACAAAAAACAGGACTCGCTTGAATGTTGCAAACGATGCCAGGCTGGCACTTTCAACCACAAAGCCAAGAATTCCTAAACTAGCTTCAAGTATGCAACTCCATCCATCCCACTGATGTTCTTGACATCTTTGGCAATATTCATTAGAAATGCACAATGATCAAATACAATAATTTAAAGTGTAATTCAGTGTAAATAGATTGTAAATAAATAAAGTGCAATATATCTCTAGTTTAATTTAGCCATATATATCAATGTTGAAAACATTTTGTGAAAGGGGTAACATGCTTAATGTGGCATGTTAAATTGGGTAACAAGCTGAAAAAGTTTGGGAACCACTGATTTAGCTCTTTAAGTGTTGAGATGTCATGTGCTTTATGCAATAACCGTTAACTTGCTGAAGCAACACTTTTATCGTTTGACTTGAAAAGCCCCGTGTGGCACGTGTTCATATCTACAGAATCTTGAAGAGCACATAATATACAAGATAGGTGTTACGCCCAAAGTGCTTAATGCACTTAACTCCATGACGTTACAGTAATTCATAGCTGAACAAAATCCAGATCAGAATTTCATCTATCTATCTATCTATACGCCCATATTACGCTATCGTTTCGAAATTACATGAAACAAATTTCATCATTCAACAAAATTCTTGATCCACTGTTAAGATTCTGGCGCTTTAAACTAAGCTAAACTTCGTCAAGCATTATTGAGGGTGACTACATAGTCCTTTCACGTTCCTGAATATCAAGTTACACAATTAGTGCCTATTCATACATTCAGAGGCAGATTTATCAACAGGCGAAAAAGACACGCACCAAGAGCCCCCGATTGAGAAGGGCTCAAAACTCTAAATTGAAACTATCATCTTATTATTCTTTACTTTTCACTTACTACACGAAGAGCAATACATATAACTTTACAGCAAAGTATGTAATTTAAACTTCGTCTACATGCAGTTTATATCACCATAGCCCCTTCACTTCTGAAAAACTTTTCATTCATTGAAATATCTTAGTACTGCCCGTTTTCCAACACCCATATCAACCCTAAGAGCACTGTTTTAAAATCATCGCTTCATACGCTGTTGAGCACAGTTCTACAATACTGTTATGATATCATATCTGCATAATCTGCTGAATATTTTTGAAATACTGTTCTGAAATCATCACCCGTGTACGTTCTGATACGATTTCCTCTGTACTTTCTGTAGTATATTTTTGTTGTATTGTTCTGATACGATTCCCTCTGTACATTCTGTAGTATAGTTTTGTTGCATTGTTCTGATACGATTCCCTCGGTACATTCTGTAGTATAGTTTTGTTGCGTTGTTCTGATACGATTCCCTCGGTACATTCTGTAGTATAGTTTTGTTGCGTTGTTCTGATACGATTCCCTCGGTACATTCTGTACCACAATTTCTGTGGTATTTTTCTCATATCATCACATTTCTACATTTTATTGCATAGTTTTCGTAGCATAGTTGGGATATCATCACAATTATACATTATATAGTATAGTTTTGTAGTATTGCTTAATAACATCACTTCTATACACTCTATATCACAGTTTTTGTTGTACTGATCAGATATCATAGTATCAGTACATTTAGCGATATAGGTTTGTTGATACTGTTTTATTATCACACAAATGTTTTACTACAGTACAAAAAGTACCATTACTAAACGAAATCAATCAATCTTGGGCTTTGTAATTATTTTACGACGATACTTCCACTCCCACATTTATAATATAGTTGTTTTATACTGTTTCCACTACTACATCATTTTATATAACAGCATGATATTATTTTTAATGTTACATTATTGACATAGCTGTATCACATTATTTCATACGCTGAAAATCCGTTTTTAAACGAAAACAGTATAAATCTGTACTTTTTAAAACACCATTTCATTGCTCTTGAAATCTAAAACGGCAAAAAGAAAGAAACTACTAATTCTTACGAAACGAATATTATTATGATAAAAAAAATATTCACATAATTATTTAGCACAAATAAAATAAAACATATCCTCAATTTTTTTAAATTTTAATCTGCTATTTTACAACAACAAAAATTCTACTTGTAATGTTCATAGAAAAGAAACCAGTTCATCACATGAACTACTTCAGTAA
Source organism: Carcinoscorpius rotundicauda (assembly GCA_011833715.1). Taxonomy (NCBI): domain Eukaryota; kingdom Metazoa; phylum Arthropoda; class Merostomata; order Xiphosura; family Limulidae; genus Carcinoscorpius; species Carcinoscorpius rotundicauda. The sequence goes on along the minus strand of CM022396.1, from coordinate 41,170,112 downwards.
CTGCAGGATATTTGAACCTGTCTAATCTCATTCTCTCATTAAACACATAAGATTAGTTAATACGTCCTAATAACTCTGTCCGATGTAAGTTCATGTACGGATGTAGCGGTTACAGTAAACAATAGTTGATCGTAAACAACAGAATATCCATTCCAACAAATAAAAACTACCGATGATCTTTAGACTGTACAAAACCTAAATCTCGTCTTGTCAAATGGAGCCACTGGTTAAAATTGTAACGTCAGATCGGCTATATCGTCTAACCATACTCAAAAGCAATTGGAACTGAATGTAAAATAATTGACTGCCACATTAAAAAAAGTATTGAAAATTGGTTATTTCATAAAAGAGGTAAGATTTATTAACAAAGTTTTAATAAAAGTGAATTTTTGCTATCAAATATGGTAGATTTCTAAAGCATATATTTTTCAATTTTGGCTATATAGGCTTGTCTTCATTTTATACAAAGCTCTGATCGCAGTGAAAGCACTTTTATTTAAAGTCTGGGTATCACGGTTATGATTTTATGGTGACAAGAGGAACAACGTTTCACTGATCCATTAATGGCTTAATCCATATCACGTGTATCTAAAACGTACGAAATTTTGTAATTAGTAAATAAAGAAATGGTGTTCTTTTCATAAAAAATCTACTTAGCATATAAATGGATGTTCTAAGAATTCAAATGAAGCAAGATATAGGTGAATAAAACTAATTCAGAAACACGGTGACGTTGACGTTAACAATATCCTGGTGTGTCATGATACACTAGCCAAGTTTTAACTGGTAAAGAAGAGATGCTACCATAATCCGCATTTTATTCACATCATGAATATCCAGCAACAGTGAATCTAGGTTACAAAACATATCTGAAAACAGCATTTCGAAAATAATGCTACACAAAAGATTAAAGTCAGTTACAAATCCAACATATATACGAGGTACAGTCAATTATTTTCTTTTCATGCAATTTACTAACACTTGGCTTACTCGAAAACAAATAAAAGCAAAAAAAAACAAAAATTCTTAGAAATATTTTAGATCGTGGCAGAATAAAAATTCTAGAAACGAATATAACGTGGGAAAGATTATAAACAACTTCTATCACCTTTGTCCCGACATCTCAAAAATTGCCAGTAATATTACCATCATGTACCCTCTTTCTTCAGTAAGCTACTGCTCAAACAAGCCAAGTTAATTGTGTGTTTGGTCGTGCATGAATGTCTAACAGAAGCAGTTACTTATTAATGTTATAACTATGTATATACGGCTGGACAGTGTATCGTGTTATCATCTTAAGTTTGTCTACATTTAAACGCCTATCGATTTCGAATTGCTCGAGTAAATATAACTTTCTGGGCGTTAATACAAACCATCATTCTTTACAGTCGGTCTGACGTCGGCGTTGTGACAAGAGGAGGGAAGACCGAGTTTAGTCCAGACATACTGACGAGACTAGTGCACGATTCTAGAGTCACGTTTACACATGCTGTAAGGAATAAGTGTTGGACTATTTTATTTCTACCAAGCAGCAAGGACCTGTTAAGCCTCTGGTTTTTTCCGAGCCTGTTCATCTGTGAGACCGTGCATCAGACTTCCAATAAAATCTCCGATAACTCCTTTAACAAATAAACCACTATTCAGCATGGCCAGATGGGGAGAACAGATTAAAGGAATTATTGTTTACAGTGGTTTTACTTAAAATGTGATGTTCTCTTGCCATAATATTGTACGAAATGTTTTGTTAAGAACCAAATAATAATATAATTACATATTTTGATGACGACAGTGATTGGTTTCAGAACGTTTTCTAGAGTATATAATTAAAGTCGTACCAATAATTACAACCCTATTACTAAATAGTAATGCATCATTTTAGTTCGTAAATAATACGTATAGAAAAAATTTGAGCTTCCTCAATGTCATTCCAAACCACCTTTATTTTCTGTTGTCTGTATTCCTTATTAACCGAACTTACGTTCATATGATGTTGAGAGAAACAAAAAGCGAAATTTTTTCTTCTTCTCAATTTATGCGACATATCATTCACAAGTAGTACATAATCAAATAATAATATGGAGCTGTCTTAATTGCAAAAGCCTGTTTGTATTTCACGTTTATTTACTATGAAGACGCCGTACATTTGGCAGCTGCTTGATTAACTTAAGAGATACATACCTAAATATACACAAAGAGTTCAGTACGCTTCCAAGGTTAAGTCACAGTAACTAGTAATCCCAAAGATAAAGTTTTCTTATTATATTTTGTTCCATTTCAATAAAATGTAACATAATTCTCACTGAATGACTGTATTATGAAACCACATTTCACCATAGCACATTCAACATCATGACAAACTTACTGGTATAGCAGAAGAAAACTTCAACATTAGAAACTGATCACTAACAAACTATTGAAGAGTATTCTTAAAAATACGAAACCGACCACCATTTATGATTGTATATATGTGCTTTTTTATCTGTTTTCAACTAATAATAATCAGTTAAAACATCTTACATATTTTAATTTTGTTTCGTGTTTCTTACATAAGTAAGAGACGCAGATTTGGTGCTTTACAATTTTAATTAAATGAAATTTAAACATTCGGTTAATATATCAATTTAAAGTACATAAAACACTAAGAATTCAGCACCAAAAAGAGAAAATGTAAAATATTTTTAAAGGAAGACTTAAGTAATGTTTAGAGTAGAATCGTATAACAGGCATTTCTCCACCTTTAAGTAAAACGTTTCGAACTGCTAACCTTGATAACTAAGACAGTTCTCTTCCATACATTTGCTAAAATAACCTTTCTAAGGTACACTAATCTGATACTCATCTAATACCCATTAGCTTTAAAATGCTACAGTATAGGTCGTTATATGGTCGCCATTATAAAGATGCAAACAGCTCTTACTATCGATTTTATTCAAAGTTCACAAATCTGGAAATGTCATGCTAATGGCATTCTTGTCATAAGAACAAAAGGGCTAACCATTAAAATTAGCGTATCTCAACTCTCAGCAATTCAAGTTCCTTAGACTTTCGACAAGAAAACTAAAATTGAAGGTAAATTCTTGTCCATGATATTATTCTAGTCACCAAAAAAGAAGGTACCTACTTATACTTTAAAATCCTGTCAGTTTAACGTGACATCGTTTTAAATGTTCATACACTTTGCCAACCTTCTGTCCCAAGATTAGCTTATTCATTTATTTTCAAATTTGAAAAAGAATAGCTACCTCACCAAGTACCTCAATTATTCTTAAAATTCTCACACACTATCCTGGAGAACACAGCAACCAGTCTTTTACTGGTATTCCTATGACACCAACCAAATGCTCCAAGGTTCTCTCTAATTGAAATATCCATTTATTTTTTTAATATCAGTTCTAAGTGTAAAGGTTTACCAGCAACATATCACAACAGCTTTCCGTGAAATCAAAAATATCTGCGAGTAAACTCAACTACTATTTTGGAAAAAATATACATTTGTGAGAAACGAGAGTGGTTAAAGACCAGAATTAATGAATATAAATGTTAAGCTAGATTGATGAAAACTACCATAAGCTGAGAACAAAGACAACTTACGACAAAATCGACTTCAACTTTATTTTAATCGTTAACCAAATTGCAAGTTGAAAGATTCGAAACAAATTCAACGAAGCTTTTGGTATTCAAATAAACAAAAAAGTTAAAAACCGAGAAAAGTAGGTAACAAAAGTTGTAATATTAAAAATCTAGTGACTGTAAATGAGATAGAACAGAAAAGAAAAAGTAAGTTTTTCGAAATGATACATCCTTTAGTGTCACCTACAGTTCAATCAAGTTATTGGTTTATGACGCCCATGTCAACTGTGGTATCATTTTCTGAATATCACATACATAGTACAACTGTACCTGATTTTGTTTTCTTACGTTACAACAGTTCGTTCAGGAACTTTGAAACTAAAAGCAATAGTGTTGGTCAAACTTTTCCATAACAATTAAATGTTCAAGTATCACATTTCTATTGTTATAAGGTTAAGATAGGGACTTTTATGTCTGTTTTTGTTAAACATAAATCTATATAGTAAGCTATCAGTGCTGTGGTCCCTCCAGAGATTAAGGTCCGTGTCACGGGAGAGCGCAAAATAAACAAGAGACAGTTTAAATGTTACAAGTTGTAATTAAACTATTTATAAAATCTTATAAGAAATGACATAAAATATAAGTTTTTAAACAGGACTATAATGAATGATATATATAGTCCTCTCTTCCTTAATAACCTAACATACTTGGATAACACATGGCATGCTGTCAAAATTAAGTATCCGTTGTTATTCAACGTACTAACTAGTTGTTTATTTGTGAATTTATTTTCCTCACTAGAACGTTAACTTCAGCCCTAGTTTATCTTCCATTGAAATTCACAAGTAAATTAACATTTAGTTCGCTGAATAATAATGGAGTAACTAATTGTGGCGGTCATATGCTATTCAACTATATCAAATGTCTTCCTCATTAATAGCGGATGGAGAATTATACATCAAACTCAGCACCACACACACTACTAATAATCAATCATTGTGCGTGTTCTTGGTTTGTTTCGTTCTTTCAAGCAGCACTGACGAGTTGTGAATTCATCCAAAATTAGTTTGCTGCGTCGGAAATAGCGAATCAGAGAAAAGGTTGGACATAGGCCCTCAAGTCATATTTTCTTCACCGAAATTTGCATTTTGGTGAGGAAAAGAAATTAAAAAATAAATATAAGTATTGGTGTTCATAGAGTGAAAAGTGAATATACATACGATAGGTTTTTCACAAATAATGATAATTTCAGGAATATTTATCAGGAGTTACGTCGATAGAGCGCATGATATGTGTACAATAATACAAACAATACCACTACATTTTGTTTCTTAGCTATCCTAAAACTATCTTTAAGTGAGAATCAAAGTCTTATTCTTTTATTATAAACAAGCATCAAATCTTAATATCGTAACATCAATGCTTATCTTTCCCTTCAGACACCTGCAATTTCAAACTTGTCTTTTTAAATAAAGATCAAACTAGATTAAAAAAAACACACACACACACACAGAAATAAACTTAAGTATACTATTCACTTTACATAACTACAAGAAATTTTAAACACCAGTAAACGTTTTTCGAAACAACACCTGCTGTCAAAAGATATTGTAAAGCATTTCATCTCTATAATGATATCATTAGCATTATATCACATATAGGAACCTAAGAGATTTGTAAAACTGTAGTGTATGGAGGTAGTAACGGTTTATCAACAGCTAATCCATGACTAAGAGAGTTTAATATACTTGCTTAATTACGAATAAAGTCATGTTTTTATTTTCTGTTGAAGCAAAGCACGTCAAAGAAAACTGAACATACATTACACAAAATCTATAACATTTACAATCTTCAGTAAAAATCAACAAAAACCTGTATATTTACTTTAACACACACAGACAGAAGTTCAAACATTGTAGAATAGTTTCACTTTCTAGAACCAAAGCTCTTCAAATCAAGCAAGATTCAAATCATGTTTCACCATAACACATGCAAACTCACTGAGGTGGCAAAGGAAAGCATTAACAATGGTAGTCACTCTTACAGTAACACTCATGGTAACAGGACTCAAACCATGAATCGTCCGTAAATCTGGGAACGTTAATCATTAGGTCACATTTAGCTCAGTATCTTACCTATTTCCTTTTTTTTGTCTGTTAGCAATTTGAAAAAATAAAGTTCCAATATCTGTATTTCATCATCTTAGTAGATTAAATTCTCACTAAAAACGTTTCGAAAAAAAAATTTTTATATAATGTCACAGCGGTAAGTTTACACACTTATAACGCTAGCATCCAGAGTTTCTCCACTCGGTGGACACAGCAGATAATCCAATATGGTTTTGTTCTAAAACAATCAACAAGTCTTAAAATAAATAAATTTGAATTAAACATTCGCAAAGGTAGTGAGTGTATAGCTAAGCAAAGCGTAGAATTTAAGAGTAGTAATGTTATAGTTCACTAACTGTTGAAAACAACAGTCCAAGTACACATAAAAACAATTAACATTCTCATCCTAGATCCAGTACTGAGACAAGCTTACCATCAGACACGATAATTCCGAATAACAAAATATGGCATACTGCATAACGTAATTGCTGTTTGTGAATTTGTTTTGTCGTTAGAAGTGGTTTCGTAGCTCAGAAAACTAGAGTAAACAGTAATTACGAATAAAAACATTATTACAAAATCATCAACAAAATTTAAAATCAATATTATTTCGTGCAACAGACACATCATGATAAACTAGTATTATTGTGATTAACAAAACGAAATGTCTTAATCATAAAACACATCATTTCTGAGTTTTTATTTAAAGATATATATGTGTGTGTGCTTATTGTTGATATACAGGGTGGTCGCTGGAAAAGCGGAAAATTTGAGGGTCAGATGAGATCATGAATAAATTGCGTGCTTACTCATTTCTATTTTGATTTCTTTACATCATGAATAAAATGCATGATTTTATTCATTTTGAGCATCTATGAGTGTAATATAACATATGCCTTTAAAAAACTTTGTAAAAGTTATTCTTTGTAAAAATAAATAGCTGTTTGACAAATTTTCTGCTTTTCTAGCGACCACCCTGTAATAACATCTTCTTAAGAATTATGAGCTATTCCTAATAACTATCATGGAAATAGTATAGAAATATATATATATATATGATAATAATGCCCACGGTATTCCAATTATATCTAAATTTGGTTGAAACTAAAAAAAGTTGTGTGTTTATTGAGGAACGTTTTGAATTCAATAATCAAATCAAAAATTCAAAAACAATAATTATTTAAGCAAGAAAGTTCCTAATTTAGTATATTCAATGTCGATCCATAATATAACTCTTACCTTATGATGACCGAATAATGTGGGTCTAAAAATTGTAATAATTGAACTCAGAACGTGACTACTGTAAAAGTTGCTGCTATTTAAATTTTGAATTAACTAAATATAAACGCAATCCAGAAGACGGAAAGAGTAGGTGTGTCTTCACCAAATCATATTCACGCGCTCCCGAATGGCACAGCGGTATGCCTGCGGACTTACAACGCTAAAAAACGGGTTACGAAACCCGTGGCGAGGAGAACACAGATAGACTATTGTGTAGCTTTGCCCTTAATTACAAAGAAAAAAACAAATGCATTATCGCACCTTTAAAGTAAGTCACATTGCCATCAAGAATATCCATTAAAAATGGTTCAATATATTAAATAACGACTAAGAAAAAAGAAACAACGGAGAACATGACAAACAAATCATCTAGTAGCAGGAACTTCAAAAATGTTGATGAAGCGAACAAAAAACAAACTAGATGTGCATTATAATAATAATAATAAATACATAATTTACTTATCGCTAATCTGTCCTTCAAGAGTTTGTAACTTTCAGTAAGCAAACACTGATTAGTTCTAATAGAACCTACACTGCACAGAAAGCGCTAATTTGTCCTAGCATTGAGTAAGTACTTAACTCTTCTGTCTCTAGATACCTTGTAACAGTAATTAAGTTTGTTTTGAATTAAGCACAAAGCTACACAATGGGCTATCTGTGCTCTGCCCACCACGGGTATCGAAATCCGCATTTTAGCGTGTAAGTCCGCAGACATACCGCTGAGCCACTGGGGGGGGCCAGTAATTAAGTTTTAATCTGCCTTTATGTAAACTGTAAGGTTAAATAAAGAAATTAATAAAGCAAATGTTTCCTACCCTAAAATAAGACTTGGCTTTTAATTAAACTGTCAGTATGACGATGCACAATTCAGTCTACAACGAAGAACCTGTATTAAGTTACAAGTACTTGTGAAAGTAATACCATCTCAAAAAAAAGTGTCCACTTTGTATTCAAGACTTATTTTTTTATAATTATAATTTTATAATTTTTAATTCACTTGAAAGAGCATATCCAAACACGGAATTTCTAGATACTTGCTTAAAAGGCCCAAACCTCAGAAACTGTCATTATAATACTTAATAAAGCAAAGTAAGAGTGTGACCGTTTGAGGACATCTAATTAAACAGGATGTCAGCTACAGGATACCACCTACACTTAAACGGTGAAATCAACACACACACGGCAATGACAGGACTGCTTGTATATAAAAACAAGTTTGTACTGCAGTATTAATACACAATTACGTTTCAGAACTGGTGTATTTTTCAGACGCTAGTTGTTTGCTAGCCTTTATGTTAAGAGTAACAATATAAACACCTGTTTCACTTCAGTATACTAATATTCTAAAAATAATTAGACAGGGTATAAGTAAGAATGAGGTAAGTGGAACGCTAGAGAGAGGGGGGGGGAAGATTGACACTAATTGAACAGTGTCGAAACCTAAGTAAGGAACTACTAAGCATGATCTGACGACAAGGAATCCGTTCTAAAACAGTGAATCTGAAGATGACTTGGACGGGTAATAATAATAAAAAAAATATTACAAGTTACATTGTTGATAGTTCTCATTATTATCCAGTGAAACTTTACAAGTAACAACTTACGTACATCACCAAATATAGTGATCTCAGTAGAAAACTCAAAATTCATCCAAAACAGCACAAACACATCCATTTTTGGTGGGAAAAATAAATATTTCAAAGAAGTAGAATTCAGAAAGAATAGATACATACATGTGATAGGCAGGCTCGGCCGTAATAACCACAGTGTAAATCAGAGGATTTATTGTTAGAGACCTATTACCGCCAAGATGCGTTTCACACTTTAAGGGCCATGGATACACTATCAAGTCTCACTATTCGATCAAGTAAAAGTAACCAAAGTGTTGGCAATAGATAATAATTAACGTATCTTTCCTTTTATACATAAATTGAAAACTAGAAACTGCTGTGCGCACACACTGTGAGTATCTTTGTGCAAATTTTGAAAAAAAACAAAACAATCTTTGAACAGAGAATTACTCGCTAACATTTGAAAATTCTGAGGCAGAGTAGTTTTGTTTAAGATTTGTACACGTATTATACCATACGTAATGCAACAATTTGTGAACACAGTTGAAGCTTAAAATACAAAACAAATCCATTCAGGGTTATTAAAACAATAAGCAGGTCATCTAAAACTGTTACATAGATTTCAGGTATCACAACTGTATTAACAGGATAAAGAATTATATTTTAAAATATAATTGTCAATCATTTTCACCAGTTTCTCTGCACAACAAGCCCAAAAACAAGGCAAGAAATTATCGCTAAAATATCAAACCAGAAACTAACGAATCCAAGGCCTTTTAAGAGATAATCAGCTGATAAAAAAGCTGTATTCTTCCAGAGATTACATTTTCTCTTTTTTTTACATTACAAATTGTATTTCAAACAAATTATCTTATTCTAACCATTTTTGGCGTGACAAAATTGGCCTATAACATTGACGAGTCTTAAGCCTAATGATAACCAGAACTTAGATGACACCAAATCTATGTTTACAAGTTATACTACTGAGAAGAATTATGCTACATGCATCAGAGAATATATCAAATAAATATTATTATATTATTGTTATGCGAATCACGTTTCTTTTAATTTTAGGACGCAAAGAAGAAAAGCAACAAAACTTTTCTCCCATCTTTTATCAAAACGCTGTCGGTAAACATGTAATACAATGTCTCATGCATTCGAAACATAATCCTTTTTACTTAATTAACAGTGTATGCATCACAGCTAAAATGTTTATATTTAAGGTAAAGTTTCAGGGATGAAAAGTGAGAAAGACTTAAGGCGGAAATCCTTCTTAAAATAAACAACGTTTGTTATATAAACTAATAGGGCCAGCAATATTGTGCTTCCTGCACTGGGTGATATGGCATACTCATGTGAAACTCTAGAAGGATAATTAATGGTACCCGACTTCCTTTTAGTAAAAGATTCAAAATGCACCTTAAGTTTATCATGTTTTATGAAAACAGCAGAGTTAGAAGGCTCACAGTAAGCTTATCATCTTTACACGAACAACAAAAAAAGACTCGCAAAAAGTTTATCGTGTTTGTGAAAACAGTCGAGTTATTAAACTTACGTTCCATTGTATTCATTTATCAATGATCCCTCTAAAACCAAAGCCTGGATTATTTTAACACTGTTATTGTCAAACAGGTTATCTGTTACCATTCTATGGGGAAATTTAACGTTCATACATACCAGTACAGATACACTAGTAATAATAAAACAATAATACGAACGCTCGTAGGCCTGGCATGGCCAAGCGCGTAAGGCTTGCGACTCGTAATCCGAGGGTCGCGGGTTCGCGCCCACGTCGCGCTAAACATGCTCGCCCTCCCAGCCGTGAGGGTATATAATGTGACGATCAATCCCACTATTCGTTGGTAAAAGAGTAGCCCAAGAGTTGGCGGTGGGTGGTGATGACTAGCTGCCTTCCCTCTAGTCTTACACTACTAAATTAGGGACGGCTAGCACAGATAGCCCTCGAGTAGCTTTGTGCGAAATTCCAAAAACAAACAAACGAACGCTCGTGGTTTTACCTATGCGTTATGATAAAATCAGTCCTATTATATGCGTAATGTGTATATAAAGATAACTTTTTCCGTCTTGTACGTCTGTAAAGACAAACAAACAACAGCTCGACAACTGTGACCTTTTCTAACGATTCAGTAGTTTGTTTGTTTTTCAACTTTAAGATTAATTTATCCTAGAACTGTAAAACTGAATTACATGACAGCGATTGCTTTTCAAAGATTACAAAATAATGTTTCAACTCGATTAAACCTCACCACTTCTTATCAACTATCATCTGAAAGACTGCTTCCTCGACCGTTCATTTACTCTTTTGACAACTACTTACCAAATAAGGAGCTAATATCTCCAACCTCAAACCTTGGAACTACGTACTTTCAATGAGAACATTAACATTCCTCAGGTCCCTAAACTGCAGAGCCCTTCAGGAAAAGAAGTTAGTCGAACAAAGTTCGTGACCCAGCACGCTACACGAGATTAAGAGCCTTCATGATAATACTGGAATATACTTTGCGTTTTCCTCGAGATTTCGAGATCCATTTAACTTCTGTTAAATTGGTACAAGAACTACTAAGATGACGATACAGTTGAAATTACGTTTTGTAGTGTTAGGCTTCGATGATTACCCTTTCTTATCACACCTCTCAATATTTACAGGTTATTGCACACAACTGCGCCAATTGCAAATATATATAACAAGAACTATTAAATTTCACTTCAGTGAATAACGTTTTGTTCTTTAAACATGAATTAATCCCAATGTGACACAAATTAGAAACATCTTCATTACATTATGTCATTATGAGGGGCTCAGGGCCGTATTAAGGTTTAGTGGGGCCCTAGCCCCAGGTAGTATTTGGGAATAATGATAATAATAATATTTTACTTTTGATTCTAATCTGCTAATTTTACGAACCATAACTATTTTACTCGAATGATCAGCAGGGCCACTGTATGGCCGGGACCTAGATAGCCTATGTGTTAATCTGATACTGAGATGCTGAGCAATATTCACATCCAAATTTACAAATATTCACGTCTAATAGTGAAAATTCAAATGAATTTGGACGTGCAGTTCACTTTGAATTTAGTTACATAATGTTTAATAACAAGTTTAAACACACATACCAAGATAATACATTTAAGTGCAGCTTGTTTGGTATAGAAGGGTTTATGTTGAACGTTACAGAAAAACAAACTTACATATCATACATTTCGTTAAATAACATTATAACGTTGAAAGAAATCTGTGGTAATTGAAAAAGAAAACAGTGTAATTTTTTAATTGACCCTACCCCATATAAGTAAATGCAACTACACACACACACTCGCATTCTCTGCAGCTCACAGCTTCCTTCATGTTCCATCTACATTCCACTCTAACGAACGACCTTAGTGGAGAAACTTTTAAAAGGCAGGCCCAAGGAGACGTAAATGTAGCATACAACATCGAACGAACTTCAAGAAAAAATCAAGAAACTGATAAACTTAAGAACTGCCGACAACAGGAATTAATGTAGAGGGCCCAATTACTTTTTTTACGCTGGGAGGCATCTTTTGAAGTCACGGCACTGGTCAGAAAGGTACATGTTCAACAGAAGGATCTGAAAAGCTGACAATGTTACAAAGCTATATGTAATAATACGAAAAGTGGGTAAGATTTCTTCAAATGATAATTCGTGATATTTTAACCATATCCTCAGACTTGCAGAGCTCTTCTGATACCAAGACTATTTTAAACTCCTATAAATCAGATAATATTTACAGAAATACACATGATTTTAAACGAATCTACATACATATATACATACATACACACAAACAGAGAAATAAAGAAAAAGAATTATTTCTGTAACCTCAAGTAACAGACTGTATATTCAAATCCGAAGATCTAATCACGACTAATAACATTTTAAACAAAGTTGAGATCCCACTATTATAATTCAAAATACATAAATTAGGATAGAAACACACGCACGCACATGTATACAAACACTACACACAAATCACATAATAATTTTGTTTAGCTTGAAACAGCACTGGGAAAATTTTGAAAAATTGGCTTATAATACGACCATCCCTCTCATGCTAAAATCCGGGTTTCGATACCCGTGGTGGGCAGAGCACAGATAGCCCATTGTGTAGCTTTGTGCTTAATTCAAAACAACAACAACAACAACAAAATATCTCCATAATCCCCACAAGTCTCTTCATGAACATCAGACAGTGAAACAGAATATACTGGAAGTAAGAATACACGCAGACAAGAACTTGATACTAAAATTAAATCCTTAAGTTTTAACACGAAATTACGTACATTTCCAAGTCCCCAAATACTATATATATTCTTCATTACAATATAATATTTTCATCAGATTGGCTATTTCCTTTCAGTGCTGCCCTCTATATGCAAACTTTTTTATGCATGCCACAAGCCTTCTGCTTCCTCCTATTGGAATTGCAAGATTCTAACATGTAGTTCATGCAAATCATCATGCATTACATTCTCACCAATAGGACGCATGTGATTCCTTCTACAGTCCTCTACCGAACTACTTTTGTAGTAAACAACTTTACAAAACTATCGGGTCGTAGAAAGACAAAACGTAACAAAAAAAATTATTTGTCCTTCGTTCTCCCCAAATGTTTTTAAGCAAAAACTCTTTAACACATCAAAATGCACTTCAAACGGGCAATATATGTACAATAACATGTAGACTTCTGGATAGCCATGCAAGAAATAATTTAACTCCCATAAGCTTTACATTCTTAAGCAACATCCACATACGATCTCTTAAACTGTCATTTAATTAGCTTACGGAACAATGTTCTCACATTTTCAAATGATTTAACTAGTAACTTGGAAGCATTATTAGAAGTATTTCCTTTTACACGTTCAGCACTCAAAACTTCAAGTTATTTCAAAAACCTTGAAACATACTTTGAGACAAAAATAAGTTTATTAAATCTATATAAACATGGTTTCATAAAATTCCCCAGCTGTACGTGTAATATATAGAGATTTAAAAAATAATCCTCTCTCGAGACCCAAGTTAATTTAATTTAATATGTACACGTGTTTAGATTTTACGAGTAAGTATTACTGGAAAAGAATGCTAAGAAACGTGATTTATTTTATAATTTAGGCCATGTTGATGGGTTCTACCGATTTCAAGTAATATCCCTCGTCAAGAACCTTTCCCATTCGAGAATCTAATTACAGATGTCCTCTTTTTTACAGCCGAGGCTAAGTTCAACAACACGGGCTCAGAGTAAACAGTGTTTAGATTCAACCTTTCAGTATGTTCCTCTCACATCACCATCAGTATGCCACTCAGAAAACCTGCACACAAATTTTTCACATCAAAAGGAGTTCCGTGACAGGAAGATGATGATAAAAAAAATGACAGAAGATATATTACGCATGATTCTTACGTAAGAACATATAAATAAGCATATATGGTTATAATTTGACAATCACTAGTAAACTTAAAAATATCGTTTAATACGTTAACTCGAGTAAAGCTGTACACAGGTTGACAACTGTTGCTAGTAGTAACACTGAATTGTTACCATTCTGTTGCTAAGCGACCGGAGAGTGACGTCGTACGAAGATATTAATGTTCGACCTAGGCTGTTCCATTGGAGAATTACAATAACACACATTAGCAGTTACTGTATAAGAAACAGTTGTCATTCTGCAAAATACGCAAAATATTTTTATTTACTGCATTATATCACGTGATTAAAAGATGTCACAGCAGAAAAATCGATAAACAAACAAGGAGGCGGTATTATCTGCAACGAGTAATAATGGACTCGGAATAAATCAGTAATAAACAAAATCACCCAGAAAAATAGCATACCATGAAGTATGAAGCTGACAGCGATATCACCTGATCAATATATCATAAAAAATCTGTATTTGTACTTATAGTTTCCGCCTATTTCAGACTCGAATACGACTACGATGTCATTGGTCACGAAAAAACCAATAGAAAACTCCGGAAATTTTGTTGTCTATTGTCAAAGAATGTTAAACCCTCTATAAAAAAAAAAAAAAAAAGAGAAAAAGAAACGTTTACTAATAACTACAGTTTTGCCAGACAACGAACTAGGTTAACTGTCCAATAATATTTTGAACTTTTAAATAATCAATATATTTTCCCTATACATGTACTGGAACTGGCTTAAAATATTCAAAGCAGGACAATACTCCATATTCATGAACTATAGGTAAAAACTACATTAATACCATGTATCGAGTGTAATTTCTCGACAGAAAGTACAATATGAAGTAAAATGGTACAAATGTATTGCATTGTTCAGGTTGAAAGACATGAAAGGATCAATATTTGATTTTTAGTTTCATTGTGCTTTACAAATGATATAGAAAATTAGACGGATATCCTTCTATCATCTTATTATTTTACCAGTGTTAGCACAAGTACAACCATTAGCGCTCTTTCGATGACTACACAAAGCTGTATTTATGCGAGTCATTAATTTCCGTTCAGTACCCCAATCACAAAAGTGTATTACCGTAATTCAGGGAATTGAAATTGACAATCTTGCAAACACAACTAAATACGGTAAGAAAAATCTTAGGGTTCTAGTTTGTCAGATTAGGAGAGATACGATTCTGCTTGACCTGAACTTTAGTAATTCAGGTTTAGGCTTTATTTTTTTTTCTGAACTTTGTGACATCCAAGTGTCTTTAACTAATACATTTTGGAAACCTAACTGCTTATTATAGGAAGCAAAATCATAACTATCTCATACATCTTGAGTATGTACTTCTAACATAATTAAACTCTTAGTAATGCTATCTTTCTTCAGAAAACAGCTAAATTTAAGCTGTAAATCACTGTTTTTCTATCTTCCTAATAACAGCAATTTTAAATGTTTAATACAAAGACCATTCCTTTTATGGAGCCCCCAGTGGCTCAGCGGTATGTCTGCGGAGTTACACGCTAAAATCCGGGTTTCGATACCCGTGGTGGGCAGAGCACAGATAGCCCATTGTGTTGCTTTGTGCTTAATTCAAAACAACAACAACAATCCTTTTATGGAAATTACGAGTTAAAATTATTAATATTTAATATATAAATAAACTACACTTTATAATTTTAAATTTATTAAAATATATATTTATTTATTTACCAAATGTTTCTGCAATTATTAAACTGGAAGTGCTGTCGTAAAACATACTTCTTAAAAATGTGTTCAGACCCTGCCTGAGTTTATTATATTTCACAACGTCATAAGTGTTAACAAAATTTTGTGGAAGTATACCAAAGCTTCACAATATAGTATGTTAATATTATTATACTCAGATCCTTTGGACACTCTGTGCCCATAAAACCTGGTAGCAATGTATAGATGAGAATCTTAGAGGATAATAAATACCAGTTTTTACTTCACTACGCGACAAAATAAATTAGTCAAAATTTTATTCTTTTATGAGAAAGTTGACCAGATTGTTTATTTCAAATACACTTCGTAGTTAAAAAAACTTTCTCAAGAATCAAAACAAACTTAAACAAACATTTTCTATTCAGATGAGAGTAAATAAACACAGAATACCACTAATATAACGATGAATCTTTCTACGCATTTTAGTGTCTATAATTAAATTTCTTTATTGCAGTCTATTTCGTAATTAGGTGTTTCTTCTGAAGCAAATTTTAATTAAAAGAAGGTAAGCAAAGTTATCTTTAAAATTAATTTTCCCCTCCACATATATGACAATCAATCAATGGAAAAAGTTACGCAGTCAGAAAATAATAGAAAATTATTTTGGCAGCAATTTTCCGAGGCCCACTGTTGAAGTGAAATAGAGCATAAATCTCCCTGGTAACGTAGAAATAAGGTTTACTTAGTTAAACATTATATATGTAAATTTGTAAAAATATCAGAAGTGATGCTAAGCAGTGTATGCAGCTGTTGGGACTATCAAACACAAGAGAAGTGTTTACAAAAAAGAAATTAATTATTTTTAATGAAATGTACGCTAACAATACAAGTAAAAGTGTGGAGGTTTGAAAGAAAGAAAGAAATTTCTGTTTCAAGAGACAAAATACTATAAAAACTACACTTTCCTATTTCACAAAATATATTTTCCCTTCACCGTCCTACAAAATACAAAACTTAGAACATGACTTTTAGGATTTTGCTTTTATTTAAAGAGTAGACAGCGAAAACAAAAGGGCTTTAGACACTGAAATAACATACACTAGTAACCCCATTATTACGTGCATAACTGCTGTGATGTTGTTTACCACGCCCCTCAATGGCAAAGCGGCATGCCTGAAGACTTATAACGTTAGAAACAGAGTTTCGATAGCCGTAATACGCAGAACATAGTGGCTAACCACAAACAAACAAACAAACAAATCATTTATCATAATATGCGATATTTTCCAGGCGGGCACGTGGTATTGTATGCAGACGCAGTTTTTTAAACGTTTGTCAAATGACAATATGTAAATGTCATGAACATACAATCTTCACTCTGTTTATCGCGGGGAATCGAGACTCAAAGTTCAACACTATAAGCTCATGAACTTACCGCCGAGCAACGGAGAAGACTAATTCGTAAGATGTGAAACATGGACCCACTTTTAGTACTCTGCCTGTCACCCGCCAGTTGTTAAGATTCGTACAGTGTGAAATGGATAAACCAGATGCATAATCATATAATAATATACGTATATAATAAAGCATATATGCAGAATAATGTGTATTCAGTTTGTTTTTTTTGTTTTTTCCCCAGAAGCTTTCACAAAGAATGCAATGAAATCAAAAGAGGACTGTTTATTAAATAAACCCATTATAATTTATTGTATGAATACTGTGTTTATTAATGATTTAATATTTTTAAATCTATTTTAATTTTGAACAAAATGTTTTATATTTATCAATACAATTCCAGTGGTAGGTCAGTTTTGTTAGTTGTGTAACGAGCGTTTTGCGTCTAAGCTGTTTATGTTTAGTTTTCCTGCTTTTTAACATTTAGTTATTACAATTATACGGTGTAGTGTGTGGAATTCCTTAAAGAAGAACTGATAAAATAACCATTGGTTACATTAGCACTGCCTTGAATTGAAATGCTGAATTTTCCGAGCCTGTTCATCTGTGAGACCGTGCATCAGACTTCCAATAAAATCTCCGATAACTCCTTTAACAAATAAACCACTATTCAGCATGGCCAGATGGGGAGAACAGATTAAAGGAATTATTGTTTACAGTGGTTTTACTTAAAATGTGATGTTCTCTTGCCATAATATTGTACGAAATGTTTTGTTAAGAACCAAATAATAATATAATTACATATTTTGATGACGACAGTGATTGGTTTCAGAACGTTTTCTAGAGTATATAATTAAAGTCGTACCAATAATTACAACCCTATTACTAAATAGTAATGCATCATTTTAGTTCGTAAATAATACGTATAGAAAAAATTTGAGCTTCCTCAATGTCATTCCAAACCACCTTTATTTTCTGTTGTCTGTATTCCTTATTAACCGAACTTACGTTCATATGATGTTGAGAGAAACAAAAAGCGAAATTTTTTCTTCTTCTCAATTTATGCGACATATCATTCACAAGTAGTACATAATCAAATAATAATATGGAGCTGTCTTAATTGCAAAAGCCTGTTTGTATTTCACGTTTATTTACTATGAAGACGCCGTACATTTGGCAGCTGCTTGATTAACTTAAGAGATACATACCTAAATATACACAAAGAGTTCAGTACGCTTCCAAGGTTAAGTCACAGTAACTAGTAATCCCAAAGATAAAGTTTTCTTATTATATTTTGTTCCATTTCAATAAAATGTAACATAATTCTCACTGAATGACTGTATTATGAAACCACATTTCACCATAGCACATTCAACATCATGACAAACTTACTGGTATAGCAGAAGAAAACTTCAACATTAGAAACTGATCACTAACAAACTATTGAAGAGTATTCTTAAAAATACGAAACCGACCACCATTTATGATTGTATATATGTGCTTTTTTATCTGTTTTCAACTAATAATAATCAGTTAAAACATCTTACATATTTTAATTTTGTTTCGTGTTTCTTACATAAGTAAGAGACGCAGATTTGGTGCTTTACAATTTTAATTAAATGAAATTTAAACATTCGGTTAATATATCAATTTAAAGTACATAAAACACTAAGAATTCAGCACCAAAAAGAGAAAATGTAAAATATTTTTAAAGGAAGACTTAAGTAATGTTTAGAGTAGAATCGTATAACAGGCATTTCTCCACCTTTAAGTAAAACGTTTCGAACTGCTAACCTTGATAACTAAGACAGTTCTCTTCCATACATTTGCTAAAATAACCTTTCTAAGGTACACTAATCTGATACTCATCTAATACCCATTAGCTTTAAAATGCTACAGTATAGGTCGTTATATGGTCGCCATTATAAAGATGCAAACAGCTCTTACTATCGATTTTATTCAAAGTTCACAAATCTGGAAATGTCATGCTAATGGCATTCTTGTCATAAGAACAAAAGGGCTAACCATTAAAATTAGCGTATCTCAACTCTCAGCAATTCAAGTTCCTTAGACTTTCGACAAGAAAACTAAAATTGAAGGTAAATTCTTGTCCATGATATTATTCTAGTCACCAAAAAAGAAGGTACCTACTTATACTTTAAAATCCTGTCAGTTTAACGTGACATCGTTTTAAATGTTCATACACTTTGCCAACCTTCTGTCCCAAGATTAGCTTATTCATTATTTTCAAATTTGAAAAAGAATAGCTACCTCACCAAGTACCTCAATTATTCTTAAAATTCTCACACACTATCCTGGAGAACACAGCAACCAGTCTTTTACTGGTATTCCTATGACACCAACCAAATGCTCCAAGGTTCTCTCTAATTGAAATATCCATTTATTTTTTTAATATCAGTTCTAAGTGTAAAGGTTTACCAGCAACATATCACAACAGCTTTCCGTGAAATCAAAAATATCTGCGAGTAAACTCAACTACTATTTTGGAAAAAATATACATTTGTGAGAAACGAGAGTGGTTAAAGACCAGAATTAATGAATATAAATGTTAAGCTAGATTGATGAAAACTACCATAAGCTGAGAACAAAGACAACTTACGACAAAATCGACTTCAACTTTATTTTAATCGTTAACCAAATTGCAAGTTGAAAGATTCGAAACAAATTCAACGAAGCTTTTGGTATTCAAATAAACAAAAAAGTTAAAAACCGAGAAAAGTAGGTAACAAAAGTTGTAATATTAAAAATCTAGTGACTGTAAATGAGATAGAACAGAAAAGAAAAAGTAAGTTTTTCGAAATGATACATCCTTTAGTGTCACCTACAGTTCAATCAAGTTATTGGTTTATGACGCCCATGTCAACTGTGGTATCATTTTCTGAATATCACATACATAGTACAACTGTACCTGATTTTGTTTTCTTACGTTACAACAGTTCGTTCAGGAACTTTGAAACTAAAAGCAATAGTGTTGGTCAAACTTTTCCATAACAATTAAATGTTCAAGTATCACATTTCTATTGTTATAAGGTTAAGATAGGGACTTTTATGTCTGTTTTTGTTAAACATAAATCTATATAGTAAGCTATCAGTGCTGTGGTCCCTCCAGAGATTAAGGTCCGTGTCACGGGAGAGCGCAAAATAAACAAGAGACAGTTTAAATGTTACAAGTTGTAATTAAACTATTTATAAAATCTTATAAGAAATGACATAAAATATAAGTTTTTAAACAGGACTATAATGAATGATATATATAGTCCTCTCTTCCTTAATAACCTAACATACTTGGATAACACATGGCATGCTGTCAAAATTAAGTATCCGTTGTTATTCAACGTACTAACTAGTTGTTTATTTGTGAATTTATTTTCCTCACTAGAACGTTAACTTCAGCCCTAGTTTATCTTCCATTGAAATTCACAAGTAAATTAACATTTAGTTCGCTGAATAATAATGGAGTAACTAATTGTGGCGGTCATATGCTATTCAACTATATCAAATGTCTTCCTCATTAATAGCGGATGGAGAATTATACATCAAACTCAGCACCACACACACTACTAATAATCAATCATTGTGCGTGTTTCTTGGTTTGTTTCGTTCTTTCAAGCAGCACTGACGAGTTGTGAATTCATCCAAAATTAGTTTGCTGCGTCGGAAATAGCGAATCAGAGAAAAGGTTGGACATAGGCCCTCAAGTCCATATTTTCTTCACCGAAATTTGCATTTTGGTGAGGAAAAGAAATTAAAAAATAAATATAAGTATTGGTGTTCATAGAGTGAAAAGTGAATATACATACGATAGGTTTTTCACAAATAATGATAATTTCAGGAATATTTATCAGGAGTTACGTCGATAGAGCGCATGATATGTGTACAATAATACAAACAATACCACTACATTTTGTTTCTTAGCTATCCTAAAACTATCTTTAAGTGAGAATCAAAGTCTTATTCTTTTATTATAAACAAGCATCAAATCTTAATATCGTAACATCAATGCTTATCTTTCCCTTCAGACACCTGCAATTTCAAACTTGTCTTTTTAAATAAAGATCAAACTAGATTAAAAAAAACACACACACACACACAGAAATAAACTTAAGTATACTATTCACTTTACATAACTACAAGAAATTTTAAACACCAGTAAACGTTTTTCGAAACAACACCTGCTGTCAAAAGATATTGTAAAGCATTTCATCTCTATAATGATATCATTAGCATTATATCACATATAGGAACCTAAGAGATTGTAAAACTGTAGTGTATGGAGGTAGTAACGGTTTATCAACAGCTAATCCATGACTAAGAGAGTTTAATATACTTGCTTAATTACGAATAAAGTCATGTTTTTATTTTCTGTTGAAGCAAAGCACGTCAAAGAAAACTGAACATACATTACACAAAATCTATAACATTTACAATCTTCAGTAAAAATCAACAAAAACCTGTATATTTACTTTAACACACACAGACAGAAGTTCAAACATTGTAGAATAGTTTCACTTTCTAGAACCAAAGCTCTTCAAATCAAGCAAGATTCAAATCATGTTTCACCATAACACATGCAAACTCACTGAGGTGGCAAAGGAAAGCATTAACAATGGTAGTCACTCTTACAGTAACACTCATGGTAACAGGACTCAAACCATGAATCGTCCGTAAATCTGGGAACGTTAATCATTAGGTCACATTTAGCTCAGTATCTTACCTATTTCCTTTTTTTTGTCTGTTAGCAATTTGAAAAAATAAAGTTCCAATATCTGTATTTCATCATCTTAGTAGATTAAATTCTCACTAAAAACGTTTCGAAAAAAAATTTTTATATAATGTCACAGCGGTAAGTTTACACACTTATAACGCTAGCATCCAGAGTTTCTCCACTCGGTGGACACAGCAGATAATCCAATATGGTTTTGTTCTAAAACAATCAACAAGTCTTAAAATAAATAAATTTGAATTAAACATTCGCAAAGGTAGTGAGTGTATAGCTAAGCAAAGCGTAGAATTTAAGAGTAGTAATGTTATAGTTCACTAACTGTTGAAAACAACAGTCCAAGTACACATAAAAACAATTAACATTCTCATCCTAGATCCAGTACTGAGACAAGCTTACCATCAGACACGATAATTCCGAATAACAAAATATGGCATACTGCATAACGTAATTGCTGTTTGTGAATTTGTTTTGTCGTTAGAAGTGGTTTCGTAGCTCAGAAAACTAGAGTAAACAGTAATTACGAATAAAAACATTATTACAAAATCATCAACAAAATTTAAAATCAATATTATTTCGTGCAACAGACACATCATGATAAACTAGTATTATTGTGATTAACAAAACGAAATGTCTTAATCATAAAACACATCATTTCTGAGTTTTTATTTAAAGATATATATGTGTGTGTGCTTATTGTTGATATACAGGGTGGTCGCTGGAAAAGCGGAAAATTTGAGGGTCAGATGAGATCATGAATAAATTGCGTGCTTACTCATTTCTATTTTGATTTCTTTACATCATGAATAAAATGCATGATTTTATTCATTTTGAGGCATCTATGAGTGTAATATAACATATGCCTTTAAAAACTTTGTAAAAGTTATTCTTTGTAAAAATAAATAGCTGTTTGACAAATTTTCTGCTTTTCTAGCGACCACCCTGTAATAACATCTTCTTAAGAATTATGAGCTATTCCTAATAACTATCATGGAAATAGTATAGAAATATATATATATATATGATAATAATGCCCACGGTATTCCAATTATATCTAAATTTGGTTGAAACTAAAAAAAGTTGTGTGTTTATTGAGGAACGTTTTGAATTCAATAATCAAATCAAAAATTCAAAAACAATAATTATTTAAGCAAGAAAGTTCCTAATTTAGTATATTCAATGTCGATCCATAATATAACTCTTACCTTATGATGACCGAATAATGTGGGTCTAAAAATTGTAATAATTGAACTCAGAACGTGACTACTGTAAAAGTTTGCTGCTATTTAAATTTTGAATTAACTAAATATAAACGCAATCCAGAAGACGGAAAGAGTAGGTGTGTCTTCACCAAATCATATTCACGCGCTCCCGAATGGCACAGCGGTATGCCTGCGGACTTACAACGCTAAAAAACGGGTTACGAAACCCGTGGCGAGGAGAACACAGATAGACTATTGTGTAGCTTTGCCCTTAATTACAAAGAAAAAAACAAATGCATTATCGCACCTTTAAAGTAAGTCACATTGCCATCAAGAATATCCATTAAAAATGGTTCAATATATTAAATAACGACTAAGAAAAAGAAACAACGGAGAACATGACAAACAAATCATCTAGTAGCAGGAACTTCAAAAATGTTGATGAAGCGAACAAAAAACAAACTAGATGTGCATTATAATAATAATAATAAATACATAATTTACTTATCGCTAATCTGTCCTTCAAGAGTTTGTAACTTTCAGTAAGCAAACACTGATTAGTTCTAATAGAACCTACACTGCACAGAAAGCGCTAATTTGTCCTAGCATTGAGTAAGTACTTAACTCTTCTGTCTCTAGATACCTTGTAACAGTAATTAAGTTTGTTTTGAATTAAGCACAAAGCTACACAATGGGCTATCTGTGCTCTGCCCACCACGGGTATCGAAATCCGCATTTTAGCGTGTAAGTCCGCAGACATACCGCTGAGCCACTGGGGGGGCCAGTAATTAAGTTTTAATCTGCCTTTATGTAAACTGTAAGGTTAAATAAAGAAATTAATAAAGCAAATGTTTCCTACCCTAAAATAAGACTTGGCTTTTAATTAAACTGTCAGTATGACGATGCACAATTCAGTCTACAACGAAGAACCTGTATTAAGTTACAAGTACTTGTGAAAGTAATACCATCTCAAAAAAAAGTGTCCACTTTGTATTCAAGACTTATTTTTTTATAATTATAATTTTATAATTTTTAATTCACTTGAAAGAGCATATCCAAACACGGAATTTCTAGATACTTGCTTAAAAGGCCCAAACCTCAGAAACTGTCATTATAATACTTAATAAAGCAAAGTAAGAGTGTGACCGTTTGAGGACATCTAATTAAACAGGATGTCAGCTACAGGATACCACCTACACTTAAACGGTGAAATCAACACACACACGGCAATGACAGGACTGCTTGTATATAAAAACAAGTTTGTACTGCAGTATTAATACACAATTACGTTTCAGAACTGGTGTATTTTTCAGACGCTAGTTGTTTGCTAGCCTTTATGTTAAGAGTAACAATATAAACACCTGTTTCACTTCAGTATACTAATATTCTAAAAATAATTAGACAGGGTATAAGTAAGAATGAGGTAAGTGGAACGCTAGAGAGAGGGGGGGGGAAGATTGACACTAATTGAACAGTGTCGAAACCTAAGTAAGGAACTACTAAGCATGATCTGACGACAAGGAATCCGTTCTAAAACAGTGAATCTGAAGATGACTTGGACGGGTAATAATAATAAAAAAAATATTACAAGTTACATTGTTGATAGTTCTCATTATTATCCAGTGAAACTTTACAAGTAACAACTTACGTACATCACCAAATATAGTGATCTCAGTAGAAAACTCAAAATTCATCCAAAACAGCACAAACACATCCATTTTTGGTGGGAAAAATAAATATTTCAAAGAAGTAGAATTCAGAAAGAATAGATACATACATGTGATAGGCAGGCTCGGCCGTAATAACCACAGTGTAAATCAGAGGATTTATTGTTAGAGACCTATTACCGCCAAGATGCGTTTCACACTTTAAGGGCCATGGATACACTATCAAGTCTCACTATTCGATCAAGTAAAAGTAACCAAAGTGTTGGCAATAGATAATAATTAACGTATCTTTCCTTTTATACATAAATTGAAAACTAGAAACTGCTGTGCGCACACACTGTGAGTATCTTTGTGCAAATTTTGAAAAAAAACAAAACAATCTTTGAACAGAGAATTACTCGCTAACATTTGAAAATTCTGAGGCAGAGTAGTTTTGTTTAAGATTTGTACACGTATTATACCATACGTAATGCAACAATTTGTGAACACAGTTGAAGCTTAAAATACAAAACAAATCCATTCAGGGTTATTAAAACAATAAGCAGGTCATCTAAAACTGTTACATAGATTTCAGGTATCACAACTGTATTAACAGGATAAAGAATTATATTTTAAAATATAATTGTCAATCATTTTCACCAGTTTCTCTGCACAACAAGCCCAAAAACAAGGCAAGAAATTATCGCTAAAATATCAAACCAGAAACTAACGAATCCAAGGCCTTTTAAGAGATAATCAGCTGATAAAAAAGCTGTATTCTTCCAGAGATTACATTTTCTCTTTTTTTTACATTACAAATTGTATTTCAAACAAATTATCTTATTCTAACCATTTTTGGCGTGACAAAATTGGCCTATAACATTGACGAGTCTTAAGCCTAATGATAACCAGAACTTAGATGACACCAAATCTATGTTTACAAGTTATACTACTGAGAAGAATTATGCTACATGCATCAGAGAATATATCAAATAAATATTATTATATTATTGTTATGCGAATCACGTTTCTTTTAATTTTAGGACGCAAAGAAGAAAAGCAACAAAACTTTTCTCCCATCTTTTATCAAAAACGCTGTCGGTAAACATGTAATACAATGTCTCATGCATTCGAAACATAATCCTTTTTACTTAATTAACAGTGTATGCATCACAGCTAAAATGTTTATATTTAAGGTAAAGTTTCAGGGATGAAAAGTGAGAAAGACTTAAGGCGGAAATCCTTCTTAAAATAAACAACGTTTGTTATATAAACTAATAGGGCCAGCAATATTGTGCTTCCTGCACTGGGTGATATGGCATACTCATGTGAAACTCTAGAAGGATAATTAATGGTACCCCGACTTCCTTTTAGTAAAAGATTCAAAATGCACCTTAAGTTTATCATGTTTTATGAAAACAGCAGAGTTAGAAGGCTCACAGTAAGCTTATCATCTTTACACGAACAACAAAAAAAGACTCGCAAAAAGTTTATCGTGTTTGTGAAAACAGTCGAGTTATTAAACTTACGTTCCATTGTATTCATTTATCAATGATCCCTCTAAAACCAAAGCCTGGATTATTTTAACACTGTTATTGTCAAACAGGTTATCTGTTACCATTCTATGGGGAAATTTAACGTTCATACATACCAGTACAGATACACTAGTAATAATAAAACAATAATACGAACGCTCGTAGGCCTGGCATGGCCAAGCGCGTAAGGCTTGCGACTCGTAATCCGAGGGTCGCGGGTTCGCGCCCACGTCGCGCTAAACATGCTCGCCCTCCCAGCCGTGAGGGTATATAATGTGACGATCAATCCCACTATTCGTTGGTAAAAGAGTAGCCCAAGAGTTGGCGGTGGGTGGTGATGACTAGCTGCCTTCCCTCTAGTCTTACACTACTAAATTAGGGACGGCTAGCACAGATAGCCCTCGAGTAGCTTTGTGCGAAATTCCAAAAACAAACAAACGAACGCTCGTGGTTTTACCTATGCGTTATGATAAAATCAGTCCTATTATATGCGTAATGTGTATATAAAGATAACTTTTTCCGTCTTGTACGTCTGTAAAGACAAACAAACAACAGCTCGACAACTGTGACCTTTTCTAACGATTCAGTAGTTTGTTTGTTTTTCAACTTTAAGATTAATTTATCCTAGAACTGTAAAACTGAATTACATGACAGCGATTGCTTTTCAAAGATTACAAAATAATGTTTCAACTCGATTAAACCTCACCACTTCTTATCAACTATCATCTGAAAGACTGCTTCCTCGACCGTTCATTTACTCTTTTGACAACTACTTACCAAATAAGGAGCTAATATCTCCAACCTCAAACCTTGGAACTACGTACTTTCAATGAGAACATTAACATTCCTCAGGTCCCTAAACTGCAGAGCCCTTCAGGAAAAGAAGTTAGTCGAACAAAGTTCGTGACCCAGCACGCTACACGAGATTAAGAGCCTTCATGATAATACTGGAATATACTTTGCGTTTTCCTCGAGATTTCGAGATCCATTTAACTTCTGTTAAATTGGTACAAGAACTACTAAGATGACGATACAGTTGAAATTACGTTTTGTAGTGTTAGGCTTCGATGATTACCCTTTCTTATCACACCTCTCAATATTTACAGGTTATTGCACACAACTGCGCCAATTGCAAATATATATAACAAGAACTATTAAATTTCACTTCAGTGAATAACGTTTTGTTCTTTAAACATGAATTAATCCCAATGTGACACAAATTAGAAACATCTTCATTACATTATGTCATTATGAGGGGCTCAGGGCCGTATTAAGGTTTAGTGGGGCCCTAGCCCCAGGTAGTATTTGGGAATAATGATAATAATAATATTTTACTTTTGATTCTAATCTGCTAATTTTACGAACCATAACTATTTTACTCGAATGATCAGCAGGGCCACTGTATGGCCGGGACCTAGATAGCCTATGTGTTAATCTGATACTGAGATGCTGAGCAATATTCACATCCAAATTTACAAATATTCACGTCTAATAGTGAAAATTCAAATGAATTTGGACGTGCAGTTCACTTTGAATTTAGTTACATAATGTTTAATAACAAGTTTAAACACACATACCAAGATAATACATTTAAGTGCAGCTTGTTTGGTATAGAAGGGTTTATGTTGAACGTTACAGAAAAACAAACTTACATATCATACATTTCGTTAAATAACATTATAACGTTGAAAGAAATCTGTGGTAATTGAAAAAGAAAACAGTGTAATTTTTTAATTGACCCTACCCCATATAAGTAAATGCAACTACACACACACACTCGCATTCTCTGCAGCTCACAGCTTCCTTCATGTTCCATCTACATTCCACTCTAACGAACGACCTTAGTGGAGAAACTTTTAAAAGGCAGGCCCAAGGAGACGTAAATGTAGCATACAACATCGAACGAACTTCAAGAAAAAATCAAGAAACTGATAAACTTAAGAACTGCCGACAACAGGAATTAATGTAGAGGGCCCAATTACTTTTTTACGCTGGGAGGCATCTTTTGAAGTCACGGCACTGGTCAGAAAGGTACATGTTCAACAGAAGGATCTGAAAAGCTGACAATGTTACAAAGCTATATGTAATAATACGAAAAGTGGGTAAGATTTCTTCAAATGATAATTCGTGATATTTTAACCATATCCTCAGACTTGCAGAGCTCTTCTGATACCAAGACTATTTTAAACTCCTATAAATCAGATAATATTTACAGAAATACACATGATTTTAAACGAATCTACATACATATATACATACATACACACAAACAGAGAAATAAAGAAAAAGAATTATTTCTGTAACCTCAAGTAACAGACTGTATATTCAAATCCGAAGATCTAATCACGACTAATAACATTTTAAACAAAGTTGAGATCCCACTATTATAATTCAAAATACATAAATTAGGATAGAAACACACGCACGCACATGTATACAAACACTACACACAAATCACATAATAATTTTGTTTAGCTTGAAACAGCACTGGGAAAATTTTGAAAAATTGGCTTATAATACGACCATCCCTCTCATGCTAAAATCCGGGTTTCGATACCCGTGGTGGGCAGAGCACAGATAGCCCATTGTGTAGCTTTGTGCTTAATTCAAAACAACAACAACAACAACAAAATATCTCCATAATCCCCACAAGTCTCTTCATGAACATCAGACAGTGAAACAGAATATACTGGAAGTAAGAATACACGCAGACAAGAACTTGATACTAAAATTAAATCCTTAAGTTTTAACACGAAATTACGTACATTTCCAAGTCCCCAAATACTATATATATTCTTCATTACAATATAATATTTTCATCAGATTGGCTATTTCCTTTCAGTGCTGCCCTCTATATGCAAACTTTTTTATGCATGCCACAAGCCTTCTGCTTCCTCCTATTGGAATTGCAAGATTCTAACATGTAGTTCATGCAAATCATCATGCATTACATTCTCACCAATAGGACGCATGTGATTCCTTCTACAGTCCTCTACCGAACTACTTTTGTAGTAAACAACTTTACAAAACTATCGGGTCGTAGAAAGACAAAACGTAACAAAAAAAATTATTTGTCCTTCGTTCTCCCCAAATGTTTTTAAGCAAAAACTCTTTAACACATCAAAATGCACTTCAAACGGGCAATATATGTACAATAACATGTAGACTTCTGGATAGCCATGCAAGAAATAATTTAACTCCCATAAGCTTTACATTCTTAAGCAACATCCACATACGATCTCTTAAACTGTCATTTAATTAGCTTACGGAACAATGTTCTCACATTTTCAAATGATTTAACTAGTAACTTGGAAGCATTATTAGAAGTATTTCCTTTTACACGTTCAGCACTCAAAACTTCAAGTTATTTCAAAAACCTTGAAACATACTTTGAGACAAAAATAAGTTTATTAAATCTATATAAACATGGTTTCATAAAATTCCCCAGCTGTACGTGTAATATATAGAGATTTAAAAAATAATCCTCTCTCGAGACCCAAGTTAATTTAATTTAATATGTACACGTGTTTAGATTTTACGAGTAAGTATTACTGGAAAAGAATGCTAAGAAACGTGATTTATTTTATAATTTAGGCCATGTTGATGGGTTCTACCGATTTCAAGTAATATCCCTCGTCAAGAACCTTTCCCATTCGAGAATCTAATTACAGATGTCCTCTTTTTTACAGCCGAGGCTAAGTTCAACAACACGGGCTCAGAGTAAACAGTGTTTAGATTCAACCTTTCAGTATGTTCCTCTCACATCACCATCAGTATGCCACTCAGAAAACCTGCACACAAATTTTTCACATCAAAAGGAGTTCCGTGACAGGAAGATGATGATAAAAAAAATGACAGAAGATATATTACGCATGATTCTTACGTAAGAACATATAAATAAGCATATATGGTTATAATTTGACAATCACTAGTAAACTTAAAAATATCGTTTAATACGTTAACTCGAGTAAAGCTGTACACAGGTTGACAACTGTTGCTAGTAGTAACACTGAATTGTTACCATTCTGTTGCTAAGCGACCGGAGAGTGACGTCGTACGAAGATATTAATGTTCGACCTAGGCTGTTCCATTGGAGAATTACAATAACACACATTAGCAGTTACTGTATAAGAAACAGTTGTCATTCTGCAAAATACGCAAAATATTTTTATTTACTGCATTATATCACGTGATTAAAAGATGTCACAGCAGAAAAAATCGATAAACAAACAAGGAGGCGGTATTATCTGCAACGAGTAATAATGGACTCGGAATAAATCAGTAATAAACAAAATCACCCAGAAAAATAGCATACCATGAAGTATGAAGCTGACAGCGATATCACCTGATCAATATATCATAAAAAATCTGTATTTGTACTTATAGTTTCCGCCTATTTCAGACTCGAATACGACTACGATGTCATTGGTCACGAAAAAACCAATAGAAAACTCCGGAAATTTTGTTGTCTATTGTCAAAGAATGTTAAACCCTCTATAAAAAAAAAAAAAAAAAGAGAAAAAGAAACGTTTACTAATAACTACAGTTTTGCCAGACAACGAACTAGGTTAACTGTCCAATAATATTTTGAACTTTTAAATAATCAATATATTTTCCCTATACATGTACTGGAACTGGCTTAAAATATTCAAAGCAGGACAATACTCCATATTCATGAACTATAGGTAAAAACTACATTAATACCATGTATCGAGTGTAATTTCTCGACAGAAAGTACAATATGAAGTAAAATGGTACAAATGTATTGCATTGTTCAGGTTGAAAGACATGAAAGGATCAATATTTGATTTTTAGTTTCATTGTGCTTTACAAATGATATAGAAAATTAGACGGATATCCTTCTATCATCTTATTATTTTACCAGTGTTAGCACAAGTACAACCATTAGCGCTCTTTCGATGACTACACAAAGCTGTATTTATGCGAGTCATTAATTTCCGTTCAGTACCCCAATCACAAAAGTGTATTACCGTAATTCAGGGAATTGAAATTGACAATCTTGCAAACACAACTAAA
This sequence comes from Carcinoscorpius rotundicauda, assembly GCA_011833715.1. Taxonomy (NCBI): domain Eukaryota; kingdom Metazoa; phylum Arthropoda; class Merostomata; order Xiphosura; family Limulidae; genus Carcinoscorpius; species Carcinoscorpius rotundicauda. The sequence continues at coordinate 41,138,877 of CM022396.1, read as the reverse complement.
TACGGTAAGAAAAATCTTAGGGTTCTAGTTTGTCAGATTAGGAGAGATACGATTCTGCTTGACCTGAACTTTAGTAATTCAGGTTTAGGCTTTATTTTTTTTTCTGAACTTTGTGACATCCAAGTGTCTTTAACTAATACATTTTGGAAACCTAACTGCTTATTATAGGAAGCAAAATCATAACTATCTCATACATCTTGAGTATGTACTTCTAACATAATTAAACTCTTAGTAATGCTATCTTTCTTCAGAAAACAGCTAAATTTAAGCTGTAAATCACTGTTTTTCTATCTTCCTAATAACAGCAATTTTAAATGTTTAATACAAAGACCATTCCTTTTATGGAGCCCCCAGTGGCTCAGCGGTATGTCTGCGGAGTTACACGCTAAAATCCGGGTTTCGATACCCGTGGTGGGCAGAGCACAGATAGCCCATTGTGTTGCTTTGTGCTTAATTCAAAACAACAACAACAATCCTTTTATGGAAATTACGAGTTAAAATTATTAATATTTAATATATAAATAAACTACACTTTATAATTTTAAATTTATTAAAATATATATTTATTTATTTACCAAATGTTTCTGCAATTATTAAACTGGAAGTGCTGTCGTAAAACATACTTCTTAAAAATGTGTTCAGACCCTGCCTGAGTTTATTATATTTCACAACGTCATAAGTGTTAACAAAATTTTGTGGAAGTATACCAAAGCTTCACAATATAGTATGTTAATATTATTATACTCAGATCCTTTGGACACTCTGTGCCCATAAAACCTGGTAGCAATGTATAGATGAGAATCTTAGAGGATAATAAATACCAGTTTTTACTTCACTACGCGACAAAATAAATTAGTCAAAATTTTATTCTTTTATGAGAAAGTTGACCAGATTGTTTATTTCAAATACACTTCGTAGTTAAAAAAACTTTCTCAAGAATCAAAACAAACTTAAACAAACATTTTCTATTCAGATGAGAGTAAATAAACACAGAATACCACTAATATAACGATGAATCTTTCTACGCATTTTAGTGTCTATAATTAAATTTCTTTATTGCAGTCTATTTCGTAATTAGGTGTTTCTTCTGAAGCAAATTTTAATTAAAAGAAGGTAAGCAAAGTTATCTTTAAAATTAATTTTCCCCTCCACATATATGACAATCAATCAATGGAAAAAGTTACGCAGTCAGAAAATAATAGAAAATTATTTTGGCAGCAATTTTCCGAGGCCCACTGTTGAAGTGAAATAGAGCATAAATCTCCCTGGTAACGTAGAAATAAGGTTTACTTAGTTAAACATTATATATGTAAATTTGTAAAAATATCAGAAGTGATGCTAAGCAGTGTATGCAGCTGTTGGGACTATCAAACACAAGAGAAGTGTTTACAAAAAAGAAATTAATTATTTTTAATGAAATGTACGCTAACAATACAAGTAAAAGTGTGGAGGTTTGAAAGAAAGAAAGAAATTTCTGTTTCAAGAGACAAAATACTATAAAAACTACACTTTCCTATTTCACAAAATATATTTTCCCTTCACCGTCCTACAAAATACAAAACTTAGAACATGACTTTTAGGATTTTGCTTTTATTTAAAGAGTAGACAGCGAAAACAAAAGGGCTTTAGACACTGAAATAACATACACTAGTAACCCCATTATTACGTGCATAACTGCTGTGATGTTGTTTACCACGCCCCTCAATGGCAAAGCGGCATGCCTGAAGACTTATAACGTTAGAAACAGAGTTTCGATAGCCGTAATACGCAGAACATAGTGGCTAACCACAAACAAACAAACAAACAAATCATTTATCATAATATGCGATATTTTCCAGGCGGGCACGTGGTATTGTATGCAGACGCAGTTTTTTAAACGTTTGTCAAATGACAATATGTAAATGTCATGAACATACAATCTTCACTCTGTTTATCGCGGGGAATCGAGACTCAAAGTTCAACACTATAAGCTCATGAACTTACCGCCGAGCAACGGAGAAGACTAATTCGTAAGATGTGAAACATGGACCCACTTTTAGTACTCTGCCTGTCACCCGCCAGTTGTTAAGATTCGTACAGTGTGAAATGGATAAACCAGATGCATAATCATATAATAATATACGTATATAATAAAGCATATATGCAGAATAATGTGTATTCAGTTTGTTTTTTTTGTTTTTTCCCCAGAAGCTTTCACAAAGAATGCAATGAAATCAAAAGAGGACTGTTTATTAAATAAACCCATTATAATTTATTGTATGAATACTGTGTTTATTAATGATTTAATATTTTTAAATCTATTTTAATTTTGAACAAAATGTTTTATATTTATCAATACAATTCCAGTGGTAGGTCAGTTTTGTTAGTTGTGTAACGAGCGTTTTGCGTCTAAGCTGTTTATGTTTAGTTTTCCTGCTTTTTAACATTTAGTTATTACAATTATACGGTGTAGTGTGTGGAATTCCTTAAAGAAGAACTGATAAAATAACCATTGGTTACATTAGCACTGCCTTGAATTGAAATGCTGAATTTTCCGAGCCTGTTCATCTGTGAGACCGTGCATCAGACTTCCAATAAAATCTCCGATAACTCCTTTAACAAATAAACCACTATTCAGCATGGCCAGATGGGGAGAACAGATTAAAGGAATTATTGTTTACAGTGGTTTTACTTAAAATGTGATGTTCTCTTGCCATAATATTGTACGAAATGTTTTGTTAAGAACCAAATAATAATATAATTACATATTTTGATGACGACAGTGATTGGTTTCAGAACGTTTTCTAGAGTATATAATTAAAGTCGTACCAATAATTACAACCCTATTACTAAATAGTAATGCATCATTTTAGTTCGTAAATAATACGTATAGAAAAAATTTGAGCTTCCTCAATGTCATTCCAAACCACCTTTATTTTCTGTTGTCTGTATTCCTTATTAACCGAACTTACGTTCATATGATGTTGAGAGAAACAAAAAGCGAAATTTTTTCTTCTTCTCAATTTATGCGACATATCATTCACAAGTAGTACATAATCAAATAATAATATGGAGCTGTCTTAATTGCAAAAGCCTGTTTGTATTTCACGTTTATTTACTATGAAGACGCCGTACATTTGGCAGCTGCTTGATTAACTTAAGAGATACATACCTAAATATACACAAAGAGTTCAGTACGCTTCCAAGGTTAAGTCACAGTAACTAGTAATCCCAAAGATAAAGTTTTCTTATTATATTTTGTTCCATTTCAATAAAATGTAACATAATTCTCACTGAATGACTGTATTATGAAACCACATTTCACCATAGCACATTCAACATCATGACAAACTTACTGGTATAGCAGAAGAAAACTTCAACATTAGAAACTGATCACTAACAAACTATTGAAGAGTATTCTTAAAAATACGAAACCGACCACCATTTATGATTGTATATATGTGCTTTTTTATCTGTTTTCAACTAATAATAATCAGTTAAAACATCTTACATATTTTAATTTTGTTTCGTGTTTCTTACATAAGTAAGAGACGCAGATTTGGTGCTTTACAATTTTAATTAAATGAAATTTAAACATTCGGTTAATATATCAATTTAAAGTACATAAAACACTAAGAATTCAGCACCAAAAAGAGAAAATGTAAAATATTTTTAAAGGAAGACTTAAGTAATGTTTAGAGTAGAATCGTATAACAGGCATTTCTCCACCTTTAAGTAAAACGTTTCGAACTGCTAACCTTGATAACTAAGACAGTTCTCTTCCATACATTTGCTAAAATAACCTTTCTAAGGTACACTAATCTGATACTCATCTAATACCCATTAGCTTTAAAATGCTACAGTATAGGTCGTTATATGGTCGCCATTATAAAGATGCAAACAGCTCTTACTATCGATTTTATTCAAAGTTCACAAATCTGGAAATGTCATGCTAATGGCATTCTTGTCATAAGAACAAAAGGGCTAACCATTAAAATTAGCGTATCTCAACTCTCAGCAATTCAAGTTCCTTAGACTTTCGACAAGAAAACTAAAATTGAAGGTAAATTCTTGTCCATGATATTATTCTAGTCACCAAAAAAGAAGGTACCTACTTATACTTTAAAATCCTGTCAGTTTAACGTGACATCGTTTTAAATGTTCATACACTTTGCCAACCTTCTGTCCCAAGATTAGCTTATTCATTTATTTTCAAATTTGAAAAAGAATAGCTACCTCACCAAGTACCTCAATTATTCTTAAAATTCTCACACACTATCCTGGAGAACACAGCAACCAGTCTTTTACTGGTATTCCTATGACACCAACCAAATGCTCCAAGGTTCTCTCTAATTGAAATATCCATTTATTTTTTTAATATCAGTTCTAAGTGTAAAGGTTTACCAGCAACATATCACAACAGCTTTCCGTGAAATCAAAAATATCTGCGAGTAAACTCAACTACTATTTTGGAAAAAATATACATTTGTGAGAAACGAGAGTGGTTAAAGACCAGAATTAATGAATATAAATGTTAAGCTAGATTGATGAAAACTACCATAAGCTGAGAACAAAGACAACTTACGACAAAATCGACTTCAACTTTATTTTAATCGTTAACCAAATTGCAAGTTGAAAGATTCGAAACAAATTCAACGAAGCTTTTGGTATTCAAATAAACAAAAAAGTTAAAAACCGAGAAAAGTAGGTAACAAAAGTTGTAATATTAAAAATCTAGTGACTGTAAATGAGATAGAACAGAAAAGAAAAAGTAAGTTTTTCGAAATGATACATCCTTTAGTGTCACCTACAGTTCAATCAAGTTATTGGTTTATGACGCCCATGTCAACTGTGGTATCATTTTCTGAATATCACATACATAGTACAACTGTACCTGATTTTGTTTTCTTACGTTACAACAGTTCGTTCAGGAACTTTGAAACTAAAAGCAATAGTGTTGGTCAAACTTTTCCATAACAATTAAATGTTCAAGTATCACATTTCTATTGTTATAAGGTTAAGATAGGGACTTTTATGTCTGTTTTTGTTAAACATAAATCTATATAGTAAGCTATCAGTGCTGTGGTCCCTCCAGAGATTAAGGTCCGTGTCACGGGAGAGCGCAAAATAAACAAGAGACAGTTTAAATGTTACAAGTTGTAATTAAACTATTTATAAAATCTTATAAGAAATGACATAAAATATAAGTTTTTAAACAGGACTATAATGAATGATATATATAGTCCTCTCTTCCTTAATAACCTAACATACTTGGATAACACATGGCATGCTGTCAAAATTAAGTATCCGTTGTTATTCAACGTACTAACTAGTTGTTTATTTGTGAATTTATTTTCCTCACTAGAACGTTAACTTCAGCCCTAGTTTATCTTCCATTGAAATTCACAAGTAAATTAACATTTAGTTCGCTGAATAATAATGGAGTAACTAATTGTGGCGGTCATATGCTATTCAACTATATCAAATGTCTTCCTCATTAATAGCGGATGGAGAATTATACATCAAACTCAGCACCACACACACTACTAATAATCAATCATTGTGCGTGTTCTTGGTTTGTTTCGTTCTTTCAAGCAGCACTGACGAGTTGTGAATTCATCCAAAATTAGTTTGCTGCGTCGGAAATAGCGAATCAGAGAAAAGGTTGGACATAGGCCCTCAAGTCATATTTTCTTCACCGAAATTTGCATTTTGGTGAGGAAAAGAAATTAAAAAATAAATATAAGTATTGGTGTTCATAGAGTGAAAAGTGAATATACATACGATAGGTTTTTCACAAATAATGATAATTTCAGGAATATTTATCAGGAGTTACGTCGATAGAGCGCATGATATGTGTACAATAATACAAACAATACCACTACATTTTGTTTCTTAGCTATCCTAAAACTATCTTTAAGTGAGAATCAAAGTCTTATTCTTTTATTATAAACAAGCATCAAATCTTAATATCGTAACATCAATGCTTATCTTTCCCTTCAGACACCTGCAATTTCAAACTTGTCTTTTTAAATAAAGATCAAACTAGATTAAAAAAAACACACACACACACACAGAAATAAACTTAAGTATACTATTCACTTTACATAACTACAAGAAATTTTAAACACCAGTAAACGTTTTTCGAAACAACACCTGCTGTCAAAAGATATTGTAAAGCATTTCATCTCTATAATGATATCATTAGCATTATATCACATATAGGAACCTAAGAGATTTGTAAAACTGTAGTGTATGGAGGTAGTAACGGTTTATCAACAGCTAATCCATGACTAAGAGAGTTTAATATACTTGCTTAATTACGAATAAAGTCATGTTTTTATTTTCTGTTGAAGCAAAGCACGTCAAAGAAAACTGAACATACATTACACAAAATCTATAACATTTACAATCTTCAGTAAAAATCAACAAAAACCTGTATATTTACTTTAACACACACAGACAGAAGTTCAAACATTGTAGAATAGTTTCACTTTCTAGAACCAAAGCTCTTCAAATCAAGCAAGATTCAAATCATGTTTCACCATAACACATGCAAACTCACTGAGGTGGCAAAGGAAAGCATTAACAATGGTAGTCACTCTTACAGTAACACTCATGGTAACAGGACTCAAACCATGAATCGTCCGTAAATCTGGGAACGTTAATCATTAGGTCACATTTAGCTCAGTATCTTACCTATTTCCTTTTTTTTGTCTGTTAGCAATTTGAAAAAATAAAGTTCCAATATCTGTATTTCATCATCTTAGTAGATTAAATTCTCACTAAAAACGTTTCGAAAAAAAAATTTTTATATAATGTCACAGCGGTAAGTTTACACACTTATAACGCTAGCATCCAGAGTTTCTCCACTCGGTGGACACAGCAGATAATCCAATATGGTTTTGTTCTAAAACAATCAACAAGTCTTAAAATAAATAAATTTGAATTAAACATTCGCAAAGGTAGTGAGTGTATAGCTAAGCAAAGCGTAGAATTTAAGAGTAGTAATGTTATAGTTCACTAACTGTTGAAAACAACAGTCCAAGTACACATAAAAACAATTAACATTCTCATCCTAGATCCAGTACTGAGACAAGCTTACCATCAGACACGATAATTCCGAATAACAAAATATGGCATACTGCATAACGTAATTGCTGTTTGTGAATTTGTTTTGTCGTTAGAAGTGGTTTCGTAGCTCAGAAAACTAGAGTAAACAGTAATTACGAATAAAAACATTATTACAAAATCATCAACAAAATTTAAAATCAATATTATTTCGTGCAACAGACACATCATGATAAACTAGTATTATTGTGATTAACAAAACGAAATGTCTTAATCATAAAACACATCATTTCTGAGTTTTTATTTAAAGATATATATGTGTGTGTGCTTATTGTTGATATACAGAGTGGTCGCTGGAAAAGCGGAAAATTTGAGGGTCAGATGAGATCATGAATAAATTGCGTGCTTACTCATTTCTATTTTGATTTCTTTACATCATGAATAAAATGCATGATTTTATTCATTTTGAGCATCTATGAGTGTAATATAACATATGCCTTTAAAAAACTTTGTAAAAGTTATTCTTTGTAAAAATAAATAGCTGTTTGACAAATTTTCTGCTTTTCTAGCGACCACCCTGTAATAACATCTTCTTAAGAATTATGAGCTATTCCTAATAACTATCATGGAAATAGTATAGAAATATATATATATATGATAATAATGCCCACGGTATTCCAATTATATCTAAATTTGGTTGAAACTAAAAAAAGTTGTGTGTTTATTGAGGAACGTTTTGAATTCAATAATCAAATCAAAAATTCAAAAACAATAATTATTTAAGCAAGAAAGTTCCTAATTTAGTATATTCAATGTCGATCCATAATATAACTCTTACCTTATGATGACCGAATAATGTGGGTCTAAAAATTGTAATAATTGAACTCAGAACGTGACTACTGTAAAAGTTGCTGCTATTTAAATTTTGAATTAACTAAATATAAACGCAATCCAGAAGACGGAAAGAGTAGGTGTGTCTTCACCAAATCATATTCACGCGCTCCCGAATGGCACAGCGGTATGCCTGCGGACTTACAACGCTAAAAAACGGGTTACGAAACCCGTGGCGAGGAGAACACAGATAGACTATTGTGTAGCTTTGCCCTTAATTACAAAGAAAAAAACAAATGCATTATCGCACCTTTAAAGTAAGTCACATTGCCATCAAGAATATCCATTAAAAATGGTTCAATATATTAAATAACGACTAAGAAAAAAGAAACAACGGAGAACATGACAAACAAATCATCTAGTAGCAGGAACTTCAAAAATGTTGATGAAGCGAACAAAAAACAAACTAGATGTGCATTATAATAATAATAATAAATACATAATTTACTTATCGCTAATCTGTCCTTCAAGAGTTTGTAACTTTCAGTAAGCAAACACTGATTAGTTCTAATAGAACCTACACTGCACAGAAAGCGCTAATTTGTCCTAGCATTGAGTAAGTACTTAACTCTTCTGTCTCTAGATACCTTGTAACAGTAATTAAGTTTGTTTTGAATTAAGCACAAAGCTACACAATGGGCTATCTGTGCTCTGCCCACCACGGGTATCGAAATCCGCATTTTAGCGTGTAAGTCCGCAGACATACCGCTGAGCCACTGGGGGGGCCAGTAATTAAGTTTTAATCTGCCTTTATGTAAACTGTAAGGTTAAATAAAGAAATTAATAAAGCAAATGTTTCCTACCCTAAAATAAGACTTGGCTTTTAATTAAACTGTCAGTATGACGATGCACAATTCAGTCTACAACGAAGAACCTGTATTAAGTTACAAGTACTTGTGAAAGTAATACCATCTCAAAAAAAAGTGTCCACTTTGTATTCAAGACTTATTTTTTTATAATTATAATTTTATAATTTTTAATTCACTTGAAAGAGCATATCCAAACACGGAATTTCTAGATACTTGCTTAAAAGGCCCAAACCTCAGAAACTGTCATTATAATACTTAATAAAGCAAAGTAAGAGTGTGACCGTTTGAGGACATCTAATTAAACAGGATGTCAGCTACAGGATACCACCTACACTTAAACGGTGAAATCAACACACACACGGCAATGACAGGACTGCTTGTATATAAAAACAAGTTTGTACTGCAGTATTAATACACAATTACGTTTCAGAACTGGTGTATTTTTCAGACGCTAGTTGTTTGCTAGCCTTTATGTTAAGAGTAACAATATAAACACCTGTTTCACTTCAGTATACTAATATTCTAAAAATAATTAGACAGGGTATAAGTAAGAATGAGGTAAGTGGAACGCTAGAGAGAGGGGGGGGAAGATTGACACTAATTGAACAGTGTCGAAACCTAAGTAAGGAACTACTAAGCATGATCTGACGACAAGGAATCCGTTCTAAAACAGTGAATCTGAAGATGACTTGGACGGGTAATAATAATAAAAAAAATATTACAAGTTACATTGTTGATAGTTCTCATTATTATCCAGTGAAACTTTACAAGTAACAACTTACGTACATCACCAAATATAGTGATCTCAGTAGAAAACTCAAAATTCATCCAAAACAGCACAAACACATCCATTTTTGGTGGGAAAAATAAATATTTCAAAGAAGTAGAATTCAGAAAGAATAGATACATACATGTGATAGGCAGGCTCGGCCGTAATAACCACAGTGTAAATCAGAGGATTTATTGTTAGAGACCTATTACCGCCAAGATGCGTTTCACACTTTAAGGGCCATGGATACACTATCAAGTCTCACTATTCGATCAAGTAAAAGTAACCAAAGTGTTGGCAATAGATAATAATTAACGTATCTTTCCTTTTATACATAAATTGAAAACTAGAAACTGCTGTGCGCACACACTGTGAGTATCTTTGTGCAAATTTTGAAAAAAAACAAAACAATCTTTGAACAGAGAATTACTCGCTAACATTTGAAAATTCTGAGGCAGAGTAGTTTTGTTTAAGATTTGTACACGTATTATACCATACGTAATGCAACAATTTGTGAACACAGTTGAAGCTTAAAATACAAAACAAATCCATTCAGGGTTATTAAAACAATAAGCAGGTCATCTAAAACTGTTACATAGATTTCAGGTATCACAACTGTATTAACAGGATAAAGAATTATATTTTAAAATATAATTGTCAATCATTTTCACCAGTTTCTCTGCACAACAAGCCCAAAAACAAGGCAAGAAATTATCGCTAAAATATCAAACCAGAAACTAACGAATCCAAGGCCTTTTAAGAGATAATCAGCTGATAAAAAAGCTGTATTCTTCCAGAGATTACATTTTCTCTTTTTTTTACATTACAAATTGTATTTCAAACAAATTATCTTATTCTAACCATTTTTGGCGTGACAAAATTGGCCTATAACATTGACGAGTCTTAAGCCTAATGATAACCAGAACTTAGATGACACCAAATCTATGTTTACAAGTTATACTACTGAGAAGAATTATGCTACATGCATCAGAGAATATATCAAATAAATATTATTATATTATTGTTATGCGAATCACGTTTCTTTTAATTTTAGGACGCAAAGAAGAAAAGCAACAAAACTTTTCTCCCATCTTTTATCAAAACGCTGTCGGTAAACATGTAATACAATGTCTCATGCATTCGAAACATAATCCTTTTTACTTAATTAACAGTGTATGCATCACAGCTAAAATGTTTATATTTAAGGTAAAGTTTCAGGGATGAAAAGTGAGAAAGACTTAAGGCGGAAATCCTTCTTAAAATAAACAACGTTTGTTATATAAACTAATAGGGCCAGCAATATTGTGCTTCCTGCACTGGGTGATATGGCATACTCATGTGAAACTCTAGAAGGATAATTAATGGTACCCGACTTCCTTTTAGTAAAAGATTCAAAATGCACCTTAAGTTTATCATGTTTTATGAAAACAGCAGAGTTAGAAGGCTCACAGTAAGCTTATCATCTTTACACGAACAACAAAAAAAGACTCGCAAAAAGTTTATCGTGTTTGTGAAAACAGTCGAGTTATTAAACTTACGTTCCATTGTATTCATTTATCAATGATCCCTCTAAAACCAAAGCCTGGATTATTTTAACACTGTTATTGTCAAACAGGTTATCTGTTACCATTCTATGGGGAAATTTAACGTTCATACATACCAGTACAGATACACTAGTAATAATAAAACAATAATACGAACGCTCGTAGGCCTGGCATGGCCAAGCGCGTAAGGCTTGCGACTCGTAATCCGAGGGTCGCGGGTTCGCGCCCACGTCGCGCTAAACATGCTCGCCCTCCCAGCCGTGAGGGTATATAATGTGACGATCAATCCCACTATTCGTTGGTAAAAGAGTAGCCCAAGAGTTGGCGGTGGGTGGTGATGACTAGCTGCCTTCCCTCTAGTCTTACACTACTAAATTAGGGACGGCTAGCACAGATAGCCCTCGAGTAGCTTTGTGCGAAATTCCAAAAACAAACAAACGAACGCTCGTGGTTTTACCTATGCGTTATGATAAAATCAGTCCTATTATATGCGTAATGTGTATATAAAGATAACTTTTTCCGTCTTGTACGTCTGTAAAGACAAACAAACAACAGCTCGACAACTGTGACCTTTTCTAACGATTCAGTAGTTTGTTTGTTTTTCAACTTTAAGATTAATTTATCCTAGAACTGTAAAACTGAATTACATGACAGCGATTGCTTTTCAAAGATTACAAAATAATGTTTCAACTCGATTAAACCTCACCACTTCTTATCAACTATCATCTGAAAGACTGCTTCCTCGACCGTTCATTTACTCTTTTGACAACTACTTACCAAATAAGGAGCTAATATCTCCAACCTCAAACCTTGGAACTACGTACTTTCAATGAGAACATTAACATTCCTCAGGTCCCTAAACTGCAGAGCCCTTCAGGAAAAGAAGTTAGTCGAACAAAGTTCGTGACCCAGCACGCTACACGAGATTAAGAGCCTTCATGATAATACTGGAATATACTTTGCGTTTTCCTCGAGATTTCGAGATCCATTTAACTTCTGTTAAATTGGTACAAGAACTACTAAGATGACGATACAGTTGAAATTACGTTTTGTAGTGTTAGGCTTCGATGATTACCCTTTCTTATCACACCTCTCAATATTTACAGGTTATTGCACACAACTGCGCCAATTGCAAATATATATAACAAGAACTATTAAATTTCACTTCAGTGAATAACGTTTTGTTCTTTAAACATGAATTAATCCCAATGTGACACAAATTAGAAACATCTTCATTACATTATGTCATTATGAGGGGCTCAGGGCCGTATTAAGGTTTAGTGGGGCCCTAGCCCCAGGTAGTATTTGGGAATAATGATAATAATAATATTTTACTTTTGATTCTAATCTGCTAATTTTACGAACCATAACTATTTTACTCGAATGATCAGCAGGGCCACTGTATGGCCGGGACCTAGATAGCCTATGTGTTAATCTGATACTGAGATGCTGAGCAATATTCACATCCAAATTTACAAATATTCACGTCTAATAGTGAAAATTCAAATGAATTTGGACGTGCAGTTCACTTTGAATTTAGTTACATAATGTTTAATAACAAGTTTAAACACACATACCAAGATAATACATTTAAGTGCAGCTTGTTTGGTATAGAAGGGTTTATGTTGAACGTTACAGAAAAACAAACTTACATATCATACATTTCGTTAAATAACATTATAACGTTGAAAGAAATCTGTGGTAATTGAAAAAGAAAACAGTGTAATTTTTTAATTGACCCTACCCCATATAAGTAAATGCAACTACACACACACACTCGCATTCTCTGCAGCTCACAGCTTCCTTCATGTTCCATCTACATTCCACTCTAACGAACGACCTTAGTGGAGAAACTTTTAAAAGGCAGGCCCAAGGAGACGTAAATGTAGCATACAACATCGAACGAACTTCAAGAAAAAATCAAGAAACTGATAAACTTAAGAACTGCCGACAACAGGAATTAATGTAGAGGGCCCAATTACTTTTTTTACGCTGGGAGGCATCTTTTGAAGTCACGGCACTGGTCAGAAAGGTACATGTTCAACAGAAGGATCTGAAAAGCTGACAATGTTACAAAGCTATATGTAATAATACGAAAAGTGGGTAAGATTTCTTCAAATGATAATTCGTGATATTTTAACCATATCCTCAGACTTGCAGAGCTCTTCTGATACCAAGACTATTTTAAACTCCTATAAATCAGATAATATTTACAGAAATACACATGATTTTAAACGAATCTACATACATATATACATACATACACACAAACAGAGAAATAAAGAAAAAGAATTATTTCTGTAACCTCAAGTAACAGACTGTATATTCAAATCCGAAGATCTAATCACGACTAATAACATTTTAAACAAAGTTGAGATCCCACTATTATAATTCAAAATACATAAATTAGGATAGAAACACACGCACGCACATGTATACAAACACTACACACAAATCACATAATAATTTTGTTTAGCTTGAAACAGCACTGGGAAAATTTTGAAAAATTGGCTTATAATACGACCATCCCTCTCATGCTAAAATCCGGGTTTCGATACCCGTGGTGGGCAGAGCACAGATAGCCCATTGTGTAGCTTTGTGCTTAATTCAAAACAACAACAACAACAACAAAATATCTCCATAATCCCCACAAGTCTCTTCATGAACATCAGACAGTGAAACAGAATATACTGGAAGTAAGAATACACGCAGACAAGAACTTGATACTAAAATTAAATCCTTAAGTTTTAACACGAAATTACGTACATTTCCAAGTCCCCAAATACTATATATATTCTTCATTACAATATAATATTTTCATCAGATTGGCTATTTCCTTTCAGTGCTGCCCTCTATATGCAAACTTTTTTATGCATGCCACAAGCCTTCTGCTTCCTCCTATTGGAATTGCAAGATTCTAACATGTAGTTCATGCAAATCATCATGCATTACATTCTCACCAATAGGACGCATGTGATTCCTTCTACAGTCCTCTACCGAACTACTTTTGTAGTAAACAACTTTACAAAACTATCGGGTCGTAGAAAGACAAAACGTAACAAAAAAAATTATTTGTCCTTCGTTCTCCCCAAATGTTTTTAAGCAAAAACTCTTTAACACATCAAAATGCACTTCAAACGGGCAATATATGTACAATAACATGTAGACTTCTGGATAGCCATGCAAGAAATAATTTAACTCCCATAAGCTTTACATTCTTAAGCAACATCCACATACGATCTCTTAAACTGTCATTTAATTAGCTTACGGAACAATGTTCTCACATTTTCAAATGATTTAACTAGTAACTTGGAAGCATTATTAGAAGTATTTCCTTTTACACGTTCAGCACTCAAAACTTCAAGTTATTTCAAAAACCTTGAAACATACTTTGAGACAAAAATAAGTTTATTAAATCTATATAAACATGGTTTCATAAAATTCCCCAGCTGTACGTGTAATATATAGAGATTTAAAAAATAATCCTCTCTCGAGACCCAAGTTAATTTAATTTAATATGTACACGTGTTTAGATTTTACGAGTAAGTATTACTGGAAAAGAATGCTAAGAAACGTGATTTATTTTATAATTTAGGCCATGTTGATGGGTTCTACCGATTTCAAGTAATATCCCTCGTCAAGAACCTTTCCCATTCGAGAATCTAATTACAGATGTCCTCTTTTTTACAGCCGAGGCTAAGTTCAACAACACGGGCTCAGAGTAAACAGTGTTTAGATTCAACCTTTCAGTATGTTCCTCTCACATCACCATCAGTATGCCACTCAGAAAACCTGCACACAAATTTTTCACATCAAAAGGAGTTCCGTGACAGGAAGATGATGATAAAAAAAATGACAGAAGATATATTACGCATGATTCTTACGTAAGAACATATAAATAAGCATATATGGTTATAATTTGACAATCACTAGTAAACTTAAAAATATCGTTTAATACGTTAACTCGAGTAAAGCTGTACACAGGTTGACAACTGTTGCTAGTAGTAACACTGAATTGTTACCATTCTGTTGCTAAGCGACCGGAGAGTGACGTCGTACGAAGATATTAATGTTCGACCTAGGCTGTTCCATTGGAGAATTACAATAACACACATTAGCAGTTACTGTATAAGAAACAGTTGTCATTCTGCAAAATACGCAAAATATTTTTATTTACTGCATTATATCACGTGATTAAAAGATGTCACAGCAGAAAAAATCGATAAACAAACAAGGAGGCGGTATTATCTGCAACGAGTAATAATGGACTCGGAATAAATCAGTAATAAACAAAATCACCCAGAAAAATAGCATACCATGAAGTATGAAGCTGACAGCGATATCACCTGATCAATATATCATAAAAAATCTGTATTTGTACTTATAGTTTCCGCCTATTTCAGACTCGAATACGACTACGATGTCATTGGTCACGAAAAAACCAATAGAAAACTCCGGAAATTTTGTTGTCTATTGTCAAAGAATGTTAAACCCTCTATAAAAAAAAAAAAAAAAGAGAGAAAAAGAAACGTTTACTAATAACTACAGTTTTGCCAGACAACGAACTAGGTTAACTGTCCAATAATATTTTGAACTTTTAAATAATCAATATATTTTCCCTATACATGTACTGGAACTGGCTTAAAATATTCAAAGCAGGACAATACTCCATATTCATGAACTATAGGTAAAAACTACATTAATACCATGTATCGAGTGTAATTTCTCGACAGAAAGTACAATATGAAGTAAAATGGTACAAATGTATTGCATTGTTCAGGTTGAAAGACATGAAAGGATCAATATTTGATTTTTAGTTTCATTGTGCTTTACAAATGATATAGAAAATTAGACGGATATCCTTCTATCATCTTATTATTTTACCAGTGTTAGCACAAGTACAACCATTAGCGCTCTTTCGATGACTACACAAAGCTGTATTTATGCGAGTCATTAATTTCCGTTCAGTACCCCAATCACAAAAGTGTATTACCGTAATTCAGGGAATTGAAATTGACAATCTTGCAAACACAACTAAATACGGTAAGAAAAATCTTAGGGTTCTAGTTTGTCAGATTAGGAGAGATACGATTCTGCTTGACCTGAACTTTAGTAATTCAGGTTTAGGCTTTATTTTTTTTTCTGAACTTTGTGACATCCAAGTGTCTTTAACTAATACATTTTGGAAACCTAACTGCTTATTATAGGAAGCAAAATCATAACTATCTCATACATCTTGAGTATGTACTTCTAACATAATTAAACTCTTAGTAATGCTATCTTTCTTCAGAAAACAGCTAAATTTAAGCTGTAAATCACTGTTTTTCTATCTTCCTAATAACAGCAATTTTAAATGTTTAATACAAAGACCATTCCTTTTATGGAGCCCCCAGTGGCTCAGCGGTATGTCTGCGGAGTTACACGCTAAAATCCGGGTTTCGATACCCGTGGTGGGCAGAGCACAGATAGCCCATTGTGTTGCTTTGTGCTTAATTCAAAACAACAACAACAATCCTTTTATGGAAATTACGAGTTAAAATTATTAATATTTAATATATAAATAAACTACACTTTATAATTTTAAATTTATTAAAATATATATTTATTTATTTACCAAATGTTTCTGCAATTATTAAACTGGAAGTGCTGTCGTAAAACATACTTCTTAAAAATGTGTTCAGACCCTGCCTGAGTTTATTATATTTCACAACGTCATAAGTGTTAACAAAATTTTGTGGAAGTATACCAAAGCTTCACAATATAGTATGTTAATATTATTATACTCAGATCCTTTGGACACTCTGTGCCCATAAAACCTGGTAGCAATGTATAGATGAGAATCTTAGAGGATAATAAATACCAGTTTTTACTTCACTACGCGACAAAATAAATTAGTCAAAATTTTATTCTTTTATGAGAAAGTTGACCAGATTGTTTATTTCAAATACACTTCGTAGTTAAAAAAACTTTCTCAAGAATCAAAACAAACTTAAACAAACATTTTCTATTCAGATGAGAGTAAATAAACACAGAATACCACTAATATAACGATGAATCTTTCTACGCATTTTAGTGTCTATAATTAAATTTCTTTATTGCAGTCTATTTCGTAATTAGGTGTTTCTTCTGAAGCAAATTTTAATTAAAAGAAGGTAAGCAAAGTTATCTTTAAAATTAATTTTCCCCTCCACATATATGACAATCAATCAATGGAAAAAGTTACGCAGTCAGAAAATAATAGAAAATTATTTTGGCAGCAATTTTCCGAGGCCCACTGTTGAAGTGAAATAGAGCATAAATCTCCCTGGTAACGTAGAAATAAGGTTTACTTAGTTAAACATTATATATGTAAATTTGTAAAAATATCAGAAGTGATGCTAAGCAGTGTATGCAGCTGTTGGGACTATCAAACACAAGAGAAGTGTTTACAAAAAAGAAATTAATTATTTTTAATGAAATGTACGCTAACAATACAAGTAAAAGTGTGGAGGTTTGAAAGAAAGAAAGAAATTTCTGTTTCAAGAGACAAAATACTATAAAAACTACACTTTCCTATTTCACAAAATATATTTTCCCTTCACCGTCCTACAAAATACAAAACTTAGAACATGACTTTTAGGATTTTGCTTTTATTTAAAGAGTAGACAGCGAAAACAAAAGGGCTTTAGACACTGAAATAACATACAC
The DNA here is from genome assembly GCA_011833715.1 of Carcinoscorpius rotundicauda. Classification (NCBI taxonomy): domain Eukaryota; kingdom Metazoa; phylum Arthropoda; class Merostomata; order Xiphosura; family Limulidae; genus Carcinoscorpius; species Carcinoscorpius rotundicauda. Next base: position 41,121,127 of record CM022396.1, on the reverse strand, counting down.
TAGTAACCCCATTATTACGTGCATAACTGCTGTGATGTTGTTTACCACGCCCCTCAATGGCAAAGCGGCATGCCTGAAGACTTATAACGTTAGAAACAGAGTTTCGATAGCCGTAATACGCAGAACATAGTGGCTAACCACAAACAAACAAACAAACAAATCATTTATCATAATATGCGATATTTTCCAGGCGGGCACGTGGTATTGTATGCAGACGCAGTTTTTTAAACGTTTGTCAAATGACAATATGTAAATGTCATGAACATACAATCTTCACTCTGTTTATCGCGGGGAATCGAGACTCAAAGTTCAACACTATAAGCTCATGAACTTACCGCCGAGCAACGGAGAAGACTAATTCGTAAGATGTGAAACATGGACCCACTTTTAGTACTCTGCCTGTCACCCGCCAGTTGTTAAGATTCGTACAGTGTGAAATGGATAAACCAGATGCATAATCATATAATAATATACGTATATAATAAAGCATATATGCAGAATAATGTGTATTCAGTTTGTTTTTTTTGTTTTTTCCCCAGAAGCTTTCACAAAGAATGCAATGAAATCAAAAGAGGACTGTTTATTAAATAAACCCATTATAATTTATTGTATGAATACTGTGTTTATTAATGATTTAATATTTTTAAATCTATTTTAATTTTGAACAAAATGTTTTATATTTATCAATACAATTCCAGTGGTAGGTCAGTTTTGTTAGTTGTGTAACGAGCGTTTTGCGTCTAAGCTGTTTATGTTTAGTTTTCCTGCTTTTTAACATTTAGTTATTACAATTATACGGTGTAGTGTGTGGAATTCCTTAAAGAAGAACTGATAAAATAACCATTGGTTACATTAGCACTGCCTTGAATTGAAATGCTGTTTTAACAGTGTACAACAGTGGTTATCAAATTTTAAGGCTTGCCTACCACTTTTTGTTTACTTTTGTTTCTGAAGTACAATCCTGGGTTTAATTATTGTAAAAGAAAAACAACAAAATAACAAAAAATAATATTTTTAATATTTATTAATTGGAAGGATGTAACGTTTTTCTTCTGACATAATTGATATTGCTGTTGTTTTAAGAAAAGCCATATCGGAGTATCAGCGTCCTCAGTGGGGAATAGAACTCCAGATTTTAACGTTGTATGTCCATAGGTCCACCGCAGACCAGAAGACGACATACCTGAAGAATGTGTGGTGAGGTTTTTGCGTGGCTTCACTGAAATCTACCTAGTGTTTTTCTAGCAAAGAGAACAAACGAAACAAAGAAAAAAACTGTGTGGCAAAAGTTGTCACACAAGACAAATCTTGTAATTCAGGGCGCCTGGCGACACGAATTTTACACCAATGTAACAAATAAAAACTATAAAAAAAATAAACTTGTAAACTAACGAAACTAATAATATATGTACAAACAAAATTATTATTAATTCATAGAATGTCATACGCCAGTTTACTAGTAAAAACTACATCCAAAATAGTTGTATGTTTAAAAACACAAAGTTGTACAATGGGTTTTAGGCACTGTGCAGAGACCGAATTCCGAATGTTAACGTTCTCTCAATCATATTCTTGAGCCACCACAAATATTTTAAGATAACTGCAGCGCATTAAGTAATAGAACATCTTCGTTATCACTGTTATTTTCAGCCGTAGTTCATGAAGTTTGGCCAGTTAAGATTGTGACTATTATTAACTTTAATCAAAGGTTAAACCCAATATTATCGACTCTGCAATACATATTAACTGAATTAGAAATTTTAATGTTTGTTTCCAATGTTAAAAAAGAAACAAAAACGTTTCACACCCTTCAACTGCTTGAACGATATATAAGCACTATGAACTATTGGGACACACTCTTTAGAATATAAAAAGTATCAAAGTTTTTCCTGTATCACAGAATCAGCAACGAACACTTGTTACACAGTGTCTGTTAATGAAACAAAAATATGTTCTTTTAAAGATTTAAGAATACATACCAATCATTATTATAATTTTTAAATACGCCATACAAATATTATTTCAAATAATTATGGTAACGCAAGACAAGCTGGGCTGATGAGATTTAACACTAAATAAAAGGCCATTTTTTTTTTTTTTTACAAACTAAAGAATATACGGATTAACTTGGAAAAACTGTAGTTAAAAGCGACATTTCCGCATATTCTTTAGTTAGCCAAACTGAACGAGTTTAGATGGTGAGGGAAAATCATATTGACGAGACACGTGGGAGACAAAGACCATATTTAACGTCATTATTTCGATTATATTTGATTTACGTAACTTTATGATCCAATTAAATACGTCTTTGATTTAATTTAAATAAAGTTTAGACTAATTTATAATACTCAACAAATTATGCAAGGAAAACTATTTTATCAAGCCAAGACTTTCAATTTATTTGAAATTGCAACAGGTCAACATGATCGAAACATAACAGATGTATACACGAAAATTCTGAACACAATAGGACTGTTAAAATTCTGTTTTCACATGTCTTTGATCTTAAATATGCAATAGCTAACAAATAAGAATGTTGAAAAAAACATCAAAAGCATACGTAATCTAGCAAAATTTAATTTGGCAGATGGAGGTATTTTTATGGAAATTGTAACAACATGTGGCCTGACATGGGATTGAACTACTGATCTAAAGCACACACACAATAAAACTATACTTTTCCAGGTTCTTCTAATCCTGCAAGGAGTCAGTTGCCCATCTTACTTCCTTCCGCTCATGACGTCTCTGTTACTGTATTTTCATTATTAACTTAATAGCGTTTGCATGATGTTCATTCTTTGATAACGAAATATCAACAAACCTTTTCTTTGCTACTTCATAAAATAAACACGATGTACTTTCATGTATTTTCGTTGTTTATTACTAAAAATAACAGTAATGTATATTATTCTGCAGTTACGTTTCACTGCGTCAACATATATATTTAAGATCACTGACGTTCTGGTTACATACAAGTTTCGTATTCCCTCTGTCACAACGTAAACTGCTAATGGCTTCTAGAGGTGATAATTTTAATGCGAAAGCGGTGTATATGCTAATTATGACCAGATACTAATCCATTTTTTTAAATGCTTATAAAAATAATTATTTTATCTGTTCAAACAGTCATTAGGCTTAACTAAAATATTCAGTAGAAGTTTGTAATATAAACAACAACACTAGTTTACAAACAAGTATAAAATACTCAAGTTATTTTTAACCACCAATTACATACCACACATACTTCTGGATATTTAATATGAAATAACAGCTGCTGATTTGGAAGATATTTAAGTGAAACATGTTTCTGGTAAATTGTTTATAAAAAGACTGCGTTAACTCTTATTTCAGAATATTTGTTTTCATGGTGTACTGTATTTATATTAAATGTGTCGTGTTCATTCCACAGTTAACAGTTTAAGGAAGAACTATCCTCACATTAGCTGTGTGAAATAATTTTTAAAAATAAAATTATAGTTTGTTTCAAGGTTATTTCTACATTATGTAAAAAATTATCATGACTATGGTACAAATATTGTAAAGAACGAACAAGAGAGAAACCTAATGGCATTACACACTAACTTAAAAAACAAAATTGTTACCTAAGTAGTACCAGTTGCTACCACACACTTTCCTGGTGCTACATTAAATAACGCAAAACAGGAAAACTTGACATAAAGTAGCTACTATAAATTAGACTATACTTTAAGAATATAAATATGTGGTAAATGTGAATATTTTATCATTCTATCCCTTTAAAACATGACTTACAACATATTTACTGTTATTACATTAGAAATAATTTGTTTTTATTTAAGTGTGTTGAAAGTCAGCTTTTATATTGCAAAACCATTCTAACAGCATAAGGTATTTGGAAACAAATAATAATAATGAAAAGTGTTAACAAATACGAAAAATGTTTATTTTATGAAAATACCCGTTTAGCTGGAACCCATGCCTTCTGTCCCCTTCAGCACTGAAACTGTTAAGGTTTTTGGCCCTACTGCACACATATTAACATAAACAAACGGCACTCAAAAACAAAAGCTAACTGTATTTTCAACGTTAATACGTTTCTCACAGTAGCCAATTGTAAGAAATCTTAAATTTCTTTTTGAAATATTAGTCCAACAGTTCATAGTTTTTGAAACAGCCTGAAATCGGGCCTAACTTCTACAATACACACTTAGTTTAAACAATTAATTTTCGTCCAATTTTGCGTTTCCTAGTAGATTAAGCGCATAATACTCCTCATTATACGTAGTTGCTATGATAGTTCTCGTAATCATAGTAATATCATTTGTCACATAAGCAACTTACTACTTGTTACAACGCGCTGTGTCATGTTTAAACAGTATATTTATGTCATGGTCTTCCTGTTAGGCGTTGTACTCCGTAATACAGAACGAAATAAAATTTAATGTATGATAATAAACTAACAACTTTAAATTAAAGACAAAGGTTTAACGTATACTTTATTACTTCCTGCCTTTTAATAGACAATGCTCTAACGAGTATGTAAACTGTTTTGCCAATAACCATTGACAACTGACGCAACTAAGTTTTTGCCGAATCAGTGATGTCGAGAAAACCCACTTGTAGAGAAATATATATGCAAAAATGGCTCGTTTGGGTTGAGAAAATATTTTACATAGAAGAGCGAACAACGTTTCGATCTTCTTCGGTCATGGTCAGGTTCACAAAGAAAGAGGTAACTGACCGGAAGCTGACTAGATGTTTGAAAGGGGTTGTGTAAATGAGTGTCGGAATGTAGAAGGCGGTGTTATATGTTTGAATATATAATTTTTATTATTATTATATTAATATAGGTATAAAGGTGTTCCTTTATATTGGTTTATTTTGGGTTTTAGTTGTTGTATAAGTAAGGCTTCTTTAATTTTGCGTTTGTTTATGTTTGTGTCTTTATTTAGTATTCGAGTGTTTTCTATGGTTATGTTGTGTTTATTTGACTTGCAGTGTTCGAAAACGTGTGAAGGTGACTGTTCATGTTCTTTGAATCTGGTTTCCATTTTCCTACTTGTTTCTCCAATATAGAAGTCGTGGCAGTTACCACATTGTATTTTATAAATAATGTTGGTGTGGTGTTTGTCAGTGTAGTTCTTACATAGTATAGACCTTAGTTTTGTGCCTGGTTTTTGAATAAATTTAGTATTAACTGGAATGTTATATTTTATTACTAGTTTTTGCCAAATGTTGGTTATTTGTTTGCTGATGTCAGGAATATATGGTATACAGCAGTATATGGTTTCGTGATTTTTTGATTCGTGAGATATATTTACTTTAGTTGGTTGATTTTGCTTTCTGTCTAGGTGTGTGCGTATAATGTTTTCGACGGTTTGTGGAGGAAACTTATTGATGTTGATGAAGTATTGTTTTATTTTGTCTAATTCATCGTTAATTTTATATGGTGAGCATAGTTTTATGGCTGTGTTTATTTGGTTTCTTAGTATGTTGAGTTTTTGTTTTGTTTCATGTGCTGAGTCCCAAGAAATGGATAGTCCAGTATGGGTGATTTTTCGGTAGACTTCTCTTTTGAATTGTGTGTTGGTTCTTGTAATTTTGAGGTTAAGAAATGATATTTGATTGCTTTCTTCCTGTTCCCATGTGAAGTTAATGTGATTGAAAAAATTAAGTATGTGTTCTGCAGATTTGAAACCCGCAACCGTGTCATCTACATATCTGTACCAGCATAGTGGTGTATGTAATGCTATGTTAATTGCTTGTGTTTCAATTTGTGTCATAAAAATATTGGCTAGAACTAGTGACACTGGGTTGCCCATGCTTAGGCCATTTGTTTGTATATAGTTTTGGTTGTTGAACACGAAGTTTGTCTTTATCGTGGTGAATTCTATGAGGGTTGCTTAATTGGTTACTGGGATGTCTATAGTTGGATTAGGGTCTCGGATATAGAGTTCTAAGGCTATCTTGCAGGCATCAGTGGTTGGAACTTCTGTAAAGAGAGATATAACATCGAAACTGGCCATTAAGGCTGTATGATTAAGTTGATTTAGATTAGACTTGAAATTAAAAGAGTCTTTGATGAATGAGCTGGCTGATGTTACATATTTGGAGAATGCCCATGCTATGTATTTACCAAGATTGTAATTCAACGATTCATATGTGGACATTATTGGTCATAATGGACAATCTGGTTTATGAGGTTTGGGGATGCCGTATATTTGTGGTGTGCATGAGTCGGTTTTACGTAGGTAGGAATAAAGTGTTTGTGAAAATGTGTTGGCTTTTTTCATTTGTGGTAGTAATTTGTTCAGTTGCGTCTTGTGGTCAGCTTCCGGTCAGTTACCTCTTTCTTTGTGAATCTGACGATGACCGAAGAAGGTCGAAACGTTGTTCGCTCTTCTATGTAAAATATTTTCTCAACCCAAACGAGCCGTTTTTGCATATAAAGTATTTGCTTCTCCGGGTGTCCGGCCTTAGTACTGCAACCCTTGTGAACATTCTATACGAAAATGTTTTTACTAGAGGGAACAAATACGTTTTTAACAAACCACCCTTCTACAAAAATTTATTTTCTATTACTATCACATAAAAGCGTACATGAGAAATAATATTTAACGAGAATAAGCTAGGGAGGTGCATTATGGGGGTGTTCTTACCCTCCAAGTTGCGCCGATGAACATAAAAAAAAAATCTCAACTCATTTTACATCGGAAATTACATAAACGTTTCTGACGGAGCATTCACCTGGACCTCCCAGTATAATATCACCGTTCTTACCTCAAACACTATTACTCCCTAAATAGATTTACGTCAACACCTCGTATTTACATTTCTTTTTTATCTGCCTTGATATAGTACCCCACATATTGCAGTAATACTAATGAGAATTTAGTTCCACTGTTCTTAGAAACGCCAATAACTTTCTAGCATGCATGCCAACTGTTGCATGAATCAAATATCCTATAATAGCACATCGCTTTCATGATTTTATTATATGGCATGCAGTAACAAAATGAAACCTGGTATTTCATCAATATATTGCATTAAAACTCAATAGTATTTCATCTTTCTGCTACGTTCAAATGAAAGAGCATTTCGTCGGTAATAATATCCAAACAAAAGATCGAAAGATAATACTTAATTTGTATTTTCCGTATTCATATGAAATACTATTTTTGGCCTACTGTATTCAAATTATTAATAAGAGAATTATCATATAATTTTACAAACTACATGTTTTGATCGACTCAAATCAATGTTGTAATCTACTTGGCCATAGCAATCTGCCAATGTTTAAAACAGAATATCTAATACATGTATCTATACAAAGACACGTCATAAACAAATAATTCAATTACGTCACCCTCATTCTGTGATCAAATAGCTGCTCATAATCAATCAAATATCCAGTTTTATACTAGAAACTTTTTGAAATGAAAAATAGTTATTGTTGTCTGAAACTGAGACCTCTTCATCATTACTAACATTGACATATCTTCTTCTTACCAATCACACACACACACCCAAACGAACCGTTTTTAAATATATACGTACACAAATATGTGTGCGCGTGCGCTCATACGCACATGTATAATTAATTACTTGCATTCCGTGGCAAGTGTATCTGTTCTTATACTTATTGTAGTTTCCTATGCAACAAATCTTTACACTCTTCAAAACAGTACTGTTCATATCCATGTGTAACAATGACTGAAACTTCAATCATATTGTAAAAAAAAACAAATAACATCACTCTACCTCGGTAACAACGCTACTTACATAGCACGAACTTTGTTACAAGATTTAATTTAATGAAAGTTCACGAATATGAAAATCAAAATTTTGTATACTGGAGATTTGGGCAATAAAAAAATGACAGAATGCTCCTATTATATCCATATGTTACCTTTGCAATTTTATTGGAAAAAACGTAGATAATAGTTTTGTATTTTTAGCCAGAACACAAGAAAAACAAAACACCTTAACTTCCCTTGCACGATGAAGTTAAGGAAGTAAACAAGAGAAATCAGTAAACTCTTTGTTAAGCACAAAAGTTAACTGTGCTCCGCCCATGATGGGTATCGAAACGCGGTTTGTAGCTGTGCGAGTCCGCAGAAATACTGCTATGCCACTGGCGGGCATCAATAAATTTATGTTATAGAAACTAAAGAATCACTAGCTGTCATAAAAACTCGTAAAATCTAGATCTAGTATTGACAATTTCAAGAGCCTAAATAAACCTCTAAGGGAAAATACTATGTAATACACGTATTACAAGCGTTTAAAACCAACAAGTACAACAACGCTAAAAGATATATTCAATATTCTGTGCTTCCTTTTTGTAAACACTTGCAAGTCTAGCCTTTAAATATCCCACAAACCTTTAGGCACTGCTATTCCAAATAAAACTTTTACTTGAAACATAGGCTTATATGGATACATAAATAATGGTAAAACATGCACTTTGATAAGCCTATTTCGATGTTAAAATTAAGCTTTCATATTTTACAATATTTAACATTTTAAGATAACGCATAGCCCAGTCTTACATAAGTTAATATTTTATTAAGTTAATGTATTAAGTACAATACTTTGAAACTAAAAGGTGTTCTACTGTTTTTTTCTCTAGATTTTTTTTTCATTTTGTAAGATAAATAATAAATAATTGTTACTGCACGTGTTATATTCTATTGTGACAAATCTCTCCAAGTACTGTATATAGAGGTTACAACCTCGAACGAAGATTATTCTTCATATAAATACTTATTTTACCTAAAGATTTCAACCAGTTGAATGTGTGCAATATGTTAGAGTCTTCATGCTTGAAATTATGCTAAAACAAAACTAAAATTTTTAAAAATGTATTTAAAGTCCAACTTTTCTTTCTGTTGGCAAACACTTTAATAATTCAAGAACTTCTTTAACTAAGGTTATTTTCATACCTTGTATTCATAACCAAAACATATTTCACTTACTTTGAAAGTACACTCACTACAAACTTCTGAATAGTAATTTTATGCTATTCTCTATTGCCAACATGGTTAAAATTTTAAATTCTTAAGGAACACTTTTAATGTACGAGATGTTTAGTGCTAACTCTATAAAGATGAAATATTACAAACTTCTCGTGATTCGCTTCAAATTACAAGTCTTTGTATGATATTCACTATTAACAAAATGATTTAAAAATGTTTACTTAACATTTACAAAATTCAGCGTTCCTTTCCGCTTTTAAGTTACATTAATTAAATAGGATAAAACATTATACGTAACGTTTAACATTATTCCTTTGAATGCCACTAACTGCTTAATCATCAATCACTGTTATCAGTAATGCATAGGAATTAACGTTAGCACTCACCTTTCTATACAGCCTACAGAGAAAGAAACGACCTTGATACTAACATGGCGACGGATTTACTATTAGCTAGCAAATACAATGCCGTAAGGCTGGCAGTGATCCATGTCACTGTATCTAGACTTCCACCACATTAAGTCTTATCCACTCACAGCCTCCTCACGCAAACAGTGATTGCTACACTACTGCACGAGAACCTATTTTTTCATTCATCACACCAAGAGTTCTTGTCTCAAGCAGACCACAAAAGAGCATTCTGAATCTAAGAGATTCCCCCCATCATTCACTTGGATATAATTGGCATGTAGGTAGATTCTACTGCCACTCAAGCATACTACCTCATACACAGTTTATCTTATGCGCTTGCGCGTATCATTTGCATCGCTGTTCTGCATAATAGTATCATGCTGTCACCCTTGTTGCTCTAGGCAACTAAGAGCCTTTCGATGATTGGCTGTAGAAACGTTCATCACTCAACAGGAGGAGCTAGCTATAGCCAGATATTTTGATTTTAACATTGTGTTGAAGTTACGAACAATGCGTAAATCTTTATTGAGTTAAATATAATCAAGAAGATAGTTGAATCCAGATCGGCACCAACTCCACTGTTTGGGATGTTGAACAGGTGAAAATTATTATTATACATAACACATTGTTAACTATCAAAAACGTTTTTGTATCTTACGCACATTGCGATTTACCACGTATTTAAAATACACAGTTTTAGGTTCTAATGTTTAAACACCCTAAACTGCTACACAAAGTAACCAACTTTTTGATGTTAGTTCGCTGAATCTATTTAAGACATAGTCAGTACTGTTGTTTTTTGTTTTTTTCGTTTTCAGAAAACAGTACATAAAAGTGTATTTATTATATACACTGAGAGGAAGATTTGTTAACAAAGAAATAAATAAATCTCTAGGAAAACAAACATCTGCCCAGTTCTAAAGTTATATTGTTTTCTACCCCAGAAGGTTTGTTTGTTTTAAAATTTTGCACAAAGCTACTCGAGGGCTATCTGTGCTAGCCATCCCTAGTTTAGCAGTGTAAGACTAGAGAGAAGGCAGCTAGTCATCACCACCCACCGCCAACTCTTGGGCTACTCTTTTACCAACGAATAGTGGGATTGCTCGTCACATTATACACTTCCCCGGCTGGGAGGGCGAGCATGTTTTAGCGCGACTCGGGCTTACGTGCTTGGCCATGCCAGACCTTCCCCCAGAAGGTAGCTTTATATGTGACTGAAATATTAATATGAAAACTTCAGTATATTAACGTTAATAATGACCAACTCCATAATCACAGTGCTATTTGTCTATCAGCGCAAATCCACCAACTCTGAATATTTCCTTATTATTCTCGTTCATTAACACTGAAGACAGTCCCAATGGACCTTGTCACCGTAGCAGTGATGTGCTGAAAGTACCATTGCCTTATTGAAACCCCCAGAAGAACAAAATTGTCAAAGAGACAGGGGTAAAGAGGAATATTCCAGGATGTCCAAAGAGATGTTCCAAAGTCAAGAAGAACTTGAAAAAACAAAGTGCTCTTAACCATGTTTGTTAATCTATATGATTACATACGATTAATTATTGACTAGTTAATAATACTTTTTAACAACTAGATACTAATTAGTAACTACTTTGTAATCTTGTGTTTTGGCTGTTAATCTGTTGCTGTCTTGGGGGGGTGAGAATTTATGAGAAGAACTATTTCTATGGTAATAATAGCCAGGATTTGATCCTGGGTCTCCTTAATGAACAGGGATCCACTTGTATCCACTCGTTTGGGATCTCTCCTATTAGAAATTTACTGAAGTAACTTATTTGAATGCTTTAAATATATATATCCAGGGTTTGATGGCTTTTATGCTAGTGTTTTATCAAGTAGATGTAAAAAATTTTGTATCTTTCTTTTCGTGTATGTGGTTCATCTCCCATTATTTTAATGTAATTACCATTTATTGTATTACGTTTTTCTCTAGCATTATGAGATAAAGCTCCTAAATTTTAATCTTTTTTTGTTTTTTTCCTTTCAACATTGCATTGTAGTCCACATTCACGAATGATATTTAAATGAAGCTTTCGTTCTGGACTGGGTCTTTAGATGATATGAGCTAATTACGGTCCTATTATGTTATGGTTTCCGAAGAACGTTTTTATTTTCTTCTCGTTACGCTTTCTCAGTACGTTTCAGAGAAATCTTTAATATAAGAAATACGGCCGTGTGTCTGTAATTTTGTTCCTGTTTACTAAGGCAGACGGTAGCAAGTAGCAAGAGGTTCACTGTGGCTTCCTAAAGTGACAATTAAATCATCTTACTTATTTAACTACTATCAGAAGAAGTAATTAGACTTCTATATGAATGAGTGTTTTATCAGATAGAAAGATTTCCTTTATCTTTCTTTTGTGGCACAATGCACTAGTTGACAATGGATTTTCAAAATACCTGATAAAAAAAAGAATAAAGAAGACGAATATCAAAAACGAATTCTCACATAAAGAATACTTCGGATTATTCATCAAAATGATAATTCAAATATCTCCTAAATAGGTCATTAGGATATTACAATACTATATAGCATTTCCTTTTATAGCAATATTTACGTAATGACCAAGTCACAAGTTAAAGGAATGTCTGTAAATTTCATAGCAGAAAGTTTGAATTTGTTGTTCTTCTTAAATCTTAATAATAACTCAAAATACCAACACAATGGTGTCAAAAAATTCCAATGAGGTGGCATAGTTTCAAACGGAGTACCCGCTTTTATAATTATTAATAATAACTAGTAGTAATTAAAATTCAAACATAATTCTAGAGTATAAATTAGATCGTTACCCTTTGATGTTAGCTTTATTTAAAAAATTGTGGTTTTCCTTTAAAACGTAAGTGTGGGATAAAACAAGGATTATCAGTCAGTAATGGATAAACAACAAATATTACAGTTGGATTCATTTGTTTCAAGTTAATCACAAAGCTACACAACCGGCTATATGTGTTTTGCTCATCACGGGTATCGAAACCTGGTTTTCAGTGTTGTGAGTCAGCAGACATATCGCTGTGGTCCTGGGGACATTACAGTTGCAACCTCGTTGTATTTATAACTTGGTTATCAATATAACCTTCCTATGTCTATTGAAACATTGCATTAAAAAAGTAAGTAAGTATATGGATAGCTAATATTAATCTTTCAAAAACAATGTAAACAAGATAGTAGGAATAGCATTTGTGTCATCACTACATAATAGCACAAATACTCGGTATAGTAAGATGTTAACAAACAAAAAAACCTCTGCTTTATGTTTACATTGTTTTTGAAAGATTGATATTAGCCAACCCTACACTCACCTCCTTTTTTTGAAAAAGTTTTTCTTTATTTTTTCTCTTGATATTTGTCTTCTTTATTCTTTTTTTTGTTAGGTATTTTGAGAATCCATTGTCAACTAGTGCATTGTGCCACAAAAGAAAGATAAAGGAAATCTTTCTATCTGATAAAACACTCATTCATCCTGATATAGAAGTCTAATTACTTCTTCTGATAGCAGTTAAATAAGTAAGATGATTTAAGGGCTTTAATTGTCACTTTAGGAAGCCACAGTGAACCTCTTTCCTGTTTTTCTCTTTATGGAAACTCTTAAGAGGACGTGAAATTGGTGTTGTTAATAATAGAAGCAGTAGAGGTACACATGGTAAACTCTTCATTAGTGATGTTCAGTAACTCAGGGAATATTTTGTATGTAAAGCAGTACGATTCATTATATATCATGTCATTATTTAGCTGCAGGTATGAATGTTACCCTCAGAACAGTAAGATGCAAAATATCACAAACTGGTCTCAGTACTTGTGCAGCTGCTCAATAACCATTGATTAAAAGACATGATGAAACCAAAAGTCTGAAATTAACCTTAGACTTCAGATAATGGAATAAGAAATGCTAAATTACAGTGTTCTTAACAGATGAGCCTCAAATCAAAGTGTTTGAAAACAATCAATAAAAGTTTGATATTCAGTATTCAATATATCAAGTGAAGCATACTGAAAGAACACTACAAGTATAGACTACATCACACCTGACAGTTTTGAAGACTTACATAAATTAATGGGATCCTGACTGCTGAGAGGTACAAAAGATTATTTACGACGACGGGGAATTAATTTGAAGTAAAAATATTTATATAAAGCAGAGACGACTGATATGGATATAAAAACTTTTATTTGAAAGGCACAAAACAAATAACAACGTTTCGACTTTCTTACGTCATCATCAAGTTGAGAATGAGATTGAAAGATTATTATATATCATGCAATTTTCGTAATAATAAGACTAGTTAAGCTATAAATTGTTATTCAGTAAAGCAGTGATCTTACGCAGGTTGTAAATGTGCTTAAGTTACCTAGTAGGAAAACGAAGCCAATTAAACACTTGCGGTCATAACTTGTTCTACACAAAATTACAATATTAATGTTTTGAAAACTGTATGAACTTATATAAAATTTGAAAAAATCAAACAACTAAACTTCGCTGAATTTTGAGGAGTAAAATAGGATATTCGGGAAGATATTTTACAATAAAATGCTAGCATAAAACAAGATGTTCTACTTTGTTTGAGGCGAATACAAACTACTAGAATACGGTACAACTTATTTGCTTTTCTTATGTATTTGCCCCCCAGTGGCACAGTGGTATGTCTGCGGACTTACACACTAAAAACCGGGTTTCGATACTCGTGGTGGGCAGAGCACAGATAGCCCATTGAGTAGCTTTGTGCTTAATTCTAAACAAACAAACCTTATGTATTTTGGATAGTAATATGTTGTACAAGAAAAAGTTGTCCATTTAGTTGCAACTACATATTACTTGTGTAATTATTTTCATAATAACTATCAATTACATTAGTTCAAAGTTTTAAAATTTGTTAACAAAGTATGTGAACAGGACTTGTCTAACCCTGAATTCTACTGCTATATATTTTCGGAAATATTTGCCCAAGAAAGTCTGCTTGGGTTCACAGTTGGTTAATTTGCTGTTAGTTCGTTAAGATGATCATAATGATTTTCTGGCATGATAATTGTACCGGAAGATACAAAAAGACAGTTTTCTAGCACGTAGAATGCATATGAAGATAAAACATAAGATATAAACTGTGGTTTTCCTTTATTGCTATGGCTTATCTTAAGACGTGGCTAAGATACATGATCTTGGAAAATCTCTGTGATGTCTAGACTTGTAATTTAATTTTGAGTAAACCTGATTCTTGTCAAGTTTTCTCAAGCCTTAGCAAAACGTTTTTAGCGATATTTTAACAATAAACATTCATGTGCCACTTATTTATTGTTAGTACAATACATGTATTGTTTGTTGTTTTAGGTGTAAGTTTTGTTTCTTTTTTCTTTTTGGAATTAAACCAGAAATATTTCTTATAAGCATTTCTTACAAATATTGTTTTTCAGAATTAACAATTTGTTTGTTGGGTTTACTCTGCTAATGACAGTTTGAGACTCTTATAGCCGATTTGCGAAAACCCACTGTGATTGGACTGCTTATATTTACCCATTGATTTTCTCACGAACAAGACATCCATAAATCTTTTTTGAGATCTTAACACTGTTATTGAAAAAAATCCAGTCACTATAAATGATGTATTTCGATTCAAAGTAACAACTGAAATAAGATCATCTAAGGCTAGTATGCCTAATAAAGACTGAATGACCTATCAAATGCCAGATTTGTATAACCTTTTTCTTCAGAGTGTATAGCGGATTCGATAACCCTGTTAAAATAACGTATGATTTTAACTTTTCTAAGTTGTAATTTAAAGAAATAACAATAAGAACAAGAAGCACAATTTTATTTTCACAACAGGTAAGCTATCAACCACCTTTAGGGGTAATAAGAAATTGCAATTGTAGTAGCGTTTACGCCACTAAAAAACACAAAAACAACAAACAAACATACACACACAAACTAACAAACTGGGTGTTTTGCCTGGTTTTGGGTGGTATGGACAAGAATTAGCATTGTTTCCATACAAGTGAAGCCTAATCGATCCTCGTTACCCTCTACGTATTGTAATTGTCTCTACTTGCATAAAGTACCTTCATTCCCCCATATTTAAAATATATATTGTTTTTTATAAAAGCCTTTTTTTTTACTAAAACCTAGTCTTACACAGTTAATTCGAATATATTTAATGTGTAATATAGAATGTAGAATAAATAATAAGAATTGCTCATTGATGTAGATGATTATGAAATGTTTAGTCATGTACTGTGATAGTGATAAAAAAAGTGAATTCATAATTATCCCAGATGGTTAATTATGTCGTATTTATTGCAGATTGTTGTATACAGGAGTTGTTAATAATTGCTATAATAAGTGTAGCTGGTTCTGATAATATAACTACCACATAGCTTTTCGTATTTGTTTATTTGTAGTTAAGCACAAAGCTTAACTTGTGCTCTAGTTCATGTTACCCTGATGTCTCGATCATCATTAGATTTAAAACAATGGGATGAGCAATGTTGAAGGAGGGTGTTCTTAAAGTGCCAAAAAACATGAAATTGAAAAACATTCGCAGTTTTCGTTGGATATGCCATCGAAATAAACAAATAGTAGTTGTTTATTTGTGCCTCCAGTGGCATAGCTATGTGTCCGCGGACTGACAACGCTAGAAACCAGGATTCGATAACCGTGGTGGCATAGCACAGATGGCTGTTTGTGTAATTTTGCGCTTAAATGTAAACAAAATGTTTATTTCTAGCTAAATACAAAGCTGCTGAACCCCTATGTCTATCAGTATAATAACAGTAATCAAGATTAAAAATATCTTATTTAATTACCCTTTATTGATTATAACAGATGATCAGAAATGTTTAATTTACTGCAATATATATATTATGTTAATCAGTATTTTGTGTGAAACATATTTATGTGCTATCAATTTTCAATTGAAGAATAAATATAAGCAAGTTTCTCTGTGTGAAGGATCATTAATGACTTCTTAGTTCATGCATTATGCAACCATATGGGGTTCTCAACTCATCATTCATACAGCATTGCTATAGACATCCAGCTGTGTTCAGATATCACATTATTATCGTAACACCAGAAACGAGTCCGCTTTAAGGAAGTGCACTGTAGCAGACTAGCAACTGTAAAAATAAAAAGAAAATCATATCATTTCATGTTTATATAAATTAGATATCAAGGAATGATACTATCTAAGCACGATAAGAATGATACGTTCTAAGTATTGTTTTTTCACAGTACTATCTACACAGTGTCAGGATCAATATAACCAGAAGTGTGTAGAACTAACAAACAAAAGTGACTATTAGATAAATTAAAGGGTAAAACACAGATAAGAACCCACGCCGCAAAAGAAATGCCAGTTATCACAGTTAAATATCTCCTTTATATGTTAATTATCATAACTACATGTTTCTCCCACGTCAACAAATCACTGCAAACAAAAAGAGAATATACATTAGCACCAACTTTTGATTAGAACAAGTTCCATAATTAGAGCGAAACTAAACATCAATCTCGTAATGAGTATAATTAGTTAATTACACTGTGCTTACTTTCTAATTTATAAATGTTACAATGCATTGTATTACCAGTTGTTACTGTCGCCGTTAACAATATTTTAGGTCGTAATTCTCACAATAAAGGTATTCTAATGAAAAACATTTAAAACTAATAAAAATAAACATTAAATATTCTAACAATTACTGTTAATGAAAATAGCAAAAAAATAAAGAAATAGGATATACCTTACTTAAAGAACGACCCTATAATTTGGAGTTTATAACACTAACAACCGAGTTTTTATACACATGAAATAGTCAAAGACATCTCATTGAGTCACTTTGCGCTTAGCAACAAATAAGAAAACAAACTTACGAAACACATACTAGCTGTGGCTTCAAGTACTGATGCAGATTCAATGTTCGTTCAACAACATTATACTACTGCATAAGCCAAACTTTATCCAATCCTCCATTAAAAACGTCTTGTGGCCAAAGAAAACGCATCGAATAGTTCTGATTATGTAAGTTGTGTAGCGTCCGAAAAAAATTGTTACGACACATGTTACCATTTAGGAGGTTTGTCAAGTTGCAGGATGTTACCAAAAATATAGCCCAAAATTGATGTTTATGAGAATACAAAACAATAAATAAGAATCCTATAGTGTATTGCTGAAATATTAGTACTATAATGAAAATGTAACTGTTACATGTAACACACACACAAAACTTATGTTAAACATAGTTTAAGATGTGTCTAACACAACTACTCCCACTTTAACTAATCTATGTCAATTAACAGCCTAGCATGGCCTAATGTTTAGGGAGTATGGTAATAAATCCTACAAGTCGATTAGGGTAGCCCAAGAGATGGCGATGGGTGGTATTATCTATCATTTCTAAAGTAGGACAACAGATAATCTCATGGGCTTATTGGTCGGGCATGGCCAAGTAGTTAAGGCACTCTACTTCCAATTCGAATCCCCGTTTCACCAAACATGCTCGTCCTTTCAACCTTGGGGCCGTTATAATATGACGGTCAATCCCACTATTCGTTGTTAAAGAGTAGTCAAAGAGTTGGCGGTGAGTGGTGATGACTAGCTGCCTTCCATTTAGTTTTACACTGCTAAATTAGGGACGGCTAGCGCAGATAGCCCTCATGTAGCTTTGAGCGAAATTCAAATAACAAACCAAACAATTATGGCCTTATCAAAAAAGGTCGAACGAAGTATTTCGAAGAATGGACACTCTGACCCTTATATTAACGAAATAATGTGAACATAAACAACTATCCAGAAGATGGGGAAGAGGTCAAAACTGATGAAAAGCTTGAGCTGAACAAAACACATGGAGCAGGCAACAGGAAGCAATAAACAATGTTAAATCGTCTGTAAAAATCGAATTGTAAGTGTAATATGACTCAAGAACATTTAATAATAATAATAACAACACTTAGAAAGAAAAGTTGTAACAGTCGTGCAAATTAAAAAAACTTAAAGTAAGTTAAGTATTCACTGAATGTTACACTCTGTAGTGATATACAACTAGTATTGACTGATCATAATCAATGGCAGTAAGTACATTAAAGTGATTCATTATTACTCTCTACAATATCTAAAATAATTAAAGTGTAGACGTAAACGTTTGTAAAGAGGTCGTGATATTCTGTAAGACTTCTAAACCAACCCATAACAGGCAGCATAAGAACTGCCGAACTTCCCAAACAATCGAATGAAGTATGTGTTTAAAAAGAGATATTAAAATCCTCATTTTAAAAAAGTGAGATCAGAGTTCTCGAGTTATATATATCCAAACGTGTTGTAATATTAAACAAATCCTGTTTAATATTAATACTGTTTAATAAAACAGTTTATTAATTAATAAATTCTGTTTAATCTAATACTCTATATAATCTCTGATTGATAAGCATTATCTATAGCTTACTTGAAACATTCGTATTTGGAAATGTAGTGCTAATAACTTCAAAGTTGAAAGTTTCCAGTTTCTTGAAAACTTTAAACTCTAATGGCTGGTTCATAGCGCTAATGTTTAAATCCAGATATTGCGCTTCGTTTCTCGAAGACCTTATATTTTATAAGCGCGAAGGACGTATAGTCTGTCTTAGTAAGGTTTGTAATGTATAAAAATTCGAGATTGAATAATCATAAGCCTGCATTTTGTAGGCTGAAATTACCAAATATTATTATTGTGGTGAAGAATGTTTAACATTCCGCGACAAACCTGATTGATCTTTGCTTTAAACTATTAATAACAAACCAGATGGCTTAGAGTATGGTAAACCAACACAGATAAATTCGATAGCATAGTGTTAGTAACGTGCACAGTTGTTAATAAACCATCAGAGACAATATATAATTTGGACATCAACGCGAAAGTTTAAAAAAAAACAAGAATTACAAAATCAATTACTGATCAATCTTTAATCTGTAAAGTTACTTAGTGTATTTGTAAAAACGTTAAACAATTTGATGTATTACTGTCGTTTAACGTCCTAATTCAGTTTAACCCATTTTTGGTTAATGTAATTTTTCGTGTTTAAGTTATGGCATGTTTTAACATTAAAATCTAACAAGTGCATACTAAACTTAATATCTTATCTTCTAAACTGTATATATGGTGTTTTTTGTCTCAAACTCATGCCTGATATTTCTTTAACTAAATTTCACTTTTACTTTGCTGATTCAGCAAGGAGTTTAATCGATACTTGTTCTTGTTGGATAAAGTTTGTTTTATTGATTATTTTAGACTCATGTATACCTAACAAAGGTTGTACTTTAAACAAGTACTATTATTTTCACTTGTTAACAAATAGTAATTAATTATCTTGTATTGATCATTTGAGTGTAATGTTTGGGGGTATAGTGAGTTTAATTATTATAAAGTTTGTTTAAACCATTTAGATTGTTTATTTGGAAGTAAACATAAAGCTATACAATGGATTATCTGTACTCTACATACTACGGGTATCGAAACCCAGTTTCTAGTGATGTAAGTCCGAAGACATATCGCTGTGCCACTGGTGGGCAAATAATTTACAAATCATATTTTTAGATTAAATATTAATAACACAATACATTTTTAATTTTAATTAGCATCGATTATTTATTACCTTATTTTGATTGATTCTATTATCATTCCCATGATTTTTGACATTTGATGGAAAATAAAAAATTCTAAACTTCAACACTGCTCTGAGTTCTGTTGGAATCGAACTCGAAAGTAATTCTTGAATCTCTCAACAGTTTTACAAAAATGTTGTAAAAATGGGAAAATAAAAGTAACTTAACTTAAAGTATGACGAAATAAATGTAAACATATAATCCAAAAACACATAAAATGAAGTCAGTATCAATAAATTAAATAAATTTTGAAGAGGAATCAAATACTAGATCCGCAATTACTCTCGTCAACAAAGCAGCTAACAATTTTACACAAAGAACTACGAATTACTTTAAAGACACTCGAGGCTTCTGGAAATGAGGCACTTAAACTCACCAATACAAACAAATATCTCAGTATCATATAAAACATACAGCGTACGATTATATCCATCTTTGGTTTGCATTCAGTAATATCCAATGACATAATACCTAAGTTATGAAACACCATACAAATCAGATTTTACTGCTGGTGTTGTTAAAGATATGACTAAATATTTGTCGTAGTAGGTAATGGTCTGAAATACACTAAAGAATATTAATAAAAAATTGTTTGTTTGATTGGAATTTCGCGCAAAGCTATACGAGAGCTATTTGTGCTAGCCGTCCCTAATTTAGCAGTGTGAGACATGAAGGAAGGCATCACCACCCACCACCAAATCTTGGGCTACTTTTTTACGAACGAATAACGGGATTGGCCGTAGCATTACAAAGCTCTCACGGCTGAAAGGGTGTGAGTGTTTAGTGTGACAGGGATTCGAACCCATGACCTTCAGATTGCAAGTAGAGCGCCCCAACAACCTGACCATTAACAAAGAAAGAACCGGTGTTAATACGTTAATTATCATCGTAATCGTTACTGAATTTAAAGAAAAATGTAAAGATCTGAAAAAAATGGAAACTTTTGATGTTAGGTACTTTACACAATATTTCGTCTACAGTTTCAAGATCGTTTGGTAGTTTTCGGTGAATTAATACTTAGCGTTATATACAAATATAAAATTCTATACGATAATGCTACTCTAAAATAATAATAAACGAACTCTTAAAAGCTATGCAATTTGCACTTGACAGCATATTTGTACGGTTCGGCAAATTTGTTGTCGAACAAATTCTAGGTGTGCTTATGGGAGGTAACTTAAGCCCAAAAGCTGCTCATCGTATTTATCCGCATTGAAATTTTATAACTTACATACCTAGTAAAGCTTTTCACACAGGTCTTGCCTGTAGACACACTGATAACATTTCAATACCTTATTGTTCAGGTTTTCTTGACATTGCCAAACAACCTTGCCCATCAACACTTATTCTGGAATAAAGAAAAACTCTCTCATTAATAACAAAACAAAGATCCTGGATCTGGATATCAACATCGTTGATCAAACAATTAAACTCAAAGTTTTCAGTTAAAATAGACAGTTCTAAAATCTTCAAGTTACAAACTTTCGATTTTCGAATACAGATATTTCTAAAAAGCTAGGTTACAGTGCTTACTGTTCACAGTTTATTAGCTAAACTAATATTTGTTCGACATGACAAGATTTCAAGGATTGAGTTTTTTTCAGAAATGAGAATTCTGCCCAAGCACTTGACAACATAGATTCGTTGAAATGTGCAGGAAATTTATTGAACTTTCTTCCAGCTAGTTATGGGTTTCACAGTTTCACTGTGTGTCATTACCTTTACTGAACTATCACGTCTGCACATTAATTTTGAGCTAATCAGATAAGGTACTAATGAATCAATATAACATTGTTACTGCCATTAAACTTGCTTCTTGTTACATTTAATATCTTGTTGTAATATGTGTAGAGATCAGTATAAAATTACGTCATTAGTTGTTTATATTATTTTCCCCTTCACTACTTTCTACTATTCACCATTTTCTTGTTTCCATTTCTAAATCTTATTAATATTACTGTCAATTTTTTGACATTTTATTTGGTATACAGGTGCATACATAATATTTCTTTTCTCTTTTTATCTAGTACAGTGCACTCGTAAAGCTTCTAAAACCGGGTTTAGATATTCATGGTGGGCAAAACATAGATAGCCCATTGTTTAACAACAAACAACACTATGGTGGGTTGCTGTCTAATTTTCTATCACTTTGTTGTTCTAAAATCCTCTACGTTAATGCTACATGAAATGTAACACGTAGATACGAAGAATAGAATTTTTACAAGTAGAACAAGTAATGCCAGAAGGTCGTAACTGTTCTCAGTTATTTTATCAGACAATGATCAATACTGAAGTGAATTTCGTACATGCTTTAATAGTGAAGAGCTTTGTTCTCATAAGGAGTAGTTCTTTTAAACTCAGTAGATTTTATGGGCAGCAAGTATCATTTATTTTTTAGCAACAATTGTAAGTTAGTTAAGCCTTAACTTATCTTTAAGATTACCTTTATTAACAGTATAGGTTATTCTATTTACTGACTCAAGTTCTAAAAGGCATTATTAGTGAGATTATTTTCATTGCTACCCTAGTTTATGGATTTATAACTAATCTTAATATATTAAGCAGAGTGAAAAACGTATAATTTTTACAACGTTGTGGTAGTTCTTACAAGGGCATTGGTCTAAACAAGAGAACCTTCTACCAAGTACAGACACATATTTTTGGCTAGATATTTAAAATATTTACTTAAATGTTTATTCTATTAAATGATTATTTTCATTGTTAGTTCGAAATAAGAATTGAGGACTAATTTAAGCCTTCTAAGCCAGATGAACCTTATTAGATATTATTGAGTTTGCTGCCGAAAATGTCAATAACAGCAAGGGTACCAAACTCAAGAAACAATACATTCTAATGATTATAAGTAATGTAGCTGTACCATTATATTTGGCCTGGCATGGCCGAGCGCGTTAAGGCGTGCACTCGTAATCCAAAGGGTCGCGGGTTCGCGCCCGCGTCGCGCTAAACATGCTCGCCCTCCCAACCGTGGGGGTGTAGAATGTGACGGTCAATCCCACTATTCGTTGGTAAAAGAGTAGCCCAATAGTTGGCGGTGGGTGGTGATGACTAGCTGCCTTCCCTCTAGTCTTACACTGCAAAATTAGGGACGGCTAGCACAGAGAGCCCTCGAGTAGCTTTGTGCGAAATTCCAAAAACAAAAACCAAACCATTATATTTAATCTACTATGCTCATTACTAAACATATACGTTTACGTTCTGATCCTAAGTTGATAGCTTACTTTGATCAGAAGTTAATAATAATTAGGTCACCTTTTTCGAAATGTGTTCCTTGGCTCTGTATTATTTAGCAACTTTGTTACGAGTATATTATTTTATAGACAAACATATATTGGATTGTAAAATTCAAACCATGAATGGTAAAATATTGCAGTTGTAAGCAGTATCTTAATGATTAAAATTTACAATTGATTCTTATAGTAACAATGAACATTTCATACAAGTATTTTAAAGTTTAGTAAACAGCTTGACCATCTTTCAGACGCTCCCCGTTAGTACAGCGGTATGTCTGTGAATTTACAACGCTAAAATCAGGGGTTAGATAGCCCGCTGTGGATTTATTATGAGAAAACAGAGTTTCAAAATTGAAACTGCTGTATATCGACAGAATGAAATTATAATATTCACTAAACTTAGTCAAAGATTACAAAAAAATTAGATTTTATTTCAGATTTGGTGCGATAAGATACACTATAGTAATAACAAAATGCATGATACTGTATTTGTTATGGATACACAACAATCAACAAACACTCACGTGGAAAAAATGTTTATAAGTTATTTGTGTTTGTAGTGCCATCTGTAGTTTTATTATAGAACAGTCCATTCTCAGTCCCATCCGGTTGGGAATGAACATTCGAATACAAAGAATTCGATTTCGTACTGTATTTTTTTTAGGAATTTCGCACAAAGCTACTCGAGATCTATCTGTGCTAACCGTCCCTAATTCAGCAATGTAAGACTAGAGGGAAGGCAGCTAGTCATCACCACTCACCGCCAGCTCTTGGGCTACTCTTTTACCAACGAATAGTGGGATTGAACGTCACATTATAACGCCCCCATGGCTGAAAGGGCGAGCATGTTTGGCGCGATGGGGATGCGAGCCCGCGACCCTCAGGTTACGAGCCGCACGCCTTAACACGCTTGGCCATGCCGGGCCCTAAATTAGAGACAGCTAGTGCAGATACCCCTCGTGTAGTTTTGCGAGAAATTCCAAAATCAAAAAACAAATGCAACGATTTGATGGGGACTTTAAAATCGTTTTAATGTAACACACTTATCCACTATATTTAAATTGTTCAAAATATTAACAGATAAAAACTCATTTGAACATAAACAATTAGTTTCCAAATTTGCCATTATATTTCTATGAAATGAAATTGGTATATATATATATATCATAAGTCACTATTTTAGCACTGTACATATTAATTTTAAGACATATTGAGTTTATTGCTAGGCAGACATATCGTCATTATTTATAAAAATGAAAAAAGGGAGAGAAGCAAAATAAGTTGATTTTAGCAATGTGTAATCAGTATATGTGTATAACTACAAGAAAAATCATGAAAAAATATCAAATATAAGTAAGAAAAACAAAATAAATAAATGAAAAGCATTTAAGATACAATTTGAAATACAGAGTTAGTCCCAGGTTGAGTTTTAAGTGATTCAGTTTTCCATTGATTATTTTACTACTGAATTGAAATTTACAATAATAATCCATTTTTATAAACAAATCAAATTTAATTTGTTTTTGTACTAAAGTACACAAAACAACCCATTAGAGTACACGGGACTAGCTTTGTGTATGCTTCAATTATTTTTCTTCTCATATGTTTACTTGTTCATTTTATCCAGTAATTATTAAAAGTTACAATAATTAACATAAAACTGCTGGTTTTGAACTGTATTTAATAAAAAATACAGCTTAACATACCATGCATACTGATCATTGTGTCACCTGAGCACGAAGGTTTGTCTTGCAAGCCTGTTTTTCTTATATTGACTGAATCCCAGGAACCACATTATTGATGCTATATGTGCATAGAATAACACTTATTGTGCTCCTGTGCGATACACACAGTAATAGGGTTAGTATATATAGGCCACCGACCTAATATATCGAATCCAAAGAGA
The DNA here is from genome assembly GCA_011833715.1 of Carcinoscorpius rotundicauda. Lineage (NCBI taxonomy): Eukaryota > Metazoa > Arthropoda > Merostomata > Xiphosura > Limulidae > Carcinoscorpius > Carcinoscorpius rotundicauda. The sequence continues at coordinate 41,095,959 of CM022396.1, read as the reverse complement.
GTACACCTTGTGAAAGATTGCAGGCTTGAATCTTTGCACGGAAAAAACTATTAGTTTTACTGATGACATATAGATATTCTTCAGACAACTGTGTAAAGTGTAAAATCACGTTCTTTGATTAATGTTTTTCCACATCAACCTCTTTTCTGTAAAACCTTTGGCATTACAATTTGATAATGTTTTTGGTTATATCACTATTTCGAGCATGCGTTAAATGACAGCAGAACCATCTTCCAACTACTTTATCACATAATCCTATGTAAAAGAAACTTGTAGGTCAATTAATACAATGGATAGTCGCTTCCATTGTTTTGTGACTGTTTATTGCTCCTACCGTTCAACAAACCTAATTAAATAATAAGTTTATGAATTGTTTGTAATCAAGTACAAAGCTACATTGGGCTGTCTGTGCTTTGCCCACCATGAGTATCGAAACCTTGATCATAGCAAGGTAAATCAGAAGTCATACTGTTGTGCCACTGCAGGGCAAATAATAAGTCCTAAGAGAGTGGATTATCCGTAGGACGCTGGTTACAATCCCTATGCAGAAGGACTAGCGCTTAAAGTAAACTCCAAACAGTCATATTATAAGGTTGTTTCCAGATGCACATGATTTGAATAATTTTTTTTAATATGTGAGGAATCATTATTTTGTCCAGTAGCAACACAGTTTATTCATTAGTGATTACAATTCTCACTGGTTTGAAAGGTGGCCACTGCTTTTATATACTGTTACTTCATCTCTAAGATTCATACACGTACGTGACATCTAAAAACCGGTATCTCAACATCTTTATTCTTTAAGCCAAAATAATGGTGTTGTTAAACATTAAATCTCGGCAACTAATATGTGCAAATTTAAAATACAAAGGAACAAAATCGCATGCCAAGGCTGATATAGCTGAGTATGCTACGTTCTTGAAATCAAAAGTATTTTCTGAACAAGAAATGTAGAGAAAATTCTAGTTAATAGATCATTGTGAAATTTTAACGCGAATAATTCTCCTCGACAGGTTTACACATACATGAATGTTTTCTAACAAACAAGTTCTTAAAGTGAGACTTAGCCAGTATTTGCCACCAGTTAGATTGTGATACTTAGAAAACTTTGTTTCAACTTATCATTTCTGCACGTGTTTAGCAAAAGAACAATAACATCATTTCTGTTGCAAACTTGGTATGATTTTCTATCTTTGCTTCTATCACTTGGTGTATGTTTGGTTCCAACTACTTTCTGTCTAGATGACTTTTGTAGCATTTATTTCTACCAGGGATACAGTACTATATATATGTCAAATACTTGGGTTCGTTCTTCAAACAAAATAGACATCTGAGTACTCTTTATGCACTTAAGACGTCTGGCATAACCATTGTTCATTGACCTGATGTTCAGTCTTAAATACTTCAGGATTATTAATGTGGTGAGATCAAGATTGAACCAAGAGTGGAATGTGGATGAAGAGCGTAGATTAGACCACTTCTAAACAGTTTCATTTTCATCTGAAGGGGTTTAGCTGAACTGTTTGACTGTTATGTGGTCCAGATATGTCCCAACACCTTTAAATTCCACACTTCACGTGACATATGTTCCTTCATTATGACTGTATGGTGTCTCACTAACATTAAGTCGCTGTTAGACTTATAAACATTTCAATCATCAATGTGGCAAAACATTATTAGTCCTATGGTTAATAAAATGTATCATTATTTTGGGTATTGCAATTTCTAATATTTTACTATGCGATTAACTCTACTAAATAAGTTGCGATTTCATTCTGTGACACTGTGAATTTGTTTTGTGATTATATTTTGGATGTTGTACATTTGAACAACATTACTTTTAATATTTAGCACACCTCAAACAGATTGCTAATAAAGGAACACCTTTATACCTACACTAATTAATATCCAAATATCTATCTGTAACGCCTCTACAATCCCGTACCCGTTTATACTCTTGTCCCTAAGACATGCATCCGTCAACGGTTTCAAACCTAAATTTTAACATTGGTTGGAGTGTCGTACATCGATAGTGTAATACTACCGAAAACTGATGAATTTTTTTTGAAGAGATGATATTCAACTTCCCTGTTTGTTGAAAAATATTCATACACTTGGGTGATAAAGGTCTGTTAAGATTGGTGGTTTATATTTTCCAAGACTGGGAAATCCCTTGTGCTTAATACTATCGATAAAAAAAGGAATATGGATCAACCTGAGGTACCAAAATTCAGAGACAGCCCTCTGGATTTAAAGAAATTTAAAATTTACTGAGTTTAGTATGTTGCTCTAAATCGTAGTTGTCTGCTAGGCTCTTAATTACCTACTTTAGACATCCTGAAAACTACACATTTAATTTTATGAGACACAGTGGACATGAAACAACTAAAGTAATATTAGATATACAACTAGCCTCAGTAACTTTGCTGATTGACATTCCAGTAATGTGGGTCGTTACATGTCCATAACCACTCATCAATACCGGCACAATGCTAATACTCCAAACCGTAACTGTGTGAATCAAAGCTGTTTGGTGTTTAAACAGAAAATATCGTGTTTTATATGTCTGTTCAATGGCTACAACGAAAAACAAAAAAAAAGACAACTTTATATAACACTAAGTAAAATTGTTCCTCCGTTCAGAGGTGCAGTGATTCACTACACACACTGCAGTCCGGTTCATATTTCGCTCTTATTGCTCAGTATTGACTGTTTTTACTTCCGACAAAATATCTTGAATTTGGAAACGTAGTTTAGAGCCAATAAACAGGAGTTATTTATGGTAAAAGTTTTATATAATTGTAATGCTAAACAGGTAACCTATTTTAAAATGTTTTCTATGCTTGAGATTAAGAATTTGGGACTTAAAGTTAATAAAGATAGGTATCATCTCAAAAATCTGGAAAATTGTCCTTATCTAGTAAGTGAATATTTTTATTTCTGTGTGTTCAATTTTTTAATAGACTGAATAAATCTGCTTTCAATGTTTTGACCTTTTAAAAATGTAACGTAAAAAGAAAGATTAACCTTTGAAAAATTATCTATTAACAGTTTTGACGCTTCTCTAAAATTTAATTGAAATGCGATAGGAGATGATGTGGCAGTCTAGAAAATACTCCCAACTCTATCAATTGCATCCACAAAACCACAACCTCAATTAAATAAAAAAAGTTTAATATTGCCAAAAATATCGCATTAAGATAAATCAAGGAATCAATTAAGAGTCTTTGGAAAACTAACAAAACACCAAAAAACAAACCCACTAGAATTCTATGCGAACGGAGCGCTTCTTCAAATTATGACATCAGAAACATTCTCAGGACTAACGCAGGATTCTAAATTAAGGGGGACAAATTATGTAAACAATATAACAACCAGTGTTTGACATCGCACGAACCATGTCTAAGGGGTAAACACAGTCGAAGAACAGAAGATAACTTTAAAAAATTTTATAAAACATATTCATCCAGTGGTTGAATATGCATCACATGCGTGGATAAATGTAGCACCTAAACATGTTAAAACTAAATTACAACCAGTATACAGATCTCACTACAGAATACTGAGAGCAACATATGCAAACATAGAAACGATGTTAACCGGCAGACTCCTACATAGTTTGTTAAATTGTTTCGCAAAAAATTAGCACATAAAACTTGATCGTTACTGCATACATGATGAAGATACCCCTACAAACATCGCCCCAATTAATACTTTATACACACACACACACACACACATATATATGTGGAATAAATACACATTAAAGCTACCTAAAACTAGACTAGTTAATTATCGTTAGTTTAATTTATTGTGGCAGGGTATATATTAAACGCTCCCGAAGATATTTGAAATTAATGAGAAATGTGACAGATACAGCTGGAACTGTGCGCAAAATGTAGAACTTTACATAAACAAATCCAAGTTGAATAATCACAACAAACACTTAATCTTTCTCAAATAACTGACTCTCTTCTTTTGAAATAAAACTAATGTCTGACTCCTTTTTTCTTCGAATAAAAACTAATGACTGAATCTCTCTTGTCTCTCGCATCTTCGTCTGTTTATATATTGTAGGCCTAGACCCCTCGAATAACCGCGAAATTTCTACAGATCTCCAGAGCAATCCGCGCATGTCCGTTCTTGCCCGAGACTACACGTCTAGACACGAAGTCACCAGCACTTCATTTACAAACATATGATTGGTCTACTTAATTCAAGAAAATTCTAAATGTTACCCTAAATGAATAACAAAATATTAGTTTAAACTTCGAAACAATAATATAAATATGGAAAAATGAATAATAGAAATGAAAATTCAAACACAACACGACATGTTGTCGTTTACAAAATGTTTACACGACATTTACATAACACTTGTAATAATTAAACTAATATTATACAAGAACCATTCAATATATGCTGGGAAGAGGAAAAGGTCAAACCAACCCGACCTTTACGGGTCTATAAAATCTAAAGCCCGATGCCGACAAGTGAGCAGATTATTATTTTATTAATGTGGGCTTCATCCACGACCCTCACGGATCAAATCAACAGTCAAGAAGGGAGGTGAAGGTGCAAGATGTACCTATCCTCCTAGGTCACTTGACCAACTGGTGATCACTGAAACGACAACAGGTCATTATTTTACCTGACTTCCCCAGATCACTGACCTAAGTATCGACAACGATATCTTGATATTGGCGACACGAAAGAAATATTGAAGTCATCTAATACAAAGCAAGTCAGCATTTTAAACAAATATAACTGTAATATGTGGCCCTGTAATATGTATTGTAGTAAGTTTATCATGAAGATTAAAAAATCAGACCTATATCTACAGAATGTTTGAAAAGGGATTCTAATATGTGAGATATAAAGCCGACACATAATGTGTGAAGCACTATCAGTGTGAAAAGCTTACTAATCATATAGAGGTCTCGGGGCACATCACCTCCCAGAAAATTTGGAAAAACAAATAGGTGTTATGAAATTAAATCTGGAAGAAATTTGGTATGAAGTGTAGCTTAAACAATTATATGGCTACTCACATAAAATCTACAACCGTCCAATTAAAATTCATCAAATCTTCACTCTGTTGTAACACTGCAAGGGCAGTCAAAGTTAAATTAACATAAATGTGTATATGTTTATAGTAAAGTAAATGCAAAGTGCCCCCCACCTTAGTGACACTTACAGTGCTATAAACCGGGTTTCGATACTCATGATGAGCATAGCATAGATACCCTATTTTGTAGCTTTGTAGTTAACTTCAACCAAACAAAAGTTATTATTTGTTAAATCATATTACTAATTCAAACAACTCTGTGCAACAATGGTATATTAACCATTTCAGTCATTGGCTGTCGTATACGTACACGCGTGAACTCTCTAAAATAATATGTTAACATATATCTCAGGATGGCTGGTATGGTTATTAACACTTTTATTAAAATAAAGCAGAGAACAACGTTTCGACCTTCTTAGGTCGTGAAAGTGTTAATACCCATACCAGCCGTCCTGAGATACATTTTAACTTCATGTTGGTTTCTTGTCATCACGAACATGTTAGTATGCTTTTGTGGTGCTTTTCCGTAAATAACTTACAGTTTCAATGCTGATACGGCTGTCATAATGATTACACTACACTAACCAACATTTGGAAACTTTTTCCTGATGATTTAGTTTTAATACCAATATTGGCTCAATTCGAAAATGACCTCTTTTTTTTTCTCTCTATCAGGTTTGAGTATTACAGAAATTACAATTAAAAATGCAATAGTATAGTAAAATTCCATCGTACATGAATGCATGATGACTGATTTCCTCTGTTACAAACCGCTGAGAATATATGATTAAAAGATGTAGAAATGAAAGTGCATATTTTTAAGTGAAACCATGTACAAAGAAACATATCGATAATTTTAAAAATGTGTAATGAAATAAAAACGAGCTTTATTGAAATACTGGAAATTTTCAAGAAAACTAAAAAAGTTGAATTTCATATTAATAACAAAAATTATATTATACTGTTCATAGATGAACACTGAGATGATAAGGGTGTAAATTTTCTCCCCTTAAATCTACGCGCATGAAATGCTTTAGGATTATTTCTACAACTGTAGACAGCGGCAGTAACCTGCCATCATGTTAATGTTCTACCGTCTTCATTATCGCTTCTCCATCATTCTTTCGTCTCGATGGAATATTCCACTCTGTTCGTCTGAGACGGCACCATGATTTTCAGAAAAATATTCCATATGACTACGCAGAATATGAACTTTAACACTTATGTTTCAGGCTAGTTGTTTAAAAGCGTCAAGAAATTCCTTAACTACATTGTAGTCGTCAGATTTGACGTTTCCTGAAAAGAAAAAAGTTATTCATGGCAGTAACAAATGCTAACCATACTGTTTTTTCAATAAAATTCATTGACTCAATAAATTGTTCATCCTCAACAAGATTTCTTATTTGATGACCATCAAATATACCAGCTTTGAGTTTTTCGTTGCTCAGTCTTGGAAATTTATTGCGGACATATTGAAAACATGTACCATCTGTAGATAAGCTCTTCACAAACTGCTTCATCAAATCTATCTTTATGTGGTGTGGCGAAAGCAATATTTTAGAAGGTTGTACTAGTGTTTCTTTTCTGATATTTTTTTCTCCAATAATAAAGCTATCTCTTACTGGCCAGCTTTCTCTTATCCAATATTTACTCCTGATTCGATTATACCATAAGCACAAGAAACACAGGAATTTAGTGTGTATAGATTGTTGACCCAGTAGCATAGAAATAACTTTTATATCTCCACAGATTGTCCACATGTGTTCTCTATAGCTTATTTTATTTACAATTATTTTTATACTTTCGTAACTTTCATGTGGATGAACGGAATATCCAACAAGAATAGAGCCTAGCTTGTTAACCTAGCTTTTAAATTATCACTAAACAGCCTCCACTTATTATGCCTATATGGACAACCATTATGCTCAATCAATCCCAGGATTTAGCTGCAAAATAATACGAGCTCGTCATGTATTTCAAAGTATTTCAACAAAGCACATTCTCTGCATCTGTAAAACGGAAATTTTGTACCTGGACTTAGTAAGTTTTGTCACTTAGTCTAGATCCCAGAAGTTCTGCAAATCATTTTGCTAATTCTAATTCACGAACAAGATCATTCAGTTCTACCTGTGTAAATAACTAGGATGTCTTGGGATCAGCTGAAACATCTGGTGCAATGTCAAGATCCTTTCCTGAGTCTTCTTAGTTGGAGTCAGCTGATTTTGAGGGTGCAAGTAAGCCTTTAAATACAGTAACTGTGATTGAACCTCAATGAGGAACAGGTCTTATGACTGATGGTATATTTGGATACTCAATTAAGGATTTTGTTTTGCCTTTGACTCCACTTAAGTTGACCATACAAACGTATCAATCATTGGTGTGATTTGGGGGTTCCCTTCAGATCACACGGATTCCACAACTTAGCTTCTTTCTTGAACCTTTTGTCCTTTGTCTCAAATTGTCAACACAACAACAGCAAACAATATGAGGAGCCCATTCTGGCTTCATTTCAAAATTTGCATAGTAAGCACTTTTCACAAAGTTATTAATTTTACTTCTTCGCTTTTCAGTTGTCAAACTGCCACAGATATAACAGAATATATTTGAACTATGCATGCACTTTCTACGATCCATTATACCATTATACATACTTATTGCAGTTAAATATCAAAATTCAATCTGAAAAAAACAACAACAAACTAGTTATTACTAAAAGTATAATTAATATTAAAATATAATTAATAAATTGAAAGTATGAATGTAGTGTAATTAATTATAAAAATTATTGAAATATGTAATTTAGTTTTCTGGCTTTTGTGGGAAAATCTGACCTGACAATAAAAACTAATGCCATTTTCAAATTCAGCGTACTCTTTTCCCTTTATAAACAACTGTTACTTTTAAGTAAGCAAAAACTATACACGGCTGTGATATATTTTTATGAGTCTTCGGTTTGTACGCCTCAGTTAATCATTCAACCAAAAGAGAGTAGATGTTAAACGTTCACATGAACTTAAGAGCAGTATTTTTTCACATCACAAAAATAAAGCGTAAAAATACGTTAATATTGATTTCAGTTTAAAAACTCGTCTAAATTAGATTTTGATTTAAATTGTTAGTAATAAAATACTTTATTTTACAAAATCGGTTTTTAACTCCTCATCACACCAAATATCCTCGCCCTTTCAGTGGTAGAGTCGTTATAATGTCTAGTTAATCTCACTATTTGCTGATAAAAAGTAGCCCAAGAGTTGGCGATAGATGGTGATGAATAGCTACCTTCCCTCTTCTCTTACACTACTAAATTAGGGACCGCTAGCGCAGACAGCCCTCGTGTAGCTTTGCGCGAAATTAAAAAAAAACAAATAAACATAAAACTAATAACACTACAACACTGCTTTACATAAAGATAATTATATCCAGAACAAAATATGCTCCAGAATTATTCCAATATAAAATGTATTAATTTGAGTGTATGCCATGGCTGTCATATGCACGTTATTAAAATATTATCAGCCTGGCACAGCCTGGTGATTAGGGCATTTTTCTCGCAATCTGAGGGTCACAGGTTGATATTCCCCATTCCACCAAACATACTCGCCCTTCCAGCCGTGGGGGTGTTATAATGTTGCGGCCAATGATAATTTGTTGGTATGAGAGTGGCCCAAGAGTTGGTGGTGGTGGTGGGGAGTGACTCTTCTCTAGCAGATAGCCTTCGTGTAGCTTTGCGCAAATATTCAAAGTAAACAAACTAGATGAATGTGTGCCATGTGACACAGATATTGATTGATTTTCCTCTGAAAATAAAATTTGATTAAATGTTTGGTGAACGTATTTTGTAAAAAATAATTATATTATACTAACAATACATGTATATAGAATGTTTTTTTCTTTTTCTAGTGTTTCACGAAAATGTTTTTGTTTATATTTCTTCATGTCCTTGACTAGAATTTTGACTGATCCAATTTTTTATTTTATGATCAAATCTCCTAGGTAAAACCTTACAGAATTGACTTTTCAAAAAAATTGCTTCTTGAAAAAATCTTTTTACATGAGAGAATGTTTTAACATGCAAAGGCAATGAATTTTATGATGAAGAGCAGATGCACGAAGGTGTAACTTTCCTTTTAAATGCTTATACATTTTAACTATTTTATAAACTTTATGTAATGTGAAAATATCGGTAATATATTTTAATGTCATATTGTTGAGTTGATCAGATATTTAAGCTGTTTCTGACAATTACTGGTTATGTTATGAAATCTTTGGTTTAATCTCTAATTGTCCGAATATTATAAAATATTGCTAAAATATGATGATAAATACACATGAAAAAGTATATATAATGAAAAACATAAAATCCTAATTTGATTGGAATTTAAATTAGAAACTTCCGGTTAAGATAAACCACTGAGCCAACTTGAACATATCTTTCAGTGGGACAACGATTTATCTACTTACTCGCAACGTTAAAAATTCCAGGGCTCAATTTCCTGTGGTAGACACAGTAAATTTCCAATATGGATTTGTTATGAAAGAAATACAGAAACTGAACGTTATCAAAAAAGTATCAAGCGTTACAAACAGAGAGTGGTTTTATATATAGATTACCAGGTTTCAATTTAAAACAGTTACAGCAGTGTCTGCGATAAATTTCAAACAGTTTTTGTTACGAAGTCGCACATTCTCATAATATATACATATCATCTTCGTTATCGTACATCTAGGATTTGCTGTTTTTATATTTCTCATTTTACCACCTAATGGCCTAGCCGTAATTCTGAAGGCTTAAAGAACTAAAACCGAAGTTTGATACCATCCTCATTTCTCGCATTGTATTATTCATCACTCCGTTCTTTATCAATTTTGAAGTTCCATGCATATACCATGAGGTCCGGCATGGCCAGGTGGTTAAGGCGTTCAACTTGCAATTCGAGGGTTGCGGGTTTGAATCCCCTTCATATCAAACAGGTTTGTCCTTTCAGCCGTGAGAGCGTTATAATGTTATGGTCAATCCTACTATTCGTTGGTAAAAAAGCAGCTCAAGAGTTGGCAGTGGGTAGTGATGACTAGCTGTCTTCCCTCTAGTCTTACACTGCTAAATTAGATAGCTCTTGATTAGCTTTGCGCGAAATTAAAAACAAAAACAAGTATACCGTGCCTGCTTCACACCATGTTGAATAACGGCCTAATGTTCTTAGCTTGTTGTGTCGAAGAAGTGTTATCAGAAATAGTTTTTGGACTATTACATTTTATAATATGGCTTCGGACTTAAACCCATCATTAAAGCTAGATGGCTTGAAGACATGACGTTTTTCTACGTTTGTCGTGTAGTAATAGGTAAATAAGTGACACAGTGAAATTGTATTTTATACATGACCACTGACTTGTTGTATGTGCTGTCGTCATCTTTGTACAAGGCGCAAAACTATATTGTATGTTATAAGTAACATTTCGTGATCGCTGAAAGTATAAAGTGGACACGTCGCAGATATATATCGAAAATAATTCTTACTTACTTCCACGAGACGGAGCATATTAGGAATACTGCGATCACTTGAGTATCAAGAGAAATAGTAGTAGTGTGTATATAATGTTGTAACATATTATTTTGAAATTGAGTAGCAACAATATATATATTGTTCACATTTGTGTCTCCCGTACCAACAGTTACAATCAACAATCGTTTTTTTCTTTTCTTTTACTAATGAGAATCGTCAGGAATTTGGCAAAAAATATCATTACCACCAGATATTCATATTGTACATTGTTTGTATAAAAAACTAAATCCAGCAAATAACGTTTTAAGAGTTAAAATCCCATTGATCCCCAGTTAGTAACATTACCAGTAAAACAGGAGTCTTGCTGGTGTTGTGCCTGTGATTGACTGCCATCGTACTTGAAAGTACTAAAATCCTTTGGACTGATTTCTTTGATTGAAAATAAAAATAAAACATAAACACATCACGAGATAAAACAATAGTTAGTAATAAGTTTTTTCTTTTAAGTACTTTAACCATTAGTGCTTGGAGAGATATAATAATTAATAATAATTTGTTTATAGCAGATTTACTGTCTAAAACATGACATTTTTATTGCCAAATACATGATACTCGAAAAAAAAAAGTAAATGTAGAAACCGTGACATCGTGAAAATGTTCCCTTCAGTTTTCAAGTTCTTCTTCTGTTATTTGGTACTAACCTATTCAACGTGTTACCAGTACCATACTGACTTTTAAAAAATGTTATAACCTGTTAAATTTATGCTCATCGTATTGTCTAACGAAAATTAAACTAACAAAAGTACCATTCACTGAACCCATTCAGATTAGGTTTTAAAAGAGATTTTAATTAAGAAATGCAACTGGGTTGTAGTAAAATCGCGGGAACATTCACAGAACACAAGACAATCTGGGGAAGCGTGGAGAGATTTGTAAAATAAAAATACCCTATAATGATTTTTATATCACCAGAAATATATATATGTATATACCTGACACAATAATTCATACTATTCAATTAAATTAAAGTATGGTCTGAGAGCATATGCTGTATGATAAATGTATTAGTCCGTGACAATTACAAGCAATAGCAGCAAATGTACAATGGACCGGTATTCTTTAAAATGCATATTTCGCTACACTGATAACAGCTCAGTGTGAAGAACTTTTGTTTGTGTGTTTTGAAATTACGCACAAAGCTATTCGAGGGCTATCTGTGCTAGCCGTCCCTCATTTAGCAGTGTAAGACTAGTGGGAAGGCAGCTAGTCATCCCCACCCACCGCCAACTCTTGGGTTACTCTTTTATCAACGAATAGTGGGATTGACAGTTACATTATAACGCCCCAGGGCTGAAAGGGCGAGCATGTTTGGCGCGACCGGGATGCGACCCCGCGACCCTCAGATTACGAGTCGCCCGCCTTAACACGCTTGGCCATGCCGGGCCATGTGTGTGAAGAACTGATAACTTATTCAAAGTCAGCTAAGGTAGGTTATACTGGATTGAAGCCCGGCATGGCCAGGTGGTTAAGGCGTTTAACTCGGAATCTGAGGGTCGCGGGTTCGAATCTTCTTCGCACCAAACATATTCCCACTTTCAGCCGTGGGGCGTTATAATGTCACGATCAATACCACTCTTTCGTGGTAAAAGAGTAGCCCAAGAGTTGGCAGAGGGTGATTATGACAAACTGTCTTTCCTCTAGTCTTACACTGCTACATTATGGACGACTAGCGGGATAGCCCTCGTGTCGCTTTGTGCGAAATTCAAAAAAACAAACAACCAAAGATACTGGATTGTCGTTCACTGCCTGCGAGATCTTGTAGCCTAGTATATAAAATAGCTAAACTGGTCAAGTTATAAATCAAGTCAAGTGTAGAAAGCTGATGAGCTCACTAGATCTCTCTCCTGGCTCTTCGATCAACTTAACACCATTAAATCATAACCTCACACAAAGATGCTTTTAGATTATGATTTGTACAAATGTAATGACGCTGCTGCTTTTATATTCCCCAAATAGGGTAAGAACATCCGTTGACTTTTACGGTAATAAGTATCTTTCCAGACTAACAACAATTAAGTAAAGACTCGTGACGATGAACCTACCCCCCCCCTTTTTTTTTTACTTTAACGATTTTGATCCATCTCTGCTACATCTTTAGATCGTATTAATAATCCAATTGATTCAACAGGATGTATAAAATTCTCCTTGGACATTCGTGTAAAATCATTAAAAATGCAATTATAAACAAAAGTCGTTTTAGATGTATACAGTAAAAGTCAATTTACAATAGACTATATGTTTCGATTTTCAGAAGTGAAAATATTACTTCTATCTTCTGTGGTATCTTAGTTTACGTTGTTTTTATTTTTAGAGAATATCACGTCATTTACTTGCATTATACCCCACTGATCTCCCATTCTTGTTTAATACATTATTTTTATTTAATCTGACTAGGTTCAAGATTGAAGAGAATTTCTGGGATTGTGATTTTTAGGTTGACTTAATAATATATTTATTTCCTATTGGATTATATATTGTACTGCACTGACATATTAGGTTAATGGTGAAATATTTAGTTTGTTGTTTTTAACATTACGGTTATGTTCATCTGCTCTATGTTTTTGATTACTTTTTGTCTGACCAATGTATGTGCTTTTACATTCACAAATTATTATCTAAATACCCATTTTCTGCATTATAATAAATTCATGCTTATTTTTATTTAATAATTAATTTATGTATTTATGTGTGTTTGAATATATAATGTACAAATGTGTAGTTTTTATCAAAATATGAAAACTTTACGAGATAAGCAGGTATATAGGGAAAACAGGACCCCTCTACCTTAGTTTTATCAAATATTTTCATCAAATTACTGTTGTGACAAATTTGTTTCATAATTTTTTTTATCTGCTCTATCAGTGACATGTCGGTAGCAAAATCCTTTTTCAACTAATACGTATTTCAACAATAGTATGCCCCCCAGTGGCTCAGCGGTATGTCTGTGGACTTACACGCTAAAATCCGGGTTTCGATACCCGTGGTGGGCAGAGCACAGATAGCCCATTGTGTAGATTTGTGCTTAATTTAAAACAACAACAAAAAATTCAACAATAGTATTTCATTATGAAATACATGTCTGGAACACAATTTTGTAGATATATATCCATAAAAATATTAAATTGACATTTTGCGAGTTTTGTGTGACACTATTGTTTATGTGGTAGGATGATCACATAGAAATGTTTTTGATATATCTATATCTATCTCTTTCTATATAAGGGGACGGCATGGCCAAGAGTGTTAAGGGGGGGCGTCTCCTAATCTGAGGGTCGCGGGTTCGCATCCCCATCGCACCAAAGAGCTTGCCCTTTCAGCCGTTGGGGCGTTATAATGTTACGGTCAATTTCACTATTCGTTGGTAAAAGAGTAGCCCAAGAGTTGGCGGTGGGTGTTGATGACTAGGTGCCTTCCCTTTAGTCTTACACTGCTAAATGAGGGACGGCTAGCACAGATAGCATTCTAGTAGCCTTGTGCGAAATTCAGAAACAAAAACAAACAAAACAACTCTGTTTCAAACTGGTACAGTGGTATTTTTGCGGATTTTATAACGTTAAAATGAGCGGTTCAATTCGCATTGATGGACTCAGCAGATATCCCCATGTAACTTTGCTTTAAAAAATACACATAAATTCTCTCTATATATTACAGTCTTTATTTTTTCATTTGTTTTTACCAATGCTTCTAAAAAAGTGAGCTACCATTTTCTTTTGTTTTTTAAGCGATTTTAATGGAAGTCTCTAAACAATTGAGATTATTAAAAAACTTTGTTAAAGCTTCTTTGCCATGTTGCCACGTCACAATAATGTCATCAAAACGTATATATAATCCATATTTCTGGTGTCAAATCGAAATTACTTAAATTATCGCGTTTATATATATCCACATACAAATCACACAATAATGATGACAACGGAGATCCCACAGGGCTTAGGGGCGTATATGTTTTACACCTGATGGGGGAGGAGGAAGATTTTTGCAACCACTTATGTTGACTATTCAATTTGCAAATTGGTAATCTCTGATCACGTGAACCTGAAAGCGAAAACATGCAGTCAAAGAGTAATCTTGTTGCCACAATACTTCAAGGTTTCCATGTAGGTTTGTATAAGTGAGGTGTTGTGAACAATTTTCTAAATGTTAATAGAATAAAGACAAATGTGTCATAAATTAACTGCCACATGAATTTATTTCTGCACACTGCACAGTATAAAAGATGGTCATTATACTTGACAATGTTAATAATATCTTTCATTGCATGAATTACGTTTTCAAATATTAATAAAATTAGTAATTACCCTTGATAAGTTCATATCTGTTGAAACACTGTTCATGTTGTTTGATAAAAATAATTAAAATATATTTGTGAACTCTGGAAAATTACACATCAATACAATGTAGAACATAATTATTCTTACTTTTCATTGAAGTAAGATTCATTTAGTCCTTATGTCTACATGTTCCCAAACGTAGACCTCCTTTGTGATGATTTGTTTATTGATTCTTTCATATCTTTATCTTGTCGACCTCATCTTTGTGAGTGTGACAAACTGCCACATGAACGTACAAGCAACATTTTCATGAGAAGAAACACTTCACTAAACATCTGCTGCCATGTTTCATGCATTTTAAAGTAAGCATCCTTCGCACCTTTCAGAAATACTGCTTTTGTTTTTCCTTTGAACTTGGGCAACTGAAACTCGAGCCGTTGTGCAGAGATTTCTGGATAGAAATTTATAACCGAGTTGTCAATCTTTCCAGATGTAATCATGTTCTCAAGTCATTGTTGTCTGCATTGAATCTAGTTGTCAGATGTTCTATGACTGTGTCCACAAATTCAAAATATTGGCTCCTGTAGTAATTTACAGCTGTTGCAGAATGGTGTGTTGATACATTACCTGTGATCCTTCTCGGGGGTTTGCGAATTCGTGGTAGTTCAATAGGCACCAGATATACGGAAGTTACCTTTTCTCAGTTTCATTAAACATCTTGTTGTAATTTTTCTCTGTGCGCCAAACCCGCAATTCCTCAATTGTCATTGCAGATGCTTCAATCATGCCATATACTCAGATACTGTCGCCACTTTGCTTTGGAATGCACGGTGTGGTTCCTCTAATGCGGCTAATGGATGCTGAGCTACAACAATTCTAAAACTGTCTTTCCTTTGTCAAATCTGTCCAGCAGATCTCGTGCTTTCACTGCTACATCTGATTTTTCATTTGCTAATTCGAACAAAGAATCAACAATGTCGCTGTAGAGATTAATAGCACATATAATTGCAGATAAGTGGCACATCCAGCGTGTTTGACACAGTGGGCGGATGTATTTAACTGGACCATTGTGGCTGTCTGACGATACAATATTTTCAAAGATTGTCTTCTACTTGCCTCATCTCTGAAGCAAGACACCAAGTTCATATACCTACTGGATAAAATCTCGGACACAGTCACAAGCTTCAACTGCATGTTGCATTATTAAATTAGCCTAGTGTGCTCCGCAGTGAAAAAACAAAGCTGACGGTTGCTTTTCTTTTATTTTTGCCTGGCATCAACTGTATGCACCATTCATGTCAGCGGCTCCATCATAAGTTTGTGCTCTTAATGCTGACAGCGGTAAATTGAGTCCAGTCAGTACATCAAGTATAGTCGATGATATTGTTTCACTAGTTGTATTGGAATGTCTCACAGACGTCAAGGTTCTCATCTACGTATCGTATACATATTGCTTCCTGTTCGTAACATCTTGTAACATCTTGAGTGTCATCAACCATTAATGCAAAGATTTTACTTTGCTACACTTCCTGTGTTATGTTCCTCAATATTTGATGGCTGAACACCTCCATTATTTCATTCTGAGCCTGGGGTAATGTGAATGTGGTTTTCTTTGACAAGTAGGCTGTCAACTCAGGATCTTCCTCTTCCGGGAGCTTAATTAACTGCAGGAAGTTCCCCTCCGTATCAGTATGTCCACGTAATGCTAAATCTTGACGCAGTAAGAAACGTAAACTTTTGAATATTTTGGCAAGACTTCTTTCGCATTCTTCCTACTGCTTCTTTTTTCCATCATGTAGCAGGACAGTCACTGGAGTTACATCAAGTGAACCTTCTGAAGATATAGCAAATCTGTGCTGAGAGGAGGATTGGTGTTTGTTAAATTTATGTTTTGCCTTTTTTCAGTTGCAAAAACCGGTGGATATGAAGGTATACTCCATTGGCCTCTTCGTTTTCCCTGTAAAAAGGCCTCTACTTTCCGCCTTGACACAATGAAAGCATATGACTTTTTGAGTCTGATTGTCGAAGTGCAGCCATGGGAACTCATCAAATCACTTGCCCTGGAAGTTGATATTTTGAGAATTTGCTTTCTGTCGTGGTATTAGTTGTGCGTCTGGATGATATGGCTGTATCTGTGGAATGTCAGATTTTTCATTACTGCACAAACTTGTTTCACAACTATCTGGTGGTTCAGGATGTGCAATAGTTACACAAGCATTTTGAAACTCGTCCTCTGGTAAACATGGTATTTCCTCTGTGTGGCAAGTTTCTATTTCTTTGCTTGAGGTTGTGGGTTATCTGCATCTGCATTGTCACTTGTAGTACTAGTAACTGGCTTGCAGAACTGTCTAATATCGGAAAGTTTAAGACACCTGCTTGTCATAATTGGAATCTGTTTCCCAGATGATTCAACAAGGCAAAATACAATCTTTATTGAAAAACTCTAATGTACAATGAACAAAGATAGAACAGAATGGAAGTAGGACTGAACTGTACAATGTACAATGTCGAACGCACGAACCTCTCAGTGACTACCGAGCCGACTGATTGCCTGGGCATCGCTGGGACAATAATGTGTGCTAGTTACAACACAAGTAATTGCAAGTTTCTCGAAAAATACTTAAACAATCACAAATATATTATATTTGTGTTAAACTCATCAAAAGGCAAACACGTTGTGATATAATGTATATAAGCACGTCTATTAAATAAAAACACCTAAACAAAAACTAGCAATGCAATTCGAGTAGAGGCTTCAGGCCGTTGAAATCGCTCCTTTTGTGATCTAATTATACAAGAAAATATCATATTTTTACCATCTGTAATAAAAGAATATATTATTTTTTTACCATAAAGCACCAGCACTTTATTAGAGGGCGGTGATAATCTGAAATTTCATGGATTAACGAGGGCCACAAACACAGGTCAAATGAACCCCTGTTGTAAAATCGAGGCTCAGACTAAAGGGAGCGAAGGGGGGGGGTGATGTAGGGTGTGTCTGGATCTGAGTGTCCAGAACCTGTCGTTAACTGTACACTAAACGTACACTATGGCCAGCGGATTCGACAGCTAAGGAGAGTAAGGCGTTCGACAATAAAACTGGCTAGACATGCTGACAACAAATGGCGTAGGTAAATCGCACAATATACACATAAGATTGATGCAGCTACAAGCTACAAATGGCCTGCCAGATCTACATCACAGGAGTTTACACTTGGGAGTAATATTTTCGAATTTCATGCTCTGTTCAATCTGTTGTGATGAAAATTTTACCTAATTTTACGCTACGTACAAGACGTACGTAGATTCTGTGATAGTGCTTGCAAGCCTTGTATGTATACTTAAGCCTACTGACTGATACTTACGAACTATCGCTAAGATCAAAAAGCTTAGAAGCACGTCTGGGTTAAAGATGCACACTTCCGCTACATCTACATCTAGGCCTAATTATTTAATTCGGTTGGTAAGAACACAAGAATCACAAGAAGAAACACACAATTTGTTGGCCTGTGATGCAATAAAACAATTCAACAGACCAAACTGTAGGGGGAATGATTGTATGCACCATACCCCCCACCTAAAATGAAGGGGGGATGTATCCCACCCATTTCTCAGGATATACGCACCTGCGGCCATAGCTAATCTTGTTGGGGCCACTCTCTTGACTACTGTGTCAATTTATGACCATTAGGTTCCTTTGAAAATGTGGGATAATTTTTAGAGATTAGCAATGATTAACACACGTCATAGCAAAACGTATTTCGTTACAGAGAAGTTTGTGCTCACATGTGCTATTTCTTGGGCCATAATTACGATGGCCTGATGCGCGTTGAAGTACAAACTCCATGGTCACATGTATTAAAATAACAACTATACATACACGCATAGTTAAATACCAGTTACTATCTTCTACTTAAATTTTGTCCTATGTTTCGGCTGCTAATGTGTAGCTGTCGTCAGGTGTGTTTCTAAAGTGACAACTGACTTTATATTGTTTACATGTCCTTTGCAGAGACATTTGATTTGGGAGAATATGTCTGTAATTTTCTTTCTGTTTGTTTGTGGTGTTTATCTTCTTTAAGCTTTGTTTGTCTGTGGTGTTATCTTCTTTATGCTCTGTTTGTTCGAAATGTTTTGGGCATTTTTGTTAAGAAGGGTTGTACTGACATGTTTATTCCTCCTTCGTGGTTTCTCAGGAAAGGTCGAAACGGAGGATAAAAAGTAGTTAGTATATAGATACATTTGATTACCAGTTAGTAATTAGACTTACTTTACCATTTAGGTTACTAATCATGACAATCACAGTTCATATCTGACATACTTTAAAAAGTTTTAGTTTATAAGTGTAACGTTAACAGAAATTTGTTGTACCATATTCAGTACATCCAATAAATTTCAGAAGTCATAGCTTTTCATGAAATCACAAGATATTTATTAATTTTAAATTATTATGACAAGCAGATCTCTTTTTGAAACATGATTTCTTCAGTAATAACGACACAAAGTGTTTAATGTAAAATTCAGCAGTTGTCTTGTGGTCTTGATCTAAATAGTTCAAATTGTCCATGTTTGATTGACTGGTATTTCCTGTGCATCATTATTTCATTTCGTAGAGTTTCTGTCATTCTAAAAGCAAAATAAAAATAAGACTAAATAACTTAAGGTAAAAAATATTCAACGGAAAAAATTGGTTTGTATTAACACAACTTCTTTACTTATTTTGTCTTCCATTAGGTGGCAGAATGTAACAATTCCAACTAAAAACCAATATTCTAATTAATAATTCTTGTTTAACGTTGTAATAATATCTGCGGCAACTCAAATATTATATAATAATACTGTTGTAATAAAAAGAAAACAGGGTAAGAGAAGAAGAGGAATGAGTGAATTATACACTGATAGTGTTCAAGATAAAAATAGTTTGGCTTGTAAACTGAATTATAAAGCAACTGTATTGGCTTAAGTGGATTTTCGATAAGCTGAAGAGAACTGTTTCGTATTTAAGATACATTTATGATATAAATAGTATAAATAATTTTTGTACATACTTATTTTTAATATATTATTTTAAAACAAAAAAATTGCATCTTGTTCATTTATCACCAAATAACAGACTTTGTGCAGAAAAATTCGTAGCCCGACAGACACGTATACATATCTTATATATACCATTTAAAAGGCAAGTTTCCTAACAGTAAAATGTTTCAGTACGTTTTATAAGTGAAGGGAACGATTATATTATAACACCTGAGGTTTGTTCTAACGCAATTTGAAAAATTTTCATGCTGCAACTTGAGAATCTGGGTATAATTCAATAGGATACAAAAAAGACAAGATTCATAATCATTATTGTATAATTTTCTTGAGATGTAGTGGAGAACTTTTGTGGTGCAAGTTATTTCATTACTGTGTTATCGTAGTGAAAAAAACACATCAGATACAAACATTACTGTAATAAAGAATACCTCTGTAGTCTGACGCAATTTTAGTAGATTTTCAGTCCATATGACTAGTTTGCAAATGGCTTCTTTTCGTGGCTCTGCCATATTTGAATCTTTCTTACCTTGCAGAATAACAAGCATTTGACTTAATCCTTGGGATGTTAATCTGAAAGAGAGGTATGCATGGCTATAGAATAATTAAAGATACACTACTATCAATGTGAGTGTATGCATATATATATATACCGTATTTCCCAGCGTCGAAGATGCTATTTTTTCCCCAAAAAATAAGTCTCAACACTTTATCCTGCGTCTTCCAGGCCGAAGGTTACGTTGCTCATAGACCTAAACCTAAGCCTAGAGGAAGCGTTTGGATACTTGACAGTAATCCAAGCCCCTTTATATGACCCAGAACGAAATGTATTAAATTACAAATAAATTAATAAATAAGAACAGGTCACCATACTTAGGGCGCTGTAATACCGGTAGCCTTTTTAACTCCTCAAGCTTAGAATAATGTTATTGCTAGTAATAATACAGATATTCCAGTGGTTATATAAAGTATACACTTTCAAATGTAGATATGATAAGCATATAACTCACAAAAAACGAGAAGTGGGCAAGATAATTTATATGCCGAAAGTCACTAAACAATACACAAAACATCTTGATAAAATTGATGAAAGTGCTACAACCTTATTTTTATGTTGTTTTTGTTGTTTTTCAAAATTTAGCTAATCAAAATGGGGGTGCGTCTTCGACACTGGGAAATATGGTAATTGTCACATTAATTGAAACAGTATGTGAGTGTGCGTGTGTGCATACATATATTTGTTTAACCGCTATATATTTACATTTGAAACACCAGGGGAAACGGTTAAATAACGCATTGGCTATTAAAACTGTTTAAATTCTTTATAATAGAACGTCTGCAGGTTCTTAAAAGCTATGTTGAAGAATCAAGTCCCATTTTCAATGACATATTTATACATAAAACCGAATGGTGTCGTTCACTGATGATGGTTATTCAACTACAGTTATGTTCAGTTCATAAATGTTATGAGATAATTTTTATGCTCTAATAACCTTTAACCTTGTTTCTCTTGCTACCGCAAGGAGTTGCGCAGTTTGGATCTCCAATGTACCTGTCGTGCTTCTGCAATTTGTTTGCTTAGAAAGTCAATTAAGTCACATTTCTCACTAACCTGGAATGGAGCTTATGTGTTTAAATAATTCAAATCACCTGTTTAAAAAATCAATGGAATAACAATCTGTCAGCGGAGCAGATAATTCATCTGTGGAGAATAGACACATCTTTATTTTATTTTATTTTTTTGCCTATCTAAACCTGAGGCCCGGCATGGTCAGGTGGTTAAGGCACTCGACTTGTAATTTGAGGGTTGAGGGGGGTTGGAATTCCAGTCACATCAAAAATGCTCGTCCTTTTAAACGTGCTGGCGTGATAATGTGACGGTCAATTTGTTGGTAAAAGAGTAGCCCAATAGTTGGCTATGGGTGGTGATGACTAGCTGCCTTCCCTCTAGACTTTTTTGTTTGTCTGTTTTGGAATTTTGCACAAAGCTACTCGAGGGCTATCTGTGTTAGCCGTCCCTAATTTAGCAGTGTAAGACTAGAGGGAAGGCAGCTAGTCCTCACCACCCACCGCCAACTCTTGGGCAACTCTTTTACCAACGAATAGTAGGATTAACCGTCACATTATACGCCCCACGGCTGGAAGGGCGAGCATGTTTAGCACGACGCGGGCGCGAATACGCGACCCTCGGATTACGAGTCGCACGCTTTACGCGCTTGGCCATGCCAGGCCTCCCTCTAGACTTACATTACTAAATTAGAGATGGCTAGCCCTAACAGCCCTTGTGTGGCTTTGTGCGAAATTCAAATCCAAACCTTTCTAGACTTATATAAAATTATCACGTGTGAAAGTGTGCATGCATTTTTGTCTATAGTCACATATATGAAACAATCTTATTGTTTAGATCTGTTTTTTCTTGATGAAAGTTTTCCAGATTGAAACGTAAGTAGGAGAGATATCATCCTTGTAATGTTATTGTCATACACTGGAATTGTTTTGGAAAACAAAATTCACAATAACTTAGCGAATACAAAAAAAATATATCGTTACTATCCAAACTGTCCCGTCATGGCCAAGCGTTTTAAGGCGTGCGACTCGTAATCTGAGGGTCGCGGGTTCGCATCCACGTCGCACCAAAAAGCTCGCCCTTTCAGCTGTGGGGGCGTTATAATGTGATGACGGTCAGTCCCACTATTCGTTGGTAAAAGAGTAGCCCAAGAGTTGGCGGTGGGTGGTGATGAATAGATGCCTTCCCTCTAGTCTTACACTGCTAAATTAGGGACGGCGAGCGCAGCTAGCCCTCGAGTAGCTTTGCACGAAATTCAAAGCAATACTATACCAACTTTATGCATATTTCTTTTTTGGTGGGTAATCCACGTTTTAAACCGTAGTAGCTTTAATTATTATATAACTTTGTTTTAACTGTAGTTAAGAACTGTAAATATTTTAGAATCATAGCTTGATTACCACTGTTAAGAATAACTTGTGTGACATTTCGATTGTGAGTATAATAGATGGCTAAAGAATTTCAGAATCTTTAAACAACCAAAAGTATGTAAAAAATAAAAATGATTACTTCATTGAAATAAAACTTTCATTAATTCCATGGTTTCTTAAAGGACAAGCTGTTAATAAAATACTCTTTCAAATACGATTCAATGTATGTTCGTAAGTAGTTTAAGAAATAAAAATGTCATCATCATTTTTATATTACTGCTATATACAAAAGGAAGGTAAGTTACAAATGAACCGAAGAATGACCCATACTTGTTTTTACTGGACTGCTTTTACTTGTTTCGATTTTCGTGCAAACCTACATGAGGGATATTTGCGCTAGCTGCCCCTAATATAGCAGTGAAAGACTAGAAGCAAGGTAGCTAGTTTATGGTCGACCTCCGAGTCTTGGACTAATTTTGTCGGGTTGAATAGCGGGATGGTGTGCGGTTTACAGTACTAGAAACTGGGTTTCGATAATCGTAGTGGGCAGAGCGCAGGTGGCCCATTGTGTAGCTTTCTGCTTAATTTCAGAGAAACAAAAAAGAAACAAACTAAATGCCCAGCGACCTGATCCTCGTACACATTTTTTTAGAAAATAGTACCTCAAGAAAGTTTCACTTTTAGGTTTTTGTACACTTTTATTTACTTTTCATTCGTGCTTTAAATGGTATTACCAAGAGCTATTTTAATCTATACCACTTACACAAAGGGATGGATTTTGTAAAAACATAGAAGCTATATTAAAGCTGAAAGAGCAGCAGTGGAAACAAAATTCACACGTGTTCGAGATTTCCACAATTTCGAATTGTTAGTTTCGAATCATTTTGCACGCGCAAATATAATGCTACTTGAACTTTAGCTTTAAATATAACATGTTTTATTAAATGTCTATGTCAGTGTTTCGGTCAATCTTAAAATTGGCATGGCCTGTTAGATGTTTAGATCAGTGTTAGATAAAGATTGGTCTGTTCAAATATCTAGAAAGTGTTGTAGGATACAAGGAGTTGGAAAAATGTCCTTGTTAGTAGAAACCACCGGGAGGTGACAGTGAATACGTTATGTGCAGAGGGCTGAATACCTTGTATTGACACAATTTTTGACATACAAATAATCGTGTAACGTGTCAACCTCAGTCTAAATAAAGTTAAAGTAAAACAGCATGTATCAAAATCACATTTTGACATTGTTTGATTGACGTTTCGTAGGTATTGTGATGCCCTCAAATATTGATTGGTTTTGAAAAGGTGTTTAATAGCCCTCACCGACGCAAGATATTTTTAGACTCAAGTCATAAAGACATGTTGAGATCAGTGACTCAGAATTTACAAAGCAGGGATATCTCTCGTATTTAGTGGTATTGGAAAACAAAAGACTGTTGATAAACTTGAAGGACCAGGATCATCTAGAAAGAGACCTGCAGTATGTTGTAACCCAGCCATAGTATACAAAGTCCAGCGCCTTTTAACAGGTGAGAATCAAAGAAGGCGAAAGTGGCAAAATTTGTCCATG
Source organism: Carcinoscorpius rotundicauda (assembly GCA_011833715.1). Taxonomy (NCBI): domain Eukaryota; kingdom Metazoa; phylum Arthropoda; class Merostomata; order Xiphosura; family Limulidae; genus Carcinoscorpius; species Carcinoscorpius rotundicauda. The sequence continues at coordinate 41,071,519 of CM022396.1, read as the reverse complement.
AGCCATAGACAACAGTACGCAACATATTAAAAACGAATCTGCATCGGGAAAAGCAAACATAAGTCAAGTTTATAAAACTGCTTCAACAACATGTCCATCCCTCTCACATACTTCAAGAAGACTAGCAATTAAACCACCTATGATTTCTATGTGATTGGACTGTTGAAATGGGCTGATGGAAACCCCCATCCTCATAAACTAGATGGATCATGGTAAGAATGAGTTACTTTGAACATGATTGTCTTACGTGGAGCCTTTTGCAGTGGAAACTACGCTTCAGGACTGTTGTGAGATAGAGTATGACCAAACGTAATGACATAGACTTTAACTATGTTCCAAAATCATGATAATATAATTTACTCAAGCCTCTGTGAAATAAAAGATGCAGTACAAATAATTAAATAAAGCAAAAGATTGGACATAGTTAAGCAGATATTTGAACGTATAAATATTTTTCTCTCACGGGTATTGAAACAACTCTTTGTACGTTCAGGTTACAACACTAACCGTGATGAGTTAGGCGTGATTGTGAATGGCTCCTTTTCTTTAGCTTCCCTCAGAAGCTGGGTAAGAAATTCTTCCTTTTCTCCTAGTGACGCTAGACGTTTCTCTAGGCCAGAGTATGTGATGGTTTCGGATAGGTCGTTTTCTAAACGCAAACAACATGTTTTTACGTTACAACAAGTAGCATAAGCTAAAGTAATAAGAACTTAAAAATGTCTACTTTTGAAACTCCTACAATTTCGAATTGTTAATTTCGAATCCTTTTTGTTCGTGTAGATGTAATGGTACATGAACTTCAGTTATAAACATAATATGGTCTGTCAGTACTAAACATGACATAGTTTGTTTAGATGTTTCAGTCAGCCTTAAATTAATGGCGGTATGACTTATTTAGAGGTGTAGACCCGTGTTAAATAAGGATAACCGGTGTTGGTTTTTGAATTCTAAGTAAGGACTGGCTTATCTAACTATCTAGATTAGGGTTAAATTAAGACTGCCCTGTTTAGTTGTCCAGATCAGAACCGAACTGTTTGGATATCTAATCAGTGTTAAATAAGGACTGGCCTATCTGGATGTTTTTATCAGCTCTAAATAATGACTGGCCTGTTTCTGTAACTATATCTATTCAAGTGCTGCGTGTATCATAAAAATTAGGTTGCCTGTTTAAATGTCTCCTTAGGCTGAATATGATACAGTCTATTTAAATTTATTGTAGCTGAATAGGTGTTATATTTGATTAAATATTTATCCCTAATTGATGTAGTCATACAAAACAATTTAATAATTGTTAATTATGATGTATATTACAGGTTGGTCGCTAGAAAAGTGGAAAATTTGCCAAACAGCTATTTATTTTTACAAAGAATAACTTTTACAAAGTTTTTTAAAGGCATATGTTATATTACACTCATAGATGCTCAAAATGCATTTTATGATATTAAAATCATGCATTTTATTCATGATGTAAAGAAATCAAAATAGAAATGAGTAAGCACGCATTTTATTCATGATCTCATCTGACCCTCAAATTTTCCGCTTTTCTAGCGACCAGCCTGTATATTCTAATTTTGAAATTGCATTTCTTAAATCTAGTACTGTAATTAATGTTCAGTGTAAGTACAGAAGGTAAACTAAAACGACACCCTCCATAGCAACGTTTTATTAAGATATTAAAGTTGGCACCATTGATTGATGACTGACTCTACATCTGCACCTCGTAACGTTAATTATGAAAAAAACTGTAATTCTAAGCCACATTGTCCTACTTAAACGAATGTCAAAACACCAAACGTTTCGCGAAAAAAAGCTCATTTAAAAAAAAAAGAAATAGAATTGTTATTCCAACCAATTCTGGAGTTAAGAAGATTTGCTAATTTTCCTGTCGGGAAAATGTACTTAATATTTTTTTTCGAAATTACATCTCTCACTAAGGTAATATGTTGTCTTCATTCAAATTATACATTTTTCATCATAGCACAAAATATTCTGGGTATATTTTGTTTTTGTACTATTGATATCTATTGTTAAAAGAATTATTCTTTGTAAGATACGGCCCCCCAGTGGCTCAGCGGTATGTCTGAGGACTTACACGCTAAAATCCGGGTTTCGATACCCGTGGTGGGCAGAGCACAGATAGCCCATTGTGTAGCTTTGTGCTTAATTCAAAACAACAACAACAAAAAATTGTAAGATACGTTAAAAGGGTCCGGCATGGTCAGGTGGCTAAAGGCGTTCGACTCGTAATTTGAGGGTCACGGGTTCAAATCTCCGTCGCACCAAACATGCTCGCCCTTTCAGCCGTGGGGGTGTTATAATGTGACGGTCAATCCAACTATTGGTGGGCAAAAGAGTAGCCCAAGAGCTGGCGGTGGGTGGTGATGACTAGCTGCCTTCCCTCTAGTTTTACATTGCTAAATTAGGGACGGCTAACACAGATAGCCCTCGAGTAGCTTTGCGCGAAATTCATTAAACAAAATTAAAATCTCAACTTTAGCATTATGTTTAATATTATACAATGGTAGTTGCTGTTTACCAGTCTGTTGAAACCCGGGTTTATAAGAAACAAATATTTAACACAAGCTTGAACGAAGAAGAATAAATAAGGTGAATTCTGAAATTTGTGGTAAAAACGTATATATTTTGTAATATTAATTAACGTGACTTGAATCCCAGGCTAAGTAACAATGTTTTCAAGATAACGGCGGTGTTTTAGAGGTAATGCATCGTTTTGTGATCATCTTATTTCTCTTTCTTTCTAAATATGCAACAGTTGGAGACTGGATCTGAATGTAAAATGCTCTTTAAAACCAGTCTGGTATTATACCGTTCTCGAGTTTATTTGTATTGTAAAGTTACTTAATTTACAGAGTTTCGTATATTGATTTTCATTATTTTATTATTAAGGATTTTGTGTACTATTTATTGCTTAAAACAGAACTTAAATGGCACCTTGTACTTATAAAAGTCTTAAATTGACTAAATCCATATAGATACTTTTGAAATGTATATAAGGTTGAAGACAACATATCTGTGATTAAATACTATTTTAAGTTACAAGATAGGATGAAGTATTTATTCAAAACAAATTAGACCTGCTGTTTAGGGCGCTAGACTCGTAATATAAGGATCGTGGGTTCGAATCGCCCTCACACCAAAAATGCTCTCCCTTTCAGTCGTGAGGGCACTATAATGTAACGGTTAATCCACAATTCGTTAGTAAAAGTTGGCGGTAGATGGTAATAACTGCTTGTCTTTCCTTTAGTCTTAAAGTGTTAAATTACGGACAGCTATCAAGATAACACTCGTGTAGCATTGTGCGAAATTCCAAAAACAGAGTGAAACCTAGTTTCGCGAAAAACAAACAGATAACTGAAGTAGCACCATCAACTCAATTTTTTCAAAGCACTACAGAAAATTAACTGTAACTAAATTTATAATAGTATCATAACTAGGTTGCCAGTTCTTTCTCACCAAGGATTAAAACTGCAAGCAACAAACACAAACTTGTATAACTAGAAATATAAGTGAAGTTGGAACCTTGCAATTTTTTTGGGATGAAGCAAGTAAAATGGAAATATTTTTAAAAGTGAGATATTTCATGAATTTTTCACTACTATCCTTGAAGATATTCCATTTTTATACAGAAGACAAGCAACTGTTATATACCACACTAAATGATATTGGGTGTGTGTTCTTATAAAACATATATGGACAAATTTTTATTTCCCTAAAATTTTACTGATTGATTTAAATGTTACAATCAAATTCTTCAGTACCTATTTTACATTACTTCTCCATGTGAAATTGTAGGATCAAACCAAGAAAAAGTAGCAGATGGGTTTTATTCAATTATATGTTACATTATTGTAAAGCTGTCATAACAGATACGAAGAGCTTGGTTAAAACTGTGATTCTTTTAAAGTCCATATAGTGTATTGTCTACTTCAGGAATTTTAGCCATTAAAAATAAAATGTGTTATCAACTCGAACTTGCTTATTAATCATTTGTATGAACTATCTTGATTTCAACCAAAGGAAGAGTGTACAGTCGACGTGTTCATTTCTTTATTATCTTCTTTAGCGCAAAACTACATAATAGGCTGTTCCCCACTGAGGCAGCATACGTTGACGGATTGACAATGTTAAAATTCGAGACTGTATTATTCACGGTGAGCACAGCAGATATTCCAGTATAACTTTACTTTTTAAAACAAACATACTGGGTTATCTGCGTTATTTTCAGCGGAGGGAATCGAACACCATATTTTAGCATTGTAAGTCGTAAACTTACTGCTAAACCCCCATAGAATAAGAGTGAATTAATTTAACATTTTTATGCCAGGTGCGGTCAAATAGTTAGTTGTAGGGGTTGGAAACAAAAAATTGTAAGGTTTGAGCTGTGATGTATTACTAAATACGTCCCGAACTTAAAGCTATGAAGGTATCATAGCTGTGATAGCTAATCCTACTATTTGATTAAGAGTAATCACTGGTTATTTACCATTCTTCTGATCAGCAGTTTTAAATCAGAAATGACTATGCCTGAATTTTAAAGCCTCTGATGTAGCCGTTTAACACAATCATAGATACAACCGTTACCAACTTATTAGTCGCAATATATGTAGTAATAACCAACATTTAAAGAAAAAATAGAACAAAAACTAGTTCCGTTTAACACTAAAAATAAATAAAAGTGATTAATAATCTAGATGGCACGAGAAATGCAAACATATGAAGGTACAATAAATAGACATAAGACATTAACAGTGAAACGTGTAGTTAGCAGTCTAACAAGTGTAATTGAAGGAAAAAAAAACACAGATTTATGTATAAGGCTGTACCTACCAAATGCATAGTCATCATTAACTCCGGATGATATAGTAGCCTGAAATGAAACGATTAACAAAATTAATACCCAAATTATCAGAAGAACTAGATATCTCCAAAATAAATAATACAATTTTTGTAGCAGTTTTAAGGTTTTCTAAAATTACACTTAAAACAGTTGAATATAGGAAATAGATCGACTTATTCAGAAGTTTGAGTACGTTATAATAAAACGATTTTAGAGCCTTGTCACACCGATACAATTCATGCCTAGAAATTCTCTAGCTGACAACCATTCATCATGACAATAGCCCTGCACCGTAGTTTCCATTTCAAAAGGTTCCATTATAAGGTATAATGTCCTAAACAAAAGGTTCCATTATAAGGTATAATATCCTAAACAAACTACTTCTTGATGCTTCCCTTAATCCATATATTGTACGAAGATAACGGTTTTACAGCGTCCATTTCAACCAATCATATAGAAATTTATAGGTGGCTTAATTGTTATGTATTAGTATGAAGTAACATGAATATATATTTCATTCTCTAAATGTTTAAGGCATGTAACAGTTGAATGGGCATGTTTTGGATCAACTTGTATACATGTGAATCATGTAGCTGGAAATCATTTTTCATTATGTTGGTTACTGTTATCTGAGACTCGTAACTAGTTTTGGCGTTAACATTTGTTTTCGTTCATTTTCACCTGTTAAAAAACATTGCATTTTGCTTACCAAGGCTAAAGTAATGCATGTTGTAGATCTCTTTTCAGTTGATCCATAGTCCTTGTTTTACAATGCCACTAATTATCGGAAATTCTAAATACCCAATTTGAACATATTGTTATGATTTAAATATAAGAATATTTTGCGTAGAATACAGCAATTACACATCTTTCCAAAAGCCAAACAATGTCAAAATATAGTTTTGTCGAAATTTTAGTAGCTAAAATAATTAATGCTAAGTGATCGAGAAGTTAACAAGGTCAACTAAAATATTTACATGTTCGGGTAAGATGATACTTCAAGCCTTGTACCCTAAATCTACGTTGTCATACGCTAAAATATTTTTGTCAGCTCATATGATCAATAAAAATCCTTACGTGATAAGCTCAGATAGATTCCAATTTGAGTTTTCATGACAAGGGACAAAATTATTTTATGAAATTAGAAATTTTGTTATTTGTTGTTAAACGTAAATCAAACTCAGCGATAAAACTCAAACTTTTTACTAAATAAGCACTGAAGCTTATAACAGCGGCATCGAGAAGCAAGGAGTTGACTTATATAAATTAAGTTACACCTAACGTTACTAGGAATAGCATCTTAAAGTACGTAGACTTAAGTAAAGAACTGATACCCATAACTGGTTTAAACATAATATGAAGAGAATTTCTTTAATACACAAAGTTTTGGCATCGGTAGCACTGTATAGAATTTTGAAAGTGGAATTACTTGGACTACTAGTTCTGGTATCTATTAATTGCTTAGATAGTACAAAAATGATCCACTCTAGTAAATTGTAGTTGCTCTTTTATGCACTTAGACAATTTCCTATTATTTCCTCACGGGAAAAGAAAATGGATGATACATTTTACATAAAATTTAAAGAGCAGGAACTTAAATCGAATAATAATAAATTGTTCTGACGAACTTTATACTTATACATCTTTTATACATCGAAAAAAAGTTGGTTTTAGTGAAAGTTATACAAAATGTGCCGTGTCCCCCGCGGATAATCGGACACCAGCTCTTAGTGCTAGGTCCACAGGAAACAACTAAAAATATTTATTTCTGTATATCTGAAGTATATGAACGTTTGATCGAACAATCTTCAGAGTTACTTGCCTATGCTCACCGGTGGTACAATGGCATGTCTGCCGATTTACAACGCGAGAATCCGCGTTTCGATATCTGGGGGCAGAGAAGAGATACAGTTACAATAGTAAGTGTTCGTACCCCTGTGTCCCGAGTAGTTTTTTCTTTTAACTTAAAAAGTATCACGATTAGGCTAATAGATATATAATATATTACCGCATATATATTTAAATTTTTATGTAAACTAAACGACAAATAAACTGTTTATAAACAAATAACCAAAAATAGGAGGAGCAGAGTGTTCGTACATTTCAGAACATGTGAAAAAAGTGATATTTCCGTAAAAATTTTGTTTAGTTTGGTGAATAATCTACAATACATCATTCCATAACTAGACACGGGTTCATAATTATTGGAATTTAGCCAGCAAAAAATTTACTTCCGGCAATTTAGCGCCGTCTCCGTCATTATCTGCTTGGTCATCATTGCGAAAGGAAACAACTGTCCAGTGATTTAAAAAACCGAGTTATTGCAAAATACAAGTCTCAGGTGTCTCTTTCCGTTAATGCTATACAACTTAATATGCCGAAATCTACTGTTCAAAGCATAATTGCTAAGTTTAAGCTTACAGGATCAACTGCTAGCCTCTCTCGTTCCCGACGCCCCACCAAAACTCTAGAGAGAACCAAGAGGAAGTTTCTCAGAAAAGTTAGTAGGAACCCTCGTTTAACACTTAATGACCTACAGAAACTCGTCAGGGAAACTGATAAACACCTCTACAATTACGAACATGTTACGCTCTTATGGATTCAAGGCATGCCGTCCTCGTAGAACTCCATATTTAAAGCCTGTTCATTTAGAAGCACAATTGAGGTATGCAAGAAGGCATGTAGAAAAACCCTTTACCTATTGGAAGAGTATTTTTTGGTCAGACGAGACTAAAATTGAGCTTTTCGGTCACAATGATGTTCGCAATATTTTCCGTATGAATGGGAAACAAAATCTTCCAATAAACACCGTCCCTACAGTTAAACACGGAGGCGGCTCGATCATGCTATGGGGTTTCTTCAGCTCTTCTGGTGTAGGCGGCCTTCACCAGGTCAACGGAATCACGAAAAAAGAAGAGTACGTTGATATATTAGGCACTTATATCAAGAATGATGCTCGGAACTTGAGACTTGGGCGTCGTTGGATCTTCCAGCACGACAATGACCCTAAGCACACATCGAAATATGTGCAATTCTGGTTGCAGAGGAACCACATAAGCGTTCTGGAGTGGCTATCACAGTCGCCCGATCTCAACCCAATTGAAAACGTTTGGCATGAGTTGAAGACTAGGGTTCATCAGCGTCATCCGAAAAACTTGCAAGAGTTGGAGGCCTTCTGTAAAGAAGAATGGAAGAAAATACCAGTCGAGTACTGTCAAACCGAATAGAGATTGTGCCAAGTAATTCACCTGAAAGGCTGCACAACTGACCATTAAAGTAGACGCACGATTACTTTCTGCCCCTCCTATGTTTGGTTATTTGTTAATAAACAGTTTATTTGTCGTTCAATTTACATAAAAAAGTATGTAGATGTGTGTTAATATAATATTTATAATACACTATACTTTCATTATCCTAATCGCGATACGTTTTAAGTTATAAGGAAAAAAACTACTCACAACGCAGGAATACGAACACTTTCTATCGTAACTGAAGCCCATTGTGTAGATTTGTATTTAATTACATTCAAACAAAATTGCTTACCTCATTGGTTTTCAGAAACCTCAGGACTTTGTATGTTATTTACATGCCTTTCTGTACATTGTTTTGTATATGTACTTTTGATCTGCTGTTTTAGTGACAAAGTTGCTTGGTGTTCGTAGATTATCACTGAGCACCATTTCAGTGAAAATATTTTTGTAGAAATAATCTTTGCTCCTGACTACAAAAACTTCTTTATGCAGCTTATGTATACGTGATTATTCTCGCTACATCTTCCATGTTATATTAGCGACAACTTCTGGTGTCTTGAGCATTTAAAGTCCTAAAATTTGAGGTTTGATTTTTAAAGAAGGCACGTCACGGATAGCGCGTTGTAAAACCTAATGAACAATAAACGAATTAGCGACCAGAGTCACTAACAGCAAAATATCTGATGTGATATATAATGTTTCATAATTTATTTTCTCCGAATTATACTCACTGATGCTAATAATTACGTCAGCAAAATAAACAAAGTAACATCTAACTTTACTTCTAAACGCCTAGCTTGTTATTTGTCATGACAGCTAATCTTTTCTACCAGCAGAAAAGAAAAACAATTAAACATAGACAACAGTAAGTAATGTCAATTTCTTATAAACGCCAGGCTTTCCCTCTAGTATAGCGGTATATCTCGGGATTTATAACGTTAAAATCAGTGCTTCGATTCCCCTCGGTGAGCTAAGCAGATAGCCCTTTGTGGCTTTCCTATACGAAAAACAAAGAAACATAAACGCCAGTTCCGGCCTTCTTTCATTTGCTAATCAATAAATGCTACTGATGAGAATTGTAGTGAGCATAAAAATTAAGATAAAGTGTAGTTTAAGAATTTTATTGAAACCAAATTATTAAGTTTGTTTAAAAAATAATTTCATGGAAAGATAGACAAAAGTCGTTGAAGGGTAAACGATTATAAAAGTTTGTACAAAATACCCAAATTAAATAAGGAATTTTAGTATAAACACCTTATGAGAATATAAAGAAATAACAAGTGAATTCAGCTTAAGGGGGCACGTGATCTGTTTTATAGTTTTTGGTACACTGAGAAATTTATGTGGCTAAAGAACTGTTTTCGCCGTTTCTTCCTGTTAAGGTTTTGAAGACAACGATTAAGGCGTTGTCGGTGAGTTGCTAATTATTCGCAACAGTTCAAATGGAACGGTAATATGAACTAACAGTTCACTTGGAACGTTAATAGGAATAAACAACTACTAAATTATTGTATGTTTATTATTAAGCACAAATCTACCCAATGTATTATTTGTTCTGTGCCAACCACGTGTATCGAAATCTGATTTTAAACTTTATATCCCTCTGACTTAATGCTGAGTGACTGGAGTTTAGAAGTTATAAACTACATACGGATAGAAACATCCTCCACATGGTAATTTGTTTATATTCAAGTGAAAACAAAATTATCTCATTTGCAAAATCAAAATATAATTTTCATTCAGTAATTTTTTTCACAAAGAAAACAAAAACCAACTGTGTTTTATCTCCTAAAATGTTTTATATTTGGTGTTTATAATGAAGTACGAAGCTGAACAATGGGCTATTTGTTCTCTACTAACCACGGGAATCGAAATCCTGTACGTTCGAAGACATAGCGTTGTGTTACTGAGGGGGGTTTTCGTTGAGAGTTAAATTTACAAACAGATTGTTATTTTTACATTTGCGTTCTAAATTAATAATGTTTTCTTTATGTGTTTTGCTCACTTTTAATGATATTTATTTTGGTAAAAAATATTTGTTTCATAAAATTTAATGCCATTTTTAAGTTTGTACTAAGATTTGAGATCAAGATGAAAACTTAAAAGTTCAAATAGATTACGTTGGAGCAACAAATATGAAAACTAATCTTCTAAAATGGTAAATTTTGCAGTTTAACTACAGGGAATGTGGATCTTAATGTGGCATATAAGATGATGATCTTGGATTGTTACTTTTAATTACGAAATATTCTGTTCTTCAGCTTACGTTTTGAGTTAAGACCGGAGGTTTAGTTGGTTTCTTTGTCCTGTAAGATAAATAAATTTGATAAGTTTGTAGAAATAATTTGTTATATAATATTGTGTTTGTAATTTTATGAATGAATAAAACAAGTGCGCACACACGCACGTATATATATATGCAAATCTATTCTTAGGAAAAAGTCCAGGTAATTTTAAGTTTACATTTTCAAACGTTAAGCACCAAGAACAAAACAAAAGAAAAAAATAGTTTAACAAAATAAAGTATAAATATATAGTTAGTTCAGATAAAGGCATTTACAGTTTAAATGAACACTTTGTGAGATACAAAAACATCTTTTACACTTTACACTTTAAGATTTAATAAAAAAAAAATGTAGTTGAGAAGACGAGTTACATAACCAGACACCTCAAATGGGACGTTAATATGAACAGACAATTACACTTGAAACGGAACGTTTCTATTAACATATAACTACTAACATTTCAAATGGAATGTTGATATGAACATATCGGCATTTATGTAACTTCTAAATTTAAATTATCATTTAACTCAGTTTCAGGTTATTTGAAATTGCAATACCTGACATGTCATAAAGGTATAAGAAAACCTTTATCGTATACGTAACAATAGAACATTTTAAAATTCTAGGCCTAGATAGCTTCAGACACAAAATAGATGTGAGCATAAAACAGTCGTTGAAATTATTTTGTTTATTCGACAGCAAGTAAACTGAAGCTTTCCTTAGTTTCAGAAATTACACCTTCGTTCAATAAAACAGAAAATTTCGGCATTTTCTTTTCTTAGCAACGTGATCTGTAATGTTACTTTAGAACTATGCTGATATTGTAAAAGCCTTGACCATGTGGACTGTTTGTTCTACGCCACGATGTACGTATTGAAAAACAGCAAACATTTGTACACGCAAAACAAACGTTTAAATTACTTAAAACAAAACTAGTCCGCATTGGGCAATCTGGCGTCTAAGTTAAAACATATTTAACGAACAAAGGTGAAACAGACAGTGGCTGCTTCTTTAAGAGTGACAATTATAGAGATGTTTTTAAACGATATGTTGAGCTAGTTTTGTAGATTAATGTTCCAATAGTTTCTCTGCAAGTGTCACAATGAACTAGGTAGTTAATGTTCATTTCAACTTTATTTGTTTATCATGAATACACTGACTAAATCATAGATATATGTAACAAAACATATTTAACAGTTTGATTACGATACAAAATAACCATAATAAATGAGACAAGAGAGTAAAACGCTACCAAACTATTTTTAGCATTAATAAAAAATAAATAAAGCAATTAAAGAAGTTAGTTATTAGAATTTAAAATTACTTTAATAATAAAAAGATCTTTACTTCGTTTACTTTGTACAGCCAGAAAAACGTGTTTTTGGTAGTTTTACCTATTTTTGACGTTTGATATGTTTTCCACATTATAATTAAAATAATTAACAACAACAACGACAAAAAAGCAACAACACGGAATATATCCAGCCATTCTAAAAGCATCCAGCCACTAACTAGATTTGTATTATGGCCCATTTAATGTTTTTTACGAAGGTGATGAGAATATATCAAAAGACACACTTACCATGCAAAGTAGTAGCTTGATAGAGCGTTAGTAAAAATGTTGTTTCATTTTTATGATTTTCACCCAAAGCTACACAAGGGCTGTCTGAGGTATTCGTTCTAGTTTCGAAATGCTAGACTAGACGGAATATAACTAATCAACGACGTCCATCGATATTGCTCGAATCGAATATATTGCGTATATCCACGACCCTAAAGAACGAATTTTTATGTAGCTGCGGGACGCGAACATTGAACCCTTGTGTAGACAGTTCACAATGCTAACCAGTTGACCATTCCCTCCAAAGAAGATACAAAACATTTTGAATTATTGGATTTGAGAGAGGGGAGATTATAAAACATTCATAATGTGTAAAAATCGATAGATAATATTGCACAGTACTTTCTCAGATGCTACCTACCTACACTGCCAATAGCCAATTAATAGCGTTTGCAACTTAATAGAGCAATATTAACAACTGGTTTTTGGTGGCATTGTGAAACAAAATTCTAGAAATCAAGTTCATAGTGACTATAATCCATCCACTGGTGAATGGATCACATAAGGTCGTTTCAACTTGTCTTCATTATGCACAACATGGTGTACAACAGAACATATAATGTAGTTTCATTTAACCTCTGCTAACTTAATAATATCATCACACGTTGTTTATAGTAATATAGCTAGTTTCAAACGACACTTGCTCATCACGATAACTTTTTGAAAGTGTAAGAATGATAATGTGTGAATTATCAACACTGAAAACTGAATCTTTGAAGGGAAATTTTGTGAAGTGGTTGGAGCTGTTTCAAAACCAAAGCTGAACGATTTTCTGTAGGCAATTTAAACACGATTATTTTGTGATCGAGTGTATTGATATGAGCTACATTTGCGTGATTTTGGTGCTGGATCTAAATCTGAAAGGTTTCCACGTTTAAATGTACAGTTTTTATACGCCATGTCAGTTTTTAGGTGTCAATGAGGTGTGTTTTAACACGGTCCGCTGCTTCCTACAAAGTAGGGATAAAATGCTCAATACCCAGAACTTAACCTTATAAAACATCTGCAGGATTACTTGGGGAGCTAATTCGGAAGTTTTAGACTACTGGGCAAGTTTCACGATAATAACTGTGACAAAATGAACGAAACTTTTTATCAAAAATTGCTTGAGAACGTGTATAATGATAGGAATTTGTCTGGTCGAAGATAGAGTGCATTGTATTCATCCTATGATTATTACAGCCACGTTATATTTTTACATAATCAGGTATCTTTATAAGGTCAATGTTCAATGTGAATGAAGGGAAAGAAGCTGGGGCGCTTAATCGGTACAACTAATATACCTGTTTGAAACACTGATATAACTAATGGTCTGTGTTTTATTTAATAGGCCTATTTGAAAAAGTTATTGGTAAATTATTCATATAATAGTGCTAAGGACTTGTATTGATCATAATTATAAAAGTGGATAATAATCTGTAATAGGAAATACCAAGTCCTAGAAAACAGAAGGAACTCACCTTTTCTGATAGCTACATAGAAAAGCACTAAATAGTAGTAATAAAATTAAACCACTCCCAACAGTTCCACTAATTATAGAAACTTGGCATGTAGAAAGTTTCGACTGAGAAACACCTGTAGAAGTAAAATTTAAAGTGATATATTCTTTGTTAATGAAAATATTTGGTATAATCATAACAAAAATACCAATTATTACAGCTTAGACTTTTAAAATACTAATTATAGTGAATTATTAGTTTCTCTAAACGTTCATAACATTAGAACATATATTGCCTGTTCAGACTGTAGAAAATAATGTGGATGCCGATAGGGTATTGAAAACGTGTTAATGTACATTGCATATAGCTAAATAAATAGAGTGTGTTCAACAGCTTGCTGAATATAATTGGAAAATCAAATTTTTAGCTATTTTGGGTTCTCTGGATCTTAAAGAATGAGTAACTGAAATCATATTAAAAACCTTTGTAGGGAATTGTTACACATTATAAATGATTTTTATGGACCAAGTATATAATTATATATACATGTTGCTCAATTATGATAGATAGTGATCTGATTAATTATTGCAGATATGTAAATATGTTATATATATGTATATATTTAGTGACCTGATTAATTGTAGTACATATATATAGTCTTAGTTAATTGTAGTAGATATATAGCGACCTGTTTAATTATGGGAGATATGGACTGATGAATGACTGCAGATAATCATTTGGTCTATTATAACACATTATAACTGATTAAATATTGTACATCTATACAAGCAACTTAAACATTCCATAAAAAGCCAAATATATAAAGTTTTAAACCAATGTTCACGTAATATTTCATTAAACTTTGTATTACAAATGTTGCATTCATTCTGCCATTTCACAAAATTTTGATGAGGCATTTAATAAATTTACAAATGTTTGTATAAAATAAAATTGAAACACAAAGATAATTGTACTTTTCAAAAACATTTCATTTATTCACGACCATGGTTTCATTAGTAAAGGCATCACAAGCTAGTTTACATAAAAGTTTCCCGTACACCAGAGGGTAAGTTTACATACTTACAACACTAAAATACATGGTTCGATTTCCTGTTGTGGACAGAATGCATATATAGAGAGTACATACAAATAACCCATTTTTGCACTGTTTAGTTAAGATAAGACCCCTTACGAATATCAGATTAATTATCAAATGTATATATATATTTGTTACTGATCGTTTTTGGAATGTATTGCTTACTCACATGGGGTTTAAATAAATTACTTCCTGATGTAATATCTGTTACAAGACAGTAAGTGTTAAAGAACATGAGCGTCAGAGACTTGTTAAAACTAAACTTATTAACATAGTAAAACAGTTATATTTTATATTTCAACTATTTTTCTCAATGGAAACATGTATTAGTGTTCTAAATTATAAAAGGCGTTTTATCAGTCTCTTTGTTAGTGCATTCGGAGTACACAACAATAATTCCTCCATACTGATGATTCTATGCTGCATTGTAAGTTTATTATAAGTGTTGAACTGCTTCAACTTAGCGGTTTTAATTTATTTTCTAATTAGATGATATATTTCCCTTTCTGTAACTGATATTATTTTAAACTGTTTGTTTAGTAAATAAGCCCAAAGCTACACAATTGTCTGTTTGTGCTTTGCTTACCATGGGTATCAAAACCCAAATTTTAGCGTTGTAAGTCCGCAGACATGCCGCTGTGCCACTAGGGGACATTTAATCTGTTATTATGCACTGAAAAGAAGGTGTGAAAGCATCAGTTATATATTTTGTCGAACCTATACATGGTGAGAGCATCGAACTTTGATTGTTGCCTACAAATTTCAACTTAAGAACTCTTACATTAACATGTTGTTTAGTATGTTTACTCTCGCAGATAAAACTTTCACGAGATTAAAAGTACAACAGTTATATCTTAACTACAAAGTTAGTTATCTAGGAATTTTACCCCTCATTTTTCACCCGTATAGATCTTTCTCGATGTCAGCGATTCTTAAATATATATATTATTTGTACCTCCAAATATTTACAGTACAAGCACCGAACTGTTCTTACATTGAGAACTGAAAGTACTTTATCTTAAGCAAATATCCATTTAAAACACGGTTGTAGTATTTTAATAGAAATCGTAATCTGTGTTATATTTTACGTCGGAGCATTTGATTATGATAAAGAAAACAGGTTGTCAGCTTGTCATAAATCACAGTAGGCTTTGTTAAAAAAAATAATCAAAGAATTGTCATGGCCATTATGTTTAGAATAATAACCCAGCATTTATTTTATGTATATATTATAGCTATTTAAACTGACCCATAAGTATTCTTTTCTGTGTATTCTGCATCAGTTTGTTCGTCTTATGACAATATAGCATAGTTTTTATACAGATTAAGTTGTGTTAATACGCGTGTTGTTCACTGGGAATAAAAGTATCAAGTTGTTAAGTTGATGATACCTCCTTCCTTCTTCAAACGCTTAACGATTTAGTACATAACTAAAGATGGTGATTTAAAAGCATTAGTGTGTAATAATTATATTATCATTACAAATGTTACAGGTTGATATACATCTTGCTATGTAATTTAAAACCCCGCAATGCTCTTCTTAACGTACTTTCTATATAATATATTAGTGTAACCGACAACAGAATCTAATGTTACACTTTTTAAACAGAAATTTATTACCTTCCTTCGTATCTCTCTTTTGCTTCTGTTTCAGGGCAAACTAGATATTTGACGATAATAATTTTGGTAGGTTTTTATCGAAGCCAACACCTAACTTTGCATTGTTATCACATTTTAACTTGATTATCAGTTAAATTGATCAGTTCATACTAGATTTGAATTTCAATGTGACAAGTTTCGTAAGTTATTTTTGTATAGCTAAAGGTATTTTGTATTTGTACAGATTTGAAATCTTTCTGTATTTGGTGTGTGTGTGTTTTCTTATAGCAAAACCACATCGGGCTATCTGCTGAGTCCACTGAGGGGAATCGAACCCTTGATTTTTAGAGTTGTAAATATGTAGACTTATTACTGTACCAGGGAACATTCTGTATTTGTTTTTTGTCGTCCATACATGTATATTACTGCAAAGAACAACAAAAAACACACACAAACAAAACGTGTCTAAACTGGAATTAAAATGATTGAATAATGATTAAGATGAATGTCTCATAAAAAGCTATCATTTCCTTATGTTTTCTTATATGTATTATAAACGTTCTGTACAAAGGTGGCGTTCTACATGTCCAGTATCAGTATATTATAAAATTATTCAATGCATGCTAACATAATTTACATTATATCTACCATGGTAAAGTAAAATATTATATGTGTTTTATGTATAATTATCTGTAATAATAACATAACACACTGACGTATTAATTTACACTGCGAACTACCATATAATTCACTTCCCAGTGGTTCAAGGGTATGTCTGCAGACTTACAACGGGTCTCAACACCAATGGTGGGCGGAGCAAAAATAGCCCATTGTGTAGCTTTGTGATTAAGTTTAAATAAAAAAAAACCGTGTAGCTCTAATAAACTTGGTTCAATAGCTTTATAAACATAATTAAGTTAATAGGTATTCTACAATAAACGTGCCATAAAATACTTGAAACACAAAAACGATAGTGATACACCTGTGTGTCAATTCTATAACTGCATAGGCCATCACTGTAACATTAGTTAAAAATTCATCCTCTATGCACATGGTAATATATGTCAAAATTAAATGCAATTCTTATTTGTTTTTTCTAAGACAGAGTTAAAACAACCGAACTGTCCTAATGGGCCACCTCAGATGTGGAAAACTCTCCTTTACATAAATTTTGAAGGATTTTGGGAAAAATACTCCCACTTTTTCCTTTTTCCCGTACCATAAAAATCAGAATGCAAAATGATCTCCTCGATATGAACGAGACAGCCGATTGCCTCATTTCTCCGAGTTTATTCATACATAAAAATAAAAAACTCAGAAGATACAAGTAAGGAAAAAAATGTTTAGAATGCCGCCAGGAGGCTTCTTGTTAGAATAAACATAATAAACTTATTTCTTTGTATAAGGTCTTCCTTTCCTGATATTTATAATAATTAAATTTAATTAAACAGTTCATCCATATTGAACAAATTAAATAAAATGAAAATGATTCATTTGTATCCAAAAAAATGTATGTGGATCCTACACTCATATGGTATTTTCGTACAGTGTCAACTAGAATTTATAAGAAAGAAAAAAAGTCAAAATGTCATTTTCCAAAATTCACAAGTAACAAAAATCTAATTATAAATTATGTTTTTAGATTTTCTTCTAATTATTACTTGAAAATTTTCTTGTTTTCTGAAGAAAGGGATATCTTTTTTTCTCTTTCATAAGAATTAAGTATTGTTTTAAATATAATTTCGTAGTGACAATCGCAAATTACACAAATTAATACAAATTCAATCAACAGTAGATATACAGTAAAATACAAAGTTAAAAATGCATATGATTACTGTACAGTAAAATAAACTAATTCCGATGAGCAAATCCTAACTGTACGAACATAGAATTTCAACATAACATAATTATTAATTGTTTTATCTTACCAGATGTGAAACACGCCCAACCGACGAAATCACCAGTTTCAATGAAATTCATATGAGTGGAGCAACTCCTGACACACTTTCGTGTATCTTCCATTATTATGTAACTACATCTTTGATGCGTATGTAAGAAATCAACACATTTATTTAAGACACTTCGTCAAAGAAGAAATAGAAAAATATTGAATGTAGTGTAAAACCTTACAATTTATAAAATTTCTAAATTTGATATTCTGAACGAATTCTAACATATCACAGATTAAAGAAAGAAACAACGAAAATTTAACTGATAAAAATACGTAGAAAATTAACAAAAAGAAAAGAAAATTAGGTACAGATTTGCTTTGATATTACTGAAGATCGTAGAAGATTAATTATAACCTACCTTTTACATTGTTTATTTTCATTGTATTCCAAGCATTCTGTGTCGTCATTTGTGTTCGATTCATTATCTGTTCAAGAGGGAAGTAGTCATAAGTTATTTTAATTCTCTTTGGGAATAATCATAGTGACCATTGTTAAGTATTATAATTGATTTTGGACGAGTCTCAGATTTACAATGTTACGTACGTTAAATATAACGATTTCAACTAGCCAGATGCTTTAATTTAAATTTAGAAGTTAACTGAATTGTAGGATGGAACAAGTTACTACCAAGTTGATGCTTGGAAACAGTATTCAGTCTTCTGTTTGCTCTGGAAGTGAATATTTTATCGACAGTGTGGCTCCACGACGAATGAATTTATTTTATTTTGATACATTTCACTTGACGAAAATGCTATCTCTATTCCTGTTTGGCCTAGTGCGACTTACAAGCTTACTTTTCATAGAGAAAGATAGATATCTAATGCTCTCATTAAAATACTAACGTCAGAAGTTTGTGATGTTCGAAATATATAAAAGTTCCTGGTCAAGTATCTGTAGTTTTCTGATTAATAAGCGTTTGTCACAATTGTAGTTTCCGAAGATTATGGTATATTGACTGTAGCGACCAAACAATATGCTGTGTCATCACATTTTGCGATGGCCAGCTTTTATACCTATTAGGCGAGATTTTCGAAAATTCATTTGGTGACACTATTTGAAGACACGCTAACGCTTTCGCAAAACAGAATATTATTAATCCTTACACTCAAAAATCGTTCCCCAGTGGCACAGCGGTATGTCTGCGGACTTACACCGCTAAAAACCCTGTTTCGATACCTATGGTGCCCCCCAGTGGCTCAGCGGTATGTCTGTGGACTTACACGCTAAAATCCGGGTTTCGATACCCGTGGTGGGCAGAGCACAGATAGCCCATTGTGTAGCTTTGTGCTTAATTCAAAACAACAACAACAACAATACCTATGGTAGGTAGAGCACATATAGCCCATTACGTTGATTTGTGGTTAATTTAAACCAAACTACTCAAGAATCTTCTACAAATTTATAGAACAGGCAGGATTTGCGCAATAAATACGTAAGAAAATATATTACATGGACTAAACTGAAACAAACAAAGATATTAAAATAATAATTATAATAAATCCGTTACACCATCTAGTAACACACTACAGATCAAGCAAGGAGATGGCTAATTAATAGTGCTGCGGCGTGAAAAATATAACTGTTGAAGTAAATTTTACATGTTTATAATAATTCTCAAATTATATTCCTATTAAAAACATTCATAAAATTATAACTAGATGATTTTCATTTCAGCTTTTTATAGCAAACCACAAATTCAAGAATTCCAAGAAAGGACGAAACTTAAAAATTATCAAAATAATAATTTGTAAAATAACAAAGAATAAAACAGAAAGAAAATTGTATATGTATTTATTAGGTAAATATAATTCCACTATTTTAAGATGTCTTTGTTAAAATGTAAAGGAAACCTTTTTAAAATAATTTTTCAGTGATCTGTGTATAAATTCCAAAATTTTAACAAGTATTTTAGAGTTTTGTTATTATAAAACAATAAATGCGAATATTTGTGTTTCAATTGTGTATCTTGACTTGTATAGCAGTGATTTCGTCATAGTCCTTAGAAATATTGATATAAGTAAAAGAAAAGGGCGAGAGAGAGAAAGCTGGATCATCAAAGGTAATTCTTAGGTGTCATTATACATTCAGTGTAATGAATCCAATGTTATATTAGCTTGAAATCGAAAGCCGAGTAAAACGTGATAAATAAATTTTTTCTTTAATAAAATTTTGTAAAACCAAATATAACTATATTTTTCTGAAGTAAAATGATGCACAATTTACAGAAATTGAATAAAAATATAAAACATTCTGCTCTACATTTAAACTATTTACTTTTAACCAATAAAGTTTGTTTGATTTACTTTCAACATTCAAATTCAGAAATGTTCTAGACCACAAGATTATATACGTCAAAGGATTTAAAATCATTATCATTCGTTAGTGTATCAAATGAGCTGCTCTAATCGAATAGAGAGATTTGACCTGGTAGTACAAGAAATGCATAGAACAGGAAAGTAACAAAGAAACTATGTGAAATTCTTATCAAGTCTGTTAACTAATGGTTTGATTTAGTTGGTTTTGAATTTCGTACAAAGCTACACGAAGTCTATCTGCGCTAGCTGTCCCTAATTTAGCAGTGTAAGACCGGAGGGAAGGCAGCTAGTCATCATCGCCAACTCTGGAGCTACGTTTTTACCAACGAATGGTTGAATTGACCGTCACATTTTTGACGCCCCCTCGGATGAAAGAGCGAGTATGATGGTATGACAGGGATTTGAACCCGCGACCTTCAGAGTACGAGTCGAGTGTCTTAACCAACTGAACACGTCGGGCTGTTAACTAGTGTGTCATCGTGTTTCTCTTTTTTTTTACAAACATACCCATGGTTCTAAAATTTAGAACGCTAATTTTATGCGTCAACAGTAAACGAACTATAGACTCCAGATTTACACTGTTATCACCAGTAAACACCTGAATGATGTTAGTTAAAGTAGTAATTGAAAGTTATTTTCGGCTATACTTGGAGAAACCCTTAATCCAATGCTTGGAACAATTTAAAATTCAATACGAAAGTATATTACCTCGAGCCTTTCAGTGGCTCAACGGAAAATCTGAGAGGCTCCGAATGCTAAAAACTGGGTGTCAATATTTGAGGCAGATTCAGCTCCTAGTGAAGCTTTGCGTTTAACAGAAAACAAAAATATTATTTTGAAATTGCAAAACTCATATTTAAACTTTGATATTAATACTTTACTTTTATACAAGTTCGAAATAAAAGCTCAAGTAAAGATAAACAACCTTATTCAAACTGAAAATAGAAGCTGATTTGTGTTTAAAATGTATATAAATAGTGGAGAATTAAAAATGAAGAATGAAATTTGAACTGCTAACTTGAAACATATGAGGCAAAAGTGCTTAAAATATGATTTCAACTAAGAAAACGTTAAAGTTCATTTAAAAACACTGGATGAAGAATAAAGTAAAGAATGATATTAAAATTTTAATCATTACAATAGTATTTCAACTTCATTAGAAGATTATTGGCTACGTGTGAAAAATATTGAAAAATAAAAATGTTTATTACAAAATATGAAATGCAAATGAAAGCTTTCTCAGACCGGTTATTTCCTGCACATCTTAACCACACATCATATACTAATAACTGCAAAGAAAATAAATAATAAAATTGCTATATTTAAGGTTTGTGTGAATTTATAATATGTAAATATTAGTCACAAGAGGTTATCTTTACCTGAATATTTTTTTGTAGCGGGAAGCCCTGTTACGAAAGTTTCACCGAAACAGTAATACAAGGTAAACAACTGTACTATTCCAATTACTTTTAAAAATAAAATCTTCATTTTGGTTTTATGTACTAAATCATTTCTGCACGATACATTGATGTTCATATCTGAGTCACTCTTAAGCTGCTATCCTAATAATATGCATTCTTGATGTGTACTCTAGGCTCAAGTGAAACCAGAGATAGTAGAAACTCCTAAGGTACGTGTTTTGGTTCAACCACTGATAAGACACAAAAATGGTACCTTTATTGAGTATAGTGAATCTTTATTATGTACAAAATGTAACAAAGATATGAATATGGGTACATGATACGAAATATGAGAAAAGATCAAAACAGATATATAAATAAATTCAGTAACTGCACCGGCAGTATAAATAAAAATAGAAAAAATATACAACAGTACATTTTGTAAACACTAAATAAGTAAGTGGTAATATTCTTAGTTCAAAAGATTTGAAAGGAATGAAAAATGAACAAACAAACTGAAAATATTAAAAGGATTAACATATGATATATGTTCAAATTGAAACCCAAGTAATAGAGTATGCACACTATCTAGATTCTATGTTTGATCCCAGTAGGTATGAAACAATTACAAGATTGAAGTTTACTAATGGAAGTGAGCGTCTCTTCTTTAAATTCCATAATGCTATCATTGATATTCATCGGAAGCCTACACATAAGATTATGTATCAAGAAATCTATCTTTTCAAAAGTCTATCAATACTGAATTCATCGGATGTCTTCTCAGTTGAGAAAATAGACATAATAAGATCTTAGAAGTTGTAACAAAATAAGTGTACGAAGCAAAACTGAAGCCGAGCAAAAAGTCAAGTTTCTATTGGAATTAATGTGTAAACCTTTTCACGTCGGTTAGCTCACAGCTCTAAAAAGAAAAAAAAGTATTGTTGAGAAAAGTGAAAGGACCAGAATATTTTCCATTTACAAAATGCTTTCTCTAAGCCTGTCACTAAGACAACGCCCGACATGGCCAGGTGGATAAGGCACTCGATTCGTAATCTGAGGTTGCAGATTCGAATCCCCGTCACACCAAATATGCTCGCCCTTTCAGCCATGTGAGCATTATAATATGAAGGTCAATATCACTACTCGTTGGTAAAAGAGTTGGCAGTGGGTGGTGATGACTAGCTGCCTTTCCTCTAGTCTTACACTGCGTTGATAGCCCTCTTGTAAATTTGTTCAAAACAAACAAACACTGAGAAAAGTTTTATTTAAAATGATCACGTGTAGATATGACAAAGAATGCATTGGAGAAAAATAGAAAATCCACTTGAAGTTAGATTTGAATAATACTAAAGTACAGATTAATGAAAAAGACCAGGACAACAATGATGAAGAAATACAATCATACGCTTTTAAGTCAATTAGTCATTTACAGACATAAGAAATCCACTATAATGGTATGGGTATGTTGATGATACAATTGTTGTATTCACATCTACAGAACACACACTTAGTTTTTTCAACAACGTTAACTCGATACATCCCAATATTAACTTCACATGTGAAAGGAAAAACTAACCAAATTGCATTTCTCAATCTCAAAATCATTATAACTGATACACAATTAAAAACGGAAATCCACAAAAAAATCACTCATACTGGATTATACATTCCCTGGGACTAAGCACATGAAACAAAACAAAAACTTAACATGTTAAGAAACCAAATAAACACAGCCATAAAACTATGCTCACCTGATAAAATTAACGATGAAGTCAACAAAATAAAACAACACCTCTTCAACATCAACAAATTTCCTCAAAAAACCGTGTAAAAATTATATGCACATACCTAGATCAACAACAAAGAACAATAAATTCCAAGATACAACAAACTACAAAACCTTATTACACTGCTTATCATACGTTTCCAACACCAGCGAAAAATAACCAACATTTAAAAAAAACTTATAACAAAACACAATATTCCAACAAACACCAAATTTATTCAAAAACCAGGTACAAAACAAAAGTCCATACTATTCAGTAATGTCGAGAAAACCCACTTGTAGAGTGCAAAAACGGCTTGTTTGGGTTGAGAAAATATTTTACATAGAAGAGTGAACAACGTTTCGATCTTCTTCGGTCATCATCAGGTTCACAAAGAAAGAGATAACTGACCGGAAGCTGACCACATGTTTGTGGTTTTCTTATAGAAAAGCCACATCGGGCTATCTGCTGAGCCCACCAAGAGGAATCGAACCCGTGATTTTAGCGTTATAAATCCGGAGACATAACGCTGTACTAGCGGGGTGCGACCACATGTTTGGAAGGGGTTGTGTCACTGAGTGTCGGAATATAGAGGCGGTGTTAGATGTTTGAATATATAATTTTATATTATTTATTTTATTATATTTAATATAGGTATAAAGTTGTTCCTTTATATTGGTTTATTTTGGGTTTAAGTTGTTGTATAAGTAAGGCTTCTTTAATTTTGCGTTTGTTTATGTTTGTTTCTTTATTTAGTATTTGTGTGTTTTCTATGGTTATGTTGTGTTTATTTGACTTGCAGTGTTCGAAACGTGTGAAGGTGACTTTTTATGTTCTTTGAATCTGGTTTCCATTTTTCTACTTACTTCTCCAATACAGAAGTCGTGGAAGCTATCACATTGTATTTTATAAATAATGTTGGTGTGGTGTTTGTCAGTGTAGTTTTTACATAGTATAGACCTCGGTTTTGTGCCTGGTTTTTGAATAAATGTGGTATTAACTGGAATGTCATATTTTGTTACTAGTTTTTGCCAAATGTTGGTTATTTGTCTGCTGATGTCGGGAATATATGGTATGCAGCAGTATATGGTTTCATTATTTTTTAATTCGTGAGTTGCTTGATTTTGCTTTCTGTCTGGGTGTGTGCGTATGTGTTCTGTAGATTTGAATTCCGCAACCGTGTCATAATATTAAAATAGTCTTTAATCGCAGTAAAACATGACATTTAGATTTTTTGCATACAGATATCGGACATAAGATTAGAAATAAATATAGAGGAAAAGAATGATTACTAAAATATATTGCTACATATGTTAAGTATAACAAGTTAAGTTTTTGTCTGTATGGAATAAACTAAACTGTACTTTTGGAAATATCCTTTAATCATAGATGCCTTAATTGATGAAGAAATGTTAGGCATTGTAACACAAATTACGTATACATTTTTAATTAATGGAAATTGTTCATTGGGCTATGGAACTACAATCAACTGAGGTATATGAAAAAGTTACAGTAACACATGGAAATTAGCTGATCGTCAGTGAATATTATTAATATGCATTGTTAACGTGGATTGATTCTGATTGTCATAGAAATCTATTTCTTGAATCTCGTTTTTTTTTTTTTTTTACTTTGTTTTTTATGCCGGTGACTGGAACCCTTTGGGCAAAAGCTTCTGTTACCATTAGCGGTCTCACTTACTGGACAAATTGAGCAATTGACGGGGGTCAACACGTGGAAGGATCCCCGATGCAATGCATTTCAATCTGCTTCTGAGTTTTCTCGTGATTATGGGACCCCATTTAATGAATTCTGATTGAATCCTCAGAATAAGTAATACCGCCCTTACTTGTCTCATCGGCTAATCTGACCCTGGTAGTTATATTTTGTACTTCTGGCTTTAACTTTATTATCCGTGGAATAGGCTATCTGCGTTGTGTCTACCACAATCAATCAAACTCCGGGTTTTAGAGCTGTTAA
The DNA here is from genome assembly GCA_011833715.1 of Carcinoscorpius rotundicauda. Classification (NCBI taxonomy): domain Eukaryota; kingdom Metazoa; phylum Arthropoda; class Merostomata; order Xiphosura; family Limulidae; genus Carcinoscorpius; species Carcinoscorpius rotundicauda. The sequence goes on along the minus strand of CM022396.1, from coordinate 41,045,957 downwards.
TTCGTTGACTTAATGCTCATCCACTGAGAAAATCTTTATAAGATATCATTTAACTTTTTTAAAAAAATATTTGAGCTGTCTTGTAAAATGACTTAAATGTTGATCCCTAATATACCCATTTTGAAAAAAAAAACATGATACTTGAGAAATAGGATGTGTAAATATAATATATTCATGTAATTTATTAGACAGATAATATTTGGTGGGAACATGAAAACATTGACCAAAAAAGTATTATAATTGGATTGTTATAATTTACCTAAAATATGAAGTTCAATTCTCTCGGTGGACAAAGCGTATATTGCCCAATGTGTGGATTTGCGCGACATAAACACGATTCAAACATTAGTTGTAATTTAAATTTTTAGTGGAATATTTTTAAACCCCCAGTCGTGGAGCATTGGAGCTTAAGTTGCTGCAAATTCTTTTTCTTTTTTTGAGATTTATAATTCATGGAACAAGAATTAAAGCAATTTATGTTCACTATTGTAGCGTTAAATGTGTTCAATTTTGCAATAAAATAGACCCTAGATCAAAAGCTATAATAATTATTAAATTATAATTTAATTTAAATACTTATTATTATTTATTCTTCATACCACAGAAATGTGAGTTTTCACTTTATTGGGGTTTTGTGATAAATGTAGTGTTAATCATATTCTGTTACTGTTCGTGAAAGTTGTTAAATTATTTACTTCGAAATTGAACGAAGATGTCTGACTTGACAATTTGCAACGTTGCGTACGATGGAAACTATGAAATTTTAAAAGAGAAAATATCGATGGATGGCAGCTTAATTAATAAAAAAGATCAAGTTAGTTACTATAACTATTTATATTAATATATTGTTAGTTTTAGTAGTAATAGTACTATCGTAACTATTACTGTCGGTAAGGTAGGCTTTATTGCATAATATATGTGTAATACTAAAATAGTACAAATAATATTAAATCTAATTTGTAATTTAGATATATGTATCTTTATTGTGTAGGTATAAATAATCATCATAGTCATAAGCCTGCTCTCAGTGGGTTTCTTGTATTTAAGAAATGTCTTTCTCATGTAGTGTTTGACACTTCCATAAATTAAGCAATAAATCCTTCTCGTTGTTTACATTATAGCCGTCATTGTGCAAATCGTGATAATACCAAATGCATGGTTTTTTTGTTTTTACTGAAAGTATCAAAATTTTTGAAATAGGATATGGAAATGGTAAAAAATGCAAAAATCTATGCAACTTTATTACACAAAGTATATATACCAATACTTTTGTACTTTAGTGAAAAGTTAATACAATATGATGTTTTCTGCAGTTGCATTACCTTCAGAATTAACTCAGTAGTTGAAGTAATTAATTCAAAATGTATAATAAATAACAAATCACCATAAATGAACAATTATTTCAAAGAACAAATTAAAATAGTGTAACATGTAAAGGAATGCAGTTAACAATCTCACCATCTTAATGTGTTGGCAAGTAATCATTACATGGATCTGTTATCATGAACTGTGGTAGAGGTTCATTATAGGGAACCTAAGGAATTGCACAAAACTCTATTAGAACATTTAAGAAAAAACTTTAAACAGTAAAGGTTGAGTCCTAACAGCAACTTAAAACATTTATTATTGACTGTTAAGGCTATACACATAAAAAGGCATATAAAGAGCATGCATGTTAAACTTAAAGTTGACCTTTTCTATACTTCTCAACTTTTTTATGTGCATAACAAACTTAATTCAGCATTTATTCAGCAGTGTGGGGAAATAGGATTTAGAAACTAACATATATATTTGGTTATGCCGATTTGTTTTTACATCTTATTGTATGTGATGGTATATGTGTTTGTGTATGTATGTGTATATATGAATAAAATTACACATTAGTGTATGTATGTACTTGGCTCATTTAAGCTCTTTAATTTTAAAGAATGTATGCATGTTTATTTTACTTTAAAAAGATAAAAATCAAATATATGACTGTCTTCTTTTTCATTTCTATGAATCAAACTTTTTTCTGTGTTTATTCTGATTTTTGTACAATAATTTTGTTTGTCATTTTCAGCTACTGTTAGATAAAATTTTCTATATTAGTGGTTTGTGTATGGGTTGTTCTTGACACACTTGCATGCAGTTCATTGACCAATTAACCTTTAGAAAAAGCTATATAAGTAAAGGTTATTCCTGAATTCCCCCCTCCCCCAAAGTGAAGGCATCAAACTGAAATGAATTGTAGTCTTTAATTTGCAGTCAGTATAATTTACACATGAAGTGCATTAGTGATAGTAGATATCAGCACTTTATGAGAGTTTAAAGGGTAGGTGAGAATAACCTGCAAGAATCATGTGATTCTTTGTTGTGTTATAAATACCTAGGAAACAGAATTTTAGGGTCTAAACTAAAATAACACACAATGCTATTAGATGAACCATTCAACAAGTTAAGAAATTGCAAAAAAAATATTTTTGTACACCTGGGCTCCATACACTTGTTGCACATAATATTAATGAAAGGAATTGTAAATTTTACTTTTTTCAATTTGTTTATTTTAGACATTTAATTGTTTTTTTTTAGGCTGGGAGAATACCTCTTCACTGGGCTGCATCAGGAGGACATTCTGATGTTGTTAATTACTTACTTCAACAGAGCTCCACCGTCAATGCAGAAGATGATGTAAGATGAGACAGTATTATATTAAAAGCACTTTTTGTGTAATAGTAGCTGAGAATTTTCATGCATGAAAATGAAGTTAAGATAAAAGAATTTTATTTGAAATAATTCTTAAATGAACAAAAAAGTGTTAATGATGAATAAGTAAGCTTACAGAAAAAACTATGAATAAGTGGCATAGTTTTTGTTGTATAATACCAATCTTACAGCAGCTAAACTACAGAAGCAGCAATTAGTCATAAAAACACCAGGAATGCGAATGTAGCTATCACATTTCTAGGTCATCTTAAAGTCAACAAAGAGTGCATTTGTTTACCTTTGTATAAAAAATATGTAGACAATGTGTAAAGAGGTTTTTTTTGAGATGATGTAGGTATACTTTTTAAAGGTTTGATAATGTACATGTGTATGAAGTTTATCAGTATTAAAGTACAAAACACACTGGAAAGGAACTAACAAATTAAATATTTGGTTTCTTGTATATAACAGAGTAAGGTTATGCAGTTGTACCAAGGTTTTATCAAAGATTTAAAGAATGGGGCTGGCTGCCATTTGCACTGAAAATACTGTATTGTGAACATTTTTGTATAACGTAGTAACAAATATGTACACACATTCTGATATTAAAAGGTAACTAAATAGCACTCTCAGTCCAGTCTATAAATGTACAGTGCTTATTTTCTTTATGGTAAATTTCAATGTTAATGTACAACAGTGTTTACCAACCTTTCTTCACTGCAGCACCCCCTTCAGTGAGCATTCAAACTCATAATAAATATTTAGACCATTAAAATATTTTAGTGAAATGAAAATTGTAATGTAATAATATTGAGTTGCAGATTGTAAAATATTTTATTTTGGCAAAAGTAACATTATTGCAAACATTCATAAGTGTTACTTAATTGAAAAAAGGAACAAAGAAAACATGGTAATGCATGAGTAATGAATTAATTTTTAAAGACTACATTGAACTTCCTGTGCCTGTCACGAACACATCCATACAGTGACTTGTGCTTCAATCAAATGTTGTATGAAAACCTGGTTTCTTGTGCCTTAATTTTAACAAATATAACTTTGAAATTTTCAGAACTTTTCTGTTTGCCTCTCTGCTGCTCTCTCAAAGTCCTCTGAATTTTAGACATGCCGACTAGGGAGCAGTACCACCAAAGTTTTGTAGCACTGATGTAAAAAAGCATACAAAAGTAATAATTACAGCATTTAAAGATAAAAAAATTAGTGGTAATCCTCTTCATGTGGGTAACTTAGTGTTATAAAATATAATAAACCATTAACTGAATGTAAACATCAGACAAAAACTATACTTAGGTTTAAGGATTTTAAGATTATTTTTGTAGATCCATATCATGATTATATCATAAAATCTATCCTTATGAGAAGTTTGTTAAAATATATAAATTATTAGTATATATAAAGCATGGTACACAGGAAATACTAAAAAATTATGCCCATTAAAAATTTGAATCATAGTGTGTTTAAGAGTTTATTTTTGTAGCTTGCATATTTATTACTAAAGCTAAGACAACAGATTTATACATTTTTTCCACATTTTCCTCTATGTTATGACTGATGTAAAAGAGAGGTATTGCCATGTAAATAAGCTTAGTTTGGTCAATAATGGATTTCACTCCCTATTCCACCAAAATGTTTGCTTATTTAGCCATGGGGATGTTATATTGTGATGGATAATCCCTCTGTTTGCTGGTTAAAGAGTAGCCCAAGAGTTGGTTGTGAGTGATGATAACTAGGTGCCTTCCTTCTAGTCTTTCACCACAAAATTAGAGATGGATAGTGCAGATAGCACTCTTGTAGATTTTCACAGAATTCAAAATGAACAAGTGGTCAGTAATAGCTCAAAAATTTTATACTTTGTCTTTAGAATATTTACGGACCAATTTACTTGTACTTCCAGGTAACTTGTTACTATCATGTGTCTCCATGGTGTATAAGTAATAAAATTTCTATTATTAAAACTTAACATATTATTATATATGTATTGGCTGCTAAATTAGTTTATAGGCAGTTACCTTTCATTTAACATTAGCTTATTATTTGTTTTGTAGTTACCTTAACATAGTAGTTTTCAGGTACTGTCTTGTATCTTGCATAACTAGCTGGATCACTTGTTTCATAGTCCCTAGTGAAATCTTTAAATGTATAAATTCTAGTATTAGTAGTACTGTATAATTTTTTTTTTTAAATTTGAAGCATTACGGACCAATAACGTACATTGCAATAACGTGCAAATGTACATTGTTTTCTAACAATTAAGGCATTTGGTTCTACAGTACTTGAAGTAAAAATTATGTTACCTTATGATAAAATAACTGAAGTGAATACAAGATTGGAATAGAAAAAAATAAAGCAAGAAGAATATGTAAGAAGACTAGTATTACATACTTAAATCTCAATGTTATTTTTCATATTTGTTTAATTTTGTACTACTTTTTTGCAGGCCAACTGGACTCCTTTAATGATAGCTGCTTCCAGTGGGCGATCAGACATTGTATCTGCCTTGATTGGTCGAGGGGCTTTGGTAAATGCTGTGAATCAAACAGGTCAATCTTCCCTTCATTATGCTGCCTCAAAAGATCATTACAATGTAAGTATGGATCATGTCTTTCACTCTTATTTGAACTTATAAAGAGGGTGGGAAAAGGATTTGTTTTGGGGATTCCATACACTTATGATTCACTGTGGAAAATATCAGGATCTGATGAATCTCTCTGAATCAAAATACCTTGCAGCATATGCCCCACAATGTGAGCTGCTCATTGATGAAAGTATCATCAAATTCAAAGGGAAAGTTAATCTCAAACAGTATTTACCATCAAAACCCACAAGATGGGACATCAAACAATTTGCAATGTGTGAAAGCAAATCTGGATATGCTTTGAACTTTATTACATATTGTGGGGAAAAATATCATAGTGCCTATGGCTGGATGCTTAGTCACAGAGGCTATATGTTTGAATTTACTGGAGGAGTTTTGGAATGAGGGACATATAGTCTTCATGGACAGCTTTTATTCTTCACCTTCTTTATTCAAACACTTAGAGATAAATGGAACTGGGCTTGTAGCACAGTTAAGTCTGGATGGAAACACATGCCATCAGATATCATCACCACAAGATTGCATCTTAGCAAAGGAAATCTGCCGGTATTTATGCGTGGTGGTAATATGGTAACATGTGCTTGGCATGAAAATAAACATGTGCATTTTTTATCGACCATTTTCACAAATGGCACCACAGATAAAAGAATTTTATCCAGAGAAGAACCTGGTGGATACAGAATTGTGAGAAAACCACTGATTTTTGAAACATACAACCAACACATGGGTGGAGTATACATCATGGACCAGAAGCTGGGAACCTTTATGTATTCACACAAAAGTACCAAGTGGTATTTTACCATTTACCATCAGCTTGGAGAAGTAGCTCTTGTTAACAGATATATAATATATTGTGCAGACTGCAAGAGCAACAGTGAAAACTGGAAATCTCCAAGACTATTCAGAGAGCAGATTATTCAAAATTTGTTGGAGTGATATGTCAGCAAAGCCAAACAAAAAGGAAGACCAAGTACTGATAAAGGTCAGAGCTTGGTGGAAAGACATAGTATTGGACAATATGAGGACAAAAAACTCAAACCTGATTTCACTGTTTGCAGTGGTATATACACAGCTGGGTGGAAAAGAAAGCAGACTAATTATTTCTGCAAACAGTGCAATCTCTCCATGTGCTTTTTACCATGCCATAAAATATATCGTAACCACAAAGACTGTTGATGGGCTCCTGCACAAATTGTATACAATTTATAATAAATTGTGCTTTACATGGCATTTCTTCATTGTGTATCAGGTGTCTTCCTTTATTCCTGTAATTTTTATGTGTTGAATTTAACATGTATATTATTGGGTACAATCACTGAACATTTCAGGGACTTTTGTTGAGTCATTGCCAAAATATTATGCTTTTAGTACTGATACTCTTTTTAGTTGAAGTATCAATGATATATATTCAGCACCATGCCAAACATTAAAATTTTTTATTCATTTTCAAAAGGGTTAAACAAACTATCTTTGGATTTCCATTATTATTATTGTACTTGAATGCCTTTTCAGCCTTCATTTCAAACATGGGATATCAATAGAACTTTAGGAGTCCCTTGTCTACCAAAGTTTGTCAGAAGGGGATTCCTTGGATATCATTTTATGTATTTTGTTTCCCAACTACCAATATATTTTTAGTTGTGTGTATTTCATAATAACTTTATATGGATGGCAGTGCAGAGTTAAACTGTCATGACTTCTTTTCCAGAGTTACTTTCAAAATTTAATTAACTTTATTGTCAGTGTATGTCAATAAACACAACATCAAATTTTAAAATATCATGTATCTAATTTTGTATTTAAATAAATTTACCCAATAGTTTTTCATTCTCTGTTGTATAACTTGTATGTTTTCTTTCTAGCGATTTATTATGTTTAGAGTTTGTCACAAATTATACTTGTACAAAGAGGTGTAGATATTTTACATCCGATGGGAGGGGGGGGGTGATTTTTGCAACTGCTTATGTGGACTGTTCAATTCGCAATTTGGTAATGTCTGATTACGTGAACCTGAAAGCTGTAAACATGCAGTCAAAGAGTAATCTTGTTGCCACAATACTTCAAGGTTTCCATGTAGGTTTGTATAAGTGAGGTGTTGTGAACAGTTTTCCAAATGTTAATAGAATAAAGACAAATGTGTCACAAATTAACTGCCACATGAGTTTATTTCTGCACACTGCACAATATAAAAGATGGTTATTATACTTGACAAGGTTACTAATAACTTTCATTGCATGAATTACGTTTTCAAATATTAATAAAATTAGTAATTACCCTTGATAAGTTTATATCTACTGAAACACTGTTCATGTTGTTTGATAAAAATAATTAAAATGTCTTTGCAAACTCTTGAAAAATTACACATCAATACAATGTAGCACACAATTATTCATGCTTTTCATTGCAGTAAGATTCATTTGGTCCTCTTGTCTACATGTTCCCAAACATAGATATCCTTTGTGATGATCTGTTTATTAATTCTTTCATAAGCTCTTCTATATTTATATTGTCAACCTCATCTTTGTGAATGTGACAAACTGCCATATGGTTGAGGCAGCACTGAGACATAGTTGACCTTAACTACGTCTTCAATGGTTTTAATGCAGAAAAGCTGCGTTCACATTTGCAGCTGGATACTGGACATACAAGTAAAATTTTCATGAGAAGAAGCACTTCACTAAACATCTGCTGGCTTGTTTCATGCATTTTACAGTAAGCATCCTTTGCATCTTTCAGAGATACTGCTTTTGTTGTTCCTTTGAACATGGGCAACTGAAACTCAGGTGCTTCAATCTTGCCAGATACTGTCGCTGATTTGGCTTGGAATGCACGGTTTAGTTTCTCTAATGTAGCTAATGGATGCTGAGCCATCAACAATCCTAAAACTGACTTTTTTTTTGTTAAATCTGACCAGCAGACCTCGTGCTTTCACTGCTACATCACATTTTTCATTTGCTAATTCAGACAATAAATCAACAGTGTCACTATAGTGATCATTAGCACATGGTATTACAGATAGGTGACACAACCAGCGTGTTGGAGACAGTGGGCAGATATATTTAACTGAACTATTGTGGCTGTCTGACGATACAATATTTTCAAAGATTGTTTTCTACTTGTCTGACCTCTGAACCAAAACACCAAGTTCATGTACCCACTGGATAGAATCTCGAACACAGTCACAAGCTTCAACTGCATGTTGCATTATTAAATTAGCCTAGTGTGCTCCGCAGTGAAAAAACAAAGCTGACAGTTGCTTCTCTTTTATTTTTGCCTGACATCCACTGTATGCACCACTCATGTTAGCGGTTCCATCATAAGTTTGTGCTCTTAATCCTGACAGTGGTAAATTGAGTCTAGTCAGTACATCAAGTATAGTTGAGGATATTGTTTCACCAGTTGTATTGGAAACACTGTACAAACCAAGAAATGTCTCATGGACGTCAAGGTTCTCATCTATGAATCATACAAATATTGCTTCCTGTTCGGCCCTGTAACATCTTGAGTGTCATCAACCATTGATGAAAAGATTTTACTTTTCTGCATTTTGTGTGCTATGTACCTCAGTATTTGATGGCTGAACATCTCCATCATTTCATTCTGAGCATGGGGTGATGTGAATGTGGTTTTCTTTGACAAGTAGGCTGTCAACTCAGGATCTTCCTCTTCCATGAACTTCATTAACTTCAGGAAGTTCTCCTCCTTATCAGTACATCCACATAATGCTAAACCTTTATGTAGTAAGAAATGTAAACTTTTGAATATTTTGGCAAGACTTCTTTCGCATTCTTCCTACTGCTTCTTTTTTCCATCATGTAGCTGGACAGCCACTGCAGTTACATCAAGTGAACCTTCTGAAGATATAGCAAATCTGTGCTGAGAGGAGGATTGGTGTTCGTTAAATTTATGTTTTGCTTTTTTCCAGTTGCAAAAATCGGTGGATATGAAGGTATACTCCACTGGCCTCTCCATTTTCCCCATAAAAAGGCCTCTACTTTCCACCTTGACACAATGAAAGAATATGACTTTTTGAGTCTGATTGTTGAAGTGTAGCCATGGGAACTCATCAAATTACTTGCCCTGGAAGTTGATATTTTGAGAATTTGCTTTTTGTCGTGGTATTAGTTGTGCGTCTAGATGATATGCCTTTCCACACTGTATCTGTGGAGTGTCAGATTTTTCATTTCTGCACAAACTTGTTTCACAACTATCTGGTGGTTCATGATGTGCAATAGTTGCACAAGTATTTTCACACTCATCCTCTGGTGAACATGGTATTTCCCCTGTATGGCAAGTATTTATTCCTTCGCTTGAGGTTCTTGGATTATCTGCATCTGCATTGTCACTTGTAGTACTAGTAACTGGCTTGCAGAACTGTCTAATATCGGAAAGTTTAAGACACTTGCTTGTCATAATTGGAATCTGTTTCCCAGATGATTCAACAAGGCAAAATACAATCTTTATTGAAAAACTCTAATGTACAATGAACAAAGATAGAACAGAATGGAAGTAGGACTGAACTGTACAATGTACAGTGTTGAACGCACGAATCTCACAGTGAGTATCGAGCCGACTGATTGCCTGGTCATCGCTGGGACAATAATGTGTGCTAGTTACAACACAAGTAACTGCAAAAATACTTAACACAAATATAATATATTTGTGATTGTTTAAAGCTCATCAAAAGGCAAACACGTTGTGATATAATGTCTCTAAGCACATCTATTAAATAAAAACACCTAAACAAAAACTAGCAATACAATTCGAGTATAGGCTTCAGGCTGTTGAAGTTGCTCCTTTTTTGTTCTAATTATTCAAGAAAATACAATATTTTTACTGTCTGTGACAAGAGAATATATTGTTTTTTAGCATAAAGCATCAGCACACTATTAGAGGGCAGTGATAATCTGAAATTTCATGGACTAATGAGGGCCACAAACACAGGTCTAATGAGTGCTGTTGTAAAATCGAGGCTCAGACTAAAGGGAGCGGAGAGAGGAGATGTAGGGCGTGTCTGGATCTGAATGCCCAAACCTGTCATTAACTGTACACTGAATATACACTATGGTCAGCAGCTTTGGCAGCTATGGAGAGTAAGGCGTTCAACAATAAAATCGGCTAGACATGCATAAGAACAAATGGCGTAGGAAAACCACACAATATACACATAAGATTGATGGAGTTACAAGTTGCAAATGGCCTGCCAGATCTAGATCACAGGAGTTTATGTTTGGGAGTAATATTTTCGAATTTCATGCTCTGTTCAATCTGTTGTGATGAAATTGCTTCTTAATTTTACACTACATACAAGACGTACGTAGATTCTGTGATAGTGCTTGCAAGCCTTGCATGTGTACTGCCTACTGACTAATTCTTACGAACTATCGCTCAGAAGCACGCCTTTGTTAAAGATGTACATTTCGGCTACTGAAAAAGCCTACCTCTAGGCTTAATTATGTAATTCGATTGATAAGAACACGAGAATCACAAGAACAAACACAGTTTGTAGGCCTGTGATGCAATAAAACAATTCAACAGATGAAACTGTAGGGGGATGATTGTATGCATGTTACCCCCACCTAAAATGAAGGTGGTATATCCCCCATCTCCCCAGGATCTACATCTTTGCTTATATTGTAGGTGCTACTAACCTATAATATAAATTTACAGCCTAAAAGATTCTCACTTTACTGTAGTGTAAACAAAGAAGTCAAACCCAGTGCCATGCCTCTCTTATAGCATTGTCTTTCACAGTTGTCAGTATTGTTTTCATGTATATTTTGTTTGATTATTTATAACCAAAAGCAAGAATTTCTAATTTACTAAGTGTTGATTAGACTAGCTTTTATATATGACAGGTTTTGAAAATAAATTTGGCCTTAGTTTCATTGTTCACATTTGTTGGAATTGAGTTCATGTATATTTTTCAACTCATTTGTAGCTTAGTTAGAAAGCCAGTTAAATTGCATGAGGAACCTATTAGGTTAGGTAAGAACAGTTAAAATAAAACATGTAACCAAGAGATGTACAAGTAGGCTTTTTACCATAGACTATATTTGTACTAAACACTTACTGGGTAACTTATTGCTTTGTTTTACTACTTATACATTTTTCAAAAACCAATAAGATTATAAAATTAAGTGAAACTAGATGTAAATTGTCAGTTAAGATGTAAGTAGCCCGTTTAACGATTTTTTTGTATAACAGAATCTAGCAACTACTAAACCATGCTTCAGTAGTGTACTGAAACATACCTCAGGATTACTGATAAAGACATTACTGCTTATGCCTAGATTAGTGGGTTGAAACATTACATGGATACTTATAAGACTAGTAATCTTTAAAGTAACTGTTCTGATACAGAGTAGTGTGATGAAATTTGACCAAACATTATTGGAAATAGTTGTACATTTAGTTCTTAAGGCTTTAACTAAGAGGAAGAGGCTGAAATGGAGCTAAGGATTATTTGTTTTTGAACAAGAGGGGTGACATTGATATTCCTTCTTTTCTTTTTTCTCAGTGGAAATACTTAAAATTGCATGAAACTTAGAACAGACTTATTATATAGCATATAGTTCCAGTTTAAAGATTCATATGTATAGATTTAGTGCTTCTAACATTTTGTTGAAATACTATCTTGAGAAAGCAATAAAATTCTGTCTCTATTCACAGAAATATTTTGTAATTATTGTTTTTTTCAAAGTTCCAACAAGCATGTGTGTGTGTGTGTGTGTGTGTGTGTGTGTATATAGGGTGTCCACATTAAATGAAATGACATTGAAGCCTTATATATTGTTACTGAATAATGCAAACAGAGAAATATTCGTACAGTCCATAGTATCACATGCCATGTGTTTCATATGGTATGCGTTACGTACCATTAGAATAAGTTAGGATAGACATTCAACATGTGCAACATTCATAACGTGGACTTAATCAACATAACTTGCACAATTTTCCTCCATATATTTTCTACAGTCTCTGGAATTACACAGGCCACCACCACCACTCTTTCAGGTGAACAATATCCTGCACCTTTGTAAAGTACACTTTGTTTTTCACATAACCTCACAGAAAAAATTGAATAGGGTAATCAATTCAACCATCCATACATCAGTTATTCCATAAACTGTTTCTTAAGTTGTTTTCCTGTGGTGGTCATTATAATTCAGTACAAAGTACAAAAAAAATTTTAAGCATGTAAAGTTCAATATGGTGTGGTAACTGTGTAAATTTCAACATTCTCAAATTTATTCAATAAAAATTCATAAGGTTCAAAGCTGTTTCATTTAATGTTGTGACTTCCTGTTTAAATACACATGCTATTTTCAAAATTCAACATTATCTGATATAACAGCCAGGTTTTTGGAAAATTTTCTAAACTGCGTGTTTTAGAGGTAACTATATTTCTTTAAGTAAAGAGAAAAATGTATGACATAACTTTTGTATACTTTTTCTTACCTTTATTTTTAGCATCTTAAATAAAAATAAGTGCATTTAATTAAACTAATGTAGAGTATTGAGAGTGTTATTAAATTGATTTTAGTCTTGGCTTGTTGTATTCCATGTTGCAATGTCTGATCATACTTTATAACATGACTGTGTATCTTGACAATAGCTCCTCAGAGCACAATTTTCATTAGCAAAGGATTTATTCAGATAAGATGTAAGTAGCCCATTTAACGATTTTTTGTATAACAGAATCTAGCAACTACTAAACCATGCTTCATGGTGGGGTGAACTTCTCAGTCAGGATAATGAATGCAGATAGAGTATTGCATAGTATTATTTTCATTGTTTCAAACTCCAAGATGTAGAAATATTCCATATATTTCAAAAACAATCCATCTGATGGAACAAAGGAGTAAAAATCAAAGTAAAATAAACATGAAGAGATCAATTTTAGATAGAAAAATGAATATAAATAACTCCCTTTCTTTTATAGAAAACAATTGTGGCATGATTAAACCCATCCAAACACATCACATCTGTCTCTGTTAATACAACAGTTACAAATAAAGGTCCAATAATAATTTATTCTTATTCAAACCAAATATGCAGATGGTGACATAGATTTAGCTTGGTAAGGGGATGTCATACAATTACCTGAGCATTATAAAAAATGTAAAATATCCACTGTTTTTCCCTCGGTGTAGATTCCTGTATCTGGTGAGGGGACCTCCCAGGGAAGGTTCTGTTCTGTCTGGTTACCTTCTCTGGGATCTAATCATCCACCCATGTGTTTGCATGCATGGCAACCAGTGAAGGGGAGAAGAGGATCCTGGTGGTTGAGGGGTCCAACCCTAACACACTACTTTGGCCATGAATTCCTGTAGACGGGGGTGGCCTTTGAGTGGCCCCCCTTTGGTCAATTGGCTGGTCCATTTGGGCTATAGTCAACCAAGTACCAGTGTTGGAAGTTCTAAACAGGTATTGTGTGGACATTGTGCCTGATGCTGGTGTTTGGGTATAGTATTCACGAAACCCTGGCATTGCTGAATTGTCCTTGCATGACATTGTAGTACATCCCTTTTTAGGGCTCCATGGTGGTTGGGGTCAGTGGGTACCAAAATTTTTCTGTTTTCTTATGGATCCTCCTTCAAAAAATTTGTGTAAAATAGTGAAAAAACAGTCAATAGGTAAACGACCACGTCTTAAAGACTGAGCAGCAATCTTCAGCATCTCTAACATACATACCTGATTTTCTTATATTAATTCTCTTTCAGAAAAACCATTAGGGCAAATGTCTCCCTTTTTCATTCAGATGGGACTAGAGCATCTTGCTGGCTCTCCAAAGTCAGTAAAAAAGCTTCAATCTGGAGACATATTACTTGAAACATCCATATCCCAACACAGTGAACTTCTCTTGAATTCAATGGCAATTGGGGATATACCTATTGAGGTTACCCCTCATGCTACCTTGAATTCATCACGAGGAGTTATTGTTTAGAAGGATTTGAAGAGTGTCCCTGAGTCAGAGTTTCTTGCTGGTCTCTCCATTCAAGGAGTTTCTACAGTGAGGTGCATCTCCACTCGCAAAGATGGAGTTACACTGCCAACAAATACCCTCGTTTTGACCTTTACATTATCACGTGTGGGGTATGGCCATACATTCCAAACCCTCTCTGATGTTTCCAATGTCAGAGGTTTGGCCACTCAAAGACATCATGTTGTGGTTCCCAGACATGTGCTTGTTGTGGTGGCAAGGACCACAATGCCTATGGATGTGACATGGACCCACATTGCATCAATTGCAATGGTTCTCACCCTTCCTACTTTTGGTCTTGCCCAAAATGGTTGGAGAAAAAAGAGGTGCAGCATTTGAAAATGACTCAAAATTAGTTATCCTGAGGCTGCCCACAACTCCATGTTGGATATACGCTGCTGCACTTTGTTCCACAGCTACAGTGGGAGTGCAGACAGATTTCTCTGTGCCTCCAAGAGAATCGTTTTCAAAGCAAATGAAAGGCCTTCTGACCTCCATGGTTAAACAGGTTGATGAATTGACTTTCACACCCATAAACTGTTTCTTAAGTTGTTTTCCTGTGGTGGTCATTATAATTCAGTACAAAGTATAAAAAAATTGTTAAGCATGTAAAGTTCAATATGGTGTGGTAATTGTGTAAATTTTAACATTCTCAAACTTATTCAATAAAAATTCTTAAGGTTCAGAGTTGTTTCATTTTAATGTGTGAATCGACTTTCACACTCATCTCTGCTCCTCCTATACATTCCAACAAACCTCAAGATCCACATCCTTCAGTTTCAAATACAGGCATTTCTTCTGATACATCTTTTTCTCCTACCCCAAGAGGCAAAACGATCATTCATTCATGTTGATTCTAAACAGAAGGGTTCTCCAGCCACTTCGCCTACTCATCATTAAAAGTGGCCACCTTGATACAATGGAACTGTCGAGGATTACTTCCTAATCTTGGTGATATCAAAACATTGATATATGTCTTTCCTTACAAGAAATATTTCTAAAATTCAGCAGTTTTCTCTGTACAGAAATGACAGGCTGTGTGATGGATGAGTACATGGAGGGGTGGCACTATTGGTTGATCAGCATGTGCCCACCCTGTCTTCATCACTCAACACACCCTTGGAGGCTGTAGCCATCCTTGTTTTCTTGGGTCATATCATCTTGCAGAACTTGATCCTGCCATCATAAATCAGCCATCAATAGACAACTGTGCAGCAGCGGTAACTGATTCTATTATACATGCAGCTGCTCAGTGTATTCCTAAAACCTCGACACGTTTTCCACAATATCCTCGTCCATGGTGGAATCCTGCTTGCCACTTAGCATGGAAGGCTCAAAAACAGTCCTGGGATGCTTTTTGTAGACATCCCATGCTTTTGAACCTTTTTGCTTTCCAAAGGACCCGTGCACATGCTAGGTGGGTAAGACGTCAAAGCCAGAAGGAATCTTGGATTAAGTTCACAACTAGCATATCTTCTACCACCAGTTTCATAGTCATATTGGACAGGATTTGAAAGGTCAGTGGGCACTACAATTCTGTCCCTCTCTCCAATTTTCTCTGTGATGGTCAGGAGGTGGTTCATGTCCAGAGCATCACTGATACTTCAGGTGAAATCTTTTGCCGGATATCTAGCACTTCTGCTTGTTCTTCCATCTTCTTGGCCATCAGGACTCGGGCAGATTGTTCCCCTCTTTCCTTTCAAACTGACTGTCTCTTTGACTATAATTGTCCCTTTACACTGGTGGAACTGAAAATGGCCCTTCATTGGTTTGGCAGTACATCTGTTGGACCTGACATGCTGCACCATCTATCTCCTGCTTTTCTTGATGTCCTTCTAATTGTCTTTAACAGGATCTGGCAGGAGAATGTTTTTCCTGATGCCTGGTGCCAGGCTATTATTTTATCTTTCTCTAAGCCAGGGAAAGATCTCAAGATTCCTTCAAACTACCGTCCAACTGCTTTAATGAGCTGTCTCTGTAAGACCTCAGAAAGGATGGTTAATGCTCAACTTGTTTGGTTTCTTGAATTAAACAACCTCCTCTCGCCCACCCAGTATGGGTTCCGATGACAGCACTCCACACCAGACAACCTAATTCGACTTAAAACATCAATCAGAGAAGCCTTTCTCAAACACCAACATCTTGTATCAATATTCTTTGACATTGAGAAGACTTATGACACAACGTGGAGGTATGGTGTTTTGTGAGACCTCCATACATGTGTGTTATGTGGCTATTTACCCATATTTATTAAAAAAATTGCTAATGGACAGGAGATTCCAAGTTCATCTGGGTTCAACACTTTCCCGTTCTTTTGTACAGGAACTTGGAGTTCCTCAGGGCTGTGTTTTAAGTGTCACACTTTTTAGTATAAAGATAAATGCCATGACTGAACAACTCCCTCTCACTGTTGCAAATAGGCTGTATGTTGACGGCTTTCACATCTTGTGTCAGTCGTCGAACATGAGATATATTGAGTTGCAACTACAAACTGCCCTCAATCGTGCACTGAAGTAGACTAAGGTGAACGGCTTTAATATTTCTCTCTCTAAAACTATTTGTATGCACTTTTGCCACCAACAGGGTATTCACCCTGATCCTGAACTTCATATTGGTGAAGTTTTGCTGCTAGTGATCTCTGAGACTAAGTTCTTGGAGCTTATCTTTGACCACAAAATCCCCTCTGCAGCTTCTGTGTTCACTGATGAACTGTATGTTGTATCTCTTGCCCTGGATCATATTGAGCTGAGCAGTACTCCAACTGCACTATTTATTCTGACTTTCTCAGTTCTCTACTAGCTTTGGAATCGCTACACATTGGCTCACACCCTGTTCTCACTGATATTCAAAACCGACTGGCCAATTTCTCATTAACTGCTACTTCTATCCATTTTATCTGGATATCAGTCCATGTTGGTATTTGAGGGAATGACCTAGCAGACACAGCAGCTATATCTATCTGCTCTGGCACTATCACTCCTGTGCCTATTCCGTACATGGACTATGGTCCTGTATTCAAGGCTCGGCAGTCCACTTGGAGTGAGCAACCCGACAACAAGCTTTTTCAAATACAACCCTATATTGGGCTTTGGCAATCTAGCTTCCGTTAGGTTCGGAAGGAGGAAGTTGTTCTAACTAGACTTTGCATGGGTCCCAGGTTTTTAACTCATCATTTTCTTTTATCTGTAACTGTTGCACAAGTGTGTTGTTTGTGTGACACTTAGGTCACAATAAGCCAAATTTTACTGTCTTGCCTTCATTACAACTATCAACGATGGCACCATTTTAAACATGGTTTGTCTTGAGGTTTATCCATGATGCTAGACAGTGTCATTGGCAATGGTGATACTGTTCACCTTACAAATGTTTTTTGTTTTTTAAAGATCATTAATCTTTTTAATCCTATTTAATTTTTAATTTATAAATTAGACCATTTTTTAATGTGATTCCTTTTTAGGAATTGAAGTACAACTAGTTCGATTTGAAATTGGAAAATGGCCATAACATCAAATAACTCAAAATCACGACTGGAAAGGCCAACTTTAGGTGTCTAATGCTGATGTTTGAAATTATATGTTGTTCATCTTGGTGAGTTATAATAATTAAATTTATGCTGTAGAAAGTCTTTTAAAACCTGTATTACTTTACTTTCTGAAAATGGCCATGATGTCAAATAATTCAACAAAGACTGGAAAAGACAATTTCAGGTGACTAATGCCGATGTTTGAACTTACCTTTTAGTCATCCTGGTGAGTTACAATAATTAAAACTATGCTACAGAAAGTCTTATATAACCTGGATTACTGTAGTTTCTCTCTCAATGCTGTAAACTGGACATAAAAATTGGATTTAATGCTATTTATGTTTTTAATTAAAAAATTAAACTTTATTTTGTTTTACCTTGATTCTTTTTCATAAATTTTAATAATACTTTAATTTTAACTTTTTACCAGATGTTCAAAGTGTGATGAAGTGGTTAAGATAAAGAAGTAAAAATATAAACCTTAATAACCATTTGTTAAAAGAATATTATTCATGAATGATTATGAAGAGGAAAAGAATAAATGTTTTGCATACTATGTCTAGAATATTTTTATATTGTTGATGTGGGAACTTCATTTTTTCAAAGGTTTAGAGGAAGGTAATTGAAATTTCTTGAAAGCAGTCCTGTAAGAATTATCCTCAAGTTTAATTTAGATTTTTTTTAAGAAAAAAATTTATTTAATTTATTTACTGAAATATAAAAACATGTTCTTGAAAAAAAATAGCATTTTAAAAAATTCTCATAAATGTGTAAACATGTTTGTGTTCAAGGATTAAATAGCACGTGCAGTGTACTTCATAAGCTAATCTTTGACAAGGTGTGTAGGACTCTTTTCTATCTTCCTGCTCTCCAAGGTTCATTATTCTGGAATACATTTAGAGTGAAAAAAATGTTAAGAATAAAAAATACATTAATGTAATGAATACAAAACTACTAGTCACTTTCCATAATGAAACATTATACATTAATATGTTGGATATAGTAACTAATGAAAGTACTTTTTTACAGTGGAAATAAACTATTAAAATGCGTAATTATAAATTAACTACATTGTGGCAAAACCTTTACTTGTGAAAGAGGTATGGGTGTGGAAAATTCCAAACAAATAGCGAAGCCTGTATACATGTACATATAATTCTTACAATGAATTGTTTTTATAATTGAAGTAAGTTCTAAAATGTCTCATTTGTACATATTTGTATTGAAGGATAACAGCAATAATTATTCAAATTTAATAACAAAAAAATCATCTCAGTATAAAGAAGAGTATCATTCAATTTGTGATTCCTCTAAAATGGGGATTTAGATCAAAAACTATTTTTTTAAATTATGAAATGTAGAAAGCATTTCTTTGTGTTTGAAGAAATTGTAGAATTCTTTCATATAGCTTTTAGTTTTTTTTATACATAGATGCATTTTTATATTGTATTTATAGCAAAAAGAAACACATAAACATTTAGTAAATTTAAAATTTAGTGAACATAGAAATTTACTAAGAAACTTTATTTGCAATAACTCTTTTGGGTGAACACTTAAACATGTTATTTCCTTCATAGCTGTCTAACTATGATTTGAGTACAAATTTGAAATTCATCTAGAAGATACATTGTTATTATGTTGAGAAACTTAACAACAATGGAACCTTTAAAAATAAACCAATAAAAATACTATTGTCCTTTTTATGTTTAGTGCACATACCACAGTTAAAGTGTAACTACTACTTTATTACCAAGTTCTGTCATCAATTAGTGCACGTAAAGTGTGCAGTTGTTGCTAACCTTAAATATTCAATACTGGAGACTTGATGACAAAAGTTAATATAACACTGTTTTAAGATGATAATTACATTTATTGTGAAATTGGATTTGGATTCTAAAAATCCTTATTACCAATGTGATTTCTACAATAGTAACAAGTATTGTAAGGCATTATTAAATTTTTCTGTTGACAAGCTTATTAATTTTCTCTAGATTGCTAAAATGCTGTTGGACAACCATGCTGACATTAATGTTCCTGATCATATGGGAAGTACTCCTCTTCATAGGGCAGCATCTAAAGGAAATACACGCATTGTGAAGTTATTTATAACAGACTATAGCAACCAGCTAGATGTAAATCCTCGAGATTCTGTAGGCAACACACCGTTGTAAGAATTCACTCTAATAATTTAGGAAATTTAGAAATGCGTTACCTGTAACCTTCTCTAAGTTTCATATGTTGGTTGTATAATAAGATAAGAAATTGGATTCAGAACAAGTACAGTATAGTTTGGAAGATACCAAATTAATATATACATCTTGAAGCAGACTTCAATATGTATATGTACTTGGTAAACTGAGTATTCATTGTTCAAATTCACGGAAACTTATTTACCTTCAAGTCATAAAACAGCAAGGAGACCTATTTAGATTAACATTTAACTCTATCAGGGTTTATAACCAATGTATAGAATTTTGTTACAGAAGAAAATATAAACATATAATTATAAATTTATATTTATCTTCTTCATGTGTAGTTCACATACTTCCATTGTGCAAGACGTGACTGCTGTTTGAGCTGTATGTGAGATCTGGTTTATGTACAACTACTAAGATACAAAAATGGAGCTATAACATAAATGCTTTCAATATGAAAATTTAAGATATGCATTATAACAGAGAATTGGAAGAAAAATTAAATAGGCAGCTCAGTAAGCTTTGTTTTTGTTCACTGATTGAGTAGTATGAGCTGCCAGTTGGTATTTTTGTGTTTTTATGTTAGTTAGGACATAATTATGTCATGTAAGAGGAAGAACCAGCCAGAAAAATAATTAACTTTCTATATACAAAAACACTAAATTTGATAACAATTATAGTTGAAATACAGTATTATAATTTCTTTGTTTGTTTTCTAAGGGGGGGAACTAAAACATTTTTGCCTTTTTGTGTTCAACTGAAGATATAGTGTTATCATAAAATGCAATTCCACAACCTAAATTTAGCACAAATAACCTACTTTTTTTGCACCAATTAATGCCAACCAACCAAGTACAATGTGTAGTTATAACTAGCAGGGAGTCTAACATTTAAATCTTTGAAGTTACTGCTACGTTTTTCTGTTTTTGTTACTAGAGCTAATTTGATTAACCCTTTTGTGACAGGTCATGAGTCAAAGGCCTTTTCATTGTGCTTGTTGAATAGCATTTAAAATTTTATTGAACTACTAGTTTATTAATATATGTGTCAATAAGGTTAGAATCAAATTGTATAATTCAAATTTTATTATTATATACGAGTTAATTTCTTAATTGAAAAGCAATTATATCTGAATATAGATTTTAGTGATTCACGTGGTATGTTGAATGCAGCACTGTTTAAAATTAGATGTCCGAATACTACATCTATAGTTTTGTACAAATTAGGAACTCAAATTGCTAATATTGACAAGCTAGAATATAAAATAAGAATCTCATATATTTCTTCTTTTGCTGAGATATGGCTTATATACTGAATCAAACACAGTGGACCTGTTCTACTCTCTCCATTTTTAAAAATGGTCTCTTATATACTCTTACTACAATATATCAGGTAAATAACTAACCAACAGCTCAAAATGTCTCCCCAGTGATTTTTCAGCCATTTTAATCTGTGAAAAGGCTACCACATTCTTTCCAACCAAGATTTCAAGGAGTTAGGTTGTATCTTTCTCTCCTTGAAGTTTCATACTTTTTTAGACCTAAATACAACTTAGTTACTAAGCTTAATAAATTATATTGGAATACTGTGGTATCAGTATAATTATTTTATTATATATATATATATATATATATATAAAATGTTTAAAAAGTGTGCAAAATTTTAAAAGGCTTAGCAATGTATGTCCAACAACAATGGAGTTCATTGCTAGAAGAGATAATTGTTTGCTTTACTTATTTATTTATTGTTCTATATTTTAAGAAAAATAAGTTTCATAAGTTTATTTCTAAATAGTAATAATCTATACATGTATAATAATTCAAATGTTATTGTATAATACAAAATACTAATCCATTAAAACACAGCCAAGACTAGATCAGTTTTATATTATTAGCTATGGTAACATGAGCACATGTGCACCTTGTCAATGCAAGTTATATGATGTTAGCTAGGCACAAGTAGAAGGTCAGTGTAATAAAAAAAAATTATAATGATATGAGGTTTAAGCTACTTAGGTTAAACATTTCTATTTTTGAGTTGTAATATGTAGTCATTCTGACATAAAAAAACAAACAACAACACATAATTTATATTTCCTAATTTTTTTATAATGGTTATGAGGTCAGTCTAAGATCCAGTGTTATTAATTGCTAAACACTACAGTGCTCTTTTTAAGAATTTACATGTACACCACTGCTGATCATGTTATACCTTGTAGAAAAGTCAAATATAAACTATATGGTCTATTTGCATAAGTACAGTTTCAATCACTCTTAGCTAAGTCTCAAAAATATTTTTCATTGTAACATAAGATACTTTCACTTGAATGTTATACAGCACAGGAAGTCTTAAATATAATTTTTATAATTTATATCTGACAAAGTCATGTCACTTATCAAAATATTAATATATACTGTAAAATCAAACAAAATTTTAACACAGACCCAAATAAAAAATAATTGTTTCAAAGTGATGTACTTTGCTACTTGTTTAAGACTTCTTTTTGTCACATACAATAGGAAAAAAATAAACATATAAAATTAAAGAAGTTCCCAAAAACCTTAACCAGCTTATTTGCAGGAAACTCCTTAACAACTGTGACCACAAGTTTCTACGTACACTAATAAATGCAACATAAGACAAAACTGATACTTGAAGTATATTTTAATTATCATTTTATATTAACATATATCTGAAATCAACTTATTGAACACAACAGAAAAATATAGTATTCTATAATGTTATTGCACCATTATCATCACAAGCAGTTACATAGATAATAAAAAATATTAATGATAATATTAATCCAATGGGAGTAAAGTACCATTAAGCAAATATTTACCAGTTTGTCTATGAACATCAGTTAATAACCAGTCTTTTAATATTTTCTTTTAATTTTTTAGTTGTACTTATATTCTGTAGTTGATAATAATTTCAGGAATTATTAGATAATAAAACAGTATTGTTTATATCTGATGCTAGCTTACGTTTCAGTAACAAACACACACACACACACACAGTGTATTGAGGCACCTTATTGATTTACTTTCTGAAGAGAATATTGTTTTGTTTTAATTTGTGTAATTTTTGATAACCCATTGTAAACTAAGAGGAATTTTTAAAATAAAGTTCAAGCAGCTAGTGGTTGGGCAAGAATGAGGTTTGTAGATGTTAAAGAAACAAAGATCAGTTTTATTTTTTAATTTGTTTTTACATTATCATCATTTATTTGCAAATCGTATTAACGTAATATAGATCTTTTTTTTTAAAGCTATGCTTGAAGAAAAATTGAAAGTGAGTGGCAAAACAGTTGTAATATTTTTGTGGTACTGGTTACTTGTGTTTTGTTACAAAAAAATATTGAAGTTTATCGCATTTTATGAAATGTTTGCTTGTTTGTTGCATGGAATTTTATTGTTTATTATAACTGTTGAATTAATGCATTTGACACTGGTCTCTACACTGTATTCTTTAACTTTAAAGAAGGGAGAACATATTACATTGTTTTTTGTCTTTATCCTCATTAATCCTTTGAAGACATCTTGCTTGTGAAGAGGAGAGAGAGGAAGAAGCAAAAATGTTGATAGAAAATGGTGCACGGACAGATATTTTAAACAAGGTATTACATTTCACAGATTTGGATGAGGTTTTGGTATTTTATGATTAATTTAATAATAAGTAAATAAAATGCATTACAATACCAACAGGAACTATTAACTGTACTGTATGTTAGAATAAATTCTAATCATTGTGGTTGAATCTTTAAGAGTATTTACCTAAGACGTATTATATAGCTACAAAGCAAGTGACAATTTTAATCAGTGAACAAATATCAAGATGCTTCATTAGTTATATAACTTTTTTAATGTATAAGGTTTAAGTTTTACTTTAATTATTTGTTGTATGACATATTTCTTATTCTGAAAGGATATTTCTTTCTTGTCTGTATTTGATATTTTGTATTTTGTGCATGCCATTAGCCTTGAGTTAGCTATCTTTTGTCTAAAATACATTTTAATGTGAACAGTACCAATATATTAATAGGAGTGTGACACATCTTCCATCTGTATTATATTTTTATAAGCACAGTGTTGTGAAGAGTAGGGCAGGGATACCCAAATCAGTATAGTGTAGGTCACCATTATTACATAATATGCTAAGTTTCTGGTAATTTGATCAGTGGAATAAGGCATTGTGTCTTACATGACAGGAAGGGACTTAGTCACATTTCCTGTATGCAAGATAAATGAGTAGTCCAACAAAACCTGTACTAAACTGTATTGTCTAATCATTTCCATAGCCACACTGCACTATATCTCCTATTTATCTGTTGTGTGCAAATGTTTGGTCAGTCGTGTCTTTTTATTTTCTGGTGGTCATCTTTGTGACACATTGGCTCATTGTGCTTTCCTCCACTAACACTTAAATGGTAGCCATCATCAATTGATGTTGCTGCTTACAACATCACTGCTGTTTAAGGGTTAATATTTCCATGTAGACAAAGAGTATATTTACCCTGCCTAATATGGGAAGATGTTTCTATGAGTGTTATCTCTTTAGTAAGCACTCACCTATAGGGTGTCACACACCATGCTCTTTCTTGTTCAGTCACTTTCTTTGAAGGGAGCTTATCTAAATTTTCTTAATTGCACCATTCCATTCACCCCATCAGCATGAGATTCTAATTAGTGTGTGCAGATAGGTAAGAATATTGTTTCAGATGTTAACAGTTTTGCTACCTGAAAATATATCTAAGTACATACTTATCTCTGTGCCTACCTTTCCATCCTTCCTCCTCACCATAGGTGCATGATATTTTTTCCTCATTTAAGTATGAAGCTTATTTCAAGTGCAAGTGTTTATGAAGATTTACTGTTTATGGAGGATGTTTCACACTGCTGTTGGTGAAGTGCTATTATTTCATCATGATTACATCATATACTACCATAGTTTGCATTACAGTGTGTATCTATGGTGGGAGATAGCTTAGGACTAGTGGCATGCAAAAAATTTGAAAGGCAGATATACGTAGGATAGCTGCTGTGTGCTGAAAGTAAGTATCTGTGGAAGATATATTTTTAAGTAAGGAAATGTTTACTCTGTATGGTTATTTGCATGTCTCAAGTTTAAATGTATTATTTAAATAGCAAAAATTGTTGGTCATGACATCTGTCTATCCAGTGGGATATAACTTTCAGCAAAGCAACATGTACATGCAACTTCCAGTGTGATGAATCATATAAATAATATGTTTAAAGTAATTTGAAACATATAAGAAACTATTGCTGGTCCCAAGCTATCCTTGCCATTTATGGTGGCCCTAGTACGTGTTAAAGTGAAATATCATAAACTGAAACTGTGTAAAATCACATCTTTCAAATGTTTGCTTACAGGCATAGATAGAATGGCCAGTCATTTGCATTTCAGTTCAAGTGATTTTTATATGCAAAAACGGCTGTTCTGGGCCCAGAAAACACTTCAAATAGAAGAGCGAACAACGTTTCGACCTTCTTCGGTCATCGTCAGGTTCACAAAGAAAGGGTTACTGGTCGGAAGCTGACCACGTGTTTGGGAGGGGTTGTATAATTGAGTGTTGCAATGTAGAGGGCGCGGTTTGAATATATAATTTTGTCTATAATATTAATATAGGTATAATGGTGTTCCTTTATATTGGTTTATTTTGGGTTTGAGTTGTTGTATAAGTAAGGCTTCTTTAATTTTTCGTTTGTTTATGTTTGTTTCTTTATTTAGTATTTTAGTGTTTTCTATGGTTATGTTGTGTCCATTTGACTTGCAGTGTTCGAAAACGTGTGAAGGTGACTTTTTATGTTCTTTGAATCTGGTTTCCATTTTTCTACTTGTTTCTCCTATATAGAAGTCGTGGCAGTTATCACATTGTATTTTATAAATAATGTTGGTGTGGTGTTTGTCAGTGTAGTTCTTACATAGTATAGACCTTAGTTTTGTGCCTGGTTTTTGAATAAATTTAGTGTTAACTGGAATGTTATATTTTGTTACTAGTTTTTGCCAAATGTTGGTTATTTGTTTGCTGATGTCAGGAATATATGGTATACAGCAGTATATGGTTTCGTGATTTTTTGATTCGTGAGATATATTTACTTTTGTTGGTTGATTTTGCTTTCTGTCTAGGTGTGTGCGTATAATGTTTTCTACAGTTTGTGGAGGAAACTTATTAATGTTGATGAAGTGTTGTTTTATTTTATCTAATTCATCGTTAATTTTATCTGGTGAGCATAGTTTTATGGCTGTGTTTATCTGGTTTCTTAGTATGTTGAGTTTTTGTTTTGTTTCATGTGCTGAGTCCCAAGGAATGTATAGTCCAGTATGGGTGATTTTTCGGTGGATTTCTGTTTTGAATTGTGTGTCGGTTCTTATAATTTTGAGGTTAAGAAATGATATTTGATTGCTTTCTTCCTGTTCACATGTGAAGTTAATGTTGGGATGTATAGAGTTAATGTGAGTGAAATCCAACAAAGACACATGAGACGCAACTAAACAAATTACTACTACAAATAAAAAAAGCCAACACAATTTCACAAACACTTTATTCCTACCTACGTAAAACCGACTCACGCACACCGCAAATATACGGCATCCCCAAACCTCATAAACCAGATTGTCCATTACGACCAATAATGTCAACATATGAATCGTTTAACTACAATCTTGGTAAATACATAGCATGGGCATTCTCCAAATATGCAACATCAGCCAGCTCATTCATCAAAGACTCTTTTAATTTCAAGTCCAATCTAAATCAACTTAATCATAAAGCCTTAATGGCCAGTTTCGATGTTATATCCCTCTTCACAGAAGTTCCAACAACAGAAGCCTGCAAGATAGCCTTAGAACTCTATATTCGAGACCCTAACCCGATCATAGACATTCCCAGTAACCAGTTAGCAACCCTCATAGAATTCACCACAATAAAGACAAACTTCATGTTCAACAACCAAAACTATATACAAACAAATGGCCTAAGCATGGGCAACCCAGTATCGCCAGTTCTAGCCAATATTTTTATGACACAAATTGAAACACAAGCAATTAATACAGCATTACATCCACCACTATACTGGTACAGATATGTAGATGACACGATTGCGGGATTCGAATCTACAGAACACATACTTAACTTTTTCACTCACATTAACTCTATACATCCCAACATTAACTTCACATGTGAACAGGAAGAAAGCAATCAAATATCATTTCTTAACCTCAAAATTATAAGAACCGACACACAATTCAAAACAGAAATCCACCGAAAAATCACCCATACTGGACTATACATTCCTTGGGACTCAGCACATGAAACAAAACAAAAACTCAACATACTAAGAAACCAGATAAACACAGCCATAAAACTATGCTCACCAGATAAAATTAACGATGAATTAGATAAAATAAAACAACACTTCATCAACATTAATAAGTTTCCTCCACAAACTGTAGAAAACATTATACGCACACACCTAGACAGAAAGCAAAATCAACCAACAAAAGTAAATATATCTCACGAATCAAAAAATCACGAAACCATATACTGCTGTATACCATATATTCCTGACATCAGCAAACAAATAACCAACATTTGGCAAAAACTAGTAACAAAATATAACATTCCAGTTAACACTAAATTTATTCAAAAACCAGGCACAAAACTAAGGTCTATACTATGTAAGAACTACACTGACAAACACCACACCAACATTATTTATAAAATACAATGTGATAACTGCCACGACTTCTATATAGGAGAAACAAGTAGAAAAATGGAAACCAGATTCAAAGAACATAAAAAGTCACCTTCACACGTTTTCGAACACTGCAAGTCAAATGGACACAACATAACCATAGAAAACACTAAAATACTAAATAAAGAAACAAACATAAACAAACGAAAAATTAAAGAAGCCTTACTTATACAACAACTCAAACCCAAAATAAACCAATATAAAGGAACACCATTATACCTATATTAATATTATAGACAAAATTATATATTCAAACCGCGCCCTCTACATTGCAACACTCAATTATACAACCCCTCCCAAACACGTGGTCAGCTTCCGACCAGTAACCCTTTCTTTGTGAACCTGACGATGACCGAAGAAGGTCGAAACGTTGTTCGCTCTTCTATTTGAAGTGTTTTCTGGGCCCAGAACAGCCGTTTTTGCATATAAAAGTTCTCAACAAGTGGGTTTCTCGACATCACTGAGTTCAAGTGATTGTTGATATTATTTTATAACAATGGTTATTTGCCGTATCATAATCACAGCATTACAAATTCAAATTATCCTTCAATTATTTTAATGGAATTTATTGATTTGTATGAATCAGTCAGTTACTGTAATTCATAAAATCTGTTGTCAGGATGAGCAGACACCTCTCAGTTTAGCCCCACTAGGATTACGAAGAAGGCTTGAAAGGATACAGGTTCCATAAACATGTTGTCAGCTTGAAAGGTAACATTAATACGTATTCATAAACATCTTTTTCTCTAAATATAAATGACTAATCAATGTCAATAAACTGTATATTCTTATTTCTGTTGTTTAGTCACATTCGTTTCTTTAAAAGCTTTTGAAATGATAATGTTACCACAAAATTCTTTATATTTTAACTATGTCAGTAGTATAATGCTACAAAAGTGAAATAGTAGTTTAAGTATAAATCTGTTTATTGATTTTAATCATAGTAATTATACAAACAAATTGCTACATAAGTAAAGGTATATAATTTTTACTTTATGTGTGTATTTCTATTCTTGGTTCGTAATTGTTTTACTTAACAGTGATAAGATATGAATTTTGTTTAAAATGTCTGTTTCTTCCAATGAACATGCTTTTTTTTTTACACTTATCTGTTACACCTATCGCAACTGATCCTTTACTTCAGTTATACTTAATATTTCAGTGACCACTGTAAGGAAAACATATTCTTTTTTTTTGAAGTCTAGAAGTTCCTTTCACCCAGAACCACTTCAAGACCTTTTCAAGTTTATGAGGCCAGAAAATAGGTGACAGGAAAACTTTCATTAATAAAATTTCATGTATGTATATGTATGAATAACTTTTACCTAATACAGGTCTCTTGTTTGTTATTTTCATTGTTATAAAAGTATTTGAATTGAACCAATTATGCTCATATGTTATTAAAATGATTTATACATTATACCAATGCTTGATGCACAAACCTGTACAGAGAATAATATATCGTGCACAACCACATGTTGAAATTATCAATGACACTTTCATATGGTTAAATACATGTCCATCTTCCATTAAATCTGATTACTGTTATAAATGTTTTGGACAATAAGCCTTTTCTGTCTCTATAGATTATTAAGAATATTGTTTAAGTGTTTTGCTGTGACTAACATAAAACAGGTTAGGATGTCCATTTTAGAGACTATAAGTCTTCTGTGTTATCTATTTACTATCAAAGTTGTTTCAGCAATAAAAAACTTGAAGTTATCTGGGAGAATTAAATTACAATGTAGGGGAAAAGAGGGAATATGTTAAAAAATAATGAAAAACATTAATTAAACAGCAAAAGCAATTTATTCAATTGATAATGCAATACAAGTCAAGCAACTCTTACTCTTTCATACTTGTGTAAATTCATAGACAATCATGTTCTGAAGTTTAAATTTCATCATCCAAATTTTTTCAGGCAAGTAATTTTAAATCACTTGTAAATAGGGTTAGTGGTGTGTAGTAATTTTAATAGACAGTCCTACTTTTTGGTTATGAATAGTAACATAATGGTTGGTAGGTGCTGCTGATGGTTGCCTTCCACCTGGTTGACAGTTCTGAGTTAAGGATGGGTATATCTGAATATAGGGGTATATGGCCGATTTACCTGTGTGTCACGTAAGGTGTCAATCAAGTTGAAAATAGCAATTAATGATAGTTATTTTTTTCACAGTAATTAAAGATAAAAATCCTTTCCATAAATATGTTAGTCTAATTTTTATGTTAGTGTATAAAATTTGTTAAAAAAAGTGAGTTTCTTGAAACTATATGGTTTGAAACAAGTCATTTTATATTTGATATGGTTCGTGATTAATGTACAATTGAAAGTTTTAATACAAGGCTTCTATGTAGAGGTAATTATGTTTAGAACCATGGTTAAAAATGTGATACTACTGTATTAGTGTATTCCATTTTAAATTGTAATGCTAGCACTAGTGTTATTTAACTGGAGCTAAACTTTCCTTTGTTAAATTGTAACTATTGTAATTAGTAACTAAAGCATTCTTTTCCTTCATAATTAGCAATAGTAAACAAACATTTATTTAAAATATCATAACGAAAATTCATATTGTTCATCCAATTATTTACTTAGCAAGTTAATTTAAATATTATAAATACTTTGTCATACAAGAAATATATCATCAGTAGCTTAGTGTGAGCTTAATAGTTTCATACTGAACAATGAATTTCTTTTGGAACACTTGTATGTGTTCATCTTCCTCGACTCAGCTGCATCTCTCCACCAAACTCTCTTGTCCAGGTATAAATAATTCTTGTTCTTATGTCTTCTCCCTTATTGTTCCTGTATTTCCAACTATATCTTTAATATTTGTTTTTCTTCATATTAATTTTAATCATCCTGTGGGCCTTCTTTCAACTGTTATCCACTCCATATATGTCTTCTAGTATCTTTCTTCACCTATCCATTTGACATGCCCATAGCAGGTCAGTTGGCTCATCTCTCCAAAGTCCAGCACTTCATTCACTCCAAGACTCCTACATGTATCCTTATTTCTTATTTTTCTTTATGAGTCACAAGGTTTTCATCTACACTATCTGTATTTAACTATTTCTTTTCTTGATTACGTTCATGCTTCTGTGTATACAATGTACGTAATCCAGTATTGAAGTAACTTTCGATTTTATATTTTTTGTCGTTATTTATATCTGCTTCATGCAGATTTACGATAAATAGTATTCTAATTAAGACAAAAGTGCATCTTGTTGGGTAATTAAAAGGATATAGAGAAAAATAATTGCATTAACAGCTGTGGCACTGTTATGATGTGTGAAAACATTAAATTTTATCGTTTAAACAATTTTATATAATTAAGAGGATTATGAGTAAAAATAGTGAAATGTGACTTATGTCACGTTTGGTTAGAAAGTTGCAATAGATTATTTTTTATTGTAACAACAAAATTATTTTCCCTGTTTTAAAATTTCTTCCCAAAAGAAAAATGATTTGAAAGAAGTTATGCAGTGTCAACATTGGCCATTTCTGACTAAATAGTAAAAAAGAAAACACATCGCTAACTACTACATATTGAAAGGCAAAAAGTTTTTCAGTTCTTTGAAAGATTAAATTGAACTCCATATGCTGAAATATATTACATTATTATATATATACATGAAGTTCGACTGAAATGCACAAAGCTCTGCTAATTTAAAACATTAATAAATAAGCAATTTCAATTTTAGTGCCTACGAAATAACTGCTACTCTATTAATAAGTGAATCACACTTAAATCTAACTTAGTTGTAACTTGCTGAAGTTTTCACGATGGTATTTGATTCATTGAATATTAATTGTTATCTCATCTTTAATTCAACTGCTTAATATTTGAAGAAACAGTAATTTATAAAACGTTTTTAATTCTAGTGTAATAATTATAAATGTGTTGTTGTAATATACTGTAATTTCTTCATGGAGATATCATTTGTCGTATCAAATATTGTGTTTAGAAGTGACAAACTTTCGTCTTGTATACCTATTTTGATTGTTTTGTTTTGATACAAATCAAAACGTTGGTGCACGCAAATATAAATAAGACATGCATTGTTATTGTGCTGCCCCTGTTTTGAAAAATTCACACTACATATTTAATTTGCAGCGAGTATTAAGACCAAAAATGCCTTTAACGATAAAGGTATTATAACTACAATAGGTTTTGGCTCTGTACGTTTTAACTTACGAGATAAATTAGCTGTAGTCAGTTTACTAGAGTAATGGCATTGCCAGGGATGTATTAACGCATAGACACACGAGGCACGTGCCTGGGGCGGCAGATTTTGACCAAAGAAAAGAAAAAGAATGGACACCATTTTAAAATGTAGTCCCTGGTTATTAATTCCCCCTGCCATTTATGCCGCCCCAATACATTAATACATCCCTGCCAATATCTCACTGTAAGTTATATCGTGTTGTCAGTGTCCAAACCTCCACAAGAAGCACAATTCTTGTGAGGGCGAGGGTCACTGGGGGTCAAACGGCTCACGGATCTCTGTGAGGTTCGCGCGGCTGCCATAAATAGCTCGACCCCACGAAAATGACTCAGATCCTGATGATCTGAGATGTGAAAGTAACAAATTCACTGTCAATACTCAATATACGATCAGTGGATTCTAGTGATATCGTCATGAGTAACATACGCCGAAAATTGAGTGGAGCAGCTTATAGGAAGATAGCAAAGTTAAAAAATGAAAACACACGTGATGTTTTGGATAAGATACCGACGATGGGGGCCTTTTTTGCTAAACAAAGGCAAGAACAGCCTACTAGCGATGATGTTCAAACCAACAGCGATGGAGGGAATACACATGACGGGCCTAGCAGTAGCAGTTTTGAACAATCTGAACGACCCGAACATATCGAACTGCAGCTTGAACAAGTGACGTCATCAGCAGCAGGCCAAGTAAGATCTGCCGGTTGCGTGCCTGAAACGTCAATGGTTCCAGCAAATTTTTCAGGCAAAGTAAGTTCAGATCCAGCAGAGTGGATAATAGATGATTACACAAAAAATTATATTGCCACACATGCCATCCTTGAAAACGATGACTCGGATTTCAAGAACTCTGTGAAAAAGGACGGGGAGAAAATCAGATCTGTAACCAAAGGCATGTTTGAAAGAAAACTGCAAAATGGCGAAAAAAGTAAGCGGACATATTTGGTTTATTCAGAGAGCAAAGGTAGACTGTTTTATGCTCCTTGTCGTTTATTTGATTTTGGAAAAAAATCCAAAGTGGCTGACGTAGGCTTTGATGACTGGAAAAATGCTACTGTCCGGCTGAATGAGCATGAAAACTCTCCTGAGCATCGGTCTTCAGTTTTATCTCTAGTAGCAAGGGGCAACATGTTGGGACATGTAGATCTCCAGATGGCCATACAGCTGCAGGACGAAATCAAATACTGGAGAAATGTACTCACTCGTGTGGTAGCTGTAGCGAAAAGATTGGCTTCACGTGGGCTTCCGTTCAGAGGTCGGGATAATAAGTCTGGCTCAGTACACAACGGCAACTTTATGATGTCGTTAGAACTAGTTGCGGAGTTTGACCACTTCCTCGCTGATCACATTCACCGATATGGCAATGCTGGCAAGGGATCCACGTCTTACCTGTCTTTCAGTACTTGCGACGAATTCATCCAGCTTATGGCAGACCTTGTTCGAAAGAACATTTTAAAGGACGTCAAAACTGCAAAAGATTTCTCAATCAGCGTGGACTCGACGTCAGATATATCCCATGTTGACCAGTTGGCATTCATCATCAGGTACGTGAACAGTGATGGTTCACCTATGGAACGTTTCCTGACTTTTATACCCAATCCGGGCCACAAAGCTGAACAGCTGGCAGAAGTTGTACTTAGCCTGCTTCAGTTATATGAGGTTGACATTTCTGAATGTCGTGGACAGTCTTACGACAACGCCAGCAACATGTCTGGTCAGTACAATGATCTCCAGGCTCGTATCATGGAGAAAAATCCTTTAGCAGTGTATATCCCATGTTCAGCACATTCATTAAATCTTGTAGGAACGTGTGCTGCTGAATGTTGCAGAGAAGCATGTTCATTCTTCGAACTCTTACAAAGTCTCTATGTTTTCTTCAATGCTTCAACCCATCGTTGGAAAATTCTACAAAAACACCTGTCCGCAAATAAAGTCTCTCTTTGAAGAAACTCAGTGACACTCGGTGGTCCGCTCGTGAAGATGCTTGTCAAAGCCTGAACAGAAACTGGCAACAAGTGTTTGATGCCCTCACCACCATGGAGGGAAATGCTATAGAAAAACCAGCCGCTAGGAATGAGGCCGCTGGACTTCTTTCCAAATTAGGAACGCTAGAAACAGCTATTTTGTCCACAGTTTAGGGAACAATACTGGAAAGATTCAATGCTGCCAGTAAAAAGTTGCAAAGTGCTGATATGGACATCGGACTTGTAGTCGAGCTTTATGCTTCCTTGCTGCAGTTTGTGTAAGATTCAAGAGAACTGTTCGATTATTTTGAAGACAAGGCGATGTTGAAGTCCAGCATGAAGACGTACGAAATCAAGCGAAAAAGGAAGCAAAAATTTTCAGATGGTGACACCCAGGCAGTGGAAGAAGGCAGAGAGACATTTAGAGTAAATGTTTTCAATGTGATCATTGACAGACTTTGCTCAGAACTACAGCGAAGACAAACCGCTTATGTAGAAATCCACGCAAGGTTTGGATATTTGTTCAAGATAACAAATCTTGAACCCACTGATGTCATCAGTCAAGCTGGAACACTGTTGAAACTCTACCCCAATGATTTGGAAGTGAGCTTCGTAGATGAATGTCTACATTTCCGCGCACATCTTGTGAGTATGAAAGTGCAAAATGATGACTCTTCTGCGTTAGCAGTATACAGAAATCTGCGAGCTAAAGGACTTCAAACTGTATATCCAAACCTGGATATTGCTATGCACATGTTTCTGTGCATTCCAGTAACTAATTGTACATCAGAGAGATCTTTCTCGGCTCTCAAACGTGTGAAAAATTACTTGAGATCAAGAATGGCAAAAGATAAACTAAATGCCCTGTCACTCCTCGCCATTGAAAGTGATATTGTTTGTAGAATAAACTATGACGATGCAATAAACATGTTTTCGGAACAGAAGGCCAGGAGAAAGCCTGTGTATTCAGTCGCAGAATAATATTTAGTGATAATTGATTTTGATGTTTCATTTTTTATTGTGTTGGAAAATAAACGTTGTGTTGATTTTGAATGATAACAACTGTGTTTGTCTGTTGTTGTGGTGGTGATGCTTGGTGCAAGTTGTGGCACGGAGGGGGGGGGCGGCAAAAGTATCAACCTAACCTCGTGCCTAGGGGCGCCGAAATCCTAAATACGTCTCTGGGCATTGCAATAATTTATTTATATCTTTTAAGTTGTGTTTGTTCTCACCAGCTCACTGAGCTAACTTTTGAGCAGATTTTCTCAATAACTACGTGTTAGAAAATATCTCGTTTAATGAAACTGTTTCACACATGCTTACATGTTCACAGGATACAGACTAAAAACGCAATTTTGGTCGCAGTTGTTGCTGTGAGGCTTTTAAATAGGGCCTTTCTAGCTTTACACAATGAGATGGTGTAATTTTTGCCAATTCTCACGGCAAAATTATTTCAATTCTGACAAGTTCGTTGGGGATTGTTGATGGATTGCAATCTTTAAGTCTCGCCATAAATTGCCTATTGGATTCAAGTCAGAACTTTGATCGAGCAACTCCAGGATATTCAATTTCTTCATTTGAAACCACTCCAGTGTAGCGTTGGTATTGTGCTTCTGGTCATTGTTCTACTGAAATGTGAATTTTTGAACCAGTTTTAGATAATTGACTGACTCAAGCAGGTTTTACTCTTTTTTGCACCATCCTTCTTCCCCTCGATTCTGACAACCTTTCCGGCCTCTGCTAATAAGAAGCATCACCATAACATGATGCTGTCACCACCACGTTTGACAGTTGGGATGATGTTGACTGGACAAGGTACTGGGTTGGGCTTGCGCCAGACGTAATGCTTTGAATGTGGATAAATAAGTACCTCAATTTTGTCTTGTCTCACCGCAAAACTTTACCATGTGTCTTACAAACTTCATACGAGATTTAAAATGATTCTTTTTGAGTGACGGTTTGTTTTTGTCACTTCCATCTCAGGCGTGGAACCTCGCAAATCTTTCAATTTCACTGTTGGCATCGCATTTATATCCCTAATCATTTTCTTGCTTGCTCAGCAGCTTAGTTTGGAAGGTCGGTTTGATCTGGCTAGTTAATACATGATGTGAAGCACATTCCACCTCTTAATGATGGACTTCATCGTACTCAAAGAAATAATCAGTGACTTTGAAATTTTCTTGTAACTATCTCTTGATCTGTGTTTATCTATCACTTATCCCTGACTTGTTTATTAAGTGTCATGGATTTCATGTTTGGTGTATTGCATTACTATGCGAGTTGTGAATTGAACAGAAGCATTTTTCTGTAGTCAAATTAAACCACTTTGATTAAATACAATTAGAGACCATTACAGTAGTTTTGTTACTTTTAAAACTAATCTTTTGCACTTGAACTGATTTAGGGTTGTTGTAGAAACAGGTATGAATACTTGTGCAGTTGAGAATATTTTGATTTTCTTTGAAAATTTAACTTACGTACCAATATTCCCGACGAGAGGGGGGAGGGATCAGTGCCCCGGAGCCCAGAAGGAGAGCAAAAAAATCGCAACAAATCATTAAATATTGTAATGCTAATTCAGTCACAGCTACATGCATGTACAATGCTGTCAAAGCACACTAACCAGGTCCGAATTTAACTGTTCTCACTTCTCACAATGGGTATGACCTCGGGATCATTACAATAGTAAATTTGTCATCTGGTTAAATCAATCGATTTGGTAGTAGAACTAGTATGTAGGGCTACCAGAAATCATGTAGTGGGGAGATGCGTAGCTTGACGTCAAAAATGTAAGTAGGTCATGCAGTTGTGTCCTCTCCTGGGTAGAATGAAATGAAGTTGCAAACTCGTCTTTTACACTGTACAGTTTGTAGTCTTTACAGACATGTGTAGCACGAAACTCGAAAGGCACCATAAATTTCCTAATTGCACACATGTGGGCCTAGAAATTTGTGAATAAATCCAATAACAGGAAATAACTTCTAGGATTACTTAGTTATATTAGGTTATAAAATACAAAATAATATAGTCTGTACAACGTTAGCTGCAAACTCGTCAGTCACACATATCTATGACTATGTTGTAATAATTTTAAGGATATTGCTTTGATATTAGTCAGCTTGTTTGTTGTAAACAGTTCGCATATTAATTAAATGCCGTCCGCAGCTGACATGTTTCAGTTTTTAGTTATTTAAACTACCGGCATAAATGACACGGCAATATATTTAAACAAGTTTATACAACTTGGAAATGGAACGGATTAAACCGTTAAATACATTAAAATATTATTTAAACATCTATAAATTTTACTCATGATTATGAAATGTATTTTGTACTTTTTGGTTACCATGTACCTTTTTTTTTTTTACCTGGTGTTTGAGTGAAAATCAAGTAACTGAATTATACAAGTACTTCTTGCCTGAAAACATTAAGAAATTTTTGGAGTGTTCACTACTAAACTCAGTGTGATATAATTGGACTGTTAGGGCAGTTACCATTGTCAATCAGTTTACAGAGTCGCTTTTGTAAACTTTTAGCAAACTGGAAAGTATGTTAGTTTGCCATATGTACCCCTTTGTCAAGTGTGGGCAAAAACTATTTAATATTTATTCACAATAATACTATTTCCTAGTCGTATAATTTTTATACAGTAACTATATAGCTGTGAATGCGATTTTTTTGACAAATCTTACATTGTATACATTTTATCAATTTTAATGATTACATACTGGATTTGATATCTTATAACTTGCCAGTAATTTTGTCAATTAAAAAAATTGATTTTTCATTCCTTATTTAATAACACTATTATTTAAGTGTTGGTTAGTTGGTTGGTTGATTTCGAGTTTTATGGCACGAAGCAGCTAGGCTATCTGCGCCAAACGCCCGGTAAAAAGGTAAAAATAAATTAAATGTAGTAAAATACATAAAAGGAAATGAAGGTAAAACAAAACAGCATTGAAAACAGAAAAAGTATAAAACCAATGTTGACACCTAGTCTACAATGTTAAGAGAGAAAGCAGAGGTAGAGAAGTTGTAAAGGACTTTCTCTAGCAACATGGTTATGATCATAACCCGCCAGGAAGACTAACAGGTAAGTACGTGAACCACTGTCAGTTACCTGAAGTTGGCTTTTAAAGTCCTGGTTTCTGGTTATGTCATTATGGCCAGTACCAAAAGGTGAAGTTAAAAGACATGCAGCAAAATTGTAATAACTCGCCAGGACGAGTAATGGGTAGTTCAAACAGTAGCGTTAGTCACCCGAAATTGGCTTTTCCGGCCCTGGTGTCGAGTTATTTAATGTTGTGGCCATTTTACAATTTCAAATTGAACTATAGATTGAGACTCTTAAAAGAGAACCACAATTAAAAAGATGTAATGAATAAATATCAAACATTTAAATGCGATTTGAAAAATTAATGGCCATTAAAAATCTAAAAAGTTTATTAAGGTGAACAGTGTCACTGTCACCAATGACACTGTCAAACGAACAAACCTTGGGACAGAACATGTTTAAAATAGTGGCGTCGTTGAGAGTAGTAACTATTTAAGTGTCAACAATTAATAAGTAATTTGCAGTTCGTAATTTCTGATTGGTGGTGGGGGAGATCCTGGGGTATAGCTTGCCAGAAGTAGGTATGCTTATTTCAGAACCTATTTTGTTACAAGTCTTTTTTAGATGGAGTACATCAATTTTAGCAACCATATTATCTTTAATAATATATATATATTCAGTAGGTTGTTCAATTAGTGAAGACTGCATTCCCCAAAAAATGACTACTTCTAAAGTATGAACTTTGTAATATTTATCTATTTATATTATGTTTATATTGGGATAAATTTATATTTTTAACAACTAGTGACACATCAGTGCTTCATGAAATAATTCGTCGAGAAATCATGACTTATAAGTCGGGAGCACAGAAGAAAAAAGAAAAACAGTTAAAAGAAAAGCGTGTAACCCAATGATAGATTCGCCTGGACAGTTTCGGATTATTTGGTAACAGTGATATAAACAATTTATTTTGTGATGGTAGCAGACTTTCATGTAACAATAACGCTATCTCTGACCATAGTCAACTCAGTCAAGATGCAGACCATGCGGTGTCTGAATGTAGGCATACAGAAACACCGTAATTCCCACACTAACACTACTAATGACAAGTTTGAGTCTAAGGAGAGTACAGAAACACAGAGCCAACAATAAACGAAGGTATTGCAGGAGAAAAACTAAAAATCTGACATTGGAATGATAGAAACTGAAACTCATTTACGCTCACGGGTGAAATAGGCTGTTCGTCGAGGGCCAGAAAGCCTTTCAAACTGTTATCCTGCTGCTGCACCTGGACGTGCTTTTCCACTTTCTGTACTTAAGATCACTATGCCAAACGGTAAGTGTCACGTGAGTGGATAGTGTGGACTAACAAGAAACAAGCGTTATTTTGTTTTCCCTGTATGCTATTCAGCAAACTACCAGCTCCAACTCGATCGTCCCTTGCTATGTACTGGGGCTTTCCATCTGAAAAATTGCGGAAAACATTGCATTATAAGATACCAGAGCACGAAAATAGTAGCAGCCACAGAAGAAGCTATGTTGAATGGCACACCATGGAATTACGTCTTTCATTCAACTCTGCCGTGGATAGTCTACTTTTACAGAATATTCAGAATGAGCAGTTGGTTTGGAAGCAGGTACTTCATTTAATTATTGATGTTACTTTTTTCCTAGATGAACGTGGTTTAGCCTTTAGAGGAAACAAGAGTCTTATCGGATATGCTGGGAATGACAATTTTCTCGGGATTCTTGAACTGATTAGCCATTATGATGATCTTCTTGCAGAAGTCTTTCAAAGGTGAAATAATCACAAAAGGAATACCGCCATCTGCAAGTACACAGTTTGTTCCCAGAAAGCTAAAACGAATTCATACAATGCTGTGCTTTAAAAGTGACAGATGTCATTTTAACAGAAAGAGCAAATGCAAAATACTATTGCATTATTATTGATGAACTCCTGACTGCTCATGTTGAACAAACTGTGTTTATGTTGTGATATGTCCACTTGGAAAGTGATACAAATAGGTAGAAAGTGCAAGAACGATTTCTTGAAGTTGTGGACTGTAACAACAATAAAGACGTATCCTAGAAATTCTGAAGAAGCGTCAATTTCAAAAAACAGGTTGTTGTTGGCAAGGTTACGACAATAGAAGTAATATAAGTGGTCAGTATAAAAGTGCACAAGCTCACATTTTAAGACTGTCCCCCTGCCACTTACTTTCCTTGTGCGTGTTATAACTTGAATTTATGTGGCGTTCATGCAGTAGAAAGCTGCTGAAAGGTGATAACATTCTCTGAAATCATTCACAAACTGTATAACGTCTTTACTTCCATTCCACATTGGTGGGAAATTTTGAAACAGAACATCGGTTGCTCTCTATAAAGTTTACCGCAGACACGTTGGTCTGCATCGGTTGATTGTGTCCGGCCTTTTGCGGCTCACATAGGGGACTGAAGACAGCTGTTCAAAACGTACTCGAAATGAACCTAATTTCAGAAACGCGAGCAGACCTATATGGTATACTTGGGTATCTTGGATCGTTTGAATGTGCTATTATAGCCTCTGACTGAAAATCCTGATGGCAATTGACTACAGGAATGAAGTCCTACAAGCAAGATACAACACTAGACATAGAGGTTGAGAATATCAAGAGTGTCATCGCAGATCTGAAGTGCTTGAGGGATGACTGGAATGCCATTTTGGACGAGTACAAGTAAGTTGCCAAAAACTATGGCATAAAAAATTCCCTATCATTCACAGAAAAACGATGGAAGAAGAGAAAGTTGTTTGCGTACGAGACAAAAGATACTACAGACTGTGATCCGAAGACAAATTTAAACACGAAGTCTTCTTTGTTCTCCTTGTTTGTGTCCTTGGGAATATGACAAGTATGACTCAACAATGAAACTGGTGTCAATATTTGGTGTTCCGTGGAATTACCCACATCTGAAATCCAAAGTTATTCATGACCTTGCACAAACACTACATATGAAATAATAAGCCAATGTATCGGCAGACCTAGAACAGGAGTTGGAACATGCGAGTGATTTACTACCTCTTGAGTTGCTGAATAAGCTTCACAACTTGAAACTAGAGATATTGTTTCCAAACATTGTGGTCCTGTTGAAAATCTTTTATACCTTGCCCGTTACAGTTGCGCAGGCCGAGTTTTCCTTCAGCACACTTGCTAGAGTGAAAAACGTCATGCGTTCTACTATGTGCCAGAATAGACTCGCAAGTCTTGGTACACTAGCTGTGGAGGCTAGTCTGGCGAGGAGAGTGGACTTTGAAACAATTATATACATGTTTACTAAGACTAAAGCACGCAAGGCTCCATTGCTCTAAACTGGATTATATTTTATTTTTTGTTCTTGTATTTTTTAAAAATAAAATGTGCATTTTCAGATTTTTATTTTGATCACTCTCATCAAGTTTCAATGCCCTAGGTATTTACAAGTGTGTATCGGTAATGGTGTCGTTTTAGTGTATATGTTCAGCCTATATATGTATATTTAAAAAGCTTTATTGCCTATATATAATGCTTTGTTGTCACTTTGTGTGTGTGGGGGGGGGGTAAGACTCCTTAATGTTTGCTGCCCTTGGGCCCATAATGGCTCTCGAAGGCCCTGCGTACATAATATCAGCGTTCTTTTGGACTTCTAAGTTTGGAATG
This sequence comes from Carcinoscorpius rotundicauda, assembly GCA_011833715.1. Taxonomy (NCBI): domain Eukaryota; kingdom Metazoa; phylum Arthropoda; class Merostomata; order Xiphosura; family Limulidae; genus Carcinoscorpius; species Carcinoscorpius rotundicauda. The sequence goes on along the minus strand of CM022396.1, from coordinate 41,004,255 downwards.
GATTATGTAGATATTTAAGTCCCATTTGAGAGTTTCATAACTGCTGTTTCAGACGGCAACAAAATGTGAAAACTGCATAAACGAATGTTTTTACAAGGCATGTTTTTTTTTTCACTTTTATTAAAACTTGTATTGCTAAAGGATATTTGGAGCACTTCAACGGTGCTTAATTCACCTACCCAGGACTTTCGACTCAATTATGGAATTTGTTTATTTCGCATAAACCAGTCATATGCTAAGTGCTTGAAACTACAGATAGGAAATTCCCAAATGTTATATACGTTTAAGACATTCCTTGTATTTCTTTATTGTTGTACGGTTGGTAAATATTTCCCAATATTCAGGTATAATGTGACGTATTTCTCTTCCTGTTTAGCGAAACTTTTCGACATTTACAATTATTCTCCAGTATTGCAACGGTAAATGTAGGGATTTATAATGCTGAAATCCAGCGTTCGATTCCCTGTGGTGAACATAGAAAATAGCTCAAATGTATCTGAAACAAAACGTTCGAAACTGACTGAAAATATTAATCATTCTAATATTAGATAGTATTTAATGAATCCCGATGGGACAGTGGTAATTCTTAGGGTTTACACCGCTAAAAGCAGAGATTCGATTCCCCTCGGTGGACACAGCAGATAGCCTGAAGTAGTTTTGCTATAATAAAACAAGCACATGAGGAGAAAATACAGATCAGTATGGTGTGTAAAATTATGTTTAATATGTATATATTTAAATATTCTACGGAACTGAATTCTGAAAGTAGTAATATTATTACTCCCTCTCTTAATTCGTCTTTCGGTTTAATATTTTTGGTAGAATTTTATGATTTTTTAATATTATTTTAGTGGGCTATTTTGTGAAGTTATCGTCAAAATAAAATAGTAAAATTAAATAAGATAAGTTGATGGGACTAAGAAAATTCTACATCTTAGAGCGAACAAATTTATACTTAGGCTGATTCACTAAAAGAATACAGTAAGTCGCGTCTGTTATTGGAATCACTTTATAGATACATACTACTTGTAATCATATTGATACAAAACTTGAATTTTGAAGAAGACGGTTAAGAAAAGGAATTTAGGGTTAACAAACATTGTATAAAGATTTGAGAACACCAAAAAGTATCGAAACTTTATTGCTGCTCAGAATATGAACAAAACAATAAGATATTTTTAGAGGCACAACAGGTAAAAAGAAGACACTGCAATACTCTGCGTTCGATCACGAGACATAATTAGAACATCAATGCATAGCTGCCAACCCAGAAATTACAAAAGAACCTTGGAGATGTAAGCTGGTCTCTGCAGCTGAATTGTGATGGTCTTCTAAACAGTTCATATCTTTGGATCTTAAGTCGATTATGGATATTTCAGTGTTTCTTCCAGGGACTGTGCACGTGCTTCGTCTTGCTAAATTATACACATAGAGAATTGCATCAAAAAGTAACGTTCTCGCATCCATCGGCGTAATCAATGAGATAGCCAAATTAGGTCGCAGCCACACTTCCAAGAGTTATTTTCTGACAAGACGCCTCCTATTGACACAAGTAAAAAAAAAAAAATCGCGTTGTAGTTATCATTTGGTGTTAAATTTTACTGATGTTTACCATTTATCTTCTTTTCCTTTCACGTTAATATATGTATATTTTAAGGCAAAGATTCCATTAACAAGTGTATGTATATATTTCTGGGATATTGATTGCTGAACAAAAATATTCGTAGTAAATATGTAAATTTAGAGCTCAACAAATTCAAGTGTGACTTAGCGAAGATCTGGTTTCATAGTTTCTACTTTTACTTGTTCCTTCTTTTGCACCACTAAGTTGAACTGATTTGCATCATTAAAACCATCGCATGAATTAAAGATAGTAACGTTACAAAAACATTCTCTTGTTGTTAACGCTGGTGTGAACGAAGTTTCCGTCCAAACAACTAGGCAAATGCAAATTAAAACGTCTTATGATCTGCTATGTAAGGCTTTATTGAAGTTGTGATTATAATGAGAGTAATTTCAATACGTTACGGAGGATAAGAGATATTCTTTATACGGAGAGTGCAGCCGATGAAAAATGCAAGTAATAAACAGAGCTGTATACAATTTTATATGCAAAAAACGGCTCTTTTGGGCTCAGAAAACACTTCAAATAGAAGAGCGAACAACGTTTGAAGTGTTTTCTGAGCCCAAAAGAGCCGTTTTTTGCATATAAAATTCTCAACTAGTGGGTTTCTCGACATCACTGAGAGCTGTATACACTTGTACATTACTCTAACTTCAATGTTCTGATTATATGATGGTAAAAACAAAAGCGACGTATTTTTGTGTATTGAGTTTCGTATCTGCAAGAAAATATTGGCCAGTTAGAAGTAACGTAAATACTCTGACCAAATGCTTGTCAGTTTAGGTTTCGGAATAAAACACATTAGCTTTAATACACTATACCAGTTTAAAAGCATATACAACAGTCATGGCTCCAGTTATTCGAAACTAGTCAAAATGTTATTATTATTCACCTAATATGGATGTCGTTATAAAAGGTTGTTCTAAAACGGTCATATAGTCAACATAAAATCATGTAATTATGTTGATACAACAGACTGGGTTACATAGCAATGGTTTCGGATAATGTCGACATTAGCATTAATAAACATAAGATTTAAAACTTACAGTTTAACAGTAAAATGATTGAAAACGTGAGACGCTAGATCGTCAGTATTATAAAATAACCATCCAGTGTGAAAATGTATTTTTATATTGGTTAGTCCTATTTGATACAGATTCTTTGGATGACAAAATAATTAAACCGTAACACGCATTAGATTTATCACTTTTTATTCTGCAATGTAACATAACCATTGAAATAAACTGGATATATTACTAACTTTTAGTCGTGAATTTACGTTATTAATTAGCCTTCAAATTAGTGACTTGTTTTCGTATCATTCACTACCGGTTGGGTATGTATGTTCTATCATACTGAGTCATTTTATGATTCTATCTGTAACAACAGATGTATAAGAGATCCAACGAATATAAGTGAGCGAAATCACTTATTTTTGATGGTAAGATACACAGAGAATCCAAGCAGTAATTAGTAGGATAAAATGCAATATTAATGGTACTTGTGTTTACATCTTTTTGTGATTTATACGTTATTAGGAACTCTATAACCTACAAGATAATATACCTATAAAAGATTTGGTTCATAAAATAGTTTTAAAAATCGACGGGTAACTAATATTTTCCTGGGGTTAACATACGTGCACACACCTGCTATGTGTTTGGTTCCGTCAAGCCCTCCTGATGGTTGTAGAACACTAGGCTCCACTTTCTGTAAATGATTTCCTCTTAAATCTAAAGTCAAATATCTAATATCTGCTAGGTAGCGCAATAGTCGAGGTGGTAGTCGGGTTATGCTCGTACCGGTAATTCGTAAAATGAGTTCATGGGTGTGATGCAAACCTAGTGTTATGTATGTGTGTAAATATTTTGTAAACGACAACATGTCGTATTGTGTTTGAATTTTCATTTGTATTATTCATTTTTTTTTTCCATATTGATATTATTGTTTCGAAGTTTAAACTAAAATATGTTATTTATTTAGGGTAACGTTTTAGAACTTTCTCGAATTAGGTAGATCAAATATATGACTATAAATGGAAATGTTTGGCCTAGCGTCTAGACGTAGAGTCTCGTGCAAAAACATACATGCGCAGATTACTCTGTCGAATTTCCGGTGAATGTTCGAGAAAAAGATACCTAATAATATATATAAACAGACGGAGATAAGAGGCGCGGAGTCAGTCATTAGTTTTATTCGAAGAACAAGTGAGGGATTCAGTCATCAGTTTTTATTTTTTAAAAAAAGAGAGAGTTAGTTATTTGAGAAAGATTAAGTGTTTGCTGTGAATATTCAACTTGGTTTTGTGATTGAAGTTAGATCTACGGAAGCTGTGATTTTATTCCGTCAATCTCTACGATACATCTGAATTACTGCTTGTGCTGAGAGACGGCGAATTTATTGAACTGTGAACTATTTCGGAATTACTTCGTGGGACCAAATTCACACCCTAGACAGGAATTTGAGACTTTAATTTTAGATCATTACATTAGATACAGGCCAGTACCGTTTTGTGTTGTGATTAATTTTGAAGTTTAAAACTAATATTTTGTTTTGTAATTAACTTCGAATATTGTAACTTAATATCTGTCACTGTTTTCATATAATTTATATTATATCTGTTATATTTGTTAGTAGTTTAGTGTAATAAATTATACAAGCTGTTATCTGTATTTTTCTGTTGCGTTTAATCCACGAAGAATATAAAACATTTAAAAAATCTGGATTTTTTAACACTAGGAAGGCATCGGGTAACACATGCTGCAAATTATGACCTGTAATGGTAAGATCGCGCAGCTTGGCACCAAACGTCCAATGAATGTGGTGTAACAAAGTTGATTCTTCGACTTCCACAACCACGCGTCGGAGCGAAGCAGGTTTGTGAAGAAGGTCGCGGAGGCGAAACGATCGAACATTGGCGTAAGTGTGTGTCTTAAATGTTTCCATAAAACTGTTAATAGAAGAAACGATGTTACTAATTTTATGACAAAAAAAAACATTCGTAAATTTTTGATATTTTACACGAGGTAAAATATTACGGTACTAACGTTATACAGACTCGTGACTTAAGTGAAAGATTACAAAGGTTTATGGCGAATTGATACTTGCATTTACAAATAATGTTTGATTTTGTAATATAAATATTTACCCCCCAAAAAATTATATTACCACTAAGAATAACATGTGTTGTTGTTTTTTAATGACTTAAGTGCAAATTCTCTGTATAGCTCACCGAACATATCACAGTCACTATAAAGCAGTGTGAAATACGAGAGCTTATAATTTGTATAAAATGTTGAATCACGTTTAAGAAAACTGTTTGAATAGTGTATTTGATAGTTGAACCTACTCGTATGTGAAATAGGGAAGTTTTCTGTTGTAGCAGGTAATATAGGAAGGCATTGCAGTTGTTTTTGGTTTGGTTAAACGATACGTAAACTAGGCATACTGAAGATTATATTTTACCCAATGATCATATTTCGTCTATTTTCCTTCAACAAATGATCAGTCGCTTTGTCTCCATGATTTCAGTCGTCAGAACCGTCATGTCGTTGTTCCACTTCTCTTGTCTAAGGTCTACATCTTCAGGTACGTGCTTGCGCACACCAAAGCTATTGCTGTGATTCCTGTTTTTTCTCTCAGTCATCTTTTTCATCAGAATAGCCACTAATTTCTGGTTTTCATCAACTTTAAAAGATTGTTTATTGAGATGTTAACGATACCCAAGATATGCCCAGGTTCTTCACATTGCCTGTTTGGATACGAAGCATTTGTTTTGCAAGCCCCTCGGTGTGGATTCCTGTACGTGGTGAGGGGTCCAACCCTAACACACCACTTTGGCCTCGAATTCCTGTAGACGGGCGGCCTTTGGAGTGGCCCCCCTTGGGTCAATTGGCTGGTCCACTTGGGCTAGAGCCAACCAAGTACCAGTGTTGGAAGTTCTCAACGGGTGTTGTGGACATTGTGCCTGATGCTGGTGTTTGGGTATAGTGCTCACGAAACCCTGGTGTTGCTGCGTTGTCCTTGCATAACTTTGTAGTGCGTCCCCTTGTAGGGCTCCATGGTGGGTGGGGTCAGTGAGTACCGAAACTTTTCTTCTTTCCTATGGATCCTCCAAAAATTTAAATAAAATTGTAAAAATACAGTCAATGGGTAAGCGACCACGTCTTGAATACTCAGAACAGCAATCTTCAACATCAGTAACACACGTACCTCATTTTCTCATATTACATTCTCTTTCGGAAAAACATTTAGGACAAATGTCCCCTTTTTTATTCAAAAGGGACTAGAGGGACTTGCTGGCTCTCCAGAGTGAGTAAAGAAGCTTCGATCTGGTGACATATTGGTTGAAACATCCACATCCCAACACAGTGAACTCCTCTTGAATTCAAAGGCAATTGGGGATATACCTATTGAGGTTACACCCCATGCTACTTTGAATTCTTCACGAGGAGTTATTGTTAAAAGGGATTTGAAGAACGTTCCCGAATCAGAGATTCTCGCTGGTCTCTCCACTCAAGGAGTTTCTGCAGTGAGGCAAAGATGGAGTTACACTGCCAACAAATGCCCTCGTTTTAACATCTACTTTTAACGTGCACCTGCCACCATCAAGGCAGGTTATCTCATTTGCAGGGTTCGGCCATACATTCCAAACCCTCTTCGATGTTTCCAGTGTCAGAGACTCGGCCACTCAAAGACATCTTGTCGTGGTTCCCTGACACGTGCTCGTTGTGGAAGCAAGGACCACGATGCCTATGACTGTGACATGAACCCACATTGCGTAAACTGCAATGGTTCTCACCCCTCTTACTTTCATTCTTGCCCAAAATGGTTGGAGGAAAAAGAGGTGCAGCGTTTGAAAACGACACTTAACATTAGTTATCCTGAGGCTCGGAAATTGCTGTCCACAACTCGATCTCGGACATATGCTGCTGCACTTCATTCCATAACTACAGTGGGAGTGCAGACAGATCTCTCTGTGCCTCCAAGAGAATCGTTTTCAAAACAAATGAAAATCCTTTTGACCTCCGTGGTTAAAAAAGTAGATAAATCGACTTCCATACCCATCTCTGTTCCTCCCATACCTTCCAACAAACCTCAAGATCCACGTCCTTCAGTTTCAAATACAGGCATTTCTTCTGATATATCATTTTCTCCCACCATAACAGACAAAACAATTATTCGTTCGCGTCCTCAGTCACTGGATTCCTCTTCCAATAACAAAAACCTGCCCACTCGACCAAGAGCAGGATCCATGGAGGTTGATAGACCTCCTCCGATTAAAGACAGTAAAGAGAAAACACGTGGTCGTAAACCGAAGGGTTCTCCAACCACTTCACCTACCCTTTCTTAAAAATGGCCACCTTGATACAATGGAACTGTCGAGGTTTACGTTCTAATCTGGATGATATCAAAACGCTGATTGCTTCCTACCATCCTGTTTGTCTTTCTTTACAAGAAACATTTCTCAAATCTGCTGATACAGTCTCCATTCGGCAGTTTTCTCTGTACAGAAATGACAAGTTGTGTGATGGTCGAGTACATGGAGGGGTGGCACTGTTGGTTGATCAACATGTGCCCACCCTGTCTTTGTCACTCAACACACCCTTGGAGGCCGTAGCGATCCGTGTTTCCTTGGGTCATACCATCACTGTTTGTTCTCTCTACCTGACACCTGGAGAGACATATGATCAATCAGTCCTTGATGCTCTCGTTTAACAGTTGCCATCTCTATTTCTAATTTTGGGGGATTTTAATGGACATCATACTCTCTGGGGATGTGCTATTATTGATGGGAGGGGTCTATCTGTATAGCAGATGCTCTCTGATCACAATCTTTCTCTTTTCAATACTGGTTCTTCCACTTACTTTCATGCACCTAGTCAGTCCTTTACCGCTACTGATCTCTCAGTTTGCTCCCCTTCATTATTCTCCCATTTTTCATGGAGGGTTGACAGTAATCCACTAGGCAGTGATCATTTTCCGATCTTTTTGAGAGAGACTGGCCGTGGTCGATGCCACCCTACCCGCGTGCCCCGGAAGAAGCTGGATCAGGCAGACTGGTCCACTTTCACTGCTCTCGCAGAACTTGTTCCTGCCATCGTAAATCAGCCATCAATAGACGACTGTGCAGCAGTGGTAACTGATTGTATTATACATGCAGCTGCTCAGTGTATTCCTAAAACCTCGACACGTTTTCCACGATATCCTCGACCATGGTGGAATCCTGCTTGCCACTAAGCACGAAAGGCTCAAAAACGGGCCTGGGATACTTTCAAACCGGGTTGCTTTCCAACGGGCCCGCGCACATGCTATTAGGGTAAGACGTCAAAGTCAGAAGGAATCTTGGATTAAGTTCACAACCAGCATATCTTCTACCATCAATTCCAAGATCATGTGGGACAAGATTCGAAAGGTTAATGGGCACTACAATTCTGTCCCCCTTTCGATCTTACTCTCTAATGGTCAGGAGGTGACTGATGTCCGGAACATCGCGAACACTCCAGGTGAAAGCTTTTGCAGGGTATCTAGCACTTCTGCTTGTTCCTCCACCTTCCTGGCCATCAAGACTCGGACAGAGCGATCACCTCTTCCCTTTCGAACTGACTGTTTCTTTGACTATAATTGTCCGTTTACCCTGGTGGAACTAAAAATGGCCCTTCATTGGTCTGCCAGTACGTCTGTTGGACCTGATGATATTCATTATGACATGCTGCACCATCTATCTCCTGCTTCTCTTGATGTCCTTCTGATTATCTTCAACCGGATTTGGCAGGAGAATGTTTTTCCTGATGCCTGGCGCCAGGTTATTATTTTACCTTTCTCTAAGCCAGGGAAAGATCCGAAGATTCCTTCAAACTATCGTCCAACTGCTTTGACGAGCTATCTCTGTAAGACCTTAGAAAGGATGGTTAATGCTCGTCTTATTTGGTTTCTTGAATCAAACAACCTCCTTCGTCGACAGCACTCCACCACAGACCACCTAATTCGTCTTGAAACATCTATCAGAGAAGCATTTCTCAACCGCCAACATCTTGTATCGATATTCTTTGACATAGAGAAGGCTTACGACACAACATGGAGGTATGGCGTTTTGCGAGATCTCCATACATATGGGTTACGAGGCCATCTACCTATGTTTATTAAAAAAATTTAATGGACAGGAGATTCCAAGTTCATCTGGGTTCGACACTTTCCCGTTCTTTTGTACAGGAACTTCGAGTCCCTTAAGGCTGTGTATTGAGTATCACACTCTTCAGTATAAAAATAAATGCCATCACTGAACAACTCCCTCTCACCGTTACGAATGGGCTGTATGTTGACGACTTTCACATCTCATGTCAGTCGTCAAACATGAGATATATTGAGCTGCAACTACAAACTGCCCTCAATCGTGTACGGAAGTGGACTCTGGCGAATGGCTTTAATTTCTCTCTCTCCAAAACTGTATGCATGCACTTTTGCCGTCGACGAGGTATTCACCCTGATCCTGAACTTCATATCGGTGAAGTTTTGCTGCCAGTGGTCCTGGAGACAAAGTTCTTGGGGCTTATCTTTGATCGTAAACTGACCTTTATACCACACTTAAAGCAGCTTCGGGTCAAATGCACAAGAGCACTGAACATCCTCTGTGTCCTCTCTTTTACCAGTTGGGGGGCAGATCGCTGTTCAATGTTAAAGATGTATCGTGCTCTTATTAGATCGAAACTCGACTATGGATCAGTGGTCTATGGCTCTGCCAGACCCTCGGCCTTAAAGATGCTGGATTCCATTTTTCACCAAGGACTTCGACTCTGCACTGGGGCTTTCCGTACCTCTCCAGTTCAAAGCATATACATTGAATCTCATGAACCTCCTCTACACCTTCGCCGTTTGCAACTATCTTTACAATATGCTTCGAAACTTCATTCCTTATCAAAGCATCCCACCTGGGAATGTGTTTTCCTTCCTCGGTGGGCAGTACTTTTTCAGAACAGACGATCTGTTATTACTCCATTTGGCCTTCGCATCCGGGCGCAGTTGGATGAATTGGGTCTGTCGTTGAATAACATTGCAAATTCCACAGGTCGGCCCATCCCACCATGGCTTATTACAGCCCCCAAATGTGACCTTTCTTTCAGTCACCTAAAAAAGGCAGATACTCCAGATTGGAAGTACCGTCTTTTATTCAATGAATATCTTTCAAACAATCATTTAGTTCCCATTTATACAGACGGTTCCAAATCAGGTAATTCAGTGGGCTCTGCTATGGTTTGCTATGGGTCAGTAGTTGCGCGCAGAATCCCCTCTACAGCTTCTGTGTTCACTGCTGAACTGTATCCCAAATCTCTTGCCCTGGATCATATTGCAGCTGAGCAGTACACCAACTGCACTATTTATACTGATTCACTTAGTTCTATACTTGCCTTGGAATCGCTACACGTTAGCTCACATCCTATTCTTGCTGATTTTCGAAACCGACTGGCCCATTTCTCATTAGCAGCTACTTCAATCCAGTTTTTCTGGATACCAGGCCATGTTGGTATTCGTTGGAACGAGCTTGCAGACATGGCAGCTAAATATGTCTGCTTTAGCACCATCACCCCTATGCCTATTCCATACATGGACTATGGTGTTGTCTTCAAGGCTCGGCTCCGTGCCAGCTGGCAGTTCACTTGGAGTGAGCAACGCGACAACAAACTTTTTCAAATCAAACCCAAAATTGGAGTTTGGCCATCTAGCTTCCGTAAAGTTCGGAAGGAGGAAGTTGTTCTCACTACGCTACACATTGGTCACAGTTTTTTAACTCATCATTTTCTTTTATCTGGAACTGATGCACCAATGTGTAGTTTGTGTAACACTCATATCACTATCAGCCACGTTTTACTTTCTTGCCATCGTTACAATTCTCAACGACAGCAATATTTTAAACATATTTTTTTCCCAGGGTCAGTCTGTAACATTGGACAGAGTTATTGGTGATGGTGACTCTGTCCATCTTGATAATGTTTTTAATTTTTTAATGGCCATTAATCTTTTTAATCTCATTTAAGTGTTGCATATTTATTCATAAGACCTTTTTGGCCAAAACATTAAATAACTCGACACCAGGACTGGAAAGGCCAACTTCAGGTGACTAACGCTTCTGTTTGAACTACTCGTTAGTTGTCCTGGTGAGTTGTTATTATACTTTTGCTGCATATCATTTCACACTTTTACAACTTTACTTTTTTGTGCTGGCCATATTGACTCATAACCCGGAACCAGGACTGGAAAGACCAACTTCAGGTGTCTGACGGTGGTTTTTATACTTACCTGTTAGTCTTCCTGGCGGGTTATGATCATTACCATTCTGCTACAGGTAGTCCTTTACAACTTTGTTGACTTGATGTCGACATTGGTTTTTGCACCATTTTCTGTTTTAATTGCCGTTTTGCTTTTATCTTTAATTACCTTTAGACATTTTACTCCATTTACTTGACTTTTATCTTTTTACTGGACATTTGGCTACTCTTTATTACGATTTTGCTGAGTGTCTTTTAAAATTTTTATTCTTTTACATTTTGATAATAGCTGCTATGACACATAATCTGGAACAAGGACTGGAAAGGCCAACTTCAGGTGATTGACGGAGGTTCTTGAACTTACCTGTTAGTCTTCCTGGCGGGTTATGATCATTACCATTTTGCTAGAGTAAATAGTTTATAACTTTGAAGACTGGATGTCACCATTGGTTTTTACATCATTTTCTGTTTTAATTGCTGTTTTGTTTTTACCTTCATTTACTTTTACAAATTTTACTCCATTTACTTGACTTTTCTCTTTTTACTGGACATTTGGCTACTCATTGTTGCGATTTTGCTATGTGTCTTTTAAAACTTCTATTCTTTTACATTTTGATACTGGTTGCTATGACACATAATCCAGAACCAGGACTGGAAAGACCAACTTCAGGTGATTGACGGAGGTTCTTGAACTTACCTGTTAGTCTTCCTGGGGGGTTATGATCATACCTTTTTGCTAGAGTAAATACCTTACAACTTCTTACTCTCTGCCTTCTATCTTAACGTTGTAGACTAGGTGTCAACATTGGTTTTATTCTTTTTGTTTTACCTTCATTTTCATTTATGTCTTTTACTACATTTATTTTTTTTACATTTTTACCGGATGTCTGGCGCAGATAGCCTCGTTGCTTTGTGCCATAAAACACTAAATCAATCAATCAATCATGTTTTGCAAGCATAATTTTCATTATACTAATGAGGGAGTTGGTTTTGGCTTGTCTTGAGGTGTGATTTGGAAACTCGTTCCTGTTGTAAACGTTCTGCTGTGCAAAGTGTTATGTTCTTTACCATTTAACAAAGTCACTGCATGATTATCTTTTTGTTTACAAAAGAATGATTATAATAACTCTCCAACCAAAGGTCAAGCTTTGTAGAAATTTCACTAGTTCGGTCAGCTTTTGTATATGTCTGATGGCTTCTCTCGCGTAACTTTCATTCTTGAACCATTCCTATATTTGTGGGTAGGTGGTTTTAATTGCATGCGTTTCTGTAGTCTGTAACCGGTCCTTTGTACATCTAACACCAAGTAAGTTCTGTAAGCTTCAGTGTCACAGTAATCAGTCTGATATATCTGTACCGTGATACCAAAAAGTATTCAATTTCTAAGTTGGCTTTTTCCCGTGTATATAATCCTCGTCGACCTTTCATTACAGTTGCCCTCCCGCCTAAAAAAAAAAGCATAAAAGCACAAATTGTCCTGAATTTTTAATCTCTGTAGTTTGTACTCTGTATTTTAAACATTTCAATGTGATTGTTAACTTCTTCAAACATATTTGAATAAAATAAATTAACTTATCTTTTAGTGAATATATGATTACATTATCTGGTGCTGTCATGGAGGCTTGGTGTGATTTGATGATGCCATAGAATAATATGTTAAAGAAACAAATACTTAATATTTGGACGTTTTCTCGACTTTCATTCAAGTATCTCTAAAAAAAGGGCATATTTTTGATGTCGGGTTACAACGTGCATGTTTTTTGTACATAAAGAACTTTGGTCTGGTTTGAATTTGCGCAAAACCACACGAGGGTTATTTGTGTTAGCCGTCCCTAATTTAGTAGCTAGTCATCACCACCCATGGCCAACTCTTGGCCTACTCTCTTACCAACGAGTAGTGGGATTGACCGTAAAATTATAACGCTCCAACGGCTGAAAGGGCGAGCATGTTTGGTGTGAGGAGGATTCGAATTCGCGACCCTCGGATAAGGAAACGAGTGCCTTAACCACCTGACCATACCAGGCCTCAGAACTTAGGATCCAATGCATTTATGTACCACTTTACAGAGCTGAAACTGTAAGAACTTGTGTAGAAGAGGTAGCGAAAAGTAAATTTTCATTTATTTGAAGTTTTTCACTTTTATGTAGTTTATATTATGCAAAACTCTTTGCTAAGCTTTGCAGATGTTGAGTAAAATGATAGGTATGATGACCTTTACACACTAAAAACACACGAGAGGTTATGAAAATAAATGAATTCATTATAAACCAATCGTAAGATGTCCACTTTGCTCCATGTGATTATTTAATTTAAAATGCAAATTGGTTTTCATACATATATCGTTTTGAGAATTACAGCCCGTAAGTTAGGTTTTTCATCTCAGTGGTTACATTAGTTCCCCCCTCTGATAAAACAGTGTAGGTTCTACGGACTTGCAACTCTAAATCCAGAGTTTCATTTCCTGCATCAGATAGCTCAATGTGGCTTGGCTATAAGTCAATCAATTTTTACATTAGCACGTGTGACATCTATAATTTCCATTTTCTTACTGGTGGTCGGTATTTGGATTCTACTACTACTTACTTTACTATAATATTCTGACGTTTTCAAATTTTAAGACAGGCTGTGTATGTATGAAATCATAGACTTGATTAGAGAAAATTGTAAATCAATTAAGAAAATATAGGATTTTTATCGTTGTTGTTGTAAGTATTATGATTTCAGATGGCACTGGAATCACGTTTTATTTTGAGGAAAGCAAAAATTGAAAGATTTTGAGTTTACTCGTCGTAAAAAAACTATTAGCATCATGCTACGAGTGATAAATAAATAATGAAATTAGTTACAAATACTTGATTTGCTATACTACCTGAAACACAATTTACAAAAGAGGTAACTGACCGATAGCTGACTACATATTTGAAGGCGGTTGTGTAATTGAGTGTAGGAATGTAGAGGGCGTGTTTAGATGTTGGATTATATTTATCAATATAGGTATAAAGGTTTTCCTTTGTACCGGTTTATTTTGGGCTTGAGTTCTTGTATAAGTAAGGTTTCTTTAATTTTGCATTTGTTTATGTTTGTTTCTTTATTTAGTATTTGGGTGTTTACTGTGGTTTCTATGGTTATGTTTATTTGATTTGCAGTGTTCGAAAACGTGTGAAGGTGACTTTTTGTGTTCTTTGAATCTGGTTTCCATTTTTCTACTTGTTTCTCCAATTTAGAAGTCGTGACAGTTATCACATTGTATTTTGTAAATAATGTAAACCTTCACACGTTTTCGAACACTGCAAATTAAATAAACCCAACATAACCATGGAAAACACCCAAATACTAAATAAAGAAACAAACATAAACGGAAAATTAAAGAAACCGTACTTGTACAACTCAAAAACAAAATAAACCAATACAATAACTTTTTTGTTACTTTTGTCTCATTCAAAGGAAAGGTTCTGTCGCCACTCTTTTAGCGACTTCATGACTCAGTGTTCGTTTCTATTAAATCATGAATCACGAGGTACACAGTCTGGGCACGTTAACCCCTAACCAATGTGCGATTACATAATTTTGGAGTTGTGTTGTAGTTAAAGGGTGAAGTTATAAACGACAGATAATAGTTATCTCTTTGTATTATAGCGTTAAGCATGTTTAAATTCTGAAAATTTGTGCGCATCTTCTGTTTCAGGATTTACTCATTCGTTAATTATTGAACATTTCCTTAGAGGTTTTTACTTATTTGTATGGTTATTGAATTTTTCGTATAGAAAGTTTTATTCATCAGTTCTCGATTGTTATTAATTAACATTTCCTGCAAAAGAATTTATCCACTTGTGTTTAATTGTTTGTTTGTTTTTGAAATTCGTACAAAGCTACTCGAGGGCTATCTGTGCTAGCCGTCCGTAATTTAGCAGTGTAAGACTAGAGGGAAGGCAGCTAGTCATCACCACCCACTGCCAATTCTTGGGGTACTCTTTTACCAACTAATAATGGGATTGACGGTCACATTATAACGCCCCCAAGGCTGAAAAGGCGAGCATGTTTGGCGCAACGAGGATGCGAACCCGCGATCCTCAGATTACGAGTCGCACGCCTTGGCCATGCTGGGCCCTTGTGTTTAATTATTGAACACTTCCTCGAAGACTGTATTAATCCGTGTTTTGGGTAGACACTGAATGCAGAGAAACTTGCAGGAAAAAACTATCTGTTTGTGTTAATTAATGTTTTTGTCAACTATGTGTTTGGACTTATAAAGCTAAGTCTCGGAGTTCGATTCCTCACGGCAGGCAGAATCCAGATAGCCCATTATATTAAAACAAACAAACAGTTTATTAGAATCTTATGCATAAATGTTTTTAAAGTTATCATGTCAAATGTAGAAAATATTCAAATGTTTCACAACTTAACGTTTAAGAATGTTTTTCGCTACACATTTTGCTTCATGCTATATATGGAACGCAATATGTCTCAAATAAGAAACAAATATTAATGGTGTTTTTAGATAACAGATTATTCTCTCCAATATGAGGATTGATGTATCCGTACTTTATATCCAAAAAGGCCATAAATGATATCACAAATAACTTTGTAAGGTAAAACGATTTTATCGAAACACGAATACTGTGAACAGTAAAATAATTAAGATTTTATTAGAAACAATAAGTAAAATAGCTCAAGTTTTCAGATATATGTGTGTTTTCCAGAACTTTAATGAGCGTTATTGGATAAAGAAATGAACAGATGTCGCAGTAAAAAAGTGATGTGAAAGTTTACTGTAGATTGTTTCTCTTAACTTTAAACCTCAGTTTGTACACAATTATAAAGTCAAATCAATGGAGCAAGTTTCATGCTAAGGCATGTGTAAGTGTCTTACCTGAGTTCATACAGCGTTCGAGAATCCAAATATTTCAAGTTTAAGTCTCGGATGTCTAGTTCCACCAGTCGTTTTAAACCGCTGAAACTCGCAGTTCCTAGGACTTCAATTGGATTGTGGGAAATATCCAAGGTGTGTAAGTCGGCGACATTGTCACACAAATGACACGGAACTTCTTGCATTAGATTATGAGATAAATATAAATGGCGCAGATTTCGTAGATGGCGGAATGCAAATTCAGAGATATTTTTCAAAAGGTTATTTGCAAGTGACAATGCGTTTAGCTTTAATAACGGAAGAAAGGAAATGTGAGATACATAGTATTCTTTAAACTCAACGACTGTAATGATATCATTTGGTAAAAAGGTGCATCGTCGAAAGGAATTATGGACACATCAAGATTAATGAGTTGAGTTAGGTTCTCTACAGACAGGTGTATTAGCTGATTCGAAGACAGATTCAGATAATTCAACTTATAAAGAGGACTAATCGCATTACTATGGATCACGGAAATTTGATTAGTTGAAATATCAATCAACTGCAAAGTATTTCTAACTGGTAAAAAGCTCCTTAAAGGCGAATGAACAAACATATTATGAGAAAGATTTTTTTTTTTTTCCAGTTTAGTTCCCACAAAGGCATTTTCTGGCAGTGTTGATATCCTATTATAACTAATATCAACAACTCTCAACTCCTGAAGGGCAGCGAAAGCCTCTGAAGAAATACTTGAAATATTATTTAAACTGAAGTTTAATATCTGTATTGGAGAATTTCCTTGAAAGTCTGTAGAATTAACATATACAGTACTATTATGATTCAGTTGCAATATCTGAAGGCTGGTAGCTTCAGTAAACACACTCGAAAGAACAACATTCAGGTTATTGAAAGACAAATATAAACGATAAAAGAAATCTCTAAAAGTTAAAAAAAAAACACCTTTGGAACGATTGATATGTTGTTGTGGCTCAAATCCAAAGTTTCAATATAAATAGCACCATCGATATCCCCATCACTTGAATATGGATCTAAGTAGCTGATACGGTTATTTGAAAAATTAACATGCATTGGAGAGTCAGGGTTACTCACATTGCTAAATATATTGAAAGAAAATCTGGATAAGCTATTAAACTGTAAAAATACGTTTGTCAAACGTATCAAATTGTAAAAAGCTGAAGGTTCTATAACACAAAGTCGATTGTGTGATAACACAATAGCCTTCAGCATAGGACAGCTTGAGAAAGATTTGTATCGAATAATTTCAAGTTTGTTGCCTAGCAGGACCACGTTTCGGAGTCGAGGAAGTTCATTAAATGTCTTAGAATCTGTTAATAATACTTCATTGTGGGATAAAATGACATTAGATAGGTTACCATGTGTTTCTTTTCTGAATAAAGTCTGGGGAATCACCTTTATGTTGTTTCCCTCGAGGTCAAAGTGGGTCAGTTTAGTTAATCCTAACATAATTGTGGGTGTAAAGTTGATGATCTTGTTATGATCCATCTGAAGCCATTCAATCTTATCTAGATAGTTTGCTATCATTTCAGGATGATTATAATGGGACTTGAACAATGATCCTATCTCGACAGCCTTCAATGACTTTTTAAGGGGAAACAGTATCCTGAAATCAATGCTGACAAAGTTATTGTAAGAAAGTTTCAACTCTTGTAATTTTGGCGAGTGAAAAAACGCTTTCTCTGAAATGTAGCTAATACGGTTATTAGCTAAATTCAAGAATAACAATGAGCTTCCCCAACCATAAAGATCGTGGCCAGTTACCTGTGTGATTTGGTTATCTTGTAAACTCAGGCGAATGAGGCGTTTAGAAGTTAACAAACCTTCTCTTGGAACATTTTTCAGAAATTTCCTTGAAAGATCTAAGACTTCCAAGTACTCTCGATACGTATATAAATCATACTTATTGAAATTTTGAAGCTAATTTCCACGAATATAAAGTTTCTTAAGGTGATTCAGTTCTTTTAGTGCTTTCGGAAATGTTCTCAACATGTTAAAGCTCAAATTTAAGGCAATTAATGTTGTTTATAATTCTTCAAAGGCCCCAACTGGTGTGGAAGACAATCGGTTATTAGTTAAAGATAGCCATTGGATAGAAAGACCTCGAAAAGCTTGTAGTGGCAATACTTTCAGGTAGTTATAACTTAGATTCAGTTCGTGCACGGAAAAAGAACCATTAAAAATATTGCTGTCTAATTCCCTCAAAATGTTCCGACTAAAATCTAATTTATTTAAGTGACGAACTGATAATTTCCAACAAGAGATCCTCGCTAAGATTTAGCCGTTTTAGATTTTTTAGATTAGAAAGTACACCTGGTGGAATCCAGTTCAGTAGATTTTCAGATAAAGACAAATATGTCAAAGAATCTGGAAAAGGATGCCCCTCTAATTTATTGATGTGGTTGTTTGCGAGATCTAAAAATGTGAGATTGCAAAGGCTTTTAAATACACTGTCTTCCATAAATAGTATATGATTATTGCTTAACAAAATGCTGCGAATTGTAGATTGCGACCATAGTTTTTCAAAAGCACCGCGTTTCAACTCCTCTACTTCATTGAAATGTAAGTTCAACCACTGAAGATAAGATAATTTCTGTAAAGCTTTAGCTGGAAACTTGTTAACATGATTATAGCTCAGGTCCAAAGAAGTCATTACTTGTTCTGAGATGTGGAATGCGCGAAGTGGCAAAGTCACTAGATTGTTATACATTAATCAGAGAGAAGACACAACAATGCCGTCAAGCGAGTCATTATGTAATTCTGAAAGACAAGTTTTTGCAAGTGTCAACTGATAAATTTCCTTAAATGGGATCTTTGGAAAACTTAAAAACGGTACATCCACACAGCTGATATCTTGTTGCTTAGCAACACAAGTGCACAAAGGATTGAAACCACAGGACACTGGTGGTGCAGTTGCATGTACCGAAAATCCACATAGCAAACCAACAAGTTTCCATGTTATAGTTCCCATCTACAAAAGTAAATATTTTTTTATAAATAGGAACTGTTTTACTTTTAATTCATTAAGTTACAAATTCTAAAAACAGTTCAAATTATTAAAAATACTGACAAAAATGAATAAGATGATGAATAATTATGATTCTTTATTGTTAAATAAAATTATATATATACATACAACTTTTAATCGTAACCATCTTTCTGTCTTTATGGCTTCATCAGAGTTAATATACACAACTGAACCCCCGCTAGTACAGAGGTATGTCTCCGGATTTACAACACTAAAATTGGGGTTCGATTCCCCTCGGTGGGCTCCGAAGATAGCGCGATGGGGTTTTGCTATAAGAAAACACAAATATTCACAACTGTTTAATATAATTAGTTCATATTATATTAAAAAGTTAAATATATAGCTTTTTAATTTTGTACAATGACGTACTTCTTACCAGTTTCAAATATATATATATACGAAGGATATTGTTACACTTAGAATTATATTACAATAATATATTTTTTCATAAAACAGTTGTAAAAGTAGAGAATATGTAGAGAAATTCAAAAAGCAAACGATGCTTTTCAACTACTTTGAGAAACTGAGCATACAAAAAATTCATTTATCCGAACTTGAACAAAATCTACTATAAAACCCCGCCGGAAATCAATTCCAGGAAGTAAGAACTCACGTTTATCAATCAGAACTTGTTTGAGTTTTTCAGAACTGCATAGGCTTACTTTACGAAGGACAGTTTCTGCTGTTTTGTGTCTTTACGAGATATCAGTGTAACACATCAGTAACCATCTAGTTCGAAAGCTTCTGTTTGATTTAACTTGTGTTTTTGAATTTCGCTCAAACCTGCACGATGGCTACGTTCAGTAACCATCCTTAATTTAGCAGTGAGAGACAAGAGGGAAGATAGCTGGTCATCATCACCCACCACCATCACTTGAGTTACTTTTTTACCGTCACATTATAACACCCCTACTGCTGAAAAGGGCGAGCAAGTTTGGTGAGACGGTGATTCGAACTCGCGACCCTCAGAGTGCGAGTCGAGTACCCTAAGCAGGCCTAATTTATTACAAGTAGTATTTTCCTCGCACAACATTTTTTCATTGAAACTTGAAACTTTAGAGTATTACATGGAGAACTGATTGATTGCGTGGAATTAAACACATGGCTACACAATGTGCTATTTGTGTTCTGCTCCCCACGGTTTCTAGCGGTGTGAGTCCGCAGACATATTCGTATACCACTGGCGGTTAAGATGGAGGATATGAATGTATACACACACACACACACACACACACACTGATGTATATCAAAATATTGTGTTGTGGATAGTTATTAATATATGAATGACTTCTGTTTAACCGCTGCTGAAAGGTATTTGTCTGAATGGTGTTGCAAAAACACATTATTTAACGTTGCACGAACAGTTTAAGTTAAAAGACTAAAACTAAACTGAATTCAACGGCAAATTAGAACGACTTACCTTATCTGTTGATTTGTTTCAACTATATGGAATAAAGCAAATATGTTTCGTGTTTTCTTACAGCAAAGCCACATAGGCTATTTGTTGACCCCACCGAGGGGAATCGAACCCCTGATTTTAGCCTTGTACATCCGGAGACATACCGCTGTACTAGCGGGGAGCAACTTTCTCAATTTTTTTTACGCAAGTTGTCGATATTACAATTTTTTTATTTTCTGTTGTACTTTCCTTGTCAGGTGTTTGTTACTTATATTTAGTGGAAACAAGTTAATTTTCCTTCATTCTCTGTTCACACCTTTCGATTTCAGAGTATTATATACTAATGTTGAAATTTTCATCAGTCGACTGAATAGTAATATAAGTGAAGCCGTGAAAACCTTAATGCTGAAATAGATGGTTAATGTATTCGACTCGAAATTCAAAAGTCGCGGGCTCGAATCCCCATCACACCGAACATGCTCGCCCTTTCAGCTGTAAGGGCGTTACATATGTGACAGTCAATGACATTGTTCGTTGGTAAAAGAGTAGCCCAAGAATTTTCGGTGGGTGGTGATGATTAGCTGCCTTCTCTCTAGTCTTACATTGCGAAATTACGGACGGCTAACGCAGATAGATCCCGTGCAGTTTTGCGCGAAATTCAAAATAAGCTGACTCATGCTGAAATGAAAAACAAAACAAAATGAAGAGACTAAGCATCTTAACTATTTTTCTATACAAAATAAATGAAGATATATTTGACTCGATTATATGCATATATGAGTGTGCATCTATGTTTATTATATGACGAACAATTATTAGACTAGATCGTTGTACGAAGATGAAAGATTTTGCTTATTTTTTCTCTTTATCGCGACTGGACAGATCTTTGGATCTCAGTTCATGCGACTGACCACTGACAGATTAGGCGAAGAATAAGTGGTAAAATAGAAGGGAACATTTTACCGTGTGATCTTTTTCAGATGATTCTCCAAGTGAAAGTTAAAGAAACACTGTATAACGATAAATCTTACACACCAAATTCATCTTACGGTACAGAAAATCAGGGATAGTTTTATACTTTTGGTGTTTCTGATCGGGACAAAATAAAAGACTAAAAGCTCGGACGACCCCAGTTTTACTGAGGTATCTGGTAACCTTTCGTTGAAAAAAATATCTACTCTTAAAAATGGATTAAAAGAAAAAACTCAAACTTAATTCAGTATCGGAAAATAAAAAATGTGAAGACGTATAAATACGTCAGTTTAGAAATATTACAACCACTGGCGGGTTTAAGCGCATGCAAAACCGTGTAACTGCAAAGGGATCCAGGCTCCTGCAATCGTGGCTCAATTACTTGCGGTTTTGAACCTATTAAAATTAACCCTCGCAGCTAAGTCATATGAAGAATCACGCTTCTAAACAACGCTTTTTAAGACTTTTTAAAGAAATTCTCTGCCCATCCCAAAGTATATGTTTATATTTGCTAAGAAACTGCCATCTTTTGAAATTGAATATTTTACTTCTGGCTTCTTAAGAGTTTTTTTAATTTTCTCTCATTGTCTTTTATTGCTACAACTGGTCTGTCATGGCCTGGTTGTTACGGCACTTCATACTCGTAACTTAGGGGTTACGAGTTAGAATCTCCTTTACTAAGTGTGCGATTAGCTGTGAGTGATGTTATTTATCTCTCTTCTTTCTGGCCTGGCATGGCCGAGCGCGTTAAGGCTTGTGCTCGTAATCCGAGGGTTGCGGGTTTGCGCCCGCGTCGCGCTAAACATGCTCGCCCTCCCAGCCGTGGGGGTGTATAATGTGACGGTCAATCCCATTTTTCGTTGGTAAAAGAGTAGCCCAAGAGTTGGCGGTGGGTGGTGATGACTAGCTGCCTTCCCTCTAGTCTTACACTGCTAAATTAGGGACGGCTAGCACAGATAGCCCTCGAGTAGCTTTGTGCGAAATTCCAAAACAAACAAACAAACAAAGCTTATCATCACCACCAACCGCTAACTCTTGGGCTACACTTTTACCAACGAATAGTGGGATTGACCCTTAAATTATAACGCTCACACAGATGAAAGGACAAGCATATTTGGTATGATTGAGATTCGAACCCGCGACCCTTAAAGTGCGAGTCAATCGCCCTAATAACTTGGTCATGGCGGTAAAAACGCAACAGTCTTTTCAATAGAAAAAATAAGGCTTAGTTGGATAAAGGTAATATAAGTTGAACACTAGGAATTAGAGGAATACAGTGTAATAAAGAAGGGTTGTTTCATTATTTTATCATCCATCTGAAGAAATGTTCTAAATATTGCTGTAGGGGGGATCCTAATTCTGTGTAACCGTAAATTACCTGGACCAAGTTTCTAGATAGCCAAGAGTTTCTTAAAAAAATGACATTTTTCGTTTTGACCGATTAACTACACCATAGGTGGATTTTCATCTGTTACAAGACGCCGCACTTTGCTTACCTTAGCTGAAGTACGACTCCTCTTAGAATATATAGATTTCCGATGTGAGCACACCTCCATAATTTCAATGTACAAATACACTCTTCAAAAAAAGAAATGCAAAATGGATATTTTTTTATTTTAAAGAGAAATATATGTAATAACGTTACAAGCTCAGAATATGTGATGTTACACGTGTTAAGGCACTGATTGTCAGACCAAAATGACAACAAAAGTTGTGCACTTTGAAAACGGAGGAAAACATCGGATTTTTCGCCAAAACGCATTCGTGTCCAATAAATTTGTTTGAGAGATCTGCATGTTCTACAAGTGCAACATGTGCAAAATCCCTATAAAAGTGACGGGTTCTCGGATTCAATAGTAGAGTGTTAAGCCACCGACACGCAATACAGTTACGCCAAGACTGACTGAAGCACAACGCAACAACGCCATTGGTTGAGGGGAAGCAGGCGAATCTCGATCAGGTGTTGTCAGAGCTGTGAATGTCTACCCAAGCACCATCACAAGGCTATAGAATCGTCACCAACAACATGGATCAACTCGTGACCGTCCACGATCTGGCAGACCTCGTGTGACCACGCCCGCACAAGATCGCTACATCTGGTTACGTCACCTTCGGGATAAGACCACCACTGCAACGTCTACTGCCTCAACCATACCAGGGCTACGTAGGATTTCCGATCAGACCGTACGCAACCGTCTACGAGATGCAGGAATCCGAACTCGAAGTCCAGTCAGAGGCGTCACCCAGCAACATCGTCAAGCACGGCTGCAGTGGACTCGGGCACACCGGATATGGCCTCATCGACGATGGAGGCAAGTTTGGTTCAGCGATGAATCACGTTTTATGCTTCGTAGGCAGGATGGAAGGATCCGTATTTACCGTCGCCGAGGTGAGCGTCTTGCAGCAAACTGTGTGTAGGAAGTTGACAGATTTGATGGTGGCAGCGTCATGATGTGGGGTGCCATCGTCTACAATGCCAGAACAGACCTTTTGCACATTTGAGGGAATTTTACGGCTCAACGATACGTCGACGAGATTCTTAGGCCCCATGTGCAACCCATCACGCTGAACGTCACTACGTTTTTCAACATGACAACGCCCGTCCTCACACAGCCCGACTCACCACTGTCTTCTTGAGACACAACAACATCAGCGTTCTTCTTTGGCTCTCCAGATCACCAGACTTAAACCCCATCGAACATCTTTGGAACGAGTTGGACCGACGTCTGAGACGGCGACAACCTCAACCGCAGACTCTACCTCAGCTTGCAGCAGCTTTGCAGGCTGATTGGACAGCCATTTCACAGGATGTGATTCGTCATCTCATTGCTTCCATGGGCAGGAGATGCCAAGCAGTTATTGATGCTCGGGGAGCATACTTGTTATTGACGTTGAGTGACGTTAAATTTCAACTAGTGAGCGTGGACTTCGCCTTTGCAGACTTTGGATGTTCAGTAGTGAATGTGCAAAGCTTCACACATGTCATACAGAACTACCCGGAATAAACTTGTTAACAATTTGTCTCAAATTTTGCTTTTTGCGTTTCTTTTTTTGAAGAGTATATTTTGTTTTTGAATTGGATGTTACACACCTTTCTAAACGAATTAATTTCGGGGGCATCACACTACTTATGCATTCACAAGTTATATTAAAATTTAGTCTGTTATATTTCATTCAACCATGGTTTTATCACTTTTGTGGCAGTCATGTGACTTATTAATTTGATTATTAAAAATCATTTTAATATGACGTACCCAATCCTGTAAGTACGTAATATATCAAAACGTGTGTATAACCCTTTATTATCTTTCATTTATTATTATTATTATTATTATAATACATTATCACTACTTGTTGGTTTTAGATATTCTCATTGAACTACTTAAGGATTATCTGAGTTAGTTGTTTCTAATTTTGAGCTGATAAACTACAAGAGAGACAATTTGTCAACAGCACTTACTTGGGCTACTCTTGTCAGAACTAATAATAGGATTTGATCGCCACTCTTGTGAGGCACCCACGGTCCCAAAATATACGTCAGCAATGCGACGCAAAAGATAGATTGACAAAACCATTGTCCAGCATGCTAAACAGATTGCCAAGCTCAGTCTGTATTTTCATTTTGAGGATCGTTTGTATCGTGAACATAATATATGAATTTAATACAGATCTAAATTTCGAAAGCTAGTCAAACTTCGTTAGATATTATTGAGGATTACGGGCCGAAATTATTGCTAACATAATCCATACAGTATCACGAATAGTACACGTGCAGTGTGGTTCAATCTTTGAACACATGTCGTGATATTTATTTAAGATGCCACAATATCGGCTACAGCTTTGTTTATCAAATGAGGTAAAGTGTACAAGCTTTAGCACATAACCACAATTACCAAAATCCAGCCTATCTATCTCCTCTCTTTGCCTCAACGTATAACTGAAATATCACTGAAACTACTGGTTTTAAACGTATATAAAACTTTATTTTACAAATATTATAATTTATGTGAAAGCATTGCGTTTCTATTGATATACATTGATACTAATATTATATAAAGTGTATTTGAAAGCAAATAGTCTGCTCTATAAAGAAGACTTCTTGGTATACCAGTCTCAAATACACCTTCTAACTTTCATTTATAATATGAAATACATTGAAGAGCAATGTTGTTGTTTTTTCGAAAAAGTATGCTGTAGAATTAGGTGTTACACTTGTTACGTATTTTTTATATGTTTTAAGTTCTTCGTAGACTAAACGCAACAGAAAAACGCAGATAACAGCTTGTATAATTTATTACACTAAACTATTAACAAATATAACAGATATAACATAAATTATAAAATAATAGTGACAGATATTAAGTTATAACATTCGAAATTAATTACAAAACAAAATAATATTAGTTTCAAACTTCAAAATAAATCACAACACAAAACGGTACTGGCCTGTATCTAATGTAATGATCTAAAATTAAAGTCTCAAATTCCAGTCTAGGGTGTGAATTTGGTCCCACGAAGTAATTCCGAAACAGTTCACAGTTCAATGAAATCGCCGTCTCTCAGCTCAAGCAGTAATTCAGATGTATCGTAGAGATTGACGAAATAAAATCACAACTTCCGGAGATCTAACTTCAATCACGAATCCAAGTTGAATATTCACAGCAAACACTTAATCTTTCTCAAATAACTAAAACTGATGCCTGAATCTCACTCTTATTCTTCGAACAAAACTAATGGCTGAATCTATCTTCTTTTTTCGAATAAAAACTGATGATTGATGACTGAAACTCTCTCTTGTCACCGTCTTTTATACCGATAGGCCTATTTCTCGAACAATCTTACAATTTCCATACAACTCCAGAGCTATCCACGCATATCCGTTCTTGCACGAGACTACACATCTAGACAGGAAGTCACCAGCACTCATTTACAAACATGTGATTGGTCTACTTAATTCGAGAAAGTTCTAAAATGTTACCCTAAATAAATAACATATTTTAGTTTAAACTTCGAAACAATAATATCAATATGGAAAAATGAATAATACAAATGAAAACTCAAACACAACACGACATGTTGTCGTTTACAAAATATTTACACATATACATAACACACTGAATAAAAGGAAAACTAATCCTGTCGTCTACAATACCTTGTTACTCTTCATAACTAGATCGTCAGATCAGGGTAGGAATTTAGGTTAAATTATCATTTCGTTCATCACGAACGAAAAATAACCAGGGGCGGTCAGAAACTGTTGTTTCTCTTCACCCCACACATGGAAAGAATAAATAATACAAGTGAGAAAGGAAATGATGAAGTAAAATTCCAGTGGCTTGTGAATTGCTTCATTATCTGAATGTGATGGTCATGGATGACCACGAGGCTAATATAGTATTAAGTTTCAGCGGGAGGAGCGTCATGAAAAGCTGAGAGTCAGTACGGAATGGCCCTCCGAAGAGAGGAGAGGAAGAAAGGACGAAGGAAGATCCAGCACCACATTCACAGGCTCACGATGATATGTGTTCTAATTGACATGGAGAGAGCAGGGAGATGCAAACACGGTGCGTCGACATGAACTGGACTTGTGACCACAAGGCGTTATGGTTATTTGAAATTTTGAAAACTAAATGATGATAACAGAACTTATGTTTAAATATTATAAGCCAAATGACGTGCCTCTTCTCAGGGCCGGGATCTATAGATCCTATCAGACAGAACTTTTACTGTGGGGGGAAACGGGAGCACCCCGAGAAAACCCACTTTCACTGGTGAGGCGCCGAAAGAAACCAACCTCACCAGTGCCCGATGCTGAAAATGAAAAAGGAAACATGGATGATTATACACTTGAGTTTACATTCAGGGCGTGTATGTAATTATAAGGCGAGAGGTATCGCTGCCACGAGCGCGGGGTAGCTGCTAATTGTGGAATTCGGTTTGTTAATGATGTCCGGTTTTTTGCTTTTTTGTGGTATTTGGCTGCAAGATAGGTGAGTATCTTCTTGAGAAGCGGGATGGAGCTCGCTCTATTAATGTATGCTAAAGGAGTGTATCTGGGCAGGCGGAGCGCAAACGAATGGCAAGATTCTGGGCTTGTTGTAATTTTTTAAGATGGGAAGAGGGAGCGTTTACCGTAATCATACTACCGTATTCGATTATTGGCCGAATATAGGTTCTGTAAATGGCGAGAATCGTGCTGGATCTACAACCACAGACTATGCTGCTAATGCTTCTAAGGTAGAAGATGCGTTTATAAACTTTAGAAAGGATAGATTGAAAATGATTCGTCCATGTAAGCTTTCTATTAAATATAATGCACAGGAATTTAACAGTAGACGAAAATTTAATTTCGGTGTTCGCCAATTTCAGTTTAACTTTGGGAAGAGATTTGTTTTTCCACGTAATTTTGCGTTTAAATATTATGGCCTGCGTTTTGAAGGCATTAAGTTCTACCCGCCAGGTATTACACCAGGTGGTAATCCTATTTAATGTGGCTTGGACTTTCGTGGCAGCGAGGAGGGGATCACGTGACATGCTCCATACCGCGATATCGTCGGCATATTGCGACGCATAAGTATATTTAAGCGGCGGGAAGGGGATATCATTGACATAGAGAATGTAATATATTAATATATTACTAAATTAGCAAATAAATTAATTGGCGATTTGTACACGTCATAAAACTTCGGGAATTTGAAATCGAGACCAAATGAAAATCTAGTCTTTAGAAAGTTTTCTATAGAATGATTTTTAAAAAGGAAATAAAATATTAGATAAAGTCAATTTAAAACAATGTCACCAACCTGTATAATATAAAGTTTTCGTAAGTAATGAGCATTTTTCTTAATTTCGGCAAATCATGATCATAGTATAGTTTGAAAGTACACTAACCATGAAAACATTTATTTTGTTTGAATTCTCGTAGATGTTACTAAGTTACTAATCTTTAGAGTCATATCCTTTATCTATTTAGCAACTGTTGGCTTATATTAGTGGAATATGTATATATAATACAGCATCACAGAACTAGTTACTTAAAGTGTTATGAAAAGCACGTTTTATATTTATTATGAGACAGGGTAAAAGAGCTAAGTTTAGATACTGTGTAGTTACCTGAATATGTTTGGTTTAATACCCTAACAAAGTCATTAGGTAGAGTAGGTATTCGCCATCTTTTTTAACTGACACACCACAGGAAGCATTTTGGTGATTACTCCGTCCTTCTCCAGTATATATGTATAATGTTAAAGTTATACCGACACCTCATATAATTAATACACTCCGGTATAGAACTGTAAGTGTAAGTTTGTAATATACTGTATTTTTCAAAATTATTACTTTTCTGATTTATTATATCATTCAAACATTTTACACGTCCCCGTTTCAGGGGACATACCACGCTGATGAACTGGTATAATCTGTAAAATGACGTTTATATGAAGTAACATCCATTACTTTATTACCACCTGTAAGTCTTCAGAAAATTACATTTAAAATTGCTTAAAGTAGCAAATTCTTTGAATGTGTTCTGTTGCGTTTTAATGGTTCTTTTCAGGTAATTTACTGTGATGGTGTAAATTTAAACGAGTAAGTGTATTAAGTAAACTTTTACTTGTGTTCTGATTAAAAACAACTTTTACATTGTAAGATATAACATTATATATTTTTCTTTAATTTCAGTGGTGTTGAAGAATGGATAACACTCACTCTATCTCTCGTTGTTTGGGTATATATGTTTGTATACCCAGGAGGGTCAGGTGAACTTGACCTTTTCCTTGTTAATGTGAACTGCTTTGTATATTAAAAATTATTACATGAGAATCAGAGTAACCCACATTTACTCGGGCCCCTTTCAGGGCAAGGTCCATGTGTTTTGCACCATCAATTCTTTCACTAATATCTATCTCATAGGTGGCCTGTTTTCATTTTAGTACATATTTATTATTATTATATATATTATTTTTATTTCTTTTTTGATTTTTTAAAATTTTATTTTAGTGATCTAATATATATAAATTAATCGGGGAGAGGCAAACGTTTAGGACTATCTTTATCATATATGCAATACCTATAGAATTTGCATAATAGCTAATTTTTTCTCCAGTTTTTATCAAAATGTTTTATTGTACTATGTAGGGTCTATCTGGTATTGTTTGTGTGTTTGAATATTTATGCAAAAGCTTTAAAGAGGTGGTTCTAGGTACTCTCTATACTGTCGTAAGTAATGTATTTTGTAATGACCGTAGTTTGGTTTTCAATTGTTCTTTGCTTAGTCCATGATGGAGCTGCATAGTCTATTACAGGTCTTATATATGTTTTATATATTTTGAGGATGTTTTCAGGTTTTGCTCCACTGTTTTTACCAGTTAGACTTCAAGCATACTTTGTTCTTCGCCAAATTTTAGTTTTTATATTATTTACATGGTTTGTCCATGTAAATTTAGGATCATATGTTAATCCTAGAAATTTTGCAGTCTGTAGAAGTGTTTGGGCTCCTTTTTTACCAATGGATTGACCACAAGTTATAAAGTCCTTACGGCTGAAAGGGCAAGCATGTTGGGTGTGACGATCTCTCTAATTAACTGGACCTGTAGGGTCCACAAAAAGAAAAGAGCATTAATAGAACCCCTAGCGACAAGAAATGGGTATAAATTACTCATTATTTTGAAACGACTTGTAATTAATGTTTGTTTTAAGCTAAAATACTTAGTATTTGATATATATAAATATTATATACCACATTATTTGCAAATTATTTAATGTTTTTGATGTTGTAATAATAAGTATATGCACTTCAAAAACTCATTTTTTGCTAAACATACACAAATTATTGAATATACCCTGAATACAGTTTATATTCAATGAGAAAGTCGTATCGGAATAGGAGTTAAAATATTTATTAAAAAATTATATTTACCAGAAGATCTTTCAACAACTTAGCAATATAATGTATTTTAAAGTTAATACTGTTATTTTTCAAAAAGTGTTATAAATTGAAGAAAATATTTTATCATTAATAAAGGAAACACTGCACTTTGTCTCATAAGTCTTTTAATTTATCGTGTACATTATATGTTTATTAAGCTACTACCATTTCGATGTAAAGTAACTTCTCGTGATAAGGTAGTTAAAAGCTAAACATCACAGAAAGAAAAGCCACTGTTACTGTTCGTTATTCTTAATACGTTTGTACAGATAGTTACATTATTGTTAATGGAACAAGTAAATTGTGTATGATTAAAGGCTACATAAAATCAAACATTAGTAACTTCATTAACATTAATTAATAATATAATAAAACATTGAACGATAAGACTTCCATGCAGGAGACTTTAATTGAAGATGTTTCTAACAACCCATAATACAGAGGTTAAGTACAACTTTACATTACATAATGTTGTAGAGTGAAGTATTTTTACCACACTTTTCACCACGTAATGCTGGACAGGAGTGTTTTTACTACACATTTAAAGATTTACAATGACTCAGGAAAGATTTAATTTGGCAATCATTTCAATTAAACATAATATTGCTGATAAGATAGACATTCAGCAGGTAATAAAAACATTTTCTGAATTAAAAGCAAGACGAACCAACATTTAAAAATAAATTATAAAACTTTTATTAAGTTTTAGCTTGATTTTTAAATCATGCGATAATTTTCTGCGTATATATTTTATATATTAAAAACCATTATTATAATTTGAACAGTTGAAATGAAATTAACATTCATAGCAAGTTATTTGAAATATCTTCAGAGTATTTCATGTGAAGTCTTTGATTCCTTTTTAGAAAAATGAATAAAATTCTTATTTTCTATTTTTTTTCCATTTCTAATACATAAATTACAAGTATTTTGTTGACTTTATACCTTTGGTTAAATTTAGACTGTAAAAATATTTAACAGTATATCCTCACGCCAGTCAGTGTGAATCACTTTACTCTGTCTGCGAAAGAGAAGGGGATGTTGGATTAAATTTGCGCTCTCCTTAGGACATGGGGTTCACGCTAGTCCTGTGGTAAGGCTTGGGGCTCACATTTATCCTGTGGTAGAGTTCTGGAGCTGAGGAGCCGAGTTTAAATCCACAAAACAACACAAAATATTTCCCACACTTTAAATTGTAAGTACGTTATAAGAGTGACAGTCAATGTCTTATCTCTTTACATTATAGTGGATGATACAGTGCTGCTAACCAGTGCTACTAAATACCGAAAAAAACAACAAATCAAAAGGATTTGTTAAATAGTATATGGTGTGATGTCAGTATTTCACAGAATTTTGATTAACAAGTTAAAACACATACACGCACACACACACATAGACGAATTATACTGAAAGGCTGCCTATTAAGTAGTCATGCATTTCAAAAATAAGTTAGCAGCAGGAACAATAAACTAAACCAGTCAATTAAATCGAGCTTTAACTGTGAACTTTTGCAACTAAAGTTTTGTTATGCCCTTTTTATAGGAGAGTAAATTAACTACTTTTCTACTGACACGTAGACTGCATTATCAATTGACAATAGACGATTTTAAATAGTGAAACATGTTTTCAACTCAAATAAGAACCGTCGAAACAAAAGTTGGGCATTAACAAAAGTAAAAGCTATGTTTTAAAGGAACAAAGTTTCACGTGCATGTTTGAGAGGCTTATTAAAACTACAAAAGATGCGTCTTCATTCTGACGTAAAACACCTCATATTTTAATTATTTTGTGTGTGTATAACGCTCCTTTATGAAAGTTTAGTTTGAGATTTTTTTAGAACTTTACGTTTACTCTACGTTTTTAGAGCATGTACTTCTCAGGGAAAGAAATAAACGGCATTTTCCGCAAAAATTCAATAGCTTCATTAATATAATCTAAGAACAGCAGTGATCTAAAACACTAGATGTGAGATTCATGTGAATTAAGAATCAACACTTATAAATCTAAATTTCCAGTTTACTAAAGACATTTGCGGCTGTATTGAAATTTCTATTGAAAATTAAAAACAAAATTTCGAATCGTCATTCCTAAGAAGCACTTGATGTTTGAATACTTTGAAATACTTATGACACACTGTTTTAAATTGACTTTTCCCCTCTTATTTGTTTTGTTTAAACGTGCATGTGTGATTGGTGTTTGAAACAAATCATCACCAAACCTAACGAGCTTTATATGTTAAACAGACCCTGTGGAAAATTGGAAAATATTTTGTGGTTTACAGCCGCCTGGAATTCTAATTTTGTTATTACATTGTTTTATATTTTACCACTTCTAAAAAAAATCTATATTTCTTTTATGAAGACAGAACTAATAAGTTTTAAAATCCAAGTTTCTTTAAGCTATCCATAACCAACCTACGTATTTTCATTTCATAATTCTTTACAATAATCTAAGTTCCCCGCTGATATAGCAGTAAGTCTACGGATTTACAGCGCTAAAATCAGAGATTCTATTTCTGTCGGTGGACTCAGTGGATTGCCCCATGTAGCTTTGCTATAGAAAAAGACACGCACCCACAATAATCTGAATTTGTATTGCACCATAAGACATTTGTAATGTGTCAAATGATTTTATATTAAACTTAAAGAAATAAAATTTAGCAGGTTGATTTGTTTTGAATTTCTTGCAAAGCTACACGAGGGCTATCTAGCCGTCATTAATTTAGCAGTATAAGACAAGAGGGAAGGCAGGTGGTCATCACCACCCACCGCCAACTCTTGAGCTACTCTTTTTACCAACGAATAGTGGGATTGACCGTCAGGTTATAACGCCCTGACGGTTGAAAGGGAGACCATGTTTGGTGTGACGGAGTTTTGAACCCGGACTCTCAGATTACGAGTCGAGTGCCTTAACCACCTGGCCATGCCGGGCCATTAGCAGTAGAAGACTATCAGATGTGTTTCCCAAAAAGTGATCCGCTTTCAACGTACGTTACTTACAGAGCCAAATAATTTCAAAATATACTTCTGAAAAATTCAGTTCCATAGATAATTTATATTGGCTGTAGTTTATAGATGATTTGTTGATTAAAAAATTCAGTATCGCTATAGTATAATGCACTAGACGCTCTGTGAACTCGCGAAACTTGTCTTATTAAAGAACAGTTTGAAAATTATTGACTCGAAGTATATTCGCCCTATCTGGAAGGAAGAGCATGTTATAAATGAACTGGGTTCAAATATGAGAAAATATTTTTCACGACAAAATTACTCACTGTTGGACTGTAGCTGTAGTGACGAGTAAATTGGATAAAAAGCCTTTTAAGGATTTAGTAATTTATACAAATCATAACAGTTCAATAATAGAAGAGAATACAAACAACATTAATTAAAAATATTAGCATAACTAAAGCAGTTAATAAAGATTTTTGTGTCTTGAAATCACACTAAATAAATTAATTTGAACGTTTAGAGTTTTTTCACTGTTTACTTTGGTACTTGAGAATGAGAAAAACAAGTTTTTGTTGAAGTATGTTTGTTGTTTTGCATCAGATATACAACAATAATGTGGATAGATAAAGGAGTTATATTTACCTCGTTTTTAAATAATAAATGTATATATAGTGTTCAATAACAAAACTCCAGTTGTACTCAATGTCTTTTTTTTTTTTTGTTGAGAAAAGCTCTAATGACAGTTAATGCTATTATCTTCGTACCCCGCTGGTACAGCGATAAGTCAACAGATTTACAACGCTAAAATCAGGCATTCCCTTCCCCTTAGTAGACTCTTGCTATAAGTAAAAAATAAACACACGCTCTTACTTCTCTTATGATGTATGAATAGCTATATACGAAATTTTCGATTGAGGCTTTAAAACCGTAATACAAACGGTTGGGTTTATGTGAATACAGTTGTTGTGTCTTACACTACAGAAAAATTACCTGAGCGAAGAATCCTAATATTTCAGAAACGCTAACACACTTGTAATATCACAATTCACGTCGAAGGTATCAATAATATGAATTATTCTTTCCCTTTTGCAAGATAGAAGTTTTCCGAACAGGAGTCAGTGAGCACCGACTTTCCTCTCAGCGGTTACACATACGACACGCTAAAAGTAAAAAGCATTGCGACGAAAGAAGTCTGC
Source organism: Carcinoscorpius rotundicauda (assembly GCA_011833715.1). Classification (NCBI taxonomy): domain Eukaryota; kingdom Metazoa; phylum Arthropoda; class Merostomata; order Xiphosura; family Limulidae; genus Carcinoscorpius; species Carcinoscorpius rotundicauda. Next base: position 40,970,013 of record CM022396.1, on the reverse strand, counting down.
ACTTTGCCTTGTTTCTTATCTGTCAGAGGTTAGCACTTGTACCTTTGATAATTGAATGCTACAATTTTTCACACGCGCTCTTCACCGCCTAAGCACAGAATACGACTTTCATGTAATAAAACCTCTTCCTGTTGCATAATTTTCTGTTGTAATTTTTTTTTTTTCAATAAGACACTTGTATGCGTATGCGCAACATTATATTATCTGTCAGTAGGCTATTTAACCATAGCGTTTTAGTAAGCTCAATGTCAGTCGAACGTTTACTTGGTTGGCAATGGATATTTGAATACTACAAGTATGACCAGTCGTTCTTCTCATAATATGTGTATGTAGTACTCAAAAAAAGTTTATTGGGAAATATTTCGGAAACAGTTAATACCTTCTTTTTAAATTACATTGATATTTATATTCTATTATTAATAATAATACTCTTAGAAGTACACATGTAATATAATATTGCGTTAAAGCTTAACTAATTATGAACGACTACTAAACTTAGTTGATTTACCCAAACTTTTCATAGGAAAGGTAAGATGAAACCCAGTCTACTTTTCACAGGTTTTATGTACATTTAGTTTGAGAGTTTAATATCAAACAGAGAACAGTTCTTTCCAAGGAAAAAATAAGACCATTGTGAAAAGTTTTCCTTTGATGTTTCTGTGAGATTTCAAAGCAAACATAACACATTTTTAAAGTAATGTCAGATACCTAAAGTAATTTATTTTTGCGTCTGAGTAAAAGTATATAAATATCAGGGCCGATGCTATCAAATAGGAAAGTAAGTAATTCCTAGGGTAGCAAAATAAAGCCAATTCTTTTACAAGGCTATTCTACCTTTAATGTTATGGTTTCCTGAGCTCATCATATTTATTTGTTTGAATTTTATGCAAAATTTCTTGAAGGGTTTCTGCACCACTTCTAATTTTGAAGTGATAGACTAGAGGGAAGGCAGCTAATAAACAACTGTAACTCTTTACCAACAAATAACGGCCCGGCATGGTCAAGCGCGTGAGGCGTGCGACTCGTAATCCGAGGATCGCGGGTTCGCGTCGCGCTAAACATGCTCGCCCTCCCAGCCGTGGGGGTGTATAATGTGACGGTCAATCCCACTATTCGTTGGTAAAAGAGTAGCCCAAGAGTGGGTGGTGATGACTAGCTGTTTTACCTCTAGTCTTACACTGCTAAATTAGGGACGGCTAGCACAAATAGCCCTCGAGTAGCTTTGTGCGAAATTCCAAAACAAATACCAACAAATAATAGGATTGACTGTAATATTTAAATGCTTCCATGACTAAAAAGTGAGCATGATAAGAAACAGGATTCAAACTCTTGATTCTCAGATTACGAGTCGAGAGCCCTAACCACCAAGTCATGCCAGGCTTTATTTAAACCCATCTTTTGTGGGTAACAACGTGAAAGAGTTTTAAAGTATTTATTTTCTCCCTTCTTACAATAGAAGTTTCTCGTTTGTTTTTCTTCAGAAAGAGCAAAAATGTGTAGCTAGGAGTTAAAAAAAACCAAAAACTGGGATAAGGAAGTAGCGGACATGAAAGTAACAAGTTTTCTGTTTCTTTAGAAGAGTTCAGAACAGATATATTCTTATTGTTTGTCTTTACGTTTGTAAAAGTCTATAAAATTTGCTATATAAAAATTAAAACCTAAATCAGTGACAAGTAAAAAGTGGTTAAGAATTGAACTTCAAAATTGTAACTGAAGAAAACTACTACATTTTTGTGTTTAACAGACAGATTTGGAAAGAGGGAATGGACACTTTTTTCAAGTTTCTTATCGTAATTCATTAACTAAATTTGAAGAGATTCGAAATACCATTAAATAAACCAGTGAAAGTTCCCACGTATTCACTAACATTATATGTGTGTGCTGAAACGCTAGTGTATCATCTATATTGTTGCCTAAACTGAAGTTTTGAGAAACTCTTCTTACGCCTATAAATATAATCAAAGCGACGCGCTAAGAGAGTATATATTATTGGTCTGCTATAGCTGGTGAACTATACACCTCAGAATCTATAGCTATGATTAAGGTTTATTAATCGAGAGCTTCAGATAACGCACCAGAAATGTTTATAGATTACATTACAGACAATTTACTTTCAACCCATTCACATTGCACATTTTTTATGAAAGAAACATTATGTAAATTAATCGACAGAAAACTCGACGCTTGGCCGACGAAGAAAAAAGAACATAGAGCTAGCTAGCTCCCTGTTAAGTGAATTGTATCTACGTCAAGTCAAAATTAATTTGCTCATCGTGAACCATCGATAACATAGTTCCACACCAGACATATTGGTTGTAAGTTTGTGAAACTTTTGTAAATTACAGATTATTATTTGTAATAAGAGTTATTGCAAATTATGTTATTGTTTGTATATTAAACTATATTTGTATTAAAAAATAAAATTGTGTGTATTAATCTTGATGACAAGTATAATAAATTGGATACTTAACGACATTTATTTAACTTCTAAATCTAAATTATCATTTGACTCCGCTTCAGGATATTCAAAATTATATACATTACATCAAAACTGTGAAACCATTGTGTTATAACTTAACAACTAATAATCGTGTTAGTCTTCTTTAGAATACAACTACGATTCTGTTATTCGGCTTCGATATCATTTTGGTAAATGTCTCTTAGATTCTAAAGATGCTCATATAACGGTAGAGTTCTCAGTTTTTGCAAAAATAGATGAATTAGTTATTACTTTTAGTTTTACCCATATTAGATGTATTAAATCTCTGTTAAGTCTTTTAATAAGTATGCTTCAATTTATATATATTGCTACATATTGTAATTTATTTAAACAAAAAACACTCATGCTCCGAAATCTGAGATCCTGTATATGGTATGAATGACGGACAAATCCCACTATTCGATATGACAAGAATATTTCCAAAAGTTGACGGTGGCTGATATTCATGGATGCTCTTCAGTGATGTCGAGAAAACCCACTTGTAGAGAGATATATATGCAAAAACGACTCGTTTGGTTGAGAAAATATTTTACATAGAAGAGCGAATAACATGAACCTGACGATGACCGAAGAAGGTCAAAACGTTGTTCGCTCTTCTACGTAAAATATTTTCTCAACCCAAACGAGCCGTTTTTGCACATATATGGATGCTCTTCCTCTAGTTTTACGGCTCAAAAAAAAAAAAGTTGTGTAGTTTTTTCGCGAAATTCAATCAGTAAATAAACCACGGGCCTGGCATGGCCGAGCGCGTTAAGGCGTGCACTCGTAATCCGAGGGTCGCGGGTTCGCGCCCGCGTCGCGCTAAACATGCTCGCCCTCCCAGCCGTGGGGGTGTATAATGTGACGGTCAATCCCACTATTCGTAAAAGAGTAGCCCAAGAGTTGGCGGTGGGTGGTGATGACTAGCTGCCTTCCCTCTAGTCTTACACTGCTAAATTAGGGACGGCTAGCACAGAGAGCCCTCGAGTAGCTTTGTGCGAAATTCCAAAACAAACAAATCCAAAAACAAATAAACCACGAAAAATTATTACAGCAAATGTAAATTAAACCATATTAGTATGTAGCCCAAGTTTCCTGTCCTACAAGTTAAAGAAAGTACTATAAAAACTAAAACTATGGATGTAACGTGTCGGAGATTTAAACCTGTATGTCTTTTATTTGTAAAAACACACACGTTTCGTACCTCAAATACATATGATGACACACTTAAAGAGGGAAATCACTTTGAGATAGCACACACATTGTTGCAGTCTGAAATTAGATTTATTTTATTTTATTATCTGTTTAAGTTAAAAACTATTTGCGATTGCTCCTAACAATCCATGAAAATAAAGAAAAAACGTATAGAATTACACTACAATATAACCATTTTAAAGCATCTAGTTAATTACTTTAAACAGTCTGAGAAGACACAAACAGATTAAAAACACGATCAGATGATCATGACCAAGATCAGTGATTCCCAACCAGGGGTGCGAAATAACATTTCAGTTTTTTTTTGTTTATATTAAGGATACGGTCCTAAATAAATAATTATTGTGAGGGGTGCGAGAACATATTAATTTTTTTAGGGGTGCGGGTCATAAAAAAGGTTGAGAACCACTGACCTAGATTATAACTTTTTATCGTGTGTGTACAGCTTATTAAAATGAACCAACGAAAAAATTAACGATTTTTTCCACATATTTTTTAACAGTTAAAATGACATGACCACTTGTTATTATCCTAGGAATTAATTTAATAAAAAAATAAGAATATCAGTTTAGGAACGTTTATAATAGCTTTATTTTCAGCAGTACTGTTTACTTACAGAGTAAATTAATTTGGAAGAGAGAAGTAAAAAGCATGTAATGAACGTGTAAATAAAAACTGAATTGAATCAACTTTTTCGTTATTAAATTATCGACGTTAGAAATTTAAAACAGAAGATTTATAAGTTTAGTTTGTTGAGATTTAAAAATGACCTTTATAACGCTACTTAAAACACAAATGCGGTGTTAACTTAGAACCAATGTAATGGATTTTCTATTATATATTTATTTTAGTTAAATGTATATTTAGAATTGTAAGTAATTTGTATTGTTAAATGTATGTTGCAAACGTCCCACTTGTTTTTAAATTTGTAGAAGTTTTTTGAGTGTAAGAATCAACTATGTACAATGTATGGATGTAAAAGACCAGCTGAAATTTCTAGAAAAATCTCCTTCTAAACAGTAATCAACGCAACATGAGGAGAGACTATTTAATACTTTTGTTGATTTGCTACAGTCAGTAAACTATAAATCTCGGATGCTATAATTGTGATAAACGCTTATTGATTGGGAAACTACAGATATTTGACCAGAAACGCTTATAGATTTCGAACATTACGAACCGTTCAACTTCAGTAATTTCACTTTGGACTTCAGTATTTCTGCGAGGACATTAGATACGAGGTCTGTTCAAAAAATACGCGGACTGTTTGAATTGCGCGGCTCCAGTTGGTTCCAGGGAAATCCGCTTGGTGTCGCTAGGTTTGCACAGATAAGCTGATTACGACGCCATTTCCCGATTGCTGATATCTTCATTTGTGTATTAGCTACGCGGTTTTAAGTGAAGTGCAATTTTTTCGTTTGGCGGATTTCAGAATGAACGACTTGCTGTGAAATTTTGTGTTAAACTTGGAAAATCTGCGACTGAAACTTTTGCTATGCTTAACACGGCTTACGGTGATGTTGCTATGAAGCGTTCGGCATGTTTCAAGTGGTATGAACGTGTTAAGGATGGTCGACAGTCCATTGAAGATTTTCAGCGTCCTGAACGTCCTTCCACGTCAACTGACGACCCACACGTCGACAAAATCAACACCCTGGTGCGGGAAATCAACGTCTGACTATCAGGGAGCTTGCTGAAGAGTGTGGGATATCAGTTGGATCTTATTACGAGATTTTGACCGAAAAATTGAAGATGCACCGCGTTGCTGCGAAATTTGTGCCTCAGAATTCGTGAGTTTTTGGCCAAACACTCGATCACTGTTCTTCCCCACACCCCTACTCACCTGACCTTGCTCCTTGCGAGTTTTTATTGTTCCCCAAACTTAAAAGACCCCTGAAAGGAAGAAGACGATTTCCGAGATTAAGGCAAATGCGACGAAGGAGCTGGAGGACATTACAAAAGAAGCGTTCCAGGACTGTTTCAACAAGTGGAAACACCGTTGGGATAAGTGAGTGTGTTGGGGAGGAGAGTACTTTAAAGGGATCCCAGACCTGTAACTTCTAAATAAAGTACATTTTGTTTTATGATGTCAGTCCGCGTATTTTTTGAACAGCCCTCGTATATCCGTTTGTGAAAAACTTCGTGTGCTTAGTGAAACAACTAGCCGTTACAAGAAGTGTGCCGGTGTATCGATATAGAATTAATTTATTCATCGTGAACCGTCAATAAAAGATTCAGTTCCAGACCATATTTAAAATTCAGTATTAGTTGTAGCTTTATAATACTTGTGTATATAAATTATTATTTATAATAACTGTCATTGTAAATTATGTTGTTATTTGTATATTAAAATATATGTGTGTTAGAAAGAACATTTTGCGTATCAATCGTGTTGTCAAATATCATAAATTTGGTACATGTTGACATTCAGTTAACTTCTAAATTCAAATTAAACTTTCTAGCTATTTGAAATCATAACACGTAACGTACGAAACGTAATAAATCGGAGACTCGTCCGAGATCGCCTCCCCAGAGGCTCAGCAGTATGTCTGCGGACTTACAACGCTAAAAACCGGATTTCGATACCTGTGATGCACAGAGCACAGATAGCCCATTGAGTAGCTTTGTGCTTAATTTAAAAGAACAACAACAACGTCTGAGATTAATTATAATACTTAACACATTCAGCTTTCGTTTCTAATAAATTTAGTTTGCTGAGATTTAGAAATGACCTTAATGAGGCTACTTACAACACAAATACAGTGTTAATTTAGAACCAGTAAAATCTCATCCGTGATGACGAGAGAGCTTTCTCAACCCATACCCATTTTAAATATAAAACAGTCAACTCTTATTACTTCTGAGAAAACATACGCAGCAGCACTTTTAAGTAATGGAATCTATAATAATTACTAGTTAGAAGTACTTTAAAAAATCTCAAACTAATTCTCCGAATCGATTCATAACACTCATCTTTCTTGTTTTTATTTTGACAAATTTCGTACAGCTCGTTTGTTTCAGTTGTCCTAAATTCATCAAAAACTGCTTTTGTAGCCAGTTTATTTTACTTTTTTTTTACTTTCAGTCTCTCAAAATAATTACAGGGGATTATATATGCTTTGCTATTTGCATGGATTGAATCCGTGGCTTTAGCACTATACCCTCTGAAGATTATTGCCGAGCTATGTGGGGTATTCTTTTAAAAGGGAGGGTGCGAAACGGGATTGAAATTATACCGTAACTAAAAAAATTCTTCGGTTCTCACTTCAGTTACACCACCCACTACGAATAATCATAAAGGCCGCTCTAAATACAACCATATCACCCACTACAATTAATTGTGAAAAGCAGTCACCCACTCACTGTGAACGATAATGAGGAAGATGATTAATATGGTTTGTTTTGAATTTCGCACAAAGCTACACAGGTGCGCTAGCCACCCCTAATTTAGCAGTGTAAGACTAGAGGGAATGCAGCTAGTCATTACCACCCACTGCCAACTCTTGGGCTATTCTTTTACCAACGAATAGTGGGATTGACCGTTACATTATAACGTCCATACGGCTGAAAGGGCGAGCATGTTTGGTGTGACGGGAATTCGAACCTGCGACCCTCGGATTACGAGTCGAGTGCCTTAACCATCTGGCCATGCCAGACCCCGGAAGACAGTTATACAACTCACTATGAATAATAATAAATAACGCAGTTACACCATATACTGCGAATAGTTCTGAAGACAATACAACTCACTGCAAATAATTGTGAAAGCATTCACACCACCTATTTTGAGTAATTGTGAAGGGAATCACACCATCTACTTCAAATTATTGTAAAGAATGTCATGCCAGACACTGCCTGGGAATAAATGTGAAGGAAATCACGCCACTCATTCTGTCAAACGTATGTAATTAAACTGACAAAACCTGTACACGAGCTCTGAAAGCAAAATGAGATTTTATGTAAAGTTCGTAAATTAATAGTGATTCAGTTCATCATGAACTCTGTATATTAACAGAAGATGCTTGTTACAGCATTTAAAAATCGACATTAGTAAGAAACAATCGTTGTTTAATTGTAGCCGAGCACGAAGCTACACAATGGCCTACTTGCTCTCTGCTCACACGTGTATAGAAACTCGATTTCTAGGATTGTGAGCCCCCAGATATACCACTGTGCTACTTGCAGGCGGTAAATAAAATAATTGTAAATTCTTATGCTATGTATTCTTTTTAAATAACTCCTAAGTTTATTTACCTGGCTATTGAAAAAAATATGTAAAATATGAATGTGTATGAAATCAGGGCGTTTAATTAAAGACTGCCTTACACATGTTCAAGCAAAGGACGTCAGGATTCACGAAAAGTTGTAAACTTACAATACCCAGTGTTTTTTATATATAGATGTCCAAACATGTTTCCATAGCAACAAACTATCCTCTGATGATACAATGCGTTTCTGAGAAAATAAGTCACCCACTGATGATCTAACGTTTCAATTTTTATATCACGAGGAGAAATAGAATTATGCTCAGTATTAAGTATAATAACGATGAATTATGAAATATGCGATAAGCGACAGATTTGTGCAGTCTCTTTCTGATTGTAGAGGCATGTATTTTTACATGTGATGACATGTTAGGGTGATCGGAGACCTCTTTTTAGCATCTTGCGGTCTGCTCTCGGGGTGAACTTGCTTGGACGACCAGACCTAGGCATGTTGGCAGTTGTTTTGAAAGCCCTCTACTTGTTGACTATTTTCCGGACAGTGGAATGGCTGATTTCAAAATCTTTTGGATCTTTTAAAATCCCTTACCAGACTCATAAGCTGCTACAATTTTCTTTCTGAAGGCCTCAGACAGCTCTTTTGCTCTCACCATGGTGCTAACTCTCACTTCAACAGTCAGGAGCACACCAAATTAAATATCTGAAATGTAAATAGAGCAAGCCTCATTCAAAATGCTGAATAACAATCTTCTAATCATATGCACCTGGTGTGATACACCTGTGTGTGAGTTGAGCCATTTTAAGTGAGAATAAATGTGGGAGTGTCCTAACATTTTCATCATATGCATTTTTGTAGAATTACATTTACAAAATATCTTGAAAAGTCTTTTCTTCAGTTTTGATTGTTTAGTTATATTCCTATAATTTCTCAGTATTGTTAAAATTAAGATTCAATATATATATATCCAAAAATGTTACAAAAATACACAGGCTTTCATAGGGTGTCCTAACTTTTTCGCATGACAATAAGTCAGTGCCATTTAATTACATAACAATCAACTATGTACAATGTATGAATGTAAAAAAAAACAGTATTGTTTCCTCGGCTGAAATTCCTAGAAAATCTTCTTTTTAAAAGTGACTGTTTAATACTATTGTTGATTTGCTACAGTCAATAAACTATAAACATCGAATGCTATAATTGTGATTAAACGCTTATTAATTGAGAATCTACAGATATCTGACCAGATACTTTTATAGATTTCGAACTTTACGAACCGTTCAACTTAATCTTTCTCAATCTTGAGCAATGTAAGTTAAATAGTGAGTAAATTAAATTTCAAATATTAAATCCTCAGCAAAGCAGCAACCAATCACAAGAAGTAACTTCTTAGATATATGAGTGTTAAATGCCCAGAAAACGACGAATCAGCTCTGAGATTTCAAAAAAAAAACGTTACTTTTTACAATATAATAAACGATATCACATTTGAATTAAACAAGACCATGGTCAAAATAAGTAATATTGAAACACTTCAAGTGCTGACCTGAACACATAAACTCAAGCTCCCGATAATATATATATAGGAATTCTCTGCAAGTTAGGTCCAACGAAACTTTGTAATCTAAATATAATCTGATTCAAAATCTCGACTGATCGAAAAAACGTCACACCTGTACTAGCTGAACCAATGAAAGACACAGAAATATAATCAGCAAACAGCTCATGGCTATTGGATCGGTAACCTCACAAAATTAACTTGTTAGTCGCCAATGGCAATTTATGAAATAGGATGTCGTGTTCATCTTATATTCTTAATCGAGAGTTTAAATCCTTAAATTTGCCCTTTATTGCTCTGATGAGTGAAGTAACGTTATTTTACTAAAATACGTCCTCTAATAGTAAGTAAACATCTATTGAATACAGTAAACAAATAGGAAGCCAAATATATCATTCAGTTTAACATTTGTCATTGAGTTATATCAGTTTTAATTAATTTCACTCCTCATTAAAATCCTTGGTCAAAGGCAAATCAAAAGAATAAGACAAGGTTTCATTAAGTGATGAACCTTATATTATATGTATGATGTTTTGAGATAGATATATTTTAAAGATTACAATGAATTCATATTTATAGTATTATTCTTTTCGATTTGCTGTTGAGGTGTTGAATTCCTTCAAGCTAATATAATCTAGTACAAAAAAGAAAAATATTGAGCTTTAAATATATTTTTATTATTTTGAACAACTTGCTGAGTAAATAGCATTTCAGAGCACCATAGTATTATATAAATATTGGATATCATGTTAAACGTGCTAATTTAAATAACCTACGAGCAACAAGGAACATTTGGTCTTTTAAGGTTGTCCTTGCATCCCCTCCCCCTGAGAAGTCAAATCTTTGACTACATTTTAATTTTTTTAGGAAAGTATTGATTTCACTTTAATCTCTTGTAAAGAGCCGGTCTTTACTAGTGCTGACGCCAACTCATTTTATAAGACTTTCTTAACTGAAAATTTATCTGTCTTTTTCGAATCTTAATCTTATGTCTTCTCTTCTTTAGAATATGTTACAAAAGATATGAATGCTCCTATCGGGCCCGGCATGGCCAAGTAGGTTTAGGCGTTCGACTAGTAATCTGGGGGTCGCCGGTTTGAATTCCTGTCGCACCAAACATGCTCGCCCTTTCAGCCGTGAGGTGTTATAATGTGACAGTCAATCCCACTATTCGTTGGTAAAAAGAGTAGCCCATGAGCTGGCGGTGAGTGGTGATGACTAGCTGCTTTTCCTCTAGTCTTACACTACTAAATTAGGGACGGCTAGTGGAGAGAGCCCTCGTGTAGCTTTGCGCGAAATTCCAAAAACAAGTAAACAATGCTGCTATCAATGCTCAGTGTAATCATATACAGTTCAATAAAATCACTTTTTACTGTCGTTTTGTGAAGACAAAATAAGTTATCTTAACATATTTTCATACAACTTCTTTATAGTTCTCTTCTGAGCCTTTTCCAATAGGTCAACATCTTACTTTAAATAAGGAAACCAAAAACTACACGCAGTATTTCAACTGAAGACTTGTTATTTTATAATCACCAGTAAGCAATACATCTATAAATGCACCCTAAAATTTTATAAAATTTGCTACTACATACAGATACTATCTCGATTATCCAGCAGAGTGACAAGAATTTTTATCAATCAGTTACTGTGTAGCTTCCCATTTATATTTATTTCGTTAATCTATAGAAGTTAAGGAACATAATTCAACAATTTTATTTCTATAAAAACAACAACCGCTTAAAACACTTAAGCCCGAACACAGCAAAAACAGATAATTTAATAGAAAGGTACCGCCTGAGAAAAATAATTTATTTCATAGTAACAAGAAAAAAACTGGATTAAAAATTTATTTACCAAAACCTTTCAGATACAATTTGTAATTTCATTATATACATATATTTAGGATATTTTCACGAAACTACTAAAGGACTACTATCTGTGTATAGTTATCCATAACTTGAACTTATAACTAGAAGGAATGTAACCAATCATTAGCACCAACTGTCATTTCTTGAGCTATTCTATTAAAATAGTGGAGTTGACCGTCATTTATATAGCACATCTATGGCCCTAAAATGCGGAGGGCATTTCTCTGACAACGAGCCGCGAACGAGATTTCTCGGATCAACAGCACGCTAAGCATTAGATCGTTTAAATATCTAGTGAAGTGGATGATTTTTATATCAAAAGATTCGAACAATGCAACTAATTCCAGTTATACAAATTGTTATGTAAATGTCGTGTAAATATTTTGTAAACGACAACATGTCGTGTTGTGTTTGGATTTTCATTTCTATTATCATATTTCCATATTTATATTATTGTTTCGAAGTTTAAACTAATAAAATATGTTGTTATTCATTTATGGTAACATTTAGAATTTTCTTGAATTAAGTAGACCAATCATATGTTTGTAAATGAAGTGCTGGCGACTTCGTGTCTAGACGTTTAGTTTCGTGCAAGAACGGACATGCGCGGATTGCTCTGGAGATCTGTAGAAATTTCGCGGTTATTCGAGGGGTCTAGCCTACAATATATAAACAGACGAAGATACGAGAGAGACATCAGTTTTTATTCGAAAAACAAAGGAGTCAGACATTAGTTTTATTTCAAAAGAGAGAGTCAGTTATTTGAGAAAGATTAAGTGTTTGCTGTGATTATTCAACTTGGATTTGTGACTAAAGTTAGATCTACGGAAGCTGTGATTTTATTTCGTCAATCTCTACGATTCATCTGAATTACTGCTTGTGCTGAGAGTCGGCGAATTTATTGAACTGTTTCTGAACTTCTTCATTTAAGCTTCGGAATTTCTTCGTGGGACCAAATTCACTCCCTATACTGGAATTTGAGACTTTCATTTTAGATCATTATATTAGAAACAGGCCAGTACCATTTTGTATTGTGATTAATTTTGAAGTTTGAAACTAGTATTATTTTGTTTTGTAATTAATTTCGAATGTTGTAACTTAATATCTGTCACTGTTATTATATAATTTATGTTATATCTGTTATATTTGTTAATAGTTTAGTGTAATAAATTATACAAGCTGTTATCTGTGTTTTTCTGTTGAGTTTAGTCTACGAAGAATATAAAACATAAAAAATACGTAACAAAATATATACATTCCGAAAGTGTCTTGTATTTGGTTAGGTCTTATATTTAAATATACAATATATATATTTATATACAGTAAATATGAAACTGAGATATGTATTATGAGATTCTAACCTAAAAAGGGAATAAAACTACCCATTGCCAGTTCTTGTCGTTATCCATTAACTTATTTTTTACTTTAATCATTATTATACAATACTGATTTAATCGCCTATATATATATTTGATGTAGTTTATAACATTTATACTATTAATTCACTTATATTGTGAAAATATGTATTCTATATCCGGATGTTAGAACTTACGTTTAATAGTTCTTTCTTTTTATTCGTCTGTGCTCGATGAATGGCACAATTTGTCATAATAAAAATTAGATACCAAGCCACATTTTCATTCGCTGTATTTGGATCACCTGTTTTAGTTAAGTGACATTTATCAAAACCTAGATGAGCAGCATAAACTGCGAGACTCTGTATTAATAAACTGTTTATTTGTCATTAAGCACAAAGCCATACACTAGGCTGTCTGTACTCTACCTACCACGCGTATCGAAACCCGGTTTCTAGAAGTGTGAGTCCTTAGACATACCACGGTGTTGCCTTAATAAATTGTATAATTGTGTTACATTAATTGAATTATGTAAAAATAAACATTACTGTTAAGTAGTTTAAAAATAATTTTTCACTGTTTTTTTAAACCAAAAATATAAACTGACAAAAGAAGAAATATATTTACATGTACACCGCTGTTCCTTTAACAATAATTTGCTAGCGTAACGTAGTTTAGCACCAGGTAATCTTAGGTACCGTTTAAACGCAGAATCCCAAGTCGGTAGGAGAACAAAAAAATTAATATCTAGTTGAGATAGCCTTCACTCAGTAGTACGTTCATAACAAAGTCAAACTTTTTTGTTACGAAGTATGTCTTTTAAGTCATTTTGAAACCTCTTGTTATATAATTAAAAAAATATATTTTCCCTCAAATAGACTTTAAAACTGATCGTGTTTTTTTATATTGTTAACATTGAAGCCACACAAATGATGCGATGTATGAAAATAATTTTGTTATACTAGATGTTATAGGCTTGAAAAGAAACTGTTAATCTCTCTTCTAGATTTAGTATGGAAAAATATTTATCCAACACATTAAAAAATTCCAATTCTCGTAATCTGTTTTGCAATACTTAAACAAAAAAGTAGTTACAAACAAGTAGAAGTCACGTTTAAACTACAAAATATTTCTTTTTTTCGTTGAAAAAAATCACTCCTTACCAAGATTAAACGCAGACACAGAATGATGATAAAGCTTTTATCATGGTTGAGAAGTTCTTGGAGCTGATACTGTTTTTGCGTTAAGTCCAAACTCAGGGAAGCAATAGAAACTAAGAACGAGTTTCTTTGCATCAATGTTTGGGTTCTTCCCAACGAAAAGTTAATCTGTATTGGATATATTTTATTCGCAATTTTCATGCAGTAGGTAAGGGTATAACTTTAGTTTACTTTTTAAATAATATCTTAAATATATCCCAGATTTTTCAAATTGTACCATTGGTAAAAGTAAATATGTGTATGTTAGAATGTTAGCCAAAGCAATACGATATCTGGTTTGCGTAGGAACTATCCTTCAAGGAGCGATAAAAATAGCATTTGAATAAAACGACAGAAATAAAACTATTTATTTTGAAATGGGAACAAACAAATTAATTTCATTAACATTTTTAGTCTGAAGCGTCAATATAAATAATCATTATTAGGACAATAGTAATAATGTAAATTTTTAATCAAGCATATTTTGACTCGCTTTTTACACAGACGTAAAGTTTTTACGTTAAACAGTGTTTTACATTTTGCTGAAACACATACTTTAATCACACGTGTACATTATCTAGATTGAGAAAGCCATTTTTGCTCTTTGTTTTACCTAACGTGTTACTTTCAGCCATTAGGCAGCGTAAATATATTAATCTTCTCGATACATTTACATTACAGCAAAGTTCCAATTACCGTCTCATGGCCTTGAGGATAAATAAACAGCAACATCCCTAGCCTTCAGTCTCCACTGAAGAATAGCAGGGATATTCTGTAAAGGTTTCACAAAGAAAACCTAGATGTGTAGCTGGAAGGTTGACAGATTCTTATAATCAAAATGATTTAGCAAAGCGCAAGAAAAAAAGCGTACCTTATCTTTATATGAACTTTATACGCAGATGAAAAGAAAACTAAACGAGAAAACTATCAGTTTTTTTACGAATGGAGGTGATCACCGAGAATAATATGTCTATTTCAAGATAAACTTAAAAAATAACAGTTATATTCTTTAATGTAAGGAATGTCTGGGAAGTAAACAAAAAGCTTTCAATCATTCCGGCTTTTTAAAGTCTACGTTCTATATTTTTTAAAATTACACAGTCTAAAGATTAAGCCGTGTTAACATGTATGCACGAAAAAAATACAACTGGCGAGTTACGTTTCATTAATCGTGAAGTTTGACGAATACTGAAGCCTTAGAAAAATGCTTTGCCTCTCCTATTGTTTGTTATATATATGTTACTGAAATGGCAGATGGGTTCATTTATCTTCTGAACTATATTTAGAAATTCTGGTGATATTTACTTTTAAGTAGTTTTAAAATCTGAACTATAAAGTTGAAGCTGTTAATATTACAATATCCGTGAGATTAGTGCTAACAGAGATAATAAGAAATTAATGAAAGTTATCACTAAATACAGTGAATGTTGCATTACTGAAAATAATACATACAGATACTTCATAGGATGGGAACACAATCATACTTCACAGTATATTAACATAAAATGAGCACTCAGCCAATATCTGACTACTGTGAAGATGATCTGAACTAACCAAGTCAGTTTTATCCTGTTCGAACACACGCTTGGTTTAAACATTTTAAGTAAATAACTTCTAGGCAAAGCTAAAAAAAACATTTTAAGCTAAAACTCCCAATCAGTTCATGTAAAAGCGTAAGTTTAAATACTTTTTAAAGCCATGGCTATATATTTATATATATGAAAAAGTAATATTCAGCACTTAATGATACTTAGAAGATGAAGCGATTACTATAGTCACCGTCTTTCATACTAACTTCTACTTTACTGTTAAAATATAGGTAAATATTATAAGTGATTTTATTGTATTTGTTTACAAAATATTTCAGTTGAAGTGTTAATGAGTTATTTCAAACATTTTATCTAGGAGACCAGATAGTGAACTAATATGAAGTTCATTCTGATGTATATATAAATTATCCTATCTTTGTATTGGTGAAGCACCAGTCTTATAACATGGCCCACAGGTTCTTGAACTTTTGGGATATATTAACCATACTACATTGACTTTTAGTAGGTAATTATTTACATAAACAGACCCAAATCTAAGTCTTCCGTATTTGGTTTAGAAATGGTTATTACGATAACAGGTGTTGTAGTTAGTCTGTGAACATGAATGACGATATGGATTTACTTCAGTTTCTGATTTGATGATATTCTATGGAAAACTAAGATAACATGATCAGGTGACAGATTGTTGTAAAGGTTACTACAAATCTCAGTTTTTTGAGGATGAACTATTACCATTTGGTAAAGAAACGGAACTCCCTACCTTAATAATTGGACTTGTTTATTTATCTTGCTTTTACGAGCAGTGATATTTTATTTATTTTATCTTTTAAAAATATTGACATACGTTGAAGGCTTGGTGTAAGTGGAAGAACTAATATAATTGAATTATGGAATTTTGATGTAGCATAGCACCATAAATCAATATCACATTACTTAAAAAGTCCAACAACGAGTCTGCAATTTATACAGAGCAAAAATTGTAAGCAAAACAGCCACTTTAAACAACACGTACCATTATTATTTGCTTTTACCCTGAACTTGTTCTGTAATTTACTAACTTAGAACAATCAAATGAAAAATATCGCAAAAATCTAGTAAGTGCTGTAAATGCTATAAGTTAAAAGTGAGTCAATGATTAATGAACTTTCATCATCTTCCCAAAACCTAAATAAAGTGGACTGAGATGAGTTCAACGAATGCTAAGTTCTGAAAAAAATGAATTGAAGTGAATTTTGTTTATTAAAAAGCTATTATTTGTAGTGATATGGCAACCATATTATGGCTTGATTAATTTATACTAAATCATGAACTTAAAAAAATAATATTTTTATTGATTATTTAAATATTTAAAGCTTATTAAATTAATTTATGCTGTATATTTTACACATCTAATTACTATGCACTAGATGCATGTAACTTTTAAGAGTTGTTTATTTCCTAAATTATAAACTATTTAATGGAAGAAACGTTACCATAACGATGACGGCTGATTGCTTACCGAAATATTTAAAAAAATGTACATTGAAAATTAATACATCACACAGAGTAACGGGTCATGAAAGTCGCTGCTTTAAAATTGAATTTCCGTTTTACGGTCAACTGTAAACTGTGATGGTAATTTTTGCCATTCGAGTCGCAGTTCAATAACTATGGTGATTTTTTTTTCGGGTTTCTACTTGATGTCGCATTAGGCCCTCCACTATAACATATTGCCTGTGAGTTCCTTGAAAATGTCACAGAATAAAAGGAGAAAGCCTCAGGATTTTCGATTTACTAAATGGGTCCGTGCTGTTTACAATTTGCATGACAACTGATCATCGGTGGGCTTTGAGGGCTACAGCTATTACTATAAGCCCATAAAAAACGAATCAGAGAAAGTACCAATAAAATAAATTCAGGAATAAAGTTAAAGAGAAGGAAGAAACGAGCAATTGTAAAAGTAATAGAAACACACATTGAAAAAAAAGGTCTCTGCATATCAATGAAAGTGAAAATCCGGCGAAAAGAACATGGAAGAAAAATTATTATGTCTGTATGAGCATTTATACAAAAGAACCCACTGAAGAGAAGAATGACACAAAATGATGAAGTGTTTTTAAAATAATAATACAAGCTTCAACAAACAATAACTCGTGTTCTCTTGAAGTCGTTTTGATAAAGAAAAAACATTGATTGTTTGTTTGTTTTGAATTTCACACATACCTACAGAAGGGCTATCTGCACTAGCCGTCTTTAGTTTAGTAGTGTAAGACTATAGGGAGGGCAAATAGTTATCACTGCCTTCCGCTAATCCTTGGGCTACTCTTTTACCAATGAATAGTGATAATGACTTACATGATAACCAATGAATAGTGATAATGACTTACATGATAACCAATGAATAGTGATAATGACTTACATGATAACCAATGAACAGTGATAATGACCTATATGATAACCAATGGATAGTGATAACGACTTACATGATAACCAATGAATAGTGATAATGACCTACATGATAACCAATGAATAGTGATAATGACCTACATGATAACCAATGAATAGTGATAATGACTTACATGATAACGCCTATACGGCTGAAAGGGCGAGCATGTTTGGTGTAAAGCTGTTGTTCCAAATGGAAATTTTTCCACCTTAAACTGGATACAAAAAATTGCCACGCAATGATAATTTACAAATATTTAACGTATTGCAGTAAATGTTTTTTGTGAAATAAGAATAAGCAAGTGCTTATACGAAAACAAATGAGGTTCTTTCTGACATGTATAAATTATAAAGCATCTTAAATAAAGCAAACAAAATTTACTGTAGAATCTTTTCTTTCCTCTTTGACTTTTGACGCTATTATCGTAAACCCATGGAACAGAGTATCACAATGATCTGTATAAGAAGTTTTCATAATATCAACATGGATGGTTTACTGAAGAAACATTTGAAGCCAATTTTTTTACGTAAAGGACAATTAAAACAGCTAGTTGACTTATGTCTCTCTCAGTTGTTTTCTTTAAACATAATTTTACGTACCTCATTTGTCAGTTATCAGGTACACTCGCGGAATATATACACCTCATTTCCCATATTCTTCAGTATATTATTCAGCATAAATGTGTAAATATTTTTTTGTTATCTCTGCAGCGTCTATGGGAAGAATGATGGTGTAGGTAACTTAAAAGAGAAGAAGGTTGTTTAGTTTAGTGTATTTTGAATGAAATCCGGACCTTAAAGTGTTAAGGTAAATTTGGAGCAACTGAATGTGTGATTTCTATTCAATTGATTAGCCCAGCTGTAGAATTACAAGTTTTACTATACATAAAAGTTTAAAATGTCAATTTACGAGAAAGACAATTCACTTGTTTGTTTGTTTGATTTATTGAATTTCATGCAAAGTTACTTCAAGGCTGTATGTACCAGACCTTCTTAATTTATAAGTAACAGGCTGGTGGGAAAGCAACTTGTAAACACCACTGATCATAAATATTTCATTACAACAAAAAGTAGTAATGATCGGAATATTATAGCGCCCCCTTGGTGGAAAGGGCAAGTTTGTTTGATAATAAAGAAAACAAAGGGTGGAAATTAGTAATACTTTGTAAGAAGGATTTGCAGAATTAATGTAATAATAAATTATTCTAGATACGAACTGTGGTGCCACAGACTGTATATTTAGCGCATACATATTTGTTTCATGACGATTTCCGAACATTCGACAATACGATCTCACGATAGCTATGTTTCTGGTTGAAAAGGTTATTATACAAACAGATTTTCTGACAGAAATATTAATACAAATAAATAGATAAGCAGTATAAGAAACAAAGAAGTCTTCAATGTTTTCTGTTAGAGTGGAAGAACCAGTAAAGTAGAATGTTTACGACAGAAACATGTTTGTTTCTTTTTGAATTTCGCACAAAGCTACTCGAGGGCTATCTGTGCTAGCCGTCCCTAATTTAGCAGTGTAAGACTAGAGGGAAGGCAGCTGGTCATCGCCACCCACCGCTAACTCTTGGGCTACTCTTTTACCAACGAATAGTGGGATTGACCGTGGGATTTAAAATAACATTTAGAATTAAATAGAATTCACTTAGAATTAATCATTTAGAAATTTCTAGAATTAGGTAGATCAATCATATGTTTATAAATAGAATGTATGTCGGCCTGGTGTCTATACGACGAGTCTCGTGCAAAAACAGACATGCGCAGATTACTCTGGAATTCTGTAGAAGTTACGCGATTGTTGGAGAACACAGTAGGCATACTAGTATAAAAACAGACGGCGAAGCGAGAAGAGAAATTGAGTCAGTCATTAGTTTTTATTCGATTCAAGAGGTTGTCTTCGTTTGAGAAAGTTTAAACGTTTGCTGTGTGTTTATTCAACTTGGATTTGTGACTAAAGCTAGATCTACAGAAGCTGTGATTTTATTTCGTCAATCTTTACGATTCATTCGAATTACTAGTTATACTGAAAATCAACATGTACAGGACTGTTTAGGGGAGACCGTAAAAGTTAGAAAACGACAAATCTGAGCCATTCATCAAAAACATCGTAAAAAGAACTTCGTCAAATTTATTGAACTGTGAATTGTTTCTGGACTTCTGCATTCAAACTTCGGAATTTCTTCGTGGGACCAAATTCACTCCCTAGACTGGAATTTTGGATTTCTGATCTGGACTTTTGAACTTTCATTCTGGATCATATTATTAGACACAGGCCAGTACCATTTTGTATTGTAATTAACTTCGAAGGTTGAAACTGAATATCTGTCATTGTTATTATATAATTTTTTTATATTTGTCACATATATAATAGTTTATTGTAATAAATTATATAAGCTGTTATCTGTGTCTTTCTGTTGCGTTCAGTCCACATAAAAACGTAACAGAATTTCGTACAAAGCTACAGGAGGGCTATCTGTGCTAGTCGTCCCTAATTCAGCAGTGTAAGACTAGAGGGAAGGCAGCTAGTCATCACCACCCACCGCCAACTCTTTAGTTACTCTTTTACCAACGAATAGTGGGATTGATCATCACATTATAACGTCCCCGCGGCTGGGAGGGCGAGCATGTTTGGCGCGACCGGGATGCGATCCCGCGACCCTCGGCTATGCCGGGCCTACTTTTACTAAAAAGATAGAAACTACTTACTTTTCTTTTTCATTTTGTTATGTAAATGTCGTGTAAATATTTTGTAAACGACAACATGTCGTGTTGTGTTTAAATTTTCATTTCTATTATTTGTATTTCCATATTTATATTATTGTTTCAAGGTTTAAACTAATAAAATATGTTGTCATTCATTTAAAATAACATTTAGAATTTTCTAGAATTAGGTAGACCAATCATATGTATTTAAATGAAATGCTGGCGGCCTAGTGTCTAGACGAGAAGTCTCGTGCAAGAGCGGACATGAGCGGATTTCTCTGGAATGTTGGGAAGTAACGCGAATGTTCGAGAAGTAGGCCTATTGGTATAAAAGACGGTGACGCGAGAAGAAAGGAGAAAAAAAGTCAGACATTAGTTTTATTCAAGGGAAGAGTCATTAGAAAAGAAGAGTCAGTCATTCGTTTGAGAAAAATTAAGTGTTTGCTATGATTATTCAACTTGGATTTGTGACTGAAGTTAGATCTACGGAAGCTGTGATTTTACTTCGTCAATCTCTACGATTCATCCGAATTAGTGGTTATACTGAAAGTCAACACGTGTGGAACTATTTACGGGAGATCGGAAAAATTGTAGGCGACAAGTTTGTGACGTTCTTCGGAGGCATCGTGAAAAGAACTTCGTCGAATTTATTGAGCTGTGAATTGTTTCTGAACTTCTTCATTTAAGCTTCGGAATTTCTTCGTGGGACCAAATTCACTCCCTAGACTGGAATTTGAGACTTTCATTTTAGATCATTATATTTGATACAGGCCAGTACCATTTTGTATTGTGATTAATTTTGAAGATTGAAGCTAATACCATTTTGTTTTGTAATTAATTTTAAAGATTTAAACTTAATATCTGTCATTGTTATTATATAATTTATGTTATATCTGTTTTATTTGTTAATAGTTTAGTGTAATAAATTATACAAGCTGTTATCTGTGTTTTTCTGTTGCGTTTAGTCTACGAAAGACATAAAACATAAAAAAAAACGTAACACATTTTTTTTATATTTTCATTTATATTTACATTTCTAGCGGTGAGCAACAAAACCCTCCAAATATTCCTCAAACAGCACATAGTTATACAAAAAAAAAGCCGAACAACTCTTGACAGTCCAAGAAAATAGTGTAGAATTTTTATCAGTGGTATAAGTGTAGATACCAGTTTTAATTTCATTCAAGTCGCACTCTCAACCTTTTTTTGGCCACACCATTTTTTCCCCACACCCTATGTGTTTTAGATTAAATTAGAAATACAGATCGAGTAGATGTGAAAAACAACATGTCAGACTGTTGAACTAGGAAAGATCTGACAACGACGCATACATGTATATGAAACGAAAGTCGAATTATTTTGGCAATATCATCCAACATACAGTTGAAATACAAGTAAATGTTAACAACAATTGATATAAACTTAACTAGTAAGTTAAAGTAAAATTAACACTAGTCTATATATATTTTATCGTACTATGGTTAACTACTTAGGTGTTTAAGTTTATTGTAAACAGTCTTACACAGCAATATTGTGGACAAAACAAAATTTAGAATGGTAAAATACAAAATGATTTAACTCAGCTTTTATCATCTTGTTCCATGGAAAAAAAAATCTTATTATCCTAAAGCTTCATAATTCAAATGAAATGTAAAATAATAAAACGAGCTTTGATGATAGTTGAAATCAAAAAATGTTATTGTGGCAGTTGTTTTCAAACATCTTTTGTTTTAGCGACATATTACCAAACTTGTTTTTATCATTGCGTTTCATATATTAAGAATACTTATGAAGTACATTTTTATACTATAAGACGCTTGTACAATTATATTATAATGCTACAAAACTATGCAACGTCAACAATTGGTTCCAACACGAAATAAAAATCCCGATAAATTAATCATAATATATTTATTGGAAAACAAATTCAAACCTAAACGTCATTACTTATGTTTCTGTTTAAGCTTATGTCACACATATGATGAATAATAAAGAATAAGCAAACGTTACATATATTAATTTATAGTATTTAATGGAAAACGTTGTTTCATATAACTGTAAAAAAAAAAATCAATATTTTAAACACGACAATACAAAAAATCTTTAATGAACTTACTTTAATTAAAAGAATTCGGAAAACTTTTTTTTTTTAAATTCACCCTCATTCTAATCATTTCTAATAGTCATATTTATGACCAGCTAGATGGAGTGGCGAGGGGATCACCTCTAAGTCAGATTATTGCAAATATTTTTCTGTTTTAATACGAACGTGAACAGTTAGATAATTACCCCTTTATTAAAAAACAACAACTGTATTATATAGAAGGTACGACGATCATACTTTTCTGCCCTTTCATACAAAGAAGACTTTTTTTAAAATACCTAAACTCACCACACCCATTTATAAACTTTACATGTAAGATAGTAGAAAAGAGTAACGTAAGAGTTTTTAAACGGTCAAACAAACAATCTCTTTTCAACATCTATTTATTTACTGTAAGAAAATATTTATTGGCACATCAAACATGCTCTTTCTTTCAGCCGTGGGGGGCGCTATAATGTGACGATCAATCCCACCATTCATTGCTAAAAGAATGACACAACAGTTGGTGGTGAGTAGTGATAACTGGCTGCCTTCTTTCTAGTCTTACACTACTAAGTTAGGGACGGCTAGCGCATTTCGCCCTCGTGTAGCATTGCACGAAATTAAAACAATCAAACAAACAGATTGAAAAGCTAGTTTTATTCCATATATGGTATAATTTGTGTTACAATAGGGGATTACGTTTTTAACTGAGACAAATAGTTAAACTAACCGATTTTAGTTTTACAAAAATCATATACATATTTTTTGTAAAGATCAGTTGTCGTATTTTCGTAAAATAACTTAAATGACACATAATAAAACTGAAATACACAGGAATATGCTTTAAAAATAAATTATGGCATCAACCCGTGTTTACAAAATCAATATATATAGTTATTTTTAGTAACATATACATTGATATACACACCAACAACCAATCCCAAATGTGTGTGTGTAAATTTATATTTATATCTGCTAGCCTGTCAGTGTTTTTCCCTTGATCAGAACTGACTGCGTATAAAAGACATAAGTGACATAATTAACAATGCAAATTTTAACATAACGCTCTAATTAGGAGTAGACCAATTTATTAAATATTGAGTGTAATTTATACTTAATATAGAATTGTCAAGTATTATCTTTCGAAGTTTTGGTGGTCGGGTGATTGATTTAACTATGGAACCGGTCCTAGCCTCTTGGTGGTGATGATGGGAGGAGGTTCAAAACTTAATCAGAATTAGATAAAAATTGCACGCAGATTTAAAAAATTAGAACTTTATACCAAAGTATTAAATTGATATTAATAGTCCTGTCTACGGTTCAAACTGTCTGGCCAGCCGAGTGATCACAGTGACCGCTGTTAAGGCCAGTCGGCCCCTGTCAAGTATATATGGTTCAAATTAATACATCATTTCTTAACCCTAATAATTTTGATCCATTTGCCAAAGTTCCTTTGTTTTCTGCCAACTGACAGACCCTTCACGTACGCCTAACTGTTTGTTTGAGTAATTAGACTCACTAAATTGTATGGAAGTTTTGGTTTGTTATCAAAAAGTATTTCAGAACATCACGTGAATACCTGTATTTCTCGTTTCTCAGCCCTAAGTTTATGTTTCCTGTATCATACACTTCTTACAGTCCCAGCTTAATGAAACTGCGATGTTAAACTAACGTTATCGATGAAGAGTGCAATGTGTTAAATGATATACATTTATTAGTTAAATTATTGTACTTGAATGTCATAAAATGATGGGCTTTATTTTAAGGTTCATGTTAAATTTCATGTGTAGTCATTCAACGCTAGATATTGAGAAATAACTAAACAAAAAGTTGATTACCAGAAAGATAAGTAATATGGGTGAGAAGGCTATAAAGAAATAAATTATCGTGTTTTCTTAAAATAAAAACCTTTAAAATAAAACTCAAATTTATCATAGTATATTTCACAGTTCTCAAATTTACCGAAATTATCGGAAAAATTAGAAAATTTATTAATTGCTTTTAATAAGTTAACTACATACGATTAAAAGGAGTACAACGTTAAAATAATTACTCAATAAATAACTTATTAAAAACAAAGACCAATCTTAGAAAGGACACCGAAATTTATAGTCTTTTTAGGGATTGTCTCGGTTTTTAATTCTGTAATTATTTTAACTTTGTATTACTTTTAATAATATATATTGCATAAATGCTGTTTTAATCAAATAATTTGTACAAGTTAACTGATGATTGTAAATCTATACCTAAAAGTTAAAATCTAGGTATTGATAGATTACGTACAGAGTTATAACTTCATTTCTGAAAATATTTATGTTATCAGTCACTAATCTTGTTTCAAAAATATGTTAAACTATGTCATCAGTCACTCATCTTGTTTTAAGAATCTATTGAATTATG
Organism: Carcinoscorpius rotundicauda; assembly: GCA_011833715.1. Lineage (NCBI taxonomy): Eukaryota > Metazoa > Arthropoda > Merostomata > Xiphosura > Limulidae > Carcinoscorpius > Carcinoscorpius rotundicauda. Next base: position 40,944,937 of record CM022396.1, on the reverse strand, counting down.
TCATGAGTTACTAATCTTATTTCAAGAATATGTGAAATTATGTCGTCATTCACTCATATCGTTTCTAGAATCTATTAAATTATGTCATCGGTCACTCATCTTGTTTCTGAAATATATTGAATTGCGTCATAAGTTACTAATCTTATTTTAAGATTCTATTGAAACTTGGTCAATGAGTCAAACGGTTGTTCACTTACAAAGGCGAACTCATTGATACACTGCTGGCCAAAATCTTAAGGCCAATAAACATAAAGAAAAAATATGCATTTTGCGTTGTTAGACTCAACCACTTAATTGAGTAGAGCTTCGAAAGATGAAAATAATAAAAGGGAAAAATAAGTAAAAATCTTTTCAGCATTTAATAGGGAAAATGTGAACACTATTAGATTAGCCTACATACCAGCCGGTCAAAAGTTCAAGACCATACTGAAACAAAGCGTTAATCGGTAAACACATAACGAAATTTTGTTATTTGTGTCAAGCATTAACGTTATCAACATCTCCCACTGACAGCTCCTGTGTTACACTGAGTAAAAACACGGCAAAGGCTAAAAGTTGACAGAGTTTGAACGCGGCAGAATTGTCGAACTAAAAAGTCTCTCTTAACGTGCCATCGCTGGTGAGATTAAGTGTAGTAAAACTGCTGTTGCAAATATCTTAAATGACCATGAGGGATACGAAACGAGAATTTCAAGTAATCGGCCCAAAAAATTTCGTTGGTGTTGAGCAGGAGGATTTGACGGGTTGTCCGGCAAGACACCAGCCGACCATCGAACCAGATTAAGCCCCTCACGGACGCAGAATGCAGCTCAAGAACGATAAGACGGCATCTACGAGAGAAAGGCTTTATAAACCGTAAACGTCTTCAAAGGCCACGCCCCCTTCCACACCACGAAACAGCTCGGTTAAACTTTACTGAGATGCACTAAGCATGAGACGTAGGAAAGTGGAAGAAGGTTTTGTTCTCTGATGAGAAAAAAATTTAACCTGAATGGTCCAGATGGCTTTCAACGTTACTGGCACGATAAGGATATCCCACCGGAGACATTTCCTACACGACACAGTGGAGGAAGTTCCATCATGATCTGGGGTACTTTCTCCTTCCATGGAACAATAGAGCTTCAGGTTATACAGGGCGTATAACAGCAGCTGGCTACATTGGCATGTCGGAGAGAGCATACTTATTGCCTGAAGGCCCTCGCTTGTGTGGAAATTACTGGATCTTTTAGCAGGACAACGCTACAATCCACAATACCCGCAAGACAAAGGACTTTTTCATGGCGAATAACGTGATTCTTTTGGACCATCCAGCGTATTAGCCCTAACTGAATTCCGTTGAAAATGTTTGGGTGGTGGATGGCAAGGGAAGTTTATAGAAATAGACGTCAATTCCAAACATGCCAAAGCGAATGTTGGAAGTTATTCGCAATGACGACCGTGCAACTCATTTCTGAGACCTCTTCTTGAGCATTTCATACCCTGTTTAGGACTTCTTTTTGATATGGTCTTAAACTTTTGACCAGCTAGTATTTAGGCTAATTTCGTAGTGTTCACATTTTCGCTTTTAAATGCTAAAACGTTTTTTTATTTTTATTTTCCCTTTTCTTATTTCCATCTTTCGAAGCTCTTCAAATAAGTTATTGAGTCTTACAACGCAAAATGCATACTTTTTCTTTATGTTAAGATTTTGGCCAGCAGTGTTATGTATGTATATGAAAGTGGCTAGCTAGTTTTCTTTCTTGTTGTGAGTATAAAATCTTTTCTAGAGGTATTTTTAATCAACTTACAAAAGAATATGTGATTGGTTTGGTTTTGAATTTCGCTAAGAGTTACATGCGAGCAATCTGCGATAGTCGTCCCTAATTTTGCAGTAGTCATCACCATCCACCGCCACCTCTTGGGCTGCTATTTTATCAACGAAAAGTGGAATTGACTATCACATTATAACGCCCCCACGGCTGTAAAGGCGAGCATGTTTGGTGTGACGGAGATTCGTACCTGCGACCCTCAGATTACGAGTCGAATGCCTTAACCCCCTGGCCTTGCCGAGCCCAAAGAATATGGGAAATTTCACATAAACTATGTATTTATGATTCTGTAGAAGTATATTTGATAACTTTTAAAATGTTTATTCTGTCTCTGTATTAAATGTTTAGTCTGTAGGACTAGGCTGAACACTGTTGGGATCAAGTTACTATTCTGTGATGCTTTCTCTTGCGTAATGTATGATTATGTCCTTAAGAAGAAATTAGTTTTCAGTGAGAAGTGCAAACACAATATTTTAGCAATAGAAACTTTTTTGAAGGTCTGTGTTCTAATCCTGGTATGAGGTGTCTTTCTTCTCTTCCTTGCGATAATCAACTTTCCGCTACAGCTTGGGTCCAGCTTAAGCTTAAAATTAGCACACATACGACAGTTAATCCGAGAGTTCTGTTTTCACGTCCCGTTGCTACTAAAACATGATCCGTACTTGAAGTGCGGAAGTTTCCCACACGAGTGAAAGTCAAATCTTATTAATCATTCAGGAAAGAGTAGCCAAAGAGTCAGCAGTGGGTATTGCCTCCCACCTAATCTAACAGTTTAAACTGAGGACGGCTGTGTGAAGATTCAGTGATGTCGAGAAACCCACTTGTTGAGAATTTTATATGCAAAGACGGCGGTGAACCTGACGATGACCGAAGAAGGTCGAAACGTTGTTCGCTCTTCTATTTAAAATATTTTCTGAACCCAAAACGAGCCGTCTTTGCATATAAAATTCTGTGTGAAGATTGTTCTTGTGTAATATTATATGAACAATTAGAAACAAACAGACCATTACAGGTTATTACTGGTGATATTAGTGTCATCATTAGACGAGGTATTTGTTGAAAATCAGAGGCTGGAACTAAAATCAGGTTCAGCATACAATGAATAAAATTCATGTCTGTGTATCAGAGTATGGGAAGCTTAGAAGTTATACACTGTTGAAACTGAGCTACTGAGAATCTTTCTTCAAATTCTTTTGTTTGTTTGTTTTGGAATTTCGCACAAAGCTACTCGAGGGCTATCTGTGCTAGCCGTCCCTAATTTAGCAGTGTAAGACTAGAGGGAAGGCAGCTAGTCATCACCACCCACCGCCAACTCTTGGGCTACTCTTTTACCAACGAATAGTGGGATTGACCGTCACATTATACACCCCCACGGCTGGGAGGGCGAGCATGTTTAGCGCGACGCGAGCGCGAATCCGCGACCCTCGGATTACGAACAAACAAACAAAAACGCTCCTCACTTAAACAGAGAACCTTAACACTTGGTCAGGTATAACTAACTGTAAAAAATGTGAGGACCCCAATCTTAATAAACGTGGCAGTCATGTTGATTGTACGGATAGTTATTAAAAAATGAAGTAAAATTTCTTATCATTACGAGTTTGAAGAAATTGTAATTTACAAGAAAATTATAATCAAGGACAATGTAACTCAGCGTTATATGTGATTTACAACCACACCAGGGAATAACATCATCGTAAACCAATCAGATTTCTGACTGCTTCCTCACCCCTCAGAACCGCATTATATGAATAAATCATAAGGTACGTGACTTGCTCCAAAACAGCCTTCGCCCTGAAGTAACCAGACAAAAACTCGACTTGATCAGTGACTTTTTGTTTTGTTTTGATATATATGTATCACGAGTAACACAACAATTTGCTTTAAAGATATCAGCCTATTCTATTCTACTTCAGGCACAGTAACACACGTGTATCTGGTGCTTCAAAAACGCAAAGCATTCAATTCTCTGTACTTCATTAATACTGAAAAATTTATAAAACATTTCAACGATCTTCGTATATGTCTATAAGTCAAAACTCAACAGAAAGTTATCATGAATTATAAACAACAAAGTTTTATTTGCTTATTAAGTACAGATCATTAAAGAAAATGCCATTCCTCTCGGATTTCCTTGTTTAAGTTAAAGCTGAAAACAAATGAAACGGGACATAATTTTTATTCAGAAGTACAATATGTAAATTGCACCACTTGAAAAAATAGAGGAGTGAACAATTTTCTCTACAAGTGAGATTTTTCGTCATCACGGATAATTATCATATATCTTATTCAGTCGTGATGGATAGATCAGTGTTTTTTAAAGCTTTGCTAAAAACACCAAGATATAAATGAATATCTATGTATACTTTATAAATTTAAAATTTAATAGCCTCAAAATGAATTGTGTATTTTTACAGAGGTATTTGTCGTTCATACTATTGTTATGTAAATATCATGTAAATGTTATGTAAACAACAACCATGTCGAGAGTGTTATGTAAATGTTATGTAAACGACAATTATGTTATGTCGTGTTTGAATTTCCATATTTATATTATTGTTTCGAGGTTTAAAACCAGTGAAATTTAAAATAACATTTTAGAATTAATTAAAATTCATTTAGAATTATTTATGTACAAATTTCTAGAACTAGATAGATTAATCATTTGTATTGGCCTGCTGTCTGTACTCTGGAATTCTGGAAAGTTACGCGATTAGTATATAAACAGACGGCGATGCGAGGGAAGTAAGTCATCCGTTTTTATTCGGATCGAGAAGTTTGTCTCGTTTGAGAAAGTTTAAACGTTTGCCGTGTGATTATTCAAATTGAATTTGTGAATAGAGCTAGATCAACTAAAGCGGTGAATTTATTTTATTGCGTCAATCTTTATAATTCAGTCGAATTACGGATTATACCGAAAGCCAACACGTATTGGACTGTGAATTTTTTTGAAAATACCCATTCAAGCTTCGTAAATTTCTCCGTGGGACTAAATTCCCCGCCTAGATTGGAACTTTGGATTTCGGATTTGGACACTCATTCTGGATCATATTATTAAGCACAGGCCAGTACCATTTTGTATTATAAGTAGTTTGAAGGTTGAGACTGGATATCTGTTATCAGATATGTATTAACGCATAGGCACACGAGGCACGTGCCTGGGGCGGCAAATTTTGACATGGATACATCGGCAGTAATATAAATCAGTAGTGCAGAAGCTCCCATTTTTCGTGTATATTTTGTTATGGATTTATGGTTGCAAGTCGATAATTGTTTTACCAACTACCATAGAACTCTATCTGCCGGAAATATATGGTTCACCAACATATTTACAATATAATCGACAATATAGATAATAACGTGGTAAGCGATATTGGTGTCAAAATGTAGAGTTCGTTATGCTTTTACTTATTCCTCCGTCACCCAATAAGTTATATCGTGTTGTCAGTGTCTAAACCTCCACAAGAAGCACGATTCTTGTGAGGGCGAGGGTCACTGGGGGTCAAACGGCTCACGGATCTCTGTGAGGTTCGCGCGGCTGCCATAAATAGCTCGACACCACGAAAATGACTTAGATCCTGATGATCTGAGATGTGAAAGTAACAAATTCACTGTCAATACTCAATATACGATCAGTGGATTCTAGTGATATCGTCATGAGTAACATACGCCGAAAATTGAGTGGAGCAGCTTATAGGAAGATAGCAAAGTTAAAAAATGAAAACACACGTGATGTTTTGGATAAGACACCGACGATGGAGGCTTTTTTTTGCTAAACAAAGGCAAGAACAGCCTACTAGCGATGATGTTCAAACCAACAGCGATGGAGGGAATACACATGACGGGCCTAGCAGTAGCAGTTTTGAACAATCTGAACGACCCGAACATATCGAACTGCAGCTTGAACAAGTGACGTCATCAGCAGCAGGCCAAGTAAGATCTGCCGGTTGCGTGCCTGAAACGTCAATGGTTCCAGCAAATTTTTCAGGCAAAGTAAGTTCAGATCCAGCAGAGTGGATAATAGATGATTACACAAAAAATTATATTGCCACACATGCCATCCTTGAAAACGATGACTCTGATTTCAAGAACTCTGTGAAAAAGGACGGGGAGAAAATCAGATCTGTAACCAAAGGCATGTTTGAAAGAAAACTGCAAAATGGCGAAAAAAGTAAGCGGACGTATTTCGTTTATTCAGAGAGCAAAGGTAGACTGTTTTGTGCTCCTTGTCGTTTATTTGATTTTGGAAAAAAATCCAAAGTGGCTGACGTAGGCTTTGATGACTGGAAAAATGCTACTGTCCGGTTGAATGAGCATGAAAACTCTCCTGAGCATCGGTCTTCAGTTTTATCTCTAGTAGCAAGGGGCAACATGTTGGGACATGTAGATCTCCAGATGGCCATACAGCTGCACGACGAAATCAAATACTGGAGAAATGTACTCACTCGTGTGGTAGCTGTAGCGAAAAGATTGGCTTCACGTGGGCTTCCGTTCAGAGGTCGGGATGATAAGTTTGGCCCAGTACACAACGGCAACTTTATGATGTCGTTAGAACTAGTTGCGGAGTTTGACCCCTTCCTCGCTGATCACATTCACCGATATGGCAATGCTGGCAAGGGATCCACGTCTTACCTGTCTTTCAGTACTTGCGACGAATTCATCCAGCTTATGGCAGACCTTGTTCTAAAGAACATTTTAAATGACGTCAAAACTGCAAAATATTTCTCAATCAGCGTGGACTCGACGCCAGATATATCCCATGTTGACCAGTTGGCATTCATCATCAGGTACGTGAACAGTGATGGTTCACCTATGGAACGTTTCCTGACTTTTATACCCAATCCGGGCCACAAAGCTGAACAGCTGGCAGAAGTTGTACTTAGCCTGCTTCAGTCATATGAGCTTGACATTTCTGAATGTCGTGGACAGTCTTACGACAACGCCAGCAACATGTCTGGTCAGTACAGTGGTCTCCAGGCTCGTATCATGGAGAAAAATCCTTTAGCAGTGTATATCCCATGTTCAGCACATTCATTAAATCTTGTAGGAACGTGTGCTGCTGAATGTTGCAGAGAAGCATGTTCATTCTTCGAACTCTTACAAAGTCTCTATGTTTTATTCGATGCTTCAACCCATCGTTGGAAAATTCTACAAAAACACCTGTCCGCAAATAAAGTCTCTCTTTGAAGAAACTCAGTGACATTCGCTGGTCCGCTCGTGAAGATGCTTGTCAAAGCCTGAACAGAAACTGGCAACAAGTGTTTGATGCCCTCACCACCATGGAGGGAAATGCTATAGAAAAACCAGCCGCTAGGAATGAGGCCGCTGGACTTCTTTCCAAATTAGGAACGCTAGAAACAGCTATTTTGTCCACAGTTTAGGGAACAATACTGGAAAGATTCAATGCTGCCAGTAAAAAGTTGCAAAGTGCTGATATGAACATCGGACTTGTAGTCGAGCTTTATGCTTCCTTGCTGCAGTTTGTGAAAGATTCAAGAGAACTGTTCGATCATTTTGAAGACAAGGCGATGTTGAAGTCCAGCATGAAGACGTACGAAATTAAGCCAAAAAGGAAACAAAAATTTTCAGATTGTGACACCCAGGCAGTGGAAGAAGGCAGAGAGACATTTAGAGTAAATGTTTTCAATGTGATCATTGACAGACTTTGCTCAGAACTACAGCGAAGACAAACCGCTTATGTAGAAATCCACGCAAGGTTTGGATATTTGTTCAAGATAACAAACCTTGAACCCACTGATGTCATCAGTCAAGCTGGAACACTGAAACTCTTCCCCAATGATTTGGAAGTGAGCTTCGTAGATGAATGTCTTCATTTCCGCGCACATCTTGTGAGTATGAAAGTGCAAAATGATGGCTCTTCTGCGTTAGCAGTATACAGAAATATGCGAGCTAAAGGACTTCAAACTATATCCAAACCTGGATATTGCTATGCGCATGTTTCTGTGCATTCCAGCAACTAATTGTACATCAGAGAAATCTTTCTCGGCTCTCAAACGTGTGAAAAATTACTTGAGATCAAGAATGGCAGAAGATAAACAAAATGCCCTGTCACTCCTCGCCATTGAAAGTGATATTGTTTGTAGAATAAACTATAACTTCCCTATCCTTTACCCTGACATTTCTTGTAATCCTATCTGTTTTTTCACTTACCTGCTTCCTGCTCATCACAAGCAAGTTATTCAAAGTGGTTGTTTAACCTAAAGCCATGTCCATCCTTATCCCCAAGTGCATTATTTTCCAAACATTTAGCCTTATTTCCTTTCTTAGCTCAACTATGAAACACAATGAAATTAATTCTATCTGAAATCAGAAAGAAGGGTTGGAAAACAACATACGTAGATGACATGATTTTTTTAAGCACAAAACCTAAATAGTCACATGATAAATGGCTTTTCATATTCATATGATTAAAGAGTATTTATCTCTGTCTTGAAGATGACATGAATCGGTATGTTCATCAGTAGTGTGCTTTTTTTAAAATAGTTTATTAGTGTTTTAATAAATATTTTAATTGTGCATTAAATAACATTTATTAACCCTGCATTTGCAGGGCAGTATGACTATGGACTAATCACACAAAACATTAGATACTTGTGGTGGGCAGAGCATAGATAGCCCAATGTGTGGCTTTGTGTTTAATCATAGAAAAAAAAAATTATTGTTTGAGTATTTCAAATACCTACACAAATTCCTTGATATAATTTTGTAAGATGTAGCTATCAATAAAAAAATATCATTTACCTATGGATAAAAAGGAATAATTGTACATGAAGTTGTTACACCAATGATAAATAATAATTTGACTCTTAGTTTTAAAAGGATCTTTTATCTTAATTAATTCACATTTCCGTTAAATGAAATATTCCAGTTACTGTGCATTTTCACAAATACAAGAACTTGGTTTACAAATTGGTGATTAAAAGATATTTCAATGTTAATTTTCAACTAATAGTGATAATATACATTTGATTGCCCATTTAAAAAGGTATTAATAATAATAATAAAATTAAGTCATAATCACATTTTCTTTTACAGTTTTACAATTCTTGGTGAGGCTATCTTTATTTGGAAACTTCATATATAAAAAAAGACAACTATGTGCTTATATTCATACTTTGTTTGATTTACCAATACTGAACAGAATCAATCTGATATGGGTCTCTAAATTCTCTGTTGGCAATGTGAATCTCAGAAAATCCACTTTCACACAATTTATAATTCACACCTCTAAGGATTCAGATTAAAGTTCTCTTTCCTAAACTGGCCTGGCATGACCAGCTGGACAAAATAGTTGACTTACCACTAAAAATAGCAATTTTTCTCCGTACATTTTCTTTCTAAACAAAATACTTCACTTACCATAGCAAGTAGTAATATTTTTAATTTCATTCACAAAGAAAAAAACTAGTTGACTGTCTAATCATTTCTTCCAACACAAGAAAACAGTTTGCTTAATGATACAGGTAGTGATTTGTCTCTAGACAGTTTTGTTCTCCAGAAAATTCTTCACATATCACTGTCTCATTCATACTGAACAAAATAGTTGACTTAACACTGAAAATAGTGATCTGTCTCTGGAATCTTGTTTTGAAACACAATTATTGACTTCCACTGCAAGTTGTGATTTGTCTTAAGACTTGTTCCTTCCTCACAAAATATCTGAGTGACCACTGCAGGTACTGTTCTCTCTCTCCAGACTTGTCCTTACTGAAGAGAATACATGGCATTCCACTCTCCAAACACATTCCCACAGAACAAATTATTTCACTTACCATTGCAGGTTGTGATCTGTCTCTAGATTTGTTTCTAATGAAAAAAATAGCTGACTTACCTCTGTAGGTACTGATTTACCAGAATTATCATTCAAAGCATGACAGTGGACTAACTACTGCATGTTAGTGATCCGTTTCAGTTCTTGTTCCCACTCAACAAAATGGATAACTTAGCATAGCATGTAATTATTTTTTTCTTTAGACTTCTTCCTTCTAAATAAAATTCTAAATTATAAATCTAAATAGTGATCTGTCTCCAACCTTATTAGTTTTGAACAAAATAGTTGAATTCCTTTTTATACACTGAACTATGTATAGATGCATTCTTTCTTAAAATATTTCACTACCCACTGCAAGTAGTGACCTCTATCCAGGCACATCTCCACTGCAGAAAATATTTTAGTTACCATTGCACATAGTGTTCTCTTGCCAGCATCTTTTCAACCAAACAGAACAGTGAACTTTCTGCTACAAAAATTATCTATTGAAAGACTAGTTCCTACTCAATAAATTGTGTGTGAATTTACCACTACAGGTACTATCTCTCACCACATTCGTTTCTTCTCAACAAAATAGTTGATTTACATCTACAGATAATAAATTGTATCCATATATGTTCCTTTTGAACAAAATAGTTGACTCTTTGCTGGAGGTAATTATATAGGGTGGTCGCTAGAAAAGCGGAAAATTTGTCAAACAGCTATTTATTTTTACAAAGAATAACTTTTACAAAGTTTTTTAAAGGCATATGTTATATTAGACTCATAGATGCTCAAAATTATTAAAATCATGCATTTTATTCATGATGTAAAGAAATCAAAATAGAAATGAGTAAGCACGCATTTTATTCATGATCTCATCTGACCCTCAAATTTTCCACTTTTCTAGCGACCACCCTGTATTAATATATTCACCATTGTTCCTACTGAACAAAATAGTTGATTTACCATTGGAATAATGATCTTTCTCAAGACTAGTTCCTTTTGAACAAAGTTGTTAAATTTCCATTTCAAAGGGTGATCTATCTCCAGACTAGTTGTTGATCTTTCTTCAGTGTCATTACTTTTGAACAGAACAGTTGATTTACTACTGTAGGTAGTAAAATCTCTCAGACTTGTTGCTTCTGAACAAAATACTTCTATTACTACTGCAAATACTGAGTTTTCCCAGGATTCGTTTCACTGAAGAAAATATATTGCATATCACAGGAAATAGCAGTCTGTTTCCAACCTAACAAAACAGTCGACTTACTTTAACAGGAAGTGATTTCTCTCCAGAGTTGTTGCTATTGAACAAAACAGTTGACTTACCTCTGAAAATAGTGATTTCTCTCTGTACTCTTCCATTTTGAACAAAATACTTCACATACGACAGCAGGTAGCAATATTTTCCAGTCTCAGATTCATACAGAACAAAAATGTTCACGTACTACTTCATGTAGTGAACTGTCTAATGACTTTTTTTTACACAAGAAAACAGTTCACTTTCTGATGCAAGCAATGATTTGTGTCCAAATATATTCGTTTTCTAGAAGATTTTTCATTTAACACTGCAGGTACTAATTTATTTCAAGACTTCTTCATTCTGACCCAAATACTTGACTTTCCACTGAAAGTAGTGATCTGTGTCCAGTCTTGTTCCTACTGATATAAATAGTTGACTTACCACTGCCAGTACTGAGCTTTCTTTGGATTTGTTCCCACTGAAGAAAGTATTTTATTTGCCATTGCAAATAGTAATTTGTGTCTAAAATTATTCCATCTTAGCAAATCAGTTGACTACTATAGGAGGAAGTGATTTCTCTTCAGACTTATTTCTTCTGAACAAAATAGTTGATTTTCCATTGGAACTAATAATCATTCTCAAAACTGTTCTTTTTAAACAAAATAGTTGCATTTCTATTTGAAGTGAAGATCTATTTCCAGACTTGTTATTTATCCTTTTCCAGTTTCATTTCTTCAGAAAAGAATAGTTAACCTAACACTGCAGGTAATGATCTCTCTCCAGACCTGTTATTTCTAAACAAAATAGTTGACCTACTGCTCCAGATAGTTATCTATCTCTACCACTGTTACTTTTGAACAAAACAGTTGAATTTACACTTCAAGTAATGATCTATCTCCAATCTTGTTGGTAATGCACAAAATAGTTTTCTTACTACTTTAGATAGTCATCTGTCTCCAGGCTCATTCATTCTGAAAAAAAAAAACTATTGACTTACCACAGTAAGTAATGATCTATCTCCAGCATTGTTGGTAATTAGCAAAATGACTGACTTTTCACTGCAATTAATGGTCTCTCTCATGACTTGTTGCAACTGAACCAAATAGTTGACTTACCACTTAAAGTAATGATCTGTATCTAGGTTCATTCCTGGTGAAATTGTTAACTTACCACTACAGGTAGTCATCTCTCTCTGCACTCGTTTCTACTGAATAAAATATTTTACGTTGTAGCAAGTGATATATCTCCCATATCATTGATAATGAACAAAATACTTAACTTACCACTGCAAGTTGTGATTTGTCTCTAAGTTTCTTTCTACTGAACAAAACAGTAGATTTACTGCTTTTAAAACTTGTTCCTTCTGAAGAAATTAGTTGAATTTCCATTCCAAGTAATAATATATCTTCAGACAATAAACTAATAATTACATAACGTTTAGTAACACGTTTCAGAATTTCATACTGAACGAGTATAATAAATAGCCAATTTCATAAAACATCGTGTTACATATCACAAGAGTACCAAAATAAAACTTGAGTTTCTATATATTATTTCCTTGTTCACTTAGCTTTTATTAGTTGCGTTTCACTGTTATACAGTTATTTTAATATCTACGTTTGTTTCAGTTAAATGTGTATTGCGCAAGTCCAGCCTGTTCTATAAATTTGTAGAAGGTACTCGAGTGCAAGAATCAACAATGTACTAGATAAGTATGTAATATTAGTGACTGCTAATAGGGCCTGGAATGGCCTAGCGCGTTAAAGCGTGCGCTTTGTAATCCGAGGATCGCGGGTTCGCGCCCGAGTCGCGCCAAACATGCTCGCCCTCCCAGCCGTGGGGTCGTTATAATGTGACGGTCAATCCAACTATTCGTTGGTAAAAGAGTAGCACAAGAGTTGGCGGTGGGTGGTGATAACTAGCTGCCTTCCCTCTAGTCTTACACTGCTAAATTAAAGACCGGTAACACAGATATCCCGCGAATAGCTTTGTGCGAAATTCCAAAACAAACAAACAAGACTGCCATTATTGTTGCCAACTCAACTTTCGACAACGTCTCCTAAAAATGTTTATAAATTAATGCACCAAGAGATATTTACAGAATATTGTCGATTCGCTACAGTCAGTATAGTATGAGCTATATTATATCGAAAGCTATAATTGTGAAAAAACGCTTATTACTACAAAATTTGATCAGGAACATTTATAGATTTCGAATTTTACAAACTTCAATGAGTTAATCGCAAAATTTAAAATGAAACAAAAATGAAGATACAAAACTGTTAAATATTGTATTATAACTTTTATAAGTACGAACATCAAAACAAGTATATTTAATAATCTACATAGCTAGATAGCTTGCTGTGATCTGAAATTATTAACTTCTCCAGGATGTAAATGTGGGTCACATATTTTCATCAAAAGAAAACTTTCTTAAATTGCATACTCCCCTTTAGCACAGCGGTAAGTCTGCGGTAAACCGTCGTTTACAAGGCTAAAATCAACGGTTCGATTCCCCTCGGTAGGCTCAATAGATATCTCGATTTGTTTTTGCTATAAGAAAAACACGCACTTTAAGTAGCACCATTTACATATTTTATTCAATAAATTATTTATAGTTTAAAGTAGATAATTTATTATATTTTTTCTGATGCTATACCTTTTTGAGAGGTCATCACCGGCGAAATTATGCTATTGTTGTGAACTATATTTTTAATATTGTAATTTTTTATTCGCTAGAAAGTCGTCGATGTTGTCATTGAAGCTAATTCTAGAAATATCTATTACACAGGTAGACCATAAGTATACGACTTTCCAAGAAGCGTCGAATTAGTTGAGTTGTTTAGCTGTTTAGAATTAAGTACAAAGCTACACAATGAGCTAGCTATCTGTGCTCTGCCCACCACGGGTATCGAAACCCGGATTGTAGCGTGTACCGCCAACAGACATACCGCTGAGCCACTGGAGGCAATTAGTTGAGAAAAATATATACATATATGTGGGCGTATGTTTCCGTACAGCAAAGCCACATCGGGCTATCTCATGATTCCAATATATAAGTAACGCGATACTTTGTACAGGCAGATTGATTGTACATTAGTCTCAGTACAGTTGTTAGCTTTGTGTAGCGTTCTTTATAAACGTACTCTTCGGGCTAAAAAAATTACATCATTTTGTCAGATATAAAAATACTGTTTAGCATAGGTAGTATGATTAATTTTATTATTGTAATTCACTGATGTCGGGACTATCGAAATGTTCAGAAGGCTTAAGTCTTACACATACAAATAACTGTGACTAGAAAGAAAGAGAGCAAAAGAAGTCACTAAAAGAAAAATTCGGTCATAAGAAAGTTAGAAAACGTAAAGTTAACCGTCGTAAAAGTAAATGGCCTATCGGTTAATATGTTAAAGTGAGATTAAAAGTATGAAACAGATAAGTAGAATAAACTGTGTTGTTAAACGGTGTTCGGAAGTAATTGAGCCAGCCTGCAGACAATTATTGAAAGTTTAGTATACAACTGCAGTAATTCATGCAACGGCGTAAGCGAATTAATTATATACACTAATACTATTGCAATAAAAAGGGAGAAGAATAAGTTGGCTTGTCAACTGAATTCTAAAGCTCGATAGGTATTTTCACTCAGTGTAAGATTTTATTGAGCAAATTCGGTATCACCCAGTCATCATCGCCGACAGTAATATTATTTTAATGTGCCAGTCTCTCTCTTTTAAAATTATCAAAAAAATAACAACAACAAAAACATTCATTTTAAATCCTTTAAGTATATTTATGTTTGTAAAAAACTAATATTTTATTTCAATAAATTTGAGAATACCAAGCTGCCCTTGGTTGGCATACAAAGAATTTTAATCATATGTATCAGCAAGTTTCACCGTGAAGTATTGAAGCAACATACAAAATATGTCTCTTGGTTTACAACTTATGGGAAGCAAAATACATTGGTTTATCAATCTCTAAATACCATGTCAGGATTTTATCTAGGATATTTTCATGATCCAGCTAAGAAGTAATCAACTCCACCATGATCGTTCAGTATCTCATTTTGCTGCTTCGGCATCTGTCATCACTTTATGAACAACCCTGATATGTTGTCGATTCACAGTTAGGATTGTATGCTAAATAAAAGTCTTTGAAACTGCATTGTTCTATATAGTAGATAATGCTTATTTATGCTCGGGGGATTGCAAAAACAAAGAGCATTGGGGCTGAAATAATTACTGACCAAAATGCCACTGCTGACTTATGCTGTGAAGGGACTATGGCCATGAAATTATTCTGTTGGCTAGGCAAAGAAACCAAGTTTACCTGTTAAAATGAAGCCTCCTTTCTTTCTTCAGATTTCCAACCAGAGTTCATTAAGTAGAGACATACTTTAAGATCTGCATGTTTAATTTGACTAAAGTATATTTTGCAAAAAAAAAGAACAAACTGTGTTTAATCACAATGGCCATCTTTTTATGTATGAAAGGATGCGTTTGTTTTGTTTTATGATAATGATTGTGTTCATTTTGTTAAACTTGTCCAATTTCATTATTTCTCATATACTAAGAAAACTAGGTCAACTTATAAAATAAATAATATATATTTTTTATTTTATTTTGAATTAAGCACAAAGCTACACAATGGGCTATCTGTAAAATAAATAATACTTTCATTGATACCTGCTCAAATCTTGATAATAATGTTAGAAAAATGGTCTTTATATTCTACATAATAACCGACATCTCACCTTTATGGCTTTTTCAAGGTTAGTACCTAATACTCTTTGGTACTAGAATATTCGTTAGTTTATAAAACTGCTTGTAATTTTATATTTCTCGAGCGTGCCTAATATGTTTTTACCAACCTACAGAACGTTATTGTTTGTGTCCTTACACTCTACTGTAGTAGATTTACGATCCTACTATACAAATGTATTAACACGTGACATACATCACTCATATGTTTTATGATTACTTACAGAAGCAGACAGACGACAAATAGCTGCTGCTAAGAAACAAAAAAATTAAAATTAGAAAAATACAATGTATACTAATAGTGTTAAAAACACATTGCAAGCTATACGAAATAAACTCAAAGAAATAGCATAAAGTATAATGGTATGACGGGCGTTTGTATTTTTGAATGGTACTTTGCTAACATGTATCATTCATTGGTGGGGAAATTTTATATTGGTCATACATATATAATGGTATATACCGAGTTTATCCTACATATAATTTGATACTGTTTCTGGTATGGCACATGTTTGATTCTGAGAAGTAAACAAATAGTTCTTTCAGGGCTTCACTGGTTTTTGTTATGTTGATTTATGAATCATGGTTGCGATTGTTTTGTTTATTAAAGTAATATTTATTGGGGGTGTATTCATGTTTTGGGGTCTGTTGCTGTGGTAATGTCTTTTTTGTGATTTAAAAGCATTGTTGGTATAATATTTTTATCTCTTTCTTCATATTAGGGTTTGTTTTCTTAGGTTGTTTCGATGGCATTCGATGTTAAATAGTTTTGATTTATTCCGTAACGGATTTACTATTAGATATACATTCTAATATCGATGTTTAAGTTAAATTTATATTTAGAAATGTATACAACACATACTTTTAAACCTGCATTGCTATATACTCCCTTCTTCACTAAAGTTGTAGAAGATTTTCGAGCGTGAGAATCAACAATGTGTGTATGTAAACACCAGTGTATCACCAGTATTGTTTGTTTGTTTTGGAATTTCGCACAAAGCTACTCGAGGGCTATCTGTGCTAGCCGTCCCTAATTTTGCAGTGTAAGACTAGAGGGAAGGCAGCTAGTCATCACCACCCACCGCCAACTCTTGGGCTACTCTTTTACAAACGAATAGTGGGATTGACCGTCACATTATACACCCCCACGGCTGGGAGGGCGAGCATGTTTAGCGCGACGCGGGCGCGAACCCGCGACCCTCGGATTACCAGTATTGTTATCTAGGCTGAAATTTCTAGAAACTTTCTTCTAACGTTTATAAATGTGACCGATAAGACGTGCCAAGAGACAGTATATTATTGGTTTGTAATAGTTCAGGGGTAACCATATCACGGCTTTTTGACATATAATGTGCGGCTCGCGGATATATATTGACTGAGCTCCTTTTTCATCACAATTAATATAAAAGGTAAATAAAAAACGTTCGAGTTCTATAATTACTTACCTGGTATACACTGAGAGTCCACTGGATTAAAATGTAAGTTTACTGTTCATGGTGAGTAAATATATTTAATAATTTAAATCCTAATTTTAATGCTAAATTTGAGCCAGGAATTAAATAAATTTTGGATAAACAACGATGAGAATCAATAATCATACAAGCCGATGCTGGCAATGTTAGTTTTAGTGAGCGTGACTGTTTCATGTGCGGCTGTGTTGCAGGCAGTGAAATTAGTGTTAGTGAGATACTGGGTGCTTTTGATTTTGGTTGCATTGCATGTCTTGAAGCTTATTGTTCCTTTTCACGTTAAAAGTGTCTGTGAAAATTTTGTGAAGAAAGATGGCGTCAAATTGTAATAAGCGAAAGTATGAAGATGAAAATAGAAATTTTAAGCTAGAGTGAGAGGAAGATTTTGCATTCACCGTTAAAGAATGTAAACCTTTGTGTCTTATCTGCAATGAATTACTCAGTTATTACAAAGCCAGTAACTTGAAACGCCACTATTAAACAAATCACAGGATCTTTTCCACCTAAATCAAAATTACGGGGCCTGGCATGGTCAAGCACGTAAGGCATGCGACTCGTAATCCGAGGGTCGCAGGTTCGCGCCCGCGTCGTGCTAAACATGCTCGCCCTCCCAGCCGTGGGGGCGTATAATGTGACGGTCAATCCCACTATTCGTTGGTAAAAGAGTAGCACAAGAGTTGGCAGTGGGTGGTGATGACTAGCTGCCTTCTCTCTAGTCTTACACTGCAAAATTAGGGACAGCTAGCACAGATAGCCCTCGAGTAGCTTTGTGCAAAATTCCAAAAACAAACAAACAAACAGAATTACGGAAAACAAGTTAACTGTATTAAAAATCATTAAATAGCCAGCAGACACTGTTGACAATGTTCAGTAAGGAAAATGATACCATTATTGAAGCTAGGTTTGTTATATCATGGAATACTGCTCGTGCTACACACTCATATTCTGATGATGAATTTGTTAAAAGGAATATAGCTAAAGTTGTTGCAGTTTTAGATCCAAATAACACAAAACTTCAGCAACTAATAGCACAAACACCAACTTCACGCCACACTACAGAGAGAAGTGTGTCCCAGATCAGTGCTGATGTTGCAGGCAAAATGCAAAATGATTTAAAAAATTCCCTTGTATTCAGTTTAGCCCTTGACGATTCTACAGACATACAAGGCAACTCACAACTGGCGGTATTTGTTCATTATGATTAACTGTGAAATAAGTGATATTGGACTTAGTAGCACTAAAAGAAACAACTCGTGGTGTTGACAGAACCTTAACAAATGCTGATATTTCGCTTGATAAACTCTTCAGTGTTGCAACAGATGGAGCATTTGCAACGATGGGAAAATATGCAGGATTAATTGCATTTATGAAAAGTGATTCCAGCTTCCCAGGGTTTCTCCCTTTCGTTGCATTATTCATTGTGAATACCTGACAACCAGATACTTCAAGTATGAAGATGTCACGATGTTTGTTCATATGCTTAAATGGGAAGACCAACCAACGATTCAAAAAATTTATTGAACAACTGGAACTTGAAGATAAACTCAGTAATACCTTATATAGGTTTGTGAATTTGTTGACGCCTATTATTAATTTTCTTGAAGAAAAGATTCTATCCTCAGCTGGGAAATGATGAATGGATGCAAGATCTAATGTTCCTTACTAATACAATGAATCATCTATAAACTATCAACTTGACACTCCAGGAAAAGGATAAGATTGTTTCTGATCTTACTCAGACAATTTTAAGCTTTCAAAATAAAATAAGACTTCTTCAAAGAGACCTATTGTCAAGAAACTTCAGTTACTTTTCCAGTCTCAAAAGGAGAGTAAATACATTCCCTGATATTGAAATGAAAGTCCACAAACTAGAAGAATACAAAAATAAATTACAAGGCTGCTTGATAATTTCCTAAACAGGTTTGAGGACTTTCTAGTTAATCCTTTCATTCCTGGTTGATGTGATCAATGATGGTTGTCCAATTCTCGAACCTCCGGTTGCAGAATCATCTGCTGAGGAAATGGAACTAATAGAATTACAGGAGGACATGAATCTAAAGATGATCCATAAATCCCATTCTACAGTTGAGTTGTAGAAGCAAGTTCCAAAAATGAAATATCCTGAACTGAAGAAAACCAGTGTGGGACTCATCTCATTTTTCAGCACAACATACTGCTGTGAATTATTGTACTCTGTAATGAAACTTGCTAAGTCGATGCGTCGTGCAATCCTCACATAGCAACACCTGACAGAGGTAATTCGTACAGCCTTGACAACATCTCAGTGGAATTTCGACACTGGCAAACAGGATGGAAACTCACAAGACCTCTACTAGCAGTAAATAGCCAGCTAATTATATCAATGCCTGTTTGTGTCAGAAATATATTATGATAACATTAAAATTTTGTGAGGTGGTATCTGATTAAAATATCCCTAATTTTGTTTTACATACTTTCCTCCATGTTTTGACTAGATATTTACTAAGACAAATAAATATCACTAAAATATGTTTTTACCCCTTTTATTAGTGGCAGTGTCATTTAATGTTAATGGAATGCAAATTTGCATATTTTTTTAGATGTTTCCACAGCCCATTACCTATTAAATACATCCAATACAGTTCAAACAATAATCAGCCAGAATTTTGAAAACATTTGGTTTATATGTGTACTTTGTGATTATAGGAACAAATACAAATTAACAGTTTAAAAACTGCACACAAGAATAAATATTATTAGGAACATGTGTTAATATTTATACAAAATTTCTGTACACGTAACAATAAAAACGTGTGTCTAATATTTGTTCATGTCTTGTAGTTCTCAAATATCTGAAGTTTATCATATATGACTCTTATTTGAATCTAGTTTGGCAACCCATGCAATGTAGTTGGTATGCTACAAACCTTGAAAACTAACTTTGGTCAACGGTTATAAATCGGGAACTTCTGATATTTGACCAGAAACGTTTATAAATTCCTAGCATAACATACTGTTCAACTTCAGTGGATTCATACCGGACATTAGTATTTTCGAAAATATTACATACTTTCATAATGGGAAAGCTCGACGTTTAACGAAATGTACCTGTATTATCTCGAAAGTAATTCACTCATCCTGAACCTTCAACATTATTTGCAAGTTTGTAAAATCTTTTTATATAAATAATTATCTGTAATAACTATTTATAATGAATGTTATTGTTGGTATATCAAAATGCTTTTGTATTAAAACCGAAAAAACAATCGTGTATCAACCTCGTTTGCAAACATTCATTTATCTTCTAAATCGAAATTATTATTTAACTCAGTATCAGGCCATTTGAAACTGTAATACGCAATAGTTCTCTCTTTACTGTTCATTTTATTATCCGAGTGGTAGAATGTGTAATGCAGAAATATCAACTACTTATATTCTTTGTCATGCTCAGAATCCTATCTATCCATCTTGGCGTTAAAGAATTACATCTAAAAACGTTAAGTTTCTTTCTGCCATGGGTTGTGTTAGTGTGAACTTGGTTAATGCATGGAAGTTGTTTAGGAAATGGCAACTTTCTGAAGTATCTTTTCTCATGATTCCTTATACCCAATGTGGAAAGACAACAGAAAAATGTTTGATTAACTCTGCTGTTATTAACAACAATAATACTTAAAAGAAAAAGGTTAACATGAAAATATCACAACATCAATGTCATAAAGAGCAAATGTTTACCTTTGCTTTATCAATCTCAGAACAAAAAATTATTCCCAAAAGATTCATTTGAAAAAAGTGTTTGAGAAAATTTTGTAGTAGCTACAATAATAGGTCTTTCTGATCAAGATGTTGCTTTAACATACCATGATTTTGAAAATTTAAGTTTATTTTCAAACACAAAATTTTGAAAAAAAACTTGTTAAAAATGAAGGAAATGTAGCACTAATTAATTTCCAGTATAATTAGCTGAACATGTACAAAGCTACAATAACTATTTGCACTAGTTGTCTTTAATTTCAAAGTAAGAGACTAAAGGTAAAACTTGCATTATAAGGCTAGCTAAAACAGTACTTGTACTGTGAATGACTGATTGAAAACGTTTGTTTGTTTTGGAATTTCGCACAAAGCTACTCGAGGGCTATCTGGATTGAAAACGATGGCACTGCTTCACCACTTTACATACGAAATAAGACAAAGGACAGGTGAGAAATACTCGTAGAAAAGAAAATTAAATTCTATTCTTGACCATTAACTTTCCCTTTAGGAAGATTTCCTAGTACATAGGACTTGTGGAGCTTCTAACCATCACAGTGATTGGTGAAATGTAAATTACATTATGCATATGTTTTTTGAACCTCTTTAGTGTTATATTACCAAAATTTAAATTTTGGAAATTGTGGTGGTTAAAGGACATACAGTGACTAATATTGCTAATAATCATTTCATGAAAGAAAAATGTAATCATCTAGGGAAATTTAAATCACACCCAACATACTGTTTTGGTCACAGCTAGTCTACAACCACCTGTCCTGATGTTTTTTTGTTAGCAAAAGGAAATGAATACTGAAATGGAAGCAATAACATATTTCTTGACTTTATCTCAAATGTTTCAAATATGGTGCACAAGAAGTGAGACAGTGTGGCCATGCAGTGACCTACAAGTGATGTAACAAACACTAAAAGTACAAGTAAATAATGTAATAACGTTGGAATAAATGGAAGAGAGCTAGGTTAACAGTGCTCACTGCAAACTCCTGGCCTACTATAATCAGATAGTGGAATTGACAATAAAATTATGATGCCTACATGAACAACAGATTGTAAATAAAGCACCCTAACCAGACTTTTAAAATAACCACCTATGTTAATTAATCTTCAAAGATAGCAGCTAATAACATAGCCATACATACACACAGTCTTTCTGCTTTATAATACACCACTAATATAATCTCTTAAATACCTTCTATCTGGTTAATGCTGTTTTCATGTCAGTTTCAGAGTGTATAAATTACTTTTTGTTACATGAAAATAAATGAACCTATGAGCATACATCATCTGTTAATTTGTTGAACCATGTCTCTTTACATGAATTTTTGTATGCAATAACCAAGCACTGTGTAAGAAGGATTTATTACTTAAGTATGGATACAAATTAAGACTGTACCTAAGAAACATCCCTACAACTCTGAATAGGGTAGATAAAAAATTAGATAGTTTGATTAGAAAATTAATCAACAAATTAGCCAATGTTACATAACAGGAAAGAGATGGAACTATCCTTCAATAATGACAATATAAATGACTCAGAGTAACATACATGTGAGGTAAATGTGATAATTTTAAGATAATGAATGCAAAAAACCAACGTTTTGCTTTTGTAATCACATTCTGTGCAAGAATAAAGTTTAAAACAACTAGAAATTGTCACCTTGTGTTATTTGTTAAAAGAAATATAACTGAAACTGAAAAGAAAATTGCTTTATATTTTTTCAATGAATAAGCATTATGATTTAGTGAACAATGATTAATTTGATTCTACAAATTACACACACATACGCTTGTTAATTTATTACAATCATAAAAATACACAAGTTATTTCTACAAGATAAGATTCACCAAAACGTAGTTCAAAGCAGCTAATTAAACTGAGAAACAAAATTATTCTAATTTACTTGTACAGTATCTTACTCCACAACCAGTCACAATACCAAATTTATAAAGCATTCTACATACAACAGAATTACCACAAGTCAGCTAAACTTTGTTTTAGAACACTGGCTTATATTTTCCTTCACTTGAACATTTTTTTAAACTTACTGACATCCCATCTTCACTCTAGGCACTAATTAGACACAAACAAAAGATTGTAACAAGTAAAATACTTTACTAAAATATTTTCTGAAAATAGGCAGAATCAAAAAGTACACAATTTACAAAGTTTATTTTAAAAAGAAAAATCATAACTAGTTTTATAATCTTGTACTCTCCTCTCAAAGCCACTTAGAGGTAACTGATTAAAATAATTTCACTGTTTCAAACAGTGTAAACATCAAGGAAGTATGTTGTAAATGTTACTACTACCACCTCTAAAAAAAAACACTGTAGACAGAAATACATTAGAGATAAGTAATAATAATGCCACTTAGATATTAGCTCTTATGCCACAATCAAATCTTTCGAAGCATAACTGTCAAAATAAATACTATTGCTACTTGCAGTACTGAAACCTTCAGAATCACTAATGCAAAAATTTCATGCTTCAAAAGAAGCATATCCCCCCACATTAACTCTTTTAATAACTGCAACTTTAATTATGAATTAATCCCGTAATTTGTAACATTTCAGCAGAAAAAAGATTAAGCATTAATTACAGCAAGTCCAAGTTTGTAACAAATGCATTATTTATGCACAGCAGAATCTTAGAAAAAGTGTGTTAATATATGACATAGAAATGACAGGAAGATAACAGATAACTTTCTAGACTTCCAATACTTTTCTTTATGACTCAATATTCTTCGTTAGAGGCACAAACATTACACTAGCCAAAGGATACAAGGTACTGAAAAAAATTATTTGTTGGCTGCAAATGTAATATGGATTAAAGACAAAAGCAATAAAAAAACAAAAAACCACGAAGCTGAAAAAAATTGAAAAATCACACTTAAGTGTCTTTTTTCACATAAGTACAATAGAACAGAATCGGGTAATATTAGTTTTAGAAGGGTGTTAATTGTGACCACTTTGAACATCACAAACACTGTCAGATAATCTGCTTATGATAAATACAGCAGTAAACACACCTGAATAAAAGATACTAGTATTTTTCTCTCTCTTTCCCCCCTCCCTCCTTACTGTGAAGATTACTACATCCAGTTAAAAAAAAAAATGGTTTGAGGAGCAAACCACAGTACAATCCTGTACTTGTATCTTTCCACATCAAAAAAAGTTGTATGAAACTGTGCTAGAAAACATTTCCTCTGTTGCAAGCAGTACTTCTGCTACATGAGCAGAAGAGATACATCACAGTATCTTCACTTTTCCATTACAGCTTAATATGAAACAAACTTGTAATACCACATCATTAGTGAACAGTGAAGGGATATTTCTGCAAGTCTTGACTTCAATATTATAGAGATGCTACAAACAAACCTTTTTCTTTGGACTAATATCCAACAGTTTAACAAGATAATGAAGCATTTGACTTGTTACTAGCAACAACACATTTTTCAACTGCTTTCTAAAAGAAAATTATCTCATGCTCAATACACTACTAAGAGCATTAATATTATCCTACTACTCATATTGCAACCATAACAAAGATAATCTACTTTCATTACAGTAGAACCAAATAACCAGTAAAAATGAAATAAAGGTTGCTAAATTTTAGTTTTAGAATTTTAAGTATTTTTCAGCACAAGCCAAATTTCACTGCCAATGGTGAACAGTAATACCATTAGGTGTTTAAATAAAGATACAAACACAAATATATTAAAGCTAAAATACAGATAACAGACAGCTGTAAATAAAGAGAAATGCAAGACATCAGCCAAAATGGAATTAAACACTAGGACATTTCAAGTTTTATTTGTTTGATTGACTAAGTTTGTGTTTTGTGCACTCTTCACTCAAGTTCTGTGTTTGTGTTTATCACCTATCTGAGGTGGCTGATGGTTCTTCACTCTACTAAAGCCATTTGTTGAGGAGGTCCCACCACCCGGACGTTGGTTCAACCACTCAGATTTCAAAAGCAGCTAATATCCCAATCCCTTTCTCTCCCCCCCCCTCCCCACTTGACAAAAGAAAGGTCTGGCATGGTGGATTAGCTGCTGTGGCAATGGTGGTACTATCTGGTGGTGAACAATATGTGGTGGCCATGGTAAAACGTCCTCTAGTGGTGGGAACAAGGATGGCTGGGATTAAGTGTGACATCACACAACCCAGCTGTTTGGAGATGTTGATGAAGGCTTCTTCCCACACAGGGGGTGTCTACTTATTAATTTCACACCCAGGGTGTCCATCCCTCATACAGCACAGCCAAGTTTTCCATATTGGTAGCCTCCTTGATGACAAAATCAACCTATCACATAAATTAAATATTAACACAATAGAACAACAGCCACTCCCCTGTATTTGTACAAGTAAAACTATATATTAAAGTTTCTGGTCATATAATAAAACATTTTTTAGCACAATATTCTCTCAGCTGGTTGTGATAATTATAAATCATAACTACAATATTAAAAGTTACCCAGTAAAATTGGCTCCTTATGTTACAAGAATAGAAACAAGTATTCATACAGTGTCAATTTTCTTAATTTATAAACTTTAACTATTATCGAAGAAAGTCATTGATAAGACAATTACAACTTGAAATATTGTTTCAGCTTAACTTTACCTTCTTTTAGCAAAACTTGCTTTCAAATTGAGTCTATTATTATAGGAACAAATGATATAAAGAAAACTAAATACCACTGAACTGTCAATACATTGTCACAGGATAATAAATAAAATATTTTGTACATTTATTTTATTTTTACCATTCAGCCAAGTAATAATGGCTGAACTGTCAGTAAAATGTTTAACAGAAGAGTAATGGTGCATGCTTTTTTTTTTTTTTAAATAACACAGTAAAGTAATAATAGATGAAATAACGATCATTTTGAAATAATTTAAAGGTGAATTTTCAACAAATTTAATAATTGCCTTAGAAACTGTACTTTGGTTAGGTATAATTCCTGTGTGGTTGCAATATTTTTAAACACTTTAGTTTGCAAGTAAAAAATGAAACAAAATATGCAGGTCCTCAAACTCAAGTTCCTCTTGGTCACTTGGCTGTTTCTATGGCGTTTTACAACTATGACTTGCCAAACAAGCTTCGTTTTGCACCTACCATCATGTTCCTTTCGGTGCTGCTGTTTTATGTAAATCTATCAGTGCTTTTTTCAGATTACATACTTTGCAAGACTATTTTTTGTCTTGATATTACTACTTTATGTTTATTCTATGACAACATGGTTTACTGCGTTGCTTATGGTTTTAAAAACAGTTTGGCATTGGGCAAAAGCTTCTTTTAGATTCTGTGCAAGGAGAAGGAAATGGCAAGGTGGTGATGGTCAATAGGAAGAACTGGACTTCTTCACACCATGCAAAGCTTTGTCAAGATCACTTTGAACACTCATGTTTTGTGTCAGATCCCACTGATTTGGATTCTGTCGGTTTCAAGCCAGGCAGGTTAAGACTGAAAAATCCATCGATAGTAGCAGGATCGTCCCCACCATCATTCCTCATGTAGAGCTGAGAACTGATCTCAGCCTGCAGTGTTCAGGTTCCACTCTTCTGAAGCCATCCCTTGCCATCACGAAAAGAACAAACATAAATGCGTGTCTGCAGTATAAAGCGATAAACAATAACTAGTATAATATAATAATTTAAAAAGTACACGTTTTTGAAGAATGTTACTAGACACACACATTTCACATTCATGAACGTGTTTTGTATTTGTGGCACCTGAAAGTCAGTGAAACCTTGATTTCCTAGTCTAGTCAGTGGACAAATCTAACCCAAATAGAGTATATTCCTAGTTTAAAAGCTGGTAGATCATTCTGTAGATGTTTTTGTATCATTTTTAAATATGAAAAAGGTTGAAGAATTCAGTTTTTTAAAAATAACATTTCAAGATAAATTGAAATAAGACTATGTCTTATGTTAAATACGTTATGTATTTAAAAAAAAGAAAATTGTAGCCTTGTAAAACATCAAATATAAATTCCATAAATAGCCACTACTCTTGCTCGTGGAACTGTTCTCATCACTAGAACTTTTCAGATCTGTGTCAAAAGTAACTGTTCCAGGTTCATTCAGAGTAGGTTTGAATTGATATGGCACTACTCGACACTGTTTGGAACACAAAGTCAAAACTGATTCTGCCTGTTTCTCCGTATGCATTGCCCATGTTTATTTACATTCAACGCACTAGCATTGACAGTTTGTTTGGCAACTATTACATCACTGTACTTTTCCCAGTGGCAAACGTAAAAACTAAAACGTTCGGATTGCCTCTCAGAAAGGGCTCTTTCTACACCAAGTTCTGTCTTTCATTCATTAGTACATATTTTTTTTTATAAAAAATATGAGCCTGCAAAATTAATTAGTGTGAGTAGTTCTTTTGACTGCAAAGTTTACTTTTTCTGTAAAATTCACTTTAAGAAGTTCTTATAAAGCTCTTTCAGTTAAGTATACATATTTTTGAAACAAACATTTCCAATTTCATTGTCAACTGAACATAGAACTGAATCAATATCTGTAATGCACAGACTAACTGTCAAAAAATAATTACACCAGTTCATAATGCATAACGAAGACACTAACATCAAAACATCTTTCAACTATTTCTATAATGGAGTGTTATGTAATGGTACCTAATATTATTTCTAATCTTAAAATCAAAAAATATTTCATCTACTGCAACTTCTCTTCTAAGTTCAGCTATAATTATCTATCTTTGAATTTAAACTTTCCCATGTTGACTCCTGCCATAACTGAACTTCTCAACTCATAAAACTAGCTATCATGTAATTACACTGCACAACAAAGTGTTTGCTTCTTGAACACTGTTGGGTGTTCCTTAGATTTTTGGCTGCTGATCACGAAAATCAAATCCAAATTTGCCTGTCACGTACAGTTTCATTGAAATTTTCAGTTTTGTCGTTTTTTTATTATATTTGTGTTTAAAAAATTTTGTTTCTGTAAGAGACCTATGAACAATGTTTTGTTCAGTCTGGGCATGTCCAGGCATGAAATAAGGCTAGGTTGGAAGCTGTTCTGTGGAAGTATGCAGTCCAGGCATGCCTGAGCCAGCTTGACAATGTCTCAACAGGCTATAAATGTGGCTTGCATACATAGATGCTTCTCATTGAATTAATATAGACCTAGTATGCATTGTTTCAGAATATAGCATTGCCTCAGTAGCACTGCAACAAGTAAGTTAGATGTTATAAACATTTTACAGGATGACTGGTGTCGGTCAATGTCATAACAGCCATGACACATTCTGCTATATTTGTGGCAGGTTCAGAGATGCTCAATGACTGCTCTTGAGAAGAAAGTATATCATCTGAACTTTGAATGAAAAACTGGTAATCAAGATCAGGAATGGGTGCTTCAATTTGTTGTGCGACATGTGCTGTCTGTCAAAGAGCTTGGCTCAGAGGCACTTGAAAGACAATGCCGTTTGCTGTCCTGATGATACGGCGAGAACAGAAAGATCATGTGATACTGTTATTTCTGTCTGACTAATGTGTCTGGTGTCTCTGCCAAAAACAAGAAGTCAACTGAATACCCTAATCTGCCTTCAGCAATGAGACCTGTGTCACATAACAACAGTCTTACAATTCTGAAACCACCAGAGAAATGGACCTTCAGGACTTACCCTGGACTAAATTTTTCTGTAGCCAGGCTATTAGCCAAATGGTTTTTTTGGCAGTCAATTTTAGCCAGTGTTTTAGCCAGATAGTTCTGATCCGTATCCAACCCTCCAGCCAGTCACATACGATAAAAGTCAAAGAATAAATGACAACAAAGTTCTTATCATACATTTTATTTCAATGAATTTATCAAATTTATTATAAAACAACAGATTCACAGTTACAAAGTTCAATGTTTTACACATACAAATCATAACAATAATGACATGAGAAGACGAGTCACTAAATTAAAATTAACTGTTATTACATGCTGCTAAACAGGGGTCTCTCTAGACTTGCAAACCAGGGAGAAGTGTTGCTCTAATTTTACAAAATTATGGAAAAGTTTACAGTCAATAGCATTCTTTTCTTGTGTCGTATAATCTGTATAAGAAGACCTTTCTTTAACTTATAAAGGGTAAGGTTTGGTCTTTTGGGAGACCACTTCTCCAAAGTCTCTCTAGTGAGAGCCCTGCTTAATAAAATATGTATCATCACTCAAAGATCACCAAACTAAACTTCACAAGTTTCAGTAACATTCATGCTGAAAATCTGAACACAAATTCATGACAAAATGAAAAAATACATACATGCCTTGAAGCATGTCATTTTGTTGTGCCTTACTACTCATTTACAGTTACAACTGGTGCCTTTGTTTCAATGATTACATTAGAATACATCTATTCTTTTTAGTAATCCAGATCTTAAAGGCACGTTTAAAATCAAAATTTCTAGTGTTTGGACCATCTATTGACAGACACATGATATTTTCCAGGTTTCTAGTACTCACTGAATTCCTCAGACACGTTTTTATCAAATTCTGCTTACTAAAACCTCTCTCACAATCAGCTGTTGAAATTGGAGCTACCAGCAGTCTCTCTGCCAGTTCTGCACTTACAGGAAAGGACTCTCTGTATTTTACTGCAAAATTACAGAAACTTTTTAATGTCTGTTACAGACTTGCTTCCACTTTCAAAAGTAGATCTGGGAAATTTTGAAAATTATTTCAATTCTTGTTTTGTTCCCTCGAAGATAAAGGTTGACAAATAACCATTGATTGTGTCAATGTCTGCTGAAATGTCTGTCTTTGAGCAGTGGGTTGAAGAAATTTGTGAGGGAAGTCAAAATAGCTGCATCATTGTCTGAAAACCTGTCATTCAGACTTATATTTTCTGTGAACTTATCACACGTTTTCTGCCTCAGACCTTTGAACTGCACTGTCTCTTATGGTATGCCCACCACACTGAAAAGTGTACAGTCCATCCGAATTTAACTAAGGCTCAGCTGGCACCTCGTTCAGAAATTTTGACAGCATTTCACCAGATTTGTTTTGTTTCATTTCCTCCAGACACTCAATAGTTGAAGCAAGCAGCAGGTAAACTCCAGAGAAATTAAGATTTTTCCTCTGAAATGTTTTTGACAAAATGGCTAATGGCTTCAAACAATCAGCCAAGTAATGTGACACATACAGAAATTTGAATGAAGTGATGGGTTTATACAAGCTAAGAGTTTTACAAGACACAAATACAGACACAAGACTGGAGTAGTTGGAAAGCAGTGCATCTACTGCACCTTCAAAACTTAACCACCTGGTGTAAAAGATCTATTTAAAGCTCTTTTCTTCTGCATTGATAATGCTTTGAACTGCAGTCAAAGTTGCCATATTTTTTGGCGAGTACTTAAAAAACTTCAGATTGAATTCATAATATCCTGATACCTGACAAGATACAGTATGCTGTCAGCTCCTGTGGCACAACTCAAAGCTAGTCTGTGTGTGATACAGTGTGTGGCTAGGACACCTGGTACAAATTGCTTTATTCTAGTAACTACCCCAGACTTTGACCTCACTGCAGCACCAGAGTTGACACTACATAAATTTTTCACTTCAATACCCTTCTCTGATAACATACTAATGACTTTTGTAAAAATGTTCTCGGCATTAGCTTTGTAAAGTTCACAGATTCCAAGGAAATAGGTCTGTGGTGTCACTGTACCAAACTGATCCATCTCTAATACACAGATGTAGCTGACAAGATTCTGCTTTACTGAATTGTCTGTACTTTCAATCATAATGCTGAATTTTCCATTTTTGTTAGTTTGTTTTTTAAATTTTCTCTCAACACTTCTGCCATACAATCTTGGAAGTCATTAATACTAGTGTTGTGTTCATAGGCAGTATGTTGGTCTACTACCAGATGCTGGAGCTGTGTTGCACCCTGGAATTAAAACAAAAAGAATAAATACATAAATGAATAATTTGTGGGAGTAGCAACTCTAGAACATGAATACATAAATCAGTAACAAATTTCATCAAGAACAATGGAAAAATTTCACTTGTAAAACAGTAGCTGATAATCCTTTGACAATTTAAGAACATAAAAACAAATAACTTGTGAGATTAGTAACTGTGTAATAGTAAATCAGTAACTGTAACAAATTTTTCATATAGAACAACAAATAAAATCCACTTGCGACAAGAACAGAAAAATTGTATTGTATACATAATAACTTACTTGCATCATACATAGTCTGTTTAGATCTGGAATTAGGGAAATTGGAAGGTCATGCTTTGCTGCAAAGTAAATATTGTGCATTGCAGCTATGATGACAGTCTCACTTTTGTTTATGGCTGAGACTGTGGCCTTAATCATCGCTGTAGACAGCTTGGATGCCTCCACTGCATCTCTGTGGTCTGAAATAAATGATAAAAAATGAATTACCTCATGCATCACATCTTTTTAATGTAATAACACTGCTAAAGTATTAGGAAATAAATTGACATGGGCATTTTTTTTTATTATTATTATATTCAATAATTTTATAAGTTTAACTATCCAAATAAGTCTCAACATTTACTCAGTCAATAAATACCTTTTGTTTTCTGATACTTGGGTTGGGTTGTCTTTTTTTCATCACTGCACAACCAGTTGTGAAAGTGTTTGAGTTCTGTACTTTAATGCACAATGTGCAAAACATTTGTTTTGTAGAGGCTTCATATTTGAGCCAGTTCAATTCATTCAACCATTTTTCTTGGAATGATCGTGAACTGTCAGTTTCAGATTTGGATTTTTTTGATGGAAGCATTAGACAACTTTCACTGTCTAAGGAGCATTTGGCCTGCAAAGAAGCCATTCTGAGATCTCAGTGATGTCGAGAAGACCCACTTGTAAAGAAATATACATGCAAAAACAACTCGTTTGGGTTGAGAAAATATTTTACATAGAAGAGCGAACAACATTTTGATTTTCTTCAGTCATCATCAGGTTCACAAAGAAAGACGTTACTGACTGGAAGCTGACCACATGTTTGGAAGGGGTTGTGTAACTGAGTATCAAAATGTAGAGGGCAGTGTTAGATGTTTGAATATATAATTTTATTTTATTATATCAATATAGGTATAAAGATGTTCCTTTACATTGGTTTATTTTGAGTTTAAGTTGTTGTATAAGTAAGGCTTCTTTAATTTTGCGTTTGTTTATGTTTGTGTCTTTATTTAGTATTCGAGTGTTTTCTAATCAGACACAAACAAATTTAAACCAATACACACAAATCCAACAAAGACATACAAGAAGCAGCTAAACAAATTACTACTACAAATCAAAAAAGCCAACACAATTTCACAAACACTTTATTCCTACCTATGTAAAACCGACTCACGCACACCGCATATATACGGCATCCCCAAACCTCATAAACCAGATTGTCCATTATGACCAATAATGTCCACATATGAATCGTTTAATTACAATCTTAGTAAATACATAGCATGGGCATTCTCCAAATATGTAACATCAGCCAGCTCATTCATCAAAGACTCTTTTAATTTCAAGTCTAATCTAAATCAACTTAACCATAAAGCCTTAATGGCCAGTTTCACTCTTTACAGAAGTTCCAACCAGTGAAGCCTGCAAGATAGCCTTAAAACTCTATATCCGAGACCCTAACCCAATTATAGACATTCCCAGTAACCAGTTAGCAACCCTCATAGAATTCACCACGATAAAGACAAACTTCATGTTCAACACCCACAACTATATACAAACAAACAGCCTAAGCATGGGCAACCCAGTATCACCAGTTCTAGCCAATATTTTTATGACACTAGTTGAAACACAAGCAATTAACATAGCATCACATCCACCACTATACTGGTACAGATATGTAGATGACACGGTTGCGGGATTCAGATCTACAGAACAAACACTTAATTTTTTCAGTCACATTAACTCTATACATCCCAACATTAACTTCACATGTGAACAGGAAGAAAGCAATCAAATATTATTTCCTAACCTCAAAATTACAAGAACTGACACACAATTCAAAACAGAAATCCACCAAAAAAATCATCCAAACTGGACTATACATTGGGACTCAGCACATGAAACAAAACAAAAACTCAACATACTAAGAAACCAAATAAACACATCCATAAAACTATGCTTACCAGATAAAATTAATAATGAATTAGACATAATAAAACAATACTTCATCAACATTAATAAATTTCCTCCACAAACCGCAGAAAACATTATATGCACACACCTAGACAGAAAGCGAAATCAACCAACAAAAGTAAATATATCTAAAAATTAAAAAATCATGAAACCATATACTGCTGCATACCATATATTCCTGACATTAGCAGACAAATAGCCAACATTTGGCCAAGACATGTAACAAAATATGACATTCCAGTTAATACCAAATTTATTCAAAAAGCAGGCACAAAACTATGTAAAAACTACATTGACAAACACCACACCAACATTATTTATAAAATAAAATGTGATAACTGCCACGACTTCTATATTGGAAAAACAAGAAGAAAAATGGAAACCAGATTCAAAGAACATAAAAAGTCACCTTCACACGTTTTCAAACACTGCAAGTCAAATAAACACAACATAACCACAAAAAACACTCAAATACTAAATAAAGAAACATAAACAAATGCAAAATTAAAGAAGCCTTACTTATACAACAACTTAAACCCAAAATAAACCAATATAAAGGAACACCTTTATACCTATATTAAATATAATAAAATAAATATAAAATTTTATATTCAAACATCTAACACTGCCTTCTACATTCCGACACTCAGTTACACAACTCCTTCCAAACATGTGGTCAGCTTCCGGTCAGTTACCTCTTTCTTTGTGAACCTGACAATGACCTAAGAAGTTCAAAATGTTGTTCGCTCTTCAATGTAAAATATTTTATCAACCTAAACGAGTTGTTTTTGCATATATATTCTGAGATCTGATGAATTTGCTGCATATTGGCTCAATTTGTAGAGAATCTTTCCACTAATTAACATTTAGTTTCTTACAAGTACGTGTTTATTATGGTACTAATTCAGTAACTGCTTTTAATTAAACTTACTGGCCAATCCATGCACCATAAGATAATGTAATTACAGGTGTGAAAGCCATCACAATCTTTGTGGTCGTCCTTTAATTATAGCGCCACTAATCAACCACATATGAATGAGTTATTCGTGTCAAGCTGTTAAGTCGTTGTTGACTGAACAATTTTTCACACATTTGTTGATCCTGATCATGACCTTGCATGAATGCAGAGGGGTTATTTATTTTTATCTGCTTACTGCATACTTGCATTAAAAAAACGTTGATGTTGTGAACCAGTCTACAATTTTTCTTTGCCAAAAAACAAAAATAATAGCCATTGGTGAATATGGCGAGCGACAGCATGAGCCCTGACCTTAGACAAACCAAATGAAGAAACTGCAATACAGGGTATTGTAGTGACATTGATCCAGATTTTGAACCATGCTCTTCAGGCATTCCACATCTCATAACACAGTCAGAATTAAATGATCTGGTCAGAGATTTGGGTTTGTCAAAAACAAAAGCTGAATTGCTAGGTTCAAGACTGTAGAAATGGTGTTTGCTGTCACCAGGTATGAAAATTTGTTTTTCAAAGCCATCAAGATGATATAACCAAATTCTTTGCACAAATTGAGAGTCTCTGTTTCTGGGTTGATATCGAAGGAATGTTATCTGCTTTGAATTGTGACCATGACCCACAAAAGTGGCATCTCTTTATTGATTCATTAATGTTAAGCCTCAAAGCTGTTTTGTTACACAATGACAACATTCACCCTTCAATACCTGTTGGCTATGCAGCACACATGAAAAAAACCTATGAGAACATGGAAATGTTGCTAAAGCACATCCAATTCAGCAAGTACAACTGGAATATCAGTTGAGATTTGAAAATCATTGCTCTGTTACTGGGACTGCAGCTCAGCTGTACAAAGTACTGTTGCTTCATCTGTGAATGGGACAGTCATGCCAAAGAGTCACATTATTCTAGACAAAGCTGGCCACTCCATAAAAAGTTAGTTCCAGGACAGAAAAATGTGGCATATAAACTGCTTGTCAACCCACCAAGGATTTTTTTGCCTTCTCTTCACATAAAATTGGGACTTATGAAGAATTCTGTAAAAGCAGTAAACAAAGGCAACAGATGTTCCCAAGAATAACTGATGCCAAGATTAAAGAGGATATTTTTTGGTTCTCAGATCAGATGTTACGAGTGGCAAGCAGTTCGACGGGAAAAGATCGCCTGGAAAGCCTTCAAAGACAATGTTGACAATTTTCTTGGCAATTACAGAGCCCCACATCACATTCAGCTGGTAGACAAACTTCTCAAAGCATACAAAACAATGAAGTGCAACATGTCACTCAAGAATCATTTCCTCCATTCACACTTGGGCTTCTTCCCTGCAAATCTCGGTGCTGTCAGTAATGAACATAATGAAAGGTTTCGTCAGGATATTGCTACAATAGAAAAACGATATCAGGGCAACTGGAATCCGTCAATGCTTGCTGTCTACTGTTGGACACTGCAACGTGATTCACTGGACATTAAATACAAATGAAAATCAGAAGCAAAACACTTAATTATGTTGAACTTAATAGCCTATTAGAAACATAAACACAAATATGTTATTGCAGGTAAACAGTTAACTGTCTATTTCTCAGAGTTCCTATGTGATAAAGCAAAGCCAAAAATATTTGTGCATACCCACCAGGTAGCTGTCACAATCAGCAAAAACTTTTGAGGAAGCAAAACTACTCAAAAAAATTTTTGTGCAGTGTTATCAAATACTTAAAGGCTTAACTATATGCTCTTTGTAATTCATACAATTTCTACTTCTAGAAACATCTTTGAGCTGTTATCATTAAGTAATATGGACAAAATTAGGTGGTAAGAAAACTAAGTTAATATTACCTGTTCAGCAACTGATAACCGTCGATTAAAGTCAGGATCTTTGCCATCCAACTTCACCTTTACTCGTCTCCACACATTTGTTGCATAACTATTTCGTTCTTGAACAACTGCAAATATATGAAAAAAAATTCCATTATAAGAGTTGTTATATGTTAGTTACCAATATTCCTGCTGACAAATTACATAAACTGTGCAGACTGAAACGTTTAGTTGTTTACAAGTTACAATCAATAGGTTAACTCACATTCAAATGTTACAATTTGTGAGTATGCCCTGTGTTTTAGATGGATAAGATGTTTAATGTCAGTTAAACGAGTGATCTAGAGAACTAAACAGATAGCTTTGAACTGGTAATGATGTTTCACTGTTACATAAGATGAAATATTCTAAATGTTAGCTTTGGATTGGTAAATTATGCACTGGCCCAGAAGCCTAAATGTTGGGTTTGGATAGCTGATGTTTGCCTGCTGCAGTTAATGGAATGATTTAACCCTCTTATTGTGGGTAAGTCAAAGTGTACATAATGACTTTTTAGTTATATTTAAAGTTTAATTACATTATATACAAATATACTTGGCATCAAAATGTAGTTACCAAATTAAGTTTTAATGTTATACAAGTTTTTAATTTTATAATAAATTTTCATTCTCACACAAAATTCTTAATCCCCCTTAGTATGATAATTGCAACATTTGTTCTCCAAGCCTTCCCTCTTCTCTATTTTTTCACCACTGTGAAGTTGAGAAGTACAAAATTTAATACAAATTATTCATTATAATGCAAATTATTATTATTATTAATGCAAAGCATAATTTTTATACCCAACATTAGTAATTTGTTACAGAGCTATATACTAGAAAATTATGTCCACTTGTCACATCCTCTTTCACAAATTTACAACAGTTCTCACTGACGTTTTATGCTTTATTATTCATAACCAATTGAAAGAAAGTGTTAACAGTTATAGTCAGATAAATTATGATAGTTATACAACATTATTTGATGTGCATGTGTTATTCTCTTTTCTAAAGTGGATTATTTAACTAAATAAAAACTTAGTGTACATATTAGTAGCGTTAGTATAAAAAAGTAGGCTTAACTCTCATTGAAAAAGGACAGCAAAAAACATGGGAAAATATTTCTTTTTCAAGTATATTCTTTATTATTATAAAAGTAACTAAAATGTGAAAATGAGAAATTTGTTATGCATTATATGATAACAAAAAACAATTTGCAAGAAGCTCATGCACTGCATAATTCAATGAGCTACAAATCCACTGAGTGTTGGTTAGGTGATTTAGTGTTTTATGGCACAAAGCAGCTAGGACTCTCTGTACCAAATGTCTGGTGAAAAGGTAAAAATAAATTAAATGCAGTAAAATACATAGGAAATGAAGGTAAAACAAAACAGCAAATAAAACATAAAATGGCATAAAACCAATGTTGATACCCAGTCTACAAAGTTGTAAAGGACTTTCTGTAGCATAATTGTAATGATCAATCTGTCAGGAAGACTAACAGGTAAGTACAAGAACCACCATCAGTCACCTGAAGTTGACCTTTCTAGTCCTGGTTCTGGGTTATGTGTCATAACAGCCATGATCAAAAAGTAAAGTAATAAAAGACATGCAGCAAAATCATAATAACAACTTGCCAGGAAGACTAACGGGTAGTTCAAACAGCAGCGTTAGTAACCTGAAGTTGGTCTTTCCAGTCCTGGCGTCGAGTTATTTAATGTTATGGCCCTTTTCCAATTTCAAATTGAACCAGAGAGATTGAGACTCTTAAAAGGGAACCACAATTGAAAAGGTGTAATTAATAAATATCAAACATTTAAATAACATTAAAAAGATTAATGGCCATTATAAAACTAAAAACTTTATCAAGGCAGACAGTGTCACTATCACCAATAACACTGTCTAATGTTGCAGACAAACCTTGGAACAGAACATGTTTAAAATAGTGCTGTCATTGAGAGTCATAACGATGGAAAGTAAGTAAAATGTGGCTTACAGTGATTTGAGTGTTACACAAACTACACGCTGGTGCAACAGTTTCAGATAAAATAAAACCATGAGTTAAAAAACTGTGACCAATACATAGTCTAGTTAAAACAACTTTCTCCTTTCGAACCTCACAGAAGCTGGACAGTCCAAAGTCTAATATAGGGTTTTATTTGGAAGAGTTTGTTGCCGAGTTGTTTATTCCAAGTTGATTGCCAGCTGGCATGAAACTGAGCCTTGAATACAGGTCCATTGTCCATGTATGGAATAAGCACAGTGGTGATAGTGCCAGTGCAGAGAGATTTAGCTGCTGTGTCTGCATACTCGTTCCCGCGAATACCAACGTGGCCTGGTATTCAGAAAAACTGAATAGAAGTAGATGTTAATGAGAAATGGGCCAGTCGGTTTTGAATATCAGTGAGAACAGGGTGTGAGCGAACATGAAACAATTCCATGACCAGTAAAGAAGTTAGTGAGTCAGTACAAACAGTGCAGTTGCAGTACTGATCCAGGGCAAAAGATACAGCATACAGTGGATACATCGATCCACTCACCAAGTGGTGGTAGAGAGGACATGGAGGATGTTCAGTGCTCTTGTGCACTTGACCTGCAACTGGTTTAAGTGTGGTATAAAGGTCAGCTTACAGTCAAGGATAAGCCCCAAGAACTTGGTCTCAGGGACTATTGGTAGCAAAAGTGCATGCAAACAGTTTTTGATAGAGAGAAGTGAATACCACATGCTGTGTTCCATTTCAATAAATGATTGAAGTTTGTAGTTGCCGATCAATATATCTCATGTTTGACAACTGACATGAGATGTGAAAGTCATCGATATAGAGCCCGTTTCCAACAGTGAGAAGGAGTTGTTCAGTGATGGCATTAATCTTTATACTGAAAGGTGTGACATTCGAAACACAGCTCTGAAGGACCCTGAGTTCCTGTAGAAAAGAACAGGAAAATGTCAAACTTACACGAACTTGGAATCTCCTGTCCATTAAAAAATTTTAATAAACATAGGTAAATGGCCACGTAACCCATATACATGTAGGTCTTGCAAAATGCCATACTTCAATGTTGTGTCATCTATCCTACTCAATGTCAAAGAATATTGATACAAGATGTTGTCGGTTGAGAAAGGCTTCTCTGATTGATGTTTCAAGTCAAATTAAGTGATCCGTCGGAACCCACACTGGGTGGATGAGAGGAGGTTGTTTGATTCGAGGAACGAAACAAGATGAGCATTAGCCATCCTCTTTAAGGTCAGACAGACAGCTCAAAGCATTTGGAAGGTAGTTTGAAGGAATTTTAGGATTTTTCCCAGGCTTAGAGAAAGGTAAGATATTTGCCTGGCACCAGGCATTAGGACAAACTTTCTCCTGCCAGATCTGGTTAAAAACAATTAGAAGAATAGCAAGACAGACAGAAGATAGATGGCATATCATTTCATAATGTACGTCATCAGGTCTGACCGATGTACTGCTAGACCAACAAAGGGCCATTTTCAGTTCCACCGGTGTAAAGGGACGATTATATTCAAAGAGACAGTCAGTTTGCAAGAAAAGAGGTGAATGCTCTGCCCGAGTCTTGATGGCCAAGAAGATGGAGGAACAAGCAGAAGTGCTAGATACCCAGCAAAAGCTTTCACCTAGAGCATCAGCAATGCTCCGGACATCAGCTACCTCTTGACCTTCATAGAGTAAGATCGAGAGGGGACAAAATTGTCGTGCACACTGACCTTTCAAACCCTGTCCCATATGACCTTGAAACTGGTGATAGAAGATACGCTAGTTGTGAACTTAATCCAAGATTCTTTCTGGGATTCACATCTTACTCACCGAGCATGTGCCCACTGGAAAGCTATGCAGTTTGAAAGTGTGGGATATCTACGGAAAGTATCCCAGGCCCGTTTTTGAGCCTTCTGTGCCATGTGGTACACAGAATTCCACCACAGACAAGGATATCGTGGAAAAACAAAACGCGTTGTGATTTTAGGAATACACTAAGCAGCTGCTTAGTTAATAAATCCAGTTACCGCTGCCACACAGTCATCTATTGATGGCAGGATCAAGTTCTGCAAGAGCATTGAAAGTGGACCAGTCTGCCTGATCCAGCTTTCACTGGGGCATGCGGGTAGGGAGGCATCGACCACGGCCACTCTCTCTCAAAAGTGTAGGAAAATTATCACTGCCAAGTGGATTTTTGTCAACCCTCCATGAAAAATGGGAGAATAATGAAGGGGAGCAAACTGAGAAATCAATAGCAGTAAAGGACTGACTAAGTGCATGAAAATAAGTGGAAGAACCAGTACTGAAAAGAGAAAGGTTGTGATCAGAGAGCATACATTCTATAGAGCAAGTTATCTTATCAATAACAGTACTTCTCCAGAAAGGATGATGTCCATTAAAGTCCCCCAAGATTAGAAAAGGAGATTGCACCTGTACAACAAGAGTATCAAGGTCTGATTGATCTTATAATTCTCCAGGGTACAGGTAGAGAAAACAAACAGTGATGATATGACCCAAGGAAACATGGATGGTTACGGCCTCCAAGGATGTGGTGAGTAACAAAGATAGGGTGCTAATCAACCATCAGTGCCACCCCTCCATGTACTTGTCCACACAGCCTGTCATTTCTGTACAGAGAAAACTGCTGAAAGGTGAATGTATCAGCAGGTTTCAAAATGTTTCTTGTAAGGAAAGACACAGAGGAAGGTAGAAAGCAATCAGTGTTTTATTGTTATCCAGATTAAAATGTAAACCTTGACAGTTCCATTGTATCAAAGCGGCCATTTTTAATGACAGGTAGACAAAGTGGCTGGAGAACCCTTTTGTTTATGACCATGTCTTTTTTCCTTATTATCCTTATTTACAGGAGGTCTATCAACCTCTACAAATCCTGCCCTGGGTCAATTGGGTAGGTCTTTGTTGTTAAAAGGGGATAACAGTGACTGAGGATGCAAACAAATGATTGTTCTGCATCTTGGAGTGGAAGAAAAAGATGTATCTGAAGAAATGCCTGTATTTAAAACCAAAGGATTTGGATCTTGGGGTTTGTTGGAATGTATGGGAGGAACAGAAATGGGTGTAGAAGTTGATTCAACCTTTTTAACCATGGAGGTGAAAAGGCTTTTCATTTATTTTGAAAATGATTTCCTTGGAGGTACAGAGAGATCCGCCTGCACTCCCACTGT
This sequence comes from Carcinoscorpius rotundicauda, assembly GCA_011833715.1. Lineage (NCBI taxonomy): Eukaryota > Metazoa > Arthropoda > Merostomata > Xiphosura > Limulidae > Carcinoscorpius > Carcinoscorpius rotundicauda. The sequence goes on along the minus strand of CM022396.1, from coordinate 40,903,992 downwards.
AGTTGTGGAACACAGTGCAGCAGCATATGTCCAAGAGGAAGTGGTGGACAGCAATTTCTGAGCCTCAGGATAACTAATGTTATGTATCATTTTCAAATGCTGCACCTCTTTTTCCTCCAACCATTTTAGGCAAGAACAAAAGTAGGAAGAGTGAAAACCATTAGAGTTGACACAATGTGGATGTGTCTCACTCATTGGCATCATTGTCCTTGCTATCACAATGAGCACATGTCAGGGAATCACAACATGACATCTTTGAGTGGCAAAACCAATGATATTGGAAACATAGAAGAGGGTATGGAGTGTACCCTGCAATTTAGATAACCTGCCTTGATGGTGGCAGGTGCACATAGTGATGTAAATGTCAAAAAGAGGACATCTGTGGGGGGGTGTAACTCCATCTTTGCAAGCAGAGATGTGCCTCACTGCAGAAACTCGAGTAGAAAACCAGCAAGAACCTCTGACTCAGAAACTTCAAATCCCTCAACAATAACTCCTCATGATGAATTCAAGGTAGCATGAGGGGTAACCTATATAGGTACATCCCCAATTGTCTTTGAATTCAAGACAATTGTGTCTGTGTTGGGATGTGGATGTTTAAACTAATATTTCTCCAGATCAAAGCTTCTTTATTGACTTTGGAGAGCCAGCAAGTCCCTCTAGTCCCTTCTGGATAAAAAAAAAGGGGACATTTGCCCAAAAGGTTTTTCTGAAAGAAAATGATGTATGTGTGTTACAGATGTTGAAGATTGCTGCTCATAGTCTTCAAGACATGGTCATTTACCTATTGATTGTTTTTTTCACTATTTTATTTAAATTTTTCGAAGGAGGATCCATAGGAAAAAAAGGAAAATTTCAGTACCCACTGATCCCACCCACCATGGAACCCTACAAGGGGACACACTACAATGTCATGCAAGAACATAGCAGTAATGCCAGGGTTTCTTGAGCATTATACCCAAACACCAGCATCAGACACAATGTCCACAACACCTGTTGAGAACTTTCAACATTGGTAATTGGTTGACCCAAGTAGACCAGCTGACTTACCTAAGGGGATTCCATCTTAAGGCCAATCACCTAGAAGAATTCAAAACCAAAGTGGAGTGTTAGGGTTAGGGTTGAGCCCTGAACCACCAAGATCCTCTCTTCCTTTTCACGGGTCGCCACGCACGGCAATCACGTGGGTGGATGTTTTGATCCCACAAGAGGTAGCCAGAAAGAACAGAACCTTCCCTGGGAGGTCCCCTCACCACATACAGGAATCCACACCGATGGGTCCACTAAGTGACTTACAACCGGTGGGTATTTTCCTTAGATACAAGTCAAAGGGAAATAAAACATTACAGTTTTAGTTTCAACTTACAATGTGCAGTCACTGAAAAAAACAATAACAGGTTACTTTTATTTTTAGTTGTTTTTATTGAAATATATTTAGGTGTTTTTCAGAGATAAATGTGCAGGTAAAGCAAAGTATTTTTTATTCTTAACAAGAAAATCACTTTGCACTCAGAGCAGTAATCACTCATTTGATTCTGCATATATACCAATATCTTTTTAGTAAAATTATTTAAAAAATGTAACTCTGTATTAAGACTTGTAATATTTACTAAGGGGGATGATTGTGAAATTTTGTATCAATGTGCAAAATGTTAAGTCATAGTACGGAAACTAGGATCACAAAGTCAGCATAATCTACTGAGCTCATAGCAAGAGTGTTAATATATTTCTTTTTTTTCAGATCAAATACATGAGGCTAACTGCTGTGTCCATCATCCAGAATCAGCTCTCATACAGCAGTGTTGCATGTCTGTATAGTTAAAGCTATCACAACAGTGGATGAATGTTAGAAGGAACTACATTTCTTTCATATAAAAACAAAAATCAAAACAGAGGCAGAATATTTAAAAACCATACCTTTACCAGTCTTAGGGTCTCGGAAAACATTGGATTTTTTGTTTTTGTCTGGAATTGGAGTAGAAAGTGGACGACTTCCTGCTCCTTGACTTCCTGGTGATGGCTCAGAGTACAGATCTCCATCACGAACTGAAGGTGGTAGCATCTTTTTTCCCACAACTGTTCTTTCACCTCTTACCTTCTGGTAAATAGGATTTTTTCCTGCTGTAGCTGTTGTTACCACATGGTATTATTAGTAAAACTCTACAATAGTCTTTTCACATAATCAGTGTAAGAGTAATAATATGATTGAAACATTCTTAAAAGCCCTTATTAATCATAATGAAAAAATATTTTCGTAATTTGTTAGAACATGTGACTTTTATATTTCCATAAATATTTTGTGCAATGAAACTTTTTGTTAAATTGCTTGTATATTCTATCTATGAAAGGAAATATGAAGTGTTTGAGAAGTTGATGATTATGCTTAAGACAAAAACTGAAAATAACAAAATTGTTTACCATCTGATATACTGCAGGTAAAAACAGGATGAGAATGGGAACCTACTGGCCCAGCTAGCTCTATCAAACCATTGTACACATCAACTGTTAGGGAAGGCAAAGGTGCAAGCTTTTCTCTGATTTTATTTACTTTGTGTGGGTCATGCTCACTCACATCAGAAAGAACCTCCCGAACCATGGCAGAAATCTGTTCTGAAAAACTTCGATATTTCAGTAAGTACTGCTGGACAGGACCTATCTGTTGATCTTCTTTCAATGCAACTTCTTCATGCTGTTCATTATAACAAATAAAATATAAATTATCTTTTATGCTGACCTTGTTGTTAAAGCTACAAGAAAATACAGCTCCTAGAACATTTATACACAAACAATATGAAAGACTTACCTTTGCTAAAGACTTCAAGATGCTTCGAACATCTGTCATCAAATTATAATGTGTGGTTAACAGGCTACGGATTAAAATGACATGACTCTTCACCACATCCTACAGAGACAAAATGTGTTAGCAGAAAAACAAATCTGAAAATGCAACAATGTATATTTTTTAAATAACATTTCACATGAACAAAATTCCAGCTCAAATGTATTAATGGATGCCATTTAGTTTATTTATAATACAAAGTGTAATAAGCAGTAACTATATGTAACAGATTTGCCTAACTGAATAAAATAAATGTGTTAGTATCCTGAAGATACACACACAAGCATAAAAAAGTAATCACTGTTCAAATCTCTGTAAAAAGTCAGAACAGTCTTTCTTCAATAGAAAGTAGAAAAACTTATAAAATGAAAACAATTGATGTAGAAAATTCTGATATAGTTTTAAAAATTACTTAACATTCTTAATATTGGTTACTTTCAAAAATACTTTCATTAGTCAATCATTTTATGTCTCAAATAGAAAAATTTATACTTTTAAGTCGTATTTTCAGTTAAAGCAAGAAGCTGACTTCCCCAAGCCATCTTTCTTGAAGAAGAAGCCATTGCATCTCTGAAATGTTATGACTCAATAAACTAATAAGGAATGTTTGAGTCAAAAATTAAAACAGGGAAACTGAAAGGAAACAGTTTTTAAAAAAAATGTTAAGGGAAATTCAGTAGTAACATATGTAATAAAAATAAAATAGAATGTTCACATTTTTGTGTGCAAGTTGACACATTTACTTACCCAGTGAGAAAAACTTTCTACTTCTTTTTGCTCAAGTTTTTCTTTGCTCTTTGCTAAAGACTGTGAAATTTTTTCCAAGATGCTGGTAATCCAATCTGAAGTAATTCCACCAGTTTCAGGTAAAGGCTAAAAAACAACAGAATATACAATGCTAACTGATTATGTTTTCACAGAACAAAACCTCTGGATAGTTAATAACTGATGAGTAATTATGGAATCACCAATATGGATATGAAATTTACTTCATTCTAAACCAGGATGTTTTTGTAAACAATATTAAAACTGCTGTTTGAAATATAAAGCATTCAAATTTATTTGTAGTAATCCAATTTATGAAACATCTATAACTTGTTTAACTTTTCTTGAGAGTTTTGACATTAATAGTCATTCAGTTGAAACTTAACACTGGAATCTGAGAAGGTGTTAATATGATTAATCATCAATTACAAACAGAAACCCGAAATAATATTCATAACATTTAAAATACTTTAAATCATAACAACACCACTTTCAAGAACATAAGCACAATGAAATGGTGGTAAGCTTGATAAAATTAAAATTAATACTTTTTAAACACCTACATACAGCTAACCATCAGTCAACTTTCGTACTGATATCAAACATCATAATACACAAATATAAATACGAATTCAAGAGAAATATTAAGCCCCCTAAATATTTAAAAAAATTATGGTGACAAAAATTATAGTTCTAAAGTGCATGTTTCTCCAATTACTAAATAAACTTTTATTTTACTCTTTATAATAAAGCTAAAAAACCTACAAAAAATTCACATAAGCTATGAAATATTATTATAATCTCAACAGTACTATAGAAGGATCTGTGTATGGTGATTTTCACTGACTGTGCATCACTATGCTTGACTGAATTCCCAGACAGTTTTTAGGAGTTGCTAACATTTTTAAAGCAAATCTGAGTAGTTGACAAAGTCTACAGGTCTTAGAGATAAAATGGATTAAATTAACTTACTATTAAGTCTGTTAGAAAGTCTAATTTGTCTAACAATACTTCAAACACAAAATGTTTTTTAATTAATTTCCATAACTTTTACTGGCAGGAATGACACTGACATCACATTCTTATGCTTAAAAAGCTTCTCAATTAGTATGAAACTGGTACACATCTTTAAACCTTTAAAGTTCAAAATTACCTAAATTTTGTTTTGACCACCAATATCCATACTATATATTCAATTAGTGTCAACTCCCCCCAAGAAATCAAATAAAAAAAACTGAATTACTAAGATTTATTGAACTATAATCTCACATTTAGAAACTTACCTTTCTAGTTACATAATTTTTGTCAATAGTTTTCTGCTGAGCTTAATTTGTATCTAACAGCTGTGGTCTGATTACAATAAATATGTTGTATATTTATATGATGTTTAAATTCAATAAACTTAATATATTTAATAAAGAAGGATAAGCAGTATGCCACTGCAGGATACCTAAATTAACCTTACATAATGTTTTGCTGTAGAAAACCATTCCTGTAGCTTTATAATAGACATCAAATACAATTTTAAATTCAAACAATTAGTTCATATCATGTAAGTATCAGTTGGCTATTACATAATTTATCAAGTGACTGTTAAAACCATTACATTACACTGCATTGTAAACAATCAGTGATGTCGAGAAATCCACTTGTTGAGAATTTTATATGCAAAAAACAGCTCATTTGGGTTGAGAAAATATTTTAAATAGAAGAGCGAACGTTTTGACCTTCTATTTTAAATATTTTCTCAACCCAAACGAGCCATTTTTTGCATATAAAATGCATTGTAAACAGTTTACAATCTTCGCTATTCAATGTATTTTAACATTATACACAAGTGCCAATAATATACACACACACATACATAGACTAAGTCTGTTGCTCCATGTTGAAAGCTGAATTACATTAGGAATGCCTTGTACCCTCCCCCCAAACCTAACAAAGAAATTGTAGTAATGACATCCTGGGAGAGAAAGTACAGGATATGAACTGTTCATACAACTATTCAAGGCTATAAACTACATTTTCAATGAAGAAATGTATAGAAATCTTTTGATTTCTCAGTCAAATGCTTATATTTGGAAACACTTCCTCTTTTTTTGGTTGAAAAGTATTTCAAATAAAGCAAGGAAAAAAAATGATTAAAAGTATTTAAAGTACATGTAAAAAGTACCTGTAGATCTACAAGTTGCTCCTCCAGATTCGTGACTTGGCTAACACAATTAGCAGCTAACAGACAGCTTTCTTGACTTCTAAAAAAAGACATTTTACAGTTAGCAATAACTGCTTGTTGCATAATTACACAACTTGTAACATGCAGTCTGGTTTTAACATAATAACTTTCACTTTTTGCACAGAGGTATGTTTTATTATCACTTACAATATCTCCATTGAAGCTTGTGCTTATTTCTGTTAGAACACATGAAAATAACAGACATGTGTGCAGTCAGTTTAAACCTATGCTAATTCTAATAGTTCCACAGACACAAATAATAAGATTGTTTTCAGTAGTTAATTATTATGCACATGATAAAAGACAGTTCTGAAGAATTCATCAAAGCATTATTTTCTTCTAGCACTCCATGGTAGAAACTTTACAAACCTTAATAAAGAAAATATGTAAAAAAGATTTCATGGATTATAGGAATTTACATGAAAATTATTTACTAAATTATGTAACTTATAACTGTGATGTTTCTTAGTATTTAATTAGCATTTTAAAATAATTTGTTTAGAAAATATTAACTTATGATAAATAAGGTACATGAAACAGTTATGTAGCCTCCTAGATGTTTTCTATAGCAATATCTGGGGTGATTATCAAATCTTTTAGGAAAATATGCTTCCACTGATATTAGTGTGTATGCAATATTTCTGATCAAACCCCTAATGATATACAGTGGTTTAGAAATTTGCTATGACATTTAAGAAAGCATTGCTGTTAGCTTTCCTTTTGGTGTTAAATATGTACAAAAACAACTGCATCATAACACCCAAGACAATTAGTTGCCTGTCCTATACAACAACATTCAATGTATGCATTTCTTAACAGTTGAGTATTTATATTTTTGTACCTTTTTCAAAGCTAATAAAAATCTTTGATATTATCTCTAATTCTAAACTTCTAACCAGAAGGAAAGTAGCCAGTAAACAACACCATGCCTTCCACGTTAAAAGATTGATTGTAATTCTTATAATATACACAGTTGAAAGTGGGGAGCAATATTTTATGGCATCATGAATTTGACACTGTCTTCACAGCTCTGAAATCTGTAGTTCTACCAAAGTGTTATTTGAACCCAGTTTGAAAGTAAGCATTCTTATTTAAATAAAAAACCTTATGATTTTAAAATTAAGAAACAGAAAAACAGTCAAAATCAGACAACCTCAACACACTTACAACTAACCATCAGCTAAAGTGCACATCATAAAGAAAAATTAAACTGAAACAGGAGCTCCAAGTCTATATCACACACAGATCAGAGCTATAAAACAAAACAAGCAAACTACAAACTTAATTTACTTCTGAAATGTTGATATTTTATGAAAAAATTCAGATTGTAGTTTTCAAACTGAATTTCTCATTTCATAATGACACACCTGTGTTTCTAAAGATTCTTAAAATACAAGAAAATTTGTTGCTAATGTTATTTTCCAAATTGAAAAATATTCGTTTAAGTCAAACATTTTTATGTAAATACTGAATTTAAAATCCCATAAGTTTTGAAAATAAAAGTTTCCCTCGATTTGTTTTACTTTTTTTTTCTGTTTTTAAAGCAAAGCTGCATTGGGTGTCTGTCATGGCCATCGAGTGGAATCAAACCCATGATTTAAAGTTGTAAGCCCATAGACTTACCACTGTATGAGTATGGGACTATTTTGAATAAAAGCAGAGAAATATTTCTAAAACTTGTGGCTAGTCTAGCAATTAAGAGCATAAATAAATGTATAATGTTTTAATTTTAGTAAAATATGTACATTTTCCTTTATCTGTATTTACCAACACCATCATAATTTCAACAGAACAAAAATCTACAGATATTAATTCCATCATTTATTATATAAAACTATAATAAGTTATATAAAAAAGTATCTCATTATAAAGAAAACTAGATTCTGATATTTCTTATGCGATCAATTTCGAATCTTAAACTTTAATTTTAATATAACTGAAACATTTTTGTGGTTTGTGCACATTTATTAACATCTTGAAGGTGATTACTTAAAACCTAAAAACTAAATACAATATCACAATGTAATTTTAATCTACAAGATGGTGAAAAAATGCTAAACCACACTCTTATAACCTGACAAGTTATCTAAATAACTTAATTATTATGCTGTATGTATTGCTAAACTTTATTAAAAAATGATCTACAACTATTCAAATACTGTTTTAAAATTGATTTTATTGGGAAAACAAGTTTGGGCAAATATATCAAATTTATATATCAAAAATAACTATAGTTCCTATAAAAATCACTGACAACCTGTTGATGAGATTTAAAAATGAGCTGTCTGAGGCCAGGGCTTCTGAAGTACGAGTTCTCATAGCTTCAAAATGAAGAATGGCATTACATACATTCATTAGTTCTCGAGAAAGCTGAGCAGAGGCCTAGGGTTAAAAAAAAAAAAAGTTGACTTACTTTAAACTGAATTAGAAATACATGGACACTGAATAATTCAATAAAAATGAAGTATTAATAGGTTACAATTACTTCACATATTAAAGAGAAAAAAAAGCTACAGGTACTGCTGTGAAATTTATATCAGGTTTCTTAAAACAGAAAAGATAAACATCTCAAAAGTACAGAAAGAATATTACACAGCTTTATTTCATTCTTGATTTTTTTATTTTCAACACCAAACAAGAAGATTCACAGAACAAACACAATTACGATTTTTTTTTTCCTGTTTGTAATTTTACTATTCATATAATTTGGCACATTCATGTATCTCAATAGCCAGAAAATACCAAATGAAAAATGTATGACTGATTGAAAAAATGCATAAGTTGTACACAGACTATTAGCACATCCTAGTTTAGGATCTTCCTGTGACAATTTTCTTCAATTAATATACAGTTTATTTCATTTTTGCATGGTACTCAAATAACAGTTTCAATAACTTTCTATTACTACTGATTTTAATTTACTTCATTTTCTACAACTTGTTACTAGCATCTTCACACGATGCATTTCAAAACCTCCTGTTAATACTATCCTAAAATGACAACTGTTTTTTTTTTATATAGCTAGATGAGCTTCTTGTATCTTAACATGATAATTTGAATAACTGTCTGGTGCCACTGCATCCTAAAAGCAATGATACTTCAATGAGTATCTGACGTCAGTGCATCCTCAAAAAGACACTACTAAAATCAGAATAACTCTAGTAGTATTTGTTCTTGTCCTAATTTTATCTTTAACACACAGTTTACTAAAACTTCTAATTATCTTTATTCAGACTGAATGTCCTACAAAAGCTTTAATAGTTGTGTCAAAGTCGAATATTTTAATATAAGGTATACAAAACCAGTAACTCTTTGTTAAGAATCCAGCTAACTGCTCATAAGTATTAACATAAATTTAAGTATTATACTATACAAGTGTTATAGACTATTAACTAGTGGAGTTATATTTCATTCCATAAAACCCAACAAACTGTTAACTAATTTTAACTCTCTCAACATAGACTGTCACTTTGACCACCCATGTGACCTCTTAGAAATCTTAAATTTCACTTGTGTAATCAATAAAACTTCCTAAATACATTTGAAATATTTATTTTCAGTAAAACTTTACATATTGTATCTTTTATTTTCTCTACCCTAATTCTACGTGGTTAGTCAACACCTAACCCTAACTTTGTTTAAAATACTAATAGGAATAAAGCACAAAATTTTATTTAATTAAATAATGCCCCAAAGAACATAAAATAACAACATGCAAAAAGCAGAAAATTTCCTCTGAGTGTCACAAATGCATCCAAGCTAGTTATCTTTTCCAGGGGAATGAAGCTTCTACTAAAAGAGATGCAATTCTCTGTTCAGAAAACAGTGTTATATAATCCATTCTTTGATATTTGAAACTTTGGCTTTCAACTGGCTATAGCTGATACAGAAATAAATGTAAAAGAGAACTATTACCAAAACCTAAAAGAGAGGATGTAACTGGTAGGTATTGTAACAGGTGTCTGATTTTCTATTTATTGGCTCATAACAAAACAAAAGTGAAAACTACAAAAATCATGGTTTGTCTGAGCAATGACAATTTTATAGTAACTAATGTTGAATTTCATACTTATAGGAGAAATGGTGAATAAAATAGAGAAGAAGGGATGCTTACAATTACCTTTCTCACACTAGAAGGAATTCAGGGTTTTAAATATTGCCCCATAAAATTTAGAACTTAAAACTTGTATACCATTAAAATGTACATTTGTAGCTGTAATTTTAAGCTATATTAATTGGTATAACAAACAAAAAGTAGTTTAATAAAATTCCAAATGAAAACCACTAAAACCTAGTGATGTGCACAATAAATGATACCCAAAGTTGCTGGGTTAAAACAACTATCTTTAACCTCTATAACTCCAAAAATTAATAATTACAGTCATGCCTATAACATTTCACTCTAAAAACCCAATAAATTGTTCAATAACTTTAATCCAACTAAATAAAACTTTTATAATGCAATGTTTAGTCTACCATCTATGCCATTAAAACCAAGTATATTACCTTGATATCCTTTGTTTTCTTAAAACAAAATTTTTTACTGGTTAATTTCCAAGTGAATCTGAAACTTTTTTTTATAAATATAGCCATGCAAGACAAAGACAAAGTTTAAGCCAAATAACTAAGTCCAGTAATGAACCTACTGATGTGGCTGCAGTTTTTTCTGTAATTCCTGCTTCAAATTCTTCTTGTGTACTGGCTAAGGAAGGGTTAGCCCCAGCTGCCCACTTCAATCTTTGTTCCACACTGGCTGTCACGGATAAATAACGATCCTGACTCTGAGAAATAGCAGACTCCAAGGACAACAAAGTTTGTACTGCCTAGTTAAATACAGTAAATACAGTTTATAACATTTGCAGCAGTATAAGTACTATAACCAGCTCACTAGGCTAAATTATAGTTTCACAATTTTTCATTAGGTATGGGTATTGTACTTACTTTCCATTACATTGTTCAGTCTTATGAAATTATGACAGTCAGCTACCATTCACATACATTGAACATATTTTAGTGTAAATAAATACATTGATGAAGTCAAACAGTAAAATAAGTAAAATCACAATGAACAACTGCATTAAAAATACCAAATTTAAACCTATAATTTTATTAGTTTGTTATAACTCAAAAACAAGCCAAAACAAAAAGAAATTAAACAAAAAACACTACATCAACTGGAAAGATCCCAGACTACAAGTTACAATGTGGGATTATAAAATGTACCCTAGGTTTTCAAGGTGACTGCTAAAGTGGGACCAACATAGCGATGGGGATACACCATCTACAAGTTTTAACCTCCATTCACTAGTCTCACATAAGAAATAAAGATACAGAATTATAAATGGGAATTAAAAAAGTTAGATGTGGGTACTCAAGCCCACAATGTCCCACATCTATTTTACTCTTCAGTGCCTGCAGACAGTTGGGGAAGGTGACTATATATACTATTTAGTGCAATATACTATTTTTAATATACTATTTAAAACTTATCTCCTCCAACTAATACAAATTAACAGTTACTTGCTTTATAGCCAGGCAATTAACTATATTAATTCATGAAATCTATTATCTCTGAGTATCACATATATTGCAATAAGTGTCAAAGATAATCACTACTGTTCCCAATTATTTCAATGATCAAAATCAATATTAAATAAATTAATATCACAAAAATAGTTTCCAATTATTACAGTTATCCAAATATTACTATTGTGATTTTCAATTAGTCTCAATTAATTCAAGATTGTTCAGATTACTAAATTAATATCATGCTTTGTGAAAATGATTAAAGAAATTAGGGTTCTGATTATTTCACCAATCTAAGTAAATATCAGTGTGTTTATTGTTAAATACAAAGCTAATCAACAAACTATCAGTGCTCTACCCACCAAAGATATCAAAACCTGAGTTTTAGCATACGTTTTTTTTCAATAGCCATTGTATTTTATAGTAATCTGTTAATGAGCCAGAAAATAAGCAATTTCTACTAACTGACTAGCTATACTCAGTTTTGCAGGTTTCTTTTAAAGATTTAATCATTATCACATGAATACAATTTGGCACATACTTTTCTCATTTCCGACATAAGAGTAGACCTGCCATATGCAGTGAGGTTTTGTAAAGGTCCAACATTTCCTTGTGCTAGTATGTCCTCAAACAGCCAATGGTAACGAGCAAGTTGGAGCTGTACACGTTGAAGACTTTCTTTCAAAAGAACATCATGCTTTTCAAGGCGTCTAAAACAAAAAATAGTTAAATATCTCAATCTGGATGTGCTAATAAAACAGAATTCCATATTCTGTCTAAATGAAATTAAACAAGAAACACATTATTCTAAATAAAACAACCAAATTCAAAGACATAAATATAGAGGTACTTTCTTTAAAGATTTGGTTAAATTTATAAAGCCTTTACTAAGCCAGTCTAGGTGAAACATACTTTAAGCTTAGAATAAAACACTTCTTTTCAACTTACAATTTTGAATTTCATTTGCAGAAGTTCTACAAATTTTTAGCTGAACATCAAGTCTTTTTTGGTAAAAAAAATTAAAACCCTATCTCTTATTTTTTTTTACTGTGACACTAATTGTAGTAAAGTCATCAACAGTGAAAGTTTAAAAAATATGAAGAAAAATGTTTGGAATGATTGTAGATTGTAACAATTTCAATGTATTTATCTTTAGCAGTCTTAGGCTCCTAACAGTTCTATATCTACTCTCATTTAAATTTATTGCTGTTTGAATCATGCAACTACAACAACAAAACAATAAATCCTTTAAGAGCTTAAGGTAAGTGACGATAAACTATCACATTAAATCACCTGACAGTTGTCTGCACACATTGCTGAAGAATTTTTTTATTTTTTATCTATATTTTCTTATATAGGCTATTAAGTTCTAATCTTTACTTTATAGTTTCTTTGTTTGAAAATATCAATAAATATGTACATAAAACTAAAAACAATTTGCATTTAGTTCAGTCTTAGGGTCTAATGTACTTTGACATAGTTTATTTCATCTCAGTATGATGATTCTTCAAAAATAATGTCATTTTCAAACCACCCTAAACAGTGCAAAGGCCTGTAAAAGGTATTGCAGGGAAAGATCAGAATTAAAAATGCAATAATTGATTTTTTTGCCACAATCTTATTAGCTAACAAGATAAAAATTGTTCAGTTGCACCAATTAAGTAATGTTAATTTTATCACCTACCTAGCCAAATCCCATTTTCTCCAAACAGTATCCAAAGCACTAGTCAATGAACTAGTTTGGCTCAGCTGACCAGAAGGGAACTTGTCTTTCACACATCGGTCCACCACCTTATTAGATAAATCATCCAGTGAAACTTTGCTCTCTGCACCAATATCCTTTTGCTCAATCTCAGCAGTAACATCAACACCAAGGCTACCCATAAGATTACAGAGAGCAAAAGTTACAGCTTGAGAAGGCAGACCAAGGACCTAAAAATAGTGAAAAAATTACAATCTTTATGACTTGAAACAACAATCTATAACACACAAGACTAAAACAAAAATAATTCCCTACTAGTTATAGAAAGCAAATCTAAATATAATTTACATTGCAAAACAAATTTATAGATTCATGATGATTCAAAAAACAGAGTTAAGACAAACCAACTGCAAAACAAAAATTATACTATTGTGATGATTTGAGAAAAGAACCAAAATACACTGCCAACCATAAGGTATAAAACAGCAGCAGCTACGTCTGATAGTGCTAAGTATGTTAATGTGAAAATAGCTGTGAAATCTTTACTAAAAATTTAATAACATAAAATTACTTCTAATAATATTTTAAACTGCACATATAAAACTCACTGTTCAATTTAATAGAATTTTGTCTTACAATGTTATAATACCTGTTTGATCATGTAATCTGCAATAAACTGTTTAATAGGTTGATAAATATGATCTTCTGATAGCAGCCGGAGTCCTACTCGTCTGTCAGATAGCTGGAGGGAAGCAGCATTCTGGTGACATTGTTGAAAGAACTCCTGCATTGTTTGAAGCCTCCGTAAGAAAAAGATATGATTCAATACAGATCTAGTAGATGCTGAGTAGACTGGAGGCTACAAGAAGAACAGTATATTTATAAACACTGGTGGATGAGAGAGAACTATGTACCAGTGCATTCATAAAGTATAGTATAATCCATACAAGTATTTAAAGATTCCTACATTTATTTTTTTATTTGCCTCTTCACAATTTATAAAAATATTCAGAGATACTGTAGGAGATCCACTTATCACCTCCTAAAGATAAAGAATATCAAAAGTTTAATCCATCACCTAAATAAGCACATAATTCAAGAATTTAACATTTTATCAATCCCTCTGTCTAAAAACAATTTAAGAAGTTTTTTTCAGAAGCTCCTGAAAGAAAGATACAAAATGTAATAAACAGTTGTATCATATTTTTTAATGTAATGGCTAAAATTAACTTTAAATGTACATCAAATACAAATTCAATAGAATTGAAATTATGACAGTGTATACATCACTAAATTACAATAAAGAATTCGAAGCAAAATCCATATATTTTGGATTATTTTCTGTCTTGAATAAAAAGCAGGAACTAAGAAGTCAGAGTTGAAAGTGACTTCATGCCATGATAAAAGTGTTTTGTGCAACTTAATTTTTCTACTGATATAAAGACTTCAAAATAAACAAATAGTTAAATTATGTGTATTTGTAATTAAATTGAAAGTAAACTTTTTTAAGCTGTATTTTGCAGGATTACTGAATCATTTTAGTATAACACAAGTTCAAAGTATCCATACCCCATTATACATGAAATCTTTTAACAAAATGACGTAAATAACTGGTATCCTTAGTATTATTATTACAAGTTTTAATATGGCCCACCTTGTACAAAGTGTGTGCAATCCTAACTCTTTCAAAAATGAAAATAATTCAAGTTATAATTTACAAGAAGACAGTGACTTACAATAACAATCAAATATTTCAGAAACATTCATGTATAATAAGCTATCAGTTGATAAAATTTCTAACCCTTTCAACAGGTTGTCCTTTCACTTGATATGTCATTTCAATGGTAACAGTATTTTAAAACTCTAAACAAAGAGCACAGTAACAATCACTGTCCTTACATGCTCAAATTGTGCATATTAGAGCATATCAAATGAGCAATTTAAATGTTGAAATAAAGCATGAGCAATTATGACAAAATATAACCTTTAAAATAGTATTTAGCCATTATAGCTTTATCAGGGCAAACAAAATTCTCACTAGCTGATATTAGGCTCATACCAAAGATATCAAAATCATCATAAATCTGTGTAATAAGGCAGACATCATACAAGAGCACAAACAACTGTCATGACATTTACAGCACACATAAAATGTTATTATGCTAATTAAATATGAAATGTAATAAATAAAAATTCCACTGTTTTTTGTCATGATTTATCCTTAGAAATTAAAGGGATTTTTTTACACATGCACACACAAAACTTAACTATTTAGAATAACTGCTGTTTTGAGAAAATTATGATCATTTAACTGTGTTTATGAAGAAAATTTTCAGCCACAGCATTGGCTTTTCTGTCTGATATGTGTGGAGCTGGAAGACTGTTGCTAATTTATCCCTAATAGTGCAGCCTATTTCATTATGCAAAAAAAACAAACAAAAACATATACACCAAATGTATGTCACTCAGTATTCACTTTCACAAGCAGTCTTCCATTCCATACAGGTACAAATAAAAACTAAAAGTTTAAAAGCAATACTAAAACCATTACCATCAAATACAAACACTTCATAATAAGGTTAAACTATGATTCACTGCATTTAAAAAAAAAAGAGTAAAGCTATTTGTCACATTAACACAGAAAAGTAATAATCTCTGTGCAGCGTAGAAATAAATTTAAGGATCAATATGCTGTTAAAAAACAAAAACAACTTTATTCATATTTACTGTTAAAGTTGCTGCATCCCTCATTACATCCAATTTACGCCACGAAGGAGAAGGAGCCAGCTGATCCAGAGATATAAGAAAGTCGGCCATGTCTGCCTCAAGTTTAGAAAACAGGCCACTGAAGCCCATCAGCAACATTTGTCCAGGAGTCAGCTCTAAAGTCAAAAGTCCATTTTAATTATCATTGACTAATTATACAGACCACTTCAAATGACAGTGATTCCCTCACAAAAAACAAAGTAAAGTAGCAAGATGTGTTACAAAAACAGAAGTTACATAAAATTTCTAAATCAGTGCTAATATTGCTGCCTTATATAAGGATGAATGTACAGGTAGCAAATATCATACATAATATCCACACTGCAGTTATAATAAAAGGTAAAATTCGCATATGCTGAAAAGAACTTACTGTATTGTTTATTTTTGTGTGTGTATGAATTATAATATAAATAGTTCACCTATCATAGATGTTTTCAGTTACCTATTATTTTTACTTTTAAACATACAAGCTAGTGATACAAATAAAGAAAAAACACTTAAAAGAAATCTATGAAATCCCTTATTCTTCTATTGAGTTACAAAATATCAATACTTACAGATTTTTGGTTACCTATTCTCTTTTCTTTAACATAAGCACATGCTATATGATAGTTTACAATCACAAAATTGTTTAACTTCTTTTTTCAACCTTTAGTTGTTTCTTAGTTTAATAGATTATTCTCAAAATAAACCAAAGGTATAACAGATGGAACAAGAGCAATCAGACAGACTGCATACCCTCAACCCCACCACTCCCCTCTCAATGTTACATGTATTTATACTAAAGTAATGTGAAATTTTACCTTCATGAATTCACAAACTCCTTCTTAGATTCAAAATGATCAATGATCCAAATTGTCTGTAATGTCATAATAGCCTTCACATTAACATACCCATGAAATTTGGTACAAATGCAATCATACTTTGCAGAAATATTAACCCAAAACTGAAAATTCCCTATTATAAAAAAAAAAAAAAAATGTTTCAAAATTATCCAAAAACCAAATTCAAATCCATACCAAATTTGGAATACTGACTTCACATCTTGTATAAAATGTGTACATCAGTCTACAAGTTCAAGATACAGAATAGAAAAATATTACACTACTCTCACAGGGTGGGGGTAATACATTCTGCAACAGTATTTCTTACTTGCAAAAAAAAAAAAAATGCATTTAAGTACACATAAACATGCACGTTCCTTTTTGTAAATCAGTCATTCATGGCTTCTACTATAAAACTCATATCAGCTTCAACACACTTATCTAAGTTTGACAAACTTGTCAGTTGTTTTAATTTTATATATTTAACTGGCTCCATTTAATGCTCACTTTTTTAGTATTTTTGTATAGCTTTTATTACACATTGTTCTTTCTTTGTGAAAGAATTCAAAAGCTGTTTTCTCTACCTAAAGAAACAAAAAGCTCACCTGGATAATATCAATTTTCTAGTTAGACTGATCAGTTTGTTTTATAGTTCAAACTTGTAGAACAGACTATTTGTGCTATGACCCACCTCTGGTATCAAGATCCAATCTTGTTATAAATGCTCAGATTTATAACTGACCTATGCACATCTTGGGGACAAGTGTGTGAACAGATACAAGATTATAGCAAGTTAGAATTAAAATCTCATTTTTATCCCCATACTCGTCCCCAGGACATGTATCCAGTAACAGTAAGTTTCAAACTGTCTTTGTTGTGTGTTTTCTTATTGCAAAGCCATATCAAGCCATCTGCTGAACCCACCAAGGAAAATCAAACCCCTGATTTTAGTGTTAAAAATCTGTAGACATATCGCTGTACTACCGGGAGGCTAACTGTCTTTGTTAATCTGAAGTTGACCTAAAAAAGGTCAAAATGTAGTTCTTGTACTTTATTTTAAAGTTTTTGATATTCATACCCTTCATCTTTGCAATATAACAATTGATATAATTGAAGTCCAAAACTAAACAGGCCATATTATGAAACTTTATTAAGTACGAACAAATACACTTATTTAAAAATCAGATTGCCCCTTGAAAGTACTTTCAGTTTGCAGTGTAACTGAAGTTTATTATTTCTGTCACTTAGCCATTCTATCACTGCCTTGAAGCCAACAATAATGTAGATAAAGTAGTAAATAAATATATAGTGCATCATTCTTCCTCAATATTTATGACTACACATTTTAATGCGAGGTAAATGTATTGTAACACCACAAGAATTAACATTGCATCAGAATAATGGTCTTAACTATCATTAATTATCATACAATGCTAAAACACAAATTTCTGATACAATAAATTCTGATGAAGAAAGGACTATCTTAACATAACAGTACGTAGATTGATGTCATAACTGAAAGTAATTAGAAACTGTAACCATGCTTATCAAAACATTCCCAATTAAAAGCTAAAATAAAGTTTGTAATGCCTAGCATTATATCATTAAGTTGGTGCTGAGGTAGCATAAATTTTAATAATACATGACGTTGAAATCAAATTAAATTTTCAATCAAGTTTTATGATATTTTTTAAGATTATTTATTTAGAGATCCAAGGTGGCACACATTTTAACATGTGACAGTTAAATCAAACAAAAGTTGTAACCAAATTGTATGGTTTTATACTAGGATTATTTAATTTAAATGTTATATTAGGAAATGGTTCGCTACAAAATTATTTCTGATATTTTATTATTTCTATCATCAAGTTTTAAAACTCTGAAAGACAGTAAAGGCCAGAAGAAAAAACTGCTCTTGCAAAAACCTAAAGAACAACATTGTGTTTATGTAAAAATATGGCTAAGAAAGTAGACACTAAAGTACAAGTAATGAACTATTACTTAAAATATATATATACACAGTTCTAATATATCATGTACCTTCAACAGTTAAACTGGTTATTATTTAACAGATTATTAAAATTTTTTGAGACTTCTGTTATGATACTACTTTGTACAGCCTTAACTGGAACATAAAAGGAAGAAAATGCTCTCACTATGGACTCACCAGAAATTTCTGGCTCAGCTCCTCTCATGAGGTTGTCAAAGTTTCTTCTCATCAAGTTCACAGTGGTCACTACTGAAGACTGGTCATCCTAAAAACAGAAGTTCACAACTATAAAACAACTTTTGATTCCTCCATAAGAACAAAAAACTGCTGTAAAAATCTATGAACTAAAAACAAAATTGCATGTATATTGAAGTCAATATTCATTTCTAAAAAGCCATTTAACAGGTAATTCAATAACTACACAAAACTAACAAAAATTATTCTTTAAGCACATTTTTTAATAAGAATTTCTATTATTTAGAACAGAATTCTGTACCTCTATTTCCATGATAAGGTTTCGCAGGTGTGATTCCAATTTTACTGTCAGTTCGGTAACTGTTAAGCTAGGACCTTTCAACAATATTTCTAGCTTCTCCACCATTTCTAGCACACTTGGTTCTTTACTCTGAATGCATTTCATTGCTTCTGGGAGAATAATTGTCTGAAAATTGAAACTCAAGTCCTACCAAACACAAAAGAGAATACTCTAATAAGGGAACCAACAATTACACACAGAAAATTAACTTAAAATATCCATCCAATCAAATTGTTTGTTCTTTAATAACTTCACACCTAGTACTTTTGAGTTTGAAATTATAGTCACTTTTAGAATTATAAAAATTTGTTACTGATGCTGACATTGAGAAGCTGAATTCATCTCTAAACTAAAATTACAAACCTTATAAATTTACAAGCATAAGTGACAAAAAAGGATACAATTCCACAGCAATAAATTTAACCCAAACCAAGACTACAAATTACTTTTCTACCTTGAAGAATAAATCCTAACTAAAATATCTAAAATATAAAATGCCTTTACACCACTAAATATAAACAACTGTAACCAGATACAATAAATGACTGTCAAACATAAGTGATACTATCTCCACTAAGTTTTATTTTGCAAGTTAATATTTCATAATTCTTATTATGAAAGAAACTTAACAGAGTTAAAAGTAGACAAACATTTGAAGTTGTGTTTGCAAGTTATTGGTGTTGAGGCTATGGAAATTTCTAGAATGCCTTAGTGAGAGATAAATAACATCAACCAAACAAGAGCAGAAGAACCAAAAGTAAAGCTGCATGAGAGAATTTCAGCTACAGAAAATATTAAACTAACCATACCACTTTTAAATAAGTTCCCAACATACACAAAATCATAAAAAAGGCTATATATTTAAAATATTTTTTAGAAACATCTTACCTCTAGAGCTGTGAACACATTTAAAGCAGAAGTTACTGTGCCAAAGGCTGCTTTTACCTGAGGTTGAATATTCTGAAAACAAAGATTTAAAACCTGCTTCAGATTTTTTCATTAATTACTTATTTGATGCAATAAAAAATAAAAGAGAAAGAATTTAAATATTATTCTATTTCATATTTTCTTTATGGCCAGAATAAAGTTTACTTTTTCTAGTTTATCAAACTCACAGTAAGAATAATTTAACAAATAGAAATTACATTTGCTAAGGAAGACAATTTACTTATTTTCGTTATGAACAGGATCTAGTCTCTGGGAAATTACTTGCCTTTGTATGCAAGAAGATAAATTTACAACAAAAGTATTTTATTTGCTTTATTTTTTTGCATAATTTGTAAGATGGTGTGATGCTAAACTGCAATGTATGTAATATAAAAAAGCTGGTAAAACAACTAAATCCTTCCTTTTGTATAATCCCTTCACCAAGAGGTCAAATAACTTCCATAAAGTATCACAGTGAGACCAATCATTTATGACTAACTAGCTTTACATTCTTGTGATCTACAGATATATGAGACTGCACTATTCATATTATAATCCTTACCTTACAATTCTCCTGTAGAACACTAATCACTTGAGCTACATTATTTCCCACACTGTGAATTTCATCTAAAAACCAGTCTCCTCCCCATGACACCAGATCTACTAAATGCTCACCAGCCGCTATAACAAAAATTTAATGCAAATTTCCATGTTTAGCCCATACAGGAATAATAACTTTAGACTGGTTACTATGAAAGTTAGTGTGATTACTATAACACTAGAGGTGGAGACAAAAAAAAAAAGTAGAATCTTTGAAAAAGAAAAAAAAATTTCCAAGGATGAAAATTTTAATCCAATAAAATGATTTTAAAAAAGTCAACACAGTTGGAAACAAACACTAGGAGAGGTACATAAAACAATTTTTATAACACTCTGGAAAATAGTAATTATGAAGTGTCATTTTGAATTCTAATGAGATTTTGTTTGGTATTTTAAGTAATCTAACAGATAGTTCTTACATAAAACTTTCCAAGAAACAAAGGTTCTGGTGTCAAATAGTACTTTTAAATTCTATTAACTATTGTATTAGTCATATCAAAAGTGTTCAAACAAAATGCAAAAATCAGCTCTCCAAGACAGTTGTGGTAAATTTACTTGTCTGGCAAAACCAATATGCACATCACACATATATTCTAAACGATATTACACAAAACAGTAAAGATGAAGATAATACCCAAATTTACATCACTACAGCAACACAATAATATATGGCAATGATTTGATTCAACAAATACAAATCAGAAAAACTTTCTATAAAATAAACTAAATATGTCCTTCGTTATGTAAATGTCATGTAAATGTTATGTAAACGGCAATCATGTCGTGTTGTGTTTGGATTTCCATATCTATTATTGATATTTCCATATTTATATTATTGTTTTAAAGTTCAAACCAATAAAATATGTTGTTATTCATTTAAAAACACATTTAGAAATTTCTAGAATTAGGTAGATTAATCATATGTTCATAAATAATTTGTATGTCGGCCTAGTGTCTAGACGACGAGTCTCATGCAAAAATAGACTTGCGTGGATTGCTCTGGAATTCTGTGAAAGTTACACGATTGTTCGAGAAAACAATAGGCCTACTGGTATAAAAACAGACTGTGATGCGAGAAATAAAGGAGAAGAGTCAGTCATTCGCTTTTATTTCGATTCAAGAGATATTGTCTTTGTTCGAGAAATTTTCGACATTTGCTGTGTGTTTATTCAACTTGGATTTGTGACTGAAGTTACATCTACAGAAGCTGTGATTTTATTTCGTCAATTTTTACGATTCATTATAATTACTGGTTATACTGAAAGTCAACACATACAGGACTGTTTAGGGGAGACTGGAGCAGAAAATGACAAGTTGAAACATTCATCAAAAACACTGTAAAAAGAACTTTGTCAAATTTATTGGACTGTGAATTGTTTCTGGACTTCTCCATTCAAACTTCAGAATTTCTTTGTGGGACCAAATTCACACCCTAGACTGGAATTTTGGATTTCTAATCTGAACTTTCGGACTTTCATTCTAGATCATATTATTAGATACAGGCCAGTACCATTTTGTATTGTAATTAATTTTGAAGGTTTAAACTGAATATCTGTCATTGTTGTTATGTAATTTATGTTATATCTGTTACATATATAACAGTGTAGTGTAATAAATTATACAAGCTGTTATCTGTGTCTTTCTGTTGCGTTCAGTCTACAGTCAACATACATAAAAAACGTAACATCCTTAAAGAAAAATAACCTACCAGCAGCTGCACCTTCCATCATGACCAACCTCTTTGTTAGAGCTGAAAGAGCTTTGACCATCACACCCATGAGGCTAAACTGACCTTCTTCACCATTCTCTGTTAAATTAACATGAAACTATTTACTTCTACCTTGACCGATTTGCTAAAACATTAACTGTAAATCTTCACAATATTTTGATACTGTAGAATTCAAAATGTCATTAGCAAAGAATCTATTAGTATAACATTTACATGTTTCAGATTTTGTTTTTCAGTCATCCTTTACTTTGAAAGGACAAAATCAGTTAGCATGGCACTTGCAGATCCCTCTATATATAAAAAAAAAAGGCTCCATCTATACAGATAAATCACATCGTAAGTATAAATATATAATTTACGTTCACCATATGCAACTAAGGCGATTTTAATTAATGTTCTTACTCTTAAGCCAAACAAAGCAATTATTTATTATTAGTCATGTGTGACACTAGTACTTGAATATTAAATAATTTCCAGGTATCTCTCACAATATTATTCTTAAAAAGACAACACAAATGGCTTTCATTTAAATAAAATGAAGAAATAATTCACAAGCCAAAATATACCTTCAATAAACTGAGCAAGATGAGCTTTAGCATCTTTAACTGCAGCTGTGATGGATGGCAAGTCTTCAACTCCTTCTAAATGACGTCTTTCTAACAACTGAGGATATGAAAATAAAGAAAAAACCTATTAATGAAAAAGTAGATCTCAGTATTTAATTTTACAGTAACATATAGTGGGTACATAACAAATAACATTTTTAAGATCAGTAACTTTGAAGTAAATAGCTACATATACTCCCTTTTGATAAAAGCACAAATGCTGCTTAATACACATGAAATCCATTTGGAAATCATAAAATTTGATTCTAGATTGTTTCCATTCAAATAATTCATCCTAACTACCATAAATAACTACAGAATTTTATTTAAACTATTTCTTACTATTATTGTTTAAAAACAGTTTTATATAAACCTCAACATTTCCACTGCACCGTTTGTTTTATGATGTTTCAGGTTTTCCCACCATTGTTTCAAATCCCAGATGAAATTTGGTTGCACCAATGACCCAAAAATACAAGATTTAAGTTTTGTGAAACTAATCATGAAATTATTAATTACATACCTATTTCTCAGAACATTTGCTTCCTATCACATAAGGTTGCAACAAAGGTTAAATAGTACAAGTGGCCCTGAAAGAGGTGCTTATGAACACAAAAGACCTAAACTGTTAGCAAAACACTGACTTATCCATTTTACAACAACTCATCTTGACATACAGATTTATATGCTGGCACTGAAGCACACTATATCCAATTCAGCCATTTTGTTAAGTGTTATGTATATGTGTAAATATTTTGTAAACGACAACATGTCGTGTTGTGTTTGAATTTTCATTTCTATTATTCATTTTTCCATATTGATATTATTGTTTCGAAGTTTAAACTAATATTTTGTCATTTATTTAGGGTAGCATTCAGAACTTTCTTGAATTAAGTAGACCAATCATATGTTAGTAAATGAGTGCTGGTGACTTCGTGTCTAGACGTTAGTCTCGTGCAAGAACGAACACGCGCGGATCGCTCTAGAGTTGGATGGAAATTTCAAGATTGTTCGAGAAGTAGGCCTATCGGTATAAAAGACGGTGACAAGAGATAGATTCAGTCATCAGTTTTTATTCGAAAAAAGAAGATAGATTCAGTCATTAGTTTTATAAGAGTGAGATTCAGGCATCAGTTTTAGTTATTTGAGAAAGATTAAGTGTTTGCTGTGAATATTCAACTTGGATTTGTGTTTGAAGTTAGATCTACGGAAGTTGTGATTTTATTTCGTCAATCTCTACGATACTTCTGAATTACTGCTTGAGCTGAGAGACGGCGATTTCATTGAACTGTGAACTGTTTCGGAATTTCTTCGTGGGACCAAATTCACACCCTAGACTGGAATTTGAGACTTTAATTTTAGATCATTACATTAGATACAGGCCAGTACCGTTTTGTATTGTGATTTATTTTGAAGTTTGAAACTAATATTATTTTGTTTTGTAATTAATTTCGAATGTTGTAACTTAATATCTGTCACTATTATTATATAATTCATGTTATATCTGTTATATTTGTTAATAGTTTAGTGTAATAAATTATACAAGCTGTTATCTGTGTTTTTGTGTTGCGTTTAATCTACGAAGAGCTTAAAACATCAAAAAATACGTAACAGAAAATTGGGGGCTCGTCCGGGATATCGAACAAACAATTTAATTTTATTATCAAATAAGATTTATATTCTATACAGATAGACAGCTTGTATATTTAAAATGGCATTCGAACTTGAAGATTTTATAAACGAATTTAATCGGAATCCCTCTTTTGAATTAATCAGTGAATTAAAAAAATCTGAATTACTTGATGTTGGTAAACATTTTAATTTAGAAGTGAAGCAATCAATGAAGAAAGCAGATATTAAACAAATTATTGTTGAACATTTGGTCAGCCAAAAGGTATTACCTCAAACAGTTGCACAACAATTGCCTGTCGCTCATTTTGACCCAGATTTCGAATTAAAAAAAATGGAAATGGAAATGAAATTTCGTTTAGAAATTGAAAATAAACGTATTGTGGCAGAACAAAAACGTATTGAGGCAGAACAGGAAAACAGACGCCTTGTTCTTGAGGCAGAACAAGAAAACAAACGCCTTGATGCCGAAATACAAATGGAACGCATTAAAGCTGATAAAGAAATCAATATGAGAAAGGCACAGACAGAAGAAAAGGTTGTCCAAATGCAGTTGGATAATTTTGATGCTTCCAAACAAATTCGTTTAGTACCTCCATTCAATGAGAAGGCTGTAGATAAATATTTTCAGCAATTTGAAAAATTGGCCCTTAGGCTAAAATGGCCTACCGAATATTGGACAGTATTACTTCAGAGTGTTCTCAAGGGTAAAGCCAAGGAAGTATTTTCCAAACTCACGGCCGAGCAAAGTTATGATTACGAGCACGTCAAAAAATGCATTTTGAATGCATATGAATTGGTGCTAGAGGCATACAGACAAAAATTTCGTGGTTACAAAAAGTTTGACAGCCAAACTTATGTCGAATTTGCTCGTGAAAAAGAAACTCTGTTCGACAGGTGGTGTGATTCCAGAGAAATTAAAGATGATTATACAAAACTCAGAGAACTCATGTTAGTCGAAGAGTTTAAAAGATGTATTCCCGTAGAGCTAAAAACTTGTATTGATGAACAAATAGCTTCCAAAATTCATGATGCTGCTGTCTTGGCAGACGAGTATGCTTTGACTCACAAAGATTTCTCATACAAAAGCAAAATAAATCACACAACAAAGAAACCCAATGACTCATTCAATTATTATGCAAATGTCGACAGAGACAAAAAAGAGCAAACTTTTAATTCTCAAACGAAGACTCCATCTTATTCTCAAAGCTCGTCATCTACCCAAAACGTGTCATTCTCATCCAAAACATGTGCTTATTGTAGGAAACCTGGCCATCTGATTTCTGACTGCTATAAGCTCAAAAACAAGCCATCACCCAATAGTTTCATTTCGCCCTCGTTGGATACATCATTGGTTCCCAATGATTTTGACCCTGTCCAGTCCACTGTAGATTCTAAGCCCAATATTATTGATGTACCTGAAGATATTGTTGAGGACAAATTTAAGCCTTTCATGACTGAAAGTTTTGTTTCTTTTGTTGGCGATTCACATCTACAACCAATTAAAATCCTGCGGGACACTGCAGCTTTTCAGAGTTTGATTTTGGAAAGTGTACTTCCGTTTTCTGAAAAGTCATCCGTTGGGGCCAGTGTGCTCATTTCTGGTGTAGAAGGTGGCGTCGTTTCTATTCCTCTTCATAGATTAGATTTACATTCGGACTTAGTTTCAGGCCCAGTGACTGTGGGTATTAAAGCTTCATTGCCTGTTGAAGGTGTGTCTATGCTTTTGGGGAATGATTTGGCTGGTAGTAAGGTGGTACCAGAGGTTCGTGTTGTTGAAGCACCTGTTATTAGCCCCAGTACAGAGCAACTCGTTGAAGAGTTTCCTGATGTTTTTCCTGCCTGTGCTGTTACTCGTTCTCAGACACGTTCTCAGGAGTCCAAAGAGGATTTCTCTTTATCTGATACATTCATGTCTCACATCGATGAGATTTCTGACTCAACTTTAAGTTCTACTGATGACACTAAGACATTTTTCGACTCTCTTCATCGAAACAAACTTATTGAGGAACAGGACAATGATCCTGAAACTCGTTCTCTTCTACAACTGGCCGTTGATGAAAATGAAATGGGAACTGTCCCTATTTGTTACTACCAGAAGTCAGGTGTGCTAATGAGAAAATACAGACCTCCTGACGTTGCTGCTGATGAAGAGTGGAATGTTATTCACCAAATCGTCATTCCAAAATGCTATCGGAATGATATTCTTAGTCTTGCTCATGACCATGTATTGTCGGGACACTTAGGTGTAAGAAAGACCCTAGATCGTATCCGACGACATTTCTATTGGCCAAAGATGCGCCAAGATGTTGTTGACATTTGTAAGACATGCCATTCTTGCCAAATGACTGGGAAACCAAATCAGGGGATTCCCAAAGCACCACTGCACTCTATTCCTGCCTTTTAAGAAACGTTCTCAAGGGTCATTATCGACTGTGTTGGCCCGATGCCAAAAAGCAAAGCAGGAAATGAATAACTCTTGACTATCATGTGTGCTTCTACACGTTTCCCTGAGGCAATCCCTTTGAGGAAAATCACTGCTCCAAACATTGTCAAGGCTCTTATTAAATTCTTTACCATGTTCGGGATTCCAAAAGTTGTGCAATCAGATCAAGACACAAATTTTATGTCCAAGCTATTTGAACAAGCCATACATGAATTAAGGGTCCATCAAATTTCATCCAGTGCCTACCATCCTGAGTCACAAGGTGTTCTTGATCGTTTCCACCAAATTACTACCACAAACACTCAAAGAACTGGGATGAGGGTGTTCCCTTGTTACTGTTTGAAGTTCGTGAAGTTATTTCAGAATCTACTGGATTTAACCCTTTTAAGTTGGTTTAAAAAGACAAATAAGCAAAAAAAAAAAAAAAAGTTTTCACAAGTTCAAACTTTTTTTTTTACTTTTAAGGGGGAGAGTGTTATGTATATGTGTAAATATTTTGTAAACGACAACATGTCGTGTTGTGTTTGAATTTTCATTTCTATTATTCATTTTTCCATATTGATATTATTGTTTCGAAGTTTAAACTAATATTTTGTCATTTATTTAGGGTAGCATTTAGAACTTTCTTGAATTAAGTAGACCAATTATATGTTAGTAAATGAGTGCTGGTGACTTCGTGTCTAGACGTTAGTCTCGTGCAAGAACGAACACGCGCGGATCGCTCTAGAGTTGGATGGAAATTGCAAGATTGTTCGAGAAGTAGGCCTATCGGTATAAAAGACGGTGACAAGAGATAGATTCAGTCATCAGTTTTTATTCGAAAAAAGAAGATAGATTCAGTCATTAGTTTTATAAGAGTGAGATTCAGGCATCAGTTTTAGTTATTTGAGAAAGATTAAGTGTTTGCTGTGAATATTCAACTTGGATTTGTGTTTGAAGTTAGATCTACGGAAGTTGTGATTTTATTTCGTCAATCTCTACGATACATCTGAATTACTGCTTGAGCTGAGAGACGGCGATTTCATTGAACTGTGAACTGTTTCGGAACTTCTTCGTGGGACCAAATTCACACCCTAGACTGGAATTTGAGACTTTAATTTTAGATCATTACATTAGATACAGGCCAGTACCGTTTTGTATTGTGATTTATTTTGAAGTTTGAAACTAATATTATTTTGTTTTGTAATTAATTTCGAATGTTGTAACTTAATATCTGACTCTATTATTATATAATTCATGTTATATCTGTTATATTTGTTAATAGTTTAGTGTAATAAATTATACAAGCTGTTATCTGTGTTTTTGTGTTGCGTTTAATCTACGAAAAGCTTAAAACATCAAAACATACGTAACATTAAGGTAGCAATTATGATGTGGTAAAGCATGCTAAACATATTGCTCCGATTCTCAAAACTAATTAATCAAATTTCAAAATACAAATGTTTTGAAATATTATGCTGACAAAAACACTGCTTCCTCATCTGAGAGTAATATTGTACCTTACCATTTGCAATTTGAATTTGAAATTCCATGCTTGTTTTTTTATTTCTTTAATATAAAAAATTCCCAAAATATCTTGCTTATGATACAATATATAAACTTTCAGTTGCTGCACTAACAGTGAATCATTCCATGACCAGTTCCCCACAAAACTTTTTATGGTGATTTGGATTATTAAAATAATGAAAGGGTGATAGAGTTGAAATAATTAAAATATATTTTTAACATGAAATTTACATTTCTCAGACCTTAGATATTATAAAAATGCATACATTTTTTTAAATATAATTTTTAACTTACATTTACAACTTTAGTCTTCAAGTTGGTCACCTCAGATTGCATTTGAACATAGGTTGTAACAGCAGCCTGGACTAACTCAACATCAATGCTCTCTGCACCATATTTGTTGTGAAACTTGTTTATCACCACTTGACAACTGGAAAAACAAACAGTTCATGTAACTTCAAAGTTTTCTATAATGAGGAATAATCTACCTTACAGTTTAAAGAACAAAGTTGTTTGGGTGTCTCTAGGTCAACTTTAAACTTGTATATTTTCTAATTAACAGTTAATTTTTCAACCTCCATACACTTTTGACAATAGTAGTTAATTTCATGAAAAACTTCATTCTTTAAATTACATTATAAATAAAATAACCAAACTTACTATAAAAGTAATGAAAAAAAAATAGGTGTTTAACTACTTGGTCTAGCTTTTTATTTATTATAAATTTGAAAACAAGATAAACAAATGCACAATATTGTTTCAAAAAGAGTTGTTTCATAGCATTCTGAAGAAGAATAATGTGAAACCAACTGTAATTACATAAAGAAAATACATCTTTCTATATACTGATTAACTATTATTATTTTGTTAAAATTTAGATTTTAAATGATATTTATATAAAAAAAATTGAAAAAAAAACAAAACAAAAACATTTTACAGACACTTCACAACCCACAAAATGGAAATATCATGACTTGACTAAGAATAATGGGCAGAACCTAAACCAAAGTAATGGAACTATTACATGATCAACTTGTATCTAAAAGAACTTCAAGAAATAAAAATATAGAAACAAAACACATACTTGGAAAGAGTAAAGGTGTTCAGTAAACTTTCTAGCCATTCCTGCCACTGGAAATTCCTGTTTTCCTTTTTGTATGATGGAGAAAACTGCAACAAAAACAAAATGTCAGAGAACAAGTGCACATTTAATATCATTTTTGCATAAAAAATATAATTTATGGGAAGATTACTCTACTAATAGAAGGTAGCTAAAATATCATTGCATCATGATTTCAATAATTTACTTCCTTTTACTCAGTGCCTAAATGCATTACAGAGATTATCGTTTGTTCAAGTATTTCTTTTATTATTACAATTTTAACTTTTCCACACAGAAAAAAACATTTTATCTGTTTCTTAAAGCAGAATAGAGTAACTATATAGTTATTAGATTGCCACGATATAATAAAACCAAATAGTTTATTCAACCAAAATATCAAATCTGACTGATGTTCTAAAAATAACAAGTCAGCTTCCAAGTTTTCAAATAACACTTCAATAGCAACTAAACACACCTGGATGTGTATAAGTGATTAAAAATAATACTGTTACTATGAAGGAGCTGTTTAAATAGATATAGCTTACCTTTTGTAGAAGTGTTTAAAATGTTACATTTTTGACACCATGAATGTACAAGAAAATATTTATAGTTTACTCTGTTATTAAAACTATGTTCAAACAACTGCTGTTTAGGTGTCTTGCTTTGGTTTATATACTTAAGATTAAAATAAATAACTTGTGTATTCATTTAGCTTCTTTCAAGAGTTACTATGAATGTAAAATTACTTTTAATTTTATTCTAAAAGAAGAGTGAGACATCTTCCTAATTAACTATCACACGAAGAGTACAACGTTTCAAAAGAAATATTTTAGAGATTCTAATATATGAAAAATATTCTGTTTACTTTTCCTACATTTGAAAAAGTATTCCAAGATTTTTTTGTAAATTTCTTTTAAGCATCTAAAATTGTCAATTAGTAAATGAGAAAGGAAAAACACACTGCAGTATTTAACATGTTTAAACAGAATCATAAAAATGAGAAACTTCTGATTAAAGGTAAACATCCTTTATAAATATATGCCAGTTGTATATTTTTGTTGATCATTTATTTACGTGATAGTTTTTGTTGTTTTTTAAGTGTTCATGAAATATTTTTAGTTCAGTTAATTAAACAGATACATCCACTTGAACAGTTAATCTTTAGTGTTGTTTGTTAAGTAAATTCAATGCTTTTAAGACCAAGTTTTCCTATATCCATATTATGATTTTGGTGTGTTGCATATTTTGTATTTTGTTAGTATTATCTTTTGCCTCAACTTTTTTTGCAATTTATTAGTGATTTTCGGTACCCATTAAAATCATTAAAGAAAATCTAGATTAAAACTAAACAAATATTCAATTTTGCAGTAATCAATGGTTTTGAATTCTAAGGACAATTTTATATACAAAGCAATCAACTTAGCATGGGAAGTTCATACACACACACACACACACAAATAAATGAGCAATCACACGTTAATATAAATACAAAAGTTAAACACAAAATAAATTATGCAAAAAAATATTGATAAGGCTTTGCTGATGAAACAGCTTGATATGACTGATTTGCTGGTTACCCAAGAGCAGATGAAATTTATTTTTTACAAACAATCATTTTGATTGTACTATCTCCTTGAGAAAAGGCTAAATTCATAAAAAATTCAATCTGAACATTCAATTCATGAATAACTGTACAAATAATTTTAAGCTATTAATAATATCAGAAAAGTATTAACCAGATACAAAAATATTTTTGCAAAAGATTTATTATTAACATTCAAATGATATGGTTCAATGAGAAATTCTTTTCCCTTTGCTTGCCAGATTCACAAGAATTAAGTATTTTTTATTACAGTTTTAAGAAATCCTCACCTGCATTATGATTGTGGCATATCGTGACAACAACTCCAGACAAGTCCCGAGTGTCAACCTTTGCTGTTCCAACAAATTTTTAAGCTCCAATTCAGCATGTTCACACTGAAGAAACACACAGTAAAGTGTAACTATCTACTTTGCATGCACTATCAGTGCAAGAAAAATAAATATTTCAAAAGCACTTGGTTAACAATCCTAAACAAAACCTTTCATCATATATCAGAACAAACTGATTGGTAATTAGTAAGCTACCAAAAACAAGAATTAAAAAAAACAAAACACTCAACTGCAAACAATTGAATGGAAACTACTTCAAATTTTATATTATACATTCACAAGACATTAAAACAGTAATCATTATTAGCAGAAGCATGTCTATTGATATAAATTTATCTTCTTTACAACAAACTGCCTTATTATCATGCTGGTGAAGAGTGGAAAACTACAGTTATTTATACTGACCTCAAGTTCTCAAGTAGAGAAACAATGCTATCTACATTTAAAATAGAAGCAAAACTTACCTGCTGAACAAGTTGCCCTTGGCCTGCTGACTGAAGGAACCCTGCAACATGAGCTTCTGGAACACTTTCAGTTTGAGGTTCCAGCTTTGCAATCTCATTGTACCACTGGCCAAGCTCTGGACCGCACAAGGATTGTAAGCCAGACTACAATGATATTAAAAAATAAACAAATAACTTTGAAAGTATGGAAAAGTGAAAAAAAAAAAAAGGAAAAGTATGTCCAGATTTGTTGCAATAGTTTGTTGTTTTTCCCCTCACCCACATTTATGCACAACAAACCATAAACTGTGAAACAAAAATATCACTGCGAGCACACATTATCCAAGTACAGAAAAAAAATATTCAAATATTATTGCATTATTGCTTCAATGATAACAGGAGCAGAAAAGGAAAACTTGTAATTACACTTTTAAAACATTATGCGGTTTTAACATCAATACATAAACCAGTGTTTTTCAAACTGTCTGCTTCAAGTTGCCAGAGGTGTTGCAAAAGTTTCCGCTAAATGAAGAATAATTAAGCACATAAAAAAGAGCTTTCAAATAAAAAGAAAAAAGTATCTTATGTAGCAACATGGATGTCATGCAAATAAAGGTGAGTTATGGTGTTATTTAAAAAAAAAAATGTTTGGAAACCACTGACAAACCTTCTGATTGGCTGTTAGTTAAAAATTAGTTTTACATTTCTTAACCATAAAAAATTTCTATATAACAGATCTGTAAAACATATCAAATGCATGATAGTTTATAGAAATTAACTCAGTTCAAATCAAATTTCCACTTTACAATGAAAATATAAAAGTATTTCTCAAACAAAGTACATCACATTCCAAAACTAAATTCTTTATTATGCATCATAAAATTGGGCAAATAAAAAATAATTTAATATTGACACAAATATAAAAGTTAATATTTTGTCTTAAGACTGTTGATTAAGTAAATTAGACAAAAGACTGATAAAATCATATTGAAAGATCTTACACAATTTTTGAAACAATTTTAAAAATTACAAGAAACCAGTTATTCAATTGTATTACATTAGGTACACACTATTTTCACAGCCGAAGACATATCACCTCAGGATTTTAAGAAGTCACTAAACATTTTTATCAAGTGATTTTTGGATTTTTCTCTGAAAGATGACTGATTTGTTTGAAGTAATCAGGAACCAATGAGTGAAGATAAGAAAAAAACTAATTAAATGCAACAGTCCTGAATGCTTTTCATGTACTTCTGGCTATCAACTAAGTGTACAGAGTAGCTCAAGAGACAATTGTGTCTTTAGTTAATCAAAAGCAATACAATAAATTGACTGTGCTGATAGTCCAACTTGCATATGATTTGATTTGAATTTTACACAAAGCTATAGAAGGGATATTTGCACTAACCATCCCTAATTGAGCAATGACAAACTGGAGAGAATACAGCTAGTCATCACTACCTATTTTCAACTCTTGGGTTACTTTTTTAACAATTAATAATTAGATTAACCATAACATTATAACTCCCACATGGCTGAAAGGGCAAGCAGGTTTGATGGGATGAGAATTCAAATTCATGACCCTCAGATTGTGGGTTGAGTGCTCTAATCATTTGGCCGTGCTGGGCCTCACACTTAAAATGTCCTAGTTTAAATGATAACCAAAGCATAGAAGAACTTATGCTGACCAGTTAAGACTCGGTCTACACCACTACACAATTTTTTTCCAGCAAATAAATGTGACATTTATCGTTTTTACAGAAATTTATATCAATTTCTCTTATTAAAAAGGTATACTCAGTACAAAACGGATACATAAGAACAGTTTTTTGAAGTATTACGTATGACTTCAACATCAAATAAATTATTGGATACATACAATATGATGGTTGTGCCACTTCTTACAATCATCTAGTTTGTCCCGCACTGCATCTTTAGCTGACTGAACCGTATTTTTAACTACAGCATATTCCTCATATCTGGAAGAAAAATAGTATACACGTTGACACAACTCCACCCAAACTCTAAAATTTTCATCATTTTCTGATAATTAAAAACCTCATAGTTAATTTCAAACTTATGTTAATCAATAAACCAAAAAATATATATAAAAGGGGGTATTACAGAAAGTATCTTGAACTAACATATGTGCAAACAAGTAGAAGCTTTCTCCAGCAATACATATCCTAAGAAACTGAATTACATTAGTCAAAATAACTTAAATACAAACCTTTTAGGAAGTGAATGCAATGAATGAGATGAGTCAATTCTTGCTTCCTCAAGCAATGCCCTCTTGTGGCAGGTTTCTTGCAATTCTGTCTCTGCTGCCTGAAGCTCTGTCTGAGCTTCAAGCCAAGCTAGTAAAAATTTGTTCAACTTGGGCAGTGAAGCTGCTAAGTCATCCCTGTCATGAGAAAGGCTAATCAATGACATTCTCTTACACTTAGTCTTTTGGGTAGAATTAACACATCTTAAATGTTAATCACAGTGCTATGTAAGCTACAATCTATAACCTCGAAAATATTTTGTAGTAAAACAGAGCAACACGTTAAATGTAGTAATACATTCTACTTGAAGTTGGTTGAAAGTTTCTATCTTGTCTAAATCATTTTCCTTAATTAAAAAATAACTTTCTTTTAAATTCCTTGTGTATGTGTTTCAGCATTTAAATATACTTACTTGTTCTTTAACCAATTTCCCTTCATTTCAGCCACCCTGATGGCAAACATTGAAAATGCAATCTCTCGTTCCATTTCCTGTTTTGTTTGACGAGTATCAGTGACAACAGTTTGACCACCTCCATACACTGCTCCAGTGTACCCACCTTCATTACCTGGTGTCCAGTCTATTAGTGGATCATACACAAATGCTTCTAGGAGGGTCAAGAGTGTTTCCCTCTCTTTTCGCAGAACATTCAATACATATTCACAAGATGCTCGGAAGGTTCCCTAGAAACATAGTTTTGACAATGTTTTCTTCAACAACAATTTATTCTTTTATTTATCAAATGATCTCAGTTACAATATGACCTGATATAAACCTTTAACACACACACACTTCAAGGTACAATAATATCAAATACCAAATTTTTATATCCAATTTTTCTGAGATAAAGCTTCTACAATAAGTATTAATTATGCAATAATAATTTCTAAAGCAAATACATACCCAGCTAAATTCTGATATACTGAGAACAAATATAGTGCATAGTGTTTTTTGATAACTTAGTACTTGTACTTTATTAAAATCAAAGACAAGCAGAATATATTAAGGATTTCACTTGTTGGTAGAACAAAGTTTCAGGAACGCATTGAAAATGTTGCAGATAAAAACAATCGAAAATGAAACTATAACGCTAGTATTTAACATAATCTAAAAATTACACCACTTACACTAATACACATCAAAATATACTTATTTGAAAGGCTCACTTAAATAACTTTCATATAAACAAAATCTTGAAAGAAGAAATGTACTTTGTACTTTTATTTCAAACAAATTTGAGTGTCACTAAATTTCATATATTATGCACATTATTTGAAGCAAATTTTACAATTTTGCAAGTTATTTTAATGCAGAAAAAAAAGTCATCAAATATTAGATTTGGTAATTTCCTCTTGATTCAATTTTTATGAAAAACATTCAATGTATAAAATTATAACATGCAATATCACCATATCATAAATTGTAAACATAAAAATTTATATTAATTAGCAGTATTAGTATCAGTAAAAGCTCCTTTCATTCAAATTCAGCTACTTCAGTCTTCTATAGTGAAAGATAAGTGTGGACCACTATCAGTATTCTTTAGCATGCAGTTCATGCTTTATTTCCTCACCAACATCTTGGTGAAGTCAAGGTCTACCTCTCAGCCTATTCATTTATTAATAAAGTAGCCACATGTAGATTTCCAAAAAAAGAAAAATTCACTTATGTTACAGTATATACTTCAAGTTATGAATTGGTCAACTTGAACACACCATGTGTGATAAGATGTATACCTCTCTGGCTGTGAATTGCAGTTAGTTATATTTATCATGCATTACTAATTATTCTATGGATCAAAAGATCTTGTTTGAAAAACAATTTTCATAGATGTAACCTAAATAATAATGATGGACATTTTTAAGCACTATCAAAAAAAAATATTAAA
This sequence comes from Carcinoscorpius rotundicauda, assembly GCA_011833715.1. NCBI lineage: Eukaryota > Metazoa > Arthropoda > Merostomata > Xiphosura > Limulidae > Carcinoscorpius > Carcinoscorpius rotundicauda. The sequence continues at coordinate 40,867,740 of CM022396.1, read as the reverse complement.
TACCCTTACTAAGAAGTTTTATTTCAGATAAAACATAAATCATTCTTAGAAAGAAGCATGTACTGTAATAACAATAATAATCTGTTTTATATGGATTTAATGTTAATTTCTTAACCCATCTTAAGACAGCCTCATTGGCAATGTTTTATTTGATATGTAGAGCTGCATACAGAATTAAACAATTACATTGCAAAATACATTAAACTTGTATTAATCAAACAAATAACCTTAGAGAACAAAATTACTGAAAGCAATTTTTGTTTTGCTTGGTCTTCATAAATCTCATTATGCTTCCTCAATATGTAAAATATACTTTCACATTATTAATAATACTGTAATATTACAAAGGACTGTTTTGAGTATAGTTATTATACTCAATGAAAACTTCAAATATTCTAAAATTTTACAAGCAGATATGCATTACTTCAGTGAATATGTACTATGTAAACAGAACTACAAATAAAACTGTTCTCTTACAAACTCATTACTAAAAAATTTTTATAGTCTATTTGAAATTGTGGTACATACGTTTTTGTATTTTTGATAAACTGATCACAAAATAAACAGGACAAGAAAAGTTAACTGTTGTCAAAATGATGCAAAGTATAGTTAGATAACTTTCACTACCATTAATTTTCACTGTTAAAACTGTTTTTGTAACAGTACCACTGCAACAAGTCAGTATGTTAATGCACACCATGTTGCAGAGAATTACTTAAGTACACATTTTCTTTGGAGTTAAAAATAAAAAGTAACGAATAGTTTTTACATTTAAAACTTAAAATCTCACAATACAGAGTATCAAAATGTAAAATGTGTTGAGACTAGAAAACTTAAATAAAAATTATATTTATATTTATTAAACAGATAGATAAAAGTTTTAACTGTTTTTATGCAACGTTTAACAAGTGTCCAAGAGTAATTTTATTTCTTTGAGACTTCATCTTCTCTAAATCTAACCATACAAGTCTGTTTTTTACATATAAGTATACATTAAAATGTCTGAAGAATTCTCAATAAAAATATGGTGGTTAAAATGTGAACAGCAAAACAATTTAATTTTAAAAACATAACATGTATTCATGATTTACAAACACAGGAAGATAACTAAGCAAAACTAGTAGAAATAACCTTTATTACAATCAATTAGTCTTTAGTCAAATTATACAAATCACAATTCACTTCAGGTCCCCCATTTAAAACGTATGGAACCAAACTACAACTTGGCATATTAGCCTCAAGATATTTTTTTAAACTGTTATGACATTTTCCCACTATTTTAATACCAATATTTAAAAATACATTTTAAAACTACACTGTGAAAATTTCTACATTAGTTTCTTAAAATGAATAATTACAGAAAACAAAACAGAAATTAGTGAGCAGTTCATTTTAAAGCATCTGAATTCCTTAAACTCCTACAGCTATTCAACTATTGTTAAGACACTTTCTTTAATCACTACTCAAAATGAGTAATTACTTTTAACTATTGTTTTATAACTGCTCTTACAAATTGCTTGAAACTAGTTCTTAACTTAGTGTCTATGGAAAGTTGTTCCGATCTTTTCATGAATTTTACCAACTTTCCCATCACTTTATAAACTCATTACGACACACAAGTTTTATACATTTATCTCAGGATGGCTAGTATGGGTATTAACACTTTTACTAATAAAGCAGAGAAGATGTTGATCTTCTTGGGTCATCTTCAACTTGAAAGGTTAACCTGAGGAAAGCATGGACCTAACACCACAAATGTTAGACTATCACAAAAGAAAAAGAAAAATGTTACTTTCAACATTATAAACAAAACCTTCCAGTTAGACCTTTCATGGCTAAGGGGTGTTAACTATTTACAACTCATGTTTTGCACTGAGTTTGTGTAGAAGAGAGAAAATGGCAGCTAAAGAGGTTGTGAAGTGCTATAAATTCCATTAATAGGACAGTTCCTATGGAAAAATTAATCTTCAGTTCAGAATTATGCTTTCCAATACCATTTTTGACAAATAGGGACGGTTGATTTTAAAGTATGAAATATCTTGTTTTAAAAAAAATGAAAAAATTAGACAAATGGGCTAGAAGTGTCTTAAATGAGAGTTTCAGAAGTGCAATATTCTTTTAATTTCATCTTAAAGAACACAGCCAAACCAAGTGACTTACTGAGGTTCTAAAAAAGTAAAGGAAACAAAATTAATATCCTGATTTTAAAGTACAGAATTTACAGTTCAATTTTAAAGATCTGGCTTACGTCCTTTAGAAAGGCAGCATTATTCGTAAGTTTGTATACAATGTTAATATCAATTATTCAATTTCTTAAATACATAATATCCAATTCAGCTTACATGTACATGTTGACCTATTTTAATACAGACAAGTCTGTAAAGTGCCTGAACAACTAATATCCCATATGTTATGTGATAAGATAGACAATTTAATGAAAGATAAACTCAGACTTGCTTGAAACTGCATATTGTGCTCAAACACTGATAATTTTGTTCAGCCTCAGCAAAGTGATAAAAAAAAAATGTAACAAAATGACTGTGAGAAGTGCAGTTTCAAGCTATACCAAATCTATTCAACCAAGATTGTTTCCAACACTCATTTCAGATTCGTAAGTATTTCGATGGAGAAAACTTGTACATTCCCAAAGTGTGAGATTATCTAGCACCATGTAAATTATGATGGAAAGAAGAGTTTGGTGTTACTCACTGAACATTCTATTATTTTAGTATCTATTATCTCAATGGAGTCTTTGATTATGTCACACTTGCTCTGTATACATGCCTTTAAGTTTCATAGAATATAAAATTAAACACATTCACTAACTTGCATTTATTATAATGAAATTAGATTAAGAGAAGATGACAACAAAAATTAGAAATTTGATTCTCCAGCAAAAATCTTAGATTGGTTTGAAACCTAAACTGTGATAGCAGCTATTCATCATGAATTCATCTTGAATCATTGTGAATAGTATATTGTTTTATTAGATGTCACACAACTTACTTTATATACAAATTTGAAATAATCACTTATATCTATGTATTTCAATTCATCCTATCCACTCTAGATTTCAGTCACTGCTCTAATATAGGCCATTGTTCTATATCACTGGGACAGGAGTTATTTTAGTAAAAAAGTTCAAAAGAGATGAGTTTGATTAAAAGTCAGAAGTTTGTCAAGCAAAATCCATCCACAACATGACTCTTGAATGACAATCGATATGTTCACACTTATTGCTAAATAATAAAACTGTAATGCAAATGTGGAAATAATGTGCCCTAATATACTGTTTTTCTACTTACATTCAGAATTAAATATGCACACACACTTCACAACCTGAAACTTATTCCTCATTTAACAAATAGTTATTAAAACCTAGAAAACTCAAATCTGTGAAAGGAAGGTGGTACACAATCCAGCACTAACAGAACAGTGAATAACGTAACAGATCACTAGCTTCATATTAGTTTCTCAAATTACTGTATGTTATGTTAGTGTGTCTAACATAATGTTAGAGTTAACATCACCATTACAAAATATACTCTATCTGACAACCATGCATAATGACAATAGCCCTTCCATCCAGTTTCAAACTGGAAAAAAAGCTACCTCAAAAAAAAGATGTCTTGTTAAAAGTACATCACTTTTGTTGTATGGAAGTCACAAAGCATTTCCCACTAATCTTTGTATTAGTAAAACCAGGAATCCTCTAAAAATTGTTGGTGATGAAAAAAAAAATAAATCAACATTAACCCCCTCAAACCACATAAATCTTTGTAAAATTACACATGTTGCAAAACTGAACATGTTACACATGCCAGAATATAAAACTTCACTTTGGTAGTATGAATATTACATTACGAGTTAACATGTTTCAAGTGTAAAAGATTTTAGATAAGACTGAAGATTTAAAATTATGGCCACTAAAGGAGCTGGAAAACTGGACAACCTTAAACATTTTTTTTTAAATGACAAATGAGACCCAAAAATCACTAAACTTAATGAGAATAAATTATTCACTAAAAAGATTAGGGACAGCTTGACACAGAAGTTAAAAAAGTGTAGAAATCACAAAAAAGCAGAGATAGGGATTAAAAAAAATTCAATTATTCCATCTAATAAAATTTAATCTTTACAATGTAGTAAACTGTATGTCATTCATCTTCAATTCCTTTTGCACCAACATTTAAGGTACAAACGTTATTATACTCCCTTTTAATAATTAAATCTAACTCAGCCATGGAAAATTGAATATATATTTAAGAAACAGTGGTAAAATGTGGTTTGTTCAAGTAAACAAGTCTCATTTATCATTTCTAAGGGTTAGCTCTTGTTTTGTATAATTTCTATTTAGGTGTTTTAATATTTTATAGACTGGAAATGTATCACTGATAGTCCATTTTTTCTCTTTTCACAGTGGAATTATTAAACTAAACCACATGAAGTTCAGCATGTGTGCATGCACACATACATCATCTAATTTCTGCTTAAAAAGATCAATATAATCAGATTTTGTATTTCTAATAATTTTTTTCAGGCTGTGAAAGTTGTTTTACATAGCAAGTTAATTTCAATTTGATATTCATTAACATATTTTATACCCTACTTTATTTGGCCAATAGAAATAGTGATTTATTTCTGCTGCAAGTCATTACAAAAAAATGTCAAAAGTTAGAGTTTACTAGTGGCCAATGACTTCCACTACCTTTTTCAACTACCTTTATACTGCAATATGTTATATCTGTTTGATCATGTCACACTATTGAGAGTGCTCTATATACATGCCTTCAACTAAAAAAGTACAGTTTGTTTCTAATAAACAAGTTATTTTACTTACATATTGTTTGAACATAATTGTTACAATACATTCAATAAAACAAAAAAACCTGTGTTCATCCAGTAGTTTGCCATAACAATCTTAGCTCAACTAACTGATATCTTGTTACAGAATAATTCTGTAGCTTTTAAAACCAAAAACATTATCAAGAATAAAATGAATGTCAAACAAATTTATAAAAATGTCCATATCTAATATTTGTTTCTGGGCATTCTGAAATTCACATTAAAACCCAATTTTCATCTTAGGTCACCAATATATTGAAACACAAGAACTTACCAGTACAGCTTTTATTTACCATATAATAACAAACATGAAATATAATTTCTTTTATTGAATCATTGTCACCCCTTGGTTATAGCAATTTTAAAGTAAAATTTCAATAACAACTGTTCAAACTATGTGCCATGAAATAAAGAGGTGACAACAAAATACTGTATAACTACTGACAAAGAAAGAAAGAATCTTTAGAAATAAGATGTAGATAATATCTTAAATACAAATCTATACCTTACTATAAACAAAAATTTTAAAAAACAAAACCTATAAGTATATTTCTTCCCAGTGAGTTAGTTGTTTAACAGCTGCTTGATAATGAAATTTGGAACATTGTTTTTCTTAATGAATATAAATGTTATTTAGTGCTCTAAAATCAATTCTAAAATATGTTTAGATAAGAAATATTAAAATGGAATTACAATTGTGTTGGGAATAGACAATTTTTTTTATTTTGCAGATATAATCAATTTCTAAATACTGTTTGATGTCACAAAAATATAAAGTATGTACTGTGAAAATTTAATTAAAGCCAGCATTGGAACAAGATATTCTGAACAAACAAACAAATGTAACAGGCCTACCTCAACCCCTGTAATACCAAGAGCAGTTTCAATGTTTGGTGTCATTCTAAAGGGTACTTTCTCTGGCACTCTTAGATTCTTGCCTTTCTCAAAACAAACATTGTAGTCAATATGTACAACCTAAACAAAAGTAAAAAGTGTTCGATAAACACACTGCACAGTAACAAAATTTAATCAAACCAAAGATTGTAAATTAGACAAAACAAAAAATTGTGCATCTTTATTGAATGCATTTTATTAAAATGACACTCATGACACAAAAATATTATTTGATTGATTGATTGATTTAGTGTTTTATGGCACAAAGCAACGAGGCTATCTGCGTCAAACAACCGGTAAAAATGTAGTAAAAGACATAAATGGAAATGAAGGTAAAACAAAAAAAAGTATAAAACCAGTGTTGACACCTAGTCTACAAGGTTAAGATAGAAGGCAAAGTGTAAAAAGTTGTAAGGTAGGTATTCTATCAAAAAAGTATAATCATAACCTGCCAGGAAGACTAACAGGCAGGTACAAGACCCACCGTCAGTCACCTGAAGTTGGTCTTTCCAGTCCTGGTTCTGGGTTATGTGTCATAGCAACTAGTATCAAAATGTAAAAGAATAGAAGTATTAAAAAACACACAGCAAAAACGCAACAATGAGTAACCAAATGTTCAGTAAAAAGAGAAAAGTCACGTAAATGGAGTAAAATTTGTAAAAGTAAATGAAGGTAAAAACAAAACAGCAATTAAAACAGAAAATGGTGTAAAAACCAACGGTGACACCCAGTCTTCAAAGTTATAAACTATTTACTCTAGCATAACAATAATGATCATAACCCGCCAGGAAAACTAACGAACAAGTTCAAAAACCACCGTCAGTCACCTGAAGTTGGCCTTTCCAGTCCTGGTTCTGGGTTATGTGTCATAGTAGCTAATATCAAAATGTAATGGAATAAAAGTTTAAAAAGACACTCAGCAAAATCATAATAAAGAGTAGCCAAATGTCCAGTAAAAAGATAAAAGTCAAGTAAATGGAGTAAAATGTATAAAGGTAATTGAAGATAAAAACAAAATGGCAATTAAAACAGGAAATGGTGCAAAAACCAATGACGACATCCAGTCAACAAAGTTGTAAAGGCCAACCTGTAGCAGAATGGGAATGATCATAACCCGCCAGGAAGACTAACAGGTAGTATATAAACCACTGTCAGCCACCTGAAGTTGGTCTTTCCGTCCTGGTTCCAGGTTATGAGTCAATATTGCCAGTACAAAAAGGTTGTAAAAGCACGAAATGATATGCAGCGAAAGTATAACAGTAACTCGCCAGGAAGACTAACGAGTAGTTCAAACAGACAGTTCAAACAGAAGCGTTAGTCACCTGAAGTTGGCCTTTCCAGTCTTCGTGTCGAGTTATTTAATGTTCTGGCTATTGTTTAATGTCGCATTGAATGAGAGAGAATAAAACTTTAAAAAGGAGCCACAATTAAAAAGGTGTAATGAATAAATATACCACACTTAAAGAAGATTAAAAAGATTAATGGCCATTAAAAAATTAAAAACGTTATTAAGGTGGACATAGTCACCATCACCAATAACTCTGTCCAATGTTACAGATTGACGCTGGGAAAAAATATGTTTAAAGTATTGCCGTCGTTGAGGATTGTAACGATGGCAAGAAAGTAAAACATGGCTGATAGTGATTTGAGTGTTACACAAACTACACATTGGTGCATCAGTTCCAGATAAAAGAAAATGATGAGTTAAAAAACTGTGACCAATGCGTAGCCTAGTGAGAACAACTTCTTCCCTCCGAACTTTACGGAAGCTAGATGGCCAAACTCCAATTTTGGGTTTAATTTGAAAAAGTTTATTGTCGCGTTGTTCACTCCAAGTGGACTGCCAACTGGCACGGAGCCGAGCTTTGAAGACAACACCATAGTCCATGTACGGAATAGGCATAGGGGTGATGGAGCTGAGGCATACATATTTAGCTGCCATGTCTGCAAGCTCGTTCCCATGAATACCAACATGGCCTGGTATCCAGAAAAACTGAATTGAAGTAGCTGCTAATGAGAAATGGGCCAGTCGGTTTCGAATATCTGCTAGAATAGGATGTGAGCTAATGTGAAGTGATTCCAAGGCAAGAATAGAACTATAAATAGTTCTATAAATAGTATAGTCAGTATAAATAGTGCAGTTGGAGTACTGCTCAGCTGCAATATGATCAAGGGCAAGAGATATTGCATACAGTTCAGCAGTGAACACAGAAGCTGTAGAGGGGATTCTGTGTGCAACTACTGACCCACAGCAAACCATAGCAGAGCCCACTGAATTTCCTGATTTGGAACCATCTGTATAAATGGGAACTGAATGATTGTTTGAAAGATATTCATTGAATAAAAGACAGTACTTCCAGTCTGGAATATCTGCCTTTTTTAGGTGATTGAAAGAAAGGTCACACTTGGGGGCTGTAATAAGCCATGGTGGGATGCATCGATATGTGGAATCTGCAATGTTATCCAAAGACAGACCCAATTCATCCAATTGCGCCCGGATGCGAAGGCCAAACGGAGCAATGACAGATCGTCTGTTCTGAAAAAGTACTGCCCACCGAGGAAGGAAAACGCATTCCCAGGTGGGATGCTTTGGTAAGGAACGAAGTTTCGAAGTATATTGTAAAGACAGTTGCAAACGACGAAGGTGTAGAGGAGGTTCATGAGATTCAATGTATATGCTTTGAACTGGAGAGGTATGGAAAGCTCCGGTGCAGAGTCGAAGACCTTGGTGATGAATGGGGTCCAGTATCTTTAAGGCCGAGGGTCTGGCAGAGCCATAGACCATTGATCCATAGTCAAGTTTCGATCTAATAAGAGCATGATATATCTTTAACATTGAACGGCGATCTGCCCCCCAACTGGTAGAAGAGAGGACACGAAGGATGTTCAGTGTTCTGGTGCATTTGACCCGAAGCTGCTTTAAGTGTGGTATAAAGGTCAATTTACGATCAAAGATAAGCCCCAAGAACTTTGTCTCTGGGACCACTGGCAGCAAAACTTCACCGATATGAAGTTCAGGATCAGGGTGAATACCTCGTCGGTGGCAAAAGTGCATGCATACAGTTTTGGAAAGAGAGAAATTAAAGCCATTCGCAAGAGTCCACTTCTGTACACGATTGAGGGCAGTTTGTAGTTGCCGCTCAATATATCTCATGTTTGATGACTGACATGAGATGTGAAAGTCGTCAACATATAGCCCGTTCATAACGGTGAGAGGGAGTTGTTCAGTGATGGCATTTATCTTTATACTGAAAAGTGTGACACTCAATATACAGCCTTGAGGGACTCCAAGTTCCTGTACAAAAGAACGTGAAAGTGCCGAACCTACACGAACTTGGAATCTCCTGTCCATTAAAAAATTTTTAATAAACATGGGTAGATGGCCACGTAACCCATATGTATGGAGGTCTCGCAAAACGCCATACCTCCATGTTGTGTCGTAAGCCTTCTCTATGTCAAAGAATATCGATACAAGGTGTTGGCGGTTGAGAAAGGCCTCTCTGATAGATGTTTCAAGATGAATTAGGTGGTCTATGGTGGAGTGCTGTCGATGGAACCCACACTGGGTGGGTGAGAGGAGGTTGTTTGATTCAAGGAACCAAACGAGACGAGCATTAACCATCCTTTCTAAGGTCTTACAGAGACAGCTCGTCAGAGCAATTGGACGATAGTTTGAAGGAGTCTTTGGATCTTTCCCTGGCTTAGAGAAAGGTAAAATAATAGCCCGGCGCCAGGCATCAGGAAAAACATTCTCCTGCCAAATCCGGTTGAATATAGTCAGTAGGACATCAAGAGAATCAGGAGAGAGATGGTGTAGCATGTCATAATGAATATCATCAGGTCCAACAGATGTACTGGCAGACCGATGAAGGGACATTTTTAGTTCCACCAGGGTAAAGGGACTATTATAGTCAAAGAAACAGTCAGTTTGAAAGGAAAGAGGTGATCGTTCTGCCCGAGTCTTGATGGCCAGGAAGGTGGAGGAACAGGCAGAAGTGCTAGATACCCGGCAAAAGCTTTCACCTAGAGTGTTAGCGATGTTTCGGACATCAGTCACCTCCTGACCATCAGAAAGTAAGATCGAGAGGGGAACAGAAGTGTAGTGCCCATTAACCTTTCGAATCTTGTCCCATACGATCTTGGAACTGGTGGTAGAAGATATGCTGGTTGTGAACTTAATCCAAGTTTCCTTCTGGCTTTGACGTCTTACCCACCTAGCATGTGCTCGGGCCCGCTGGAAAGCAACCCGATTTGAAAGTGTGGGATATCTGCAAAAAGTGTCCCAGGCCCGTTTTTGAGCCTTTCGTGCTTAGTGGCAAGCAGGATTCCACCATGGTCGAGGATATCGTGGAAAACGTGTCGAGGTTTTAGGAATACACTGAGCAGCTGCATGTATAATACAATCAGTTACCACTGCTGCACAGTGGTCTATTGATGGCTGATTTACGATGGCAGGAACAAGTTCTGCGAGAGCAGTGAAAGTGGACCAGTCTGCCTGATCCAGCTTTCACCGGGGCACGCGGGTAGGGTGGCATCGACCACGGCCAGTCTCTCTCAAAATGATCGGAAAATGATCACTGCCTAGTGGATTACTGTCAACCCTCCATGAAAAATGGGAAAATAATGAAGGGGAGCAAACTGAGAGATCAATGGCAGTGAATGACTGACTTGGTGCATGAAAGTAAGTGGAAGAACCAGTATTGAAAAGAAAAAGATCGTGATCAGAGAGCATCTGCTCTACAGATCGACCCCTCCCATCAATAACAGCACTTCCCCAGAGGGGATGGTGTCCATTAAAATCCCCCAGGATTAGAAATGGAGATGGTAACTGTGCAACGAGAGCATCCAGGTCTGATTAATCATATGTCTCTCCAGGGGACAGGTACAGAGAACAAACAGTGATGGTATGACCCAAGGAAATATGGATGGCTACGGCCTCCAAGGGTGTATTGAGTGACAAAGACAGGGTGGGCACATGTTGATCAACCAAAAGTGCCACCCCTCCATGTACTCGACCATCACACAACTTGTCATTTCTGTACAGAGAAAACTGCCGAATGGAGACTGTATCAGCAGATTTGAGAAATGTTTCTTGTAGAGAAAGACAAACAGGATGGTAGGAAGCAATCAGCGTTTTGATATCATCCAGATTAGAACGTAAACCTCGACAGTTCCATTGTATCAAGGTGGCCATTTTTAAGGATGGGCAGGTGAAGTGGTTGGAGAACCCTTCGGTTTACGACCTCGTCTTTTGTCTTTACTGTCTTTCTTCGGAGGAGGTCTATCAACCTCCATGGATCCTGCTCTGGGTCGAGTGGGCAGGATTTTGTTGTTGGAAGAGGAATCAAGCTACTGAGAACGCGGACGAGTAATTGTTTTGTTTATTGTGGTGGGAGAAAATGATGTATCAGAAGAAATGCCTGTATTTGAAACTGAAGGACATGGATCTTGAGGTTTGTTGGAAGTTATGGGAGGAACAGAGATGGGTGTGGAAGTCGATTCATCTACTGTTTTAACCACGGAGGGCAAAAGGCTTTTCATTTGTTTTGAAAACGATTCTTTTGGAGGCACAGAGAGATCTGTCTGCACTTCCACTGTAGTTGTGGAATGGAGTGCAGCAGCATATGTCCGAGATGGGATTGTGGACATCAATTTCCGAGCCTCAGGATAACTAATGTTATGTGTCGTTTTCAAACGCTGCACCTCTTTTTCCTCCAACCATTTTGGACAAGAATGAAAGTAAGAGGGGTGAGAACCATTGCAGTTGACGCAATGTGGGTTTATGTCACAATCATAGGCATCGTGGTCCTTGCCTCCACAACGAGCACATGTCAGGGAACCACAACAAGATGTCTTTGAGTGGCCGAATCTCTGACATTGAAAACATCGAAGAGGGTTTGGAATGTATGGCCGAACCCTGCAAATGAGATAACCTGCTTTGATGGTGGCGGGTGCTCGTGGTGAAGTGAATGTTAAAACAAGGGTATTTGTCTGCCAACAAGGCAGTGTAACTCCATCTTTGCGAGTGGAGATGCGCCTCACTGCAGAAACTCCTTGAGTGGAAAGACCGGCGAGAATCTCCGATTCAGGAACATTCTTCAAATCCCTTTCAACAATAACTCCTCGTGAAGTATTCAAAGTAGCATGGGGTGTAACCTCGATAGGTATATCGCCAATTACCTTTGATTTCAAGAGAAGTTCACTGTGTAGGGATGTGGATGTTTCAACCAGTATGTCACCAGATCGAAGCTTCTTTACTGACTTTGGAGAGCCAGCAAGTCCCTCGAGCCCCTTTTGAATAAAAAAAGGGGACATTTGCCCTAAAGATTTTTCTGAAAGAGAATGCAATATCAGAAAATGAGGTACGTGTGTTACTGATGTTGGAGATTGCTGTTCTGAGTATTCGAGACGTGGTCGCTTACCCATTGACTGTTTTTTTACAATTTTAATTAAATTTTTTGAAGGATCCATAGGAAAGTGAAAAGTTTCGGTGCTCACTGACCCCACCCACCATGGAGCCCTACAAGGGGACGCACTACAAAGTCACGCAAGGACAATGCAGCAACGCCAGGGTTTCGTGAGCACTATACCCAAACACCAGCATCAGGCACAATGTCCACAACACCCGTTGAGAACTTCCAACACTGGTACTTGGTTGGCTCTAGCCCAGGTGGACCAGCCACCCAAGGGCCGCCCGTCTACAGGAATTCGAGGCCAAAGTGGTGTATTAGGGTTGGACCCCTCAACCACCAGGATCCTCTCCTCCCCTTCACGGGTCGCCACGCACGGCAAACACGTGGGTGGATGTTTAGATCCCAGAGAAGGTAACCAGACAGAACAGAACCTTCCCTGGGAGGTCCCCTCACCACGTACAGGAATCCACTCCGAGGGGACACAAAAATAACTAACATAGAAATGATAATAAATTTAATACAAATTGAATATATATCTAAATTCTTTTAAAACTGTACTCACAAAGAGCAAAAATCTAATTAAATACAATAAATGACCAAGCTGAACTACACATCTTGAAATGGAAAATACCTTCAGAAAAAGTAAAATTTTAAGCTGTAAACAATAAATTTAGTGTAAGCCTAAAGATGATCAGTCATTCAGAATATTAATTCACATATCTACTAAGTGCATCTTTATTGAATGCATTTTATTAAAATGACACTCATGACACAAAAATAACTAACATAGAAATGATAATAAATTTAATACAAATTGAATATATATCTAAATTCTTTTAAAACTGTACTCACAAAGAGCAAAAATCTAATTAAATACAATAAATGACCAAGCTGAACTACACATCTTGAAATGGAAAATACCTTCAGAAAAAGTAAAATTTTAAGCTGTACACAATAAATTTAGTGTAAGCCTAAAGATGATCAGTCATTCAGAATATTAATTCACATATCTACTAAGTAGAGTAAAAGAATATTACTCTCAAAATAAGGTGAAATAGGCTAATTGGACAACCTTCAAGAGAAAACAAGTTGTATCAATTACAAATACAAAATATATTCACTATGACTAACAGTAGATGTAAACATTCAAAATACTAGCTAATGAATGCAGCTTTAACCAATTACCAAATATTTGAAACAATACACATTCTCCTATTTTCAGACTAGATATACAAACCTTCATATTTAGAACTGTTTTAAATACTTTTAACCTTTAAAAGCAAGAGGTAACTGGGTAAAAAAATACAGTTAGATTTTAGTTTTAGTACATCTAATAACGAGGTCTAGTTCTGGGATCAAAAGTGTTATTTTTTCACACTTCATTTTGCTATTTATATTATTTTTGTATATCACTTCTAGAACTAACAATAAGTAAAAATGTTAGTATGTAAAGCAATGCCTGAAAATCAGCTTCAAACCTGACAAAAAAAACAAATGAGAAATATGCAAAGTACATGAACAGCAATTTCCTACAAACCTTCAAATGTTTAGGAATGTTTATATTTTAAGTGAAGTGACAATACTGAACATGTACATTATAAAAAAAGCTTGTATTTGTATGTCTGACTTTGCTGAAATTTTCCAACTTCCTGACTTCTTATCACCCATGAAACTTGGAATGCTCAGGTATACTCCTGATTTATTTCAAAAGCTGTTACTTTGTTTTCTCAATTTTATGACTTGGAAAGACATTTCAATTTTCCTTCTTGCTATCTGCCTCACTGCAAACAGGTTATGCACAGACATGTCATCCAACCCATGCTCGTTAGTATAGAAGGCAATCATCTTGCATAAAATGGAAAGTAATCTATTCAATGCAAACATTCACTGTCTCACACTCTTACTTTAAAAAGGCTCGATTATATAATGAATCACAATGTGCCTAAAATACCTCATTTGTAATACTGCAATGGTGAACTCAGAAAATATATAAAAATTACCTCTCCTGTTGCTAGGTCCACCAAAACATTGTCAAGGTGACGATCTCCAAGTCCAATAATATAGCCAATCATCGACATTACTGCTGTAGAATGGCTGTACGTTTGGGTAACTTCCCACCACTCTAATGCACTGCTACAAGAGCACCATAGTTCTCTGTAAGTAAAGAGCACAAATTTGACACAAGCACAACACTGTAAAACATCAACAAGAGCAACAAACTTCTCTGTAAATAAAAAGTACCCTGTGATATATATATTGTAAAACATCAACAACAACATCAGAGTTCTTTGTAAATAAAATACACGTATGTTACACTAACGTATCAATTCTGATTTTAACCATCCACATCATGGTATCTAACTTGTACAGAACCCCCAAAAATTTACAAAAATATTAAAAACATAATAGGACAATGCAACTTAAGTTTATTTTGTATTCTCTTAACAATTTGTCTTGTGATACTTTCACCATCATTAAATACTTTTGTATTTTAAGATCATCCACAAATGTTCAGTTGCTTTTAAATCCTACAAACAAGCCATAAATACTTTATTAATGACTTACTTGGTCAACAGATCTCGTGGTGTTTCACACATCAAATCTTTAAGGACATGAAGAAGAACGGACAATGGCCATTCTTTTCGGCTATCCACACTGATTCCCTATAAGTAAAAATAAATGTAAAAAAAATTGTAAAAACCCAAGCTACTTTTCCAATACAAAAGTGATACACATAGTAAAAAATTGAAAACATGGACTTTGTTAATCTAAAAGGGAAATGAATATCCCCTCTTTGGGTCAGGATGGTTGGTTGATTTGGCACAAAGCAGATGGGCTATCTGTGCAAAACATCCAGTAGAAATTTAAAATTAAAGCAAAATTAGGAAATGTATAAAAAGAAATTAAGGTAAAACAAAACAAACACAAATAGCATAAAACTTATGTTCACATCTAGTCTACAACGTTAAGAGAAAAATTACAGTAATACAAGTTGTAAAAGACTTTCTGTAACACAACTGTAATTTTTATAACTCATCAGAAAGACTAACAGATAAGATCAAAAACCACCATCAGTCACCTAAAGTTGGTCTTTCCAGTCCTGGTTCCAAGTTAACTGACATTATGGCCATTTTCAAAAATGAAAGTAATAAAAAGGTTTTAAAAAACATGTAGCAAAATTTTAATAACTTGCTAGGATGACTAACAGATAGTTCAAATAACAGCATTAGTGACCTGAAGTTGGCCTTTCCATTCCTGGTATCAAGTTATTTGATGTTATGACCATTTTATAATTTCAAACTGAACTAGATATATTTTGATTCTTAAGAGAAGATCACATTAAAAAAGGTCTAATGTATAAATTAAGAACATTAATGGCCTTTAAAAAACTAAAAACATCCATAAGATGGACAGTACCACCATTGCCAATACAGATATACCTCGGAACAAAACATCTTTAAAATGGTGCCTTTGTTGAAAGCCATCATGGCATGACAGTAAAATGCGGCTTATTGTAACACGAGTGTTACACAGACAATACATTGGTGCACCAATCCCAGATAAAAGAAAATTATGAGTTAACTATGACCAATGTATAGTCTAGTTTGAATCTCCTCCTCTTTCCAATCCTTACAGAAGCAAGATGGTCAAAGTATAATAGAAGGTTTTATTTGGAAAAGCTTGTTTTCACATTGCTCTCTCCAAGTCAACTAACACGGAACTGAGGCTTGAATACAAAACCATCCATAGTCCATGTATGGAACAAGCACAGCAATGATAATACCATAGCACACAGATTTAGCTGCAGTGTTGGTAAGCTCATTTCCACAAATACCAACATAGGCCAGTGTCCAGAAAAACTGGATAAAAGTAGATGTTAAAGAGAAACAAGCCAGTCAGTCTTGAATATTGACGAAAATAGGGTGTGAACTAACAAAGCAATTCCAGGACAAGTAGAATTATGCAAGTCTGTATAAATAGTGCAGTTTGAGTACTGCTTAGTTTCTATATGATCCAAAGCAAGAGAAATGGTATACAGTTCAGCAGCGAACACAGAAGCTGTAGAGGGGATTCTGCACACAATCACCAAACCACAACAAACCATGGCAAAGCCCACATAGTTACTTGATTTTGAACCATCTGTATAAATAAAAGTGGAAGCATGGTTCAAAAGTTGTTCAGCAAATAACAGACAGTATTTCCAATCAGGAGTGTCTGCATTTCAGATGACAAAAATAAGTCACATTTGGGGACTGTAAGAAGCCATGGTGGGATGGGTTGACCAGTGGATGCAGCAATGTTTTCCAAGAAGTGCAGGAAGCCCCATTGCAGAGCTGAAGTCCTTGATGATGAATAGGTTCCAGCATCATTAAGGCTTAGGTCCTGACAGAGCCATAGACTAGTAATCCAGAGTCAAGTTTTGATCGAATAAGAGCACGATACATCTGTAGCATAGAACATCGATTCTCTCCCCCAGGCAGTGGAAGAGAGGACATGGAGGATGTTCAGTGCTCTTGTACATTTGACCTGTAGCTGCTTGATGTGTGGTATAAAGGTCAGCTTATGGTCAAAAATAAGCTCCAAGAACTTTGTCTCAAGGACCACAGGCAGCACAACTTCACTGATACAGAGTATAGGATCAGGATGAATACCCGTTGGCAGCAAAAGTGTATACAAACTGTTTAAGAGTGAGACTTTTAAGCCATTTGGTGTGATTCACTTCAGTAAATGACTGAGAGCAGTCTGTAGCTGCCACTCAATATACCTCATGTTTGACAACTGATGAAATGTGAAAGTCATCAACATAGAGCCCATTTGCAACAGTAAGAGGGAGTTGTTCGGTGATGACATTAATCAAACATGTGGTCAGCTTCCAGTCAGTTACCTCTTTCTTTCTTTGTAAACCTGACGATGACCAAAGAAGGTCAAAATGTTGTTCGTTCCTCCACCCAAACGAGCTGCTTTTACATATATATTTCTCTACAAGTGGGTTTTTTCAATATCACTAATTAATCTTTATACTGAAAAGTGTCACACTCAAAACACAGTCCTGAGGGACTCCAAGTTCTTGCAGAAAAGAATGGGAAAGTGTTGAATCCACATGAACTTGGAATCTCTTGTGCATTAACATTTTTTTTAATGAAATGGGCAAATAGCCATGCAACCCACATATATGGAGGTCTCACAAAATGCAATACCTCCATGTTATATCATTAACCTTCTCAGTGTCAAAAAATATTCATACAAGATGTTGTTTGAGAAAGGTTTCTCTGACATTTCAAGTTGAATCAGGTGGTCCATGGTTGAGCCCTGTCGTCAGAACCCATGCTTAGTAGGCAAGAGGAGGTTGTTTTATTCAAGGAACCAAACAAGATGAGCATTCACCATCCTCTCTGAGGTCTTACAAAAATTGGATGGTAGTTGGAAGGAATCTTAGGATCCTTTACAGGCTTAGGAAAGGTAGGACAATAGCCTGGTGCCAGGCATCAGGAAAAACACTCTCCTGCCAGATCAAGTTAAAAATAAATCAGAAGAACAGCAAGAGATAGATTGCATAGCATTTCATAGTGTACATCATCAGGTCCAACTGATATACTGTCAGACTGATGAAGGGCTTGTTTGAATTCCACAAGTGTAAAGGGACAATTACAATCAAAGGCTATCAGTTTGAAAGGAAAGAGGTGATCACTCTGTCTGAATCTTAACAGCTAAGAAGGTGGAGGAAGAAGAAAATGTGCTAGATACCTGGCAAAAGCTTTCACCTACAGTATTCGTGATGCTCTGGGTATTAGCTACTTCCTGGCCAAGAAGCAAAATCAACAGGGGGAAACAGAATTATAATGCCCAATGACCTTTCGAATCTTCTCCCATATGAATTTGGAACTGGTGGTAGAAGATATGCTGGTTGTGAACTCAGTCCAAAAGTCCTTCTGGCTTTGATACCAAGCATGTGAACGGGCCCTACTGGAAAGCAATGCAGTACGAGAGCGTGGGATACCACAGACCTGTTTTTGAGCCTTCCATGCCATGTGGGAGGCAGAATTCCACCACAGACAAGGATATCATTTGAAACATGTCGAGGTTTTAGGAACACATTTAGCAGTTGCTTGTATAATACAGTCAGTTACTGCTGCCACACAGTCATCCACTGATGGCTTACAGACAATGGCAAGATCAAGTTCTGTGAAAGTAATGAAAAAGGACCTGTTTGCCTGACCCAGATTCAACTGGTGGCATCGACAATAGCCAGTCTCTTTCAAAATTATAGAAAAATGACAACTGCCTCATGGATTATTGTCAACTCTCCAAAAACAATTGGATAATAGTGAAGGGGTGCAAATTGAGAGATCAGTAGCAGTAAAGGATTGACGAGGAGCATGAAAACAAGTAGAAGAACCAGTATTGAAAAGGGAAAGATTGTGATCAGAGAGCACATGCTCTACAGAGCAATCCCTTCTATCAATATCAGCACTTCCCTAGAGAGGATGATGTCCATTAAAGCCCCCCCCCCCCTAGATTGAAAATGGAGATGGCAACTGTTCAATGAGAGCATCAAGGTCTGATTGATTATAGGTCTCTCCAGGTGACAAGTAGAGAGAACAAAGTGATGGTACGACCCAAGGAAACCCGAATGGTTACAGCCTCCAAAGGTGTGTCAAAGACAGGGTGGGCACATGCTGATCAACCAACAGTGCCAACCCTCCATGCACTCATCCATCACACAGCCTGTTATTTCTGTACAAAGAAAACTGCCAAAAGGTGATTCTATTGGCAGGTTTCAGAAATGTTTCATGCAAGGAAAGACATATAGGATGGTAGGAGCAATCAGTGCTTTGATGTCATCTAGATTAGAATGTAAACTTCTACAGTTCCATTGTATCAAGGTAGCCATTTTTATTTATGTGTAGGTGAATTGGGTAGAGAACCTTTCTGTTTACAACCACATCTTTTTTCTTTGCTGTCTTAGAGGGAGGTCAATAGACTTCCATGGATCCTCTCCTGGATTGATTGAGCAGGTCTTCACTGTTGGAAGAGAATTCCAGCGACTGAGGACATGAACAAATGATAGTTTTACATCTTGAAGTGGGAGAAGAATACGTATCTGAGGAAATACCTGTATCCAGAACTAAAGAAAGTGGATCTTGGAATTTGTTAGAATGTTTGTAAGGGACAAAGTGTTGAAGTTGATTCATTAATGTTTTTAACCATGAAGATAAAAAAAAAACTTTTAATTTGGTTTGAGAACAATTCTTTTGGAAGCACAGAGATCCATTTACACTCCCACTGTAGTAATGAAATGAAGTGCAGCAGGATATGTCCTAGATGAAGTAGTGGAGAGCAACTTTCAAGCCTCAGGATAAGTAATATTACAAATTGTTTTCAAACTCTGCACCTTTTAGTCTCCCAATCATTAAGGGCAAGAATGAAAGTAGGATAGTTAAGAGCCATTGCAATTGACACAATAAGAGTCCTTTTCACACTCGTAGTCATCATGGTCCTTGCCACTGCAATGGAATCAAGACATGATGTCTTCAAGTGACCAAACTGTTGACACTGGAAACATCTGAGAGGGTTTGAAATGTATGGCCATACCCTGCAATTAAGGTAAACTGCCTTGATGGTGGCAGGTGGACATGAAGTAAATGTCAGAAGGAGGACAATAGTTGGCATCATAATTCCATCTTTGAGGGCAGAGATAAACTACAGAAACTCCTTGGGTGGAGTAACCAGCGAGAATCTCTGATTAGGGGATGTTCTTCAAATCCCTCTTAACAATAACTCCTCATGATGAATTCAAAGTAGCATGAGGTATAACCTCAAGGTATATCCCCAATTGCCTTTCCACGCAAAAGGAATTCACTGTGTTGAGATGCAGATGTTTCAACCAATATGTCACCAGATTGAAGCTTCTTTACTGACTTAGAGCCAGCAAGTCTCTCCAGTCCCTTCTGAATAAAAAAAAAAAAAGAGACATTTGCCCTAAAGATTTGTCTGAAGGAGAATGTAGTATAAGAAAATGGACAACAGATGTTACAGATGTTGAAGATTGCAGCTCAGAATCTTCAAGACGTGGCCATTTACTTATGAACTGTTTTTTCATTATTTTATTTAAGTTTTTATTTTGAGGATCCACAACAAAAACAAAGGATATTTCAGTGCCCACTGACCCCACCCACAATAGAGCCTTACAAGGGGACACACTACAATACCAAACATGGACACTGCAGCAACACCAAAGTTTCATAAGCACTATACCTAAACACCAGTATCATATACAATGTCCACAACACTTATTGAGAAAATCCAAAACTTGTACTTGGTTGACCCTAGCCCAAGTGGACCAGCCGACTGACCAAAAAGGGATCAACCTCAAGGCCAATCATCACGAGAATTCAACACCAAAGTGGTGTGTTAGAGTTGGACCCCTCAATCACCACAGTCCACTCCTAAACTTTAAGGGTCACCATGCACAGCAAATACATGGGTGGATATTCAGATCTCAGAGGAGGTAAACTGAAAGAACAGAACCTTCCCTCGGAGGTCTCCTCACTATGTTCAGGAATCCACACCAAGGAAATTAAAATAAGGAAATCTGTACCAAAAATAAAAGATAATAAGAACATTTTTATTCTGAAGTGTTAAATATGTGCTAAACTTTATGTAAATAACTGCTTGTTCTCAAACACTTCAATACATACACACAATACAAGTATTTTTACTGAAAGTAAAGAATGATGCTTTACACTCAATTGCCACTCCAAAATTTGAATATCTTAAAAAGTAATTATTGAGCTTTACTAACTTCCCCACAGACCACGCAAGAAGAGCAATACTTTAAGATAAAAATATGCAATTTGTAAGACTAAAAAATGTTCAAAACAAATATCTGAAGAACTTTTGTAGTTTCAATGTACAAATCAACAAACATTTTGCCAGCTACTGTAGGTTTTTTATTATTGTATTTTATAACTTATGTTTAACTGACACAGGTCAGAATTGCATAGTACAGTGAATAAAATTAGGTTGATGTTTAACAAACTTGTATTAAATATATTTCACATTGCCAAAAACTTGTTCTTTATTAACTCACAGATCTTAGATTAACAAAAGTAAATAATTTAAAAATTATTTGTTCCCCACATTTCAAATATTGAGGGAGAACAAGAGAAAATTCTCTGTAATTGCAGCACTTGAAATTATTTAAGGCATGAGTAGGGTAATTTAACACACAAGACTTTCTTCCCCTTTTATTAGCTATATTTTGATGCATCAGCAATACTAAATGGGGTGCATGTGTTCTAAATTTGATTTTATTACTCATCAGGATCCCCACCTGCCCACAATCAAATTGAAATTATTTTAGAGAGGATCAGAGTAAATTAATCCATGACACCTTAAGCATGGTTCAATACATCAATTGAAAGGGTTTGACCTTCTCAATCTAAAACTAACTGAATATCAAATCATTTGAGAGATGACAGAACTACAAGCTAAACGTTTGTGCAACATCTTAAAATAGTAAAACAAATGACAAACAACTCTGTGTAGAGGAAAGGATTTCTTTAGGTATGAATTCCCGACTTAATGACATTTAGTTTTTCTTCTTAACCACACAGAAGAGCACACACTCACAACAAAGAAAACAAATACAAGACTTCCTCTTGTATGAAAGAATACTATCCTTTTCATATTTCAAATTCATAAATATACAGAAACACAAATTACAAGGGAAATAAAATTCTTTCCTTAAAACTATACTTGCATACATGTTTGCTAGTATAAATAAACAATTATATAACCACACGCACAAATATCCCGATTTAAAAATCCAATTTCTAAAACAACAAAAACATCCTTGTAGTACCTTCTCTTTCAAAATAGGATTCAGTTTATTATAGAACACCTCAGATGGTCGGAGAATGGTTGATGGAACAATGCTGACTCCGGCAGCCTATTAAATAGAGCAGATAACAATAATTTAATTGTGAAGAAAATTTATCAAAGAAGTGTATTGGGATAAACCATCACATACAAAAATTTAGCTGTTGAAAGTTTCATGTTTCATATGGTAGGTTTAGCACCCAGCAGCAAATTCATTATCGTACATCTATAATTAGACTAAAAATTAAACTTACACAACACAGTTCATATTAGTCAAATACAGAAATATTTATTTTCTGACAAAAAATGGTTTAAAATCATGTCAATGTATTAAAAGACAAAACAATCCCTTTAGTCATTTAGTGCCTGCAAACAGTAATTCAGTGAACAACAAAGCATACTCATATACTGTTACTAGCACAAAATGTTATGGAGAATATATAAGATGTGAGTCAAAGGGCCACAAAATATTCATATATAAAATAATATGGCTGCAGTAGCACAGCACAATGCTTTACAATTTAAAAGAGACTAAATTTCTGGATATATAAACTGTTGTTGATACAGTTTAAAAGACAAAATCTCATGCTAAAATTCACAAAAAAAAGTAAAATCCATAAAAGTTCCTATTAACTTTTATGAAAGAGGTTCCATAGAATATACACAAATTCTTACAATTTACAGTACCAATTACATCAAATGCTATGAATTTATACTAAGGTAGTATTTGTTGCTTTTAAAAACAATGTAAATTTTAAAGTTTCAATTATGGTAAATCAAACTATTAAAACAATTTCTTTTAACAAACTTCTAAATTAAAATAGTGTGTACTGGTAAAAATAAACAATTTCCCTAAATTTATCATTGAAGAAATGTTTTTCAAAGAATAAACTTTTGAAAATATTTCCATAAAAATTCTGGTATCAATTTGAATAACTCAAAAAAGTACCTGGTTCTTCAAAACTTGAGCCACAGCTTCTCTCTGTTGCCAACGTTTGTACAAGCCAAACAGAGCCGTAGCACCATCCACCCATTGTATTAGTCCAGATCGTGGTCCAAGAGGGGTAACTGAATAGTGTCGAGCTTTGTAGATAACGTTACCATTTCTGAAAATCAAAACAAATACTTGTTCAGTTTGTAGTCTAAGATCTTAGTTGATCTCTAATACTCTTAACTACCACAGCATATTCCATATATTGAAATATTAACTAGTTGCAAATGTTACAACTTTCTTCTTTTTGAAATTTTTTAGATATGTGGGTATGATATTACAGTTGGCAAAAGACGAATAATTAATTCTTGCAACTTCATTTTACAGCTATGTATAATAAAATGAGTTAACCTGACTGAGTGAAAAATTGTACTTATGATGGAAAAGCTCCAGTACCATTATTACTATTAGAAATAAGATATGGTACTTTACTTTTTATACAGGGTGTTTGGAAAGTCACTGTGCAGTTTTGCAATCATATTTTATTCAGTCTACTTCAAGTCAGCAACTGATAGAGGTGTTTAGAAACAAAATAAGAAGGATCCAGGTCTGTATTGATGCCAACAGAGGTCACTTTCAATATTTTTCATAATTGTCATTCATATTTACCTCCTGTATTCTATACCGAAACATGTCTGTTAATAAATAAGTGCATGGTGACTTTCCGAACACTGTGTACAACAAAAATCATGAAAGTTGAAAAAAATAAAGCATAACAACAAATCACTGGAGTTTAAATGAAACAAATATACAAAATCTTCAATACAAAGAAAAATTACAAATCATGCAAAAAGATAGAATTAAGAGTTTATTAAAATATACTACATAAAACAAAATTGTTCCACAAAATATAAATAATTGTACTTAAAATTGGTTTTTCAACTTATAAAAGATTAATAAATCATAAGCCACAAGGGAAAAATGAAAAGTCAACCCTTTCCATCCTGATTACATTTTTCTACAAATTCTACATCTGTTTAAATGCCCCCCCCCCAAAGTACAGGATAAAGATCTACAAACATTAAAACCGAGGAATCAAGGAAAACCATGAATATGAAATCTAATATAAAACAGTATAATAAGTTTTAAAAACACACTATAAGAGTACTTACAAGACAATCAGAACTGTTATATGATGCATATTAATTACAATAAGAAAAAAAAAATTCAGTTTATTAAACAAACATTTTAATGTGCAGCATGAGCAAACCCACCTTTTTTTCTTCATAAACATATTATTCACAATAGACAAAAACTGCATAATGCGTTCATCAAGATGAAGGTCTTCCAATCCTTTAAAAAGGTAAGTGTATCTGTAAAAAACGAAACAAAAACAACTTATATTTAATTTTCAATAAGCACTGGATAACATGCATCAATTATCACTTTTACAATAATGTAAAAACAAAACACACGAGAATCTTTCACCGCTAGCTTTACTAAATATATTACAAAATATGCATACATCTAAACTAGTAAATATAAAAAAATACATACAGAAATCATAATCCTAGAGAAGGTAATTCAAAAAAATATGCCGTTTTTAATACTCCAAACTTTATTCTTTCCATACTGTGCACTTTTGATGTAGCAAATAAAAACAATATGAGCACTTGCCAGACAATTGTTTTTACAGAATTACAATAAAACTTATTTAAAACAAAACAACTTTTGCTGTTATATTATCACACATGTGAACAAAGTATCTGTCCTTCACTGTGCATCCGTAAGTGTGTGTGTGTGCACGCATCTATTTGTGTGTTTATGTGTGTCTCTGTACCTTTGTGTGTGTGTAGAGATAGGTTTGATTTTCTATATTATATTGAGCTACATCATCATTTTCTGTATTTCCCATTACCTTTTGTCATTATTTAATTTTCATTTTATTTCTGTTTATTTTGATTTTATCTTCATAGAAATTAACTGTTAACTTATAACCTAGAGTTGTTTGTGACAGGTTTAGTTTCATGTCAATGGAGTGTGTAAAGTTCATAAGGCCAACTCATATTGAACATCCAGTTTACATGATATTGATATCAGTCTATATATTTCACACTCATTAAACATAACCCTTTATTCTCCTGAAGAAGAGTAGTTAACTATTCAAAAGCACTTGAATTTTGGGTATGTTTTGAAAATATTACATTTGTAGATGATTCCTGTGTGCTAACTACTTAACCTGAACACACAAAGTGAAGATATGGCTCAAAGAGAACTGCTGTAAATTCAACCTTACTAAGTACATACTTTTGTCCATCAGATCCTACAAATGCCAGTTTCTTGGGCTTTGTCTTAGTTGGCAAGATGGACACATTTTGATAGAAAGACTGAATAGTAACGATACTTGAAGATGTGGCATTGATCCCTGGCATAGGGATAACAGTTGACTTCAGGTCAGTTAAAACAGGACTAATCTTGTCCATCATCAGGTGACCCCTTGACTGCTGTTGGACTTTCTGTTGTAGCATTTGGTGGAGCTAAACATTTATTACAAGTTAATTAAATAATTTCAAATCAGATATTATACAGACATTTTTTAAAGATATTTAGAAAGCTGGCAGAAACTATGAAGTTCATAAACTAACTGTTTTGAAGAACATTTAATACTGTATTGTATTTTGTTGCTAATAAATTTATACATCATAGGAATCAAACCTCAAAATTTTTTTTTAAATTTAAAACTTAAACACTCAGTCAGATTACTTCTTGATTTACATAATAAAAATATATGTTTTGTGTGTTTGTTATTTTATGTTTTTGAAACATGATTTTCTTCTAGTATTTTTTATATATAAAAATTTGATTTTTGTACTTAACTATTCAAAATGTAAGATTATATAAGTTGCAATTGCTGTCTGTTTCTGCACCCAGTAATGTATAATACATAGTCTGTACTTAGATAGAAATAAATTTCCATTACATGTAATACTAGTTATTATTATTATGCTGTTTATTTCTATAATACAATCACCTACAACACAACCATACTTAAATATATTCCTTTAAAAAGATTCTATGCTAAAATAATAGTGCTTACAGCTATTCACCAATTAATCTATTTTTTAATTAAAATTTCACTAATGAAGATAACATTTTGGTTTTTATATCCATACTATCCAGAAAATAAAATATGGCAAAGATTAAACAGAAAAAACTTCAAATGTTCAACTGAAAAATAAACATAGTGGTTCTAATAAACAGCTGTTGATTAAGGTTAATGTTGTTGTGTTTTTTTTAAAGAACATTAACCCTACAACCTTGGGTATCCTTTACTGTTCAAGGCTTGTAACATTATCTGAAATATTGCCAACTTTCGTGAACTAAATACTATATTGAAAGTTAAAATGCACTAAAACTATAAAGACTTTAAAGTAAAAATAAAGAGGCTATGAGGTCAGTGAAATTGACCAAATCTGTGTTGAGTGTTAAAAGTCCCAGTTTTTAAAGTTCAAACTATAAAACTAACTATGCATTTTACAATACCTATCATTCATATTTAACCTACTCCAATTTCCTTTTACTTCATCGAATGCACAGTGTAACTGGTCTATATTAAACTATTAAAATATATTGTAATATAGTACCTGCTTATAATACTGAAGACTCTGGTGAGGTTGGTATGGATTAGATGGATTCTGAAGTTTCTCCAAAGTAGTCTCAATAACCTCGTTAAATGTATTCTGAAACCATTGTTCATGGGGAGTTTCAGGGGGCTGGGATGTAATTTGCTGGAGTTGTTGGAGAACAAAAAGTACCTGAAACATGTTTTAACACAGTTCAATTTATAATAAAAGGATATAATATTTTTGGAAAATATATTAGGTAAATATCTTACGGACATTATTACTAACAGTCTCATATAAACAGATATAAACAACCAACAAAACTTAAAAATAGAAATTATTTAATTTACAGAGAATCATGAATACTCAAAAGTTAATAATGAAAAGGATTCAGAAACAATTCTGCACTACAATGTCAGCTTTAGGGATCCTATCCAAGAAATTTAGTCCATTTTAAGAAAATTTTATTTTTATTTTAAAAAATCAATCATTGAACACATCTAAATGTAATTTTTACATGAAAAATAAATATCCAGGAAGTCTTAATTTGTGCTCACATAATAAGTAAAAGTGACCTTCATGTACCAGTTCCCTTAAACAATGTGAAAAAAATAATTAAAGCTTAATTCTTTCACTGTTGCAAGACTTGTTTTGTTTACAAAACCAAGGTTGATATACACAAAAATTTATAGGAAAAATTAAGCATAAGTGATAAATTTCAAAAAAAAAAAAAAAATCAAGGAACCTTGCTTTACTGAAATTATTAGCCAGATAAAGTGTGAAATAACAGTTTTAAAGTTTTCTTGAGGTAATCCTTGATGACAAAAATATTTGATAAAGCTGTAATAAGTGGTCAAAATCATACAAGTAAAACAGTATGAAACTAAACTACAAAAACAAGCTTAGTTGAAGTATAAAAAGTTTCTATAACAGTTAATGACAGAACAATCAGATGAAAGAAATTACAATATTAAACAAATGAAAAATTAAAATAGAGTAAATATAGCACACACAACTTACAGTCTTCAAAAACACATGATGCTTTTCCTTGATTATTTGCAATTTATCTTGTTTACTAAGAGAAGAATTGCCTTCAACTTTCTTTATTTCTTCTTCAAGGATGGAGACTCGTCTAAAATTTATATTACAATTATCAAGGTGTTTAGTCTTTCAAGCACCTTCTTTAAACAAAAAATACAGATACAAAAGTAATTAAGTACATTATATACTGTTCAAAATCTTCTTGTTACATCAAATCCATAAGTAGTTGTGAAAACTGTCCAGCATGGTGACCCACAGGAATCATTTTAATAGTTTAATTATCAAAAAGTGAATATAGTATTTACTACTTCATTAATTCTTGTACGGTTAACCTTGAATATTTTTAATTTGTGTATTTTGGTGAATTCTTTCAGTTCATATTATACTGTTTTACTTTTTATTCATTTTAACTCCTAAAAAACTTCTTTGGTCTTTCTTTGTTTATTATATTAGTTTAAAATTAGAATAAATTATTGAAACAATTAAGTCACATAAAATTTAATCTTTCAATTAGTGTAATTATACAGATTTCACTGTAATAAAATACCAGAAAATATTAAATGCTGAGGAAAACTTAAATGTTCATAGATGTCATGCTAATACTTTAAGTTCCATAGCTAAAATTCAAATCTCTTGGAAATAAAAAGAAACTAATTCTATCACTATGACCTACAGAGAAAATGAAATCTAAAGAATTAAAGTAAACTTCATAAAAACAAGTGCAAGTATATTCATAATGACTAGAACTACTTGCATTCAATATTCACCTGCACATCTCTGAGTGATGCAAAGTCAATGTGCCAAGCCACAACTCATCCCAAAGTAAAGTAATACGTCGAAGTTCGTGGACTAATGTTTTCACTTCAGCTATTGTACGAGCATCCTGTCTTCCCAGAGTGTCCACAAGAGCAGAAAAACAATTCTGCATGATTGCTGTGTTTTGACTGTCTTCTTCAGAATCTTCCTCATCTGAAACAACTCCTGGAATACTTTTGGGGAGGTCTTGGTTGTCAGGCAAAGTCACAAGGTCATGTGATCCTGTTTCTGCTGCAAGACCCTGGGACAGGTATGGCTCAAAGAAATCTAAATATTTAGAAACTATTAAAAGTTATTAATGAGCAATAAAAATAGGTTTGGTTTTCATGATGTTGTCTCTTGTATATTTTAATTTTAAATTCTCCACTGTATACACTTGTTTTGCACCTCAAATAGTAAATAAGTATTCCTACTTTGATGTTGAAATGAATATTAATAATATATCTATATTTAAAAAAAACACAAAAAAAAACTTGCCACATGAAGTGTCCTGTTGTAAGTTAACTCTGGCTTTAGAAGTGAGACAGCCTACAACAGCTGGGAAAACAATCAGATGAGGAGAAGCTTGTGCAACTCGGCACAGAAGATCCGATATACTCTGCCTTACGTACGGTTCAGGATGACTCAGCCGAGAAAAGAGTTGAGGAATAATTCCTATAATAATAATGATGAAAGAGAGATAAGTAAAAAACAATGACAGCCAAGCTTCTAGCATTTGAATGAAAGAAAACTTCTATATAAACTGGAATACAGAGTACAATAACCTCTACATTCACCTTGATTAAAGGTACATGTTCAGGTGATTTTTATTTTAAAATACTTTATTTTCTTTAATGTACAGAGTATTAATAAGTAGCAAACTTTTAGTAAAATCTGGTAGACTTTTAAGTAAATGCCTTCCGAATATGCGGTGTATGTTTTATGAAGGTGTTTGACATTTCATTGGAGAAAACTGCAGAGCCATTTACACAACAAATAATATTTATGTTAATTATTTTAATATTTTTAAGATAAATTTCTTGTCACTGTTCAGTTATATATTTAAATTCTTATTACACTTTCTTCTCTTATTCTATCATATAGTATTGTATTTGTTGAAAAGATCAACATTGTGAAAACTTTTCTTCATTTTAATATCCTAGGAAGAATTTTCTTTTCATAATTCTAAAACAAACCTGTAAATTTAAAACCTAAAAATATTTAGCAGCTTTCACAGACTAAAATAAATTAGTCCTTTTCTTCATGTTTAACTGTTCTGCAAAGTAGTAATTATAATATAAACCTCTCCAAGGTGCTGTTGGAGTCTTCGCCAAACCTTTCTCCAACACATCTCTTAATTCTGAGGCATGTTTTACAACTAAACGCAGTAGTCTGAGGGTTGCTGTGACATTTTCTTTCTCCAAATTGCTCTGTTTGGATTTTAAAAAAATTCATTTTAGAATAAAGTTATTTGTACCTGTATACATTTGAAAACACTGCATGTGTTGAAAGCATGATAGCTTAAGTAGGATATATTCAATGAGAATTACCTACAATATCAACAAAGTGAGTTTAACCATAAACACAGATATAATTATAGCAGTAAATGTAATTAAAAAACAATATGAAACCACTTGGAATAAAGTTTCACATATCCAAGCATATGTATTAATACTTTAAAGTCTGATGTTTTAACACAAATTAATTTTGTAAACACACACTGTGAGCAGTAAACAATTTTTCTGATACACAGATTTACTATCACGTATATATTTTAGTATTAATGTTAAATTCATATTAAAAAATTTAAGAACCTTATGCTGTTAAGTCTGTATTGTGAAACCCCTACCTATTCTCTAAAATTATAGAAAATTCAAGTGCAAGAATCAATGTGTGTACATAAACATTGATGTCATTTATACTGTTGTGCAAGCTGAAATTTCTAGAAACTCTTCATTCCTATAAAATATTAGCAACAAAGCATTCCAAGAGACAATATATTTTATTGTTTTGCTGTAGTTGATATACTATAAACTTCTTAACCCATAACTATGATTAACATTTATTAATCAAGAACTTCAGATATTTGATTAAAAACATTTAATTTCATAGATTCACACTGCACATTTGTACTTTTACTATGAAATTATACAAGTTAGCTGGTTGGTTTGGTGTTTTATGGCACAATGTAACTAGGCTATCTGCAACAAACATCTGGTAAAAAGTTAAAATTAAAGTGAATTAGTAAAATTCATAAAAGGAAATTAAGGTAAAAACAAAACAAAGTTAAAAAAACAAATAGCAGAAAAACCAATTTTTACATCTAGTCTACAGTGGTAAGAAAAAACTACAATAATACAAATTATAAAGGACATTCGGTAGCATAATTGTAATTATCGTAACTTGCCAGAAAGACTAACTAGAGAGTTTTAAAAAACCACCATTAGTCACCTGAAGTTGACCTTTCCAGTCCTGGTTGAGTAATTTGACATTATGGCCATTTTCAGAAAGTAAAGTAATACAAATTTTAAAAGACTTACAGCAAAATTTTAATTATAACTCGCCAGGAAGATTAATGGGTAGTTCAAACAGCAGCATTAAATCACCTGAAGTTAGCCTTTCCAATCCTGAACTTTTATATGCAAAAACGGCTGTTCTGGGCCCAGAAAACACTTCAAATAGAAGAGCGAACAACGTTTCGACCTTCTTCGGTCATCGTCAGGTTCACAAAGAAAGGGTTACTGGTCGGAAGCTGACCACGTGTTTGGGAGGGGTTGTATAATTGAGTGTTGCAATGTAGAGGGCGCGGTTTGAATATATAATTTTGTCTATAATATTAATATAGGTATAATGGTGTTCCTTTATATTGGTTTATTTTGGGTTTGAGTTGTTGTATAAGTAAGGCTTCTTTAATTTTTCGTTTGTTTATGTTTGTTTCTTTATTTAGTATTTTAGTGTTTTCTATGGTTATGTTGTGTCCATTTGACTTGCAGTGTTCGAAAACGTGTGAAGGTGACTTCTTATGTTCTTTGAATCTGGTTTCCATTTTTCTACTTGTTTCTCCTATATAGAAGTCGTGGCAGTTATCACATTGTATTTTATAAATAATGTTGGTGTGGTGTTTGTCAGTGTAGTTCTTACATAGTATAGACCTTAGTTTTGTGCCTGGTTTTTGAATAAATTTAGTGTTAACTGGAATGTTATATTTTGTTACTAGTTTTTGCCAAATGTTGGTTATTTGTTTGCTGATGTCAGGAATATATGGTATACAGCAGTATATGGTTTCGTGATTTTTTGATTCGTGAGATATATTTACTTTTGTTGGTTGATTTTGCTTTCTGTCTAGGTGTGTGCGTATAATGTTTTCTACAGTTTGTGGAGGAAACTTATTAATGTTGATGAAGTGTTGTTTTATTTTATCTAATTCATCGTTAATTTTATCTGGTGAGCATAGTTTTATGGCTGTGTTTATCTGGTTTCTTAGTATGTTGAGTTTTTGTTTTGTTTCATGTGCTGAGTCCCAAGGAATGTATAGTCCAGTATGGGTGATTTTTCGGTGGATTTCTGTTTTGAATTGTGTGTCGGTTCTTATAATTTTGAGGTTAAGAAATGATATTTGATTGCTTTCTTCCTGTTCACATGTGAAGTTAATGTTGGGATGTATAGAGTTAATGTGAGTGAAAAAGTTAAGTATGTGTTCTGTAGATTCGAATCCCGCAATCGTGTCATCTACATATCTGTACCAGTATAGTGGTGGATGTAATGCTGTATTAACTGCTTGTGTTTCAATTTGTGTCATAAAAATATTGGCTAGAACTGGCGATACTGGGTTGCCCATGCTTAGGCCATTTGTTTGTATATAGTTTTGGTTGTTGAACATGAAGTTTGTCTTTATTGTGGTGAATTCTATGAGGGTTGCTAACTGGTTACTGGGAATGTCTATGATCGGGTTAGGGTCTCGAATATAGAGTTCTAAGGCTATCTTGCAGGCTTCTGTTGTTGGAACTTCTGTGAAGAGGGATATAACATCGAAACTGGCCATTAAGGCTTTATGATTAAGTTGATTTAGATTGGACTTGAAATTAAAAGAGTCTTTGATGAATGAGCTGGCTGATGTTGCATATTTGGAGAATGCCCATGCTATGTATTTACCAAGATTGTAGTTAAACGATTCATATGTTGACATTATTGGTCGTAATGGACAATCTGGTTTATGAGGTTTGGGGATGCCGTATATTTGCGGTGTGCGTGAGTCGGTTTTACGTAGGTAGGAATAAAGTGTTTGTGAAATTGTGTTGGCTTTTTTTATTTGTAGTAGTAATTTGTTTAGTTGCGTCTCATGTGTCTTTGTTGGATTTGTGTGTATTGGTTTAAATTTGTTCGTGTCTGATAGGATGTTATTCATTTTTTGTATGTATTCATTCGTGTTCATTATTACTATTATTATTATTACTATTTTGTGTTCAACATGGCTTTAAGAAGTAAGCCAAAATACAAAGAACTACATGACTTACAAAAACAAAAAATGAACTTAGACTATCAACTAGCATGCTGCATTAAACCAGAGATTTACGGACTAATACAACGAAACATAAACCAAATCAATACTAAAAACGATAGAGACAAAAAGATCCGCCACAACAAAAAACTTGAAAAACTAAGATGTAAGCAACAGAAAAGACATCAACATGACAAACCGTTGACCAGCCTCATAATTAACAGATCTGACCGACAATTAAACACAGACGAGATACATCTACTTAACAAAGGACTCAACTTCGCAATAGCACCAAGGTACATTCCAACCATAGAAATCAAAACATGTTTAGAAGACCTAGCCAGGAGACTTGTGATACTTTCTACAGAAAACAAAAACAACAAACAGAAAGAAGACAACTTAGATAACTTTATTGACATCCAACTGCCAAACTTCCCAGGTAAAATTACAAATTTATATTTTCCAGAACCACCTAAAAACATTATCTTAAACGATTTTTTCAAAGAATTTTCTTACAAAACTATCAACATAATTTCACAAAACAGAAAACTAAAAAACAACCTTACAAAAAGAGACATTAATTCCATTAGAAACCTAAAACAAGACAGAAACATAAAAATTCTAAAAGCAGATAAAGGTAACGCTATAGTAATAATGAACACGAATGAATACATACAAAAAATGAATAACATCCTATCAGACACGAACAAATTTAAACCAATACACACAAATCCAACAAAGACACATGAGACGCAACTAAACAAATTACTACTACAAATAAAAAAAGCCAACACAATTTCACAAACACTTTATTCCTACCTACGTAAAACCGACTCACGCACACCGCAAATATACGGCATCCCCAAACCTCATAAACCAGATTGTCCATTACGACCAATAATGTCAACATATGAATCGTTTAACTACAATCTTGGTAAATACATAGCATGGGCATTCTCCAAATATGCAACATCAGCCAGCTCATTCATCAAAGACTCTTTTAATTTCAAGTCCAATCTAAATCAACTTAATCATAAAGCCTTAATGGCCAGTTTCGATGTTATATCCCTCTTCACAGAAGTTCCAACAACAGAAGCCTGCAAGATAGCCTTAGAACTCTATATTCGAGACCCTAACCCGATCATAGACATTCCCAGTAACCAGTTAGCAACCCTCATAGAATTCACCACAATAAAGACAAACTTCATGTTCAACAACCAAAACTATATACAAACAAATGGCCTAAGCATGGGCAACCCAGTATCGCCAGTTCTAGCCAATATTTTTATGACACAAATTGAAACACAAGCAATTAATACAGCATTACATCCACCACTATACTGGTACAGATATGTAGATGACACGATTGCGGGATTCGAATCTACAGAACACATACTTAACTTTTTCACTCACATTAACTCTATACATCCCAACATTAACTTCACATGTGAACAGGAAGAAAGCAATCAAATATCATTTCTTAACCTCAAAATTATAAGAACCGACACACAATTCAAAACAGAAATCCACCGAAAAATCACCCATACTGGACTATACATTCCTTGGGACTCAGCACATGAAACAAAACAAAAACTCAACATACTAAGAAACCAGATAAACACAGCCATAAAACTATGCTCACCAGATAAAATTAACGATGAAT
The DNA here is from genome assembly GCA_011833715.1 of Carcinoscorpius rotundicauda. Classification (NCBI taxonomy): domain Eukaryota; kingdom Metazoa; phylum Arthropoda; class Merostomata; order Xiphosura; family Limulidae; genus Carcinoscorpius; species Carcinoscorpius rotundicauda. The sequence goes on along the minus strand of CM022396.1, from coordinate 40,833,155 downwards.
TAGATAAAATAAAACAACACTTCATCAACATTAATAAGTTTCCTCCACAAACTGTAGAAAACATTATACGCACACACCTAGACAGAAAGCAAAATCAACCAACAAAAGTAAATATATCTCACGAATCAAAAAATCACGAAACCATATACTGCTGTATACCATATATTCCTGACATCAGCAAACAAATAACCAACATTTGGCAAAAACTAGTAACAAAATATAACATTCCAGTTAACACTAAATTTATTCAAAAACCAGGCACAAAACTAAGGTCTATACTATGTAAGAACTACACTGACAAACACCACACCAACATTATTTATAAAATACAATGTGATAACTGCCACGACTTCTATATAGGAGAAACAAGTAGAAAAATGGAAACCAGATTCAAAGAACATAAAAAGTCACCTTCACACGTTTTCGAACACTGCAAGTCAAATGGACACAACATAACCATAGAAAACACTAAAATACTAAATAAAGAAACAAACATAAACAAACGAAAAATTAAAGAAGCCTTACTTATACAACAACTCAAACCCAAAATAAACCAATATAAAGGAACACCATTATACCTATATTAATATTATAGACAAAATTATATATTCAAACCGCGCCCTCTACATTGCAACACTCAATTATACAACCCCTCCCAAACACGTGGTCAGCTTCCGACCAGTAACCCTTTCTTTGTGAACCTGACGATGACCGAAGAAGGTCGAAACGTTGTTCGCTCTTCTATTTGAAGTGTTTTCTGGGCCCAGAACAGCCGTTTTTGCATATAAAAGTTCTCAACAAGTGGGTTTCTCGACATCACTGATTGTTCTTTCCAATCCTGGTTTAGTTATTTCACATTATGGCCATTTTCTAATTTCAAATATCGAACAAGATATACTTTTTTTCTTAAAAGGAAATCACATTAAAAAAGGTCTAATGTATATATTAAAAAAAATTTTAATAGCATTAAAAATATTAATGGCCTTTAAAAAGTTAAACATTTCGAAGGTAAATAAAGTCACCATCACCAATAACACTATCTAACATTAAAAATAAACCTTGGGACAGAATATGTTTAAAATGGTGCTGTCTTTGAGAGCTGTAATGCCGACAAGACAGTAAAATGTAGCTCATTGTGACCTGAGTTTTACACAGACAACACAATGGTGCATGTACCAGATAAAAGAAAACTGAGTTAAAAAACTGTTACCAATGCATAATCTAGTTTTCACATTGCTCACTCCAAGTCGACTGCCAGCTGGCACGGAGCTGAGCCTTGAATACAGGACCATAGTCCATGTACGAAACAGGCACAGCAGTGATAGTGCCAGAGCAGACAGGCTTAGCTGTGGTGTCAACAAGCTCATTCCCACAAATACCAGTGTGGCGCGGTCCACAGAAAAACTGGGAATAAGTAGATGTAAGAGAAATGGGCCAGTTGGTTTGGAATATCGACAAGAACAGGGTGAGAACTTACGTGAAACATTCCAAGACCAGTAGAGAACTAAGCGAATCAGTATAAATAGTGCAGTTTGAGTACTGCTTAGCTTCTTATGTGATCCAGGGAAAGAAATGGCATACAGTTCAGCAGTGAACACAGAAGCTGTAGAGGGGATTCTGCACACAACCACCAAACTATGGCAAAGCCCACACAGTCACTTGGTTTCAAACCATCTGTATAAATAGCAATGGAAGGATGGTTCGAAAGATGTTCTGCAAATAACAGACAGTATTTCCAATCGGGAGTGTTAGCTTTTTTCAGATGACTTAAAGAAAGGTCACATTTGGGTGTGATGGACTAACCAGTGGATATAGCAATGTTATTCAAAGACAAACCCAATTCATCCAATTGCATCTGCATAAGAACACCAAAAAGAGCAATGATAGATCGTCTGTTCTGAAAAAGTATGGCCCACAAATGAAGAAAAACAAAACCCCGAATGGGATACTTTGGCAAGGAATGAAGTTTTGAAGCATGTAGTAAAGACAGCTGCAAACAGCAGAGGTGCAAAGAAGGTTCATGAGACTATATGTACAAGATCTGAACTGGAGAAATGCAGAAAGTCCCAGGGCAGAGCCACATCCTTGATGATGAATGGGGTCAGGATTGTTAAGGCCACAGATCAATGATCCATAATCAAGTTTCGATCGAATAACAACAGTATATATCTTTAGCACAGAATATCGATCTACTTCCCCAGGTGGTGCTAGAGAAGACACGGAGGATGTTCAGTGCTCTTGTACATCTGACCCCTAGCTATTTGATGTGTGATACAAGCTCCAGGAATTTGTCTCAGGGACCATGCACAGCACAACTTCACCAATATGAAGTTCAGGATCAGGGTGAATACCTCACTGGCAGCAAAAAAGTGCATGCAAACAGTTTTAGAGAAAGAGAAGTTAAAACTGTTTGCTGTGATCCACTTCAGTAAATGATTGAGGGCAGTCTGGAGCTGTCACTCAATATGCCTCATGTTTCACGACTGACATGAGATATAAAAGTCGTCAACATAGAGTCCATTTGCAAAAGTGAGAAGTTGTTCAGTGATGGCATTAATCTTTATATTGAAAACTGTCACAGTTAAAATACAACCCCGAGGTACTCCATTTTCCTGCAGAAAAGAACAGGAAAGTGTCAAGCCAATATGAACTTGGAATCACCTGCACATTAAAAAATAAATCAGAATGGGCAAATAGCCATTGAGGTTTTAGGAATACAATGGGTAGCTGCCTGTATAATACAATCAGTTGCTGCTGCCACACAGTCGTCTATTAATGGCTTACAGATGACAGCAGAATAAAGTTCTGAGAGAGTAGTGAAAGAGGGCCAGTTTGCTTAATCAAGCTTCCATCAGGGCATATGGGTCAGGTGACATCTACCATGGCCAGTCTCTCTCAAAATTGGAGGAAAATGATCACCGTCTGGTGGATTATTGTCAATCCTCCAAGAAAAATGGGAGAATAGTGAAGGGGAGCCAACTGAGAGGTCAATAGCAGTAAGTGACTGACTAGGTGCATAAAAAATAAGAGCCAGTACTGAAAAGAGAATGGTTGTGATCAGAGAGCATATTGCTCTATGGAGCAACCCCTCCCATCAATGTCAGCATTGTCCATTAAAGTTCCCCAAGAGTTAAAGGGAGACAGCAATTATTCAATGACAGCATCAAGGTCTGATTGATCATAGGTCTCTAGAGATGATAGGAAGAGAGAATAAACATAGATGGTACAACCCAAGGAAACACGGATGGCTATGGCCTCAAAGGGTGTGTCGAGTGGCAAAGACAGAGTGGGCACATGCTGATCAACCCTTCCATGCACTCGTCCATCACACAGCCTGTCATTTCTGTACATATAAAACTGCCGAAAGGTGACTATATAGACAGCTTTCAGAAAGACATACAGGATGGTAGGAAACAATCAGTGCTTTGATTGCATCCAAATTATAACATAAATCTTGACAGTTCCATTGTTTCAAGGTGGCCATATTTATTTACATGTAGGGTAACTGAGTGAAAAAACCTTTCTATATACAACTATGTTTTTTCTTTACTATCTTTATTCGAGGGAGGTCTATAGACTTTCATGGATCCTTCCCTGGATCGTTTGGGCAGGTCTTTGCTGTTGAAAGAGGATTCTAGTGACTGAGGAAGTGAACAAATAATCATTTTGTGTCTTGGGGTGGGAGAAGATGTATCTGAGGAAATTCCCATACCCAGATATAAAGGAAGTGGATCTTGGAAAGTATATTAGGAATCAGAGACTATTCTAATTCAATCATTTTAACCATGGAGGTCCAAACACTTCATCTGGTTTGAGAATGATTCTTTTGAAGATAGAGAGTTCCATCTGCACTCCCATTGTAATAGTGGAACAAAGTGCAGCAGCACATGTCCAAGATGAAGTAATGGACAGAAATTTGCAAGCCTCAGAGCAAGTAATGTTGAATTGTTTTCAAATGCTGCAGCTCTTTTCCTTCCAACCATTTAGGGCAAAAACAAAAGTAAGACATGTGAGAGCCACTGCAATTGATGCAATGAAAGTCCTTTTCACACTCATAAGCATCATGATCCTTGCCACTGCAAGGAGTACACATCAAGGAACCAAGATGTGATGTTTTCAAGTGATCACACTGCTGACGCTGGAAACATATGAGAGGATTTGGAATGTATGGGTCTACCCTGGAATTAAGATAACCTGCCTTGATGGTGGTAGGTGGATGTGGTGATGCAAATGTCAGAACGAGAACATTGGTCAGTATCATAATTCCATTTTGGCGAGTGGAGATACGCCTCACTGCAGAAACTCCTTGGGTGGAGAAACCAGTGAGAATCTCTGACTTAGAGAGGTTCTTCAAATCCCTCTCAATAATAACTCCTCATGATGAATTCAAAGTAGCATGAGGTGTAACGTCAATAGGTATATTCCCAATCAGCTTTCGATGCAAGAGGAGTTTTCTGTAATGAAATATGGATAATTCCACCAACATGTCACTATAACAGAGCTTCTTTGATGACTTTGGAGAGCCAGCAAGTCCCTCTAGTCCCTTCTGAATGAAAAAGGGAGACATCTGCTCTAAAGGTTTGCCCAAAACATGATGTAGTACAAGAAAATTAGGTACAGGTGTTAGAGATGTTGAAGATTGTTGCTCAGATTCTTCAAGACATGGTCATTTACCTATGGACTGTTTTTAACTATTTTTTTTTAAAGTTTTTATTTGAAGAATCCATTATAAATATATTTCAGTGTCCACTGATCCCACCTACCATGGAGCCCTACAATGCCAAAGTAGGTCACTGCAGAAACTCCAGGGTTTTATGTGCACTATACCCAAACACTAGCACATCAGATACAATGATCACAACACCTGTTGAAAACATCAAACACTGGTACTTGGTTGACTCTAGTCCAAGTGGACCAGCCGACTGACCCTAATGAGGCCATCCCAAAGCTGCCTGTCTACAAGAATTCAAGGCCAAAGTGGTGTGTTAGGGTTGGACCCCTCAACCACCAGGATCCTCTTCTCCCCTTCAAGGATCACCATGCACAGCAAACACGTGGGTGGATGTTTAGATACCAGAGGAGGTAAACTGAAAGGACAGAACATTCCTGGGATGTCCCTCACCACGTACAGGAACATACGTTGAGGGAAATTACACAAGTACAGTTCTTGAAGTACACTTGAAGTGTGATCAACAAAGATTGCAGAGCTAACTAGCTCCCTGTTAAGTGAAGTTTGTCTACATCAACAAGATTAATTTGTTGATAGTGAAACCTCAATAAGATACCAGGGAAGTTCTAGACCCGATAGAGGACTTCATATTGTTTCAACGTTTGTAAAACTCTTGTATAAGGTTATTATTTGTAATGACCATTTCCATAAATTAATGTTATCATTTGTACATTAAAATATATTTTCATTAAAAATGAAAACAAAACTGTGTGCATCAATGCTGCTGGCAAATATCATAAATTGGATACATAAAATTTAATTTCTAAATCCAAATTACAATTTAACCTAGTATCAAACTATTTGAAACTAACTTTTGAGAATTTAAAAACTTTTTGAAACACTCAATGTCTAATATAAAACTTGTTCAATAAATCTGTACAACATGAAAATTGAAATTTACCTGATCTGACAAATGCAAGAACTGAAAGTATGCTTTAGCAGTGAGTTCATAGTAGCAGTAAGCTCTCTGAACTACTCCTTTTCGAATGGCAACCAAATTTTCCAAGAAGATTTTGGAACTAGCAAGTTGAGGACAAATGGAAGTTAACTGTTTTTTGGTCATTTCAGCCATGTCTTCCAGCAGGTCCTGAATCAAGGTGACATTTCATTTTTATTACATTTACTCTATTCTAAAATGCAATATAAAGTTATATTATCAAGACATAGCAAAATGATACACTTATTTACTGTGTCAAATCTAACTTCATATCACATTCAGAGGGAAAAAAATCATTGTTATAATACATCTGTCTCATCAGAAAATGTGAATTCAAACCTTAAACATCAGTTAAGTGAAGAAAGAAAGAAATTTTAAAATTTGGTTCATAATATTCAAGCATGATCAAAACACTTGAAAATAACATTAACTAACAAAACTACTAGAAGAGTAGTGGATAAGGTCTGCTTCTGTCAGATGACAGAAACTTAATTTCATTTTTCAAACAGAATTTATTAGGTAGCTAAGTAAAAAGTATTTATGCACAAAAATTTTTCTTATGAACAATGATGAACTTGTTATTATGCAAAGTATCACTCTAACACAGGCTCACACAATTAATAAATTGTGTGGGTGCATGTGTTCACAAGCACGTTTGTTTTTTCTCAGTATAAAGGTTTATCACTACCAATGGTCAAGAAACATTTAAAAATAGTTTGCTACATTTTACACTATTATGAATACATAGGCAGAAAACATACATGAACTGGTCATCACTGCAAAAAGATACAATCTTAAGTATATTAAAAAAACTTTATACAATATAATAATCTTTAGGGAAAAAAACACAAAAATAGTGAAGTTAGGCCTTAAATTTCAATGAAGACCTGCTTTGTATAAAGCTATCATGACTTACAACATATAACTAAGTTTCCATCCCTGTAATCTAATAAAGCTGATATTAAATCTTTCACAACAATTAATTTAGTATTCTAGTAAACAATAAAGCTAAAATCTATAACAGATATAAAATTTACCCATCCAGGATGGTCATCATCCCAGTCTTCACATGTTGACCTGTGGATTTGTCTGAGGACTTTAAGAACAGCCTCTTTGGTTTCAGAATCAATATCCTGTTGAAGAGAACAGATGTCTAATTATTTTTTTAATGCAGATAATTAACCATTATTCTTGGTATAAATTCTGATGGCCTGTAATAACATCTCTGCATTGTATTTTTCACTTGCCTATGTCACAACTAGCTAAAATGTTAAGTATTTATAGAAGGGAAATAATGTTTACAAGTGTAACTTAATCAAAACACACAAGTCAACTAGCTTTGACTGTTGACTCACATTTTTCATCAATTAAGTTTTTATCATGTTTATAGATGTAATTTGTTTTGGTTTTAAGAAAATAGCACAATATGCTTTCCAATAAATTATAAAGATTATTTTCCATTCACCAAAAACATTTCAAAAACTTTTTCTTGACCCAAATGAAAACATTTCCATAGTTGTGCAGTGGCCACATCAGTTATCTGTAATATCTTTGAATGATGTCCTAGTTCAGCTCTGCAAATGAAAACAGCATCCAAGATGTGGGAAACCATCTTATAACATATCAAATTCAAGTATCATCCTGCATACATATTTGACAACCTCCATAACAATGCAATCATATATTACCTACACCATAATTCATAAAATTGTTTTCTCAAAGTAATAACACTAGCAAAAATTAACTGCAAACCATACAAGCACAGTGTCTAACAAAATAACTTTAATCTACCATTAAATAATATCTATTCTATTTAAGTAAGAAAGCTATTAATTTCACACCTTGGTGATATTTGTGGGGTAATTTTCAATTTTCTAAACTTTAGAATATAGAACTAGGAAATACATGAAATTGATAAATTTGCATGTCAATCTGTGCATCTTTTATTATACAGCATCTTCAAAATAAGAATGTTATCTATAACTACCTTTCATAACAAAAAACAGAAGAATATGCAAGACTACACACACAGTTAACAAGCATGATGACAACAAATTATAATCACAGACTTTAAGTACACCAAACTTGACAAAACTCATCTTCATTTCAACACAAACATCATGACTAAGTTTATTCTAAACACAGCTAACAATTTTTATTTAATAAAATATAAGATTTTGCTATGGGTAAACAGCATACTTGTGGAAGAATGCTCAATGCCTTTTCTGCTTCTTCAGGATACAGACTATTGGTAGAGCTGAAAAACAAATTCATCATAATTTTTTTTTAAATTAAACTAAAAACAATATTAATGTTTGACAAAATTATATCATATTCCCAAAAACATAAAATCACTTGATAAAAAGCACTAAATCTTGTAGATAGAATACAAAATCAAATTAAACAGAACATAAAGTTGTTTTCCCACTTAAAATTACTGCTAATCTGCATTCCTAATCTGATTTCATAAAATAAAAATATAAAAAAAACGTTTTAAGCTCACAACTATACACAATGTAAAAAGAAAAATTAAAACAACTACAATTTGCAATAAAACTGTTGGAAAATTCACACTAAACAAGAAATGAATCACTGAAATAAAATATATTATATTGTGGAAAGTAATGATTATGCTCTTTACCCCTATTTAAAAATAAAAATACCATGAACAAATTATTAACCTATAAAAATATATCCTCTAACTGAGAAGTGCCCTAAATTATATTCTGATAACACTATGTAACAGAATATTTACTTTTTCTTGTTTCTGGGCAAAAAGTGTTATTTTCCAATTGCTTATGCCTAAAGTAAATGGTTGATTAATTGATCGATTTAGTGTTTTATGGCACAAAGCAACGAGACTATCTGCGCCAAACAACTGGTAAAAATGTAGTAAAAGACATAAATGGAAATGAAGGTAAAACAAAAAAGTATAAAACCAATGTTGACACCTAGTCTACAACGTTAAGATAGAAGGCAGAGTGTAAAAAGTTGTAAGGTATTTACTCTAGCAATAAGGTATAATCATAACCCGCCAGGAAGACTAACAGGCAAGTTCAAGACCCACAGTCAGTCACCCGAAGTTGGTCTTTCCAGTCCTGGTTCTGGGTTATGTGTCATAGCAACCAGTATCAAAATGTAAAAGAATAGAAGTATTAAAAGACACACAGCAAAAACGCAACAATGAGTAACCAAATGTTCAGTAAAAAGAGAAAAGTCACGTAAATGGAGTAAAATTTGTAAAAGTAAATGAAGGTAAAAACAAAACAGCAATTAAAACAGAAAATGGTGTAAAAACCAATGGTGACATCCAGTCTTCAAAGTTATAAACTATTTACTCTAGCATAATAATAATGATCATAACCCACCAGGAAAACTAACGAGTAAGTTCAAAAACCACCGTCAGTCACCTGAAGTTGGCCTTTCCAGTCCTGGTTCTGGGTTATGTGTCATAGTAGCTATTATCAAAATGTACTGAAATAAAAGTTTTAAAAGACACTCAGCAAAATCGTAATAAAGAGTAGCCAAATATCCAGTAAAAAGATAAAAGTCAAGTAAATGGAGTAAAATGTGTAAAGGTAATTGAAGATAAAAGCAAAATGGCAATTAAAACAAGAAATGGTGCAAAAACCAATCTCGACATCCAGTCAACAAAGTTGTAAAGGACAACCCGTAGCAGAATGGTAATGATCATAATCCGCCAGGAAGACTAACAGGTAAGAATAAAAACCACCATCAGTCACCTGAAGTTGGTCTTTGCGTCCTGGTTCCGGGTTATGAGTCAATATGGCCAGTACAAAAAGGTTGTAAAAATGTAAAATGATATGCAGCAAAAAAAAATAGTAACTCGCCAGGACGACTAACGAGTAGTTCAAAAGGATAGTTCAAACAGAAGCGTTAGTCACCTGAAGTTGGCCTTTCCAGTCTTCGTGTCGAGTTATTTAATGTTCTGGCCATTGTTTAATGTCACATTGAATGAGAGAGATTAAAACTGTAAAAAAGGAGCCACAATTAAAAAGGTGTAATGAATAAATATGCAACCCTTAAATGAGATCAAAAAGATTAATGACCATTAAAAAATTAAAAACCTTATTAAGGTGGACAGAGTCACAATCACCAATAACTCTGTCCAATGTCACAGACTGACCCTGGGAAAAAATGTTTAAAGTGTTGCCGTCGTTGAGAATTGTAACGATGGCAAGAAAGTAAAACGTGGCTGATAGTGATTTGAGTGTTACACAAACTAGACATTGGCACATCAGTTCCAGATAAAAGAAAATGATGAGTTAAAAAATTGTGACCAATGCGTAGCCTAGTGACAACAACTTCTTCCCTCCGAACTTTACGGAAGCTAGATGGCCAAACTCCAATTTTGGGTTTGATTTGAAAAAGTTTATTGTCGCGTTGTTCACTCCAAGTGGACTGCCAACTGGCACGGAGCCGAGCCTTGAAGACAACACCATAGTCCATGTACGGAATAGGCATAGGGGTGATGGTGCTGAAGCAGCAGACATATTTAGCTGCCATGTCTGCAAGCTCATTTCCACGAATACCAACATGGCCTGGTATCCAGTAAAACTGGATTGAAGTAGCTGCTAATGAGAAATGGGCCAGTCGGTTTCGAATATCCGTGAGAATAGGATGTGAGCAAATGTGAAGCGATTCCAAGGCAAGTATAGAACTAAGTGAGTCAGTATAAATATGATCCAGAGCAAGAGATATGGCATACAGTTCAGCAGTGAACACAGAAGCTGTAGAGGGGATTCTGCACGCAACTACTGACCCATAGCAAACCATAGCAGAGCCCACTGAATTATCTGATTTGGAACCATCTGTATAAATGGGAACTGAATGATTGTTTGAAAGATATTCATTGAATAAAAGACAGTACTTCCAGTCTGGAGTATCCACCTTTTTTAGGTGACTGAAAGAAAGGTCACACTTGGGGGCTGTAATAAGCCATGGTGGAATGCGTCAACCTGTGGAATCTGCAATGTTTTCGAAGTATATTGTAAAGATAGTTGCAAACGGCAAAGGTGTAGAGGAGGTTCATGAGATTCAATTTATATGCTTTGAACTGGAGAGGTACAGAAAGCCCCAGTGCAGAGTCAAAGTCCTTGGTGATGAATGGGGTCCAGCATCTTTAAGGCCAAGGGTCTGGCAGAGCCATAGACCATTGATCCATAGTCAAGTTTCGATCTAGTAAGAGCACGAAATATCTTTAACACTGAACAGCGATCTGCCCCCCAACTGGTATAAAAGAGGACACGGAGGATGTTCAGTGCTCTTGTGCATTTGACCTTAAGCTGCTTTAAGTGTGGTATAAAGGTCAGTTTACGATCAAAGATAAGCCCCAAGAACTTTGTCTCAGGGACCATGGGCAGCAAAACTTCACCGATATGAAGTTCAGGATCAGGGTGAATACCTCATCGACAGCAAAAGTGCATGCATACAGTTTTGGAGAGAGAGAAATTAAAGCCATTTGCCAGAGTCCACTTCCGTACACGACTGAGGGCAGTTTGTAGTTGCAGCTCAATATATCTCATGTTTGACGACTGACATGAGATGTGAAAGTCGTCAACATACAGCCCATTTGTAACGGTGAGAGGGAGTTGTTCAGTGATGGCATTTATTTTTATACTGAAGAGTGTGACACTCAATACATAGCCTTGAGGGACTCCAAGTTCCTCTACAAAAAAACGTAAAAGTGCCGAACCCACACGAACTTGGAATCTCCTGTCCATTAAAAATATTTTAATAAACATGGGTAGATGGCCACGTGACCCATATGTATGGAGGTCTAGCAAAACGCCATACCTCCATGTTGTCTCGTAAGCCTTCTCTATGTCAAAGAATATTGTACAAGATGTTGGCAGTTGAGAAAGGCCTCTCTGATAGATGTTTCAAGACGAATTAGGTGGTCTGTGGTGGAGTGCTGTTGACGGAACCCACACTGGGTGGGCGAGAGGAGGTTGTTTGATTCAAGGAACCAAACAAGACAAGCATTAACCATCCTTTCTAAGGTCAGAGACAGCTCGTCAGAGCAATTGGACAATAGTTTGAAGGAATCTTCGGATCTTTCCCTGGCTTAGAGGAAGGTAAAATAATAGCCTGGCACCAGATATCAGGAAAAGCATTCTCCTGCCGAATCAGGTTGAAGATAATCAGAAGGACATCAAGAGAAGCAGGAGATAGATGGTGCAGCATGTCATAATGAATATCATCAGGTCCAACAGACATACTGGAAGATCGATGAAGGGCCATTTTTAGTTCCACCAGGGTAAAGGGACAATTATAGTCAAAGAAACAGTCAGTTCGAAAGGAAAGAGGTGATCGCTCTGCCCGAGTCTTGAAGTCCAGGAAGGTGGAGGAACAAGCAGAAGTGCTAGATACCCGGCAAAAGCTTTCACCTAGAGTGTTAGTGATGTTCCGGAAATCAGTCACCTCTTGACCATCAGAAAGTAAGATCGAGAGGGGAACAGAATTGCACTGCCCATTAACCTTTCGAATCTTGTCCCATATGATCTTGGAACTGGTGGTAGAAGATATGCTGGTTGTGAACTTAATCCAAGATTCCTTCTGGCTTTGACGTCTTACCCACCTAGCATGTGCGCAGGCCCGTTGGAAAGCAACCCGATTTGAAAGTGTGGGATATCTACGAAAAGTATCCCAGGCCCGTTTTTGAGCCTTCCGTGTCAAGTGCCAAGCATAATTCCACCATGGACGAGGATATCGTGGGAAACGTGTTGAGGTTTTAGGAATACACTGAGCAGCTGCATGTATAATACAATCAGTTACAGCTGCAACACAGTCGTCTATTGATGGCTGTTCTACGATGGCAGGATCAAGTTCTGCGAGAGCAGTGAAAGTGGACCAGTCTGCCTGATCCAGCTTCCACTGGGGCATGCGGGTAGGGTGGCATCGACCACGGCCAGTCTCTCTCAAAATGATCGGAAAATGATCACTGCCTAGTGGATTACTGTCAACCCTCCATGAAAAATGGGAGAATAATGAAGTGGAGCAAACTGAGAGATCAATAACGGTAAAGAACTGACTTGGTGCATGAAAGTAAGTGGAAGAACCAGTATTGAAAAGAAAAAGATTGTGATCAGAGAGCATCTGCTCTACAGATCAACCCCTCCCATCAATAACAGCACTTCCCCAGAGGGGATGGTGTCCATTAAAATCCCCCAGAATTAGAAATGGAGATGGCAACTGTTAAACGAGAGCATCAAGGTCTGATTGATCATACAGAGAACAAACAGTGATGGTATGACCCAAAAAAACACAGATGGCTACGGCCTCCAAGGGTGTGTTGAGTGACAAAGACAGGGTGGGCACATGTTGATCAACCAACAGTGCCACCCCTCCATGTACTCGACCATCACACAACTTGTCATTTCTGTACAGAGAAAACTGCTGAATGGAGACTGTATCAGCAGATTTGAGAAATGTTTCTTGTAAAGAAAGACAAACAGGCTGGTAGGAAGCAATCAGCGTTTTGATATCAACCAGATTAGAACGTAAACCTCGACAGTTCCACTGTATCAAGGTGGCCATTTTTAAGGATGGGTAGGTGAAGTGGCTGGAAACCCTTCATTTGAAAACAATTCTCTTGGAGGCACAGAGAGATCTGTCTGCACTTCCACTGTAGTTGTGGAATGGAGTGCAGCAGCATATGTCCGAGATGGGATTGTGGACAGCAATTTCCGAGCCTCAGGATAACTAATGTTATGTGTCGTTTTCAAACGCTGCACCTTTTGGACAAGAATGAAAGTAAGAGGGGTGAGAACCATTGCAGTTGACGCAATGTGGGTTCATGTCACAGTCATAGGCATCGTGGTCCTTACCTCCACAACAAGCACATGTCAGGGAACCACGACAAGATGTCTTTGAGTGGCCGAATCTCTGACATTGGAAACATCGAAGAGGGTTTGGAATGTATGGCCAAACCCTGCAAATGAGATAACCTGCGTTGATGGTGGCGGGTTCATGTGGTGAAGTAAATGTTAAAACGAGGGTATTTGTTGGAAGTGTAACTCCATCTTTGTGAGTGGAGATGCACCTCACTGCAGAAACTCCTTGAGTGGAGAGACCAGCGAGAATCTCTGATTCGGGAACATTTTTCAAATCCCTTTCAACAATAACTCCTCGTGAAGAATTCAAAATAGCATGGGGTGTAACCTCAATAGGTATATCCCCAATTGCCTTTGATTTCAAGAGGAGTTCACTGTGTTGGGATGTGGATGTTTCAACCAATATGTCACTAGATGAAAGCTTCTTTACTGGCTTTGGAGAGCCAGCAAGTCCCTCTAGTCCCTTTTGAATAAAAAGATCGTGGAGTGCACAGAATTCCCCAAGAAGCTCAGTTAGAAGGGTAAAAAAACTTGAAGCAGCTTTGTCGTAGTGGTTTGGGGCTTCTGGGGCAATCACAAGGCCAAAAATTATATGGAACTGTTTGAGGCTCTGATGAAGTACGACACCAAAATGTGCTGTAGGATGTCCCTAAAAGTCCATATCCTTGATACTCATCTTGAATTCTTGATATATTCAAGGATAACAAGGAAGCATAGTCAAAGAAGGAAGTTGAGCACTTCCAACAAGATACACTGGACTTTGAACACAACTACCAAGAAGCATATAATGAAAACACGATGGGAGACTGTATTTGGGGAGTGATATGTGAAAGTGATTTGCATTACAGTCGCAGATGTCAAAAAACTACTCACATCTAAACATTTTCATTTTTGTGTAACTTAAGTATAAACAGATGTAAATCTTGATTCATATGTTGTTTTATTAAAACCTTATATAAATGAAAATGTGCAAATTTGCATATTTTTACATAAAATAGGTTAATTTCTAAATTTCATTATCCAGGTCACAAAAGCAAGGTTTGAAGGGTTTTGAAGGTTTTTTTACCTTTTCTCTTTCTTTGTACATGTATAAAAATAAACAAATGTGATGCCCAAACTGTGCTACTAATAATATTACAAGTCAAATTCATTGCTAACAATAAATAATAATGAGTTTATGTTTTAAGTGTTTGTCTTTTTCTAAACTTAAAGTACTAAGTACATTAAGTTATAGGTCAAAAATGAAATTAATCTTATGATATATGACAGCTAAAGATAAAATTATCTTGAGTTAACAAATATTATACTGACCTGGATGTATCTACAGCTTTCCTTCCCCATCGATAGCACCAACCTGCCAACAGAGACCAGGCTTTTGCTGACATTGGACACTGGTTTACCCCAAGGTGAAGAAGTTGTCCAAGGGCACAATCTGTAGGTCCTACAGTATAGTCTGCTTGAAAATGCAATCCTGAGAAATCTAGAATAAATACAAGTACTGTGAAAGAAACAACTAGTTATACAATTTTCAAAATGTACAAATAAAAATTCTGAGTACCCATTCTTATATGTCTTTTTTTCCTTCATATAGTCTTACTCTAAACTATGGTTTGATAAAACAGCAACTGAATGCAACAGTTTGACACAAAAACTACAATAAAAGAATGAAGAGAAAAATTTTTCAAATTACCCACCACTTAAACTTCTCCTCAAGCTATCAGTTAAACATGGCACAGTTGAAGGTGATTGTGCTGACATTTCTAGCAACCAGTTAAAGTTTTCTACATCCTTTTCCAAGTTTTCATTCTGGCATGATGACAGTTGAGTCAACAATGCTGCATCTTGTCGCAAGTACTTGACAAGTGTGAGGATAGACCTAGAACAGTTAACTGAAAAATGTACACAGCTGCAAATGCACTTGCAAAGCACTATATAAAAGTTTATTTTGTTGGTTTGATTTGGCCATCACTAGAATATGTTATTTGGCAGAAGATCACCCACCACCAACTTCTGGACTAATCTTGCCATACCAAAGAATTTGACAGGTACTTTTCTAATGCATTTGCTGCTAAAAATTGTGAAGCACTTTTTTTTCTTTTTCTTTTTGGTGGTAATGGAATACAAACCACAAATGACTTCAAAATTTTAACATGAAACTACACTGGTTTGCCTAACATAACATTTAACAGTATACATCTATTTATACTTAAATTTTAATGTTTTATTTTGCCGTGAGTGCCTATTGAACAAATTACAATTCCCTGTTATTATAAGTTGTAAATCACTTGGGTATGTAGAGCTCGTGTTAAACTAATAATTTATATTGTTAAAGATATTTTGAGTGAACTGCTAACATGCATGCTTCATGAAACATTATATTTATTTTACTTAATCTAACCTAAGGAGAACCTTAATTTTACATGCTAGGTATTTTTAGAATAATAAATAAATGATAAACAAGAAATAAAGTATTTATCCATGTCTTTTTTTTTTTGCTGCTAGCTGTCAAAACATTTAGCCCTACTTTATTTTTTTAAATAATGGTTGTAATGAACTAGATTTTTTTTTATTTATTTAAACAATGCACCAATAAATACAGGGGAAATTTTCTGTTTTTAGTATTTATTATTCTATCTATCTAACTATTCAAAAACAACCATGACAAATTCATTCAAGCTAGTCTTTATGTTTCCTGTAGGAACAAAGGTTGTACTCCTAGTGAAGTTCACAATTATCTGTTCAGAACAAATGTTATTCATCATTTGATAGATGAACACTTTCGACTTTCTATAGGTCAAAGTAATATATTATTAAACATAAGATAAAACTATTAACAAGTTCTGAAAAGGAGGATGTAACATGTGAGTGTTGGAAGAGGAATTTGATTTTTTACTTGATGCCTCTGTAACTAAACAAAATTGAAGTTTGAAGGATATAAAAATGATGGTTTAATTATCTAAACAATGAAAAATTTATTATAAAATTTACATTAAATTTCAAACTTATTTGAGGAGTGAGGGTGAAGATAAATTGCCCAAGAAATTACGTTACCTTTCTCACCTTAGGAAATCAGAATCTTTTTAAATATTGCCTTACAAAATTAAGAATTAAAACTTGTATACTATTTAAGTATGGCTTAATATCTGATTTCCTGCTATAGTAACTGATATATCAAACAAAAAATAGTTTAATTATATTTTGAAAATAGCTCACTAGAAAACTGATGTAGAATTAGACTTAGCCATTGCTGAAGGGTGAGTGAGCTGAATTTATCTTATATAAGATATACAAGTTAGAGTAACACAGTTTCCATATGAATTATTTAATACAAGAAAAAAGCCTTTTTTTAATTCCTCTAATCATTTATGCATGTGATGAAACCTGGAATACAGCTGCAAGATCACATTGTTTATGCATAGCACGGACCATCATCATCTGGCTCATTTATGTACAAACAAAAGTAACTTTTTGCTTTCACAAGTTTGTTATCACATTGAAAATGTTTAAAAAATATATAAATTCATCCAGAGATTTATTAATCTTGTAAAAATAAGTTATTATGAAGGAAAAAAGAAAAATCCTTTTTAGTTCATTACTGGAATCATGACTGACCATCAGTCAAAAAGTGCCAAATCTTTCCAAGCCTGCATGAACTTTGATCAAGGTTGTTAATTTCAAGTGAATTCATTGACTAATGTGATCATCACTTTAAACATCACAACATAACCTTAAAACAGTTTAAAAAACAGAAAGAATCAAACAATAGGTTAAATATACTTTTTAATGAAACAAATTTGTAGACCACAAAAAACTACACGTGCAAATCTTTTAACCCTACTGCCACAGGTATCTTTTACTGCATATAAAAGGTTTTAGTGTCTTACATTTAAAATTTTAAATTCCTTATTGTTTATGTTACATTATTCAAAATAACAAAATCCTAGCTAATAAACCATATTTTAATTTGCAAGTTTTAAGTTCTTAATTCTACAAGGAAAAAACAAACAAACTTGAATTTCCCAAAATTTGCGTGACATTTTCTCTTTGTATATCATTTTCTCAATTTTACCCAACACTTCTATGAAAATGCAAATGAGTAAAGTTGTCATTGTTCAGACGAACTACATTTATTAGTCTTTAATTTTCTTTGGTTAGAGAGCTACCAAATAGAAAATTAGACCTTTTTTTGCCACACCTACCTATTACATCCTCTTTTTTTTCACAATTTGTTAATAGTTCTCTCTTATGCTTAGTTATATATTTAGGTAATATATAAATAAGCATAAGAGAGAACTATAAAGAAGCAATAAAATATCAAGGTTCTCACCTATCATATGTGTTATATAACATTGGCTCTATATGGTTAAATGTCAATTTCACTTGGAGCAATAACATTATTCCCAGGGAACAGTTGACAATCAACTTTGATGTATTTGTAGCGATTCTTGTCATAACGCAAAGAGCTGTTGTTATTTTGGAATTAAGCACAAAGCTACACAATGGGCTATCTGTGCTTTGCCCACCACAGGTATCAAAACCCGGATTTTAGCGTGTAAGTCCGCAGACGTACCACTGAGCCACTGGGGGGCAACTCAAAGAGCAAGAAATATTTTGAGAGCTTACTTTTTGCATGTTATTGGTATATACTATCTGATGCATTGTTGAATTAAAAATTAAGTGCAATACTATGATTAGTATAAAATTAACGGTTAACTCTTCAACAATCAAAACAAGAAAAAGGAAGATTAGTTAAGCATTTTTCTTGTTTGTGTTTATTCTTTACATATAATTATAATAACTAAAAACCAACAGTCACATAGACTGAGCTAACAATGAGAGTTAGTGATTAAGCAATTAATAAGCATTCTTCAATACCATCCATTTTCCAGTACTCGATGGTTTATTATATAACAGTCAGTGACCCAAAATAACTGTTGAGGAGTATCTCAAAACAGTTTCCTTGCATTCATCTTTCAAGAAACATTTTTTTTAAGAAAGAGAGAGAGAGAGAGAGAGAAAAATAAGCCTATTCGAACAAAAGGGGGGTTATTAACCTACTGAACAAGACAATTCTGTAAGAATAAAGAATATATTTTGAAACATAACACTTACCTTGTGGTCAATTCTCTTAAGAAACTTAGAGAATCATCCTTCAGTACAAGTTCCTTGCTGTTTAAGATTGTTACTGATGATCTTGTGCTTCCAAGAAGAATGCCAATTCCATCCTCACTGTTACCACCACTGAAAATTTAGCAGAAACAATACATCTTTAGGAATCATGGACAAAGACACTATATAAAGCATCTGCCACTTTTAAAGAATTTGTTTTAATATCCAATGAGCTACTACACATGATGACTGACAAGATATTACTATTAATAACAAGAGTACAAACATGATTTATGTCTATATAAGAATTAAAGGGAAAAAAAACTTTTGTATTTATTGGGTATACATTTCACAAAAAAAATATTTAAATTATAAACTAAATTATACAGTGAAAAAAATTCATTTACACATACTCAAAAACTATCATTTGTAGTTTACAAGATACAATTTGACAACAATTACAATACTGCAGTTCGATAAGATTATTAAAGCACTTAACCCTTCTGCACAGAAGCACATTTAAAATGTTTTTCTATGCAAGCCACTGTATTTCATTCCAAACTTATTTTACTTTTCTATTATGGAATTCACCCAGCTCATAACCATGAAAATATCCACAAGAGTAATTATACTATGATTTTTAATCATCTATATGTTTACAATATTTTGCAGGTTACTGGTAAAAATTACAAGTATTTCATACATTAAGTGTCAATTTTTTTAATTAAACAAATATTTTTTAAAGTTTTCTCAAATTTTTTTCTTTAAGACTGACCATTCAACATGCTGAGTAATTTTCATTTTAAAATTAAAAATATTTATGCATTAAAAATTTTCAAATTTCAGAAGTGAAATCTTTTATAACCTCCAAATAATTACAAAATGTTTTATGAAAACACTACATGTTACCTGTTATTTACACTATTTAATCAGAATCACTGTACATTTAATAAATTTGACCTATCTTGTAAGCACCATAAAAAAAAAAAGGAAATAAACATAGATAATACTTTTCTCTAATAATAAATTATAACTTGCGAATGCAAACGTTTAGTATAGACGACTTAAATATCATAACCTTAAATATTAACATATATTTATTACTATATTACTTTTTGCACATTTTTACAAAATGAAAATTAGGGCATCTTAAATTTAAGGTATTATTTTAACTCTACGAAAGTGCCAAAAACATCATTTTCCTTGAACAAAGATATTTGGAAAATCCTGGCCCAAGAAGAGGAAGACATCTTGAAATTGATGCTACTGTTTTAACATATTTAAGAGAGTCGGAAAATAAAAGACTGCCTGTAACAAGAAAAGACTAAACATTAAAAGCAAAAAAAATCTGTAGAAGATAGTGGCATTTCTTTCCAAACTTATAATGGCTTGTGTGAGATATTTATGAAATGAGAAGGTTTATCATTATATCAAAGAACAACACTTAGTCAAAAATTGCCATCAAATTTTGAAACAAAATTTACTGAATATCAATATTACATTACTGGTCTATGTCAGTGGTGGGGTGTCTTAAATTTGAAGTAACATTAACCTTTCAGCCTTTGCTGGCTAACATCACAAAAGTTACAATGACAAGGTGCACATGCACCCATGTGACCACATTCAAAAATATAAAACTGACCTCTACTAAGTGATTTAGTGAACTAGTATTTTCTAAACTACAGCCACATTTTGGTTATAATACATTAATACTAACAAACAAGTTTTTAAATGCAGAACAATAAATAAAGAAGTAAAGGAAACAATCTTCTAGTTACAACCTTAGCAACCTATGACAAACATGAATTGAATGCAAAGCTTTAAGAAGTTCTTCCCATGGAGAATGTGAAACAATTTTTCTTAGGTTTCATGTGTACATTTGAATAAACAAAAAAATCAAATTGATGTATCCATACTATAAAATTAATAATTTATTGAGTTTAATGATTGGGTTGTATTTGGGACTAAAAATAAGAAATTTAAAACAGAGTAAAGATTCATCTTACCAGCATGAAGGTTTGTCAAGAGATTATGCCATTATATGTGAAAATGGCTGAAAAGACCACTTTGAGGACATTCTGAGCTTTCAATTGGTTATTCATGTCATATATAAAAGTAAATTTATATAAGGGACAATTTATAAAATGGAAAAAGGTGAACAAAATTATGTTTGATTCAGTACATGTATGATATATCAGCAAACAGAGAAAATGGGAGGGTCTTAGTTAATACAAAACTTTGTATTTTCACACCACAAAGATCTAATTTTAACTACTGCTGGCATTCAATTCACCATGTGAAAAAAAATGTTTATGTATGATTTTTTAAATATTTATATTTAAATTAAGAAGTTACATAATGCAGGATATGAAAATTTAACTATAATTTACACTTTGATACCAAACTTATAGACAAATTCACAAAACATTTGAATGTGAATCAACAAGTGCAATCATGTGGCCTTTGACCCACAACCCATATAGAAAGAATTAGCCAAACTTTACTATCAATATTATAACAAACATTATGATTCAAAGTTTTATTTTATCCAAAATAAGTCCTTTACTTCAAAATGAGCCTTTAAAAAACAACTTAAAACTTCAGATGTTTCATCATGTGATCAATGATTGAGGAAAATTCTCTATTTTGGTTATCTGCATATTCAATAATACAATGATAGTTGAATAAAGGTATGGTTAGACAATATATTACTTACATAACTTCTAGCTCATTCATTTCAACTTTCTTTAAATGAATACAACTGAAAAAACAAGTGCCATACCTGCCTTCAACAGGTTTGATAGAGAACATTTTATGCCACAGTGTAACAATTATTTTGAAATGGGCACACAACTGTCATTCCTAATTACACGTAATTTTCTAGTACTGCTGGCTGCATGATTGACCACAGCACTTACGATTGTTTCTTACCCAAGTATGTTTAGCTCTTTAAATACACTTTAAATTGTATTTAGGTCTTACTACTATACTTTAGTAAATCATGTATTATTTATGTTTTAGAATGTATAATTAAAAGGTTTAAACATTTTATAAATATACATGTATCATTTTGCCAAAGAATTTAGCACATCTCCCACAGAAACTTAAATGCCTTGAGGGCATGATTGACTTGTGATGAATAAATAAATTGTAAAAAACATGAAAGAAAAATGAAACACTAAAAATAACTACATGCAAAAAGAATAAAATCTGAAATTAAGAAGTTAGAGAAAATATTGTTTTTTATTAAATATCATTAAACTTATTTTTCTATTTCCTAATTATTTCACTGAATTGTAGACATTGACTATAATAGCTAGAGTTAATGATATGGTAAAAGAAAGTAAAAAAATAAAATATAAACATTTATCTTGAAAAACTTTTGATATTCATTTAGAAGGTTCTAGAGATTATGTAAATAAAATATGGAACTAAAAATGTATTTTTATACTTAAAATTAAAATCTTGTGCTAAAATTTGTTAATTGCTTGAATACAAGTACTTATGATAGAAAAATAACTTTTTATTTAAAAAATTAAAAACCATCATTCTTTGTGTACAAGATACTTATCTTTAATGAAATGTTACAGGTTTGAAAGAAACACATTAAGAAATGAGTTATCATTATCATATTTAAACTCAATGTGAAACAAAGTAAGAAAAGTCTTCAGAAATTAATGCACTGTTCTAAACAAAACAAAAAAAAGTAAAGTACTACTACATAATACACAACATTAAATAATTTACAACAGTACATTAAAAACACACCTTTGCAATAATTTAGCCCCTTCTCGTTGTACTTCAAGCAGCTGCTCTGAAACAGGAAAATTACACAAGCTTTTAAGGACTTGAAGAAGGCTTTTATTTCCTCCAGGTCCATTAAGAACATCAGATTCTGTTCCAGTGATTAATTTGATTGATTTTAACAATAGATCTTGAGCTAGTTTATAGTTTTGTTGCTTTCTGGCTAGTCTTGCAGCTGCTAACTGAAGGCCACTAACACAACTCATTTGTGGCTTAATACCTTGCTGCTTTGTTGCCACATGGTTCCACACATTAGTCCAAGACAGAGAATAAGTCAATACAGCTGTACTAACATCTGCTGGATTTAAAGAATGGTCAACACTCAGTTGTGCAGGGGAGATCTGAAAATATGCAACAAACTATTTTTATTTTAAAGAGTTCACTTATCAATATAATTTTCCATTAAAGATTTTTATAATTTTATTTCCAAATCAGTTTACAATTTTATGGTGAATGCCACAAAAAATTAAATATCTTAACTGAAGTAACCTAGATTTTACAAACTATTTAACACTCCTACGAAAAAAATATTTACATCCACTAAAGTGATACCCTAAGTGGATGTTTTAAAAAAAAATGTAAATATTATTTCGCAAATGTCTGAAAAGTCAAAATATTATTGCTCCTTAAAATATAAAGGGATAGGGTCAGTTAATGGCAATTTCATTTAAATATAAAATTATTAGCCTAATATTAATAACATTTCAAGTTGCTCTGGGGCCTATTAGGCCCCAATTTTCGAAGGAGTGTTAAATCATTCAATAATAACATCTTCAAAAAAATGTATTTAACCCAAACAAGATTACAATAAATTTCTTTTAATTGGTGTAAAAATATCTACATCAGTGTTGAAGATAGAAAAGTTATTTAAAACTTCCATGTTTACCATTTACAAGCCATAAAAAAATAAAAATACTTGTGACAAAAGAACAAACTAGGTAATAAAAATTAACTTTGGGATAAGAAACAATCCTTCATTCAAAATAAAAGTATTTATTGAAGTTCCTGACATTTGGGTTTTTTTTGTTGTTTTTTTTAAGGAACTGTTGAATGCACTTCTATGAAGCCATGAACCAATTTTGCAGTTTTGAAATTTGTTGTTAGACCTGATTCATATGTAATAAAATATAATTTTGCATACAAATTTAAAATCACAGAAGATTGTTCATAATCTATGTTGGCAATCTGTATAACCAATCACCTTGTCACATGCCATCTCCATGGTCTGCAATTACACAGGTTAAAAGTTCCAAATCTCTTGTAACATTTTGATTCAGTTGAAGTGTTGTGATCTACCCCTTCTAAGAAGGTTATATTAAAGGACTTGATGGAAGTGAAATTATTCTATCCCATGACTAAAAAAGCATGCATAGGTTCAAAATGTTAGCATTTAGAAGTAATGGATATCTCCAATGTTAAACACACTAATAAAATAAGAGAAGACATGTTTCAAGTGGAGAAAGATGGGTTACTTCATGGATGATTACTAGTTGCCCACTAGAAACAGTGACAAAAGTTATGAGAATTGTGTATAAAAATAACTCAAACATAATACTCAGTAATTAAAACTGACTTAGGTTCACACATGGTAACAATAACTCTTCAAGGCTTCTCCTAAAGCAGAAAACCCAAAGGAAGACAAACTATCAAAAGGCATCCAAGAAACTTTTGCACATAGCATGAAGCATATGTCTATTGTACATATGGTTTGTCTAATGTAAGGCCATACTTCAAGTGTCTCCAAAAATTTAGGTAATCCATTAATGTCCTTATAGTGTTTACAGCATTTTAAAATTTGAACACAACATGTTGTAAAAGATGCATTTTTCCCCATTCTGAATATTTGATAATATTAAATCAAAGTAAACTCAGCATATCAACAAACAAACATGTTAACTTATTCTTTGAGAAAATGATTGCCTCAAAAACAAAAACAAAGAATCCAGCCACACATTCAAATTAACAGCAATTACTCCCCAAGATGCAAGTGCACCATTTCAGACACCTCCTACAGACACAATCCTACAGGCTTCTATCAATTTTATTGCTCAAATGGGGTCTCTAAATTGATTTATATAGAGATGAGCTTTGGTAAGTGCAAAAAGGAGGGGAGGGTAAAAGTGATCTAAGCATATTGCACAAACCTTCCTTCAGCAGAAACTGTGTTGTAAAGTACAAAGGTGGTGAAAGAAGGGGCTGTTGAGGCTTTGGCACTTAACCTCAGAATGTCTCATTTTACACTTTTCACATTTAATATAATCACATTGCCAGCACAGCTGTATTTTACCATTAGAATTACTCTATTTTATTGTTTTATCTTTTAAACAAGTTAAGTTTTAAGAATTGTTTCCATAATTTCAACAGGATAACACGTTTTCACAAATGTGCAAGGTCTTGATTTAATAAAAGGTAAATACAATATTTCTATACACTTGATATTAAAAAAAGTAAAATGGAATAGTCTAATAAACAAGCACACCATAGACAATACAGAAAATTAATTTGGGTAGCAGTAATTAAATGTGAGCAAAACAAGTTTCTGCTATGCAAAAGCTTGCAGAGAATTTGAGCTAAGGGTAAAAGGTGGTACTTGAATAAAAAAACTTTTACATTTTCTGTTATAATTATGCACATCTACTCAGATGGGTTAATAACACAGAAAACTAATGTATGCGAGTACAAAAATGTAAGCAAAATATTTGTTACTTTTTTCCTTGTTTTTAAGTCAAACTTTTGCATGACATGGGTTTTTGAATTTAAATGCTAAAGACTGACCAATAGCAGTAACCACTCTCAAATTTACCTACATTACCTCTTAATTTTTAACCTTTTTGTTTTAATATAGGCTTGTGTGTAATCTCCTAACATGTAGTTAAGAAAGTTATTCCTTTTGTTATAGTTATTTACTATTCTGTGTTATTCCCCAAACATAGCACCTTGTCCACCAGTAGGAATAAAAAACTTCAGTTGTACTTTGTATACAAATGTTTACAGTAGTTTTATCCATTGGTCACTCAGGTGATATCTCCATTATGTTCAGTAAGAATTACTAACAGTAACATAGGTGCCATATGCAAATTCAGGGACAGTATCATAAATTAAGGAGTGTATACAATTCTACACTTGATTTTTAGTAAGTCTCTTCCTAAAGTTCTTTCTACAGTTTAAATACACAGTACAGGCATTGTCTTAGGGCTTGTGAACTTATTTAATTTTGTTTTAAATCATTTTTGCTGTATGTCCTTCCTCTTACTCAGAATTAATCAGTTGATTATTTAATATTAATCTCATTCTGTGGACCTACCACAGCCATTCTTGAGAGAAGTCAGTTTTTAATATATTTTAAATATTTTGAGAATTTTATACATTAAGCACTGTTGGAAAGCACTGGTAACTAGTTGAAGAACTTCATTATACATGAAGACAGAAAGAGACAATTCCAATACAAGATAATGGACATAACTATAATACTTGGAAATTTAGTATACCATTATTCAAAATGTGGATCAACTACATATTCTGAAACATTTTTGTATCACAAACCAAATATGCAAGACCTTAATATCAACAGAACTCAAAGGCTTCATAAAAAGAACATACTTTACGGCCATCCTGCAAAAGTGAAGAGAAAGCTGCAGTACTGACATGAAGAGCAGCTTGATTAGGGTAGATGTAAGGAGGCCAGTCCATAGCTGATGCCTGGAGTAAACCTACCAGCAAATCCTTTGATTCTTTTACCTGAGTGCTGATTCTCTCTCTAAATTCAAAACAGAAGAAAATATATAATACAAATACAGTTATGGCATTGACAATTTCCTTCAATAGCACAAGTTATGTTGAATGTCTGTTGTCTAAAATGATTAGAAAATTTAACAAATATTTTACATTTACACAGAGGAGAGAGAGAAAGAGAAGGAGTAAGATTTTAATGTAATACTTTCCAGACTACCAGTAGTTCCTTTATGAAAGCAAATGACATTTAAATATTCATAAATCAACAATAAAATAAAACTACAACTAGTTTGAATGTTGGAAACTATGATTACTGCTGAAACAGTTATACACAATTTCCAAGAGTATTACAAAAACAACTTTTATAAATAAACTGTACTGGCATGAGCACTATTTATAGTAGTTTTAATGGTATAAAGACAAATTTATGATGCCTTTACACAAAAGCATGATGTTATGTTTGTGACAGTACTTTGTTAATAAGCATGCGTGAACTATTTTTATGTCAACAGTTGTAAGCTTCTTACACAGCAGTATGTACAGTATAATATAAAATTATGCCAGGTAGTGGTTTTTTATTTCATTAAATATTGTGTATTTAGCAAATAAATTAAACAAAGGTTTACATATGTTCAGCAGTTTATCAAGTTTAACCTTTGACTAGTAAGTATTTCTAATTTAGCTTTATTCAAAAGTTATGCTGTTGTTTTTCTTATGAATAAAAATACAGAAGTGGCTAAAATAATGCCACTTCAATAATACTTTTTCCCTTATAGCCTTTACTTTGTAACAAACAGGAATCTATCATAAGGTACTTCTTGACTTCTACGGCTCCAGCTGGTGTAAAACAAATGTAACCAATATCGACAAATTAGAAAGATGATGAAGGGAGGAGGATAGTAACAGAATTATAAGAAATTGATACAAAAAACACACATAAATGCAGTCTCATTCTCTTTCTATTAAAGTTTATAATGCAAAGTGAAATTCTTCAAAATACTTTGTGAATGAAGAACTAAATCAATTTCATTTCAAATGATTACATCTTTAAATTAAGATAAATTCACAATTAACACTCTTCACCCCCAGTATCCTTTTCTGTGTATGACAGTTTTGTGTCTTACATTCAACATTTTATTAAAGTACTTTCTGTTTAAATCACAACAATAAGTATAGCATAAAATATTGGCTATTAATGCATATTTAAATAGTATACAATTTTTAAATTCTTAATTCTACAAAGCAACATTATAAAAAGATGCTGAATTTTTGTGATATATTTTCTCTAGGCATCTTCTCTTCACTATTCTCTTCCCAATAAATAGCACTATATAATCATCACTACTCATACAAACTATAATTTTTATAGCCTTTAATTTTGTTCGATTACAGAGCCAAATAGAAAATCAGACTCCTCTTGCCACACCCACCTGTCACACATCTTCCTTTTCAAGATCTAATAGTTTAATTATAAATCACATATAACCAGTAGAAAGTCAAGATTTTCATCTATAAAATGACATTGTATAACATTATCTGTTCAAAAAAACAATAATCAATTTCATTCATAGTACAACCTTTGTTCCTATGGGAAAGTTAATGACAAGCTTGGATGAATTTGTAATGGCTCATCTCATAGTTAGAAAGCTAGAATTACTGTGATAGTTAAGAGAAATAGTTTAATAGCATGCAAAAAAGTAGGCAGCATTCTTTGGTGGATTATTTATTAAAAATTTAGTGCATCACTACCATTAGTATTGAAAAGTTTGGTTAAGTATCACCAACAATCAATAGCAAAAAATAAAGATTGGGCAAGTACCTTATTTTTTTTTATTTATTCTTTATTATTATGAAAGTAAAATGTAAAAATAATGATTTTTAGATTTTAGGTTAGATAGGGTTAGATTAGATAAAACAAGCAGTAATATAATCAAAATGTTTCATGAGGCATGCACATGAGCAACTTTGAGTAGCTCATGGGTAACAATTTGATGGCATAATACGAGCTGCACGATATATAAATTATAATGGCATGAACAGTAGTTAGTTCAAGAGGTAATAAAACAATAAAAAATATAAATATATAGCATTACTAGATTAAAATCATTTAAGACAAATGTCTTTTCATGTTAAAATTTGAAGTCATTCCAGAAAAAAAAGACTAATTTAGATTTACGTTTATTATTTTTTTTGTGATTATGAGATCAGTGGATTTAATCAACCCACACAGAGATAGTGTAGAGAAAGTAACAGATAAAATATAGTTAAGCTGAAAACAAACATCTGAGATGTATTTGAGAAGATTTAGGGATCACAAAAAAAGAAATTTGAGATTTATAAAATGGGGAAAAGTGTTTTGAATCTTAATAAAGTACTTTGCACACAGACTATCCACAATAAATATTGAAAATATTCACAGACAAATCTTTTAGTTAATTCAAACTGACTAAGCCTGCATTGAGAGAGTTAACTCAGACAGAATGAAGAACATGGCTCTGTCAAATATTTGAATGATGATATGCCTCTTAAAATTTGTAACTCAATCTCAAGACTGAGTAAACACTGGAAAAACAAATCCTTTTAAAATTCATATAAACAACTTTCATAACTAGTGAAAAAAAATTAGTTCATCAGAAAGATAAATTTTATATGTAGTTTCAATTTACTTAATATCTATAAAAAATATTTAAAATTTTACTTCACCGATTACAGTAATCACCACTTTCAGCCCAAAAATCATAAAGAAAGCACAAAGAAAAGTGACAAAGGTTTATTGGTGAACCTGGCTTTTCACAATGGCATCACCATTACCATTGTCACTCTGGCACTCTAGTTTACATTTATCTACTGATATCTAACAAATAGTTTCTTTTCAATATATAACAAGTTCCTTTGCTTATTTACATATTTTGAATACAACAAAATTATGATACCAAGTTAATAAGGATTTGATATGCAAATATTTTGTCCTCACCTGCCATACTTGCTAAAAAATAGTTCACTCGATGTATTGTCATAGAAGAAAATATCAATAGGTTTCAATAAATTTGTGATGGCAAGAAACCCACTTTGAGAAAAAATGCATTTCAAGATGGCTGGTGTGGATATTAACACTTATAAAAATAAAGTAGAGCACAACAAACCTGAAGATGACCTGCATAGGTTGAAAAGTTGTTCTCTACTTTATTTTAATACCCATACCAGCCATCTTGAGATACAGGTTTCAGTGAAGTAATATTAACGCAACAGCATTTTAAGAAACAAGAAAAATATCTAAAAATTTTCCAGATGTTTAATTTTTCCAAATTTTTAAACTTTCCATTACATCCCTTCATTTACCTGTACGAAATTCCATCTAATCTATTTTCCCATGAAGCAATAAGTTACTGCTCAACCCACATTCTATACTAATAAATAACTTGCAAACTGCTCAGTCCAATGTTATTTCAACAATGTTACAATGTTATTCTAGCTATTTTCAAAACTATGCCTCATTAATGATTGCTTAGGCCTCATGTCACATTGTGAAAGGTGTGTGAGCAAAATAATGAAACCTCAAACAGAAGAAAAATCAAGAGAGAAACAAGACATGGCTGACTATATTCTCAAGGGATCAACAGTTTAGCAATTGAGCCTTTGTCTGAAAATGGGTAGAATACTTGTTTAAAACTTAAGTTCAAACACTTTTTTCTTTCAAATTACATACTTAAAAGATGTTAGAAATTGTTAATTATTTAAATTAATAATTCTAAAATTCTTTAGAGTTATAAATTGTTTAAGAAGAATTTTTATTTTTAAATAAAAAATTTGATATGCAAGTGTGCACTCAATAACTGAAAAGTGATTTCTGGTTTAGATAGGATTATTTATAATTATAACTTTTTCAAGAAATGCTAATGTACAATAAGCTTACATCTCCAGTGTTTCATTCTTGTCAACTTCCAAAGATTCCAAAGATGAAGTTAATAAGATTTTCTCTACTTTATGAAACTGCTGTTCTATATTCCACCCCAGAAATGTCAGATCCATCTGATCGCCATTAAAAAAGTCCTTCATTGATTTATCACTACTTGATGATGAAGCTCCAACTCCTCCTTCAAAAACTGAGAGTGCTCTGTAAAATATATTTTAACCAAATTTCATCTTTAAACTCTAACTGATTTCACACTTAACAGCTTTCTAATACATGGTTTTGAAATCAAATATTAATATAACTTTCAGAAAAGAACACGAGTTAATAACTGTTCCTATACCTTAGCAGTTTACAATTTATTACCTAAAAACTAAGAAATGTTTTCTTCTACAAGATAAATTCCATAATGTAACAAATTAAATTTGTTTAGCCCATTTACAAACAAAATCTTTTTAACCAAAGACCTTTGATTTAACAATTACAATTTTATGCTGCTGAGCATTTACAATAAGCTGCTAAATGTTGTATTACAAATTCATTTAAATTCAGCTGACATACAGCTTTAATGTATTACAGATTACTTAAAACCTGATAGCCTTACATGATGTAAATAATTTTTAAACTAATAAAATTCTTTCATTTCATTAATTATCAACTTTTCTTGGTTCAAAATCACACATTTTCCATTACAAATATTTTTTCATTGAAAATTTAATCTAATGCTTAAATTTTTAATTGAATCAGATAAAGAGTGGGACAGCTAAATTCAAAGGTAAAAATCATTCATTGGGCAATGATTAGTAATTTTCTAATAGCTATTGTTGATTTGTATTAAATATTTCATGATTTGTCTTAATAATTTCACTCCCCTCCTCACTTTAACTCATCTTTTTTTTAGTAGTGGTCGACCATTTAAGAGCAAGTAGCTTTCAGTTATTTATTAACATGAATGGGTTTCTGAAAAAAATATAAAACAGAGCCTTATACAATGCCATTTATTATTATCATTTCACACTGAGAAAAATTCACTGTTTCAAACATCTAAAAGTTTATCTTATCAATAAGAGGGAAGAACCTACTTGATGTAGTCTATATCTTCATCTGAGAAAAATTGAGGAAAAGTTAAACCATTCTTGTTATTTATCTGCTTCTGAGCTCCAATCCACTTTTCAACTTCAGCCCAGTTGCCTAAGTTCTTATAGCATTCTGTGATCTGAAGAACAAAGAAAATGGTTAATAACTGGATCTTTACTTAGTGTAGTTTGAGATTTTGGAGCATTTACTTTTTCCTCTAAATTTCACCCATTTTCAAAATAAAATAACTTTTCATAAAATGGTTTTACAATTTCTACTAACAGAAAACTTGAATTACTGACAAAATTAAACAAGTTAAAAAGAATAAAAATTATTAATGCTGTTATTAACAATATGCTAACTATTTTGAAGTATATTTTTTTAGATTCTCATGTGTTTTTATACTTTATGTAATTCAAGTATTTATGTTCATAGTTAAGTGATTTGTAAATGAACAAAGTAACACTGGAGAGCTCATTTCTTAAAATTAAATGTTACTAACACATTATGCTTTGCATTACTGTATCTTTATATTCCATTTATTTCATAACAAATCATACAGTATAAGAGTATGACTTGTTTAAAAAAATAAACATTTAAAAACTAAGTTTATATTTAAGCCTAAAACATAAGATTGTGCTGAAAAAAGCTAGATCTTTATTGTATAATCGTACACTTCAATAGTCATGACAATATATTTATCAGTAATTAGTTTTTTGTTTTTACAAACATATCAATTATAAAAATATATCACAAATGTGTAAAAATACAAGAGTTTATAATTATATTCACAGCTTAAAAAATAACCAGAATGTTTTGCAGTTTTCAGTACCTTCAACTTTTTCAAAACATTAATATACTTATTTTTTTTTATCTTTGATACATCAAACTGTAAAAACTAGAATTTATCCTAAATAAATGTAGTAGTTATGTTTTGGTAAACATTTATAAAATGTTCTGCTTTTGCATTATATGGTAATTTCAAAAACATTTTTGTTGACAAATATTAAAAATACATACTTAAGGACAAAACAAAAAATGCTTAACAAATTTAGTTATATGAATTGCACATACCCATGTATGCTTGCATACACGCGTGCGCGCGCACACACACACACAAACACTAATAGGGCAAAAGTTAAACATGCTTAAAAACAATTGTTGGATTAGGAAATTCAAAATTTCATTATTTAAAAATAAATACTCCAAGCTTTGAAAAATGCTTTGATAATTTAACTCTAAAGACTGGAAATCTGAAAAAAAAAAAAAAAAAAAAAATACAAACTAAAAGATTTTTTTTTATATAAGCTTTGTACTTCAAACATTTATTAAAAAATAGAGAAAAATGTAACTTATGAAACCCAATTGCTACACCAACTAATGTAAAATTTTGCAATGAAGACTTACCACACAAAGTAAAAATGATTGTAGAAAATAGCCACTGTCCTTTCTGACTACAGGTCCACCTTTACACTGTAAATGTTGTAAAGCTGCTGTCATAAAATCATCATCATCTCCATAGATACCTCCATCTTCACAACTTGTCAATCTGTCCTTTTCATGTTCTTCTGGAAGGTCTCTTACAGTACCATTTGTACTTTCTGAAGTTTCATTAGATAAATATTTGTCATTTTCAAATTTTTCTGAGACTTCACCCAGAGTACTAAGTTTACAGTTTGAAATATGAAAAGTATAATCTGTATTCATGGTTTGATACAAGTTGTTGAAACCCTGGACAGCTGTTTCATACCTAACAAATACAGACAAGATATATTATAACAACCTACATAAATACATATCTGAAATAGATTTTTGCACAAAACTTGCAGACACTAGATTAAAATTTAGAGTCACAATATGCCACCTTCAGTCCATAGCATTTTCTTTTGCTCTTTTAACTCCACAAAGGTCACTACCTAAAATCATATTTTACTTCCCCAGCATGTTTGGATTTGTGACATTCATTAATCTATCAAAATCCGTTTTTGATACAGTAATAAACGAAATTTTAAGGTTAAAAACATCTAAATTAATATAAATTAACAAACTGGAAAAAGTCATGGATATGAATTGTTAATCAAACAAGTTTCAAGTATAATAAATTTGAAAATCAAATAACTTCTCCAAAAAGAAAAGGGGATACAACCATGAACAGCCCATAGTATATCTAAATCAAAATTTAAAAATGTGACAACTTATCCAAGACAAAAAATTGACGACTTTAATGTTTTTACAAACATAAAACTAAAAGTTCAATTTATGGGATGTACTTTTTCCTACAATCCATTCAAATGATACTGATACAAAGATGCTTGTTCCACACACTGATGAGAAACCACAGAAAACATGAAAGTGATAAAGCAATATACACTATAGTAACACAATAATAAATGCTGATAATGATTAACACACTGACATGAAAGTAGCAACACTTAATTCATGTGGTACAAATAAA
Organism: Carcinoscorpius rotundicauda; assembly: GCA_011833715.1. Lineage (NCBI taxonomy): Eukaryota > Metazoa > Arthropoda > Merostomata > Xiphosura > Limulidae > Carcinoscorpius > Carcinoscorpius rotundicauda. The sequence goes on along the minus strand of CM022396.1, from coordinate 40,799,546 downwards.
ACGAAGACTAATTCTAGTAAGAGGGCAGTTACTTTGATATTTTCAGATGCATAATTGATATTTAGAAATGTATTTAATTGTAAAAACCATAAAACCTACCTCCCAGCTGCATAATCCACAGCTGTCTTTATCCATAAATATTTTTTTCCCAGTTTTTCTTTTGTCCAAGTGTATAAACCAAGGATAGGTTCAGGACATCGTAGCATCATGAGAGCTTGGACAACAAGAACAAGGGTTCTTTCAAAATCTCCATTCTATAAAAATAAATCCATTTTTGCTACAAGTTTCCATAAAGCATTAAAAATATGCATGCATTTCTTCAGTATTATGATATTAAATTCTCAGATATATTTGACATTATGATGATAGACAATTATTTCTGTTGTAATGATCAAGCCTGGATATAAATGTAAAGTGTTAAATTCTATGCTTATCTTTAATATTACAAAAGCAATATATTTTATCCATTCACAACATGCATAACGATTATTTCTGTGGTTCAAAAGCAAGTTTAAAAAATAAAATTTACCATTAATTTGTTGATTAATATCCTCTGCATTTATTTTAGAATTGCAAATGCAAACAAGAAATTGACATTGTCAAACTGAAAAAAAAAAGGTTCTTAAAGAAAACATTTCTGAATGATGAGTTTTCTGGAAGAAAAATGTTTATTGGGTTCATCATTTTAAAAAAATCTCAAGAATGTAAAAAAAAAAAAAGGAAATGTCATGAACAAAATAAAACTCGTCTAAGTACTTAAAAAGGTACATCTTCTGTATTATCAACATCTGTCATATTTGGTGAAAAAGCTATTGAAGAGAATAATTACAAGAAATTAGTGGTTTCAAGCTCAGGAGATTCTAATGTCACTAATACTGTGCTTTCTACATCAAAATACTAAAGTCCTAAAATAAATAAATAAATAAGGATATCACTTCCAATGAGAGAGATAGAGAGAAGCTGAAAGGTACTATATTTTGGGAAGAGCTGTTTTGGGAAATATGGGTGTTATTCAAAAAAATGACAGTGATCAAACTGTTGATAAAAAATAAGATGCAATATGAATGAAAAACTACCAAGAAGCATTGAGTTCTGATGAATCAAAAAGTATTATATCTACCAAGATTGATGATAAAAAAGATAACCAAAACTGTCATTAAAAAATAGGAAAAAGCATCATAAACATTAGTCATGAAACAGGTACAACTTCGGTCAATGAACATGAAATAAATTTTCACATATCTCCTTCTCCTGGAACATAAGAATGTATAAAAAAAATTCTTTCATTGAGTGGTTTGAAAATAAATTTCATTTGATGAATATAGAATGCAATAGTACATATGTCAACATTTGAAAAAAAAACTGAAATTATGCAACTTCTCGAATTGCACTTATAAAGGCCTGTTCATTGATTGTTTGTTGCATGTAAATGAGTTACCCATTTGTCATCTAATTACATAACCTGGAGTAACTCTTGGATAGCCTGCTTTTTCTGGTATTCTTGGAAAGAAATTGAAGACTTCTGAATCACTGTCTTCGGTAAATTGTTTCAGTCCTGATTCTAGAGCCATTGCAGAAAACTAACCATCCTGAGGATCTTGCACATATTTTCTACTCTTATCTACTAATAGCTTTTGTACACAATACCACTACAGAGTATAAAACCTGCTATAACTACTGCAAAAAAAGTGAAAGTATACTTCATTTCATTCTGGCCACTAGTTCATATTCTTCACTAAACAAGATCTACCTGGAAAAACAACAACCTGTAAATCATGTAAGAGACAACTTACTGTTGGGCGACTAATTCTTATCACTGATACATTTATACAGATCATACAAAAATATCAGATCAGAAATATTATTACTACTTCAGTAGCAAAATTGCTTTGTATTTTTCCAATAATTCAAATCTTTCATATATACCAATTATGATACATTAAAAAAACTATCAGAATTACAGTATTAAAAACTAATATTCTACTTGCTTCATTCTTATAAACAATTATCTTTCACACAATAACAAAATTATGCCAGAAAAACTGCTATCAGTACTAATATTAAAATAATTTTCTACTTGTTTTATTCCTACCAACAGACCATTATCTTCAAACAATGACATCAAGCCACAAGCACTGCTTAGTCGTAATAGAATGATACTAACCTGTGTATTCTCAGTTTCTTTCATCTCTGATAGAAGTTCATATCCTTGACGAATAACTACAGCAGGCTGTCCACACTGCTGAGCAACTACTAAGACTGACAAGCGTACACGATGGAGCCACTCTTGGCATGTCCCTTTGTTGGTACGGAAAAATGTTCTTACAGTCTGCAATTAATGTACATTCTTTAACCTGTTGTTAATAAAAGTGGTTTTATGTTAGGAAATCAAGTGTCTGTTTGTTTGTTTTTTGAATTTTGCGCAAAGCTACTCGAGTGGTATCTGCGCTAGCTGTCCCGAATTTAGCAGTGTAAGACTGTAGGGACAGCAGCTAATCATCACCACCCACTGCCAACTCTTGGGCTACTCTTTTACCAATGAATAGTGGGATCGACCACCACATTATAATGCCCCCACAGCTGGGAGGGCGAGCATGTTTTGGTGCGACCGGGATTTGAACCCACAATCTTCGGATTACGAGTCAAATGTCTTAACACGCTTGGCCATTCCAGGCCCCAAAATCAAGTGTCATTTTGATAAATTATCACAAAGTAATTCAGAACACCTTGCTTGCCAAATATAAACAAGTCATGATGACTGTTTGCTAAAATCACTGTACGCATAATATTGGATCATGATTAAAACTACCTGAATAAACACAATATTGGATAAATAACTGGATAACCTTAGCTATAGGTTATTAGATAAGAACCTAAGTATATTTCCAATTTCATATACAGTAAAAATAACATTAGAAATAGTTAATACAATGCTATGATGGCTCTCATACTTTTTAAATTCAAACAGAAAACTCAGATTCAATATACCATTACACATCTTAATTCAGTGATATACACATGCATTAATTTAATGCACTTGGTATCAAAGTTTTTTTGTTTTTTTTAATTTTGCACAAAACTACTCAAAGGCTAGCCATCCCTGATTTAGCAGTGCCACACTTCAGGGAAGGCAGCTAGTCATCACCACTCACTGCAAACTATTAGGCTACTCTTAACAACAAATAATGGGATTGAACATCATTTTTAATATCCTCACAGCTGAAACAGCAACCATATTTTGATGTGACTGTGATTCGAACCCACAACCTTTGGATTATGAGTCGAGTACCTTAACCACCTGGACAATCACAGGAAAAAAACCATAGAATACTGAATTTAAATGGACGAAACTTGATACATACTTTCTAAATAACATCAAATAAGTATTTAGAGAAAGCAATCAAGTTGCTTTTATACTTTTGTATCTTATGAAATATATGAAAGTTCAATATAGAACAGGTTTCATAAAAAAATAAAATACAACTGTTTTCTTTTGTCACTGTTTTGTCATTTACCATTTTTAAAATATTAGCTTAAAACCTACGAAAATTTCTAATACTTTTTTAAATAAATGTACATTTTCTGCCCATATGTATTTAAAAGCACCATACAAGATTATGAAAATATCAAAACAATCAATGGTCTACAGAATGTAAATAACTGAAAATATAAAAATATGAAATTTGAACAGTTATATTTCCTCCAGAAACCTTTAAAATTAGATGTTCTATGGTGCTTTCTCCCCCTTTTTTTTGTATTATTGACAGATGCCCTAAAATCTGATAATAAAGTAGCTAAATCTAGTTTTACAATTCAATATGCTTGTTAGTTATCCCATATGTGAAAACTGTAAACTTCTTGATGCAGTTTCTAAGTCTGTTTGATGTTATATATAATTTCTTTATTGGTATATCTATGTTCTTCGTGAATTCTCACATTTATGGCTTTACTTATCATTTCTTGTTTTTCCTCAATCAGTACCATTTGTCTCTCTCTCTCTCTCTCCACACCTTTCTTGTGCATACGTTTTCTTACAGCAAAGCCATGTTGAGGTATCTACTGAATTCACCAAAAGAAATTAAACCGCTCATTTTAACATTGTAAATCTGTAGACATACCATTGTGCCAGTGAGGAAACTGAAAAACAGTGGTAATCTTATGTATTTCAAAAAATAATACAATTGAATGATAATACTAAAGTTTTGAAAACAAACTGGCTTGAAAATACCCTCTTGCACCTTCCCTTCAGTTATTTATAAATGTTTTTATTTATGTTGTAGATAATGAGACTGTATGACATACAGATGTACTGTAGAAATACTTTTTGAAAAAGATATGCCTACACTGCTTGCAGTGTATACTTTGACTTGTGTTAATTCTAGCTATTTTGTTCTCTTACTGGAGTAGGTCTTATAATATGAGATGGCAGTAAACATGCTTGTGATAAACTAATTTAAATGCAGATGTACCACTTTCTATTCTCTCAGTAAGAGGTTAGTGACAATGTGCTTTGGATGGGATTAATTATTTTTGTTTTTATGCAATGACACTTTGGAGAAATAACACATGGAATATACAATCAAAATTATTCTGTAGCTGTTTCTACAATGTAGTCTTGAAAAAAAGATATTTCCATCACATCTAGAATTTAGGCCAACTATTTGTAAATAGACTATAATATGCCTGTTACTCTACAACATGCAAACCCACTTACATTTCATTTTACATAGCAAAAGACACATGAAATGCACAGTCTATATGACTAATTACCTGACTAATACAACTGCAGTTATCTGAATGCAACCCATTTTTTAACACTAGGAAAACATATTAGCTAAATTCTGATTGGTGTAAAATTGCAGTAGTTGTACACAAGATATTTCGATGTATAGAATAAGTCATTGTCATCAAAGATCAAAATATACAGCATATATATTTATGAATACTGGACTTTTGGCTTTTTTTTTTTAAATATCTTCATGGAACAATAAAATTTGAAAAAACAACAACAAGCCTAATACCTCACCTTCCACCCACAAACACAATATTGTTACATTTGTTTATAAGAATTGCAATAATCTGGGAAGAAAGTTTGTTCAAAATTTAAAAATCTGCTGATGGGCAGAAAATTAAGGTCAGTCACTTGATATGACCTTCCATTATGTTAGAAAAATAATTAAGCTGGTAATTTTTTTGTAAAATCTAGCCATTCATAAAATGGTACTTTACCTTTGGTAGTGTTGGAAGTGCAACAGCACAACCTTCATAAGCATTATACATCAGTTTCTCCAGGTGTTCCATGAAGTCTAATAATAGTTTCACTCTTTTTAGGTCGATCAAGTTGTTTTCTAACAGCATTAACAAAAAAAATACACTGAATAAAAACAAACTCTGGTGGAAAACTTTAAAAGCAAACAAAATTCTCAGTATTAGTTTTAGGTTTAACTTTACAAAAATTAAATTATTTGCTAACATAAAAAACAAATGGTCAAAATCTGCCTGTGATGTTTAATAAAAAATCTATTAAAAACTGTGAAAAAATAAAATTAAGTAGGGTAATAACTCATTATTGAAATAATACAAATGATTTTATCTTTAATAAATAAAATTGAACATTAATGAGCTATGTAAAGAGTTGATAGTGAAAAAAAATATTGAGACCATGGATGTCAATTACACAAAATTTAAGACTTATCAAATCTTAAAGTAGCTGATAGTGAAAAGCAACTGCAGAAAATAAACCACTTCAAAAATAAAAGAACAAAATACTGACCATAAATAATCAATATCCATGATAAAGATAATTGGGCATGTAGAGTATTTAATATTTTACAACTATTTATAAAAATACTTAAAGCAAAAACTGTATTCATTTAATACCTTACATTTTTCTAGTTCTATGAAATTGTACTTTCAGAACATGACTATTTTACTCCATTTACCTTGGGCCAAGCTCCTAGGGCTAAGAGGAAAACGTGATGAATCTTTAGCATAACTCTTGATGGCCGCTAAAAAGAGAAAAGAAGTTCTCTTATCTCATGAGTAAAAGTACAAAAATAAGACTGAAAACCTTATTTGTAAATGGAGAAGTATATCATACCACAAAATATTTTTGATGTATATACCTCAATATGATTCTGTAAATAAAAAATTAATTATTGTTTATTTCCAAATAAAATATTACAATCAACAACAGCCAAGAGATAGCAACCTATGCACTAGAACAAACAAGCCAAGTGACAAAGTGAATATTCAATATATAAAAAGTACTTAATTTTCTTTGACACGGAATTATCTTCGTCCTACACATAATTAATGTACTGTGGTTTTACTTTAAGTAACTTATATTCAATACTTTCCAAAGATTTCAAAAACATTAATAAATACAAGTCTTATGAATAATGCTAAAGCTATTCACTTATTCACTTTCTGCTGTAGCAGGAAAGTTACTCCACTACCTCAAAAAAATAAATCACACTTTAAGTTCTTCCAAGCATTTGAAAAATACCATATTTTATAATAAGATAAATATTTAGTCTACTGTTTGAAGAATTAACTCACTTGAAGATTTTAAATAAAACATTAGCCCCTAAAAAAATAAGTTTGTGCACATTACAAAACCTGATCAACAAGTAACTATGGTGGTGTATATATATATACACACACTATGATTTGGAAAGTACTTAACATACCTTGAAAAACCTGGCTAGATTTCAGTACATATTAAAATTCTTTGTAGACAAAAAAAATCAGAATTTTTCATTAAGCTTTTTTCTAAAACTTTGTCCATAATTATATGGTATCAGTATTGACCAATTGCAAAGTGACTTTCAAGTTAGTACCAAAAGTATTTTTCATCCCAAATTAATTTTTAATTTGAGGAACTTTAGAAAACTACCTAAATAAATATCAATTAAAAAAAATTTCTATACTATAGTTCCAAACAGAATCAAGTCAATCTGACCCACCTCATCATTATCACACAAGTTATGTAATAGCTCTAAACTACCTTTTTTTTTTTTTTTTTTTTTTTTACTATAATGACTTAAATTGTAATAAAGAAGCCACCAATGTTTATCCTAAATATCTTAAAGCTTTTAATATACTTCTGTTTCTAGTCAAATTTTATTCTCTGAACAATGTAGTAATAATCCTGCCATACAAGACGATTGCTCAGCAAAAATGTAACTCTCTCTACCCTATTGAATCTCATAACACATGCACTACTCATAAACATACTTTGTTATTATTTCTCTTTAATTTAAATTTACTTAATCTAACTTTGCAAGTTTCCAATTTTTATACTTTAGTTATTTATCAAAAAAATTAAACTAAGAATGTAAACCTGTAAAATGTTGTGACATTCAAATTTTGACTTACCTGATGTAGAAAGATTTATTACATATCTATATAGTAATAAAAATGAAACATATTTAGAGCAGTCTACAATTCTGTAAAACTATTACATTTAATCAGGATGCATTATATAAGGATTAAAATTACTGTTATAAAGTGAAGAAGATATTGGAGTTCTATAATGAATATATAATAATTATGGCGATATAAAACTAACTTTTTGTCTATAGTTAAACTTAGTAGCTTCATTATAAATCTTAAAACCCAGTATTGTAAACATTTGAAAACTTTTATTTTTAATAATAGAAAAGTAATGATAAACAAAAGTATCTTTCAATCATTCACAGGTTCTAATAATAAAATGAACATAAATAATGTTAAAAATATTATGAATATCACTTTCATTAATACAATAGATTTTAACAATTTTGACAGTTTCCAAAAGTTCTAAGACTTCACATCTTATTAACCTGCAGTAGTGGGAAACTTAATGGTTTAAATATTTCTAAACAAATTAATATCCCAAGAAATTTACTCATTTTTATTTTCCTTAATACTTAAAAATTGATAGGCTTTCTGTTTAAACACACCTTCAATTGTGGTAAAAGTGTCTTGAGGTTTTCCTAGTGGAGTTCGAAGTTTGTTTGTGACACAAGCTAAAGCCGACTCCCAAGTTGCCCAAAACCATAATGCTGGGCTGTAGCTAATGGCTAATTTCATAAGCTTCCGAGATGACTTGTCCGATCGCTGACAGCTCTGAAACAACCTTACTGGCCAGTCTTTGTCCCTAATGAAAGATATTAGTCGTACTATATATAATTTCACTGAGTACATAAGCAACAGTACATATTTACTTAGTTCTTGTGAATTAAATTTATTACCAGTTTACAAAATAATTATAAAACTTTGTTTTGTTCAATAATAATGTTCAGCACTAATGGTTATAACAGACTGGTCACCATTAGAATCAATAATCACATAAAATTGGCATGATCTCTTTACTACATTCTCTCAAAACAGCTAAACAGATTCACATCACCAATATCAGAAAGTGACAGCTACAGTTTTGTAAAGAAAAATCCAAATTAATTGAAGAAATAAAATATAATCAGCAAAATTACTTGGTTTAAGTGTACGCATTTTAGCATATTTTCTATTAAAATATAGCTCCACCCCTTCCAAAACATTATCCACGGGATATATTAATAACAAACTATTTGAAACAATAATTAATTCACATACTTGGGATGAGCTCCATGAAGGATGAATCCCATAACTGTTTTAAAGTTATGAGAATGAAAAGTACCACCATAAAAGTGATTCATATGGCCCCTACGAATTTGCCACAATTGTGATGGGGTGACCTCTAGGTAGCTGTGTTGATGTATTCCAAATTTTGCAGTATTGACAGGGGAACTGCTATGTTAAGAAAATTACATTTTTCATTTCATACAAGTAATTACAAAGCAACAACATAATAGCACTATCATTTGTACAAACAAAAAAAACAATCTAACAGCATTCTGGCTGGTAACTTGTATTAGTTTGTGTTTTTTTGGGGTTTTTTTTGCAACTTTACCAAATGGTATCACCTGCAGAACTTAGAATTTAATGGTTAAACCTTAGTCAACTATGTCAAAAATAGTACTTTGTAACAGCAATAAAAAAAATACATTTTATTCTAAGTACTCTTAGATAATTACTTGAGCATAATACAAGTAGTAATAACACAAAAAACTGATATTTTATACAAAATACTGTGCAGTCTTAGAAATTCATAACCTATATAATAATACACACTTTAAAGTTCAAGCTCACCTAATTACAATATCCAGAGGCAAAAGAACAAGCAAAGAAAGAAATTCTCTCCTGACATTTTCATCAACATCATTTATCTTTAACAGACAAAGTTCAAAGCATCTGAAAAAAAGCCAATTACTGTATTTCTATGTGCATTTCAAATGAACAGTTTCTCACAAAATATAGATTAGTTAGATGACTGAAAAATTGTTATTACATTTCATATGTTAACTAATGAGGTGATGGAAAAAGCATTTCCAGTAAAAACAAAAATGTCAGTCAGGATACTGATTACTAAGTACATACAACCAACATGTTAATAATGTTCAACGTCATGTTTCACGTTCACTATTCACTGCATTTGCAAGAAAGAATTATATGCAACAGAACAATTTCATCAGATTTCTGATGGTTACACTTTGTCTCATATACTGTCATTCGTGACAGTTGAATAAGCAGGCATGTCACAACAAACTACTGACTTGAGGAAACCTCATAGCCAAATGCTTTTAACAATCTGTACAAAAAAAAAGTGCACAGCATCATTTTGTATCAAAACTGATTCATTAAAAATTCCCTTTCCCTGACAAATAAAAGTGACAACATATTCCAAATTGAATCTGTGGCATTCATTCATCACCCAGAATGAATCCTGACCAGTCTGATGCTGATTTTAAATGGTCTAAAACAAATTTCACATTCAGTAAATGCATCATTTTTTAATACTGTAATTACTTTTTCCACCATTTTAGTAATCAATGTGTCAAACATCTCAGTCCCTAAATAATTAATACAAGTTACAAATATTACAACAAGTGCAAGAAATGTTCCAGTATGATGCTTTACACTGTACAGGGATAAGAGTTGTAATTTCTTTAAAATTTAACAAAAATATTATTCTTTACTTGTTTATATTTTTAAACAATTAACTCCTTCATTTAAATTTTTTATCTGGTTGTGCTGTTTTAAATTTATTCAAGTTTTACTTCAACAATTTAGTGTGTGTTTTTATCTTGTTAACTCAAGGTACATAATCTTTACAGAATATTTTAGACTCATACTGATTCATAAAGACCAATGGTTTGTTTCAATCTACATTACGCTAAGTGTAAGAATTTGTTTATTATTATATGAAACCATTAAAGTTTGTTCAACTAATATACAGCCATTAAAGCCAACAAAATAACAATGTCTTATGCTATTTTTAGTTACTAATACTGTGTGCCCTACCTTTTAAATAAATATTTTTTGTATAGTGTAGCTCCAGCTCTGATAATGGTCTGAAGAGGAATACAGCATGAAACACTTACATTGGGGTCAAGTGAGTAGCCTGTGAAAACATTACAGAATTCCATATAGTAGTTAACATGTACACACTTACTGACTCTTTCAACAGACTATTCAAATTTAAAGGTTTTATACAACTTAAAAAAGTACAATATTGGATAGTAATTAGATTAAGAATTTCCTCAAAGTTTAGGATCTCTGCCAATGATGCAAGTTTTATTTTAATGTATATAAAATCACGTTACAGTACAATATTCATTCAACAACAAATATTAAAGCTTATTTACTACTTCAAATTACTGAAATAAAAATGTAAATAATGCAGTTCAAAATAGCTATTTTTATAATAAAGCACAACATAACATACTTCTTCATATTAAGTTATTCAATTTAAATTAAAATTTTATATTTGATGATTTAAAAAAAAAGAATGTACTTTAGTTACTAAAAAACTTAAAATATTTTTAGATACGCTTATTTCATATAATACCCCATATAACAACAATGCTGCCTTCTATATGCATTCTGTTCACTGCAGGGAATTAAACTCTAGATTTTAATGTTGCAAGATCCATAAATTTATTGCTTTCCCACTGAGGGAACTCTTATTACAAAGTAAACAAATGTTAAAACATACTGAAAATGTATAGTAACTGTTTACAAGACTATCCTCAGTGTAAGAAAGCTACTACAACTAACTAGCTGTAATACAAGATGTTAAGTAAAGAACGAAAAGTTTATCAAAATATAAAAATCAGCATTCCTTGATATCCTACAGTTGTATAGAAGATATATTTATTACTAAAACTCAAGCTTATAGTTGATAGTAGGTGAAACAAATACTATGGTTACTTCATAAGCCACATGTCTAAGTCCCCTTACACAGGATTTTGTAAAGTTCAGGCCATAAAACTCTGAAAACTATGTAACTGACTAGTTTTTTTTATTCCTTCACAGATATCATCACTGCCTATTTTTGTTTTACGTTGTTGTCAAAAAGTCATTTCTATTTATTCCAATCAAGTTTTGTTAAAATGTTCTCATCTCTTTTGAAACAAATACTGCCTAATTATTATTTTTAGTATTGTATTTGAGTAATTACCATTGTTTTCATATAGTTTCTGAACAGAACAGTTCATTTTTTAAAACAGAAGTCTTGTGAAAGAGAAGTTTCAGGTGACTCAACCAGAAATACAAGATAACCAAAAGATAAGCTTCAGTGACAGCTTTACACATAAAAGATAGCAAGAAAGTGAAATGGAGTTATAAACCAAAAAACAAAACTAAAATGTAAAGTTTACCAAATATAAAAAATAAAAAAGTCTTGTCACAGTTTTATATAAAAGGAAACTTTACTGATAATGTTACATATCTAGAAGCATACAAGGTAACCAAAAATCAGTTTACTGAAAGCTGTAAAGAACCAGAAACAAGTAAATTAATAATGGTTGTTTTATAAAGCCACTTTTAAGTACAAACCAAATCTAAAGAACAATAGGTAGTTACACAGTTTAACTGTTGATAGCAGCAATGTATAGTACATTTTACTAAGAGCACAAGTAGAAAACAGTAGCACAATTTATTTAACTTAGCATCAGAAACAAGGCTTACCTAAATTTATAACAACTTTAAATAGTCTAGTAAATTCACGATTTTCCACGACCCTTGAAAGATGGTGTTGAATTCCCTCCACAACTTCTTGCACCCACCAAAGACAGAGAAGCCTACAGTAAAACCTAGAATACTTAATTTTTCTATTGTTATACAGATGCAAAACTGAGTTATCTTTAATCTCAAAATAATATAAAAAGATTTTTATAAAACTGATTTTATTGATTAAGTCTGTAAACCAAAATTTAGAGAGATAATTAACATCTAATTAATTGAGCCTTGTAGACTCTAGCATGAAATGGTTTTTATTGACATAAAAGTAATGTCACGTACCTATACTCCTAATATAACTGAAATGAAAATTTAAGTTCAGCATATACCTGGTATCATAGCTAGTTTCTTTTTGTTCCAAAAGCAATGATAACAAGGTCAGGATTGAGCACAAGTGACCACTGCTTGGAGGAGGCACTACAGACATGGTAGCCAGAATAGGTAAACTGTGACTAGCTATGGGTGGTACAGAAGCAGGACCTGGGCTCACAAGAAGACTACTTGACACAAAATGACCATGTCTGAAAGAAAAATTGTTTGCTTATGAAGTTTAAGAAAAGTAACACTGTGGGAAACAAGTAATAATAAAAAGTAAGAATAATAGCAAACCAATTTATTATACAAAAAGCATCATGTTGAAAATGACATTAACACATACAACTTCTTATTTTTATAGCAGTTTATTTATTATGTAAAATTGCAACTACAATAAAATACCTGGTACAGTGGGAGTATAGGACATGTAACATAGAGTACTGAATAGCTGGATGCTCTTTGGCAAGATGTGTTGAAGATGGTTGGAGATAAGTTACAATCAGATCAAAAAATCCAGGGTTCAGGGCCCACATCTAACAATATACACAGAAAGTTATTAAGAAACACCATGCAAATGAAACAAATCATGACAAAAACTTAAATAAATCACTGACAACACATTATAAAACTGAAAACTCGTTCTATATTTGTTCATGAAAGCAATAACAATAACCAAAACAAAAATTAAAATAAAACAGAGTGGGAGGGCTACCTAATCCAGTAATCAGTCTTGCTGGTTTTACCTTCTCTGAATAGAAGCTACTTGGAAATGAAATTTATACATTATTTGTAGACTTATTTTCTTTGTCCAATTCTGTTAACCTGTGAATGAGTTATTCTTATCCATGTTTCTTACCTGTAAATGTGTATTTATTTGCCTTGTTGTTTTACCCATGAGACAAAGAAACAAATTTCTTTCTAATATGTAAAAAGTTCATTTTGAAGATAAAAACTTATTTTTGTAGGAAACCAATTAGTTATTTTAGTTCCCAAACGGATTCATACAGAACTCTGTTTTACATGAAAATCTAGTTGCATCTTCAGATTCAAGCACAATACAGAAAGAAACATTCTCAGCCTTAAAATCCACAAAATGTATTAAACAGCTAAAACTATCACTTCCACTCAGTTAAATTTCTAGGTAGTGTCCAACTGGGTTTTTAAATAGCTTTCCAATTTCTATCTTTAATTTCCTTGTAATTTTCACTTATTTACAAGTCAATATTAATGTGCTACAATGTGTGTGTTTCGGAACTTGGGGATTGCGACTTTAAAAAAAAATCACAGAAAGGAATTTTCTGAATGGCAATGAGAGTTTCATCTGAAATTTTTTTTATATGTTGTACCACACATAAAACCTCTTATTTCTAATCAATAAAAATATACATGAAAGTACAATGTTTATACCACCAAAAATACAGATAACTAATTTAGATTTCTGTAGTGTTTTTAAACAATTATATTTAGTGGTATTTGTCTACAGAAACAAGTATATTTATTCATGTTAATGATCTTTCTAATATTTTCCATTTTTCTGTTAGACATCACATTATATGGTTGAAATTCAGAAAAAAGGCAAAATATTATTACCTTGTGATTTCTAATATCTCTCCATACTGATGTATACCGATAAAACAATACAGACATGGTTCTCTAAGCTTATGTAGAATAATAAAGTATGGTCAAAACTTAGTTTAAAGCAGCAATATCATGACACCTACTATTAAACGAAATAATGCTGAAACACAAAAAAATTGTTTTCATATAAAAGACACTTGAGCAAGAGCTGCAGTTACTCCTATAGTTTTTAATTAAAATAATGTATCTGATAAACAATATGTTGTTACTTTTGTCATCATTTTATTGAATATTTCAGACAAACATGGTAGGCAAAATTAAAAATCTAAGTAGAGAAAAAATAAATACTTAGGTTAATGTTAAAAGTTTCAGACATGCAAAAAACAATTTAATATTGAAAACAATTTTTATAAAAATATGTATATGAATTTACTAATTTCATGAAGCCCTATTACTGCCAAAGCATTGTAGCTTTGTATACCACAAATGACAAACCATCCAACTTTGTATTCTACAACTGCCAATGAAAGTTAGCACAGTTTTCTGATTTTTATATTTTTATTCATCTTCAGAACAATTTAAAATCTAAATGCTCATACATCTGTTAAATTCATTCTAATAATTTTCACTTGCTTAGAAAGAAGGTGACTCACCCCAATGATAGAATGTTTAGCATTGCCAATCTCTGCAAGTGCACAGAGAGATGAAACAAAAGATATCCCAGCAGCGTTCTTAGAACTATAAGAGAATGTACATCCAATATTGCTCTGACTGCTGGTAAGCTTGCATTTCTTCTCCATCAAGAGAGAAAATGCTGCCTCTATGTCTCCTAAAATGTATTTATAGGCTTCTTCCAGAACAGGAACATTCTTCAACCTCAAAACCATGTGTTGAAGAGCAAGCAGTTGACTTTGTATCTAGGTTTTGGAAAATGAAAGTGATGTGACATTAAGTTAAACTTTTTTTCAAGTTACACTGTAACAACTTTCCATCTTTTGGTGAAACAATACAGTAGTTTCAAACAATCTTCTCATCTTCCATTTTTCTTGTACACTGACAACATTATTACAATGCTTTACAAATATATCACATCTACAAAAACTGCACTACAATGTGTCATTCAGATGTACAATTATTTTTGTTTCATTGGAACTTTTAATAATTATTACATGTTGCTTCTGCCACAATAGAGCTTCTAATGAATTATTTACCTTTATTTACTATAATCTGTAGTGAAGAAGAAAGTTAACTTTACAAACAAATTATGATTTGTTTATGTTGAACTAAGCAATATGAAAATGCTTTTTGAAAAAAACAAAAAAACCTCATCTATTCCTTTGTATAAATAGTATTAAAAGATTTCGCTTTCATTTTGACAGAACTTAGAGCACTACAATACTTACATTTTTACTTGGGTAAAACTTCAGTTTGTAACAAAGGCTATCAGGGGAGAAAACAAACTTTACAAATGCAACTGTCAATTGTGTGTTAAGAGCATTCACACACTGAATCAGAAGTTGAAGAATGGACAGCAAGTGGACTTCAGATAATTTTTCCACAGACTGAAGTTGAAAGACTTTGAAAAATAACAGTAGCTTATCCATTGCGACAACTGCATGTGACTGGGTGTTCAGTAGAAGCAACATAATGCTCTCATTGGCTGCAAAATAACACAGTAAACACCATACAAAAAAACTGTAAAATAACACTAGTTGAAAGTTATAAGGATTTCAAAGTTGAAATCTTGATTTAATTTTTTATACATATGCACACACACACAGAAACAGACAAACACCAGAATAAAAATACAAAATAATAAATTTAGATTATATTTTTTCAATATATATGATACAAAAATCATAGTAATTCAATATTCTTTTAACTTATGAAAAAGATGCACATGTTTTGATGGTATTTATACACAAGAAAATATTAATTAATATTAATATTAACATTTTAAAGTATTCATAAAGATTTATAGAGTAAGTTATAATCAGGCATTTTAAAGTATTATCATAAAGCATACATTTAATAAACATTAAAGCACATCCAGACTAGTTGACAGATGTAAACCTGAATAGAATTTTTCAGTTTTGCACATTTTTTGTTAAATTAAAAACAAACTAATAAAAATGGTTTTACTAATAATTGTCACCCAGACGATAAACCAGTAAATCTTAATGAAAGCAGATTAATAACTAGGCACAAGTAATCAAAAAGTTACAAAATAATGAGCTTGCTTTAGCATAGGGTTGAAATAAAAAACATCAGTTCCAACCACAGTTTTATATACAGTAACCAACCAGCTGTTATAAGTAGTTCCTGATAGGTATATTCGGTAGTCAACATCACACTTCTCAAAAGACTTTTCAAGTTCTGAAATCACAAATTTTACAATTACTTATTCAAATGTTTTTATTGTTGTGATACATGCACACAGCATATATAAAAAAATATTACTAACAAAAACTTATAAATACAAGTTTCCATGCTTTGCTGCACATTTAAAACTGCTATAAAAGTTTAATAGACAGAACACTAATTGTGTATTAAATTAGAACACTGAAATCTAAGAAGAAATGGATGCTAATGTAGTGGAAGTTCAGTGGCATGGGTTTATTATTACACAAACAAGTGGGTAAATAGATGCATACTACTTAAAGCATTTACCTGAATTTAACAATTTTCATACACCAATAAAAATTAAACAATTCAATATAAACTCCTAAAAAATGTTAAGGAAATAAACTTTGCCTCCTAAAAATAATCACATGATAAAAAGTACAACTTTATAAAAAAATATATTCAAAATAACAAAAGCTATATATTTCCTTTATATTTACACAGTAATCATCAGTTCAAAAGAATTGTCAAAAATATTGTTGGTGTGAACATACTTTGTAGCCAGTATGAGATACACCTTTCCAATGTAGAATGTTTTTTTCTCTCACAGTGATTACAAAGCATGTTCACATGAACAGTATGTTCAATACTACTCAGTATCTCTCTTTGGTGTTCAGAGTCACTGATTAGAAGTGCAAAACTCCAAAACTACTATAACCAAATAACATGCACTTATCAAAGTGTAGATTACTGAGCTCTTTGAACTAAGATTAATATTAAAAAAAATTCTGAAATATTTATTTATTTATTACATAGTACATTTATCAAATAACAAATGTTTTGCTTTATCATTACAATAACATCCAAATAAACAAAACAGTCACTGTACAATTACTAACAGAATTATGAATATAAACTTCTGGGTTAAAGTACAGAGAAACATAACATGTCAGAGAATGAATCTCAGCTGTACCCAGAGTTGAGGAGGCTTTTCAGGCCAGCTGGAATATGGACATACTACTGATTGAGATACTATTTATAGCAGCAAATTTCTTGACCAACTCTTTTGATATGAACTGGATTTAACCTGGCAAAGCATAATTTATCAAGTTTATTTACACCAAAACATATCATACTTAAGGCAGAGATTTTTAACACTACCCAACTTAAGACTTCATTAACCTCAAATTAATTCATTCATCATTCACAATTAATTATGATAATAGGAAAGATACAAGCTAAGCTTTATATCTGTATCTTCAAAACTGAATTACCTACACTGGAAATACCCGTTTGTTTTTACACCAGAACTCATCTAATATTGGCGTGGAAGTAAAAACCTTTATAAAACATTTTCAGTACATGAGCAAATGGAAGTATCTCATAACTGCTTCAACATTCAACAAATTATCTTTACATTCATCTAGTTCCCAAGAATTCTCACATCTGGTCATCTTATACAGACTGCAGTCTAATATGACACCTTAGTCCTTTTTCAAGCAAGCTATGATTTTAAAAGACTTCATGCTTGAAAACAACACAAAATATTCAATTATTACATATTGTTTGTGTGGTCAATCTGAGGAAATGCTTTCAATTTTCAAGCTATTAAAACTTCCATATATGTGCAAATGTATACATACACAGTGTCTAAGAACTTGAAGTCATTCCTGCCTTGGGACCAACTGCTTATTTTCATAGTCTTACTATTACATAAATGTCTGAGCTAAGCTCTTAGTTTTTTGTTGTGTTTTTTCTCTCTCTCCAAGTAACCACACCAGCATACCTCTGTTAGAAAGTCCCATGTCACTGCAATGCTTTCATTTGGAGATGCACTCTTTCCAAGACTCTTCAGTACAGTTGTAAACACTCTGGTCGTGAAAAATGTATTAAATTTGATATTAAGAACAATTCTCTTGTTTAAATTTTGATTACTGCAGCCACAAAAGGCTGCTTGAAATCATAAAAGTCATTTTATGAAAATTAAAATCAAAAAATTTTAAACTCTAATTAGCCTTAAATATTTTTATTGCTTGACAGTTTTAAATATTTAGCAATTTTTCTTGGAGTACATAAAGACTAAAATACATCATAGTCTTATGAAAGTTTCTAAAAACAATAAAATATTTCAGTTCAATGAAACACTATTCTTAAAAATTACCTGATTAAAGATGTGATTTTGGCCAAACACTCTGCTGAAGATGGAGGTTGGTCTTCTAGAGTTCCATCTCCTCCTCCCCCTGTGATTGTGTTACCTTGAACCAAATCCTAAAACATACATTTTACCAATTTAGAAAAAATTTCATGTTCCTGAATTTACCAACATTCCTTTGATAGGTTGAAGGATATTTCTTTTCAATACTGATTATTTAATAAAACAACTTTACATACAAATTCTTATAAAATCCAGCACTTTACCCTCTATCAACAACATTTGTACACACTCAAAGGAAAATAACACTTTTTTTAAAAAAAAGATGAAAAACAAAATTCATCCAAAAAACTAATTGAAATTAATTTTTTTAGTGGTTGTAATAAATGAAGTTTTAACTTTATAAATGATGACTACATAACAATTTAAGAGCTTACTACTCTAATTAGTTGTTTTGGAAATTTAAGCAAAGTTGCAAAGTGGAAAACTTTAAAAAAAACAAAAAATACTTTAGTAGTTACTACTAATTTCAATATTACGAGACTAACACATTAGCAATTTATGTGTGTTTATTTGTTGTTAATCACAAAGATACACAATGTGCCACCTATGCTATGGCCACCATAGGTATTGAAATCTTTTCTTAGTGTTATAAACCTTGAGACTAATATGCCCGTATGTTTAAATCAAAACTTTACTTTAGAAAAAAGGAAAAAGAGTATTTTCTGTTTCATATCTTAATATATTGGTATTTTCAATATTATTTGTAACTGGGGAAAGGCTTAATGTTCAATAAAAAAAGGTTATTAACTTTTCTAACAATATTGTTCAATGACCTAAATACTGTAATTCCTTCAAATGTATGATCATTAAAAACAAACATTTCAAAACACGGGCTATTTTCCATGTAGCTAATAGAAGTGATAATTATAAAAATCTTATTTTTACAGAAAGATTAACAATTACTGCACAAATACTACTAATGTCATAAAGAATGCATTTGTGTCGTTTTTTAACTCTTTTAACATGAAAAAATTCAATCAGACTTTCAAACATTCTTATGGGTCCAGTACAGAAGTTTAAAAAATGCCTAAAAGTATGTTGATGTGAAAAGGGAAAGTTCAAAAGCCTTTGAACTATGCTTATATTATTGGTAAAAGGATTTTCAAGTAACACTTTCTACATCAACTATACATATCTTTATCACTGAAGCAGAAATGTTTTGCAGTAAAATTAATGAAGTAAGAAAGTTTTCAGAAAGAGAAACCCATTGTTTTTCATGCATCATGGCAGTGCAATATCATCATATCATACAAAAATTATACATTTACATTAAGGCAAGGCAGAAATAATATAAAAGTTTCCAGAATGAGTTAGGCCTTATAATGATTAAAACAGGCAAACTAGATATTAAACTTTGTCATACTATTCCCATAATTAACTTAATCACATATATAGGATATGTATAGAAGTCTTTAATTTTCAAAAGTTTTCAAACTCAAACTTTAACTGCTTAATTATTGACAGAACATTCAATAAAACACTCAAGTAACCAAAGTACCTGGTACCAGTAACAGTAGTAGTCCTAGCCATATGATTAAATATTGGCTTGCCCAACTATTAGTCCTATACAAAGTTATATTTTTTTCATACATAAAAGGACAAAAATACATTATATCATCATTTCCATAAAACCAAAATCCAAATTATATGCTACCTGTACCTTGTGTTGCACTAGAGATACTGATAACTAGCATTTTCAATAAGGTTACTTTTAAACAATTTAAACAAATAAGCTCCAGAAGGAAAAAAAAATTAAAACCTGTGTGTGCAACTATTTCACTTGATTGCATGATGCAAGAATACAGTGGTATGTATTACACACCTTGTGTAACAACCTTCTTCATCAAACTGACGAAATTAAGTTTGCACAGACTTATCTCAGGTGAATAAAACTGATTTTAAACTTTTTGAATTACTATAATTTAACTGATGTTAATCAAGTAAAATTTGTACAAACATCAGCTCAGAAAGAAAGTACTAAAGTCTTCACAGTAGTGTTTCTAATTTCCTATTTTACAGAACAATTAAACTGAAAATGTAATTTACTGACAAATAAAACTGAGGCCATTTTGTATTTTTTATAACTAGAAACAAGGGTATGTTATCTAAACAAGCCTAGAAAGAGATATTTCTCACTAAATATGAGATTACCTTTTATGCACTATTTTGTCTTAAAATTTGTCCCTTAAAGTTTGCACACAGAAAATTATCTTCTCATAATCTATGATTTACCTTGAAAGGGGGTAGGGGGAGATTACATGAAAAATTAACTCTTCATCATGAAAGATGTTCTATTAACTTTGAAAAAAAAAACATGCACAGAATTAAAAAAACCTGAAATAATACCGTCTATAAAATAACTTGCAGAACTTTCTTATTTCATCTCTAATTTCAAAATGTCAAGAAAAAAAAAAAAAGAGATTTAATTTAGGAAATAGTATTACAGTACTTAAACATATTGGAGAATAAGTTCAGAATATTCATCACAAGAGTTTTTCCAACATGTACTTGAATTTACCAACTATCTTATGATAGGTTGAGAAAATGTTTTTGGTACTGGTTATTTATGAAACAGCAACACACACAGCGTTATAGAAGCCAGTACTTCAAACTTCATCCATAACACCATTTCTATGTAGACTCTGAAAATAAAATTAGGCAATGTTGTTTGTTGTTTTTTTATTATTGAAAAACAACTAAATTCATGCAAATACAGGTACTGAGATTAATCATTTTTTGATGTTTATAATATACAAGATTAACTTTACAAATTGGCAAATATACAACAAAATTTGCAACTTAAAAATGTTTTGGACAAAAATATTCATTTGATGGTATTCAATTGGCTTCTTGTAGCTTTAATAAAACTATTTGAAAATAATATTTCAATGAGTGTTAAAAAAAAGTACAACAGATTATAATACTTTTTGCAAGCTGTAACATTACCTCAGCATAAGCCTCCATATCCTCCAAAAATTGACCCAAAAGAGTCACAGAAAAGTTAATATCTTCTACCCAGAAATGCTGGAAACTAATCAAAGCCTCAGATGTGTAACATGTAAGACTGTATGCTTGAGTAGAATCAATATGCCAACCAACAAGAATATCCACAGTATCCTTAATGTAACAGATATTCAGAAATTAGTCTACATATTAGAATTTTCATTTCTCAAGTTATCTTGAAATATCTTAAAGTTAATTCATCATTATAATTACAAAATCACTTCACAATCCTATAGATATATAACTACTCTAAATTTAACTTTTCAAGTGAAATTATATTTAGTTAGCAATATCTTCAGTAATAATAACTCTCCTTGATATTTTACACATAAACCATACTACTAATTAACAAATAAAGTGAGTTAACAGTTTAAACATATGCACTCTCCCCAATAAATAAAAAGTTGAGTGATATATTATTAAAATGATTATGAATATGTAACTTGTCAAGGGTATGTGACAACAGCAGCAAAATATTAATGGTGCACTGCATACATAACTACATTGATACATTTTCTAGGTAGTGCAATATGACTGAACACTGATTCTAACAGCTTTTTCATACACAAAAAATTCACACTTAGATCATAAAAATGTGTTCAGATTTTTTATTTATAATTTCATAGATTGGAAAATCCTTTGTATTTTATGGCTTTATAAAATAAAAATTGTGATAAAATTGTGACACCAGGACCAATCAGAAAGAGGCCCAAAACAATCTGCACCCTAGATGAATTAAGTACAGTGCGGCATTTTGAAAAGATCGAGAATTTATGAAGACAGAAGACATTTGCAAAAACTGTACACATGTGCTAGGCAACAGTGCACAACAATCAAGAAAAAACTCCATCTGGAAAAATGACAAAATTTGAAAAGTTGAATGGATATGTTATGGAAACATATCTAGGGCAGCTAGAAAATGAAACAGGTGTTTATATTATATCATATACAAAAATGTACCTATCAAATTACTGGACACAGCCTGTAGATTTCTGAATAAATGGACTGTCAAAACAGTCACTGGGAAAGCACAATTCTCCTATGCTAAATAAATAATGGAAAGCAACCAAAGAATGGCTTACTTTGGATATAATGGAGAATTTTGCAAAAGAAACTATGCTACAGGGATATTATAAAGATAAAAGTATGACTAAACATATTAGCAAATGTAATTAAGTGATGAAGTTCCAAAATAATTCAAATATAACATACTCAGCTTCTACATCTTACAGTTTTGAATAGAATAAAGTAACACTTCAGTGAAGTATTATTGTAGAAGTTTAACTTTACTAATTTTCATGCCCAATGTCCAGGGCAATCAACACATTCGTGCTTCCATCACATGATGGTATCACTATGTTCTGGGTAAGATGTAGGCATCCCCTGCTTATAAGAAATGAAAATTTCAATTGCTTCTTAATAAGTAGTGCTTCAGCCAACTCTGCACATTTACCTATTTCAAAAATATAGAACTTCACTACAGCAGATAAGTAAATATGAATATCAACTAACTAATATCTCAAAAGATTAGACGTCTTCAAAGTTTCCAATGAATATTTGTTCTAGTAAATCTTTACCATATAGTGTTTTCACACTTATTTTGTAAGTTGATTGATTGATTTATTGTTTTGTGGCACAAAGCAACGAGGCTATCTGCGCCAAACAACCGGTAAAAATGTAGTAAAAGACATAAATGGAAATCAAGGTAAAACAAACAAAAAAAAGTATAAAACCAGTGTTGACACCTAGTCTACAAGGTTAAGATAGAAAGCAAAGTGTAAAAAGTTGTAAGGTAGGTATTCTATCATAAAGGTATAATCATAACCCGCCAGGAAGACTAACAGGCAGGTACAAGACCTACCGTCAGTCACCTGAAGTTGGTCTTTCCAGTCCTGGTTCTGGGTTATGTGTCATAGCAACTAGTATCAAGATGTAAAAGAATAGAAGTATTAAAAAACACACAGCAAAAACGCAACAATGAGTAACCAAAAGTTCAGTAAAAAGAGAAAAGTCACGTAAATGGAGTAAAATTGGTAAGGAAAATGAAGGTAAAAACAAAACAGCAATTAAAACAGAAAATGGTGTAAAAACCAATGGTGACACCCAGTCTTCAAAGTTATAAACTATTTACTCTAGCATAATAATAATGATCATAACCCGCCAGGAAGAATAACGAACAAGTTCAAGAACCACCGTCAGTCACCTGAAGTTGGCCCTTCCAGTCCTGGTTCTGGGTTATGTGTCATAGTAGCTATTATCAAAATGTAATAGAATAAAAGTTTAAAAAGACACTCAGCAAAATCATAATAAAGAGTAGCCAAATGTCCAGTAAAAAAAATAAAAGTCAAGTAAATGGAGTAAAATGTGTAAAGGTAATTGAAGATAAAAATAAAATGGCAATTAAAACAGGAAATGGTGCAAAAACCAATGACGACATCCAGTCAACAAAGTTGTACAGGCCAACCTGTAGCAGAATGGGAATGATCATAACCCGCCAGGAAGACTAACAGGTAGTATATAAACCACTGTCAGCCACCTGAAGTTGGTCTTTCCGTCCTGGTTCCGGGTTATGAGTCAATATGGCCAGTACAAAAAGGTTGTAAAAGCACGAAATGATATGCAGCGAAAGTACAACAGTAACTCGCCAGGAAGACTAACGAGTAGTTCAAACAGACAGTTCAAACAGAAGCGTTAGTCACCTGAAGTTGGCCTTTCCAGTCCTGGTGTCGAGCTATTTAATGTTCCGGCCATTGTTTAATGTCGCATTGAATGAGAGAGAATAAAACTTTAAAAAGGAGCCACAATTAAAAAGGTGTAATGAATAAATATACCACACTTAAATAAGATTAAAAAGATTAATGGCCATTAAAAAATTAAAAACGTTATCAAGGTGGACACAGTCACCATCACCAATAACTCTGTCCAAAGGTACAGACTGACGCTGGGAAAAAATATGTTTAAAGTATTGCCGTCGTTGAGGATTGTAACGATGGCAAGAAAGTAAAACATGGCTGATAGCGACTTGAGTGCTACACAAACTACACACTGGTGCATCAGTTCCAGATAAAAGAAAATGATGAGTTAAAAAACTGTGACCAATGCGCAGCCCAGTGAGAACAACTTCCTCCCTCCGAACTTCACGGAAGCTAGATGTCCAAACTCCAATTTTGGGTTTAATTTGAAAAAGTTTATTGTCGCGTTGCTCACTCCAAGCGGACTGCCAACTCGCACGGAGCCGAGCCTTGAAGACAACACCACAGTCCATGTACGGAATAGGCATAGGGGTGATGGTGCTGAGGCAGACAGATTTAGCTGCCATGTCTGCAAGCTCGTTCCCGCGAATACCAACATGGCCTGGTATCCAGAAAAACTGAATTGAAGTAGCTGCTAATGAGAAATGGGCCAGTTGGTTTTGAATATCTGCTAGAATAGGATGTGAGCTAATGTGAAGTGATTCCAAGGCAAGAATAGAACTAAGCGAGTCAGTATAAATAGTGCAGTTGGAGTACTGCTCAGCTGCAATATGATCGAGGGCAAGAGATATTGCATACAGTTCAGCGGTGAACACAGAAGCTGTAGAGGGGATTCTGTGTGCAACTACTGACCCACAGCAAACCATAGCAGAGCCCACTGAATTTCCTGATTTGGAACCATCGGTATAAATGGGAACTGAATGATTGTTGGAAAGATATTCATTGAATAAAAGACGGTACTTCCAGTCTGGAGTATCCGCCTTTTTTAGGTGATTGAAAGAAAGGTCACACTTGGGGGCTGTAATAAGCCATGGTGGGATGCGTCGACATGTGGAATCTGCAATATTATCCAAGGACAGACCCAATTCATCCAATTGCGCCCGGATGCGAAGGCCAAACGGAGCAATGACAGATCGTCTGTTCTGAAAAAGTACTGCCCACCGAGGAAGGAAAACACATTCCCAGGTGGGATGCTTTGGTAAGGAACGTAGTTTCGAAGTATATTGTAAAGACAGTTGCAAACGGCGAAGGTGTAGAGGAGGTTCATTAGATTCAATGTATATGCTTTGAACTGGAGAGGTACGGAAAGCTCCGGTGCAGAGTCGAAGACCTTGGTGATGAATGGGGTCCAGTATCTTTAAGGCCGAGGGTCTGGCAGAGCCATAGACCATTGATCCATAGTCAAGTTTCGATCTAATAAGAGCACGATATATCTTCAACATTGAACGGCGATCTGCCCCCCAACTGGTAGAAGAGAGGACACGAAGGATGTTCAGTGTTCTTGTGCATTTGACCCGAAGCTGCTTTAAGTGTGGTATAAAGGTCAATTTACGATCAAGGATAAGTCCCAAGAACTTTGTCTCTGGGACCACTGGCAGCAAAACTTCACCGATATGAAGTTCAGGATCAGGGTGAATACCTCGTCGGCGGCAAAAGTGCATGCATACAGTTTTGGAAAGAGAGAAATTAAAGCCATTTGCAAGAGTCCACTTCTGTACACGATTGAGGGCAGTTTGTAGTTGCCGCTCAATATATCTCATGTTTGATGACTGACATGAGATGTGAAAGTCGTCAACATATAGCCCATTCGTAACGGTGAGAGGGAGTTGTTCAGTGATGGCATTTATCTTTATACTGAAAAGTGTGACACTCAATATACAGCCTTGAGGGACTCCAAGTTCCTGTACAAAAGAACGTGAAAGTGCCGAACCAACACGAACTTGGAATCTCCTGTCCATTAAAAAATTTTTAATAAACATGGGTAGATGGCCACGTAACCCATATGTATGGAGGTCTCGCAAAACGCCACACCTCCATGTTGTGTCGTAAGCCTTCTCTATGTCAAAGAATATCGATACAAGGTGTTGGCGGTTGAGAAAGGCCTCTCTGATAGATGTTTCAAGACGAATTAGGTGGTCTATGGTGGAGTGCTGTCGACGGAACCCACACTGGGTGGGTGAGAGGAGGTTGTTTGATTCAAGGAACCAAACAAGACGAGCATTAACCATCCTTTCCAAGGTCTTACAGTGACAGCTCGTCAAAGCAATTGGACGATAGTTTGAAGGAATCTTCGGATCTTTCTCTGGCTTAGAGAAAGGTAAAATAATAGCATGGCGCCAGGCATCAGGAAAAACATTCTCCTGCCAAATCCGGTTGAAGATGGTCAGAAGGACATCAAGAGAATCAGGAGAGAGATGGTGTAGCATGTCATAATGAATATCATCAGGTCCAACAGATGTACTGGCAGACCGATGAAGGGCCATTTTTAGTTCCACCAGGGTAAAGGGACTATTATAGTCAAAGAAACAGTCAGTTTGAAAGGAAATAGGTGATCGCTCTGCCCGAGTCTTGATGGCCAGGAAGGTGGAGGAACAAGCAGAAGTGCTAGATACCCGGCAAAAGCTTTCACCTAGAGTGTTAGCGATGTTTCGGACATCAGTCACCTCCTGACCATCAGAGAGTAAGATTGAGAGGGGAACAGAAGTGTAGTGCCCATTAACCTTTCGAATCTTGTCCCATACGATCTTGGAGCTGGTGGTAGAAGATATGCTGGTTGTGAACTTAATCCAAGATTCCTTCTGGCTTTGACGTCTTACCCACCGAGCATGTGCTCGGGCCCGCTGGAAAGCAACCCGATTTGAAAGTGTGGGATATCTGCGAAAAGTATCCCAGGCCCGTTTTTGAGCCTTCCGTGCTAAGTTGCAAGCGGAATTCCACCATGGACGAGGATATCGTGGGAAACGTGTCGAGGTTTTAGGAATACACTGAGCAGCTGCATGTATAATACAATCAGTTACCGCTGTAACACAGTTGTCTATAGATGGCTGATTTGCGATGACAGGATCAAGTTCTGCGAGAGCAGTGAAAGTGGACCAGTCTGCCTGATCCAGCTTCCACCGGGGCACGCGGGTAGGGTGGCATCGACCACGGCCAGTCTCGCTCAAAATGATCGGAAAATGATCACTGCCTAGTGGATTACTGTCAACCCCTCCATGAAAAATGGGAGAATAATGAAGGGGAGCAAACTGAGAGATCAATGGCAGTGAATGACTGACTTGGTGCATGAAAGTAAGTGGAAGACCCAGTATTGAAAAGAGAAAGATCGTGATCAGAGAGCATCTGCTCTACAGATCGACCCCTCCCATCAATAACAGCACTTCCCCAGAGGGGATGGTGTCCATTAAAATCCCCCAGGATTAGAAATGGAGATGGTAACTGTTCAACGAGAGCATCCAGGTCTGATTGATCATATGTCTCTCCAGGGGACAGGTACAGAGAACAAACAGTGATGGTACGACCCAAGGAAATACGGATGGCTACGGCCTCCAAGGGTGTATTGAGTGACAAAGACAGGGTGGGCACATGTTGATCAACCAAAAGTGCCACCCCTCCATGTACTCGACCATCACACAACTTGTCATTTCTGTACAGAGAAAACTGCCGAATGGAGACTGTATCAGCAGATTTGAGAAATGTTTCTTGTAGAGAAAGACAAACAGGATGGTAGGAAGCAATCAGCGTTTTGATATCATCCAGATTAGAACGTAAACCTCGACAGTTTCCATTGTATCAAGGTGGCCATTTTTAAGGACGAGCAGGTGAAGTGGTTGGAGAACCCTTCGGTTTACGACCTCGTCTTTTGTCTTTACTGTCTTTCTTCAGAGGAGGTCTATCAACCTCCATGGATCCTGCTCTGGGTCGAGTGGGCAGGTTTTTGTTATTGGAAGAGGAATCAAGTGACTGAGGACGCTGACGAATAATTGTTTTGTTTATTGTGGTGGGAGAAAATGATGTATCAGAAGAAATGCCTGTATTTGAAACTGAAGGACATGAATCTTGAGGTTTGTTGGAAGTTGTGGGAGGAACAGAGATAGGTGTGGAAGTCGATTCATCTACTGTTTTAACCACGGAGGTCAAAAGGCTTTTCATTTGTTTTGAAAACGATTCTTTTGGAGGCACAGAGAGATCTGTCTGCACTTCCACTGTAGTTGTGGAATGGAGTGCAGCAGCATATGTCCGAGATGGGATTGTGGACATCAATTTCCGAGCCTCAGGATAACTAATGTTATGTATTGTTTTCAAACGCTGCACCTCTTTTTCCTCCAACCATTTTGGACAAGAATGAAAGTAAGAGGGGTGAGAACCATTGCAGTTGACGCAATGTGGGTTTACGTCACAATCATAGGCATCGTGGTCCTTGCCTCCACAACGAGCACAAGTCAGGGAACCACGACAAGATGTCTTTGAGTGGCCAAATCTCTGACATTGAAAACATCGAAGAGGGTTGGAATGTATGGCCGAACCCTGCAAATGAGATAACCTGCTTTGATGGTGGCGGGTGCTCGTGGTGAAGTGAACGTTAAAACAAGGGTATTTGTCGGCAGTGTAACTCCATCTCTGCGAGTGGAGATGCGCCTCACTGCAGAAACTCCTTGGGTGGAAAGACCGGCGAGAATCTCCGATTCAGGAACATTCTTCAAATCCCTTTCAACAATAACTCCTCGTGAAGTATTCAAAGTAGCATGGGGTGTAACCTCAATAGGTATATCGCCAATTACCTTTGATTTCAAGATGAGTTCACTGTGTTGGGATGTGGATGTTTCAACCAGTATGTCACCAGATCGAAGCTTCTTTACTGATTTTGGAGAGCCAGCAAGTCCCTCTAGCCCCTTTTGAATAAAAAAAGGGGACATTTGCCCTAAAGGTTTTTCTGAAAGAGAATGCAATATCAGAAAATGAGGTACGTGTGTTACTGATGTTGGAGATTGCTGTTCTGAGTATTCAAGACGTGGCCTTTTACCCATTGACTGTTTTTTTACAATTTTACTTAAATTTTTTGGAGGATCCATAGGAAAGAGAAAAGTTTCGGTACTCACTGACCCCACCCACCATGGAGCCCTACAAGGGGACGCACTACAAAGTCATGCAAGGACAATGCAGCAACGTCAGGGTTTCGTGAGCACTATACCCAAACACCAGCATCAGGCACAATGTCCACAACACCCGTTGAGAACTTCCAACACTGGTACTTGGTTGGCTCTAGCCCAGGTGGACCAGCCGATTGACCCAAGGGGAGCCACCCAAGGGCCGCCCGTCTACAGGAATTCGAGGCCAAAGTGGTGTGTTAGGGTTGGACCCCTCAACCACCAGGATCCTCTCCTCCCCTTCACGGGTCGCCACGCACGGCAAACACGTGGGTGGATGTTTAGATCCCAGAGAAGGTAACCAGACAGAACAGAACCTTCCCTGGGAGGTCCCCTCACCACGTACAGGAATCCACTCCGAGGGGTATTTTGTAAGTAATATTAACTATAACAGTGAGTTTACAAATATAAACCACAGGCATATATCCATTCAGTGAAATAACATTCCATTGTATCAAATGTGGGAGTTGCCATGTTATGCATTTTTCTTTTAATAATTATTATTATCATGTATTTCCTAAAATACACTATTCAAAAGTTCTTACACTTGCTATAAAAGTACTAATAATTTTTGGCACATTACAATACAGTTGATGTCATTTCTTCCCATTTTAAGCAGCTGATACATTTTGTGTGTTAAACTCTAATTGTAGTCAAATATTCTGTGACCTGAATTATAACAATCAAAATAATTGTTGATTTAGAAGAATGGGATGAATATTTAAAAATGACAAAATAAAATATTTAGTCAGTTACAATTTTCTTATGCAAGACATTATCAATACTTTTAACATACCCTAAAATGACTCCTAAATATTGAAGGAAAGGTCTTGGCAATGTCAATAATCACATCCACAACAGCAACAAGTAGATCAGGAAGATCTGCATTCTCTAGTGTTGACTGTGTGTTTGTCATGATCATCTGAAAATAAAAACAAACATCTTCAAATCTTTTCTATAGTGTTAATAAAGCAATTTTAGTCTTCATTATACAATAAAATGCAAAGTTAAATAACAACATTTCTAAATTTATATATTAATTTTTCTGTCTTAAAACAAGTTACAAAATCGATATTTTTCCTACAATACCAAAATATAAATACTGGTAACATCTACTAAGAGGTATATGTATATCTTATTTCTATAAAAAAAACATTTTAAATTAAAAATATCAAATCACAATGCTCAAGTAATTTTAAATTTAACCAATTTTATATTACCCACAAATTATCAGTTTCTACCAGTGCACATTATATGGATACAAATGGTGGGAAGATAAAACCATGAATACACAAAGATTTAAGGCTGTACAATAATACCACAAATAATATTGCTAAGTTTGAAATCAAAACTTTAGCAATTTTTAATCTTTAATAGCCTTTTACCATGTACTTCAAATCATAAGGCAGACTTAGCAAAAACAGCAAGAGACACTAACAAGATATAGTTAAAATGTACTCATGAAGATAGCAATGTGAAGACTTAAATTACCAAGTACCTTCAAAGTTAACATTATTCTATGACCTTTAGTGCCTTACTAAACAATTCTACATTCCCAAAAGTTATCTCAATACTACTTACAAAGTAAAGTTATTTAAACTATTTGTTAACATAACTAAAGAATTTGGCGTGTGTAATTAACTGAGCTAAAGAAGCAGCTTGTTTTAGGTCACCTACAGTTATTATACAAATATATTACTACATCCATTATAAGGTCAAAAAAATGTCAAACCAATTGACTCTCCATCAATGGAATCAGCCAATGTTTTTTATTTATAAATACATATAAAGCTACACAACAGACCATTTGTGATCTGCCCACCACAGGTACTGAAAACTGGTTTTTAACATAGTAAGTAATCATAAACAGAAACAGTCAAACAAGACAAATTTGCAACCCCAAGTTGACCTTTATAGTTTCCATACTAAAGTCTGAAGTGATTTTTATGTTAAAGATTAAAATAGTTTTCATTTGGAAAAGCTCTAAAACCTCCAAAGTAAATTTGAGAAACTCTAATAAGATCTTATATTTTATCTGTAACTGTCTATCTTAATTTCATAAACAAGGCATCAATTTGAATGACCTCAAACATCTTCAAAAAAAAATAAAAATCAAAATTACTTTTTCTAGAATAACTTTAAATTGTAACACTAAACTATGTTTCTTTATCCTAAACAGATTTAAACTTATAACAGTATAAATTTATTTGTACTTAACTTTGTTTCACTGTCCTTTGAACTGTATCTAATTATTCAAATTAATTAACACACTGGCTATTACAGGTGCTCATTAGCATATCTTGTGAACAATGCTTTATTATTCATTACTGTTTACCTAATCTAATCTAAAAAGCTTCTCATTTTATCATCTTAATTACTTTTATAATAATAAATAAAGAAACAATACAGATGAATAATAAGTAATGAAGTACTACCTTTTTGTTTTTTGTTGGTTTTTTGCCAAATTTGCTCACACTTAATCCTACTTTTTTCTTTTTATATTAATGGTACTACTGCACTAATTTTTTTTATTCAATTAAATAATGGAGCAAAGAACACAAAACAACAAAAAATGCAAACAACATTCTAAAACTATCTCAGTTTTTCTGGTTTTCTAGTTATGCAATAAGAGCCACTAAAATTCAGCTGAGCTCATCAATGTGTTTCTCATAGGAGTAAAGTTTGAACTGGAGGCAAAGTAGACAGTTCTCTGTACAGAAAACAATACGATATAAGATGGTATTTGATAGATTAGAACATTGGTTTTCTATTGGCTGTAAATAATACAGCATTAAATGTCAGAGAAAACTACTGACAATTTCTGAGAGACAGGATGTGACAAATGATTGTGGCAGGGTCTGGTTTTCTTTTTTATTGCTCTGTAACTAAATAAGATTGAAGGCTATGAAAGTTATGCTGAACTTGAATGATAATAAAATTATAATGAGTAATTTATGTAAAATTTCATACTTCTCAGAATGGTGGTAAATAGGAGAAGAGAGGATGTCATAGGAAAAACTGTCAACTTTAATAGTAAATTCAGAATTTGTTTTAAATATTACCTTATAAGATTAAAAACAAAATGTATATGCTATACAACTGAGGTTATTAGCTGCATTACTTGCAAATCATAATAAAGTAGTTTAAATTTTAAATTTAACTCATTAAAACATTGACATACAGAAAAAGATGCCCATTGCAAAAGCATTAACATGTCTATATTTCATCCAATAATATACTGCTTATCACTTATTTATAATCTTAACTTTCATGCAATTAATTTACTGTTCTACAATATCAAATTTATGCTTATGGTTTAAATTCAACACCAAAAATCTTTCAGTTATCAACACTATAAATATTATATATTAATAAAAAAGTAACACTATACAGGTGCCTATAAACTAAGAAAATATAGTGTTATGAACACAAAACAATCATACACATTGACTGACTAGTTTTGTACAAAATGTGTATCTAGAAGCTTACTATAATATATTTACCAGTTATTTCCATAATGATAAATAAAATCTGAGCACAGAATAAAAACTTAAATATTTAATGTTAAATATATTTCACATTAAATATTTAACAACAACTAATATCTGTGCAAATGAACAGCAATAAAATGATTTACTGACTAAACATGTGTTTTAAACATATTGAAATAAAACGAGTCTTCAACTTACTGGCATTAGATTCTCCAGTTCACCAGAGCTTTTATCCTCTTTTAAATTCTAGTCACATGAAAACAAATCAGTCAGTTACATATAAACAGTCTTATATATTTTTACACAAACATAAATGCAGTTTTTATATCACCAGGTACAAATCAAATAAACTTCAGGTGTGTGTGTGTGTGTGTGTGTGTGTGTGTGTGTGTGTGTGGTGTGTGTGTGTGTGTAATCCTGTATTCAAAGAATAACTGTGGCAATAATGACACTAATGTAAAAAATGTACACTGCTAATTTAAAAAGAAATGTTAACTCTTAAGCACAGCATTCAAAACAAGTAAACAAAGTTGAAATTGGTTTCAAATGCTTAGTTCAGAGTGACACTTGTAAGTTAATACAAAAAATTTTGGAAGACTAATCTACAAACTTCACTCTGAACTACAGTTTCTGGCTTTTTCTCTTGTTATTTCAGAATGAATTTCTGTTTAGCCTTAACTAGCTAAACCTGTGTTTTTTCAATTTTGAAATAGTTTTGCAAGATTTGAAGAATAACTTTATATTCATTGTTACATCAAATTTTAAAATTCAAATTATTCTTCACATTTTTTTAGTAGCAGCAATGAAACAATTATCAAATTACAGTGAAACTGAAGTTAAAATGTTTGCTAAACATTTGGATCAAAATATGATCAGTTTTTCACAAATCTTATTTTTATGCTTTTAAATACTAAGCATCAGAACAAACTCAGCTTTCAGCCTTTATTGAAATAATTTTCCCTTTAAACTACCTAATTAGATCAACAAGGCCTATTAAATATAAGATATACAAATAGCAGCAGAAGTTAAGAAAGCTTACCTCATGCAATGTTTTGACCAGTAAAATCCGGTACTCATCTGATATTGTTGAGTTACAAGTGTTGAAGATCCACTGGAAAAAGCTATCAAAACAAGAGGTCACTATTACCTAGCTTAAAAGATTCATAATAAAATACATTCATTGCAATAAAAACTCTACATTTTACATTAAACAGTTGTGCACTATCCTACTACTGGTCATTTTTAGCTAACAATAGCAACTTATTTACTTCTTCCTTTTTCTTTATTAATAAATCTGTACTTAACACAGTTAAGGTATATTGTACAAGAAATGCAAAATATTTTTCAAGATACTGAAATTGACTCAAAAGTCCTAGTTAAAAAAAAAAGTATTCTTCCTTCTGCAGAGAAACAAAATTCAAGTTTTAATGTACTACAGCTTCTGCATTAATCTGTAGTTTTAGGGTCATAACAATATATACTGCACAAAAAAATTAAAGGAACAAGTTACACATTTTGGTATATTTTTGTCATAACTAAATTTATGTATGAAAAACACATTCATTCATCAACAAGTGTATTTTTTAAGCTGGGGAGTGAAGTTTGAAGCAACCCAAACAAAACTCACCTCACTCAAGGAGAATGCAACTCAAGGTACCCTATATAAGGCTGTTATGTGAAACTGTGCATTTCTCATTAATTCTTGCAACAAACACCAACATGGAACTTTTGTGGTTTGTTTTGTCAGTGTGTATCTTCATCTTGTGTACCCAAAAAGCCATTTGACAAAGAACGTGATGGCCAGGGCATTCTAGATGCTGGAGGATGGCCAGACCCAAAGGAGGGTGGTGCAGCACATCATTGTGTCACAAAGTGTCAATCGACTTTGGCAATGCAAGCAGGAGATAACCTCCTATGACAAAAGACCAGGTCAAGGCCATCATTGCTGCATAACAGCCAGAGAGGACCACTACATCATGACTACTGCTCTGTGGGACAAGTTAGCTACAGCTCAGTCACTGTGAAATGATCTTCAACATTCCACTGGAACTGTGTATCGACACAAACAGTTCGCAATCATCTGCATGAAGAATGCCTTAGGACCAAATGGCCTGTAAGGGGTATTATTCTGACACTGCAACACCATGCAGCCAGGTTAGAGTTTGCTCATCAGCAGCTGGACTGGGAACTTCATCAATGGACCACCATGCTGTGGATAGAAGAGAGCAGGTACGGCATGTTTTGTGATGATGGACGTGTGAGAGTGTGGAGATGCTGAGGAGAGCAATTTTCTACTTCTAACACAGTGCAAGTCGATTCTTATGGAAGAGGTTCTGTAATGGTCTGGACAGGCATATGCTTGGGTAGCCACACGGACTTACTCGTACTTGACAAGGGTGCTCTGAACACATGAAAATATAGACGAAATTCTGGAACCCATTGTGAGGTCTTTTGCCCGTGCTGTCAGCAGTGGGTTCATTCTCATGCAGTTTAACCCACAAACCCATGTTAACAGACTACGTATGAACATCCTTGATGAGGAAGGAAGAAAGACTTTTGAGTGGCCCACCAGATCTCCAGATTAAAATCAAATTGAACATTGTTGGGGTATATTGTTGAGGCGAGTTAGTGAATGCTAGCACCTTCCTTAGAATGCACAGGAACTCCAATAAGCCTTGGTAGATAAGTGGGATGCCATACCCCGAAATGACATCAATATACTGATTCAAACTGTGCCAAATCAGTGTCAGGAGTGTGTCACAGCCCATTGAGATAACAATAGATACTGAATGTTTCAAACATTTCTTGAATAAATGCACATAAACTGTTTAAAGTATTGTTTCTTAAGGGATATCAGTTTTGGTGATACTGGTTATTTTTACAAACTTTATTTCTCCATGTTTTACTATTCATCACACATTAGAAAATGGATACAGATGGAACTGAAATGAGGCAAATTACCTAAAAAAATAAAAATATTATCACGTTTGGAACACTGAGATAAATTATGAGAAAATGTACTTGTTCCTTTAACTTTTTGGGGCAGTTTATATTTAAAAAAATCATTTTTAATTTGATCCTAGTTACAAATAAGTGAACAATTTTTCATACTGTTATGTAAATATCATGTAAATGTTGTCGAGAGTGTTATGTAAATGACAACCATGTCGAGTGTTATGTAAATGTCATGTAAATATCATGCATATGTTATGTAAATATCATGTAATGTCGTGTTTGAATTCCCATATTTATTATTTATAATTCTATTTATATTTACTGTTTCGAGGTTTAAATCGGTGAAATTTAAAATAACATTTTAGAATTAATTAAAATTCATTTAGAAATTTTTAAAACTAAATAGATTGATCACTTGTATTGGCCTGGTGTTTGTGCTGTGGAATTCTGGGAGGTTACGCGATATAGTATATAAACAGATGGCGATGCGAGAGAGGAAATCAGCCACTTTTACTCGGGTCAAGAAGTAAGTCATCCATTTTATTCGGATCAGGAAGTTTGTCTTGTTTGAGAAAGTTTAAACTGAATTTGTGAATAGAGCTAGATCGACTAAAGCGGTGAAATTTTTATTCCGTCAATCTTTACAAAAGTAGATAATTATAATAAATTATACAAGCTGCTATCTGTGTTTTTCTGTTGTGTTCAGTCCACATAAAAACGTAACAATACCTTATCATTAAACAGTCCTAATAACTTTAGACTGTTGCTTACCTTCTAGCCTCAGATCCTAAGAGTGTTCCAATCATTCCTAAGCAGGCTACAATCTCTTGTTTCACACTATGATGTAATCTGAATACAAAATACCATTGTGAAGACACCTTAATCACAACAGCACAAAACATTTATAAAATGCAGACAATATAGTTTCAGTAAATCCCTCAACTGGGTGGTATGTGCCTCTATAACACAAATATTAGTCATTTGTCTTAAAAGTCATACATAATGTAGTAGAACCAATTACTGTATCATTAACCTGTGGACTCTCAACAATGCACAATAAAGCAGTAAAGTTTTAGTTGCATTTTTGTCAAGAAAAACACTAACACAAGAAATTCTAAAACACACTCAATTTCAAATAATCCATACAAGACCCACACTCAAAAAAAAAAGTTTAAGGTTTCAATATTAAAGTATCTGTAGAGCCTTTAGACCTTAAAATTACACTACGCAATTATACAAAAATAGATTTAATTCAAAAACATTATTTACAATTAATGCAGACAATCTTGGATACATATATACAAGATAATGTGAGCATGTGTGAAAAATAACAAAGCAAAATTCTATAGCAAAATGAAAAGCTATTAATAGATTAGTTATTAAACTATATTTGTGAAAAATGAAGCTCATTCATTTTTATTCTATTCAATTAAATAATCAAGCTTTTTTTTTAAATAGTACAACTAATAAAGTTATATTCAAGGATTAATTATAACATTACTATATTACTGATATTACCATTTACAACTATTAGCTTTATCATCAAGTAAATAAGTTTCAACAACGTAACAACAAATTAAACTTGAAATTTACTTTAGAAAGAGGTACATGAAAATATATTTATACAAAGAAAAATGCATTTAACCAGTCTGAAATTTACTTGTGTAATATTTATTTCACAAAAGTTACCACCTGAAAAAGTATGTTTGTGATTTTATTAAAGAAGAGCCACAATGAGCTATCTGTTGTGTCCACCATGGGGAATCAAATCCCTAATTTTAGCATTGTAAACCAACAGACATACCACTGTTCCAGCAGGGGACCCCAACTGAAAGAAACACTTGGAGTTTGTGAAAAGAATAAATATTGAATGTGTCATAAGTACATTTTTCTTTGTTGTTTATTCATTCATTCAGTGCATGTTCACTTCAGATATAAGCTTTAAGCTGAAATTCAATAAACCAGCATAGAAACAAGTTAATGTATGTGTTTTATCTTTTATCAGCTTCATTTTGTATTATTCCATTGCACGAGTTCCTAGGAATACAAGAATTATTATAAAAACTTCTGAAGATAAACGTTTTGTTTTGTTGTAATTCTGAAATGTGAGTCCAAGAATATGATTTCTTAATTATGGAAATTTGAGGGCACCGTGTATAAAAATGCATTTCAGGAATGGCTGATATAGATATTAATACTTTTAGTAATATAAAAGGGAATAGGTACATGATGCTCACCAAGGAAGGTCAAAACGTTGTTCTCTGCTTTATCAGATAAAGTGTTAATATCCATACCAGCCGTTCCGAGATACATTTTTATTTCAAATGGGTTTCTTGTCATCAAGAACTATGGCATTAACACTTTTGTTTTTGTTTACTAACTTCATCTTACATTTATGACATGACACTGATAATTTATCAAAATAAAAAGCAGTAAATTAGTACTTAAACAAACATAAAAAACTATCCTAAAATTTATTTCATATTTAGAAGTTTCTATAGATAATCTGACTGTGCTATGTATACTACTTTCTCAACTGACACTGAACATCATTGCTAATAATGGTAAATAGGAGAAAAAAATTCTAATTTACAGGAAATAACAGCTATAGGATAAGCCGTTCAGAAAACAAGTGCACGAGTGAGTGAGAGAAAGTGCTAAAACTGCTCCCTTTATTTTTTTTCCCCCGTTTTTAAGTTTATCCTCTTACTAATTTTTCTTAAGACATTATTCATATAGAATATTTGCAAATCAACAGCAAAACTTTAAACAATTCTGAAAATATGTTTTTCGACACAATATTCAAGAATAAAACAAGATGTTCAGTAAACTATATTCGCATTCAACTCTTTTGGTATACGAAATAGTTCTGCATGCAATGCAACTAGTCTACTAAAGTGATTTGAAGGATGGGCCATTGTTTAGATTGGAAACAAGAATTCACTTCAATCTCTATCGCTAATGGTTCACTACTTAAAAAAAATAACAGATGGATCTCCTAAAAACCAAAAGCAAATACCACCACTCAGTGATACAGGGTCTACATCAGTGGTTCTTAACCTTGTTAGAGGTACTGAACCCCAGAAGTTTCATACTTGCATTCATTGAACCTTTCATAATTGGAAAAATAAAATGATTTTTTTCAAATTCAAAACATAAGTAGATATTTTATTAGTTCACAAATTGAATCATGCATCAGCTGCACACAATATCTCTATGTTCAAAGAACAAAACCAAAACTCAATGAATATTTACTGTAAATAAATGGCTTTTGCTGCTGTCTTTCAGAGACAAGTTCAGAAATGCGTCGCTTCACCTTGGCAAATGCAACTCTCATATTATTTTTGCAACAAAGTCTGTTCCTTTTCTTCCTTTTTATGTTTACCATTCTCAAAAAGGAATGCTCACAAAGATATGTTGTAACAAACAGTACGAGTATTTCAAGGGATTTCTTAGCAATAAGAGGGTACTCTACGATTTGGTGACACCAAAACATTGGGAGTGTTGTTGTTCTGAAAAATTGATGTTGAACCTGACTCTGCTGCAGTTCAATGAGTTCATCAAGGTATTCATCATTGACATGATGTCGCAAGACTAAATGTGAATGGCTGTCTCACCCATGCTGGATATAACTCTCTGGTGGGGAAGTATCCATTGAGAGACTTTGCAAACTCATCTTAGTGCATGGCAATTGCTTGCTTCAGTTCCCCGGGTACAGAAATGTCTCCGATTTCAGAAACATCTTCAATCTAACTGACACAGTTGTCCAGCAGGGGAAAGTTTGCGAAGTTATCATTCTCTGTTCGTCATTTCCATAACAGTAGCTTTTTTTTTTTTTAAAAGCCTTCAGGTTTTCTTCCACTTCGATGATGTTGACTCCACTGCCCTGCATCTATTGATTGAAAGCACTGAAGATATCAGCCATGTATGCTAAAATGAGAATCAACTTAGATTTTTTGAAGCAATCTGCATGACAATGTTGGTGCTCTCACAAAAACAGGGCTAATTCCACACGCATTAATTCATGATTCAGCACCTTTCCCCAAGATAACCACTGAACGTTAGAATGATACAGAATTGTACTTCAAAATTCAGAGCCCATTTCATTACCCAGCTCTTTGAAGATACAGTGCTTCAGGACACTATTTCGTACAAAGTTCACACATTCCACTACAATTTTTAATACTTCTGCCAGTTTTGAAGGCAAAGTTTTTGTTGCCAACACATGCCTGTGTAGAACACAGACACAGTGGATTACAATGACATGTGGTGCATCTGCTTTCACAAGCGCACCAAAACTAGAGTTATGTCCCAGCATGACTGGAGTTCCATCCAAACAAACTGCAGAAACCACATCCCATGGAAGATCATTGTCTCTAAAGAAGTCATCCACAAGTTTCTTCACGTCAACTGCCTTAGTTGTTGTTGTAAGAGGCTTACAAAATAAAAAATCTTTTATCTTGTCTTTCTCCACATAACGCATGAATACAACAAGCTGGCTTAAACTGGAAACATCAGTGGTCTCATCGAGTTGAAAGCTGAATTTTGCTGGGCTTGAAATCAGATCTGCAACAACTTGAGCCAAGATGTCATCACTCATATCATCTATTCTGCTGCTGATGGTGTCACTTGAAAGAGGAATTTGGGATAACTTATTTTCAGCAGCTTTTCCCAGCACGATATTCACCATCTCCAACGCAGCTGGTTTTATGAGTGCTTCATCAATGATGTGTGGTTTGCCCTGCTTTGCAATCAAGCATGCAACTTTATATGATGCTGTGAGGATTGGTTTGTCAATGGGTACAAAGCAGAGAACAGGCAAAGTAGCCTTTTCATCAAACCTAGCTCTCTTTACCTTGAATTCAGCAAGTGTTGTGTTCTTGTATTTCCCATTTCCATGCAGCTTTAGGGAGTGTTCTCTTAGTTGGCATTGCAAATCATGCATCGAGGATGCTGACTCCAATCATGTTCCGTTATACACGTGAATCCATATTGTACGTATTCGCCTGACCACTTTCTGTTTTTGCTTGACATAGTTAGTATGAAGGGATTGAAAGATTAGGAAAAAAATCACAAATGATGCACAATTACTACAGTCACAAGTCAATTGCTAATTGCACGAAGTTTCATGCAGCACAGATATTAAGGGCAAGTGGAGCATGACGTCACAAATCATAGGAGTGGGGTGAACGAAACAAACACACATAGTGTGTGTCTTAGCCTCTGCCAAACCCCTGGGGTTCGACTGAAACCCAGGTTAGGAACCACTGGTTTATATAATCACTGTTTTGTTGAATTTTGAACGTTCTCAACATAACAAGGAACCACTGGTTTATATAATCACTGTTTTGTTGAATTTTGAACATTCTCAACATAACAAGTATTAAAATAACACATTTTAGATATCCTAACAGTGATTATTAATAACTGTTGAAAGTGACAACTTCAGAGAACATGAAAAGTGTGTGACAATGTGTCAGAGCACCACAGTAGTTAAAAATACACAAGCAACACCTAGAGCATTAGAAGTTTGCAAAACATGTTAATTTTTTAGTCATATTGACATAGAAGAAAGCTATAGAAAGTATATACTTTAATTGTTATTCAGCACTTAAAAAAATGAATACAAATGTAAAAGAATATAGTAATTGTTAGAACCCTTAAGCCCAATATCTAGACAGAAATGGCTTTGGAGATTAAAATTAAGTACAATAAAACATTACCAGTAGCAGAAATGTAGCAATCTACGGTAAATTTATGGAGAAATAAAAAAATGATTTTTCTCTGATTCTATCCCTAAAAACAACAAAGTGCTTTTACTTCCTGATATCTACCGTGACACTAATTTGAAATCATGAAACTGTGCCTTTTCCAATTTCATATTTATAGGTTTAAATATAAAATTATACTACTGCAACAGTTTTAATACTAGATTTAAAAAGTGTTTATACCTAGGCTTCATAGGACAAAGTTATGAATATAGCATATTATACTTTTACATCACCTGCTGTCTAACAATAAAGAAAACATCTCTTACCTGTGATGGATCAACTCATCAAAAGTGTTGATAATAGTATCTAGGTTGTGAGAAACAGCCTGGAAAGTGTTTGACTAATTAATAGTATGGAAGATACAAAACATCAATTGATAAATGTGAAAATTCATTACCTGAAAATACAGAAAACCTATTACTGATGCATAAAGAAAAAAAATTTGCTTTTCTCAATAAACTAGTACACAAAACCATGTACCAGTCTGCTGTTCCTAAAAAATTAATTTTCCCAAGTCTCCCCCTTATGTTTTCCAAGAAGAAAATTTCAGTGAATAAAAAACTGCAAAAAATTTAAGATCAGTACTATCATTTAGATGTCTACATAACACCAAATATAAATGCTAGGACATTTGTTTTGATAGTTTACCCACACTACCAGAAAAGAAATGTCCACTTCTACGACTAACAAAAGAACTACATCTTACTAGTTCAAAACTATTATATTTCAGGTCCAAATTCAGGAAATGGTTCACTAATTGAGACAAATAACAGATGGAATTTCCTAAAAACCAAAAGCAAATACCACTACTCAGTGATACAGGGTTTACATAATGACTGTTTTGTTGAATTTTGAACATTCTCAACAAAACAATTAGTAAAATAACATTTTAGATATCTGTTATTACTAGGTGTCAAAGTG
Organism: Carcinoscorpius rotundicauda; assembly: GCA_011833715.1. Classification (NCBI taxonomy): domain Eukaryota; kingdom Metazoa; phylum Arthropoda; class Merostomata; order Xiphosura; family Limulidae; genus Carcinoscorpius; species Carcinoscorpius rotundicauda. Next base: position 40,756,952 of record CM022396.1, on the reverse strand, counting down.
CAACACAGGCTAACAGTTTTTTTACTTTTGTTTGTCACCTTTGATAAGCTCAAGAGAGAGAGAAAGAGGGATAGTCTGTGTCTGTCAGATGTGTGTGACAGTCTGTCCATCCGTCCGTGTCTGTTCGTTGATGTCCATCCGCCTGTTTTGACTAACTGAGAGAAGGATACATGTATTCATGTCCACCTCTTCTACCATTTTAAAATTAACACAAAAAGAAGTTTTTATTTTTAATTTTAAAACCACCTTTCATTCATACAGACTCAGTGAAGGCTTTGAACATTTAAAGACAAATCATTACTATAAATACCCAATTTAAAAAAAAATTGTGCAGGGCAGCTTTTTAATCTTTAAAAAGAGTCTGCCACATTTTGTGAAGATAAAGTACATTTATTGTTATAGTTGGTATAGTTTCAGTCCAGAAGTTATGCAAGTTGACCAAATGCACACTTAAAAAAGTTAAATGTATAAAAATCTCACATTTTAAAATTTCAAACTTTCTGTACATTACAATAAGATATCTAATTTGTACCTTAGAATTTTCACATGTACTGAATATTTCCTTTAACTGCCTAAGGAAAGATAACTGACGTTCTCGATCATCTTCACGTTCAAGTCGCTGCAATATTCTTGCCAGTCTTGAGTCCTCAACCAATAGGTTTCCATCTGGACCTGAAATGTTAAGTTGGGCTAAATTTATCTTGGTAAACCTAAATAACAGATACATCTAAATGTGTTACGTAACAATATAAAATCAAAGCTAAGCATTTTACAAACAAACACATTTTTCATGACAGTAAAATGCAAGTAATCTGAAACCAAAACGTACGTAAAAATGTGTAACAAAAATACACAGCATAAGAATTTAATCAATTATATGAGCATATAAAAGTTTATATTGAATACAATCATTCCATACAATGCACAAAACACGTCATGAAACTGACATACACACACCATAAAGATTCACCAATATTCTTTTGGTTTTTTATTCTTTTTCAAGGAGGAAATACTTAAACAAATTGCATAAATTCATAAAATTTTAAAGGGTCAAAAAGAAGTTTAATAGCCCATCAAGGATTTCCCTTCAAGCTCCCAACTATAACAACCCCTTATTACTCATGTATTTATCCAATCTTTTTTTACTTTGTTATATTTTCTCTTTCCACCACCCTTGAAGACAGCTCATTCTAAAAGCCAACCACCCTGTTGGAAAAGTAATGCTGTTTAAGCTGCAGTTGACTCTTACACTGCCAAACCTTGAAATTATGACTTCTTGTCCTATTGTTTTCATTGCTAAATACAAAAATGTTTGATGGACCTCTTATCAATACCCTTAACAATTGTAAACACTTCAAATCAAATCCCTTCTAATCCTTCTCTCCAGAAAAAACAAATTTAGAAAATTTTATTCTCTTCTCTTAAGATAATCTCATCGTGTTAGATATTATATCACTGGCTCTTTTGTGAATCTTCTCCAACAATTTCTCCTTTTTAACGAGGGAAGCAAAAAAACTTCTCAAAACGAGGTATTACCAGTGATTTATATAGTGAAACAATAATATCATTTGTATTCAATATTACTATAGATGCTAGCAATAATTTATTAGCTCTATCACTATTTACAATACACTAAGTCACGAGAGTGGCCAAACTGTGGCTCGCAAGCAACATGTGGCTCTTTGACATACAATGTACAAACTGCAGGAATATGTTTTAATGTGAAATTTGAGTCAGGGATTAAATAAATTTTGGATTAGCAAGGATTACAGAGGAAATGTGCTGAAGAATCATTTATCACACAAGCTGGTGCTGGTAATGTTAGTTTTAGTGGGCATGGCTTGCAACCACGTGACTGTGGCATGTACAGCTGATAGCAGGCAGTGAAATTAGTAGTGTTAGTAAGATACTGGATGCTCTAGAGTTTGGTTGCAATGCATGTGTTGAAGTTTATTGTTCCTTTTCACTTTAGAAGTGTCTGTAAAAATTTTGTGAAGGAAGATTACATCAAATTGCAAGAAGCAAAAGCGTGAAGATGAAAATAGAAATTTTAAGCCAGAATGGAATATTTTGCATTTACTGTTAAAGGAGGTAAACCTTTGTGTCTTATCTGCAATGTATTACTCAGTCATTACAAAGCCAGTAACTTAAAACATCACTATGAAACAAATCACAGAATCTTTTCGTCTGATTATCCACCTAAATCAGAATTATGGAAAATCAAGTTAACTGTGTTAAAATTATCACTAAATTACCAGCAAACACTGTTGACAATGTTCAGTTCAATGATTGAAGCTATTTTTGTTATATCATGGAATACTGCTTGTGCTAAATGCCCATATTCTGATGATGAATTTGTTAAGAAGAATATAGCTAAAGTTGCAGTATTAGATCCAAATAGCACAAAACTTCAGCAACTAACAGCATAAATACCAGCTTCATGCCACACTACAGAGAGGCATATCTCCCAGACCACTGCTGATGTTGCAAGTAAATTGATTTAAAGAGCTCCCTTACATTCAGCTTAGCCCTTGGCAAATCTACAGACACCCCACAACTGGTGGTATTTGTTCATTATGTTTCATCTGATTAACCTGGAAAGAAGAGATGTTGAACTTAGTGGCAAGAAAAGAAACAACTTGTGGTATTGACATTAAAATGCACTTGCCAGAGCCTTAATAAATACTGATATTCCACTGGATAAACTCAGTGTTACAACAGATAAAGCACCTGTAATTGTAGAAAAAAAATGCAAGATTAATTGCGCTTATGAAAAGTGATTCCAGCTTTCAAGAATTTCTCCCTGTTCTATGCTTTGATTGATTGATTGATTTAGTGTTTTATGGCACAAAGCAGCAAGGCTATCTGCTCCAGCACTTTCGCCCTGTGCCTATTTCATACATGGACTATGATCTTGTCTTCAAGACTCAGCTCCATGCCAGCTGGCAGTCCACTTGGAGTGAGCAACGCGACAACAAGTTTTTTCAAATCAAACCCTATATTGGACTTTGCTCATCTAGCTTCTGTAAAGTTCAGAAGGAGGAAGTTGTTCTCACTAGGCTACGCATTGGTCACAGTTTTTTAACTCATCAATTTCTTTTATCTGGAACTGATGCACCAATGTGTAGTTTGTGTAACACTCAAATTACTATCAGCCACGTTTTACTTTCTTGCCATCGTTACAATTCTCAACAATGGCAATATTTTAAACATATTTTTTCCCAGGGTCAGTCTGTAACATTGGACAGAGTTATTGGTGATGGTGACTCTGTCCACCTTGATGACGTTTTTAATTTTTTAATGGCCACTAATCTTTTTAATCTCATCTAAGTGTTGCATATTTATTCATTACACCTTTTTAATTGTGGTTCCTTTTTTACAGTTTTAATCTCTCTCATTTAATTTGACATTGGACAATGGCCAGAACATTAAATAACTCGACACCAGAACTGGAAAGGCTAACTTCAGGTGACTAACACTGCTGTTTGAACTACTCGTTAGTCATCCTGGCAAGTTGTTATTACACTTTTACTACATGTCATTTTACACTTTTACTACTTTACCTTTTAGTACTGGCCATAATGACACATAATCCAGAACCAGGACTAGAAAGACCAACTTCAGGTGACTGACAGTGGTTTTTATACTTACCTGTTTGTCTTCCTGGTCATGATCATAACGATCATTACCATTCTGCTACAGGTAGTCCTTTACAACTTTGTAGACTAGTTGTCAACATTGGTTTTTTTATGCCATTTTCTGTTTTAATTGCTGTTTTGTTTTTCTCTTCATTTACTTTTACAAATTTTACTCCATTTACTTGACTTATCTTTTTACTGGATATTTGGCTAATCATTATTACAATTTTAATGTGTGTCTTTTAAAACTTCTATTATTTTACATTTTGATAATAGCTGCTATGACACATAACTAGGAATGGAAAGGCCAACTTCAGGTGACTCACAGTGGTACTTGAACTTACCTGTTAGTCTTCTTGGTGGGTTACGATCATTACCATTTTGCTGGAGTAAATACCTTACAACTTCTTATACTCTGCTTTCTCTTTTAATGTTGTAGACTAGGTTTCAACATTCATTTTATACTTTTTTGTTTTACCTTCATTTCCTTTTATGTTTTTTACTACATTTACTTTATTTTTACATTTTTACTGGATGTTTGGCGCAGATAGCCTCACTGCTTTATGCCATAAAACACTAAATCAATCAATCAAAGCAAAGAACAGGGAGAAACTCTTGAAAGCTGGAATCCAAAAAAACTGGATTGAAGTAGCTGTTAATGAAAAATGGACCAGTCGGTTTTGAATATCAGCGAGAACTGGATGTGACCAATGTGTAGCAATTCCAAGGCCAGTATAGAACTAAGCAAATCAGTATAAATAGTGCAGTTGGAGAACTGCTCAGCTGCAATATGATACAGGGCAAGAGATATGGCATACAGTTGAGCAGTGAACACAGAAGCTGAAGAGGGGATTCTGTGCGCAACTACTGAACCACAGCAAACCATAGCAGAGCCCACTGAATTACCTGATTTGAAACCATCTGTATAAATGGAAACTGAATGATTGTTCGAAAGATATTCATTGAATAAAAGACGGTACTTCCAATCTGTAATATCTGCCTTTTTCAGGTGACTGAAAGAAAGGTCACATTTGGGGGCTGTAATATGCCATGGTGGGATTGGCTGACCTGTGGAATCTGCAATGTTATCCAAGGACAGACCCAATTCATCCAGTTGTACCCAGACGCAAAAGCCAAATGGAGCAATGACAGATTGTCTGTTCTGAAAAAGTACTGCCCAACAAGGAAAAAAAACATTCCCAGTTGGGATGCTTTGGAAAGGAACGAAGTTTCGAAGTATACTGTAAAAATAGTTGCAATAGGCAAAGGTGTAGAGAAGGTTCATGAGATTCAACGTATAAGCTTTGAACTGGAGAGGTAAGGAAAGCCCCAGTGCAGAGTCAAAGTCCAGAGCCATAGACCATTGATCCATAGTCGAGTTTCGATCGAATAAGAGCACGAAATACCTTTAACATTAAACATTGATCTGCCCCCCAACTGGTAGAAGAGAGGACACAGAGGATGTTCAGAGCTCTTGTGCATTTGACCCAAAGCTGCTTTAAGTGTGGTATAAAGGTCAGATTACAATCAAAGATAAGCCCCAAGAACTTTGTCTCTGGGACCACTGGCAGCAAAACTTCACCGATATGAAGTTCAGGATCAGGATAAAAACCCCATTGATGGCAAAAGTGCATGCATACGGTTTTAGAGAGAGAAAGACATTAAAGCCGTTCGCCAGAGTCCACTTCAGTATAAGATTAAGGGCAGTTTGTAGTTGCTGCTCAATATATCTCTTGTTTAACGACTGACATGAGATGTGAAAGTCATCAACTCACAGCCCATTTGCAACAGTGGGAGGGAGTTGTTCAGTGATGGCATTTATCTTTATGCTGAAAAGTGTGTCACTCAGAACACAGCCATAAGGAACTCCAAGTTCCTGCACAAAAGAACAGGAAAGTGTCGAACCCACACGAACTTGAAATCTCCTGTCCATTAAAAAATTTTTGATAAACATGGATAGATGGCCACATAACCCATATGTATGGAGGTCTCGTAAAACACCATACTTCCGTGTTGTGTCGTAAGCCTTCTTTATGTAAAAGAATATTGATACAAGATATTGGCATTTGAGAAAGACTTCTCTGATAAATGTTTCAAGACGAATTAGGTGGTCTGTGGTGGAGTGCTGTCAACGGAACCCACACTGGGTGGGTGAGAGGAGGTTGTTTGATTCAAGGAGCCAAACAAGACAAGCATTAACCATCCTTTCTAAGGTCTTACAAAGACAGCTCGTCAAAGCAATTGGACGATAGTTTGAAGGAATCTTCGGATCTTTCCCTGGCTTAGAGGAAGGTAAAATAATAGCCTTGCACCAGGCATCAGGAAAAACGTTCTCCTGCCAGATCCAGTTGAAGACAATCAGAACGACATCAAGAGAAGCAGGAGATAGATGGTGCAGCATGTCATAATGAATATCATCAGGTCCAACAGACGTACTGGCAGAACGATGAAGGGCCATTTTTAGTTTCACCAGGGTAAAGGGAAAATTATATTCAAAGAAACAGTCAGTTTGAAAGGAAAGCAATGATCGCTCTCCCATTAAAAAGCAACACAGTTTGAAAGTGTGGGATATCTACGAAAAGTATCCCAGGCCTGTTTTTGAGCCTTCCGTGACAAGTGGCAAGCAGGATTCCACCACGGAAGAGAATATCGTGGAAAACGTGTTGAGGTTTCAGAAAAACACTGAGCACCTGCTTGTATAATACAGCCAGTTACCGCTGCTACACAGTCGTCTATTGATGGCTGATTTATGATGGCAGGATCAAGTTCTGCAAGAGCAGTGAAAGTGGACCAGTCTGCCTAATCCAACTTCCATCGGGGCACGCGGGTAGGGTGGCATCAACCACGGCCAGTCTCTCTCAAAAGGATCGGAAAATGATCCCTGCCTAGTGGATTACTGTCAACCCTCCATGAAAAATGGGAGAATAATGAAGGGGAGCAAACCAAGAGATCAATAGCGGTAAAGGACTGATTAGATGCATGAAAGTAAGGGGAAGAACCAGTACTGAAAAAAGAAAGATTGTTATCAGAGAGCATACTCTCTACAGATCGACCCCTCCCATCAATAATAGCACTTCCCCAGAGGGGATGATGTCCATTAAAATCCCCCAGGATTATAAATGGAAATGGCAACTCTTCAAATGAGACCATCAAGGTCTGATTGATCATATGTCTCTCCAGGGGACAGGTACAGAGAACAAACAGTGATGGTATGACCCAAGGAAACACGGGTGGCTACAGCCTCCAAGGATGTGTTGAGTGACAAAGACAGGGTGAGCACATGTTGATCAACCAACAGTGCCACCCCTCCATGTACTTGACCATCACACAACCTGTCATTTCTGTACAGAGAAAAGTGCAAAAGGAGACTGTATCAGCAAGTTTGAGAAATTTTTCTTGTAAAGAAAGACAAACAGGATGGTAGGAAGCAATCAGTGTTATGATATCATCCAGATTAGAACGTAAACCTAGACGGTTCCATTGTATCAAGGTGGTAAGAATGAGTAGGTGAAGTGGCTGGAAAACCATTCTGTTTACGACCACGTCTTTTTTCTTTATTGTCTTCAGTCGGAGGAGGCCTACCAACCTCCATGGATCCTGCCCTGTGTCGAGTGGGCAGGTTTTTGTTGTTGGAAGGGGAATCCAATGACTGAGGAAGCGAATGAATGATTGTTTTGCCTCTTGAAAACGATTCTCTTGGAGGCACAGAGAGATCTGTCTGCACTCCCACTGTAGTTGTGGAATGAAGTGCAGCAGCATATGTCAGAGATAGACTGATGGGCAGCAATTTCCAAGCCTCAGGATAATTGTTATTTGTCGTTTTCAAATGCTGCACCTTTTTTTTCCTCCAACCATTTTAGGCAAGAATGAAAGTAAGAGGGGTGAAAACCATTGCAGTTGACACAATGTGGGTCCATATCACATTCATAGGCATCGTGATCCTTGCCTCCACAATGAGCACATCAGGGAACCACAACATGATGTCTTTGAATGGCCGAATCTCTGACATTGGAAACATCGAAGAGGGTTTGGAATGTAAGGCTGAACCCTGCAAATGAGATAACCTGCCTCGATGGTGGCAGGTGCACGTGGTGAAGTAAATGTTAAAATGAGGGTATTTGTTGGCAGTTTAACTCCATCTTTGTGAGTGGAGATGCACCTCACTGCAGAAACTCCTTGAGTGGAGAGACCAGCAAGAATCTCTGACTCTGGAAAATTCTTCAAATCCCTCTCAACAATAACTCCTCGTGAAGAATTCAAAGTAGCACAAAGTGTAACCTCAATAGGTATATCCCCAATTGCCTTTGAATTCAAGAGGAGTTCACTGTATTGGGATGTGGATGTTTCAACCAATATGTCTCCAGATTGAAGCTTCTTTACTGACTTTGGAGAGCCAGCAAGTTCCTCTAGTCCCTTCTGAATAAAAAAGGGGGACATTTGCCCTAAAGATTTTTCCAAAAGAGAATGCAATGTAAGAAAATGAGGTACCTGTGTTACTGATGTTGAAGATTGCTGTTCAGAGTCAAGACGTGGTTGGTCACCCATTGACTGTTTTTTCACAATTGTATTTAAATTTTTTGGAGGATCCATAGGAAAAATGAAAAATTTCGGTACCCACTGACCCCACCCACCATGGAGCCCTACAAGGGAACGCATTACAAAGTCATGCAAGGTCAATGCAGCAATGCCAGGGTTTCGTGAGCACTATACCCAAACACCAGCATCAGGCACAATGTCCACAACACCCATAGAAAACTTCCAATACTGGTACTTGGTTGACTCTAGCCCAGGTGGACCAGCCGATTGACCCAAGGGGGGCCACCCAAGGGCCGCACATCTACAGGAATTCGAGGCCAAAGTCGTGTGTTAGGGTTGGACCCCTCAACCACCAGGATCCTCTCCTTCCCTTCATGGGTTGCCACGCATGGCAAGCACTTGGGTGGATGTTAAGTTCCCAGAGAAGGTAACCAGACAGAACAGAACCTTCCCTGGGAGGTCCCCTCACTACGTACAGGAATCCACACCAAGGGGCCCTGTTCTTTGCATTATTCGTCATAAACACCTGGCAGCCAGATACTTCAAGTATGAATATGTTATGAAATTTGTTCTTGAAATTGTCAATTTCACACCCTTAAAGACCCATGAACAGTTAAAAACTTTTATTGAAGAACTGAAGCTTGAAGATAAACCCAGTAATGTCTTTCTACTGCATTGTGAGGTGGCTGTCAACCAGCTATGTCTTAAATTGGTTTATGAATCTGTTGAAGCCCATTATTACTTTAATTGAAGAAGCAATTCTATCCTCAGCTGGGAAATGATGAATGGATGCAAGATCTAATGTTCCTTACTGATACAATGAATCATCTACAAACTCTCAACTTCACACTCCAGGGAAAGGATAAGATTGTTACTGATCTTACTCAGACAATTTTCAGCTTTCAGAATAAAATAAGACTTTTTCAAAGAGACGTATTGTAAAGAAACTTCAGTTACTTATCCAATCTCAAAACGAGAGTAAATACATTCCCTGATATTGAAATAAAAGACCAAAAACTGGAAGAGTACAAAGATAAATTTCAAAAACTGCTTGATAATATTCTAGACAGGTTTGAGGACTTGCAGAAGCTGGAGTTCTGCTTTGCCTTTCTCGTGAATCCATTCATGGTTGATGTGATGATTGATGGTTGTCCAATTCTCGATATTCTGGTTACAGAATCATCTGCTGTGGAAATGGAACTGATAGAACTACAGGAAGACATTGATCTAAAGATGACCCATAAATTCCATTCTATATTTTTGTTCTGGAAGAAAGTTCTAGAAATAAAATACTCTGAACTGAAGAAAACCAGAGTGAAACATCTCAATTTTTAGCACAACATATTGCTGTGAATCGCTGTATTCTGTGATGAGGTTTGTGAAATTGAAGCATCATGCAATCCTTGCAAATCAATACCTGAAGGAGCTAATTTGTACAGCCTTGACAACACATCATCTGAAATTTCGATGACACACAACCAAGATGGAAACTTGCTAGACCTCTACGAACAGTAAATAGCCTGATAACTGTATCAAAGTCTGTGCCAGAAAAATATTATAAGACTAAAATTTTTGTGAGATGGTACCTGATCAAAATCTTTTGTTTTAAACATTTAATTTCATGTTTTTACCAGATATTTACTGAGACAAATAAATACCATTAATAATATCTGTTTTTATCCAGTTTAAATTTATTATTGGCAGTCTCATTTAATGTTAATGAAATGCAAATTTGCATATTTTTCATAGATGTTTCCACGTTCATTATTGTATTAAATATGCTCAACATAGTTAAAACAATAATCAGCCAGAATTTTGAAAACATTTGGCATTTGTGTGTGCGTGTGTGCGTGAGATTATTGAAACTAATACAAATTAACAGTTTAAAAACTACATACATGAATAAATATTAGGTACATGCATTTCTTAATATTTATCTAAAATTTATGTAACAAAATGTAAATATAACAATAAAAACGTACGTGTAGTATCTGTTCATATCTTGTGGCTCTCAAACATCTGAAGTTTATCATGCATGGTTCTCACATTAAGTTTAGCCACCCCTGCACTATGTAGATAACTTAGTGATTTTCTTTTTAAATCACAAAACCAAGACATTTTTCTTCAACCAAAGTATTTAATGTATTCCCATTTAAATCATAAATTGTGAAATCTCACATTTAACCTTATATTTTATGCAAACATCACCTGCCAGGTGCACCAAATGATCTCAATCTTTCTGTAGCACCTTTTATACAGTTGGCCATCCTAAAAATCTTAACTGCTTCTGTAAATATTTTAGTCATTCCAGAGCAATTAACATAAACCAAAAGAACCCAGTACAGAGCCATGGGGCAAACTGATTGTATCTGTGATTCACTCAGATCTGCTGCATTTATTAATACACTACTTTCTACTCTCCAGCCAATTTTATATCCAATTTAATAACATTTTCCCCACATCCACACATTTAATTTTGTTACAGGTCTTTTGTGAAGCACCTTATCAAATGTTTTCTGAAAATAAAGGTAAACCAAATCCACATTATCTCCTTCATCAACTTTTATAGTAACATCCTCAAAGAATGTCAGATGATTTATTAAACAAACATCACTTAGTCAAACCATGCTGTCTCTGACACTTTCAAATTGCTTCACTTTAAGTGACTTTGAAATGCATATTTAATTACACTCTCCAAATCCTTTCCAACTACTGATGTGAGACTAACCAATAATTATCTGGAAAGTGTTTATTACCTCCTTTAAATATTAAACTATCACTCACAAAATTCTAATCTCATACCCCTCCAAGACTAAATGAACTATAAAAGACATAAGCTCACACTTCACATATTAAATCTTTAAGTTACTTGAAAACTAATATAAAAGTTGTCTGGTCCAGGAAATTATTTTTCAATTTTTAGGCTTCCCAACTTTTCTCCTACAATTTCAAAATTTAAAATATTTACATCAATGATGCCTCTTGTTGAAGCACAATATTTTGTCTTCTTTCATTATTACTCAACACGCAATAAGTTTACCATCTCATTTGTTTAAGATCAGCTTCCAACTATCATTATTATGAGGCGCAATTTCCATCCTGACACTTTGTTTACCCATCACATACTTTAAAGAATTCCTTATTAAATTAACTCTCTTACCCAATGCTTTTGTATACAGTTTTTGTCCTTTTAACTTCTTTTTTTAACCAGTTCTCTTGATTTCCTAAACACTTACAATTCCTTAATATTTCCAGTAAGTTTAAATTTCTTGGTTTTACTATGTTTAGCTGCAAGATAATCTCTCTAAACATTTACTAAACCATACTGACTTGTTCTGCTCCATCCCCCCCCTCTTTCTTTTGTCTAGAGGGAATTATGTTCTGTATGCATATCAATTTTTCCCTGAATGCTTTTCACATCTGTTCATGGTATCCCACCCCTACTCTTTAGTGCAATTTACAGAAGCCAGACCATATCTTATTTCATCCAAATCTGCTTTCCTGAAACTTAGAATCAGGATACCATCTTTAAATTAACATGTAATAAAATCCCAAATCTAGTGGTTGCCTATACTTAAATGCTCACCAACCACAATTCCACCATATTCACATCAGATGCTAATATTAACTTCCTCTCTTGTAGGTTCAATCACCAGTTTGTGTACAAAAGTATCCTAAACAATTGTCAAAACCCTATTCCCCTTACTATCGAACTTGAAATTTTCCAATCACCACCCCTCAAATTAATTCTTGCATAACATCTTTTGTAGCTACCATTCTGAACTCATTACACAATTTCTCTTTAACTTCCACATTCTCCTTTTGTAATCTATAATAAATCCCAGTTGCAACTTTTCCCTTTACATCCATTTTTTTTCTTAATATACTCTTCAATTATAAAGCGATTTTCTCCCCTTTTTCCAATACTAGTAAATAACCTGAAGCCTGGCACTTCAAAAAAGTCCTCAAAATTGTTCAAAAGTGATACCCATAATACCAAAATTCTCAGTTTCCAAAACTTCTTTGAACTCTATTTCTAAATATTCCTAGTAATACAATAGTAACAATCATACATTTTAAAATCTGTTCATGTTTTATGACTGTTGCACATTCTTTTCCAATTTAACTAATGTCATAGCCCTCACTTCTGTTAAACCCTAGTATACATAACATAATATCTAGAATCAGATTTAAAAAAAAAAAACATTCAGTAAGGTTACTAAATATAAAACAGCTAAAGCTGTACCTGATAGACTAAACTAAGCTCACCTATTATTGAAAAAAAAGTTAGTTTCCATAAGATGATTCAATATTTCCCATGAACTAAAAGAATTCTAAAAGCTATGAATATAATTCAGATGTGTGGGTTCTTTTTTCCCCAAGCCTTTTAAATCTCTCATTCCTCTGTTCTTTCCCAGAAGAATTCCAAATCGCCATTTACATAAAAGAAAAATCAAGTTACTGCTCACATCATTTGCAGAATCACAAAAATAATGGATATTATAAATTATAATCCAGAGCATGCAATACTTACTCTATGCTAACAAATAATTATAGTCTGACCTGTCTAACTGCATTTAAATGTTGCCCATAGCTATTTTTAAGTTAAGCTTCTTTGAAGTTTAAAAATTGCTATTCTGTGACATAAAAGTGTGGAAATGGAGAGGCTACAGTAATAAACTAACAAAGAACGAAAAATCTCATAAGAAATGAAACAGGCATTTATATACTCAATAGATGACAGTTTCTCAGCAAAAATAAATGTATACCTTGAGATGAACTTAAAGAAATTATAAAAGATAGATGAAGCGCATTATTTATAGCAAGTCTCCTCAGAGATGTGCAGAAATAAAAATTTAATTTTTTATCTTTGCACATTACACTAAAATGAATGTTACCACAACTCAAAATATCCACGTAAGATACAGTGGTACCTTGGTTCTCGATCAACTCCCTTCTCAAACAATTCAGTTTTCGAGCATATTGTTTGAGAAAAAAAGTCTTGGTTGTCAAACATAAACTAGATTCCCAAACCAAGCTGTCATGGCTTGATCCCTTGAAATAACCCGACTGATGACCCTTCGACCATTTTCAGTTTGCTTAAAACATTTTACCCGCACCTATCACTCAGTCCACACCCCCGATAAAATCTGCTGTGAATGTTCTTTTTTTTTTTATTGTTGTTGTTTTTCTAAATATTCTGATTAAATAAGCCACCATGGGGTCATAGAAGGATAATGAAAGCAAAAAACCAAAAAGAAAAGTTGTTAGAGGTACAATAGAGGTGAAAAAAGATCTCATAGAGAAGTATGAGAGTGATGTTCGCGTGTGTGACCCAGCTATGCAGTTTGATATGGTGAAGTCTACAGTCTGCACTATACTGAAAAATAAAGAGGTCATCAAAGGAGTTGATGTTGCAAAAGGAGTGATAGTGCTTACGAAATAAAGATTACAAACAATGGAAGAGGTAGAAAAACTGTTGTTGATTTGTGTAAATGAAAAACAATCAGCTGGTGATAGTATTTCTGAGACCATCATTTGTGAGAAAGCAAAGCAGTTGCATGCTGACCTCCTGAAAAACACCCCTGGAATGAATGCTGATACAAGTGATGCCTTTTAGGCTAGTAGGGGTGGTTTCAAAAATTTAGGAAGTGGCACACAAAGTGTGGTGAGACATGGGGAGGGTGCCAGTTCTAACAGACGCTGTTGATAAATGTGTTTGGGAATTTAAGGACTATGTAGAAGCTGAGGGTTTTATTCCCCAACAAGTGTTCAACTGTGATGAGACATGCCTCTTTTGGATGAAAATACCAAAGAGGATCTACATCACCAAGAAGGAGAAGTCACTGCTAGGACACAATCCAATGTCTTGAAAAGTAAAGTAAGTGTCATGTGGAGGGCTAATAGTGAAGCATGGGTAACCAGGCAATTTTTTTATGGAGTGGGTCATGAAGTGTTTGTCCCAAGTGTAAAGAATTACCTCACGGAAAACCAGTTGCCACTCAAGGCCCTTTTTGTGATGGACAATGCACCTGCTCACCCACTACACTTGGAGGACGGGTTGGTGGAGGAGTACAGTTTCTTTACGGTGGAGCTCTTGCCCCCTAACATGACTCCTCTCATTCAGCCCATGGATCAACAGAACATATATCAAACTTTAAGAAACTCTACACCAAAGCACTGATAGAGAGTTAATCCTCAGAAAGTTCTGGAAAAATAACTTTAATATCCTCCACTGCTTGAGGATCACAGACAAAGCCTGGAGAGAAGTGTCTTTGAAGACCATGAACACAGCCTGGAAGAAATTGTTGTCAGACTCAGTAGCAGATAGAGACTTTGAAGGCTTTGAGGCTGAGCCCGTTGTCGAGGATATTGTCTCACTAGGCACGTGTATGGGCTTGAATGTGATTGATTTAGTGTTTTATGGCACAAAGCAACAAGGCTATCTGCGCCAGACATCCGGTAAAAAAATAAAATAAAAAAAAATAAATCTGGTAAAAGACATAAATGGAAATGAAGGTAAAACAAAAAAGTAGAAAACCAATGTTGACACCTAGTCTACAACGTTAATTTAGAAGGCAGAGTATAAGAAGTTGTAAGGTACTCAAGTAAAAAGGTAATGATCATAACCCGCCATGAAGACAAACAGGTAAGTTCAAGACTTGCCGTCAGTCACCTGAAGTTGGTCTTTCCAGTCCTGGTTCCAGGTTATGTGCCATAGCAACCAATATCAAAATGTAAAAGAATAGAAGTTTTAAAAGACACATAGCAAAATCGCAACAATGAGTAGCCAAATATCCAGTAAAAAGAGAAAAGTCAAGTAAATGGGGTAAAATTTGTAAAAGTGAATGAAGGTAAAAACAAAACAGCAATTAAAACAGAAAATGGTGTAAAAACCAATGGTGACATCCAGTCTTCAAAGTTATAAACTACTTGCTCCAACAAAATGGTAATGATCATAACCCGCCAGAAAGACTAACAGGTAAGTTCAAGAACCTCTGTCAATCACCTGAAGTTGGCCTTTCCAGTCCTGGTTCTGGGTTATGTGTCATAGCAGCTATTATCAAAATGTAAGAAAATAAAAGTTTCAAAAGACACCCGGCAAAATCGTAATAACGAGTAGCCAAATGTTAAGTAAAAAGATAAAAGTCAAGTAAATGGAGTAAAATTTGAAAAAGTAATTGAAGATAAAAGTAAAATGGCGATTAAAACAGAAAATGGCACAAAAACCAATGTTGACATCCAGTCAACAAAGATGTAAAAAAACTACCTGTAGCAGAATGGTAATGATCATAACCCGCCAGGAAGACTAACAGGTAAGAATAAAAACTACCGTCAGTCACCTGAAGTTGGTCTTTCCAGTCCTGGTTCCGGGTTATGAGTCAATATGGCCAGTACTAAAAAGTAAAGGAGTAAAAGTGTGAAACAATATGCAGCAAAATTATAATAACTCGCCAGGACGACTAACGAGTAGTTCAAAAGGATAGTTCAAACAGTAGTGTAAGTCACCTGAAGTTGGCCTTTCCAGTCCTGGTGTCGAGTTATTTATTGTTCTGGCCATTGTCCAATGTCAAATTGAATGAGAGAGATTAAAACTGTAAAAAAGAAATGTTAAATGTTAAAACGAGGGTATTTGTTAGCAGTGTAACTCCATCTTTGCGAGTGGAGATGTGTCTCACTGCAGAAATTCCTTGAGCAAGAATCTCTGACTCAGGAACGTTCTTCAAATCCCTTTCAACAATAATTCCTCATGAAGAATTCAATGTAAAATGGGGTGTAACCTCAATAGGTATTTCCCATTGGCCTTTGAATTCAAGAGGAGATCACTGTGTTGGGATGTGGATGTTTCAACCAATATGTCACCAGATCAAAGCTTCTTCACTGACTTTGGAGAGCCAGCAAATCCCTCTAGTCCCTTTTGAATAAAAAAAAAAAGGGGACATTTGCCCTAAAGGTTTTTCTGAAAGAGAATGCAATATAAGAAAATGAGGTACGTGTGTTACTGATGTTGAAGATTGCTGTTCTGAGTATTCAAGACGTGGTCACTTACCCATTGACTGTTTTTTTACAATTTTATTTAAATTTTTTGGAGGATCCATAGGAAAGAAGAAAAGTTTCGGTACCCACTGACCCCACCCAAGGGGATGCACTACAAAGTCATGCAAGGACAATGCAGCAATGCCAGGGTTTCACGAGCACTATACCCAAACACTAGCACCAGGCACAATGTCCACAACACCTGTTGAAAACTTCCAACACTGGTACTTGGTTGGCTCTAGCCCAAGTGGACCAGCCGACTGACCCAAGGGTTGCCCGTCTACAGGAATTCGAGGCCAAAGTGGTTTGTTAGGGTTGGACCCCTCAACCACCAGGATCCTCTCCTCCCCTTCACGGGTCGCCACACACGGCAAACACGTGGGTGGATGTTTATATCCCAGAGAAGGTAACCAGACAGAACAGAACCTTCCCTGGGAGGTCCCCTCACCACGTACAGGAATCCACACTGAGGAAGGCTTGAATGTGAGTGGTGATGATGTGAAAGAGTTGGTGGAAGACCACAACACTGAGCTCACCATGGAAGAACTCAAAGACCTTCAGAAGAAGCAGCAACAGAAGGCAACTGAGAAAGTGTCTTAAGATGAGGAGGAGGGAAGGGAGGATGTTCCTAGTTCAATAATCAAGGAAATGTGTGGAAAATGGGGAGAGTTATAAAGTTTTGTGGGAAAATTTTACCTTGACAGAGCTGTTGCAAACCAAAGCATAAACCTTTTCAATGACAATGCCATATCTTAATTCAGAAACATTTTAAAATGCAGGCAGAAACAAACCTCATTAGACAAGATTTTAGTGAGAAATAGGTCCAGTGAGTCTCAAGCAGGTTGTAGCAGTGCAAAGAGACAGAAAAGAGAAAGAACCCCAGAAGAATAGTTACCTGACGTTTTAATGGAAGGTGACTCCCCTTTCAAACAATAATAACCCTCCTATTCTCAACGTTCCTCACCACCTTTCACTTATGCCATCAGCTATCATCAACACAGGTAAAGCAGTTAAATTTTTATTTATTGTTTTTTCATTGTGTTTATAGCTTTTGTGGTTGACTTGTATTATCATACAAGTATAAATAAGCAATACTTTTACTTAAAATGTTTCATAATGCGTAATTTTTGGAGATCTGTAATGGATTAATTTAATTTACAGTATTTCTTATGGGAAAAATTGGTTTGGTTTTCAAACAGCCTTCTGGAATGAATTAAGTTAATGAAAATCCAAAGCAAAGTGACAGTTTTTCTCACCACTTTAAATTTAGTAAAGAGCTCATTTAATCAGTAACATCACTCTTTCTCTCTTCTTTTTTTTAAATACATAAATCTTCATCACATTTCTCATTTTAATTAGATGATTCATATAGCAAAACTATACTTTCCTAAAAATTTTATTACAAAAGAAAGATCATTTAACACTTTTGTGATAGGTCATGGGTCAAAAGCCATCTCAATGTGTTTGTTGATCTGCATTCAAAACTTTATTGAACTGCTATTTTATGATTATCTAAATAAGTTTTGAATCTAATTGTAGATTATGAAAAACTTTAATGTTACAATTTAGTTAGACTTTTAACATGTGAATATTAAAAGAACACACCTAAATAAAGATTTTAGTGAGTCACATGGTATGTTTAAAGCAGCACTGTTCAAAATTAGATGTTTCCAATGTCAAAGTACCAAGTCTATAGTTTTGTACAAATTAGGAACTAAAATTACTGATATTGACAAGCTAGAATATAAAATAAGAACCTCAAGTTTTTTTTGTTTTTTTTACTGAGAAATTTTTATATACTGAATTAAACAAAGTGGCTGAGTTCAACTCTTTCCATTTTATAAAACAGTCCCTTACATACTCTTACTACAGTATGTGACACATGAATAATCAATCAACAGCTTAAAATGTCTCCATAGTGCTTTCCTCAGCCATTTTAATCTGCAAAAAGTATACCACATTCTTTCAAACTGAGATATAGATAGGTTATGTTTTTAGTCTGCTCAAGGTTTCAAACTTTTACAAATCTAAATACAACTTAGTTACTTAATAAATTATAGTGGAATTTTATGGTATCAATATAATATGATTCTTTGGTTATTTAACTGTATATATAAAATCTAAAAAAAAAAAAAATCTTTTGATATCCTCCATGTGCAAAATTTTAAAAGATTTAACAACCTGTGTCCAGCAGCAATAGAATTCAATGATCATAGTGAAAAGAGAATTGTTTGCTTTTCTTTGACATATTGTTCTACATTTTAAGAAAAATAAGTTTAATAATTTATTTCTAAATAGTGTTAATACACACACACACACACACACACACACACACACACACACACACACACACATATATATATTAAAATATGACTACATTATAAAATATACATCCACTAAAACACACTGAAGACAGGGAAGACTAAAAGTCCATTTTAAGTTATAGCACACGAGTGCATGTGCACTACATCAATGTGCAATATTACTCAGGCATGACTGGAAGGTCAATATAATAATAAATATATATAGCATTGTGAGACTTAAGTTAGACTAAACATTTGTATTTTCCTGTTATAATATGAAGTCATTCTAACATGAAAAAAGCACAATTTGTATTTGTTTTTGTTTTTTTTTATGATGGTTATGAGGTTGGTCAAGTAACAGACTCCACATAGTTAAACAATTATTAAATATAGTCTTACTCAAAAGAAATGTATTTAGGATGTTTTAAAAATTATGAAAATAATATCCAAGATTTGGGGACACAAAGAATAATTTTATTAATCACAACACGAAATCACTGCACTTACACTGGTAACAAAACAGACATTTTCACAAACAAATCTTTATAAAAATCTGAAATTTGTATACAAAATCTTGTAACCTTTACTAAAAGTCTTCCAAATTTTATAAAAATGCACATGTTTTAGTGCAAACACTTAACATGTGTAAGTGTATAGATAAACTTGGGTATATTATATGGATATCATAAGGGTTAAAAGTAAAGGAAATAATTTTTTATTACTGTATAAAGTCTGAAGCATGCAACTAAAAATCTGCTAACATAATATACATAACCATCTTCCCATCAACTATTAATAATCTCAAAACCATCCCTTATCAATCAAATATTTACTAAGCTTTTAAACTCTTAAATTTACTGCTTCTATCAGATCTGAAGGTAATCCATTCCAAATTTCAACCCCCCCCCCGACAGAAAAATAAACTTCTTAATTGAAGATGGTTCACACCATATAGATTTATTTAGGTCTTCCAGTCCAAACATTATCACCAACACATACAAAAAATGATGCACTGGTACTATCAGTTCTCCCACAATTTTAAATAAAAGCAGATCCTTTAACTCTTCTATTTTGAAGAAAAAATTCTAGAGATCTATAACTCTCCTCATATAACAACCATTCCATCCCAGGCACCATTCTAGTAACCTTCCTCTGAACCCTTTCCAACAATTCAATGTTCTTCCTAAGGTAACCAGCCAAAGACGGGATACTTCAAATAATGCCTAACCAGCAACCTACACAATGAGATGTAATCTCTAAGACTTGTATGCAACTATTCTGCAGATGTCACCTAAAATCCTATGTACCCTTCCACAAGTAAAAACCACCAATTTTTCAAATTAAGATACCATAGTTGCTTTTAGTCAGACATTCAGAAGACATCAAAAAGGTGCCTCATAAGAGGTTAAATATCAAGTTAGATGCTTAAAGGATTTATGAAAAATACAAGTTAGACTGAATATACAGTGATATAAAGCAGAGAAATGACAGATGATCATATTTTTGTTATTCAGAAATCTTTTCCTTGTTTACTACTTATCACCTCTAATGACACATTTTGGCATTAAAATTCTAGTTATTAGAAATATTAGAACACTTAAAAGCATGTGTAGCTAAGATTGCCTAAGCATACCGAAAGGTCCTTAAAAGGTTTAGTCAATGGACAGTGTTTAAAATATGAGTTATGATAAGACAGAAAATGAAGTTATGCACTTAGAAGAGAATTCTCTAATGCAAGAAAAACATTTCTGCTAAAAAAAATCATGTTAATAAAATTTCAAAATCTTAAACTCAGTATTTAGCTATGAAAAAAACTTGTAAGGTTTCTTAATTCAGGAACAAGTAGACTACTAAAGACCTGTACAAAACATTGGCAATGCCTCATTTAAAGAAGTACATGTAGTTTTGATCACCTTCTTATAGAAAGTATATTAATATATTGTAATTGTTCAAAAATAGATTATTAGGAAAATTATGACGAACTTGATCCATGCTCAACATTGCAAGAGAACTAGATAACCTTCCTACAAATTATTTATTTTATTAGTGGAATGAAAATGTGCACAATACAAACCTCAATACTATACTTAAAAAGTAACAGTTTTAAAGCTTTAGAAGTCTATATACTAGTTTGTTCTTAGAAAAATATTTTGTTTGTTTAATTAGAAATACATGAAATAATCTACCTGATAAGTGATTTATCTTGTTTGTTTGAATTTTTTTGGAATTATTTCTTTAACAAGTTTTTAAATCTGAACAACTATTTAAGTTTGTTTAAAAATTAAGTATAATGTTATGTTTTTATAGATTTTTCTTTTGAGAAGAAAACTATCTTCCATTTCCTTGTCTCTTTTTATGCTCTTATGAAAATTTAAATAACTGAAAGTTTTTCAACATAATCCCATTTTATAAAATAAGAAATAATAGAAGAAAAATTCAGAGAAGTTATTGTCTATAATTCAAAATAACGTCAGCAGTGTATTGGAATATAAAAAAAATTAAATTTAGATAAATTTTTGAAAGCTAAAGCTGTTAATAAATGGCAATGTTTTAAGAATTATTTTCATTTTATCAATCAGTTGCAATTTTTTGATATAGCTTTTACTCTTTTGGATTTTTTTTAACCAACTGAAAAAATGAAAGACACCCTTTATACCATGCCACCAATAATACCTCGGATATATATATACACACACTTCATTATGTTGGTTATATATATTAATTATTATTAATCTTTACAGATAGCTGGCATCTAACGTCTAAGCTCTATAAACGTTAAATTAACGTTACAAAACACAGCTACTGAACTAATACAGTAAATGAGCAAATATGTGAAGGTAATTGCTACTAAACTCTATATATATAGTATATGTAAAGTACCTTAACATTATGAATTACACCACAGTACAAGTTTTAACAGAGCAGAAAAGAAATTTCTTGTCTATGTTTATTCCTTTTCTTACCTCCGTAGGTCTGAAATGACGTACTATTCGATGATCCATTACTAGGAATAGGATTAGACTGAATTTTTACTGTGTCACCTGCTTGAGACGTACGGCTCGGACTGCTGTCAGGGGTGCTTCTTTTTGACGGTCCACCAGAAAATTTTCCCCGTTCTTGACGTCGAAAAATAAGACTGCTGCCATGAGGGCGACCATCTCGACTTCGAGAGCGAGATTTCTCTCCTAATCCTAAGCCTAAATCCTTTGGTCTGCCATGGAGAGTAGGCGGAAGTGAGCGATCCACACTACGTCTTTGGTAATTACTTTCTTCTTTCCTTATTCTGTCGTCCTCATCTCTTCTTCCTCTTGATTTTTCACGTCGAAAATCCTTTATTTTACCGCTTGACAATTTCTGGTTCATTCCTTTCGAAACGAAAGCGACTAATACAAAGATAAACTAATAACATTAAAATTCCCATTTAAGTTCACTGGTGATCACCATACTTCTGTGCTTATAAAGATTTTCGCAAGGACGGATATGTTAGCGAGACAACGCTGTTTCACTGTGGAAATATGAAACGCAAACAGAAAATATATAAAAGAGCATAATGTATAATATCTTATTTTGATCCTTTTGGATACAGAAGATGTAAAACTATATATGGCTCAGCAAATAAATTATAATGATTCTATTATCAGCATTTTATTTATTTTTATATTATCTGCTCCTAGTTATTTCAGAGGTATAATCAGAAATTAAAAGTTTTAAGATATGACGAGGCACAACTACTGCCAGAAACCGTTATAAATTAATGTTCGTCAGTCCCTTCACTTTATTACTTTGTAAATAAAGCATTTAGTAATCGTTCATATGATATAAAGTTAAAATGGTTGTGGCATTCGATCTATGCTTTATACATTGGTGCCATTTAAGTTATCTAAAGTAATGGTTAGACCGTACTTGAGACATTTGAATGTTTTACTCGGCCACAGCAAATCGTTGAAAGTTAACTTAAAGTGGATTCGCGTTTAGAAGTTTAGTAATGAAAATAAAGACAATTGATAAAACATAAAACATTTTATTTACGAGGTTCAAACGTTTTTATCTAACTTATTTCATCTTCAGCGAAATCTAAAAATCGTATTGCAAAGATGATTATTACTGCAATTATAATATAATAACATCCATTAATTTACTTTATTATTAGGCCCGGCATGTCCAGATGGGATAAAGCGTTCAACTCGTAATACGAAGGTCCTGGGTTCGAATTCCCGTCATACCAAACATACTCGCTCTTTCAGCCCTGGGGGCACTATAATGTTACGGTTAATCCTACTGTTCATTGGTAAAATAGTTGCCCAAGAGTTGGCAATGGGTGGTGATGACTAGCTGCCTTTCCTCTAGTCTTACACTGCTAAATTAAAGGCGGCTAACGTAGTTAGCCCTTGTGTAGCTTTGCGCGAAATTGAAAAACATACTTAGTTATTAATAAAAGCGATAAATAAACAGATATAACTTTGTTTGCATATGCATAACTATTACACAACAGCTGATATAAGTGTGAAAATTTAAAATAATTTTAATTCACAAGACTAGCTGCCAAACGCCAATTATCTAATTCTAATGCATTCCACTTACATCAAGGTACGAAACGTTTAGCTTGTAATGGTGCCAATAATACCGAATTGTAGAGTAATGACACGTGCCTTTTTTCTTCGACGTGCCCAAACTAGAAATTGAATTGAAATGTTATGAGCTGTAAATAAATAAATTTCTCTCTACCAAATGTTCATTTTGCAAGTGCAGGCTAAATGACCAATCAGTTGAATTTCGGATCATATGATATACTATGAAATATTTGATCAGCATGAAAATTAACTGAAGTTCATCGTGCTCTGCCTATTACGAATATCGATACCCACTTTCTCGCATTGTAAGCCTGCAGACATCCCGCTGTGCCATTTGGGGGTAACTGAAGTTAAAGGACAGTTGATTTATACTGCTGTAACTAAAATAATAAGTGCAAGTATATACAGGGTGGTCGCTGGAAAAGCGGAAAATTTGAGGGTCAGATGAGATCATGAATAAAATGCATGCTTACTCATTTCTATTTTGATTTCTTTACATCATGAATAAAATGCATGATTTTAATATCATTTTGAGTATCTATGAGTGTAATATAACATATGCCTTTAAGAAACTTTGTAAAAGTTATTCTTTGTAAAAATAAATAGCTGTTTGACAAATTTTCCACTTTTCTAGCGACCACCCTGTACATACAAAACAACAATGAAAAATGAATTGTACGTATAAAATGCACTGGAATGGTGAGGTACTGAGAAAGTCCTTAAAATCAATAAAAAAAAATGCTTTTATATTTTCATGCTTTTCCAGTTAACTAGTAATATTTAATATTCAAATAAGGGATATAATACTGAGTTAATATATTAAAAATAAAGTCGTAATTTTGCTTATAAACATAAATTTTTAACATTATGATATCTGATATATTCAACGTAAGCGACACTCCGAATAATATGTTTGTTAAACAGTTAAGTTAGATTTCCCTGATATCGAGCGTAGTTAGAACCGATGCAAGCGCAAGGCAAACTAGAACGGCAAATATATGGCAACAATATTTGTGTATGAATTACGAAACAACAAAGATTTTGCGGAAGGAAACGATAATTATATCAAAAAATTTGTTTCTTTTTCAAAAATTAAAGAATTCTAGTTTTTTCGCAGCAACATTACCCCATGACTCTTATTACACAGTTTAATAAAAATGAGTTGGCTATATTATCTGTTCAAAGACACTAAAATCTATAGAATAAATAATTAAAATCTGTGTTGTTTTGATTTAGGTCAAATAAAATAAATACATTGAGATTTAGAGGTGTTATATATATATTAGTGAAATTAAATAATTATATCTAAATAAAGTTACATGAATAAACAAAATCACGTGTCAGGACTGCGTTAAAAACAACAAATCCCAACCTCCGAATACTTATGCTATAACTATAAAATTGGGCCCGGCATGGCCAAGCGTGTTAAGGCGTGCGACTCGTAATCTGAGGGTCGTGTCAAACATGCTCGCTCTTTTAGCTGGGGGCATTATAATGTGACGATCAATCCCACTATTCGTTGGTAAAAAAGTAGTCCAAGAGTTGGCGGTGGATAGTGATGACTTGTTGCCTTTCCTCTTGTCTTACACTACTAAATAAGGGACGGTCAGCAAAGTTAGTCCTCGAGTAGCTTTGTGCGAAATTCAAAAGACAAACAAAACAAACCATAAAATTGTCAAGCCAAAACACAATAACACGACATTTTGCTAGGCTAAATTGTAGTTTAAATTTAATATGTCTAGTTAACGTTATTAAACTTCATAAAGTTATAACAATGCAATGGAAGATGCGACAGAGTCAGTTATCATTCATATACACTGAATACACTTTGGTGAAATTAAATAATTATATCTAAATAAAGTTAAATAAGTATACAAAATACGATGCACATTTTTAAAAAAGGATCCTAGGATACATTTTATGCTCCCACGCTGTAACTTGAACCCTAAGATCCTTTTTATAAAAATGTGCAGCGTATTTAAAAAAAAAAATGTTTTTAAATTTCATATTCATGTGTTTTGGTTTATGTTTTAAAATGTTATGGTTATAATATTATATACATAATTGCATATTTTACTGTCCATTGGAAGGGAGAATGGTACACAACTAGAAAATTTGCCAAGGGTATTAGATACCCTTGGTCCGGCTCTTGCCACACTAAAATCTGCTGACTAGATGGAAGGACAGCCTTTCTTAATCTACCATCTATACAATGGTCATCTTCAACCAAATAGTGAAAATGGTTATTACAGTTATGCACACTCACAGCTAAGGTACAGAGCGTGTTTAGAGACTTTTCGTGGCTAAAACCTTAGGCCTTCTAATCCATAGTTCTGTTCATTAATCACTAAACCACATATGGTTCAGATTTCCAATTGTAAAATATTGAATTATATAACTGAAAATCATAAATCATTAAACGATTCCTATTATCTGCTTAATACTTCCTTTCATCAGTGATAATCCCTCGCTATCTGCATTCAAAATGGGCCTGGCATGGCCAAGCGCGTAAGGTGTGCGACTCGTAATCCGAGGGTCGCGGGTTCGCACTAAACATGCTCGCCCTCCCAGCCGTGGGGACGTTATAATGTGACGATCAATCCCACTATTCGTTGGTAAAAGAGTAGCCCAAGAGTTGGCGGTGGGTGTTGATGACTATCTGCCTTCCCTCTAGTCTTACAATGCTAACTTAGGGACGGTTAGCACAGATAGCCCTCGAGTAGCTTTGTGCGAAGTTCCAAAACAAACATTCAAAATATTGTTTGAAACAAAAACAAGTGTATGCAAGCATATGGTTTTACTTTATTATAATTCAATGAACTTTTTCTGTCAGAATACTTGGTTTATTGTCGTACAGAAGCGAAAAGTAATTATTTTTGTTCCTCATTAATGTTTTCAGACAGTTAATCGCTAATGAAAGCTTATGCAAAAACATTTTTAAAATGAGTAATACAATTTGATTTACTTTTAAGTTTTTTAACATTATATCTCTTCACTGTAGCTTATAATGATTGAAAAACACCTTTTACAATCCACTCATTATGCGCATTCATTAGTTTATTTGTTGTTGAGAAACAAATGAAGTCTTTAATGATATATAGAGCATTTCAACATGAATTTGATGAAATTTTTCAGCTTTACGCGAATCATCAGCCTCTGGACAGTAATAAGGTTAGAGGCAAACACTGTGATCTAGAATTACGTCTACTTATGAAAGTACATTTAAAACATGTGTTCAGCAGAAAATTACGTAATAAAATAGTTATTGTCCTCGCTATTAATCACTTTTATGTGGGTTACTAGAAATATCCATATTTAGCGATGCTTATATACCAAAAGTGCCTAGGTTATTACAAATATCATTTAAAACAATATTGTTTATTGTACGTATGTCATTAAATCGGGGACTTGGGCATTGTCTTATCTACATGTGCCCCTAATGGCTCAGCGATAAGTCTCGCAGCTTACTATGCTAAAGTTTGGGTTTCGATACCACGGTGGGTATAGCACACATCCGCCTGTGCTTAATAACAAAAAACAAATAAACATATTTACGCATAGCCGTCCCTAATTTTGAATTGGCTGAGAAGAGAAAAGGCAAATAATCAGCAGTGCTCGCCTCAGCTCTGTAGATACTCTTATGTTATTAAATAGTTAGGTTTAGCTTACCCTTATAATGACTTAAAAGTCCATGGTGTATTTTTTTTTTTTTTTTTTTTTTTTTTTTTTGCAACGAGCCAAAAACCATTAGATTCAGAGCTCTGGCACCCTATACAGTAGCCCATATCCAGCCCTAGTAGCATTTATCAAGTCTTTTCCTATCTTGTAGTTTTCTCCTAAGTTTATCACAAATGTCCACAGTGCCACAAACAAAAAATTTGTTGCTATTTTTGGAAAATACCGTTTTCAAGTGGTCATGGTACCAATTTTATGTTTAATTTTATTCGCTTGCAGTATGAGTTTATTCAGTATTTTTTGTTTGTTTATTATTGTCATTCCCTACAAGCACGCGAATTCAAATCGAGCTTCGTGTTTATATTACATTTTCAAAAAATATACTCTACTTTTGCACAAACAGTGGCAGTAATGAAAGTCCATAAAGACCAAGAGAATAACCTTGATCTTTAAATACCTTGTGACGTCAGTCATTTTTTCACAACTATGCTACGCAAGTAATCCGTATGCTTTGTTTTGTTTTGAAATGAGAGCCACATGAAAATAATATGTTCGATAAAGAAACTATGGTTTTGGTGGCGCTACATGAGCTTTATACTACTTTTACGTTTTCAGGATTATTTTAATTATTAAGATTGTTTTTGAATTTCGTGCAAAGCTACACGAGAGCTATCTGCACTAGCCATCCGTAATTTCCCAGTGTAAGATAGCTAGTAATCACCACACACCGCCAACTCTTGGGCTATTCTTTTACCAACTAATAGTGGGACTGATCGTAACATTATAATGCCCCCACGGCTGAAAGGACGAGTATGTTTGGTGTTACAGGAATTCGAATCAGCGACCCTCGGATTACGAGTCAAGTGCCTTAACAACCTGGCTATGCCGGGTCAAATTCCATATGTACTACCCCATTTCTTATTGTTTTTAATAATTATTTCTAGCATTAAAGATGATTGTCAAGATGCACTTCAACAGATAACTTTACGGATAAATAATTATACATACATGTTATAACCTAGTGGTCAGCGTGTTAAAGTGTGTATCTGAGGATTTTTGGCTTGTGTCCTCTTTGTGCAAAAATTCGCCTTATACTGGATCAGTTATAAAAATGACGGTCATGCCGTAGTACGGGTTTAAAGTAGTCCTAGAATTGATATTGGTTGCTGTTCACTAGTTGTCTAATGCTCACTAGATTAATTCAAGATTAAATATGGCTAGCCTGCGGTGTCAAATTAATGCATAGGTCACCAAGAGCCCTACTAAACCTTAATCCGACCCTCCTGGCGAAAGTTTATTTTTTGTCGCTTTGCGCGAATTTGCAAATGAAATAAATAAACCACGGTATGTATGAGTTACGTCTATCCGAAACGTTGCAAAAGACGTATTTAGACGTATGTGTACTAACTTATTTATTTGTTTATATTACGCTACTTTTTTTCGTTTTCACAGCCCCTCCCACGCTAGTACAGTGGTATGTCTCCGGATTTACACCGCTAGAATCAGGGGTTCGATTCCCCTTGGTGAGCTGAGCAGATAGCTCGATGTGGCTTTGCCATAAGAAAAACACACAAACACACGTTTTCACAGTTATTGATGTGGTACCGAGGAAAATGGT
This sequence comes from Carcinoscorpius rotundicauda, assembly GCA_011833715.1. NCBI lineage: Eukaryota > Metazoa > Arthropoda > Merostomata > Xiphosura > Limulidae > Carcinoscorpius > Carcinoscorpius rotundicauda. The sequence goes on along the minus strand of CM022396.1, from coordinate 40,728,574 downwards.
GATGTTTATACTAAATGGAAATGCTTTGTTTGGCTTCCGTGCAAAAAAATCAACAGTATAACTGTGATATCTTGAAGATTCGCTTGTTTTGTGGAGCATGATAACTTTCTTAAAAATTTGACGCGTTTGTACAGACACCTGAGGAAAAGGAAATATATTTTCATAAGTATTGAAACGGAAATTAGCTCGAGACAAGATTATGGAAGTTCTTTTACGACACAAATGTCAGAAACTTCAGATGTTCACGTTTTCAGACATTGATTTTACACGCTTACATGTTGATGCTAGATTTGTTAACTCGCAAACAACACTAATTGTGTTTAGTTTGATATATCAAGGTAACGGGTCTCGTCTAGCTTCTCTTTCCAAAATATGCAATGGATCGATTATATTTAACAAAACTTGACAGAAGTATATTGTATAAGTTTCTTCCGTAAGTACAAATTTGTAAAACACTAAACATTTTTTTAATCTCAGTGCATTCATTTAGAGCAATGGTGCAGAAAGTCCGGCCCGCGATGTCCAACGGGAAAGTCAAACATAGAGAGTTCGTGCGCTTAGAGCTCGCGCCTAAGATTAAGCGCTATAGAAGAATTTCTTGTTTGTTTTTGGAATTTCGCACAAAGCTACTCGAGGGCTATCTGTGCTAGCCGTCCCTAATTTAGCAGTGTAAGACTAGATGGAAGGCAGCTAGTCATCACCACCCACCGCCAACTCTTGGGCTATTCTTATACCAACGAATCGTGGGATTGACCGTCACATTATAACGCCCCCACGGCTGGGAGGGCGAGCATGTTTAGCGCAAAGCGGGCGCAAACCCGCGACCCTCGGATTACGAGTCGCACGTCTTACGCGTTACAAAAGAAGAATATGCATTAGATTATATACTGGATGGTTCCATATTTGTGTCGAACAACAAAGAAAATTTAATAATCAAATCTCGTTAATACATAGGCATTTAATCATTGGCGCAATGACTTAATATTTTCGTAATTACGAAATCTCACGTGTTCCAATTGTCCTTCGAGATTTACTTACGAGCCCTATTTTGATATTATTTCGTAACAAAAATGACAGTTAATCGTAAAAGAAAAGTCGACGACGAAAACTGAAAGTTTCATAATGATTGAACTGCACAATACTGTTTTGTTCAACAATGGAAGAACGTGATTTGTCTGCTGTGTCATTCGACAGTAGTTGTGGGGAAGGTATCCAATATAAAGCGTCAACATGAATCAAAGCATAAAAATTTCCAAAATATTATTGGTGATGAATGAACAGCTCGAATTGAATCTCTGTGGCGGTCGCTGAATAACCAGCAGAACGTTTTCTCAAAGCATTCAGCAGATTTCGGTGCAGCATGTGATGTCAGTTACGATATTTCGTTGATGATAGCAAAATCTGGCCAACTGTTCACTGGTAGTGATTTTGTCAAGCAATATATGATTACTGCAACGGAAAAGTTGTGTCCGGAAGCAGTTCGCAAGCTAAAGACGGTGGCTTTGAATCGTATGACAGTTAAAGAAGAATTTCAAACCTCTCAGCAGACGTGACAAAGCAGCTTCCAAATAAAGCAGCCAGCTTTGTCTTCTTCTCTTTGGCTGCAGACGAATCGACTGACATCAGTTCAACAGCACAGCTACTAGTTTTTGTTTGTGGTGTGTCGTCATTGTTTGATATCACAGAGGAACTAATCGACATGTGTTCCATGAAGGGTCAGAAAACTGGGTCTATTCTATTAGAGAAGACAGTACGACTGTGTAATGGTGTTTTATTGGATTCCACGAAACTGGTAAATGTGACAACTGATGGAGCGCTAGCCATGACCGGAGAAAGTAGCGGACTTGTGGCACTGTAGATGAAGCATCGAGGAAAGCAGAACAGACAGTTGGTGAGGTTGCACTGTATTATTTACCAACAGAACCTGTGCAGTAAATAACTTGGTTTTCAGGCACTGATGACATTAGTGACGAAAACCATTAATTTCATCAAATCACGAGGACTCAATCACCATCAGTTTCGAAGTTTTCTTGATGAAATTGATTCAGATTATGGTGACCTTGTGTATCACTGTGAAGTACGCTGGCTGAGTCGAGGGAAGATGCTCAGAAGATTCTGGGAGTTGATTGATGAGGTGATAGAATTCCTCAGAGGCAAGAACAAAGACACAGAAGTAATTTCCATGACTGATCCAGCATGGCAAGCTGATTTGACCTTTCTGGTCGACATGACACAACACTTGAATGATCTGAATTTGAAGTTGCAAGGCAAAAATCAGCTTGTCTGTCAGCTTTCAAAACAAAGTTGCAGTTGTTCCAGCAGCAAGCAGCACCATGAAACTTCGTGCACTTTCTCACATTTCAATCGCAGCTACAGAAGAATCAGGACATTGATACACAAGTTTATGTTGAGAAGCAAGATACCTTGATTCAATCCTTCAACTCACGGTTTCATGACTTTGACCAATGCAGGTTGTTGATGAAACTTTTATTGATCCGTTCAGTGTGTCAGTGGATGACTTGTCAGCAGAATATCAGCTCGAACTTACTGATCTCCAGGCATCTGATGAACTGCGTGCTATTTACCGAGAAAACAGTTTGCTTGACTTCTACGAAACGTTGCCTGATACATTTGCTAATCTGAAAGAAAATGTACTTGTCCACACCAGCATGTTTGGCACTACGTGCTGCTGCGAACAGGCTTTCTCGCATATGAAACTGAATAAAAACAATACTCCCAATCAGCTGACTAATGATCATCTGAAAGCAGTCTTGCGTCTCTCAACGTCAAACATCAATCGGGACAATTTTAAGCTCGTAGATGACATGCAGCACCATCCATCGCACTTACTTTGCGACAGTTAACGTATTATAACATTTCTTAGAATAATATGCAAACTATTTGATGTAATCGTTATTTATGTGTTCTTAAATGTGATGTCCATCTTGTGTGAAATAACTGTGGAAGATTTTAATCTTCACTTTTTTGTGGCCTCCAACGATTACGAGAAGTCTATTTGTGGCCCCTGACCCTAAAAGTTTATGCACCACTGATTTAGAGCAATATAATGGATGCTCATTTTTAGGTCTTATATATTTTCTATGGAGAATTGTGCTCGATCGCGAAAGCCGTAAAAAAGTACTTGAAAAACAAAGAAAGATAAAACTTTTTTATTTACACTTTATGGTGTGGTTCTGTAAATATGTGTCTTAAACTGAACTTTATTCTAAACTTAGTTTTCTTCGCGAAGATATAATATTTGTATCTTACGATGTTTACTTTGACTACACACACACATATAAACATATACCGTTAATCAAGACAACAAATAAAAAATGACCAACTGTTGTTTCTCAGTAAAAAGGATGTGGTTGACAAGGAAAACATTTTGATATGCACCTTCATTCGCTGTGTTCTTTGTATGCTTAGTACAGTGTTAAATTTGTACATACTATCCTGGAATAAACACCAATTTGGGGAATAAAATTTAACATAAAATATAACTGTACATTGCTGTTAATTAGCCTGCGAGAAACCAATTCGCAATCATTATGGGAGAAATAATGGTTTACATTTTGCCTATGATGTTGGGCCGAACCTTCGACATGAACACGAATCGTGTTGGAATTGATATTTTTCCAGAAAACGTACGAAACAGAACTTTGGTGAGGTTTAATTTAATATTTGTTATATATACGTTTGTTGATAAAGAAGAGGAAAATCTAATTTGACTGTGCTCTCATTCTCATATTTTATTTCTTTTTTGTACACCATTTGCCATCAAATAATCTAATTAATTTGTTGTTTAAGATAATTTTAGTAGTAGTCTATATGAAACTTATTCTTTGGAATGCATTTCTAATGTGGAGATTTAACTTCTGTTGGGCACTTCTGTAAACCAACTATATCTAGTACTTAATTCATCTGTGAGTTAACTTATAATGAATATTGTAAATACTATTTTACACATCAAAGTAATCTACTAAACATTAACTGATATTAGTTTGTTTGTTTTGAATTTCGCGCAAAGCTACTCGAGGGCTATCTGCGCTAGCTGTCCCGAATTTAGCAGTGTAAGACTACAGGGAAGGCATATAGTCATCACCACCCACCGCCAACTCTTGGGCTACTCTTTTACCAGCGAATAGTGGGATTGACCGTGGCATTATAACGCCCCCACAGCTGAAAAAGCGAGCATGTTTTGTGCGACCGGGATTCGAACCCGCGACCCTTGGATTACGAGTCGAACGCCTTTACACGCTTGGCCATGCCGGGCCTTAACTGATATTAGTATTTTCAATCTTAACAGCACATATATGCTAACCTGCTGGGTTAAATGCTCCGACTTAGAATTAATGACTAGAGAGAAGGCACCCATTTAGCATCACACAAACAGACATGTCAGTATTTTAAGTTTTTGTCTGACACGTCCAGAAGAAGACTAAGAGACTGTAACGGTTATAAAGTTCCATAATGTGGAGTGTGGGTTTAGCGGTCTTGACTCTTGGACATTCCGATGCGAATGCTGGTACCATAAAACTCACATGCTTATTTACGACTAAGTACTGTAAACAGTCTCTTGTATACGACTTAACTCCACTGTTAGCTAATTTCAATTAAATATGTGCTAAAGATAACAGTTTGCTTTAGAGAATAACTCTAGTGTACCGCTCGTGAAGCTTCAGAAACGAATACAGTTCAATCTTACTGACTGTCATATAATTATGTTTGTTTATTACAGTTCAGTTCTACTGACCGTCATATGATTATGTTTATTCCCTTAGAGTTTATTCCTGTTTACCGGATGGTGAAATAATGTAGACATTTTCTCCTTTAGAATTCAGTTTTGTCGTACGTCAGTTCATAACGAGGTGTTACAAATAAACTATTGTATAAATTTTACTTCTTTTGTTTGTTAATAATCCATTATGATGTGTTGAAAACAAGTTATTAGTTAAAATATTATTTTGATGCACTGTATAGTTCTGATGAAGGTTACTTAGTATCCCTAGATCTGTTTTGACGATTACAGTAAAAATGGCACTCGCTAACGTGTATTGTCAATAACAAGACCAAGTTTACACTATAGATATGACACTAAAATAACTGTTAAACTTAGTTTTCGCCATTATTCTGCTAGTGACGATTGCTTTCTTGAGATTACTTTCTACATAAAATATAGTAAACATTTTATAAAAATTTTTTTTTTTTTTGAATTTTGCACAAAGCTACTCGAGGGCTATCTGTGCTAGCCGTCCCTAATTTAGCAGTGTAAGACTAGAGAGAAAGCAGCTAGTCATCACCACCCATCGCCAACTCTTGGGCTACTCTTTTACCAACGAAAAGCGGGATTGACCGTCACATTATAACGCCCCCACGGCTGGGAGGGCGAGCATGTTTGGCGCGACCCTCAGATTACGAAGCGCACGCCTTAACGCGCTAGGCCATGCCAGACCCTGTTATAAAAATCTACATAACGGCTAAAATTTAGTTAGACTTTCGAAAAGTAACACCTAATGGCTAAACTTTCATTAATCTTTCTGTATAAGTAATACCCAACGGCGAAAATTTATTTAATCTTCACGTACGTAACACGTTACAACTAAAAGATAGTTGACCTTTTTATATAGATAACACCTAACCCTCCGCTAGTCCAGCGGTACGTTCTACGGATTTACAACGCTACAATTAGGCGTTCGATTCTTTTCGGTGGGCTCCACAGATAGCCTCATGTGACTTTACTATAAGAAAACACACATAAGTAACACCTATCGGATAAAATATATTTAACATATTTTTTTATGTATGTAACCCAACGGTTTAAACCTAGTTACAACTTTTTTGGGGAATGTAACACCTTAATGTTAAAATCTGCTTAATCTTTTATATTAACGCAACACCTAACGGCTAAAATCTAGTTAACTTTTAACTGTAACACATTTCAGTTAAATCTAAAAATCAAATCTCACTAAACGTTTCAGAAAAATGTTACCTTAAGCAAATATTTTTCAATAATATTCAGAGTAACAACACAGGAGATCTAGGATGGCAAAATTTACATTTAGGTTCTCATTCTTCACCCCTCATTCATATTAGTGCTATCCTATCCGGAACTAAATTAAAGAACTGCGAGTTAATACATCAAATTTCTTCCGTTATGATTCCATAGCCGCTAAATCGTCCTTTACTTGCTATTCCTATTATTCTTTCCTGGCGCATGGTACTTCTCGTCCATGTTTTTATGAAGTTTGTAAAATGATCTATCAGTAGCAAACACAGTTAAAAACAAAATCCATGCTGTGCAGACGACAGGTAAAAACAAAATCGAAGGCCACACTGTTTTTTTACAAATAGTTATTTCTTTAGTCCTTTGACAAAAATGAGTTTCTGGATATTTTTATTTACCGAAGCTCAGGAATTATGGAGACACATTACTGTTTTACCATGTCTAGGACTGTATATCTCTGTCATACAAGCTCACCATTTGTTACAGACACCACAAACGGTTGAAAATCTTTGAACAACTGCTCCTACACCTCAGAAGCGATTTACTGACTGATGTGTTACCATATCCAAACAAAAGTAATTCACTTCATTTTTTAATTGTTCTTCTGGGCCTCTAAGTGTTTGATTCTCACTTAAATATGGAATTAATGCTTCACTTTGTTGCCTGTCTTTCAATCGAAGTTGGCTAAATGCTCCAGTTTATTTTGATGAGTACTGCAGTCTTTTTTGTCTCTCAATCTAGTCAAGTTAAACCGATAGTGTTTCAGCCGCAATTTGAATGAATTCCACTGATTTAATAAGATTAAAATTATCACTAACATTAGTAGAGCAAATAAAAAAATTGCTGAGTTATCTGAACCCGCAAGCTCAATTGAGTTCTTAAGTTGCGTGAAGAATGAGCAGATTGGGCACGTTTTAAGGACAGTGAAAACAGTCTTTACTACAAACACAGTATTAAAAAAAAACACAAAGAAGTGTGCATACCTCTACTGGATCACTTAATAGAACTTCAGCTATTATTCTTTCAGCCAAGGAGGAAAGACCCCGAAATCTAAGTTTGTTGTTCGCACAAAACCGCCTTTTCTTTGTCTTGCTACCAACACGGCGTGACCTATTACCCTTTCATTTTTTAAACATTCATGGCATTACGCATTATAATGTCATTTTCTCTGCTAACGTTAAGACTCCTCCACACTTTCAAAGGCAGATAAAATGTGATTTTATAAGAAAATTGGAGAATTCCAAAGTGTAAAGAATATTAAAACATAAAGTTATGGATGAATATAATAAACTACCAGAAAAACAAGACCTACGTCGAGCTGAATGATAGAAATTGTTAGATTAATTTAACGATACGAAATATCACGTTTAGGCCTGATTGCAGATGTGAAATGATATCCAAAACAAGGGTTTTCATGGTGTGCAGCTGATCACAAGTTATGTGTCTGTAAACAAATTTTTATCATTGAGAATTCGCCTATATAAGTTCAAGTGGACAAATATTAAAAAAAACATATTTAAGATTATAAAATTCCATTCTACAATTGATAAATACATATATTTACTTGAATATTCTCAATGTTTTCGATCAATTGTTACTGGGCTTTTTCGTATGAGGTGCAATAAGGTGCCATGTATTAAAAACTCACAAAGTTATTGACTATAATTGTGCAGTTGAAAAAATCCCAAGGAAAACGTCCTTTTAGTGGCAGAGCGGTATGTCTGCAGATTTACAACTCCAGATATCGTGTTTCGATACCCGTGATGAGCAGAGTACAGATAGCCCATTATGTAACTTTAATTACAAATTAATTACAAACTGACTAACTAACCTCAGAAAAAGCTCTGATCCAAAATTCTTCAGCTAGATTCTATCTTTAGCACCAATATGAAATGTTAATAATTTAGTTTTCAGGTGTAAAATTACTTATGTAATATAGCGTTATTTTGTTACTACTATTACATACTTTGTTATATGTCATAACCACATGAAATTAATTAATAAAAATTCTTGTGCTATTTGCACAGGTGTAACAAAAATATGCAATTATAACTAAAAGGTTTGTTTGTTTGAAGTTAAACACAAAGTTACATAATGGGCTATCTGTGCTCTACTTACCATGGGTATCGAAACCCGGATTCTAGCATTGTAAGTCCGCAGACATACCGCTGTGCCACTTGGGGAGGGGGAACAACTAAAAGTTAAGGCCATGTTGTGAATTGACAAAGACAATAAAAGACAAGTATAAATTACACTACTAATTTACCCAAAAGGGGACCAAAGGCCGCCTGGAGGGGTCACTTCTTTCAACGACAGTAGTGTGCTGTCTGTGTTACGTATTATAACTTAAAATAGTCTAAAACAGAGTGAAGTTGTAATTTTATGTGAAGTTACTTACATGGGGAGATGTGTCAAATTTATGATGTTTGCTAACAACATTTATACACATACGTTTTTCTTAAATACAATTATATTGTAATATACAAACAATAATACAATTTATAATAACAATTATTACAAACAATGATTTATATACGAAAGTTTTATAAACTTACAAACAATACTGAGTCTTCTATCCAATGTGGAACCTGCTTGACATCGTATTAAGTGTTCACGACGAGCGAATTAATTTTGATTTGGTATAAGAACAATTCACCTAAAGAAAGCTAGCCAGCCCTTCACACGTGAGTTTTTCACAGCTAACGTCTGAAGTTAATCCACTGAAGTTGGACTATTTGTAATGTTCAAAATCCATAAACCTTCCTGGTATACCAATTGTAGCAAACCAACACTATAAAGTGTCTCTCGGCGCGTCGATTTATGCACGTTAAGGCGAAGTTCTAGAAATTTCATTTGGCCCAACAATACGCTAGTGCTTTTGTAAATCTTATATCGTTGATTTTTACACTCGAGAATCTTCTGCAAATTTAAGGAACGTACACGTTACATACATTTATAAATATAAATTTAACTCACACAAACGTCGATATTAAAACAGATATAAAATAGTAAATTGGTTGCATCTGTCACTCATTCAGTAAACACTAAATATTAAAATGACACAAGGGACGCTTAACGTTGCGATTTGTACTGTCATGAAGCCAGTAAAGCTTGCGCATGCCACGAATCACAAGAAGAATTATGCGCTTTTTAGGCTAAAAATCACCCAGAAACACGAACTTCAAAAACAAATAAAAATATATGTTACTCTTAATATTGGTTCAATTTACTCCCTTAACAGAACACTTTCGGGGAACCTGCGGAAGTACAGCTAGTATATATATCAATTTTGTTATGCGCGTTAAATTTCAGTCTGTAAAATCCATTTGATGTAGCTTGATAATAATAACAGTAAAAATATTTATTAACATTTTAGTAACTCAAAATACTATCTTAATATAAGCTCGGCGTGTCCAGATGGCTAAGGCAGTCGAATTGTAATCCGGGGCTCGCGGGTTCGAATCATGGTCGCACCAAACATGATCACTCTTTCAGCCGTGGGGGCGTTATAATATGACGGTCAATCCCACTATTCATTGGTAAAAGAGTAGCCCAAGAGTTAGTGGTGGGTGATAATGACTAGCTGCCTTCCCTCTCGGCTTACATTGCTAAGTTAGGGACGGCTAGCGCAAATAGCCCTAATGTAGCTTTGCACGAAATTCAAAAACAAACAAACCATCATAATAATAATGGTAATCCTGAAAACATAAAAGTAGTATAAAACTCATGTAGCGCCACTAAAACCATAGTTTCCTTATCGAACACATTATTTTCATGTGGCTTTAATTTTTAATTTTTGACATACGTCAATCCCATTATTAATGTGCTTTTCAATTACCATCATTAACCTCTTATATATTAATTATTTTCACGATCATAGAAAATACAGAACATGTTTGTGGAGGCTAGACACACGATGGTGGATGAAGTTAAGGAAGCTAGAAATTTCCTAGACGTTGGCGGTTCTTTTTCTCTAAATGTCAAATCCGGATTGTTTAAAGCTGGTGCCCACGGTGCGTATCTCAGTGATGTTGAAAGTCGAGAGAACGTCATCGAAATGCTTCACTACGTTAAGTTTGAAACCGTAAGTTGTTCGTTTTACCCTAATAAATTGGGCCTGGCATGGCCAAGCGCGTAAGGCGTGCGACTCGTAATCCGAGAGTCGCGGGTTCGAGCCCGCGTCGCGCTAAACATGCTCGCCCTCCCAGCCGTGGGGGCGCATAATGTGACGGTCAATCCCACGATTCGTTGGCAAAAGAGTAGCCCAAGAGTTGGCGGTGGGTGGTGATAACTAGCTGCCTTCCCTCTAGTCTTACGCTCCTAAATTAGGGACGGCTAGCACAGATAGCCCTCGAGTAGCTTTGTGCGAAATTCCAAAACAAACAAACAAACACCTTAATAAATTACTAGTAGTAATTTATGTTAAGTGTATTAGAAAATATATTTGCATGATTAACGCACAGCTTTTTTTATTACAGCTTTCCAAACAAAAACTGTAGTAAAAAAGTTGTGCATATTTATTAGCTATGCATCTAAACCAATGCTTCTCATCTAGGTGAATGGTTCACTCAAGACTTAATGAGATTAGAAGCAAGATGAATGGTTTGCTTAGGGCTCAATGAGATAGAAACAGGGTGAATGAGAATTATTGATTATAACAAATTTAAAATCATAAAAGTCATTAGTTATTATTTCTTATTCCAGTCGTCGTTTAATAAATATGTTTATTTTTGTTTATGTTGTACTCACTAGTTGTAGTTTGATGGATATTTAAGCCATAATAAAGAATTTTACATTTTACTTTAGTTGTTTTTTTTTTTCTTTTTTTTCGAACGGGGGTGAGTGAACTGTTGTGAAAATTTTATAAGGGTAAATGGTATTGGAAAAGGTTGAAAAGCAGCGATATAAACCATTATTTAACAAATATCTGTGCCTTATATATGTTCCCATTTATACTTGAGAAACGTTGAACCTACCAAGTCTTCTATGTGCCCTTAGAACTAGTCAGGAAGAGTATCAGACCTCACTCCCTAATTTCACCGTCGAGCTCGTATGACTTCTCTGTGCATTGTATCCGCTTATAACTACCTAATCTACCCTTACCATCGTCGGTAAGTAATATGGGTGTTTGATGTTCCGATCTGCCTCACCTCCGAGGGCCAGCCCCTGTGCTATAGTTTCATTAAAATCAATGGGTGTTTGACATTCCGATCTGACTTACCTCCAAGGGCCAGCCCCTGTGCTAGAGTTTCATTTAAATCAGGTTCAGTGTATGAAAATCATTGACTAATCACAGCAATTAATAATTTCTATCACAGTTGTTCTTAAATTCGTTATGAGCAACAAAGAAGCAAGTTATTTCAAATACTAAGAAATGAACAAATCCCATGTAAAGCTCATGTAAATGCTCTTCTTCGTTTGTTTTCGAATACAATAACGTGGGTATTTGGAGTGAAACTTACACACGTTACAGCCGTATACTTGAGTTATGTTGGAATCGAGTTTCAAACTCTTAAGTATGCTCAGGTTAGTAAATATAGACTTTTACAAATTTTCAACGATATAACAATTCACATCTATTTACAAAATATTAAATTATGTTGTTGTCTCACGATGAAAGAACAACAAGATAAAACTGTTTTAGAATATCTTTATGTAAAGTTTTTTGAAGTGGATGAATGATAATAGGTAAAAATATATAATTGCTAACACAATACATAAGTACAATTACTTACAATATCGAAACAATAAATTAGCACGTTTACAATACTGAAAAAACAATAAATCAGTACAATTACAGTGCTAATAATTATAAATCAGTACACCGACAGAGCTAAAATAGTAAATCAGTACTTTAACTCACAGTGCTAAAACGATAAATCAGTAACTTACAATGCCAAAATTATAAATCAGTGCATTTATAGTGCTAAAACAGTGAATCAATGTATTAACTCGTAGTGGTGGAACGATAAATTAGTGTACTTGTAGTGCTAAAACAATAAATCAGTACACTTACAATTGTGATATATAATCATCTCACGATTTTTATATTTTCTTATTTTAATGCAGTGTTTTATTATGTGTCAGGTATTCTGACGTGTACAATTTTATACAACACATAGTCGAGAAGGTTGTTCAGTCACTTTCGTTCTAATTACTGTTTTTCATGATATGAAAATAAGAGCTTGATGGATAACATCAACGAGCAGAATATATTTTTATAACTGCACTGTCCATAATTCTGTAAACAAGGCTTATTACAATAGTAGAACCAAAATTTATCATCAGTTTTGTGACATATGGATATAATGTGACTGAGTATAACTAGTTATAAGATTATAACTCAGCTCGATGTTGAATCTAACTTTAATTCTGTTGTGTTGTAGCAAGCATAATTGACTAACAGTTGTTCTTACGTGTTTGCTGTTGCTTGTAGGTTAAACCAAACAATAGTGATACAGTAGTACCTCGGTTCTCGAACTTAATACGTTCCAGAAGGCTATTCGAAAACTGATTTGTTCGAAAACCGAATCAATTTTCCAATAACAAATGCTGTAAATTAAATTAATCCGTTAGAGACCTCCAAAATTTTGCATTATGAAGCATTTTAAGCAAAAATATTGCCTATTTATACTTACATGCATAAAGTCAACCACAAAAACTATAAACACAATAAAAAAACAATAAATGAAAATTTAAATGCACTTTACCTGTGTTGAGGAGAGCTGATGGCATAAGTGAAAGGTGGTGAGGAACGTGGATAATAGGAGGGTTATTATTGTTTGAAAGGGGAGTCACCTTCCATTAAAACGTCAGGAAACTATTCTTCTAGGGTTCTTTCTCTTTTCTGTCTCTTTGCACCGCTACAACTTGCTTGAGACTCACTGGACCTATTTCTCACTAAAAACTTGTCTAATGAGGTTTGTTTCTGCCTGCATTTTAAAATGTTTCTGAAGTAAGACATGGCATTGTCATTGAAAAGGTTTATACTTCGGTTTGCTACAGCTCTGTCAGGGTAAAATTTTCCCACAAAACTTTATAACTCTCCCCATTTTCCACACATTTCCTTGATTATTGAACTAGGAACATCCTCCCTTCCCTCCTCCTCATCTTAAGACACTTTCTCAGTTGCCTTCTGTTGCTGCTTCTTCTGAAGGTCTTTGAGTTCTTCCGTGGTGAGCTCAGTGTAGTGGTCTTCCACCAACTCTTTCACATCATCACCACTCACATTTAAGCCCATACACGTGCCTAGTGAGACAATATCCTCGACAACGGGCTCAGCCTCAAAGCCTTCAAAGTCTCTATCTGCTACTGAGTCTGACCACAATTTCTTCCAGGCTGTGTTCATGGTCTTCAAAGACACTTCTCTCCAGGCTTTTTCTATGATCCTCAAGCAATGGAGGATATTAAAGTTATTTTTCCAGAACTCTCTGAGGATTAACTTTACATCAGAGGTGATTTAAAAGCACCTTTGAAACAGTGCTTTGGTGTAGAGTTTTTTAAAGTTCGATATGACCTGTTGGTCCATGGGCTGAATGAGAGGAGTCATGTTAGGGGGCAAGAGCTTCACTGCAATGAAATTGTACTCCTCCACCAACCCGTTCTCCAAGCGTAGTGGCTGAGGAGGTGCATTGTCCATCACAAGAAGGGCCTTGAGTGGCAACTGGTTTTCCGTGAGGTAATTCTTTACACATGGGACAAACACTTCATGGACCAACTCCATAAAAAATTGCCTGTTTACCCATGCTTTACTATTAGCCCTCCACATGACACTTACTTTACTTTTCAAGACATTATTTTTATTAAAAACCCTCGTGTTCTCAAAATGGTACACAAGCAAGTTCCCACTTGGATTACTACATAACAACAGAGTTAGCCTGTCTTTCATTGGATTGTGTCCTAGCAGTGACTTCTCCTTCTTGGTGATGTAGATCCTCTTTGGCATTTTCATCCAAAAGAGGCATGTCTCATCACAGTTGAACACTTGTTGGGGAATAAAACCCTCAGCTTCTACATAGTCCTTAAATTCCCTAACATATTTATCAACAGCGTCTGTTAGAACTGGCACCTTCCCCATGTCTCACCACACTTTGTGTGCCACTTCTCTTCCTAAATTTTTGAAACCACCCCTACTAGCCTTAAAGGCATCACTTCTATCAGCATTCGTTCCAGGGGTGTTTTTCAGGAGGTCAGCATGCAACTGCTTTGCTTCGTCACAAATGATGGTCTCAGAAATGCTATCACCAGCTGATTGTTTTTCATTTACACAAATCAACAACAGTTTTTCTACCTCTTCCATTGTTTGTGATCTTTGTTTCGTAAGCACTATCACTCCTTTTGCAACATCAACTCCTTTGATGACCTCTTTATTTTTCAGTATAGTGCAGACTGTAGACTTCGCCATATCAAACTGCATAGCAAGGTCACACACGCGAACATCACTCTCATACTTCTCTATGAGATCTTTTTTCACCTCTATTGTACCTCTAACAACTTTTCTTTTTGGTTTTTTGCTTTCATTATCCTTCTATGACCCCGTGGTGGCTTATTTAATCAGAATATTTAGAAAAACAACAACAATAATAAAAAAAAGAACGTTCACAGCAGATTTTATCGGGGGTGTGAACTGAGTGATAGGTGCGGGTAAAATGTTTTAAACAAACTGAAAATGGTCGAAGGGTCATCAGTCGGGTTATTTCAAGGGTTCAAGCCATGACAGCTTGGTTTGGGAATCTAGTTTATGTTCGACAACCAAGACTTTTTTTCTCAAACAATGTGTTCGAAAACCGAATTGTTCGAGAACCGAAGTACCACTGTATACTATCTGTATTTCGTTGAAAGTACATAATTCTTTTTCGTAGGAGTGCTATGTTGGCCATCTTTACTGAAAATCGTTTAAGTCATGTATTATATGAAAAAGATCAAATTTTGAGTGTAGCTGTATAACTAAACGTCAACTATAATATAAACGTCATGTATTAAATGTGAAAGATCAACATTTGAGTGTATCTATATACATAAACGTCAATGTGTATGTGTGTGTGCCTATTCTTTATACCTTTCCACACTTTTTAATCAATCAGTACCAGACCTCACTCAGTGATACGGGATGACATGTTTTTGTTCACATCTAATTTAATTAGATGTATCTCTCGACATTGAAATGAAGTATGTAACCACTATTGTTTAAATTCTTGAAAACGGCACATCTTTCTTTACAGAATTAGTACCTTTATATATTTTTCGGCCCCCCAGTGGCTCAGCGGTATGTCTGCGGAGTTACACGCTAAAATCCGGGTTTCGATACCCGTGGTGGGCAGAGCACAGATAGCCCATTGTGTAGCTTTGTGCTTAATTCAAAACAACAACAATAACAATATATTTTTAGTGAACTTACAATATTTATTAGTGTAAGAAAAAGTAAAGTACAATTTCCCATTCTTCATTACAAACGTATTTCTATTTCACCGACCCGACGGTTGGGTACTCCAGCTGGAGTTAGATAAAAATACAAAACTGTTCACAATTAAAAAGGACGAAAATATGATATGTTGTTTTAAGACCACACTGGGCTAAGGAAAGGCAAAGTAATATTAACAATAAGTTTTCTAGTAAAGTGTATCTTTCTCTGCTAAGGTTTGTCTTAACATTGATGCCATTTAATGTGACGGATGCAGGAGCTGTTGAAAATGTATTATACCTTTTCGTGATATATTTTATAATTTTTATTTCACACTGTAAATCTATTTACTCTTGCTGATTAGAATTCTTGTTATTTTTGCTGTATCGTATGCTTGCTTTAGTTTTCATTTGTTACTAAAGTTTTGTTTGTTTGTTTTTGTTTTTGAATTTTGCACAAAGCTACACAAGGGCTATTTGCGCCAGCCGTCACTAATTTAGCAGTGTAAGATTATAGGGAAGGCAGCTAGTCATCACCACCCACCACCAAATCTTGGGCTATTCTTTTACCAATGAATAGTAGGATTGACTATAATATTATAACGCTCAGCTGAAAGGACGAGCATATTTGGTGTGACGGGGATTCGAACCTGCAATGCTCAGATTATGAGTCGAACGCCTTAACTCACCGGGCCATGCTGGGCCTTGTTACTAAAAAGTTACCCGAATTTGTTTATAGACTGACAAGTTATTTGTACTATCCTAACGTTAAAAGAGTTTATGTCACTTGTGATACAATATTCTAAGCCTGTATATCCATTTACCAATTTCTAAATTACTGGTACATTCGATACAGGTTACAAAGATTCTTCCGTCTGATGCGAAGCCTAAGGATGATTGGAAGGAAAACAGCAAAGACTTTTTAGGAACACATTATGTTAGAAGCATTACATATGGCGGAAATTTAATAGCATCTCTTCGATTTGTCTTCAAAAATAACCGAGAGAAGATGCACATTAAAGCTGGACTTAATGCTGGCGGAAGGATAAAAATATTTGACGTTGGTGTTGAAGGTAGGAAGAGTTTAAATAAACAAATAGTAACTCGATATCGTAAGCATCAAAATGTTATGATAAGAAGTTAGCAAAGAACGTATAGAAAAGACTTATGAGTTATAAAAAAAATATATAAATGTAACATTAATAATAAGATTTAAAAAGATAGTGAACTAACAACCAGCTTATAAAAAATTATATTTGTAGCTTGACTCAACTTTTCTTATCTTTCACTCTTTACTCTCAAAGAAACGATTTCCCTAAGAGTAGCTCGGTTTGCTTCTTTGGTGTTCTAAAATATTCCTAACGGGCCAGTGTTATTTTTCACTCGGTCATGATTAGGGGCTATCCTAATATTAACACTGTAGTGGAAGATTGTTTCTACTTGATTGTACGTCAGATTGTTTCTTTATGTCAGTCCTATCAAAATCTGTAATAATACTAGCATATTGTTCATTATGTCTCTGAACAACTCAGCAAATAAATGGGCGACATTGACAACCATTCTCCCAATGATCGGTGGGGGGTGAAAGAATACCAAAACATGAGAGTTTTAAGATCATTGTGGGTCAAGGAATGACAAACTGGATATTTCAGGGGAGCAAAAACGTTTAGTTTGTTAGAAAAATATAACTTTAAAACAGAACCCACTGAATTTTATATGCAAAAACGGCTCGTTTGGGTTCAGAAAATATTTTAAATAGAAGAGCAAACAACGTTTCGACCTTCTTCGGTCATCGTCAGGTTCACAACGAAAGAGGTAACTGACCGGAAGCTGACCACATGTTTGGAAGGGGTTGTGTAACTGAGTGTCGCAATGTAGAGGGCGGGGTTAGATGTTTGAATATATAATTTTATCTATAATATTAATATAGGTATAATGGCGTTCTTTTATATTGGTTTATTTTGGGTTTAAGTTGTTGTATAAGTAAGGCTTACCTCAGTTACCTCTTTCTTTGTGAACCTGACGATGACCGAAGAAGGTCGAAACGTTGTTCGCTCTTCTATTTAAAATATTTTCTGAACCCAAACGAGCCGTTTTTGCATATAAAATTCTCAACAAGTGGGTTTCTCGACATCACTGATTGTTAGAACCCCCTGAACTTTGATGATATTGATCTTTGGTTTATGATAAAAGTGCTTACTTGAAAATCTTGACAACTATACACATGTAATAATAGGAAAATTCAACACGCCAATCAGCTGTACTAAATTACTGGTTTAATTCAGTTACGTATAGTTTAATGCACTAACTACGTAGTCTGTTCGTTCGTCAGCAAGCGTAAAACTACACAGTGGGCTATTTATGGTCTGCTCACACTGGTTATCTAAACCATAATTTTATCATCGTTATTGTTTGTTTGTAGTTGAAGCACAAATATACTCATTAAGCAATGTGTATTTTGCTCACAACGGGTATCGAAACCCGGTTTCTAGTGTTGTAAATCCGGAGACATACCGCTGTGCCACTGGGTGTTTCAGCATCCTCACAAAATTTATCGTTGAGTTACAGGGAGCCAATTGTTACGTCAGTCACGGACAGGCATTGATGCGTTACCATTTAATGAAAATAATATCTATAAAATGTCAAGAATAAGCAAGAGACTACAAATTACACTGCATTGTTTTTAATTAGCAGAAAATTATTAACAGATTGGAAATAAACAGTTTTCTCCTTTTCTGACTGTATAGAAAATAAATCTCATGATGCTAATAACATAGTGCTGACGCAGATTTAAACGTCTGTCTCGGTTGTTTACGCGTATAAACAGTAACGTAGTAAAATGTCATTTTTTTTTTCTCACGTGAAGTAATTACGTGACGAATAATAATTCACATATACCTTTTTAAATACACGTGATACCTAATTCTAGGAGATCTATTGTGGCCTAGTGAAGGTGGACATTTTTTCATTGTAAAAATTGAGAGAAAAAGATTATTAAGGCTACCATTATTATGTACGATATAACGATCTATTGAGGTTAGTAGGTTATTTTTATATAAATATTTTTAGCTTTATTAAAATATTTTTAAGTGTTTACAACACTATCGTTGATTGCTTTTATATTTTCGTATTTATGCAAGAAGTTTTGGTTTGTTTGTCTGAGAACTTTGATGATTACTACATTTTATATAGTCTTTTTGTTTCGTATTAAGCTACAGAATGGGCTATCTGTGCTCTGCCCACCACGGGTATCGAAACCCGGATTTTAGGGTGCAAGTCTGCAGACATACCGCTGAGCCACTGGGGGACTACATAGTCTGTAATTTCTTTTATGTGTTTGTGCTATATTAGTCCAAGCAGGATAAGCGTATTCAACAACTGGTTGTGTGTATTGTTTGTAAATTTTAATGATTTTTTTTTTAGTATGTTTCATGTGTTTCTGGTAGCCAGTCTCTTTTTATAGTTTACTTGTTGCTATATTTTGTTTCTGATTTGATTGATATGTTTTTTCCAAGTTTGAATTTTACGTTACTAGAAGAAAATTTGATGATGTGACGACATGTAAAAGTGTTCTGTGCAAATATATTTTTAGAGGGTTTCTAAGCGTTTTTGTTAACTTTGAAAAGGAACTAGGTTAGTTTTAGAATATTTATTTGAATTTGTGTTTTTGATAGTACTTGATTGTTTGGTTTAGAAACTGACGTGAGTTTGTAGCTGCAGTCGAAAGAGTCGTGTAGCTCATCCCTATTGGTGTATCGTCTGCAAATTGTGAAGTTAGTCTAAAATTTGGATATTCTACTGGTATGTTGCTTTCATACGTGATGAAAAGACTAGGGCTAACTGCCCCTCCCTGGGGATCACCTTTCTTGGTAGTAAAACATTCTGAGTAGGTACTCTTTATATTCACTTGCCATTTTCTAATATCTAAAAACGGTAGACAAGCAGCGAATAACACCTGTCAGTAATTCCATTTTGTATTTTAAGCCGTTATGCCATAGAGTGTTGATAGCTTTCTCTGTATCGAGAAATCAAACGATGGTGCTGGTGTGTTACTAATGGTTAAATGTGTTTATTAGTGCTTTGTTGTTTGTCAAAATTTTTCGGAACAGTTTTGAACAATGGGTATTTCTGATGAGATCTTCAGAAAAATGGAGAGTGTATTACAAAATACTATTTCTAAAATATTGGTTCAAAGAAGTTTGTTGCTATCTTCCTGGTTTATTTACTGGTTTTCCTTCCTTTAAGAATATAAGATTTGCTTGTTTCCAAGAGACTGGGATATAACTAGAGTATAGGGATAAATTGAATAATGTAGTAAGATATCCAAATAAGTTTTGTTTACCTTTTTTGAGAAAAAATTCTTTGTATACCTTCCTCACCTTCAGTTTTTATATGTATTATAGATGTAATTACTTCTATTTTCATTATTGTGTTCATGATTTTGCTTACATGATCATTGCTACTTATTTGTGAATTTTGGAAATTAGATGAAACAGCTGATGTTTAATTTCTCTAACTAACTCATTAACTGTGTTAAAATTGTATTTATCAGTAACAGGCTCATTAACTATTTTAAAATTGTTCATAATTGCTCTTTGAAAGCTTCTGCTTGTATATGTTGGCATTGGCAGCTGATAAATTTCTTGGTCAATACGTATGAATGCTCACTTTTCCTTTTTAGAGGCTTCTTAGATTTTATTGTTATAACTCCCTTACTTTGATATAAGGATGTAACTTTGCTTTCCCTTTTTGGGAGCTTCTTAAAATTTACTATTATAACTCCCTTGTTTGATACAATAAAAATGTCACTTCCCTTTCCCTTTTTAGGGGCTTCTTAAATTTTACTGTTGTAACTAACTAACTTTGATACAGACTATTGTTCTTCAAGATGATATCAATATAAATGTCGAACCTCTTAATATGTTAAAAACTATTTGGCAAGTTTGTTTTACATTTTCTATCTGCTTACTGAATAATTTTGAAGTACTTTTCATTGGACATTATACTTCAAACATTGCTCACTGCAACAATAAAGAAATATTGTTCTGTATTGAGAAAAATTGCCCCTTGTAATATTAGAAAATTGTTAATTATCCACAAAGTTAAAAACTGCGATCACACTCAGTGACAGAAATACATTTATATAAATATTGTTACACAAATTCTAAAGTATATAGTTACAGGTAAACAGTACTACACACAAATTCATTGCTGTACAAAAACATAGGCAAACATTCCCCAAGGTTATTTTACAAATTGTTAAAGACTCCCATGCATAATGGTAGAATATAAAATAATTACTGCTGTACAGAGTAATAGAGAAGAGTGAAGCACTTTTATACACAAAGATAGAGAATCACCATTGTAGAAGAGCATTATTCTACATTATAACATAGGAGTACTATTTTACATTATATTGTAAGAGCACTATTTTACACTATAACCTAACAACACTACATTATAACATAGGAGTACTATTCCACATTATAACTTAGCAACACTACATTATAACATATGAGCACTACTATGTCTTATATCATAGGAAAACGCTCTTTTCTATTGTAGAGAACTTCACTACATTAGTATATAGTTTTGCTGCTCTGCATTATAATAGAAGAGAATTACTGTATGATATAATAAAACACTATTATAACAGAGCAGAACTTCTCTACATTAAAACAGAGAGGCACTGAAAGATAACCAGTTTTATACACAGTAACAGAAAAAAAACAACTTCTACCCTTTTCAAAAAATGTACACATAGATATGATAATATTGTCATGGCAGTAAATTGTGTTTCTGTTTGAACAACAGTTTTCATACCTTTGTATCTCATATAATTTAAACAATCGCACATTTCACTGGGAGAAAAAACAGAGGAAACGGTTTGCTTGTTATCATGATAGAAGCAAAATGGTCTAGATAATGGCTGATGTGTTTTCTCTAATGTACATTTCTGTGCACTAATCCTTGTTTTGTGATTACATATAATAGTTGAATTGCATTGATTGTACTTTGAGAATGGTCTATCAAAATAACTGCACTAACATAACTGCTTATTCTGTATGTATAAACTTACCAAATACTTAAATACAGATGAGCATACATGCTCTGTGATGATAATACAGTGATAAGTGCTTCGACCATACAACTCCATCTTCCACCACCAGTGATGTCCTGTATGATGGCCTTGGTTATGGACTATTTCTCTACAACACATTTATTTCTGCAGGAGGTTATTGTTCAATACATTGATGTAAAAACTAGTTTTGCTTCTATTTAGATGCCTATCTAACAACCCTAAGACATAAAGTCCCACACATATGCACGTGTGGTATAGAATCAGTTCACACTTGCATGTGCATCTTTCAGGGTAATTGACCTATTTGTTTGGATGTGTAGCTGGATGTTTTGTCTTATGCCAACTTGTGCATACAAAGATAGTATTTTCTCTCAGTATAGCCAGATAATATGCAGAACTCACATTGAAGTTTTTCTTCATTCTCTAGGTATTTAACTTCTCATATAGCTGGAATCTGCAAGGCTGCAACACTATAAATCTATTGGAAAAACTTATGCAACATTACTCTTTGTGTTTAAAAACATGTCACTAACAGAATTATAATAAATCTCATGATATTTTGCTGACATTTAATAAGATGTGTACTTTAACCAGTCTGACGATATACTTCAATTTGTCACATGTCAGATACTGCCCAGACTGCTTCAGTATAGTTGTTCTACTAATCAGTTATATATGATTTTGGGAGTGTATATTGTTTATTGTGTTTTTATTTCAGGAATTCAAATTGTAAATTTTATAACAAGAAATGTTTTTGGTGTGCCCTGATTTATTGTTATTATAACTCACAAGTTAATAAACCCACATTTGTTCTTGGTGGAAAATAATTAGAAAGACTTAACATTGATGACATCTGTAACATAAACTTCTGTCAGGTAGCATTCCATATAATATTCTTGCATATTATTCTCTATAACAATGGTTCAGAAAGTTGTTGCTGATAAAAATTTCTTGATGAATACCAGCAACCGTGAGAGCAATATTATATTCTTCTCACATGACACTTTCAGGCAAACTTAGAAGAGTATTTTAACTGAAAGGTTTTTCATATGAAAAGATTTGATTAAAAAATAATAACACAAGTTTCAGTTTTTACAAATTTAAATAACAAAATTTCCTTAAGTTGTGGGAAAACCTGGAAGCTTCTGTTTTAAACATATTAACTATTCAAGTTGTTATGCATTAAACTTTAATGATGTTTATTTATCAGTAACTTGGAAAGAAATACTGATAGATATCTGGTAATTCAAAATTCTTTATCTTGAGAGATAGTACTGAGAATAAACGTTAACAGGGTGGTGTTGTTTTTAACAAAATATTCATTTTTCCAAGTTAAATGTATATTTGTTTGTTTTTTAATGCAAACATTTCCATAGTTTTATTTGTAAATATATACTGAGATATATATGTTGCTGCTGTAGCGTATATAGATGGCCTAAGCCTTGCTGAAGTTGGGACTTTTTTGGAATGATAATATTAGCTTACACTAGTAAATCAGAATTTTAAATATAGAGTTAGTAAGTAGTCATCAAATAGATTACACTACAGCTATACTAGTATTCAGATATTATCTAATTGTAGGTTTCACAGTGAAACAACTCAAAACTCATCTATGATAAGATACTATAAAGCAATTGTGTGATTTTGAAGAAGGAAAGTTGACAAAGTGGGAACTTTGGATATTTTTTAGTTAAATCACTAGTATTAACTGCCATATTAAATTAATGCTATGTGTAATTGATGAATTTATTATAAGGTTTTGTAGTGTTTTTTTTTTGCAAAGAGGAGTTAATAATGTTTATATACAGCTTAAAGTATTGTCTGGTTTACTACTTTTTTGTGATGTGTCCAACCAGTGGAGGGAGAGTATCTAAAGGAACTATCAGAAAGTGTAGAGACCATGGATATTAAATGGTATAGTTCAGTCTCACTGAAGTCTGTTCCTGGAAACATCAAAGATTTTCTTAATTTGACCCAAGAGTTTGTTGATGAGTTTAGAAAGAACAAAAACAATTTGGGTGTTCCCATCCATGTAGAACTGGTTCCAATTAATGATTTGGACAGTACTCAGCAAGTTTATCTTAAAAACAGGTGAGCAATGCATATAAAATGTTTCTAAGGTTTTATGTTCAGAAAGAAATTTTTTATCCAAAATGTAACAGTTTGTTTCAACAACTCTATAAGGGTTTTGTTAGCTTATGTAAAGGTTCAAAGATGATTTAAATTTTGAAATTCTTTAAAGTTACATGTTTTTGTTAAGTTCAAATTTCAAATACTTTTAAGGATAATATTATAAAATGAAGAAAAAAGTATTTTTGTGCTTAACCTTACAAATTTTTGTATTTGAAATAGTGCAGTTTCAAAAGAGGTTATTTGTTGATTTTTTTCAAACATCTGAAATTGGCATAATATACAAGACATTGCCCTGGTGAAGTAAAACTGAATGAAGGTTTATAATATTGAACAAAAGGGAATCCTCAATACTTGTGACACATGAAATTCTTTTAGGCTGAATTAGAATAAATTAATCTATGAGATCCTTGTTTCCCATTTTATTAGTTATGTTTTTGTGCACCATGGGGCCTGTGCAAACCCAATTCAATTTTATTACTCATCAGGATCTCTACCAATCTACCCTCAAATTGAAGGCAGAATTAGAATAAATTAACCTATGAGACCTTTATGTGATTGAATACAGAAATTGAAATGGTTTGAGCTTCTGAGCTCAAACCTGTAATTATATCTCATATGGATCAAGAAATGACGGAGCTGTGAATTAAAACTTTGTACTTGTGGGGAAAAAAAAGAAGCAAAAAAATCGAAATTCATAACCATTTTATGAGCTGTTAGCACATGGCTAGAAATCGGACCTTGGTACTGAAAGTAGTTGTGCACCTAACAACAAAGAAAGGAATTTAAAAGGTGCATTATATATGGTTTAAGTTTGTATAAGGCTATTAATAAAAGCTTGTGTGACTAATTTTACTTACTCAAAATTATAGTTTGTCACATTATATATTTCACATTAAATTTTAATGGTCATTCATCAATTTTTTATTAAATGTTCCTTTTTTGTACTCGTAAATAAATGTCATTCAATTTATAAAATTGAAAAAAAATTATTAACACACAAATGAAAATTTGTATGTAAAGAAAAACCTTCAGAAGAGTTGTTTATCTCTATTAATCACAAATGTTTAGAATTCAAAAGACAGTTTCAAAGAATTTTGATATCTGTCTATAAAGTTGTTACATTTTAAATGTCCCAGTTTATTTTTATATAGTACTTGTTCTTGAATAAAAAACCCAAAGAAATTTATGATAAAAGTTCAAAGTTATGTTCCTTTGGCTGCATTGATTTGCCCAAGAACTTTGAAAGCATTGGTTATAGTTTTTAGCCAATGGTATCATGTTGCAGCTTTAGGGTATTTTGCTTTGTAGTTTTAAGTTCACTTTTCACTGAAGATGTAGTATAAGTACAGCTCTTAGGTTGAAATTATTCTATGGAATTTTATCTCTATTATGTTAATTTTTCAGCAGTTGACACACATACACACACAAAATTGACTGTTTAAAATGGTTTTCTAATAATTAAGTGCATTAAAAGAATCATCTTAAATATAATTTTAGTTCAGAGTATTATTATCATAACTAAAATAAATATAAAAGTATACGAATAGAGACTTACTCTATACAATACCTGAAATTCTAAGAGTTAACATTTTATATATATTTTTAAATAACTAATGATACAATATAATTTATAAACATTCTAGACATCTAGACACAAAACTAGATGATTTAGAAGGAAAGCTTGATGATCTCTTGGCTACAAGAAAAGCCATTGTTCAGTGGTTGGGAAATACTAACACATCTTTAACTGATGAGCAAGAAGAAGAGGTTAGAAACCTGAAAATAACAGGCCATTACTATACTTAAATTGCAAATTTGTTGATAAGTTTCTTAAAACTTGTAACAGTTTATGCTAAGTTTCACTATCCAGTATTAAAGTATTTCATTTCATATATTTTATTGCAGATTCTAAGATGTATTTCAGATTTTTAAAAAAAATTCATTAACATATGCTTTTCAATGTAATGCTTCTTATGTTGATACTAACACTTTGTAAGAACTTATGCAGCCAAAAAACATTCTCCTGGGCCCTGAATATTTACAATAAACAAGATTCTAAAGATCATTTTTTCATTTGATCTTCATAGGACAATTAGTAAATTTAAGTGTTATACATAAATAATTTTCTTATTGTTTCATAAAGATAAACATATCGTGTCACAGTATTCAATTAACTACTGTAAAATTCATTTATGTAATACAGTGCTGTAGTTTGATATATGTGGAAAAATTATTGTAAAATTGGTGTTATAGAATGAACTGGTTGAAATATTTGTCTCTTAGAAGTGTGATTTTACCACAGATTGGGGCATTTAATGCAAATCTAGAAACCACTGTTGGATATTTCTACAAAGTAATTGGAAAGTTAGACTTATCACATGATGCTACCCAGCTTGATGAAGCCTTCAGAGCATACTCTCAACACATCGATGCTCTTGTTCCAAATGCTTACTATAGAAAATACCAAAAACTACGGAGTAAAACAGTAAGTTTGTTTTATTTGTTGTTGACATTGATCTTGCTTTACTGTTTAAGGTGAAACATTTAAAAAAAATATCTACCCAGGGTGTATTGTACAGCATGGCTATTAATTTAATGTTTTTCCACACATTTTATATTGGCTGGAATTTTCACATTGTAATTAGTATTTTTGAGCACAGAAATTATAAAATGCATGGAAAACTCATTATTCTTTAATAACCAATTCTAGTTGTAATTATTACAGTTCTAGTTTTAGGCCATCAGTATATAGTACTTGAAGCTAACAACTAGTGTAGTGCTTATAAACCCAAAATTAGGATGTCATAATATGTATATTGGTCATGACCTGTATGTATTTACCATGCCAAAGCTGTTTACTGGATCACGAGTGTTTCTGAGCCAAGAAAAGGTTGGATGCCAGTAAAGTAATGTTTAAGTGTTTTGTAAGTAAGGTGTGTGTACACTCTAGTTTCTCTAATGTTACTTGTATTTAGGCAGAATGTATAATACATATATTGCTCATTATTTTTAAACTGCTATTATTTTTTTATATGTGTATTTGTTTTAGAGATGATTCTGCACTCTTAACTTAGCATGTGGATTTAGGACTAACATAATATCCTAAGCTGGTCAAAACTTGTAAGATGCTGTTAGGTTTACATCCAAAAATATCATTAACAGTAAGGACACCCAACTGATAGAATAATGCAGTTCAATCCCTATAAGCAACAAGGTGAGAGGACTTGGAACAATCTGGTGGTTAAGGCTTTCAAATCACAATTGGTGTATTTGAAACCCATTGCTGAACATGCTTGTTCTTAATGCCATTAAGGCGTTGTAATGTAACTGTCAAGCTCCTTATTTGTTATTAGAGAGCAGCTCAATAGTTGGATGTGAGTGGTGTTGACTAGTTGATTGTTCTTTTGTTTACCACTTCAAAATTAGTGATGACTAGGGCAGATAGTTGTTGAGTAACTTTACATGAAATTCAATAAATATAAATTAACAGTATATTTAATTAGTTATGCTCATTGTTGAACTAATTTTTAGTTTTGATCAAAGTAAGTACCACTTCGAAATGTAATTATTTAAATTGAATTTATTGTATTGCTTCTGAAATGTATTTTTGCACAGCATTTAGTTTTGAATATTATGGTTCAAAACAGCAAGTTTTGTCCTTTTATTTACATTTATGTAGGTAGTTTAACTTTGTAAGACATTTGCTATTTATATTTAACCATAATATTATAAAGTCAGTTGCTATACGGATTGTTTTTTTCTGCATGTTTCTTTTCTTCTTTTTTTTTTGGGCTAAGATATATATATTTTTACTTGATTTATTAGTCCCCCTGGTAAGTTTAGGGACTTAAACGCTAAAATCCTGGATTCGGTTTCCCTCAGTGGACAGAACACAGATTGCTTAATGTATAGCTTTGTGATTAAAAACAGACCAAATCTGATTGGAGCCTATTTAGTCATGACCTACACCTTGGCATTTTAAAAAATATAATGTCAAATATTTTGCCACTATATTCTAAGCTTACGCTCTTTTATTATTGTTAATGCTAACTTCATATAGGAACCTGATTAAAGCCACAAGCCTGACATTGTTTCCAAATGTTCCCAATCCTGTTTGATTTATGGACATCTATACAATTTTGCAAAGTGTTTCTTTGGCAATGTTGTTATAGTGTAGTTACAGAGTGGTCTTTATATAAAAATAGTGGTACTTATTCAAAGGGTTGAGTAAGATATATTGAAATTATTTTTAATATACAACTCAAAACTTTATGAAACAAACAGCCAATATAAAGCTGAAGTGGAATAGGATGTGTCAGAACTACATTTTGACCTTGGTATTTTGTAGAAAGTATAATGCCATTCAGGGGCATAGATATTTTACACCTGATGGGAGGGATGATTTTTGCAACCACTTATGTGGACTGTTCAGTTTGCAAATTGGTAATCTCTGATTACGTGAACCTGAAAGCTGTAAACATGCAGTCACAGAGTGATGTTATTGCCACGATACCTGCATATATACTTAGGCCGACTGACTGATACTTACGAACTATTGCTTAGATCGAAAAGCTTAAAAGCATGCCTATATTAAAGATGTACATTTTGGCTACTGTAAAAGCCTACATCTAGGCCTAATTATGTAATTTGATTTGTAAGAACACGAGAATCACAAGAACAAACACACAATTTGTGGGCTTGTTATGCAATAAAACAATTCAACAGACCAAACTCTATGGGGGGATGATTGCATGCACCATAACCCCCACCTAAAATAAAGGAGGGAATGTATACTCCCCATCCCCCCATGATCCTATGCCCCTGATTCCATTGAAAATTGGTTTATTTTGGGAAGGGTATATAAGAGCTATTTTTGGTGCAAAATACTCATGCAGCCATATTTTAAAGATATGTTTAGCTCAATGATTTAGAATTTCAAGATGTGGATATCCTTGTATTTAATGACACTGGAAAATAAAGGAATGTGTATCAGTGCTTGAAACTGTTCCGTCCAGAGCTTCTGGAACAGATGCATGCAATAAGTCGCATCCCAATCATGGTAAGAAAAGTGCTGTATCTCATGACAGCTGAAAATTTACTAATACAAAAATCATCTACATATGCCTCAGGCAACATTACACAACATATTGAATAAGAATGTTTGTCTTGAAAAGTCATATACGTACAGGGTGCTTCCACAAAATATCCATTCAACTGTAAACATACTTCAAGCAATTGGAGATTTAAATAGGTGTTGATGATATTCATTATAAAGACAACCAGTTAAGCCACTGGACACAGTGTCTTTGCATTTCTGTGGGAATTATATTAAAAAAAAAAGACATTGAGAAACAGTTGTTCTTGTATACCAGTTGTTTTATGGAAAGCATGGATGGAGGAGGGGTGGGCTTCATACAGAATAGCCTGAAGATGGAGATATTTGCAATGAAAATTACACTGTAGGACTATTGTCAAGATGCACAGTTTTGTCAGACAGAAAAAACCAAATATGTACTGTAATAACATGGTGGAGCTCCAAAATTATTTTAATATAGTGTTCTTAACCTATTTTTCAGTAGTTTTAGGTTTTGTTATAATCTTTAATGCATTTTTTGAGGGGTTACTTCTTTCTCTTGGTGATTTTTCATGAATTTGTCATACGTAAAATTCATTGACTGTACTAGATCAGCTTATCCCACAACTTAAGACATTTTATAGTTTTCCAACAATATGGGTTTAAATTAGTATACTCAGAGACCACAGTAGATTTTAATAAAATTTATTTTATGGTAAAATGAAATTTGTGTACATAAAGTCAGTATGAAATATGTTTCAGTAAGGTACTATATACAGAAATTTGCAATTTGTTGCACTACTGACAATATGTTATTAGTTGAAACATTCCAATAATGGACCATGTTATCACTCTTATAAAATTGATATATGTATATTTCATGCAAATCTGTCAATTTTAGAGTTACCTATACATGTATATATTTAGAGAATATTAATAGTAATAAAGCTAAATAAAAATAAAACAAAATCAAAAGGAAAGACTGCATTAAAAGCAGGAAATCTAAACCTCTGACTAATTACATTAGTTTGTTATAACCATAAACAAAACAAAAGGAAAAAATATATTTTATACAAGATTTAAAAACTTGCTAATTGTTTGTTTGTTTTTGAAATTCGCACAAAGCTACTCAAGGGCTATCTGTGCTAGCCGTCCCTAATTTAGCAGTGTAAGACTAGAGGGAAGGCAGCTAGTCATCACCACCCACCGCCAACTCTTGGACTACTCTTTTACCAATGAATAGTGGGATTGACTGTCACATTATACACAGCTGGGAGGGTGAGCATGTTTAGTGCGATGCGGGCGTGAACCCGCAACCCTCAGATTATGAATCACTTGCCTTACACGCTCGGCCATTCCAGGCCTAAACTTGCTAATAGGGATCAGAAAAAATTAAGGAAACCATGCTGAAGATACTGCATACATTATTTACTCAAACTAGAAATTTCTAGTTAGGGCCCATGATGTTACCTTGAATTATATTTGGTTGAATCATAATATGTATTTTTAATTTGAGTAAATAATGTCTACAATAGCTCAGTTTTGATTGTCTACTTTTTTCTATCTCTGTATTCAGGTTTTTGAATTTCTAATCTTTTATTTATCTTGTTTTTGGCTTTTGATGCCAAACTATAGGCAAAGAATTACTTGATATGGTAGTTAACTTTATATATTGTTATGATAATAAACATAGCTAATAGCTAGCTGATATTGTTCATGATGAATCACTGCAGCTATTGATTATTTGATCACATTAGTTCAAAATATAAAATGTAAGTTGCAGCTGAAGATTTGTTTGAGAATATAGTGAGTATTTATAGTTTCTGTGTAACTAAATTATCTATATAGCAATGGGCAAATTATGCCTAGACTCAGATATGATCCTCATTTAAGTTTAAAATTTTACCAGTAGAAAAGTGGCCTTTTCAAATAAAATACAGATATCTAAACTATTATAAATTTTTGTGTCTTTTAAGGTGATTATTTTATACATTTGAGTAATAAAGTTTAATATGGGTATTATTTTTTTACTCCTTCATTTCATAAACAATATAGGGATTGGCTCCCTAAAAACACTGCACAAAGCATTGATTAACTACATGTTACAATTATCTGTTATTGGCATATAGTTTCTTTTTGACCTTTGAAAAAGGAATGGTAGATACATTATTTGTAAGAAAGTTAATGTGAAGGTGGTAACGTTAACATCATATACACCAGAATTATATTTTTTACCTTATATAAAATGTAGAAGAAACAAATCAACTCTCCTACATCCCTAAGACCTTTGCAGTACATTTAATATTCTACAGACAGTTTGGATACAAAACACCAAGCCATTTTCATTGTAGACTGGCAAGAAAATAGTATTAGTTACAAGCAGTCCATCTTGATTGTATTTTCTTTTCCTTGTTAGTCGAACAAGTGTTTTTTATATGTGTACTTCCTTAGTAGTCAGCAGTTAAAAGTTTTAAAGTGTTGTTTGAACTGCAACTTAATGTTTAATATACTTTTTATGTGAACTTTCCATTATGGCTTTGTGCAATTCCTTTTCATGTAGTTTGACAATAATAAGTAATTTAAAATTTTTATGTACATAATATCCAAGATGTGGTACAGAAAATAAAATTTCTACTCCATGAAGTTTTCTTGATAATGTAAAAAAAAAAAAATGGGGGGGGGGGTAGAAGCCTTTAGCATTCCCTCACCCTTTCTAACCCAGAATTTAAATTTGATGATATAAACTAGTTGGTAATACCATTCAGTAGTGCACATGTATAAGGTTGTTTAGTGAAGCATTAGTTGAAGCTTATTTTTAACTAAATACTTTATTTTCTTGTCATGTTTTATTTTATACATATTCTTACTTTCTATATTGTGAGAGTGTATGTATATAGTTTTTCCAGTCGTGCTTTTTTGTGTAATTATACAATAGAGTATCCTTTGAAGAATGAAGTATCCTAGAATGGTGTCAGCACTTTACTTCCTGTTACAAATATAAGGCTTAGTGTTATCTGATCCTGTTTTAGTGTCTCAAGAGCAGAATCTTTATATGTGTACTTTCTTCATTTATTTAAGATGTCATCTATATATGTCTCAGTAATGTGTAAAATAGAGACAAAACACCTTGACAGTTAAAGTATTGATTTGTACAAACGTATATTAATAATTTTAAAATGATTTATGTACTACTAATATATTATAAATGTTTCTCTTTGTGAAAACACATTTCTAATTCCTTTATTTTGTTCCTTCCAAATAATTGTGGTTTCTACCAGGAAAATGACGCAATTAGTAAGTATAATTATTTTTAAATTTTGAATTACCGTATTGTAAAATTATTTCAACACGAACATCACCAATCATTACCTACCTTTAAATACATACATTTGGATACTTGGTTTTGACAGCATGATTATAAATTTAATATTATTAAATATAATATTTATTATAATATTAATTATAAATTTATTTGTTGTATGAGAGAAACTTTAATAATCCTCTAAAACAAATCTTTATTGAAGTTTTATTGTTTTACATATTCAAACATAAATGGTTCAAAAACAGTAGTGAACTATGATATAATAATTTGCAACACTTTTAAAATTCAAACTTTGTTGACAGAGTAACACAGTATAAAAGCTGAATTAGAGTTTTAATGGATTTGAATGTGCAGATAGTAGTCCAAGAATTCCACACTTTGCAAAAGAGTAGGAGAATTTTATCAGACAGGTGGCTTTAGTATCTGAGAGCTTAAATCTCTTAACTTCAATTTAAAAAAAGTATATAAATAAAATTTGTTTACTGAAGTTTTTTTTCACAAAATTGGCTCTATAATATTTAAAGCTGTTAAATATATCACTGTCAGAAGCCAGAAGATGCTGATTGTTTACCTGCTGTTTGTGTTCCTATTTCAGTTCATGTTTGAGATAAGTAACTTTGGCAAACTGTCACAATTGGAATTTATTTTTGATACATAAAATACATAACTTTTGAAGTATGAAGACCAAACCCATTCAAAAATTACTTTAGCCTTTTTAGTTCTTATTTCATCTCATTGTTCTTCTTTTTCTTTTTTTTACATTAATAACAAAAATATAGTGACATCAGGTTAACAACTTCCCCATTACCCAATGTAAATATATGACATGAAAATTAGTATAGAGCAGCAATGCATAAATAATTTTCAAAATTAGAACCAATTTATTTGTATAGCACCAATTGTACATAGAAAAGACCCAAAGTTAATATTTTTTTATAATTTATGCAGCTTTCTTATTTGATTTTAAGTCTGAGTTTTTTTACATTGGTTTCATACAATATATGATTACAATTATTGCTGTCCAGTGATAATATATATGTGAGAGCACGTCAATACTGTTTGGTATCAAATACAATGTATACTAGCTTCAATACCAATATTCTAACTTTTCAACTCATAAAAGCATACTTGTTCACTAAGAAATTGTATAACTCAAAGTCTGTAATATTCAAGTTTATTCATTGGCCCTTAAAGTGTATTTGAACATAGTCTATGTTCATACTATATTATCCAAGTGTACTTAATGTTTTTGAAGGCATATTTCTTTCTCATAAGCAGCCATAGATCATCTAATAAAACATACTGCTGTTTATGTCCACTGGGGAAGTACCAACTGCACTGGATTCCACATATCTACTATTTACAGTGGATATGCCGTAGGGCCATCTGCAGAAACATTTGGGGGTGGAGGCAACTTCCTCTGCACTCCAGAAAACATTTCAGTCATGCATCAAAACAAATATCTCGGTAATGACTGGCTTGTTTCTCTACATGGAGCTACAGTTATTGTTCCATTGATCAGCCAGGAAGGGAAGTTCAAGTGTGTCATGTGTGAGGAAGAAGGTTCATCACAGGTCCATACTTTCTATGGAAGAGACACATGCCCAAGTGGCTGGTTTCTACATTACAAAGGTTTCCTCTTAGGAGGAACTAAAATGTTTGTGTCTGGTTGGTTGTGTGTAGACATATCAGCTGATATCAGTGATGGTGGACAAGATAATAGGAATGATCCAAAATTCCAGGGAGTGTTTGGAAAGGTATCTAGTGGTTTTAGTAAATTAGTACCATGTGTAGTGTGCTCACATTCCTAGAATATTTCTAGCCAGCCAGTTTAGATGTTAAACACAGGAGGTATATCTTTGGTAATTTTATGCAAAATTCATTTTATTTTTTTGAACTCCAAAATTAACAATATCCTTTATTAACAAACTGCTTATAGGATGATGTTTTTCTTAAACGTCTCCTAAAATTTGTGTTTTCAACTGTAACACCTTTCTTTTTATTTACATATGTACCAAAATAATTATTTTCTGATGTAACATTACTTCAGCTGAAGTTCAAATGCAAACTGTAATTCATTACTTACAGTAATTTAACCCTAATGCTCAAATGCCTTGCACAATGGTATGCAGGATAATGGATATCTCAAAGCTATTGGTTAACCTCATGCATTGTTTAACATTTAAAACAATGAAAGATTTATTCACTTTATCAAATATGTATTGTAACAATAAATTCTGCACTATTCAAGATGTTTTACTCCAAACAATTCAGTATATCAATTTAAAACATTCCAAAACATGTTTACAGCAACAATGAAGCCTCAAGGTAACTATAGTTACCTAAACATTTTGTAACCCACTAAGAGAGATGAATAATCATAATGCATTTCATTTATTTCACAAACTTTTACTTAACCAAAATGAAAATTTAGTATTTTATATATTCTTCAGGTAGCTTAAAACTAAAATCAAACATAGAAATTTAACTTCTTGTACAAAAAAACTTTTGATAATTATAACTATCATATAAAGTTTGAAAATCATTAAATAATAATTAAGAAGGAAGAATGAAGGTTTATTTATAGCAAAGCTATGAAGGCTAACTGTATAAAAGGCAACTATGCAAAAGCAGTACCCATGACAAACTCTTTGGATACTCTTTACCAACAAATAGCAGTATTAATCATAACTTTATAATGCTCTTATGGTTGAAAAAGCAGATACGGTCTGAACAGGTTCTGATCTCACATCCTGCAGTTTAAGTTGTGTTCTAAGAATCAGGTCAAATCTGGAACTTTAATAAAAAAATATAGTAGTATTATATTAACAACAATGTTTAATTTCTTTATACTAACCACTGTAATGTTTTATTTTGACAGTGATGGTATGAAACATAAACTAGTTAAAAGCTCTTTGTACCACTGTAACAAAATTTTCAATATCTTTTACACAAAAGGACACTTCCACTATAATAATCCAGTACTTCTGAAAGATCAGTAATGACCACAAATCTTAAATTAACCAAAATAATTCAAAGTGCAAGTAATACATCATGTAAAATGACTTAGTGTTATCAAGAAAAAAATACTGTTTACATTCTCAATTGTGCTATGTGGTTTAAGAAGAGGCTTGAATCACCTGCATTGTATTTATCTCCTGCAGCATTTGGACATATGCATCTGGATTTTCTGTTTTTTGCAGTAGTATTGGCATGTTTCTCATGTTGCATTACATAAAAAATGCTTTATAATTTGAATCACTTGGTCTTGTGATATTATATTTCATCAAAATTTCCTTTCTATATATTACAAAATTGTTTAAATGGGACCTTTGCTTCAAATTTTGTTATAGGGTCCCTAATATCACAAGTCACAAACATTGCAAATACTACTTGAACTAGTCCTAAGCAATTACTGCTAGAGTTTATGTATTTTCTTAAGAAAAGGAGAAATTCCATCCAATTTTTTTTGACATTTCATTACCATGAGTTTTGTAGCAAGTGATAAATGAATTAATTTGAGGGTCATATAATCCTATTTCTTTTTCAATAATAAGTTAACAGTTTGAGTGAAGTTGGTCATAATTTCATGTGTTTTTATACGTCTGCAGTATACATGCTGCATGAAATAATGGTTCAAAAATCAGTGATGTTGAGAAAATATTTTACGTAGAAGATGAACAACGTTTCGACCTTCTTCGGTCATCTTGAGGTTCAGGAAGAGAGAGGTAACTGACCGGAAGCTGACCACATGTTTGGAAGGGATTGTGTAACTGAGTGTCGCAATGTAGAGGGCAGGGTTAGATGTTTGAATATATAATTTTATTTATAATATAAATACAGGTATAATGGGGTTCCTTTATATTGGTTTATTTTGGGTTTAAGTTGTTGTATAAATAAGGCTTCTTTAATTTTGAGTTTGTTTATGTTTGTTTCTTTATTTAGTATTTGAGTGTTTTCTATGGTTATGTTGTGTTTATTTGACTTGCAGTGTTTGAAAACGTGCAAAGGTGACTTTTTATGTTCTTTGAATCTGGTTTCCATTTTTCTTCTTGTTTTTCCAATATAGAAGTCGTGGCAGTTATCACATTGTATTTTGTAAATAATGTTGGTGTGGTGTTTGTCAGTGTAGTTCTTACATAGTACAGACCTCAGTTTTGTGCCTGGTTTTTGAATAAATTTAGTATCAACTGGAATGTCATATTTTGTTACTAGTTTTTGCCAAATGTTTGTTATTTGTTTGCTGATGTCAGGAATATATGGTATACAGCAGCATATGGTTTCATGATTTTTTGATTCGTGAGATATATTTACTTTAGTGGGTTGATTTTGCTTTCTGTCTAGGTGTGTGCGTATAATATTTTCTACGGTTTGTGGAGGAAACTTATTGATGTTGATGAAGTATTGTTTTATTTGGTCTAATTCATCGTTAATTTTATCTGGTTTCTTAGTTTGTTGAGTTTTTGTTTTGTTTCATGTGCTGAGTCCCAAGGAATGTATAGTCCAGTATGGGTGATTTTTTTGGTGGATTTCTGTTTGAATTGTGTGTCGGTTGTTATAATTTTGAGGTTAAGAAATGATATTTGATTGCTTTCTTCCTGTTCACATGTGAAGTTAATGTGATTGAAAAAATTACGTGTTCTGTAGATTTGAATCCCGCAACCGTGTCATTTACATATCTGTACCAGTATAGTGGTGGATGTAATGTTGTATTAATTGCTTGTGTTTCAATTTGTGTCATAAAAATATTGGCTAGAACTGGTGATACTGGGTTTCCCATGGTTAGGCCATTTGTTTGTATATAGTTTTGGTTGTTGAACATGAAGTTTGTCTTTATTGTGGTGAATTCTGTGAGGGTTGCTAACTGGTTACTGGGAATGTCTATAGTGAGGTTAGGGTCTCGGATATAGAGTTCTAAGGCTATCTTGCAGGCTTCTGTTGTTGGAACTTCTGTGAAGAGGGATATAACATCGAAACTGGCCATTAAGGCTTTATGATTAAGTTGATTTAGATTAGACTTGAAATTAAAAGAGTCTTTGATGAATGAGCTGGCTGATGTTGCATATTTGGAGAATGCCCATGCTATGTATTTACCATTGTAATTAAACGATTCACATGTTGACATTATTGGTTGTAATGGACAATCTGGTTTATGAGGTTGGGGGATGCTGTAGATTTGTGGTGTGCGTGAGTCGGTTTTACGTAGGTAGGAATGAAGTGTTGGCTTTTTTCATTTTTAGTAGTAATTTGTTCAGTTGCATCTTTGTTGGATTTGTGTGTATTGGTTTAAATTTGTTCGTGTCTGACAGGATGTTATTCATTCGTGTTCATTATTACTATAGGGTTACCTTTGTCTTGTTTTAGGTTTTTAATGGAATTAATGTCTCTTTTTGTAAGGTTTTTTTAGTTTTCTGTTTTGTGAAATTATGTGGATGGTTTTGTGAGAAAATTCTTTGAAAAAATCGTTTAAGATGTTTTTATGTGTTTCTGGAAAATATAAATTTGTAATTTTACCTGGGAAGTTTGGCTGTTGGATGTCAAAATTATCTAAGTTGTCTTCTTTCTGTTGATTGTTTTTGGTTTTTCCTTGTTTTTGTTTTCTGTAGAAAGTATCAAGTCTCCTGGCTAGGTCTTCTAAACATGTTTTGATTTCTATGGTTGGAATGTACCTAGGTGCTAATGCAAAGTTGAGTCCTTTGTTAAGTAGATGTATCTCGTCTGTGTTTAATTGTTGGTCGGATCTGTTAATTATGAGGTTAGTCAATGGTTTGTTGTGGTAGATCTTTTTGTCTCTGTCGTTCTTAGTATTGATTTGGTTTATGTTTCGTTGTATGAGTCCGTAAATCTCTGGTTTAATGCAGCATGCCAGTTGATGGTCTAGGTTCATTTGTTTACCTCTTTCTTTGTGAACCTGACGATGACCGAAGAATGTCGAAACGTTGTTTGCTCTTCTATGTAAAATATTTTCTCAACCCAAACGAGCCATTTTTGCATATAAAATGGTTTAACTTTGTTTTGTAGTGTTATTAAAGAATCAGTTGAATACTAAAAAATACATTGATTTTAGTATGATAGTAAGAAACAATATAACACTACAGATGTATGTAAAAACAACAGACTTTTTCTTTTATAGTTACAAAATACATTACTTCAGTTAGACAAGTTAACACAATGGATTACCTTACATGTGTCTGGCAATTTATTAGAACATAAAAATATCTAATGCAAGAAAATTAAGACCAGTAGGAATTTGTTCTTTAAGATAAATACAAAATGTGCAAAACCTTAAGTACTTTTAAAACTATTGAAAAACATAATACTCTACAATGTTATTCATTCTTTATTCTACTATCTAGAACTTTTTCTAATATGTCAGCCAAAATTTATTTCTAAATAGTGGATGGTTCTTCAAATTTTATTTAGGTGGATGATGCAGAAATATTAACTTCTCAAAGAATTTCTTTAAAATCTAAAGTTAAAAAACACTAATTCCTTTAGAAATTCAACAGAACCCCCAATGGAAAAATTATAAACATAAAAAAAGTAATTACACCACGATAAAAAACTTCCCTAAAGTTTTTGAAAAGGAGAATATTTTGAACTGGTGAAAATCTTCAGATTTAAATGGGAGCAATGAAGTCTCATTTATCATTCATGTTTCTTTGGCAGATCATTCATTCCATTTATTGACTTAGTTTGCAATTAGAGATTTGTTTCTCAAACTCTAACTTTTGTTGAAAAAATTAATTCTTTTGGACATGTGCCACAAAATTACCTTCATGAATTATTTCCAGGAAAAAGGTCAAAACCATTGGGTAACAAGAACCTTGGTAATTATAAAAAACAAAAACAAAAAATTAGATGAAATCAGATTCAATAACAATTGTACCATTGCATTTAAATACATTTATTTTATTACACTGATTAGCATGGCACTTGTGAGTAGATACTGCAAACGAAAAATTTTTGCAGTGTTCTCTAAGTTTCTAGTAAAATTGTAATAGAGAGAATTTTGACTGATAATTAAAACAAGTACGAATTTGTCTCAGTTTGCTAGTGGTCTTTTAAATTACTCAAAACTAGCTTTGACTACAAACAAAATTATTTTAATATAATCAATGGTACCTCAATTTTACTAGTTACAAGTGTTTTGGTAACCACAGCAGTTTAAAAACAGCATTTTATTAATTTAAAAATTATTTTATTTAATAAAAAAAACTTTAATATTGTTTATTTAAGGTACAATTTTTGCCAATATCTTCTTTCTTCATGTATTGTAAACAAAGTTTATTTTATTTGGTGGAGTGCAATGTTTGAAATAATTAAGTGAAGACTTAAGCAGTACAGCCATATAAAAAAGTTATTTAAAAAAATTTGATACTAATAAAGTAGTTTAATTAAAAAAATAAATCCTGCAAATAATTTATTTTTTTAATACAATTAATATTCATCTTACTGAGTTTGAGTTAGTTAACTATTTTTATATTTTATACAGAATGGTAAATTTATGCTTCACCTTTATAGGGAAAAATAGTTGACTGATACATTTCTCAACAAGTTTCAGTCATATTAGTAAATAATGTTTTATACAAAGTTTATATGTAAAGAAAAACATTTCTCAAACATACAGAAATTGAGTTCACACATGAAAAGTATTTACATTCACCTGAATTCTGGTAAATTTTTGTTGCAATTAATCTTGTATCTCTTGCACTTAAATGCATTTGAAATTTTATAATACTGCATTATTATTGCCAATATAGAATAATTAAACAGGATTAGAGTAAGAACTTAAACACTGGAAATGACTTGAAACAAACAAACAAAATTAATTTACATAATTGATGAAACCTTGCAAATAATAAGATAATTAATAGCAACATGCTTTTCCTAATACAAAATACTACCAGGATAGTGTTTTTTAAGAATATGATGCCGTTGGGCATCCACTGTGGTCATAGAGCTATTAAGTTCAAAGATTACACAACTGCAGTGACTTTGCTGAGAAAAACAGCATTTTTTCTTGGTACAAACAGAAGGTATTTTACATGTCCAACATGTAGGAAATTTGAGAAATACTTGTTACACAAATATTTTGTATCATAATGGTGATTTTATATATAATTGTCATAACTGACAATTGCTTGAAGCTGTAAATACTGATCTATTGGAAGACACTAAACCCTACAGGCATCTAACCGTATTTGTTATGTCAGACTAGGTAAGAACTAGTATTACATAAAATGGAACACAAACTGAATATTATGCTTGCTTTGCAGAGTTTTAGTTTTTCAACTAATAAATAACTCTCAATCCAGCAAGTTTATTCAGCTGTGTTCAAGAATTTTAAGATATTTTATAGCTTGATTAATACAATAAAGAATATTTCAAATTTATTAGATCTTTAAAATAACATGCTTGAAGACTCATTGACAACATTTAAATAAGGACAGAAAACTCACAAGTAAATATTTGGATTAAATGATTCTAAAGGGTCCTTCAAACCAAAGAAGCTGCAGATTATTTCCTAATTGCTTAAAATGGAGAAAATTCGAAAACATGAAATGAAATAGAAAATCAAAGGAAAATTTTATTTTAAATATAGTGAAAGTAACAAACACTCATATGAGATGAGCCACAAATTTAAGTGAACTTAGTATGAAGCATGATTTTGTCAGATGAATATTGTTAATTTTATTTCATTTACTTTCATGCCAACTGGGATTCTTTATGTTAACATGAAATCTTGAGAAAGATTGTTCCTTTGAATAGGGTGTGTAAATTTAAGGTCATTAAATGTGAACTTGGTCATACTACAGACTGCTTTCATTCATACTGTCCATATTTATCACCTGCCCATTGAATTGAGTATGTCCTCGACGTGAGGCCAGGCGGTCCTGTCGGAAGTTTTCATAATGTACAGATCGAGTTACTTCCACAAGATCTTGCATGTGAGTTCTGGAAAACAAATATTTAATTCAAACTAACTTCAAGTATAATATTGGTTAGAATGTTTACAATATCTAATTTTACTAATTGTTACAGTGAATATTTTGTATTGTTAACATGGGACCTGGTAAATAACTAGTCTTATAAACCTCATGAGATATTACTGAATTCATTATGGAAGTATCAATAACAGCAATAACAATACATTATAATATTAACAATAAGAAAGTACACTTAATCAGCTATACACATTACCATAAAGTTGATTTTTAATTTTGCTCTAAATAGGCAGCTTGCTCTGATTTAAAAAAGTATTAATTCTGAAAATGTTATTGCTCAATTTTAAAATATAAATGCTCAAATCAAACCAACTTCGTCAGAAGGCATTATTCTAGTGAGACATACATGGTATTCTAAGGAAAGAATACAAAAAGCATTTTGAATTATGGTCATCAAATTGTTTAAAGATTAAAAAGAATGATTCTAAAAACATTACAACTTCCTTTAAAAGTGATGTTTGTTATACAAAGACAATTTTAAAATACTAAAATGTATATTTTACTTTTACATTAAAGTAGCATTTTAATAAAAATAAAGAATGCTTTGAATCATTTAAGTTACTTTAATCCTTGGATGCTTGCTTTGAAGATACTTTTAATTAGAAGTATACTTAATGAAAATTGATAATTTAACATCAATCAAAAATTATTCAGTTATGTTAATAGTTTTTATAGTTACAATAATTAATACTGAAATATTGCTCTTTGCAAATGAGCTGATTGGGTGCATTTATATTCAAAAAGATAAAAATATACATCTAAAATTCGTATTACATATGAGTAAGCTACAAGTTCTTATCTATTGATTCATACAATCTTTCTTCAGAAAAAGAAAAAAACTGACCTAATAAGCATGTCTCGAAGATCTGAGAACTCACAGTGGCTTCTATTCTCTACTTCTATAAGACCCCATTGTGTTTTTCGTCCATACACTGTTCTTCCATTGTT
This sequence comes from Carcinoscorpius rotundicauda, assembly GCA_011833715.1. Classification (NCBI taxonomy): domain Eukaryota; kingdom Metazoa; phylum Arthropoda; class Merostomata; order Xiphosura; family Limulidae; genus Carcinoscorpius; species Carcinoscorpius rotundicauda. The sequence goes on along the minus strand of CM022396.1, from coordinate 40,686,601 downwards.
TGGATACTGCTGGTTACTTCCAACCACAGCAAATGGTAACATTTCCTAAATATAATTTTTCATTTTCATCAAAAAGATCATTAGCTAACACCTCAAAAGACAAAATATTAACCAAGAAATCACTTGTTACAACAGTTGAAATTCCCTTCCAGCACTGTCTTCAGAGTAAGAAAAACACACTTTCATGTAAACTTATAATCTGATCAAGTACAAGCCCAAAGACACAGGCAGGCACAAACATCCCACAACAATACTTTTTCTGGTTTCAATGTGATTTAATAGATAATTGAGATTTTAGTAAATTCTACATTATTACTTCAGTTACTAATCCTAAAGTAACTAAGGTATTAGTTTTCTCTCTTATCACATCTACAAGAGAGGAATGATTAAGTCACATCATTAGAAAGTTAGTGTTGTTATTGGATTGCTATAATGTTAAACCTGAGTTGCTTCGGAAGATAAAATCTTAATATGTCAAACCATTATCTCAGTAAGGAATAGCAAAGAAATAACTTTGATTCTTAGCTTAGAAATCAAGCTACTTTACAAATGCACAAGTTATAGGTTTTCATAGTATGTAAATTATATCATCAATGTCAACTACATTTATACACTTATATCACAAAATAAGTTAAATCCAAACACTAATTGATTTTGCTCAAAACTCTTACAACTTGAGAGTTCTTAGGTTGAAATATATATATTTTTTACATAAATGACCTACATTACCACAAATGTTGCACTCTACAAAAAAACCTTTGAATGCCATAATTACTATACCTATTACATCCCCCTCTGTTAAAAAACCTAATTTGGCCTCCAAAGACAACAAATGGCAGGGAAAATTTCTCATCATTGAAGATAATACAGATAAAATCAGTTGAAAATATCCTATTAACCAAATTAAACTTTATGTAAGTTAATTTTATCATACAAAATTGTTTTTATTTTACATTTTACTGAATAAGAATAGTGAGAAATATATACAACCTTAGAGCATAATTCTTTGAAGTATCTCCAAAAACTAAACTTTCTTAAGGTTACCCACACAAAAATTTCATGCATTTAGGAACTAAAATTAGCTCAAAATAAAATAATTGTGTTTGATGAAATTCAGTGTTTTTAAAAGAAAAAAAAAACAATGACAAATTAGAGACAGATGATATTAAAGATGACTTAACTTTAAAAGGTTCTTTTTTCCTTTTTTAAACTGAAAATTAGATGACTAGCTAAAATAGTGTTTTATTTATGATATTTAAAACTGACAAGAAAAGTTTGCAACAAACTGTTACTTCAAGCAAAAGAGGGTTATCATAGTCAAAACGTAACTCAATAAAAATATTCAACAAGTAAAATAATACAATTCAATAAAATAGCCGTAGATTATTTCTAATATGAATCCAGTTTCAGGGCATTCACAATTAGGCATCAAACTAAAAGATGTGAAATTTAATGGCTGCAACTTTTCAATAAAACCGGTGATATATACACACACACCATGTGATGTAAAAATAAGATCAGAATACATAATACTTGTACAAATACTAAATGTACTAATTTCATTCAATCAAGTTGTCTTTCCTAAAATTCCCTTGACCATACTCAAACTTTCAGTAAGTATTACGCGATCAGTGTTCACTTCCATACATCTTCACATACACCATTCTTTCTGTTTTCTCAGTTATGTTCAATACTAAATTCCATCAGTTCATCACGTAATAACAACTGAATTATGATGTTTTTTACTTGACCAGGAAATGAGATATTCAAATCAAATACAAATTTCATAACAAAGTACCTATATCAAAATATTTTTGAAATGTCTAATATTCAATGTTTCTACATTGTTTAGCATTAACCAACCCACTAACCTAGCTGTACATTCTACTTGTAGGGTTTACCTGTTGATCCTATAACCCAGTTTTTTTTCCTTTCAAACTAGATATTGTTAAACTGCATGAGACTTAGTACAAACTTGCTTAGTAAGATCTAGTTTCTGCATAAAATCACTCATGCAAGTTGATTCAATATTTATACAATTTTTAGGTTTTTAAATTTAAAAACGTTGGGTGTGAGACATTCTTTCATCTTAAACTTCAAGTTTATTTTTACTGTTGTTTTGAAAATTTTGTTTTGTATACGAGTTTCTACTTAACTGATATTCATTAACCTATTTGTTTTAATTATTGAAGCGTGAAGAAAAAAAAAAAAAGACAGATTAGCAATCTTGGATCTAATCTAACAAAATAAAATATTATTCAATGCAATATATTTTCAGGAATAAAAAATTATAGCTAAATAACTATAAATGAAGTTTCTATATCTATGGTTTGTTCTAGTGTTGTAAACCTCTCCAAAGAAACCTTTGTTAACTCCTACAGAAATAGCCAATATTTCAAGAAACTACAAAACATTGCTTAAACCATAACATTGAAGATGATTTCTTCTATCCAATCCAACATTTAGCCATTGACTCCAGCTATGTTGTAATCTAAGTCTAATTATTCATAACACATGCTGTGACATCATAAAAGGGTGGAAATACAAAAACAGAGGGAAAATCACATGAAAGACAAGACAGAAACCATTATATATTTAGGAAATGATAGTTTCTTAACAAATATAAACTTATACCTCAGGATGAGACAGAAATTCAAGAAATGAGCTATTTGTAAGTAAGACTCGAAGCAGCACAGAAATTGAATATAAAATATTTTTCTTTATGAATTACAGTAAAATAATGTCACTTCAATTCTAAAATGTTTTCAAAGAACTTATTGAAACAATGTTATAATTATTATTTTTCCTTAAATCTAGATGTTTGATAAGCAGGTATGAACTATACACCTGAAAAGTAGTCACTAATCTGATTAGGGTTAGTCAGTAAACAGATTATTATCAGTTCTGTGAACACTACTCCACAATAGTTACCTACTATATTATGCAAATGTATCACCAACTTTCTTACCCGAATTTTATTGTTTGTTACTGTCTCCTCTGGATCTTCTTCAAGTTCTTTCATTGGATAGGTTCGAATTCCATTGTTTACAAGGTCTTGCTTGATCTTAAATATAAGTTGCAAGTTACAAATTTTTTTAAGTTTCTAATCTAGAAAGATTTATATATATAAAAAACTTTTCTTTTTAAACAAAGCAATTAGTATATTAAGTAAATTATAACAATGCTTCCTTGCACAAGATGAGACAAGTATAACAAAATTGTCTCTGAAAAGTTAGTTATCTCCATTTTACATACAATTTACAAAAGCAGATAAAAATTCAACAGAAAAAAAATTCCAGAAATGTTAAAATACAAATTCTTAAATAATCCTAGAAACTTCTGTATAGCAGCAGGTGTCTGTTAAGTTTAAGAATTTATCCCAATATTAATTGACCAATACAGAGCAATTTTTACAATATCTAAAAGTTTTTATATATATAATGATAAAGCTCCAAAGTTTATAAAAAATACATGGAATATTTAACCAGAATTACCCAATGCATATGGGAATTTCAGTGTGCATGTCCCAACCTTTTATAGTTTTATTTAAAATTTTATCAAAATAACTATCATTTCAGTATACTAATAAAGCATAAAAACAGAATTTGTAATTCAAAGGTTTAAAAAATCTTAATTTAACTTACAAAAGGAATACTTAATTCTCACTGTTCATTTTTCTATCACGTGAAAGGTTTGCACTTTACCTTGCCTGTTTTAGATTTTCTTTCTACTCTTGTATAATTTTCTGAGTGACACATCACTTACATACTTATACTGTGGACACTAATAAGCCAAAATAAAAAATTTTAGCATTCAAGTGTCTGCTATGTTTTAAGATTTTAAAAAAAAGGAAAAAGTCAATTCCACATGCCTTACCTCTCCTATCTCATCATGTCTTTCAAAATGCCAATAATTCTATATCATATTTGCTATTGAATTATTTATAACCAATAGGAAGAGTAGACTGTTTTGTTTAACAAGTCATTAGGATGCTAGTTAGTTTCAGCACTTATAATGATATTTGGACTCAACGATATTAGGGAATATTTTTCCGATCCCAACAGGGAAGTATTGCTTCATCACAAAGTCAGTTAAATTGCAGTTGTTTTAAGATATTCTATTTATATTCTATAGCCTACAATTCATTTAAAAGTTCCAAGAATTAACTAAGTTAAAAACAAAAAGTGAAGACTAGCTCCTGGATAATTTACCTACCACTGTTTTTATTGTTTTTGACAAGAAAATTAGTGTTTAAAAAGTAGGTACTAAGTACAACAATAAAATAATAAATCTATAGAAAAATATTTTAAAAGCATAACTACTGAAAATTTGAAGATAAGTACATAAAACAAGGAAAATTATGCAATAAAAGAAAAATACATTTTATTTCATGTTTCAGTTTTTCACTCTATAGTACATTGATCATGATCAATGAGTTTGCTACAATTAAGTGTTAAAGTAGACACAATCACAGATAAAATATAAATTTATAAAAACAAAGTATTCATTTGGGAAGTTCTACAGCAGAGATGGAGAATACTATATTTATCTGGTCTGATCTGTTAACATACTTTTATGTAACATAAGGGCTAAGGAGTTGGTTAGGTGTCCTGTTGATTTTTGGACTAGACAAGTAAAACTAAATTACAGGAAATGGTATATAGAATATTCACAAAACAGTAGTGGTAAATAAATACTATATGGCTCATGTAAACATTTTAAGATAACAAGAAACCCACCTGAAGTAAATGTGTTCCAAAGACAACTGGTACGGGTAATAATACTTTAATTAAAATATAGTACAGATCAACATTTCAACATTCTTAGTTCATCTCTTTTAAACTAAAGATGATCTAAGAAGGTTAATGTTGTTCTGTACCATATTTTAGTTAGTTTTAATACTCGTACCAGCTGTCTTTAGAACACATGTAAACATTTGCATCTTCTCCTACAGCCCACTTAAAAGTTTCTCCATCTCTGATCTCTGAAAAAAGTATTTTTATCCTTAACATGAAAACAGTCTTGTACTCAAAATAGTCAAAATTAAACTGACTCAATAAAATCAAAGATAAATCTTTAATACAAATATTTCATTAAAATTTCTTTTGTGTACAATTTTTTCTTCTGACTAATAACTTACTAAATTTCTTACAAATTTGCAATAAATTTAGAATTATAGTAGACTAAAATTCTTTAACATAGGACCAATCCTTGCCAGACCCCCTAGTTTCATGGAAAAAGGGGCAGGGTGGAATTTAGTTGAAGGGACACATTTACATGCAGAAGCTCAAGGATTTCAGATTTTATCCTACCTCAGATTTAGGCAATTTTATACCTTTTTATTAAAATTCAAAAGGACCCTTATTCTTTCAACTTGGTACTGTTACCAGGTAACTTAAGTACCCATTGCAGGAACTGAAATAAATGAATGAAATTTGGAAAAAGTGTTCTCCATAATTTCTTGTTTTTTTTTTCTTCTTTTTTTTTAATTTTATGACAATATATTTACATTAGTACTTAACCCATAAAAGTATGTAACCTGAAAGTCTCATTTGACAACTTACATTTGTTCCTTCATTTAACTGATGTATTTTGAACCAAGTTTTATAACAACATAATAACTGGTTCTTCAAAGATAAAATGAAATCCTCTCACTTAAATCCAAGTACTTGTACAAGGCATCTAATCCCTCCGATACCTTGTCCATTTGTGGCATACTGTGAAAGGTGTACCAACAGGCCAAAGCCTATTGTTAGTGATTGTCGGTGATAAGTCCTTTTCTTTGATAACACTCAAAGTTACCTATTTAATCATTTGTCCTGTGCCCTTGTCTGATAAACTTTATTTGTGACTGTCTAACTTTATTGATGTACTTTATGATGATACCCAAGTTATTTAGTGTCTGTATTATATTAATCCAGAATTGAATGCAAATATCACTGGAGTTTGAAGTAATTCAGGAGTATCATAATTATAATTTATCCAGATCTTAGTAAGCTTATTTCTTAATATTAAAAACCTATCATTCTATCAATCAAACAAATAGCAGAAATCACATACATTTTTGGAAGACATTCCAGATCTCTGTAAACTTAAATTACATTCCATATCATATGATCGAAATCTGACCCTATGCTACAAAGGCTTAGACTAGGTCATGACTGAAACATTTTAACTTTTCATAAAACTAGTGTATGCATCAGGTCATCCTATAAGTAATGTCTGAAAATTTAATACAGAAAGTGCATCATCATTTCTATGTTTATAAAAGGATTTAATGACAAAAATATGTAGTAGGACGTGTATGAAAATGTTTAGACAAATAAAAGAAAGTAACCCAACTCCATTTTTTCAAATTATTGATCAAATAAGCCCTTATGAAGATGGACATGTCTGAGGAGAACATTAGGCATATAATGCTTTATGAGTTTAAAAAAGGCAACAGTGCAGCAGAAACTACACGAAACATTCAAGGTGTTTTTGCAAATTCTCTCAATGAAAGAAAACGTCAAAGGTGGTTTCAGAAGTTCAGATAAGTTGACTACAGGTTAAGTGATGCACTACATTCAGGTCGTCCTGTTGAATTTAAAAGACAACTTGCTGCTGGCTGCACTTGATGAAGATTGTACTGTAACAGTTGAAGAATTATCACAGAAGCTTAATTCAACCCATTCAACAGTTCACCATCATCTGCAACAGTTTGGAAAGGTGTTAAAACTTGCAAAATGGGTCCCCCATAATTTGATAGAAGCCAACCTTAGAACAAGAGTGGACATTTGCACCTCTCTGCACTCTCATGAACATAATTCACCTTTTTTGAACAGGTTAGTGACTAGAGATAAAAAATGGATATATTATAAAAATGTTAAGCACTGCAGACAATGGATCCAGGGTTCGAAATTTTCTATTTAAAGCAGGACACGTCCATTAAAAAATCAATTTTGACTGGCACTTCCCATCTATTATTGGACATCATGACCGGTGGTCATATTCCTAACATATCGGACACAAATACATTGTCCTCTCAAAAATAAGTGGGGTAAAAGCTGTGTGTGCACAGTTCAAAGATTTTGCTTAAAAGTATAATGAGTGGAAAATAACTTGCAAAATTAAGATTTAATTTAAGACAAAAAAAAGCAAATTTTAAAAAACGGTTGTGAATGCTCACAAAATGCACTTTTTAGTCACCCTATCTGTGCTGTCCAGGATAGTCATGTGACTGCCAAACATTCACGACGATCTAATATTAATAAAATGAGAAAGTCTTACAATCTATTTCAGTTTGGCTTCACTAGCAAGGCTAATGAATCAGAAGCCAATACTATGAAACCCCAAGTGAAAAAACCCAAGCCCAAGGGTTAAAGCAAACTGTTACTGCTGGTACTGGTGCTAAGCCTACTTGTCTTTTTCAGGATGAATGGAATAGAGGCTGACCATGGCTAGAGCATAACAATGCTACCAGACTGATGTTTTGCTCAATTTGTCAGGAATATGACCAAAGTACTGGAAGGCAGAAGAACACTTTCATAACAGGATCTTCCAACCTGAGAGCAAGTGCTGTGAAGGAGCATGGAAACAGTTGCACCCACAGTCCAAGTTGTCAAGCTAAGACAGCAAAAGAAACACCTGATTTAACTCCCATAATGAACGAATTGAGCAAACTTAATCAGACTGAGAAGAATCATTTGCTTGTGTTTTTCAGGACTGCCCTTTATATGGCTGTGAATGCCAAACCATTCAGTGATTTTCAAGAGCTTCTGTTGCTGCAGGAGTACAACTTTGGTTTGAACTTAACAGTACATTATGCCAATGATAAACAAGCAGTTATTTTCACGAAGTATACTGTAGAAACATTTAGAATTAATGTCAGATCTTGTCTGCACACCTCATTATACTTTGGCATTATGACTGATGGCTCAACAGACATTGCCAATATTTAGCAGGAGATAGTCTATGTAAGATACTTGGACAGTAACTGTTACCCAGTAACCCACTTCCTATGTCTGCAGTCAGTTGAGAAGGCTGATTCTGAACATTTGTGACAGGCACTTAGTTCAGGTAAAGGTTTCTTAATTACTGGGATGAGAAATTTCTGGATTTATCCTGAATTCCTAATTAGGAAATATTAAAACGGACAATATTTCATGTATATTCATGTTTTAATTCAGGTTTACATAGTCATTCCATTATTAATATACATCAATGAAAACTTGAGCATTTTTCAATTGATTTAAACCAAGAAGAACCATGTATTTACCACTGACAGAATTGGAGCTTAACCTGGTACAACTAGCATAATAGATAATGGAGCAATTGAATTTTCCAAAGTACAAATTTACATCTTTTTTTCAAAGAAAGTAACTAATATTGGGTACTAATTTTTTGTACTTGCAGCATTGTTCATATATGGCTAGTTTCTTGACTGGCTTATATCAATTGTATGCCTGACAGCTGATGGGGCTGTTGTCAATTTTGGCAAAAATAAAGGACTTGTCAACAGACCGAAGGTGCAAAAACCTTATTTTATAGGGATCTACTACGTTAGTCACAGATTGGAACTTGCAATTAAGAAGACCATCAAGGACATCCCTTACCTTGATAGTATCCAAACCTTTTTAGAAAATCGATGGAAGTTTTATGACTATTTGCCACAGAACTGGGATGGCCTAAAAGAAGCTGGTAAAGCCAACAAAAGGGACAGGAACCCAGTGGGTGGCCTACAAAGAGCATGCCCTGGAGTCAGTTTCTCAACTGGCAAGCTATAGTGAAGCATTTATATCAAGTAAAGCTGCATGACAAAGTGGAAGATGGACAGAAAGCTGCAGGACTGTACAGTGCTTTGACAAGCCTTACATACTCTTGGCAGTTCTGCCTGTTTTGACATCTCTTAGTCTCAAAATGGAAAACAATTCTGCTACTGTGAATATTGTTTTTGACAAACTCGCTGTTTACAAAGAGAAGCTGGGCAATATGAATCATGTTGAGAGATCCCACAAAATTGTTAAAGAGCTCACAACACATGAACAAACTGGCAAGTGGTTACATAAAGGAAAGGTGATTGCCATTAGTGGTCAGACAAAGGCCAGAGGCTCAAAAAGTGCCACAAAAGAGACAGTTGCTCAATCTGTGGATGAAAAAACTGCCATTTTCATAGGTAAAATGATCATGTATCTGAATGAGAGATTTGAAGAATTTGATAAGGATTTTATTGGTGCCTTTCAAATTTTTGAACCAAGCAACTGGCTTAAAAGCAAGGAAGCATTGTCATCTTATGGCCATAATGAACTCTTAGACACTATTGGCCACTTTGGTGCTCTGCTAGAAGCTAAGGGTTCCAACGTTGCAGCTGATAATTGCCAGGCTGACTTACACGAGACACTGCTCAAAGTCACAAGATTTGCCAAATCAGATGAGTCCCTGCATAGTAGTGCAAGTGGATTGTGGGCCCACATGTTAAGTCAAATTACTGTTGAGGACGGTAAACCTTTCCCTGGATCAACAGTGTTGGCCTTCGTATACCTCATGCAGGTAATTTCCATGTCATATGCTGAACCAGAATGTAGATTTTCCCAGATGGCAATTATTAAGGATGACTGGCAGTCCAAACTAATAAATGATTCTCTTAATGACTTGATGACAATAAAATTAGCTAAGAATAAGACCTGTGATCTTGCAAGCACAGAATTACTGTGCAAGTCTGTAGAATCCCGGTGGAAGGACAGTAAAAAAACCAGATGATTTGTGAGTCCACATGGAACTCCCACACATAGAGACAATAGAGATACTGAGTCTATATCAGCTGATGTCTTAGTGCTTGATGACTAAATCTACCAGTTTGATTGATGTGCCATTTTTAATGCATACAAGGCTTGTTGCCACTTGCTTTGAAATAATGTTTCAGTGCCATAAATAAAATGATTCTGTTTTATATAATAATTGTTTCTACTTGAATTCTTGTTTTCGATAATGTGCAGTGACAATTTTGAGGTGTCCTGGTAAAATTTCAAATGTCTGACAAGTTTCACTTGTGATCCACTTTGAGTTGCTGCCACTCAATGTAATGAGTACATCAGACTTCCGTTGTCAATAGTTAGAGCACTTGAATGTTGCACTGACAGAAAAGAAGCCTGCTTTGATCAATTATAAAGGTGTTACGTTACACTATGATTATGCATGTCCACAAACAGCAAAGATAACATCTGCAAAGATTAAAGAGCTAGACTGGGAAAAACTTCCACATCTTCATTATTTTCCAGACCTTGCTTCACCTGATTACTGTCTATTCCAAAGTTTGCAAAACTATCTTGATGAAAAAGAGCTTAGAACACATGGAGATATCAAAACTACCCTCTACATTATTTTCCTTCAAACCTCAAGAATTTTATAGAAGTGGCATTCAGAAGCTTGTGAATCATTGTCAGAAAGTAATTAGTAATAATGAAACATACATATTGATTAAATAAAATTAAAAGCACTTGAAATTCTTTCTCTTTTTCTGAACCTAAAATCAAACATTACTTAAGAGATGACCTGATAGATTGCATATGAATAACAGTTATGCTAACAAATATGTTAACACAAGATACTGTAACCATAATGTTTTTGCTTGGGGTCTAAAGAAAAACCACTTCTTAAACAAGTAATTTAATTATTCATAAATTCACTTAGAAACAAATTACTTGTTCTCTGGAACAAATTACTGGACAATTTCCTCCAAATAAATTCTGTTGTAAAAGTTCAATATCTCTCAGTGACTTAAAGGACAAAAAGTATTTGGCAACAATAGTTCTTCCACTTAAGCCTACTATGACACCTCAACTCATGACATGCTTCATGCATCTGAAATCCAGAAATGATATTTCCAACATGTGTGTACTATGTACAATTTTTATAGTACTGGAGCAAGAGCAAATACACACTGTATGTATGGGGATGTTTGTGGAGTTGGTCACTTGCAAGAGTAACCTGTTATGCAAACATTAGATTTATTCTGTTTATTTTATTCATGAGTAATATAATAGGCAGGTCAGTTTACCAATTAGGATTTTAAAGGGTGCATGCTGCAGATTTTGAACTGCATAGCATAGGCTTTTTTAATACTAGGTTGTAGTGTGGAAGATCAGACATGAAGAAAATGGGTGGGGCAGCCAAACCCTCTGAAAGAGTGAAGTTAGAGCAATGTGTGGATATATGGTTAAGTTATATTTGGATTTATTTAGGCAAATACTTCTACTGTATACATGTATCATTGCATTTGAAATAAACATTTCTATACTATTAATTTCAATTTATTCTCCTTAATATTTAAATGTATTATGTTTTCAACCTCTTTAACAAAAGTATCTTATCAGGAAAATGTTATAAAACAGTTGGCTTGCTTCTTTGTTAAAATTTATGCAAAGGTACTCAAAGGCTATCTGCATCAACTGTGTTTCTAATTCTAATGTGATACTAAAGGGAAGACAACTAGTCTACACCACCCAGAGATAATTTTGGAGTTACTATTTTATCAACAAATACTGGGATTCACAATTTAAAAAAATAACTACATCATTTTCGAAAGGGCAAGCATATTCACTGATGGGTTGTGATATCACAACCTAAAGAATGCAAATGTAGCACCCAAAACACCAAACCATACAAGATCCACTTAATGGTTACACTGTTACTATATAACATTTATAAAACTTACCCTTTGTTTAAACCCAACTCTTTCTTCAATGGTAAGTGTATCAGCCTTGGCTATAACAGGGACAATGTTGACACATCTGTCTAACCTTCTCATAAATTCTATATCAAGAGGTGAGAGTCTGCAAAATACATGAATCAATATTTTGACAGATGGCCTTCTGATACCTTCCATGCTAGACTGCACTTATGATTTTTACAAACTATTCAGTTGGCATGTAGATATACTTTCTATTAAAGGAGAAAACCTATTTATCCTTTCATTAATAGAACTGCTTTTGATTTAGAAACGTTCTTATAAAGGTATATATATTCTCAAATATTGTTTTTAGAGTTAATTTAAATATCAATATACCACATATGAAAGCTACATATAAAATATTTGTGAATACTTGTCCATTATTATGAAGAAACAGCTTTATTTGGATAGGTTAACCATATACTTACGAATGTCCTGTGGGAGAGATGAAGTACAAACAACAATGAATACGTGTATCAGGAATATGTTTTTTTCGAGTTACACTTTGTTCTTCACTTAAATAGTTTTCATATTGTTCATTGATATAATCCAAGACAGGGAGCCAACTATAAAAGTAGAGGATCTGAATCACTTCAATAAGTAATTAATAAAAGCAATTATGTGAAACAAAGATTCCATCTTCTGGTTTAGTAAAAGTCAAATAAAACATTGGATTGTCACACATTTAACTGTATCCGAAAATCTTCCGTTACTAATAATTCAGTATGGTTTTAACAGAAGTAGTTATAAATTCAACTATACCGAATATCAAACACTCCATCAAAAGCAATGCTGATTACTTAACTTACATTTATAGATCTTCAGGTAGCACACTAAACAAAAATTATATCAACTTCTACTGTTTTTTGAATAACTACCAACAAAGCATGAAAACAATCAACAAAATAGTGAAGCCATAAAACCCTGGTCTCTTTGGCAAGTGTCTTTAAATTACATACAAGAGCTTAAATCTAATACAGCTACAGCTCAACAGTTTTTGGAATCAAGAAGATACAAGACCTTTAAGTAAATATTCACTAAAGATGAATGAAAGAAAATGATCATGGTAAGTTTACCAACTGATAATATCTAATATAAAAATTTTATTATATATTTCATTGTTTTTAAGAAAAATTACAAACATAAGGTTTCTTATTGATGTAAAGATTCCATAACTTAATTTATATACTGGTCTAAAAACAGAAGAACTCCAAAGCAAGGTCAAAATCACATAGGAAACCTTGGGCATCTAAGGAAATATCTACTTTTTATTAACTTTCTCACTATCAGCTTAGTAGATTAAACTGACTTTGTAACCCTAAAGTGACCACCAGTTTCCAGACTATAAAATTTCATATATTTTACATTTCTTTTCCAAACCCACAAGCTTTCAGTACACATTACAAGCCTTTTGTAAATAACAAGCAGATTTTTTAATTAAGTATATACAGTTTTGTCTCCTGAGTTCAAAGTGATTCTCATGTTAGGATAAAAATACTTTTCTTCCCCTGAAGATCAAATATCATTTGTAAAATCCCTTAAACCATCTAAATAAAGAAAGTTTCTGTTATTAAAACTATATTTTATCTGTTATTTTCTTTACCCTAACTTTATACACATTTAGTCAATTTCACCAACCTTACAACTGCCATGCAAAAATACAAAAAATCTAAATTATGCTTTCTACTTTCTAGAATGACTGCAAATTGCAATAGGAAACTACAGTTGCTTATTCTAATACCTTAAATCTTGTAACAGTACACATCTTTTTAAACTTAAATTTTATTGTTTTATTGCCCTTTGACCAATGCCTAACAAATAATCCCACCATGGTACCTCATGAAGAATTATCATTTTGCCATTATCTTACCCAGTCTGACCTAAAATTTTCTAACCTTTACAGTTTAGTTACTTTCTTACAATGTAAAAAGAATATACATGAAAAACAAGATATATGCTACTTACTTATATGCTGTTTTTTATACCAATATTACTAGTATTATACCAAATATTTAGTGATATAATAATATACTTAAGAACAAAGAATAATATTACGCATAAATCAAATAACTTATGAAAGGAATTTTCAAACTAGAGGCATAATAGACAACACACTGTTCATAAAACAATGTAATATAATACACCAGTTAATAGATTAAAACTTTGGTTTGTATTGTTATAAATAACAATATATAACATCAGAAAAGACCACTGGAAACTCACGAGAGAATGTGAGAAGTTTGTCTACCAAGGGGAATTAAACCCCTGATTTTAGCATTAAATCTTTACTCTTACCACTGTTCAACTGGAGGATGGTGGTAAGTAAATTAGAGAAGATGGAAGACAAAGAACAAATGTACAATTCTCGTCCTACGGCAAATGAAGGATTTATTAAATATTTCCTTACAAAATTAAACACTTAAGACCTATACACTCTTAAATCTTGACTTATTAACTACATTTTAATGCTAATATATTTGTATACAATATAAAGGATTTCACGTTAAGTGTAACTGTGAAAAGTCATGATATGTGCACACTGACCTAGCCATAACACTACTAAACTAAATATATTAGAGCAGTATCCCTCTCCAAACCAAGCAAGGATTGTAAAAAATTGCTTGGCTTTGCAGGGAAAGTTGTGAGATTAGAAAGTACGAGAACTACTGACTTAAAGTGGTATACTAATTAAAATATTGCCCTGATGCCTGGCAACTTTTAATTCCTTCAAAAACAAATTATAATTGTAATAGCTTCTGATAATTCAATAACAGTATTTTAGAACATACTCCATGTTTTAAACTTTTCTAAGCACTGACACTGGAGCTTTTATAGATGCATTTGAGAAAAACTGTCCTAAATATAAGAATATTGAAGTTAATGTTTTATAGCAGACTATACAGTAACCAGTGAGTTTTATACTTTTAGATGTATATTTTAAACAATAAATATATGATTTTTATAGCATTCAAGACCTTCCTGCCAATGACTTAAAACTAACTTGCAATATTTTGTTATACAATATAAGAAATAATTTTCAATATAATTTTCTATGATTAAAAAAACAACAAAAACTGACATTAAACATAAAACACTGATGTCAGATGGAGCTGGACTATAATAGCTAATAAATTACAGAGTTCTATCAAATGACATGTCGTGTATCTGATAGCAAAATTTATTCAATAGTTTTCATACAACTTACCAGTTATCATTATTGATTTGATCACCAAACCCAGGAGTGTCTGTGACAGTTAATCTTAATCTCACACCTTTTTCTTCAATGACTAAAAATATTAATACAATATTTTTCATCTTTGATTTCAAACATACCAACATGTAAAATAATATACACAGTTTTAAACTGTTCACACCAAAGATATTCTCAAGTAAATCTATTACAATTAGTAAACAGAAAGAAAATTAAACAAGTTCTTTCAATACTGTGCTATTTATATATACAAATATATGTATAAAAAATTAGAAGTTAATTTTAATCTAGATGTAGTTAGCTGAACAGGGTTATATAACACATTATGACATTTCTTTATAGAAATTTATTTATGCTGGAATGGACAGTTCCTAAAAATGTCAGACTTTACATCAGTGTGTCTTCCCCCCCCTTTTTTTTACAGTTGCAGCATAAACGTGTATACAAAGATGGAAACTTTCTTCAAGCCATTCAAATGCTACAAAAATAAAGACATTAATATTTAGAACCAAGACAATTAATAGCACTTCATACCCTGAGGTTAAACTTAAACATGTAGCATCAGTTTTTTCTTACCCAAAAATAAGTTCTTATTCATTATTATACTAAGACACAAATATAAAGGTGTTTTTTCAAGAAACTATTTATTTATTGCTACAGTGTCGTGCTACGTATTATTAATTTGAACTAAATACTATGTATAATTGAATTTTGATGAAAATGTTTTCAAACAGGTTCACATTTTAATGAACTATTTCATATAAAAACATTAAATTGTTTGAAAACATATTTGGTTACACACTTACATATGAATATATTATTTGCTTCAAATAATTTATGACATAAAAAGATGAGGTTATTTACAAAATGTAGTAAAAAACCAAGTGAAATGTTTCAGAAAATTAATATTAAAATTTTTTCTTTAAGACTAGAACAAACTAATCGGTTCATATTACCATGACTAACAGATTTCACATGGGTTGTCTTTGGAATTTCAACCTTCTCCTCACTTTTAGAACAAGAATGCAGACTCACATTGGCTTTGAACAAAGTATTGATCAGGGTTGACTTACCTAGCCCACTCCTACCTGAAGAGATGTATAAACAGATTTAAGAAATGAGAAACTAGAATAGACAACAGATAGCCAATTGTTATCATATAAAGAGGAAAAATGTCTCTCCTAATAAATCTAACATTAATTAATGTTATACGTGTACCAAAATTAAGAGAGGTGTGTGTGTATGTGTGTTGTGCAAGTTCATTGATCTGTATAAAAAGGCTTAGTGTAACATATGCTACTGTATATGTACTAAGTTAAATATACAAAATAATTTGTATGTTGACTGAATGTTTTTCGTGTAATTTTAAAGATTTGCAAGTAGTTATTTGGTATTATACCTCATCTCTCTACAATTTATAATTTCTTTTTGTTTAAAAATTTTTTTGCTGTCAGTACAATTTTTAAAAAAATCAAATAAAATTTCACAAAAAGAACATCCTATTACAAAGTAAGAACTAGGGCTGAGGATGTGAAACTAATATTTCATATTTCCAGTTGCAAACAAAGATACACATTGGCCCCAATGAAATTACATATATGTATATATGACTGCACATGACACATACATACATACACTAAATATTACCTAAATGAATGTTAGAGAAGCAGCCATACACACAATTTCACAAACAGATAAAAAATCATACAATACATTCCATTCTCCAGCTACGTACCAATCAATGGTCCAGATACACCTCCTCTAATCCCAAACACTTCATAGAAGTAAATAAAAGAAATTAGCACCGCAAAGCCTTCCAATATATGGCTTAACACAATTCTTGCAGGGCTAAAGACAATCACATACTCTCATTTCTAAATTTATTATTCTTAATACATTTTATGTTTTTTTAACATAATAGTACAAATACTTACACTATTTCCTTAACATATATAAAACACTATAATGAGTATTATATTCAATTAACATAAATATAAAGGTCTACAGCAACTTTTAATGCAGAACCACTTCCAGATACACACGTGTCACAACTGATATTTTTGGACTGTTTTTAGGCAATTTTTTTAAAACTTCAACAAGTAATGTTGTGGATCTGCATAAATGTTTATTTTCAATGTTTTCTATTTTTATTCAGGTGCAGGCTCTAACACCACTGCAATGGCATAGTTATGCTACTGTGTGTAGCCAAATATTTTACTCACTAACAATGGCTTTCAAACACTCTTTCCTATTATGTTAACAAGCTGATTAATTTTAAACAAAATTTTAAAAAATGTTGACCACTAAACATTTTACAAAGAGAAAGGACAGCTTTATCATACAGAAAAACACTGTACCCATCAGTCGGTGGGAAAATAAAAATGATAAAACTGAAATATTTTATTTGAAAATATTAACAATCTGTCATGTTTATAACATACTAATCCACAAAAAAACTAAAGTATCATGTGTACATACTCTTAACTAGTACATGTAACAGCAATAGAATTACTGAAACCACAAAAATGATTGTTCGCATTAACTAAATCCATTGTCAGCTTTTAAAATTTTACCACTGAAATAAGATAAAAACCTTTGATTTCTTTTTTCTGTTTTGCAAATACTGTGCTCCATATGCACCAGCATTATTAATAAAATCATGAAATAAGTTTTAAAAAACGTATGGTAAATCATTCTTGATGATGTCATATTAAGATCTACTTTAAGCCTAGAGTAACAACTCATACATTATGTACTGAAATTATAGTTTTGAATCTACTTTCACATCACTCTTCAAAGGTGTAGATGTTCGACTTAGAAGCAGTTTGACTAAATAAGTAATTTTAAGATTACCATATTGAGAAGGTTAGCTTGCAATACTTGATCATGTCACAGGTGATTTTCAAAACCTCTGGATTAAAAAAAACAACTTTGTTACATGACCCACTCACCAACCACCATGATGTTAAATTCAAAGCCTCGTTTTAGGACCTTTTTCCTAATTTGTTCTTGTAATGTGTCTATCCCAACATATCCTGCAACTTCTGTCTTTAGATTTCCCCAGTATGTTGTCTCGGCTAGTGTGTCTGCCATGATGGTAATGAAGTCCTCCACACTCAACAAACCTGAGAGTAAGACTGCACTTTAGCAGATACTTTCTGCATTTTTTTAAAACTTCATAATAAACGAATTACATTAAACTCCTACAACGTATATATCAATCCAAAATACATTAAAGGTTAAATCAACTGTAACAAATTTTGACAAATCTAATGATAACCTTACAGTAAATAAAATATATCACTGTTTAAATAAGTTTGAATAATGTTTATTATTATAATGAATTAGCATAAACAAGTAATAGGTGTTCAATGAGATCTAACTGCTCTACTTGTATGGCAAATTTATATCATTACTATTATGAGAATATATTTATTAAAAATATTACACAAAACCAGATATTTTTACCTTAACTTACAGATATACAGATGATCTAATTAGTATAAATATTTTGAAATAATTTCATTAAAACTGTTTATCCAGCAGAATTAGAAACTGAAAATACTTCAATATCTAATACAGAAATACATTTAGACTTAGAAACTAAACTAATTTAGAAGGATATCAATGTAAATATTTTTGATAAAATAAAATATTTTGCCTTTCCAGTTTATGGTTTACCCTCTTTTAATAGTAATTATCATACCTTTCTGTCGTGGTTGGTTGGTTGGTGTTTTATGGCACAAAGCAGCTGGGCTATCTGTGCCAAACATCCAGTAAAAACTTAAAGTAAAATTAGGAAATGTATAAAAGGAAATTAAGGTAAAATAAAACAAAGTTTAAAAAACATAAATTGCATAAAACCAATGTTTACATCTAGTCTACAACATTAAGAAAAAACTACAGTCATACAAGTTGTAGAGGACTTTGTCGCATAACTGTAATTATCATAACTCACCAGGAAGACTAACAGGTAAGTACAAAACCACCATCAGCCACCTGAAGTTGGCCTTTTCAGTCCTGGTTCCAAGTTATTTGATGTTATGGCCAATTTTAAAAAGTATTAAAAGTTTTAAAAAGACTTGTAGCAAAATTTTAATAATAGCTTGGCATGATGATTAGTGGGTGGTTCAAATGGGTAGTTCAAACAACAGCATTAGTCACCTAAAGCTGGCTTTTCCAGTCCTGGTTGAGTTATTTGACTTTACAGCCATTTTCTAATTTCAAATCAAACTAGATGGACTTTGATTCTTAAAAGGGAATCTCATTAAAAATGTCTAAGTTATAAATTAAAACACAAAAAACATTTCCAAGGTGAACAATGCCACAATCACCAATAACACTGTCTAAGATAATGGACAAACCCTGGAACAGAACATGGTGAAAATGGCACCGTCGTTAAGAGTCATAACAATGGCAAGAAAGTAAAATGTGCTTTACTCTGACCCGAGTATCACACAGACTACACAATAGTGTATCTGTTCCAGATAAAAGAAAACAAAGAGTAATAAAACTGTGATCAATGCATCGTCTAATTAGAACAACTTCCTCTTTCCGATCCCTACAGAAGCAATACTTGCTCATTCCAAGTTGACAGCCAACTAGCACAGAGCCAAGCCTTAAATACAAGACCATAGTCCATGTATGGAACAGGTATAGTGGTGATAATTCCAGAGCAGATAGATTTTGCTACACCATCAGCGAGCTCGTTCCCAAGAATACCAACATGGCCCAGTATCCAGAAAAACTGGATAAAAGTAGATGTTAAAGATAATTGGGCCAGTCAGTTTTGAATATCAGCAAGAACAGGGTGTGAACTAACGTGAAACAATTCCAGGGCCAGTAGAGAACTAAGCGAGTCAGTATAAATAGTGCAGTTTGAATACTGCTTAGCTTCAATGTGATCCAGGGCCAGAGAAATGGCATATATAGTTCAGCAGTAAATACAGAAGCTGTAGGGGGGATTCTGCACACAACCACTGAACCACAACAAACCATGGCAGAGTCCACACAGTTACCTGATCTTAAAACATCTATGTAAATAGGAAAGGAAGGACGGTTCATAAGATGTTCAGCAAATAACAGACAGTATTACCAATCAGGGATGAATGTTTTTCTTAAATGACTGAAAGACAGATCACATTTGGGGACTGTAAAAAGCCATGGTGGAATGGGCTGACCAATGGCTACAGCAATGTTATCCAGGACAGACCCAATTCATCCAACTGTGCCTGGATAAGAGGGTCAAAAGGAGCAATGGCAGATCATCTATTCTGAAAGAGTATGGCCCACTGAGGAAGGAAAACACAATCCCAGGTGGGATGTTTTGGTAAGGAATGAAGTTTCGAAGCATATAGTAAAAGACAGTTGCAAATGGCAGAGGTGCAAAGAAGGTTCATGAGATTCTATGTATAGAAGTCCTTGATAATGAATGGAGTCCAGCATTTATAAGACCGAAGTCATGGAAGAGCCATAGACCAGTGATCCATAGTTAAGTTTTGAATGAATAAGAGCACGATATATCTTTAGCACAGAACATCGATTCTCTCCCCCAGGCAGTGGAAGAGAGGACATGGAGGATGTTCAATGCTCTTGTACATTTGACCTGTAGCTGCTTGATGTGTGGTATAAAGGTCAGCTTATGGTCAAAAATAAGCTCCAAGAACTTTGTCTCAGGGAACACAGGCAGCACAACTTTGCATGCACTTTTGCTGCTGACAGAGTATTCACCCTGATCCTGAACTCTGTAACAGCAAAGAGTTTTATAGAGAGAAAAATTAAAGCCATATGCCGTGGACTATTTTCAGTAAATTTCAATTTATAGCTGCCACTCAATATACCTCAAGTTTCATGACTGACATGAGATGTGAAAGTTGTTGACATAAAGCCTGTTTGCAACAGTGAGAGGGAGTTGTTCAGTGATGGCATTAATCTTTATATTGAAAAGTGTCACACTCAAAACACAGCACTAAGAGACTCCAATATCCTGTAGAAAAGAACGGGAAAGTGTTGAACCCACACAAAGTTGGAATCTACTGTTCATTAGAAATTTTGTAATAAAATTGGGAAAATGGTCACTTAACCAATATATATGGAGGTCTCACAAAATGCAATACTTCCATGTTGTATCATAAGCCTTTGCAATGTCAAAGAATATTCATACAAGATGTTAATGTTTGACATTTCAAGTCAAATCAGGTGGTCTGTGGTTGGGCATGTCGTTAGAACCCATGCTTGGTGGGCAAGAGGAGGTTGTTTGATTCGAGAAACCAAACAAGTCAAGCATTCACCATCTTCTCTGAGAGACAGCTCGTCAAAGCAATTAGATGGTAGTTAGAAGGAATCTTGGGATCCTTTCCAGGCTTAGAGAAAAGTAGGACAATAGCCTGGCACAAGGCATCACGAAAAACATTCTCCTGCCAGATCTGGTTAAAATCAATCAGAATAATAGTAAGAAAAGCAGATGATAGATGGCACAGCATTTCATAGTGTACATCATCAGGTACAACTGATGTACTACCAGACCAGTGTAGAGGGACGATTATAGTCATTCAGCTCGATAGGCGGTTGTTCTGCCTGAGTTTTGATGGATAAGAAGGTGGAGGAAGAAGTGATAGATACTAGCAAAAGCTTTCACCTAGAGTATCAGTGATGCTCCAGGTATCACCTACTTCTTGGCCATCAGAGAGCAAGATAGAGAGGGGGACAGAATTATACTGCCCACTGACTTCTCGAATCTTGTCCCATATAACTTTGGAACTGGTGGTAGTAGATATGCTGGTTGTGAACTTAATTGAAGATTCCTCCTGGCTTTAACATCTCATTCACTGAGCATGTGCACAGGCCTGTTGGAAAGTGATGTGGTGTGAGAGTGTGGGATACCTACGTAAAGTATCCCAGGCCCGTTTTTGAGCCTTCCATGCAATGTGGCAGGTAGGGTTCTACCACGGATGAAGATATCATGGAAAACATATCGAGGTTTTAGGAATGCACTGAGCAGCTGCTTATATAATACAGTCAGTTACCACTGCCACACAGTTGTCTACTGATGGCTTATAGAAAATGGCAAAATCAAGGTCTGCAAGAGCAGTGAAAGAGGGCCAGTTTGTTTAATCCAACTTCCACTGAGGTATGCAGGTCAGATGACACTGACCAAGGCCAATCTCTCTCAAAATTATAGGAAAATGATCACTGCCTCATGGATTATTATCAAAAATGGGAGAATAGTGAAGGGGAGCCAACTGAGATGTCAATAGCAGTAAAGGTGACGAGGTGCATGAAAATAAGTGGAAGAACAAGTACTGTAAAAAGAAAGGTTGTGATCAGAGAGCATATGCTCTATGGAGTGACCCCTCCTATCAACATCAGCATTTCCCCAGAGGATTAAAAAGTAAAACAACAACTGTTCAATGAGAGCATCAAGGTCCGATTGATCATAGGTCTTTCCACATGACAGGTGGAAAGGGCGAGCATGTTAAGTGTGACGGGGATTCAAACCCACAGACCTCAGATTACAAGCTGAGTGTTTTAACCACCTGCCACGCCAGGCTATATGACTAAAGAGTACAATCCAAGCACTTTCCCATGCAGCACTTACCATAAACATTTTATTAAGGAAATACACTTTTTTTCTGAAATCTTTTCCCTGAAATATTAATTCTATGATTAATAATCACTAGCACGAACAGCACTTGCATGGGAGTGTTTGTTAGCTTTTATATTGGGAACAATATTTCATTGATACATATGTAATATGTGGATAACTATTACAAAATGACCCTAAAAAGTAACTTCTGAACTGCTACAAATTTTCAAATATTTTCTTATTTCAAATGTGACTTAATTACTGATTTTGAATATGGTCATGTGTTAAACTTAGTACAATAAACTTCAAACATCATATAAAAATATTTCTCACTTTGTTTTAATATAAATTCCTTTTCAAGCACACACCAATACTGAAAATGATGCAAACAGTTTATATTCAGATATTTATGAGAAATCAAATCAGAGCAGATTAACAATTTGAGACATGCTGTAATGGCTTTATAGGATGCATTCATAATTGACTGCAAAAAAAAAAAAAGTATAAATACATGTACTTTGGGTTTTCATCATAATATGTGTGAAATGAATTTTTAAGAGATTTCTTTCATAAGCATATGCTACTTAAATTTCAGTTTTGAAATTCTGTCTCAGTAGTCCTTTTTAGTGGTTAAATTACATGTTGTTAAAACTTATACTTGTACACAGACCATTTAATCATTTCCCATACAGATCCAATAAATTGTGTTTCTAGTGGAAACTGACATCTAGCAAAGTCTTTTAAATAGTCAGTAAACAATACATGTACATGTCTGTCATTAGCAGTACATACACTACTAACTCTGGTCTGTATTGATAATTGCTATTATAAGAGAAGATAATCTGTGTTTATTTTTTATCATGAGTGATTTATTAAAAATGTAAAGAGTTCTGTACGAGAACTTTAAAGTAGTTGTTTATTTTAAAGTGAAGTACAAATTGCATAACTAATAAGCCCACTATATATGTTACAATCACTGCAGATATTTTTCACATTTTTCTTAATTTGTACAATCTAGTTGCAAATAATTCGGAATTTCAACAGCATTAGAGGCTTGTGTTTTGTCTCCTATGAATCACTGGCCAAAAGACCTTTCATCAACTGATGAGTTCTACTCTTCGATGAAATATCTGGACAGTGATTTATGAGAGACAAAAAGCCTGGACAGCAGCTTGTAAGTGACAAAGAAATCTGTAAAGCTATTTTTACATACTTCTGGTTTGAAATCTGAAATATGTAAATTTTAAATATTTTTTAAAAAACATTTACAGTTTAAGTGTTTTTTTTATCAGCAATATTACACCTACCAGAATCTCATGTTTTACCATCTGAGCCATAACTGTGTAGCACTTTTGAAAGCTTGAATGGCTTCTGGAAAAAAAAAAGCAATATGCTTCTAGGACAATGACAACATCACAAACCTCAACAACTGTCAATAATCCTTTTTGAGGCATGTGTAAACTTGTTAAAATAATTTGATAAGTTATTTAAAACATTAGTTTTCCAGATTCAATAATTTCAAAATTTGTCAATTGTGGAAACTCTTCATCAAGAAGTAACAATCTGCCAGAGAATAACACATCACTTTTAACCAGGAATAACCAAAGCACTCCAAATTTAACTTCAGCAACAATGATGAATACTCACTTTAAAATAACATTTTGCAACACAAAGTAGTTAAACAGAATTTGATGGAAAACACACTAACAACCAATTTCATAATCAAATGAGGTTGAAGAAAATGTGACATAGATGACAAAGATAAATTTACACATTTTATAAAATTGTCAGTGTATAAAGCACAAGTTTCACAGAATTAAACATAGAGTACTTATTCAAGATAGAATACTAATGTTACAAATTAACTAAACCTACATAAAGAACTGTGAGGTTAACAACATTCATGTGTAGTACTATAAACTTATCAATTCTTAAAAATACATTTCGCAGAAAAACATTTTAGTATCATCTTTGACATTTTTATTTTACAAGATAATAGCATCAAAAGTAAAACTGATTTTACTAGCTAACATGTAATAGAATTACTTTAAAGCTAATGCTTAAAGTATACATACTTTCAACCACATTATTAACTTGTATGCACACTATTATAATGTGTTCTGTATTATACTGAATATGCTGCTGTATTAACAAAGAGCTAAGACTTTTTATCCCACTAAAACTGTGACTTTGGTAAAAATACAAAGGCTTCACTCAAAACTTTTTCAAGGGGTAAAATGTCTGATAAGCTCTGGGATTCTGAGAAAACTGTCACTTCCTCCTGGGAATCATTGGTATATCCATCTACATTAGTAAGCTGATATGAACTACAACACTAATAAGAGGAAATAACTATTCACATCCTAAAGAGTAAATGTTCACAGCAGAAATCAATATAATGTTGTTTTTTTAACCCTGTTTAATGACTAAATTCCTGTATACAGTGAAAACTTGAGGTATGAGTATTTTGGTTTGTTTGTAAAAATAAGTGTTAATAACAGTTTAATTTGTAATATGTACTAATTACCTTCAATCTAAAAATCTAAATTTTAACAAATTAACAAAGTTCAATCCAATGAGATTATATGGCCACAAACTAGCAGTCGTTTGAAGAAATGTTATTTGCTGTTAAACAGCAAAAAATACAGTTCTTCAACCAATACTTTAGCATCTGCACAAGCCACATTTAAACATAAATGTAAAATTATAAAAAATTCTATAAAATACAATCCAAAGAAAATTTTAATAAACATCAAAAACAAAATCACAATTCTGCCACAAATCAGTAATAATACAAAGTAAAACTTGAATTCACTAAATAGAATGCAGATACAATTGCTTTCAAAGCTTAAAACTGTGATTTATGAAAATTAAAGTTTAGCAACAAAAACATTATTCCTAATGCAGCCTCTTCACAGCAGAATTTAGAAAACTAGCAGTAACATAATAGCTACGTCAATTTAAGATTGGTAGACTATTTAATTATATAAATTACAAGAAAAACAAACCAACTTATTTGTTAGCGATACATTTGTATTTCTGTACTATTTTATTAGCGTACAAAAAAAGCTACGTATTAAGCCTTTACACATTACCTTACTATTCTTGCTTATTTTAGTGACGAGCTTTCTAAACAACCATTTTTTATTTTGTGGTTACTACACTAGCGTGATATATGTTGGCTTATAGAACAGTCCTATAATTCACAGCTGCTTTCAAGCGTCGATCCGCTCGCTTCCTCCCAGACATTTTTTTCACTTTCTCCTGAATCGTACCATCCAGGATTCATACGAACGGAAGAAAGTGTTTTCATTCAAAAACAGCTAGTTTCCGCTGTATTTACGAAGCCCATAGATTAATGTCCTAATAGATTAATTAATTTAAATTACTGCTGCAATAAAAAGAACGAATATTTATAAAACAGTTATAAAAATTCACTGAAACACTATGCTCACTTACTAGCGTTTCACGTAATAATTTCTTTTGGTTTTTAAACTACTTTTTACACAATAGTGTCGTGGGAATACAAATACATATTGCGTGCTATACATTAATTAGTCACTATGAAAAATCGTGGTAATGTCATTTATACTCGTGGTAAATAGAGCTCTCGCGTGTAGAACTCTCACGAAAATTACTAATTTGTGACATCTCTAAGTAACTTTAATAATCAAACGGAATAGTAGCTTTTCCGTTACATTCTCGGTCACTACGTCGCAAAAACTTACCGAACTTTACACAGTCCATTGCCATGTCATTCTACAATTCAACTACCAATAAATAACTACCGAATTTGACCGAAACAAGTCATGTCAAATTTTTATACTTACAAAATGACTGCAATGTTTTGATGTTAAAAAGAAGTAAAAAAGACGTGGAATATTTTTATTAATAGATATAATTAATTACAAAATTACTAGGCACCGTTACGAACTACGAATTCGCTGATAAAATGTCCATGCATATCACGAAGTGATACAATATACATTCCATGGTTGGTATGCCCTTCAGTGAGCGTACGAAACATTTCTTAAACGTTGACGTCCGTCAAAAAGGATCACGTTACGCCTGATTAATTTATTTGCAAATAAGATTTATTATTTTATTACAAAATTACAGTACTAAACGATATTTCCCGGAATAATAAAGTAACTACTGGGATAAAGGTCACCGTCACTCATTAACTAATGAAAGAAATCTCTTTATTGAACATTTCGTTCAATCTTCGAGAACAATGTTCAGTATATCTTCTTCTCAGGACAGAGGCACTATAAAAGGCAGACATACACATAATCACTGTTATGACACTAACCAAAATTATATGTACATAGCAAACATGTAATGTTATCTACGTATATAACGAGAAAAAGTTACACGCCACTTTAGTAGAAAGAGATCTATGAAAATACTGATGACGGATTATTACATGCACGAAAGTTTTACAAATTATTAAGACAACATTTAACTAATTTTTTAGCCCCCTGGTGGATCAACGGTAAGCTTGAACGCTAAACTACGGGGGCTCTAGTTCCCCTGGTGACACAGCAGATATTATCATTATGGAACCTTGCGCCAAGAAGCAAACAAACAATGTTTCCGTTAAAGGGGCAAAATCGTTATATAATTTTCTTTAAATCACACTTCTCAAAGTGTCACAGAACTAAATTAAAAATAATCATTAGAACGCATATCGAAAGCCCCCAATGGCTCAGCGGTATGTCTGTGGACTTACACGCTAAAATCCGGGTTTCGAGACCCGTGGTGGGCAGAGCACAGATAGCCCATTGTGTAGCTTTGTGCTTAATTCAAAACAACAACAACAACGCATATCGAGTTTGTGTATGAAAAAAAGTTAGTGTATGTGTTTTTCATAAAACAATTTTGAAGAAATTCACCATCAAGTTAACGCGATATTTCCGTTCCGTTCCGATGTGTCGGTATTTGAGTATTGTTGTTAAATACCCAAGAGGGTCAGGTACATTTGACCTCTTCCTCCTTCCCGAACATTCATAGCATCAAAACAAAAAAATTTTTTTTTTTAATTATTATTATTTATTTATTTATTATTCTTATTCTTCTTAATTTTTTTTTATAGCTTTGGACCAGAGTAAAAGTATAACTTGATGCTCAGGCCCATTTCAGGGCTAACGCAATATTTACAAAAATGAACGTTTTGTTTTTGAATTTCGCGTCAAGCTAAACAAAGGCTATCTGCACTAGACATCTTAATTTAGCAGCGTATGACTAGAAGGAAGGCAGGTAGTCATCACCACCCACTGCCAACGCTTGAGCTACTCTTTACCATCGAATACAGAAATTGACCGTCACATTATAACGTCACCACGGCTGAAAGGGCGAACATGTTTGGAGTGATGAGGATTCGAACCCGAATCAAGTGCCTTAACCGCCTGGCCATGACGCGCCAAAATGTACGCAGAGAGTCATGGTTACATAAATCAGTTTTCACTAAAAACTAATATAAAATTAAGCATGTCTCTGTAAACTTTACAATATTAAACTAATGCTAAGCGGCAAGCACAAATAGTCAATAATATGCATAAAATTAAATCTAGAATAGTAGAATATTTTGTTGTAAACATACTTCATTCACGAGGCGTCACCTGGAAAATATAGCAAAATTATACATAAATCAATGTGGCTCTAAACGGAAGGCACTTACAATTAAATTTTGTACATTAAGCCATTATTTTTATAGAATAATAGTTCCAGATTCTATTTTAAACGTCAAAGTGAAAGAATTTTAAGTAATTCTAACAAAATTCGATATCATTTATATTTGAGGACTGTACCACATATTTACATGAAGTTCTACGAAATACATCATTACGATGCTTTTTACATGAAAAATTGCATAAATCTGGACTGAAAACGTCACAAAACTAGGATATGCAATTAGGAAGGGGAAAGATGAAAATAATTAAACAATTTAATCAGTATTTGTTTTATAGAGCAAAGTTGCAGTGGGCTCAGCTGTGTATACTACGAGAATCGAACTTCGGATTTTAGCTATCTCATTGAAGGACATTTAATTAGTACAAAAAATTGAAATACGTGTATCTTAATGTTTTAAAAAGCAATTTTTTGCTCGCATTTTGTGAAACCTTAATTTTAGACAGAACAAATCATATCTGAAACTAAGGTTTGCTATCTCCCGATGGCAATTGTTTTCTGTTTTCTTATACAAATCAGCACCAATATATCTAGTTTAAATCCACTATTAGGGAACAAAGCTCATTCGAAATACGAGTTTCAATACTTTCATGCGGACACTAAGTCCAACTTCTGATTGTGAAACACCCACACAGCTATTTTATAACGCAAGTTCCATATTGCGTCAGGGCACGAGACTTCAGTGAGGAGTTCAAATTAAAATGACCTTCGGAGGTGTTAAAGATCGGCAACCTTTAAAACTCGAAACTTCCCACGATTCTTCTGCTGATACTGTTTTAATTTTAAATGCTAATCTGACTGATTTACAAGTCATTTGATGAACAAAATTCTTTGCTGTAAAAAATTACTATTTATTCGAACATTTCTAACATTTTTGTTCTATGAGTCTTAACTCAATTTCTACCATTTCACCAACACGAACTTTTTTGTTTACAGGAGACTCTATCGTGTTAAAAAAAGTAAAGAATTTTTAAAGGTTTTAGGATATTTATAAAACTTTCGTTCCTCAAACACAACTAGAAGCTTGGTTGATTTTTTTCATATATACATATTATTGATTACATCGGTCTCCACAAAATATTGGTATTCATGTAGTTCTCTTTTTTCAGTTTTATAGTTCATGAAATAAAAATATTTTGCCAGTCTTCAATTTTCTCAAAGGCTACATCAAATTTTTGTTTTCGGTCAAAACAAACAACCTTTATAAAAGTAAAATCAAGGTGTGTTTTTCAGATAATTTATTGGAGAGTATTTAACCCACTTCCTAAAGAAATGCTAAGAAATGTACAATAATAATTAGTTTAAAAAAACAGTGGTAAACATGGTTATTTTTGCAGAGAGAATAATCAATACTGTAAGAAGCTGGTCAAGAAAACCACGAAAGATCACGATGAGATGCAAATAAGAAACTGAGAACGAAATATTTCCAACAAATTGCTAGTTTTATGACAATATCGTAACGGATTTTTACCAATAACAAGCATGGTAATACAGAAGGCTATTATTATAAGGCCATTACCTTCTCTCTTTCAAAGGAAAATACATTCCAAAATATATAAATCCAAATTTGTAAATCTATAAAAATCGACTATAGCAAGATAAATTGATTTTAAATTTTACTTATTTTATTTATGTTTCTTTTTTTGCTCAGGTCTTCATTCATTCAGTTTGTAATAAATGCTTACGCACTGTTTGTTTTGTGGTCCAAAGCTGCACAATGGGATTTCTGGGATATGCCAAACAAAAAGGACATCAAAACCCATAGACTACTCGTTGTGCTGATGGAAGGCGAACACTTGTGCAGTGTTTGTTGAACTTAAGCAATAAACAAGTTATAAATCCGAAATGATGTCATAACTTGTGTAGCCTGCACAGTGCAGGCTGTTTTGAATGATTTGATGGTAGTTAGGAACAGAAACACCGAAAACATTTGCTAACAGAAGGAAATTTTTCAGTCTTTTCTTTTTTAACTCATCTCCTTATCATGAGTAAAAGCTACAAATAATTAAAAAGTCTTCATACTATTCAAGTTTATAAAACAGAAAAATGTTTAAAATTAACCTCTCTATGACGTCATAACGGAAGTAGCAAGGATATTTCCTACTTTTCCTATATGTTGTTAAATGACAAAATGGAACGAAAATTTTGCCAACTATCCTATTCTTGGATGTTATTGTTCCAAGTAATAGATCTAATACTTTGTTTCAGGTGATTAGCACTGCATGAACCTTTTCTAGTACACTCTAAAAAATTTTCATATACAAGCTTGCACATAAAACACTGAAAACCTTAATGTATTGACTATTCCTTCTTATAACTAGACGTATTTAAAAACAAAACAAAAAAAACAACAGAAAAGCCTAGTGATAGCCATTTATAAAACTATACATATTTGGTCTTGACAGAAACAATTCTGAACATGGCAGGTTGTTTCTAGCACGATAATACTAAAAATAAGCATTTTAGACAGTTAACAAAACATTTTAATCATTGCCAATTACCAAATGGTTCACCATTTACTGTCAGTATATCAGAGATGTAAAATGTGATACAGACTAAATTATTTAAAGATCAGAAACATCACAATTAAATGACACAAAATTAGCCTTGTGTTGTCATTATTCATTAAAATATAATGATGAACAATGCTTTCAGAATGGGCCATTTCTCAGAATTAGAATTCTGTAACCAAAAAAATTGGAGTCAATGTATCCACATTTTGTGTTCATCTCATACACTAGCAAGGAAGAACGTCTGGCAGTACACACAACAATAAACAACAAAATACTTGAAAGAAAAATGCTTTTTAAGGAAAATTATAAAATGGTTATTCTATCTACACAACTGTTCAGTTCACACAAGATTTCATCTTAAATATATTCATTATAAAGAAAAGTTTATAAATTTTTCCTTTGACTTTTGATAGTGCTACTTAAAAGTACTACATATTAAAAACATTTATGCATAATTCTCCCATCTTTCCCTATTTTGTTGGTAAAAGGTCAATTCAACAAAGATTTTACATTTTCTGAAAAACAAAATCTCATTTGATTTTCTTTTTGTTCTTTCATCTTTCTAGTGTGACACAAAAATTTTACTAATTCCCCCTCATTCAGTTAACAAATACTAGCAGCAAAGAAAATAAACATGGCTTTTTTACAGAGATAACATTTCATTTTTAAGATTTTCCATTTTTTACAATAAAGGACAAGTATTTAAAATCTTGTTTTTATTATCCAAATAAATAATGATTTTTCCATTTTTATACATCAAAATATGATACTGAACTGTAAAAAATGTTATTTTAACACATGGTTTTAATTAGAAAAAACATATGGGACACATTGTTTTAACACATTTATATAGTTATGAAAAAAATAGAAGAACACGAGTTTTCAACACACATCTACAGAAATAATGTTACATTAAACATTACAATTATATCTGTATAAAATATTGAAGAAATGTTGTTAATAAATCAAAAATAAGGTAACAAGAATAACACTTAAACTGTAACTTTAAAAAAAAAAATTAAGCTAATGTACCAGGATAATAAATTTCAGATGGTCTTGACAAGAAAATTTAATTTATTTTTCTAATTTGCAGTCAATACATAAACCAAAGTTAACTTTGAAGTTAACTTTTTCACACTCTCAAACTTAGTGCAATAACAAATGAAGGTTCTTCAATGATACTTTTAAAACTAAAATTGTTGCCTTATAATCTTTTCACATAACTTTTTATCCCTTCAACTGTGGTCAAGTGTGATTTGGGAAGTAAACTCTTTCTTTAGCAAAGGAAGAACACCTTGATATAAGAAAGGAGTAACCAAATATCATCATAGCCCATTATAAAAGCCAGTGTTTGAACTGAATCACATTTTGTTTTTAACCAAACAATTTGTAAACATGAACTTAACATCAATTCTACATTATGTAATATTCACCTTTAACAGCAAGATATTCAGCTTTTCCTAATACTTTTGCTTTCTCTGTGTGTGTTAGAAAAACACCAAGAACTTTCCAAACAACATTCACAATATTTTTAGATTCCACATAACCTCTTCCTTGGTTGTCCTCTTCAAGAAATGATTCTCTTAAAACTGAAAAACAAATTAATCAAATTATAGCAGTTACTTGTACTTACAATAACAAAACATCTACTCACACTGATAAAACTCTTGCATACCCAATCTAGAGACATACAAGAAAATAAATTTGACATTTCAAAGTTACTTTTAACTGGCAAAAAATTCATCTCTACTACAAGAGGTATAAACAAAACTTTTCACTTCTGAAGATTTATAAAGAAAAAAGTTCATGCGAATATAGTGTAAATATTCATAATCAAATAACTATTACAAAATAACAGATAAAGATAAAGGAAATTAAGAATGAAGTTCCAAATTTCTAAGAATATCTTATTTTCTTTATAAAGACAAATCTTACATTAATTTTATAAAATATTTGTATTTTATAAATGAAAGGAATGGTTTGACACAAATGGAAAAGTTATTTGTAGAATCAGTCCATTAATAAGGTAAGAATGGATCATGCCTTTTAGAAAGAGAATCTTGGAATTAAACATTTTCATGTTTGTTGTTATTAAAGTACTGAAAAATAATGATGAATTATCTGAAAAAAAATTTTTTTAAAGAAGTCAGTAGGAAACATTTGCTCAAAATCAGGATTTACATATAAACATCTGAATAAAATAGATAAGAATACTTCGATATTTCCAGACAGCTTCTAACAACATCCATTTTGTTGACAGATCTGTAAGAATTTTCTGATACAAGTATATACAAGGATATTTTGGTCATTTTATATATTATTAATAATATACTTGTTTTCAGTCTTAGTTGTTTGCTTACTGTAAAGGGTCTACTGTTGTACTAGTGAAAAAAATGGAACTTGTTAATTAACATGAAAAGTATAGTTCACCATCATCTGAACAGAGTGGCAAAGAAGACTATGGTTTGACACTGTGCTTTGCAATATTGAGTTTTAAGATCACATATTTAGAAATTAAGAATTCAGAAAATATATTCTAAGTTAAAATAATAACTGAATTATCATTACAATTTGTGGAAACAAAATTACACAACTATTTTTCAGTCAAAACTTGCATTCTTTTTACCTTTAAACTTCTGAAAAAACTTAAATTTTAAGTATTAATCAAAGACCAAAATAATTGCATAAATTAAATACTTCACAAGTTAACAGCAAATTTAAAATACTGTTAACTACATACAAAAATCTGCAAAATTATATCTACAAAACCAACAAACTGCTCATAACAAAACAGTACAGGAGAAATGTTCTCAATAAACATCCTTCCCATTAAACTTTAAATTGGTGACTAAGAAAACAATATTATTAACATCTTAATATGGTATTGCAACACAATTATGGTATTTTTGCTTCAGAGTCAAAAGACAGAGTTTGTTTGTTCAAAGCTCAAGTAAAAGTACAACTTTTATTATGATACTAAAGGTTTTTCTTATGATTGATTCATTGATATTAAGAGGCTGGACAACAGGTATACAAAAATGTTTAGAATACTTCTCAATATAAACAAAGGAAATAATCTGATAAACTTGCCCTTCAATTTGTTTTCTCAAAAACCTAAACCATACAAACAAGAAACCATTTGGCTGACTCAACACATTCACATAAAAAAAACAACTTAAACCCACCCTTTTATTTTTAGGAAATTATTTATTTCCTTCTTTAACCCTTCATTTACAGCTTATGTAAATCTACCTGCTACTTCATACGCAAGGATCTGCAAATTTGTACAGCAAACCATTCAAAATATTGCATGCAAATGCTTGCATTATACGATTTCAACCATAGTCACCCTATCCTAATCTTATATAATGTCAACTGCAGTTGAAGGGTTAGTTTAACAAAGTGTTGGCCTCAACCTATGTTGATAGCAACTAATTCTCTAAGCCAATTACCCTGTTAGAAGTATAAAACTGTTTTAAATGCAGTTTAGCTTCTCTTTTTCAAATCTTAAATACATGTCCTCTTGTGCTGTTATCTTTAGAAAATAGTATACAAAAATCTCACCTCATAATTTTATTAACTTCAATAAGTTCACCTCCTTCCCTTGTTTTCTCAAAAATAAACAAGTCATGTGATCTTAATATTTTTTATGGTAATCTTTCACCTCCAGATTAATCCTGATAAGACTTCCTCTAAATTGTTTTAAATAAGTTAATACCCTTTTTTAGATAAGGACCCCAAAAATGGAGTACAATATTCTAAGCATGTTCTAATCACTGTTTTGGATAAAGAGAGAATTTCATTAGTTTGAGGTGTAAATATTATCCCTATAAATATACCTTAAACTTCTATTAGCTTTGCTACTATCAATAGAATCTGCCTCAACTGCTTTGGTGACTTATCCACCACTATGTGAAGATCTTTATCTTGGGACAAATATACCATTGAATGGTTTCTCTCTACAGTTAATGTGATCTAAACTTTGTTAACTTAAATAGAATCTTGGACTTATTATAACTGAAGGACATTCATCAAATATTTGTCTAGCTAACCAAATGCATGAAGTTAGTCTGTATCATGGTCTAATAATACTCAAGAGCTTAATATTATTCACAAACTTCAGGAATTTACTAGTTATGACCCTGTC
This sequence comes from Carcinoscorpius rotundicauda, assembly GCA_011833715.1. Classification (NCBI taxonomy): domain Eukaryota; kingdom Metazoa; phylum Arthropoda; class Merostomata; order Xiphosura; family Limulidae; genus Carcinoscorpius; species Carcinoscorpius rotundicauda. The sequence continues at coordinate 40,651,747 of CM022396.1, read as the reverse complement.
ATTATCATTAATTGAAAATAAGGAAAAGCACAGCCCCAAGAATAAAATACAAAAATTTTACATTCCAAAATGATTGGAGATTTATACAAAGTAACTGCTGGTAGTCTTTTGAAATGTTTGACTGTTGAAGTTCATAGTGGATGCTTGAATATAAAGTGACAATTAAGATAAACCATGAGACTGTATAGATTTTAATTGTTAAAAGAGTAACCTCAACACTATAAATAAATGAACTGTTACACGGAAAAGAAATTACAACTGCAAATATATTATTATTATTATTACAAAGAGCCGTGAACCTATAAATTCTAATTTTCCCGAATAAGTACCTAAAATGAGGCAGAGTCCCCACTAAGTCATTCTGAGTAAGCTTGTAACCAAAAAAACTACAACTTTTAATATAATAGACATCTTAAAACTTTGTGGCTTGTTGCACATAAAAATTCTGATTTTTTTTAATAAAGCAATTTTTACCAAGATATTTATGTGAATTTACAAAGTCTTTAATGAGTCAGTCTGAATACAATGGAATTATCTTGCTGAGAATAAAAATACTTTTTTCCTTGCAGTTTTTGTATTTCATTTGCATGACTTCTTAAATGAACATTAACCCTTTATTCAATAAAACTTTATAATTTTCCCTTCCTAATACTGATTCTAATAAATTTGATGAACCATGAAACCACCATACAACAAGAAAAAAAGAAAGTAAACTACTCTTTATTTCTAGAATGTCTTCACATTATAACAGAATATTACACAATATATATGTTTTTACAGTGACAGTTTATAAATGTTTTATTCAATTGCTTCTTTACAGCTAAGAGTACTAAGAGGAACTATAAATGTACAGATCTGTAAAATTTTAAAGGTGCAAAAGGAGCTTTTTAGCTCAATCAGTAACACTAATGTACAAACTGAACTATTACAGTATCATACCAAAACCAGTTTAATAATATTACTCACTTGTTTTTATGCTTCTACATATCAAAACCAATTTTGTCTTCAAGATAAATATTTCACAATAAGCTTCCAACTGTAACCATCTCTCACTACTCATGTATTCATACAATCTTTTCTTCAACTTTATATTTTCTGCCTCCACCACATTTTAAGGCAGCTTAGTTTAAAAGCCAACCATCCTGTTTGAAAAGTTATACCGTCTAAACTGCAGATGACTTTTATGTTGCCAAAATTTGAATTTATGATCCCTTGTCTTAGTGTTTTCACTACTAAACTCAAAAATACTTGATGGATCTATTGTCAATACTCATAATAATCTTAAACACTTTAATCAAATTCCCTCTGAACTTTATCCTTTTCAAAAACAAACATTTAGAGAATATAGCCTCTCTTTATAGGACAATCCCATAATCTCAAATACCATCCTAGTGGTTCTTCTCTGAACCTTCTCCAACAATTCAGTGTCCTAAAGAATGAAAGCATATTGTTCTACAAATGAGGCCTTAAGAATGGCCTATACATTGAAACAATACCACTTGTATTCAATATTTCTAAAGATGCTACACAAAATATTTTAATCATATTGCTAGACACAATACACTGTTTAAATAAGTAATTTTCAATCACAAACCAAGATCTTTTTCTTCAACCACAGCATTTAAATAGCAACAATAATTTGGATTATGAAACCTACATTTATTACCTTCCATTATGTTTTAAAAGTAATTTTTTGAAAAGTTCACTATAATAAGTCGTTGTACAGAAAGCAAAATTATTTTAGAGTTTTTATGATTTCATTTAGTTTGAATGAGTATTCTGATAACAAGACCACTATCACATTCTGTAAGTCAAGATATACTAAACATTTGATCAAAACCAACAAGTACCATCCTGGATATATTCTATTTTCTCACTGAATTTTAAGTTATCAACAATAATAACACTGAAAAAAGAATTCTAACACCAAACCATTCTTATTCATTGTTAGCATATCATGTACCAACTCCTAATTGAAGTTTTTAGTATTAAAAAAAGGAAACAGCTGTTATTACTATGCAAAACACACTGGAGTCAATAGCAGTAGATATTTTAATAGATCACACACAAAAGAATGAAAATATTTTGAAGTAGCAACTATCTAACTGTTTCATATATTTTTATATTTGTCAGCATAGAATTTCTTTAACTAAGAGAGATGTTTAGTGGCAATTTTTACAAGTAAAATGTAAACTGATAATTTTATCTAAAGTTTAGTTTCAGAAAATCAGAAAATTTTACTTTTAGAGTTAATATACATTTACAAATTCTAATTTGAATTAACATGGTTACTAATTTTGTATTTAATGGTATTGAAAGAAATACTGTTTAATGCTTTGATAAGCAGCGACAAATTAAGAATGTATGGGGAGAGTAAGGTTTATTTGACCAAGCGAAGGGAAAGAACATATGCCACAGGCAAACCAATTATAGCCATGTCCCAGGATTCACCTTATGGCTCTGGAAGCTCTTGGGTTCTGGTTTAAATTCTGTGCATTCTCCTACATTTCCTAAAAGTAATTTATTTAATTTTCGTGTATTTTCCCTGGGACAGGTAGAGTGCTCCCCCTCTTACTATGCTACTTAACAGGAAAAAAAAAAAAGTACAACATTAACACACAAGATTAACGATCTTCATGAAAAGTGTTCATCTTATTTTATAATTAGTACAAAAAATCATGAATTACAACTTTTAATATTAGTGCTAGGATAAAACGATACAAAATATATTTTAATTTAAAAGTAACACCAATCAGTATACAAATCGTCATACATATCAAGTAACAAATGTAGAACATTAAAAGTAAATTACGTTTTTACGTTCGTAACATCGATTATCTCAAATTAAAAGCATCAAGCTCAGTAGTTTAAACGTAGACAACCCTCCATACAAGAACGAAAAAATATCTATCACCCTACGCTGGGTTCATTACTCAGCGTAATTAGTAAAATTGGCATTACCGCAATTATTTCTTTCATAATACATACATATCATATGCAGCAAAGCATCACTCAATCAGTAACACTAACACACGAACAGAACTATCATACCAAAACCAGTTTAATAATATTACTCACTTGTTTTTATGCTTCTACGTATTAAAATCGATTTTGTCTTACAAATAAATATTTCACTATAAGCACTATTAAAATATATAAAATACGAAGTAAATACAACATATTACCTATATTCCCTCTACAATCTTTCGAGTTCACAACTAGCCGAGTAAACACGAGTTTTACACTCTGATCTCTCTTTGAACCAATTTTGATGATTTTGGCATTTAATTTCACCAACTTACCGTCTCCTAAACCTCAGAAAGATTCTAAAGCTACTGCTGCCCTCTATTGCCTTGTATAAATTTTATGTAGCACGAAACAGCATAAAATTAAAATAAAAAAAATATCTTTTTTGCATTACACCCTTGTGCAAATTAATTGAAACAATACGGAAAATTACGATTTGTTTTCAGTTTTTTTGCGTTTTATTTCTGAGAATCCAAAAATTATTCACAAATTAATACATGATATATGATATGACCGCCTTTATTTTTCAGAAGATCATTAATCCGCTTTGGTATCGAGTCGAAGAGTTAACTGCAATCTTTACTAATTTTTGGATCGCGGTATCACACCTCAATTATGGCCTCAATTAGCTTATCTTTCGTAGTACAGTCTTGCGTTACAAATCGCCCAAAGATTTTCAATAGAATTTAAGTCCGGAGAGTTTCCAGGCAGGTCCAGCACCTTTATTTGCGTTGTAGTCATATAATTCTTCACAAGCTTCGATGTGTGGCATGGAGCCAGATCTTACTGAAAAATGCCAGATCCATCTGGAAATCTCTTTTTCAATTCTGGAACGACTCTTCTTCAAGGGATGTTTTACGAACTGATTGATGTGAGATTTTCGAAGTTTCTCAACTGAAGATCTGCGAACAAGCAGACTTCTTTGACCCTGTACAAAGAAACGAGTCTCTTCACTGAATAACACCTTCCTCCATTGTTCTTGCGTCCAGTTCTTGTATTTCAGACCCCATTGATACTGTTTTTTCTTCATTGGGTTGATAAGAAGTTGTTTTGTGACTGGCCTCCTTGCCTTTCTAACGCAATTTCGAATGACGTAATATTCCTTAAAATTTCGTCATGTATCCCAAAAATAGATCAATCATACTGCAAAACACAGCTAATGACGAAATCTGTGTGAAAATGTGACTGTTAAAGGAAATCAGCGGATCCAGCGAGCCTACACCGGCCGCCATGCTGAAAATATTGTAAAATGACCATTTGTGTCAATTAATTTGCACAATGGTGTATTTCTGTATAGCAGAGACACATTTGTTTTTTTTACACTACCATAGACAAATGTGTCTACACCTTTTTTGATGTGGTAACTAGGTTTAAATGTTTTTCTCAACTTATCTTTATGATAAACACGGTAATTTTACTTTTTCAATATATTTTTGAATAACGTTTTTCTAGTTATAATGATTCAAACTAATTAATGCTAAAAACGTATTTCTTCACAGTTCACTTCTCTAATATTTTGTAAGAAATAAGTGTTTTACAGCTGTAACATTTAAAATAGATAGCAGTATTTTGCCCCCAGTGGCTCAGCGGTATATCTGCGGACTTACGCGCTAGAATCCGGGTTTCGATACCCGTGGTGGGCAGAGCACAGATAGCCCATTGTGTAGCTTTGTGCTTAATTCAAAATAACAAAATAACAATAGCAGTACTTTAAACAAAAACAATATGAAATTAAATGCTTTTCGATGTCTTGATAGCTTCTAAAATTTTTTGTTACTTACAGTTTTTCTGGAATTTTTGTCCGCCTTTTTATCAATTTTAAGTAACTTTTATGCTGTTTTTCTTATTTATCACATCCAATGTAAGTTTTTCGTTCTTATATATTAAAATGTTATAATCATATTATTGCGAGCTGTATTTGTAATGTTGTGTCTGTGTGTATTTTTCTGATAGCAAAGTCACATCGAGCTATCTGCTGAGTCCACTGAGGGGAACCAAACTGCTAATTTTAGCATTGGAAACCCGTAGACTTGCGGCTGTACCTGCGGTGGACTTAACTGTGATTTAGACGTTAGCTAAAGAGAACATCACTTTAATATCATGTGGATTCTAGAATATTCGGTGATATTAATTGTTATGTATATGTGTAAATATTTTGTAAACGACAACATGTCGTATTGTGTTTGAATTTTCATTTGTATTATTCATTTTTTTTCATATTGATATTATTGTTTCGAAGTTTAAACTAAAATATGTTATTTATTTAGGGTAACATTTTAGAACTTTCTCGAATTAAGTAGACCAATCACATATTTGTAAATGAGTGCTGGTGACTTCCTGTCTAGATTGTGTAGTCTCGTGCAAGAACGGATATGCGTGGATAGCTCTGGAGTTGTATGGAAATTGCGAGATTGTTCGAGAAATAGGCCTATCGGTATAAAAAAGACGGTGACGTGAGAGATATTCAGTCATCAGTCATCAGTTTTTATTCGAAAAAAAGAGAGAGAGATTCAGTCATCAGTTTTTATTCGAAAAAAGAAGATAGATTCAGTCATTAGTTTTATTCGAAGACAAAGAGTGAGATTCAAACACCAGTTTCATTTCAAAAGAAGAGAGTTAGTTATTTGAGAAAGATTAAGTGTTTGCTGTGAATATTCAACTTGGATTTGTGATTGAAATTAGATCTACGGAAGCCGTGATTTTATTTCGTCAATCTCTACGATACTTCTGAATTACCGCTTGTGCTGAGAGACGGCGATTTCATTGAACTGTGAACTGTTTCGGAATCTCTTCGTGGGACCAAATTCACACCCTAGACTGGAATTTGAGACTTTAATTTTAGATCATTACATTAGATACAGGCCAGTACCGTTTTGTATTGTGATTTATTTTGAAGTTTGAAACTAATATTATTTTGTTTTGTAATTAATTTCGAATGTTGTAACTTAATATCTGTCACTGTTATCATATAATTTGTTATATCTGTTATATTTGTTAGTAGTTTAGTGTAATAAATTATACAAGCTGTTATCTGTGTTTTTCTGTTGCGTTTAATCTACGAAGAACTTAAAACATTAAAAAATACGTAACATAATCAACAAGACGCTTTGCAAAATTTGTAAAAGGAAGATGTATTATAAATGTAAGGCCGGCGAAGCATCCATTAGAGAGTTCAGGAAGAGATAAGATAGTTGTGTCAGTCTATGTGTTATTGTAAAGTATTTGGTCGTGAGTATGTTATCAAACTGATTGAAACAAAATGCTATTTTTAAAAATTTTTTTCTTTGATTATATAATAATCAAAGAACAATATTTTTAGATGTAAAACAATAAAACATTGAACAGTAAAACAATGAAATTCTATAAATTTTTTATGGTGTGATTAGCTTAGAATATTTATAACGTTTCAAATTTCTAGGATATTTTGTATTTTGTAAAAATGTAAGTTCAACCTATTTATATACAAAACAAATTTATTGTTATACAAACAAATAAAAGTGGGTGAGGCTCGGTCTCATCATTTCTTTTAATTAAAAAAAGAGAAACGAACACTGAACATACCGAATTTTTTACGTTGATCAAACAAACTAATCTACTTGTGTTACGTATTTTTGATGTTTTAAGTTCTTCGTAGATTAAACGCAACAGAAAAACACAGATAACAGCTTGTATAATTTATTACACTAAACTATTAACAAATATAACAGATATAACATAAATTATATGATAACAGTGACAGATATTAAGTTACAACATTCGAAATTAATTACAAAACAAAATAAAACTAGTTTCAAACTTCAAAATTAATCACAATACAAAATGGTACTGGCCTGTATCTAATATAATGATCTAAAATGAAAGTCTCAAATTCCAGTCTAGGGTGTGAATTTGGTTCCACGAAGTAATTCCGAAACAGTTCACAGTTCAATAAATTCGCCGTCTCTCAGCACAAGCAGTAATTCAGATGTATCGTAGAGATTGACGAAATAAAATCACAGCTTCCGTAGATCTAACTTCAATCACAAATCCAAGTTGAATATTCACAGCAAACACTTAATCTTTCTCAAATAACTAACTCTCTTCTTTTGAAATAAAACTGATGTCTGAATCTCACTCTTTGTCTTCGAATAAAACTAATGACTGAATCTATCTCCTTTTTTCGAATAAAAACTGATGACTGAATCTCTTGCATCTTCGTCTGTTTATATATTGTAGGCCTAAACTCCTCGAAAGAACGCGAAAATTCTACAGGTCTCCAGAGCAATCCGCACATATCCGTTCTTGTACGAGACTACACGTCTAGACACGAAGTCATCAGCACTCATTTACAAACATATGATTGGTTTACTTAATTCAAGAAAATTCTAAATGTTACCCTAAATGAATAACAAAATATTAGTTTAAACTTCGAAACAATAATATCAATATGGAAAAATGAATAATAGAAATGAAAATTTAAACACAACACGACATGTTGTCGCTTACAAAATATTTACACATTTACATAACAACTTGTCACAATTTTTTGAAGTTACAATAGTGTTTTAACGCTAAAAATCGAGTTACGTTTATCTTATATTTTCTGGTCAGGCAGAAGTTTCCTTTTTATTTCTAACATATGTATAAATCATTAGTTAACCCCTTCGTTTTTTGAATGAGTTAGTGAACGTGAAAAATTACATGAAAAAACAAAAACAACGCCTTTCCGTCTTGTGATGAGAAGCCAATTGTTGTTCTTGTCTTGTGAGTAAACTAACATATGATTGTTCGAAATATAACAGCGAATTTTCATACTAAAAATTTTGTTATTTATAAGGGGACTAAGGTATTCAACTTGTAATTTGAAAATCGCGGGTTCAAGTGCCCGTTGCACCAAATATTCTCGTCCTTTCAGCCGTTGGGGGCGTATGATGTATTCTTTGGTAAAAGAGTTGGTGGTAGGTTGTGATCTATAGCTGCTTTCCCTCTAGTCTTACATTGCTAAATTAGGGACGGCTAGCGCAAATAGCTCTCGTGTAGCTTTGCACGAAATTCAAAAACACAAACATTTATAGGAGTAAGAAACCTGTCTTTTTATGACTTTATATATACCATGAAAAAACTTAAGCTTTCTTCTATTCATTACTGCTTTTATTCTTTTTCTAAAGTTTTATTTCCAATATTTTAGACCCTTACAATTAATGATGGGGGGAAAAGTTGTGCATCATTTTTTTGCATGAATTCAAACTGGGTCATAATACATCACAAACAGCTTACAATATCAACCAAGCATGGGGCGAAAGAACCACCTCTGAATGTACAGTACTCTGTTGACTCCAAACGTTTTGTAATGGACATGTGAAAATTGAAGATAAGGTTTGTTTGTTTGTTTGTTTTGGAATTTCGCACAAAGCTACTCGAGGGCTATCTGTGCTAGCCGTCCCTAATTTAGCAGTGTAAGACTAGAGGGAAGGCAGATAGTTATCACCACCCACCGCCAACTCTTGGGCTACTCTTTTACCAACGAAAAGTGGGATTGATCGTCACATTATACACCCCCACGGCTGGGAGGGCGAGTATGTTTAGCGCGACGCGGGCGCGAACCCACGACCCTCGGATTACGAGTTGCACGCCTTACGCGCTCGGCCATGCCAGGCCTGAAGATAAGGAAAACAGAGTTCGTAAAAATCAGAAAAAAATTGCCGTTTTGAACTGTGCTCAATGGTGTTTTTGAGCAACGGAAATGACTTATTTCTTGAATGAACTGTCACTTGCGACGAAAAGTGGATTCTTTACGAGAACAAAATGAGATCTGCACAATGACTCAACTGTGACGAGTCTTTAAAACTCTTTCCATAGCCAATGTTAAACCAACAGAAGATTATGCTCACTGTATGGTGGTCTTTGGTCGGTATTATCCATTACAGTTTGCCCAACCAGGCCCAGAACACCACAGCTGAGGTTTACAGTCTAGAAATAGAAAACAATTTATAGAAAGTTGGTGAAAAAATGCCAGCATTAGTCAACTGAAGTGGACCAATTTTGTTTTATGATAATGCTCGGCCACATGTTGCTCAAAAATCTGGTTTGGTTTGGAATTTCGCACAAAGCAACTCGAGGGCTATCTGTGCTAGCCGTCCCTAATTTAGCAGTGTAAGACTAGAGGGAAGGAAGCTAGTTATCACCACCCACCGCCAACTCTTGGGCTACTCTTTTACCAACGAATAGTGGGATTGACCGTGACATTATAACGCCCCCACGGCTAAGAGGGCGAGCATGTTTGGCGCGACTCGGGCGCGAACTCGCGACCCTCAGATTAACGCGCTAGGCCATGCCTGGCCCCGTTGCTCAAAGAAACGGGATATGAAACATTGCCTCATCCTCCTTTCTCCCCAGGTCTGTCGCTCACCGAACATCATGTTTTCAAACATTTTAATAACTTTTTACCGGAAAAAGAATTCAACAACAGAGCAGCAGCAGAAAATGGCTTTAAATAATTTTTGCATTCTAGGACTTCAGAGTTTTTCGTCATGGGATAAATAACCTTGTTTCTTGTTGGCAAAAATGTATAGATTTAACAGGTTTCTATTTTGATTTATAAAATTCCCTTTGAATTATTTGTTATTTTTTTATCACAGCTAAAATCTGAAATTCGTCATAATTTTTCGAACAACCTAATATTTCAAATCAGCATTTATGTTTACATAACTATCGTAAAGAGTAGTTTTAACAAAAAGTAGTATTGAAAGAAAATTCTGAAACATAGGGATTTCTTAAAGCTGGCTCTTCACAAATGAATGTGACGTAGAAGATGTGAATTTAAACTTATTAATTACCTCTAAAAGTAAAGATGTGCGCTAGAAACAAAAATTAACTAAAGTAGAAAACTTCTGTATTTCTGAACACCATAGATTTTTCTTGAAAGGTGACCTTATACCAGCAAAAATATACACTCAATGGCCACTTTATTAGATACACATACTTAGTACTGAGCAGGACCCCCTTTTGCTTCCAGAATAGCCTGAATTCTTCGTGACATGGCTTCAGCAAGATGCTGAAAACATTCCTTAGCGATTTTGGTCCATGCTGACTCGATAGCATGACGTAGGTCCTGCAGATTTGTCAACCACACATTCATGCTGTTAATCTCCCGTTACACCTCATTCCAAATGTGCTCTATTGCATTGAGATCTGAAGATTGTGCATACCTTTGGAGTACACTGAAGTCACTGTCACATTCATGGAACCAGCTTGAGATGATGCGTGTTTTTTGACATGGCGTATTATTCTGCTGGGTATAGCCATTGGAAAACGGGTAGACTGGCCATAAAGAGATGCATATGATCAGCAACATCGGTCAGGTACGCTGTGATATTTAAGTGATATTAAAGTAGTATTAAAGGGCCTAATGTGTACTGAGAAAACATTCTTAACACCATTACACCACCATCAGCAGCCTGTACCATTGACACAAGGAAGAATCGATCCATGGATTCATGCTGTTTACACCAAATTCTAACCCTACTATCTGTGTTGCAGCAGAAATCAAGATTCGCAAAATGTTTTTCCAATCTTCAATCGTCCAGTTTCGGTGATCCCGTGCTCACTGTGGCCCAGCTGACAGAAGTGAAACACGACGTGATCTTCTACTGCTGTAGCCCATTTGCTTCAAGGTTTTATGTGCTGTGCTTTTAGAAATGCCCTTCTGCACACCATTGTTGTGATGAGTGGTTATTTGAGTATTTGTGTCCTTTCTGTAAGCTTGAACGAGTCTGGTCATTGCCTCACGTATTAACAAAGTGTTTTGCCCACAGAACTGCGACTCACTAAATGTTTCTTGTTGGTCGCACCATTCTCTGTAAACTCTAGAGATTGTAGTGCACGAAAATTCAAGGAGATTAGCAGTTTCTGAGATGTTGGAGCCACCACATCTGGTACGAACAATCATTCCATGGTCAAAATCGCTTATATCACACGTCTTTTCCGTTCTAATGTTTTGTTGAACAATAGCTGAACCTGTTAACTATGCCAACATTCTTTATATATTGAGTTGCAGCCACATGATTTACTGTTTGGCTATTTACGTTAAAGAACAGGTGAATGTAGTCAAGTGGCCACTGAGTGTATTTTACTTCAAATTTAATTGGTATTTATAGCTGAAAGCATTCCTTTACCATAATAAATATGTACCTACTGAATAACTCCTGAAGTATAAATATATACCTTTCAAGAGGGAACCTCATAGAGGTTCGGCGTTGGCAGGTGGTGAGGACGCCTAACTCCTTATCTGCCACAACATGCAGTCGTGAGGGCATTATAATGTGACAGTCAATCCCCTTTTACTGACAAATGAGAAACAGCTAACGTAGATAACTCTCGTGTAGTATTGCGCGAAATTAAGAAGAGATCAATCTTATAGTCTGTCCGTTTTATTTTGTTTTTAACAGTTAAATTTGTAAACACTTATGACAAAACACCCTAGGATATAACCTAAAAGGCTGCTGTTTTTTTTATGAGTGAATGGATAATGATTAACACTTCCCCGGTGATATTTTGTGTATGCATGTATAGCGTTAGCTGCAGAGTCCGCGTATTTACGCATCAGGATTGTATTGAGAAACCTGGCTTTTCTGAGAGAATGGACATTCAAGATTCATATTTCATAGTGATGTAACAATCAATGACATATCCTAGACTCATTAATCGTAAGAAACAACTGCTAGCCCAAATCCTCGTCAAGATGTACAGTTTAAACTTATCATTTAAACTTTGGGATTTACCTATTATTAACCTACGAACTTGTTTATTCAATGAAATTTAACATAAACTACAAAGACTCAACATGTGTGACTATCAGGCCTTGGGAATATTGGGCAATCATCATAAAGACAGCTTACCACTAAAATTAATTTCCTTATTGAAAAAGAAATTATATATAGATTTTCTATTGTTTAATAACCATTTTTTTAGTTTACTTCCAAAAGAGGTATAACTTATAATAATTAATATCTAATTAACTCTTGGTATATAATTTGAAATGTATTTACATACGGTAATATTGAGCTAAAGTTCAGTAGATAGTCAAGAGATGGCAGTGTAATTCTGAGCTATTTGATTTGGTTATATAATTGTTTAACATTTACACATAAATATACCTCTAAAAGTACAAAAATTTAAATAGTAATAATTTTCTCAGCTTTTTATCTGGGAACTAATAAACAAGTACAGACAAGTATACCTTTTTAATTGCTGCGTAGAAGTGTGCGCTGAATGTTACTTTGTTTAGTATTTAATTTAAATATGAATTTTAAACGAGGTCCAAAGAAAAATTTTAATAGATATAAACCATTAGTGATCTAGTGGTCAGTGAGTCGGCTGTATATTGAAGTTTTCATGGTTCACACAGTTGTTGCAGAAGTCGTTTTCCCCATAATTTTAGGGACGATAGTACATTATAAGAGAGACGGTCAAATCCCATCATACGATTAGAGAAGTTAAAGAGTTGGCAGTTTCACAATACAAAGGCTAACGCAGATAGATAGCTCTCGCGTATATTTGCACTATTATCTGGAATGAATAAAGAAACCACAAGTGACACACACAACATTTTTTTACAAGTCGTTTTCAAATGTGTTATTTCTGACTGTTGACTCTAGGATCTTAAAACTGTAATATGATTTTCACAACGAAAGAAACAAGAAAGGATAATTTCTTTTTCACGCGACTAAATACAATACGTATTGACAACAAACATTGTGTTTGTATACAATCTGGTTTCCTTTTTTCTTTAAGAGTTCCCACAAAATTGTTCAGGAAAAACAACAGGAATATTTGTTCATCACACTTTCATAAACAGAGGATATATCCTTTGGATCTATATAAATTCTGTTTTGTTTTAATTGTTTTTTCATGTCTAATTTGTTTAGATTTGTTATGTAATCCCTTGTCCTAAATTATAAATAGTGAGTGTAATAAGGGTACAAAAACAAAGACATGGTCGCAGCTACTAATCAAAGGGAGTATGGGCGCAACATTTTAGGTTTTTAGGTTCTTTCCTCTTGGAACTGGCCCAGCATGGCAAGGTGGGTTAAGGCGTTCGACTCGTAATCTGAGAGTCGCAGGTTCGAATCCCCGTCGCACCAAATATGCTCATCCTTTCAGCTGTTGGAGCGTTATAATGTGATGGTCAATTGCACTATTCATTGAAGCCCAAGTTTTGGTGGTGGGTAGTGATAACTAGTTTCCTTTTTTCTAGTCTTATACTGCTAAATTAGGAACGGCTAGCGCAGATAGCCCTCGTGTAGCTTTGTGCGCAATTACCTTAAAAACCTCTTGAAACTTTGGCGGTTACACACAAAGATATGCGCGCAAGCACACACGCGCGTATTTGTCTATGCTTTCTAGTTTTAATGTAAAGAACCAATTTTTTCGACGTGACTTTTTGCTAGTTTGTCTCATTAAAAAGAGATGTGCATGAATGTGAATTATATTAGTAATACCTAAGTGCGTACTCTCAGGGCCTACTTAGTATGGGTGCGAAATATCACATTTCTAGGTTCTTTCTTTTTGGAGCATCGGTGGTTGCTTTTCGGTAACTTGTCTCGAAGAAAGATGCACGCAGGCATATGGATAAGTAATAATACCCAGCTGCACATCCTTAAAGTCCACTTAATATAGAAGCAAATTTTAATGTTTGTGGGTTTTTTCTTTTGGATGTATGATAGTTACACGGACACGCATGTGATCACGCACACTCATGCGTTTCTCTCTGTGATCTCTGTTTGTACTATGAGGAATCACTTCTTTTCTACGTGATTTTCTCGCTAGCTTGCCTCATTAAAAAGATGCTTACGCGAATAAGTAATAATACCCAGTTGCACATCCGCAGGGGTCACTTAGTACGTGTTTAAAATTTAAGATTTCTAGGTTCTTTCCTTTTAGAGTTATGTCGGTCACACACACAGGGTAACAGACACGCCTTTATTATTAGAGTCTGAAAAAGATGACCTAACAACTTGTAGATCAAGCAACCACGGTATCATTGAGAGAAATCTGCATTAATGGTGCTAAAAGTTATTTATGAAGATAAAAAGTATATGTTGTAATACTTCAACTACATTATGCATGTTATATCCGGTACCTTATGCCAAGACCCAGGGCTCATATATAACAGACATAAAATTAAAGAAAGGTCCACGATGAAATGAAATAACCCCCACCATCGAAAGAAAATGCTGGCAATTTAGTCGCTAACAGAGAGATTCAACAGCTGCTTGACCACCTGTCTCAACAGAACTCACCTTGTGTGAAACGCGTTAGTTAACTAAACGAAATCATATACTTGTAAAAAATGCACTTGTTAGAGTAATACTCCACCCTTATTGGTCCTTTTTTAAACAGATAGAATCCAAACATATCAGAATTATGTATAAAAACTGTACTACACCTGTTAATGTATCATAATTAATAATATGATTGTATTTTCTGTTATCGTTTTCATAAAATAATAAAAGGCATCGACATCTCGTGGTCGCCACGACGACACCGCTCCTTTATGGATATTGTTTATTATTAAAAATTAATCTCGTATGTTTTTAACGGAACTGGCTATGTTTATTGCTTGAATATATAAAATAATAACGTCAGTCTTCGATAGTTTACAGAACATATATATTTATGCTACACGATACTGTCGAAGTAAAAAAATATAATTTCATTCAACAACGACAAAAAAGTCACAAAACTATTAAGTCCCTGTTACCATGGTGTCAGTTTGTCTGCTGGGCGGAGTCTTGTAAAGAAAAGATTCTTTGTTCCTTTAGGCTTGAAGAATTCTCTTTGAGAGTTGTATCACAAACTTAATCATTCTACCATTAAGTATATGGCCAGCAAGTTTTAATGTAGAGGGTGGCAACGCTACTCACAATGTCTAGGATTGGGTTCTGAAGCGTTACGTCTCAGTATATGAACCGAGATTTCTATATATGTGCTGAAATGTAAAAAGACACACAATCGTTCGCATGAAAGCTGAGATCAGTGCACAAACAACCGAACACACACACATACCGATGTATCATTAACATGTACATGTGTGTAACGAGCAGCAGGAACACGTGTAGTTACATTAAAGTTTGTGTATCTGAGTGGTTTACTTGTTCATAATTTATGGCCAGAAATATCGCGTGCTTCCTCAAAGCCTTTTTTGTTGTGACTTTACAAGCTCTCTCAGATAGAGTCGTCGTGATTTGTCATATTAATACAAAGTTATTTTGTTTTATAACGCTCTAAGCTTTTTAAAGTGGTTAATGAAATCTAACTGCTTCAAATTAACATATGTTTATAATGGCAGAGATATCATACAGATGAAAGGTTATGAGAATCTTCAGCGGCTCTTGTAAAAGGTGAACCAGCAATAAGTTTGTGGACTTACAAAACTAAAATTCGGGGTTTGATTCCCTGACATAGATAGAATGCAGATAGCCCACTGTGTAACTTCTTTTGTAAGAAACAACTTCTGTCGAAAGAAATTCTATAAGATAAAACAATAACTAAAAACTACACATTTATTGAGATATAACCTTAAGACAGAAGAGTGTTTAGATGAGGCAAATAGTCAAGGGCGATAAGTTGTTGAAAGAATATTAACATTACACTTTAAAACCTAAAAATATGTATGTTAGAAAAATTTACACCGAAAATTAAGTGTCTTTTATAACTTAACACTTACCCAAAGGTCTCTTATTTTTCGCTATTTGTTTTCGCAGGACGGGCATTGTTTTAATGTTAGTGATTTTTATTGGTACACAGTTTTGTTTGCCGTTTAATATAAAGTAAGTGAAGTTACATGTTTTCTCTCACTACTATATGGTATTTAGTTTGGCTTTAATCTAAGTAGTGCCAAATATTCAGTGTTGAATATATGCATTTTAAATGGAATAAAAATTGAAATTTACCTCTAAGATCCTTATTTTGATCGTGACGTCACACATGTGACAAATCGGATGTAAAAATAAATATTCTCGAGATAAAATTGTCTATTTAAGTTTCATTGAAAGATAAGTTTCTGCCGTTATATTTGTTTTAAAAAACTGAGCAATATCGCCATTTAGTCTTTTTTCACAATAGTTGCTCTTAAAATACAGATAATTATCCATGAAAACAAGTTAGTAAAAAACTTTTATATTTTGCCTTATTTAAGTTACAATAAAGGATAAGTTTATTAAATCTGTAACAAAAACTAAGCAATAATGTTATTTGATATTTTTTGCATAATTGTTTTTCTTAAAACCTAAATAAATACTCATCTAGTAAAATGTATGTTCCTGAAAGTAGGTTAGTGCTTTAACCACAGTGCACACTGGAAGAAGTTAATATCTTAGTTTGATCTACGAATTGTAGATCCAAATTAATGCATAATTTCTCCAAGTTTAATAATAATTACTTATATTTGCCCTACCTTCTTCTACATGTGTTGGGAAAAACACCCTGTTGTTTTCCTATGTATAAAGAACAAATAATTTCATATAAGTAAAAAGCATATAATGTCATCTACGTATGTCTTTATTGTTACATATACCATCCAAAAACAACACCACAAATAATATTCAGTTCTTTATAAACATCAAAATATTTCATTCAAAATAAAATGTATAATTACTCGCACAGAAGAGAGTTGAAAATAACTACTTGAATTATAATTATCACGTTAAAAAATACAAAACGAAAAGAAACAAGTCTGAGCACAATTAGAAATTAATGGGTTTTAAAGAAATTTCCAACACAGAGCTAAAAAAAAATATGAAAGAACAACATTTTGAGTAGCTCGTTAAAATAAAAATGGGGAAAATGTTGACATGCCGTATAAAGTTTATAAAACAAGGGTATTTATCACTGAGAGAAGGAGGGGTGTGCAATGACCCCATTCTCTTCTGCACGTGCATGGGAGCAGTTTATGTGTAGTAGTGTCACAAAAAACAACAACTAACTAATACGTCATATGGCTTTTTATGCCTACTTTATTAGTTAGGAATTAGTTTATAAATGTTTCTTTAATTTGTACGTGAACTACAATACATCATAAACTTCACAAACTCGTGAATTAGTAGACTGAAATAGACGAAATTAAAGATAAAAGGAAAGTACGTAGGTTAAAAATAAACAATTTAACAAGAGCTCAAAACTCTATAACCCGAGCACTTTTGAAAGGTGGACTTTTCTTCATCATAGACAAATTAACGTCTTATGTATTTGTCTGTCATAGACATGTGGTGTGTTTGGTGAAGATTCTAGAAAATTCATCTTACATTATTACTTCCTGTATTGCACGCAGCTAGTTTAGTAAGATATTATGTTATCCTTTCAATCAATACATTTTAAAATGTTAATAACTCTTTCTTAAGGCTTAAGTACTATTTTGCCAGATATTATACACCAATGTTTATTTACAAGACTGCCCCTACAACCACCACCACCCAGCAGTTTTGAAGCGATAGCGGAAAATTTTTATTTTTAGTCACTCAAACACAGTGTCCCGTTAGTATTTTGGAATTACTTTAAATTAATCCATTATTCAGTCAGATTATTCAAGCTTTTTTATTGTTTATCTTTCTTTTCTGATTTTTGTTTAAGATTTCTTTGGTACGTGTCTCATCTTTGGTAGCGTTACCTTTCCCAGACATTTTCATCTGTAAAACACTTTACTTGTATTTTTATTGCTGTATATATTATCATTTGGTAACATGCTCTTATAACCTTATGCTTAAGCTTTGTCATTCAAGAATATTTTCTTGTTTTATTCCTAACCTTTGTTAGTTGACAACATTTGTGTGTAATTTTACTTCTAACCTTTGTCATTCAACATTTTCTTATAATTTCATTCGTAACCTTTGCCACTAGATATTCGTATGTTTTCGTTAGTTGACATTTTATTAAGTTTACACAATTTCACTGCAGAAAAATAAATCATTCGAAAACTTTTCTAAATGACAAATTTCTTATATTTTCGTTATTTTTGTACCTGACAACAGATTATCCTATCTATCCGTGAACGATCATCTCCAAGCTTATATAAAGCTATCAAAACGTATACAAATATAAAAAAAACTAACTAACCTGAACTTCCATGGTTTCCGTGCGGATGTGCGTGGCACTCGTGATTTACGTATTCTGGTCCCTGAACACACGTCGTCTAACTATGATCAAGGTCTCCAACAGATGTCGCCCAACAAATATCCCTGATTCACTCCTACTTTTTGAATGGCTAAGAAGTGTGTAAGCTGAGAAGAGAAGTCTTACACTGCTAAATTAGGGACGGCTAACGCAGATAGCCCTCGTGTAGCTAGATGAAAGTCACCTAGTCATCACTACTCACCAAAACTTTTGGGCTACTCTTTTACCAAAGAATAGTGGGATTGACAGTAACATTATAACACTTCCACATCTTTCAGATGTTTGGTGTCACGGGGATTTGAACCTGCGACCCTCAGATTGCGAGTCAAGTGCCTTAGTCACCTGACCATTCTGGACCTTGAAAACAAAATGAAAAAATATTCCTGCAAAACAGAGGTACAAAATACCAGCGTATTGTACAGTTCATTCAACTTTCTTTTGTATTTTCTGTACCGTTAATACAATTATTATCTAGCTGTTATCACTTGTTTCCTGTGACCGTATATAAGAATAGATTGAGCGTTTTAATAATTATTTCAATTACTGCATATATATATATATGCATTTAGCCTTGCTGGTGTAAACAAAACAAAAACTATATATGTATTAAACGGCTGGTATGGGTAGATAAAGCTTGTTTGTCTTTGAATTTCGCACAAAGTTACTCGAGGGCTATCTGTGCTAGCCGTCCCTAATTTAGCAGTGTAAGACTAGAGGGAAGGCAGCTAGTCATCACCACCCACCGCCAACTCTTGGGCTACTCTTTTTCCAGCGAATAATGGGATTGACTCTCACATTATAACGCCTCCACGGCTGAAAGGGTGAGCAGGTTTGGTGCGACCGGGATTCGAACCCGCGACCCCCAGATTACGAGTCGAACGCCTTAACACGCTTGGCCATGCTATTTAAAGCGTCCCACGTCGGGAAGTAGAAAAAGCAATATGAAGTTGTAAACCGATTCTGTTATAATCACATTAGATAAAGTCATATTCAGGAATGCACGATGGATTATTAAGAATATATTAAATGCAACGATATAAAGTTTCTGATTTGTTTCCAAACTCAGTTATATTGAGAATATCAAAATAAAATAACTTTGTCAAATTGTCAAACTCTGAATAGATTGTTACCTTCCAGAACCTACTCAATTATCAAATTAATCTGAAACAAAATTTCATTAATTGGTCTATTTTACATTGCAAAAAATAGCATTTATATCACACATTTGTAAATAAAGGATTTGGGTCTGACGTACCCATAGACTGATCAAAGAGAACGTTTTTTGTACTTTTATTTTTTTAAAGCCATAAATCTAGCTGTGTGTTAATGTTATCTGCTGCCAGAAACAAAAACTGTAAAAACCATACTGTGCTTTAAATTTGTTAAAATCAGCATACATATGTGACTAGAGATAAGAAAAGAATTTTGAGGACAACCAGGAAACAATTCGACCGTTTCGTTTGAATACTATGGAAATCGAGCATTGTAAACGAAAAACTGAACACGACTAAGTCGTAACATTCAGTGATGTCGAGAAACCCACTTGTTGTGAATTTTATATGCAAAAAACGGCTCGTTTGGGTTCAGAAAATATTTTAAAAAATATTTAAAAAAAAATATTTTCTGAACCCAAACGAGCCGTTTTTTGCATATAAGTCGTAACATATCTTACAAGTTGGGCATCATCTGGCTAGCTGCTGCCATCTAGTGTTACAAAATAACGTAAATAAGCAGAATGGTAGCGTCACCGCATGTTTTATAATCGAGCTACACAATGTACTAATCTGTGTTCTACTAACTACGGGTATTGAAGTTCTATTTTTAACATTGTAAAGACATAAATTTAATGCTAACCTAAAGGAAGGGAGAGCTGCAGCATGAGAAAAATCTGAAAATACAAAGGGTATAGAAATGTATGATTAAGTTTCGGCCAAAGGTATTTCAAGACAGCTGGTAGAGTATTAAAAGGTTTATTAAATAAAATAAAGTAGAGACCAACGTTTCGACCTTCTGAGATCATCTTTAGGTTAACAAAGAGAGAACTTACAACTCACTGTGGCCGGGCAGGGGGCCTGGCATGGCCGAGCGCGTAAGACGTGTGACTCGTAATCCGAGGGTCGCGGGTTCGAGCCCGCGTCGCGCTAAACATGCTCGCCCTCCCAGCCGTGGGGGTGTATAATGTGACAGTCAATCCCACTATTCGTTGGTAAAAGAGTAGCCCAAGAGTTGGCGGTGGGTGGTGATGACTAGCTTCCTTCCCTCTGGTCTTACACTGCTAAATTAGGGACGGCTAGCACAAATAGCCCTCGAGTAGCTGTGTGCAAAATTTCAAAAACAAACGTTGCCGGGCACATGTCTTAAGGACGAGGCTAAACGTATACAGGATTGTAAGTGGTGTTGCAATTAGATGTTAGGTTATTAATTAGAAAAGATATAAAGGTCTTCCTTCATAGTGGTTTAGTTTTCGTTTTAGTTGTGGTATAAGTAGGATTTCTTTGATTTTGCATTTGTTTCTCTGTTTAGTATCTGTGTATAGGGAAACAAATAGTTTGTTTTGAAAGGCTATCTGCACTAGACGTCCCTAATTTAGCAGTGTAAGGCTAGAAAGAAGGTAGTTAGTCATCACCACCCACCACGAACTCTTGGGTTACTCTTTTACAAACTGATTAACACACTCCCAGGTCTGACAAAGTTCGATATACCAGATGATGACTGGAGAAAAAGGTTTTAAATGAAACTGACCCTCCCAGATTCTGAAAATGATCTAAATTCCAATATATACAGTGGGTTCGGAACGACAAAAAACACGTCTAGAGGATTAATGTGATCCAAAAGTGATGAGACTAGGCTAACATCACAATAATAGGAGTTTTGTAGTTATCATTAGTGTGGTTTCGCTGGACTAAAAAGCACAAACAGATTATCATGAAATAAAAAAACAAAAATAAATGAATTGTTTTATTTCTACCCTCTGTATTCTTTTTGAGAAAAATATATGAAAAAAATAAACCAAATGTTGAAGTTAAATAAAAACGTTAACATCACATAGTGTTTATAAGACAAAAACAGTATATTGGCACCTTTTGTATTTGAGATAAAATCCGTCTTTGTTCGAAACTCTTCAGTTTGTTCAGGTTACAAAAGGAAAACTCAAGTTAGAACTTTGCTAGTCTATTAAATGTAACGATACCATTGATTGGCTGAATAATTTAGGGCTGAGTAAAAAATACTTTTTAATGACGAGAGATTCTTAGACCATGTGGTATAATACTTATATTAAACAAGGTCTTGACACTAATAACTGTTTATTTTCGACATAAAAAGAGTATAATATATACATAGCGAGAGTTGTTTTTTAATTAAGCACAAAGCTACACAATGGGCTATCTGTGCTCTGCCCACCACGGATATCGAAACCCTGATTTTAGCGTGTAAGTCCGCAGACATACCGCTGAGCCACTGGGGGGCGATAGCGAGAGAATATCTTGTTTTTCTCATCTAAATTAACAAAACACAGTTGGGGAATGAACAAGAATTATTACTTATAGATGCTCCCCCAGTGGCTCAGCGGTATGTCTGCGGACTTACAACGTTAAAAATCGGGTTTCGATACCTGTGGTGGGCAGAGCACAGATAGCCCATTGTGGAGTTTTGTGTTTAATTCAAAACAACATTACTTATGGAAAAAAATTAGGTAATAAATACTCAATGATGTCGAGAAAACCCACTTGTAGATAAATATATATGTAAAAACGGCTTGTTTGGGTTGAGAAAATATTTTACGTAGAGGAGCAAACAACGTTTCGACCTTCTTCAGTGATCGTCAGGTTCACAAAGAAAGAAAGATATAACTGACTGGAAGCTGACCACGTGTTTGAAAGGGGTTGTGTAACTGAGTGTCGCAATGTAGAGGGCGCGCGGTGTTAGATGTTTGAATATATAATGTTATATTATTTATTTTATTATATTTAATATAGGTATAAAGGCGTTCCTTTAGATTGGTTTATTTTGGGTTTAAGTTGTTGTATAAGTAAGGCTTTTTTAATTTTACGTTTGTTTATGTTTCTTTCTTTCTTTCTTTAATGTTTGGGTGTTTTCTATGGTTATGTTGTGTTTATTTGACTTGCAGTGTTCGAAAACATGTGAAGATGACTTTTTATGTTCTTTGAATCTGGTTTCCATTTTTCTACTTGTTTCTCCAATATAGAAGTCGCGACAGTTATCACATTGTATTTTATAAATAATGTTGGTGTGGTGTTTGTCAGTGTAGTTCTTACATAGTATAGACCTTAGTTTTGTGCCTGGTTTTTGAATAAATTTGGTATTAACTGGAATGTCATATTTTGTTACTAGTTTTTGCCAAATGTTGGTTATTTTTCTGCTAATGTCGGGAATATATGGTATGCAGCAGTATATGATTTCGTGATTTTTTTTTTATTCGTGAAATATATTTACTTTTTTAGTTGATTTTGCTTTCTGTCTAGGTGTGTGCGTATAATGTTTTCTACGGTTTGTGGAGGAAACTTATTTTGTTTTATTTTGTCTAATTAATCGTTAATTTTATCTGGTGAGCATAGTTTTATGGCTGTGTTTATCTAGTTTCTTAGTATGTTGAGTTTTTGTTTTGTTTCATGCGCTGAGTTCCAAGGAATGTATATAGTCCGGTATGGGTGATTTTTCAGCGGATTTCTGTTTTCAATTGTGTCGGTTCTTGTAATTTTGAGATTAAGAAATGATATTTGATTGCTTTCTTCTTCTTCACATGTATAGAGTTAATGTGACTGAACGATTAAGTATGTGTTCTGTAGATCTGAATCCCGAAACCGTGTCATCTACATATTTGTGCCAGTATAGTGGTGAATGTAATGCTGTGTTAATTGCTTGTGTTTCAACTTGTGTCATAAAAGTATTGGCTAGAACTGGTGATACTGGGTTGCCCATGCTTAGGCCATTTGTTTGTATGTAGTTGTAGTTGTTGAACATGAAGTTTGTCTTTATCGTGGTTAATTCTAGAAGGGTTGCTAATTGGTTGCTAGGAATGTCTATAGATGGATTAGTGTCTTGGATATATAGTTTTAAAGCTATCTTGTGGACTTTAGTGGTTGGAACTAAAGAGGGATATAACATCGAAACTAGCCATTAAGGCTTTATGATTAAACTGATTTAGATTAGACTTGAAATTAAAAGAGTCTTTGATGAATGAGCTGGCTGATGTTACATATTTGGAGAATGACCATGCTATGTGTTTACCAAGATTGTAATTAAACAAAAATATTAACTTCTTTAAGCCTCTGGTCAGTTACCTCTTGCCCCCCAGTGGCTCAGCGGTATGTCTGCGGACTTACACGCTAAAATCCGGGTTTCGATACCCGTGGTGGGAAGAGCACAGATAGCCCATTGTGTAGCTTTGTGCTTAATTTAAAACAACAACACAGTTACCTCTTTCTTTCTTTGTGAACCTGACGATGATCGAAGAAGGTCGAAATGTTGTTCGCTCCTCTACGTAAGATATTTTCTCAACTCAAACGAGCCGTTTTTAAATAAAAATAAGTACTAAATACATAAGTGTATTACAGCCATTGTAAAGATGTACAATATTGTGATCTTTCGGATCGCCTGAGGTAAGGTACTGAAAGTAAAGACAACTGATAGAAATGTAATTTGGGGATTAAATTTACGATTCATTCAACTTAATAGAAGTGTTGCTTTAATCCATGAATGATATTTAATATTCCTAAAAAACATCCTCCCTTTTAATTTCTGTTTATTATATAGTAAACATTGAGTAGATATCCGAATCTTGCATAAATGTGCTTTGGCACTTTACTTCCGACTTGTAAAACTTTAGACATTCCTAGACAGAAGATGGTTTTTTAGTTTACCTGCAAAGGCTAAAGACCTGAGTAGTTTTTTTGGTATGTCAGCCAAACGTAGTAAGTCTATTTATTATGTGCATCATTCAAAAGTCATAGATTTGTTGCTGCTTCCTAACAAGATGCAATTTAGACAGAACTGACTATGTATCCAAAATGGCAGACATTTTAAGTGACAGAACGAAGTTTGAAATCCTTAATAATGATTGGATTAAGCTTACTCAATGTGAGGAAAGCATCTATATTAAAAACTGCAAACTCATCCCTGAAACCATTTTTGCAGAACTCTATCCTACAGGTCCTACACATGTATATGGCTTATTGAAAATACACAAAACGGCTTATCTCTCAAATCTGTTCTGTCTATTCCCATTTTCAATACATCTGAATCTTGTGCCTGCACTAAGCTTATTAATTAAGAATGGAATTAGTGTCAAAAACTCTTTACTTTGCCTGAGGTTCCTAATACAAATCAATTCGTTTTGACCACTTTTGATATTCAATCATTATTCAAAATAATCCAAATTATTCTCAAGCATTTATTCCCAACCAAAGATGTTCTGCGCTCTAAACGACAAAATTCTGACAGTTTGTTGAAAACAGTACTTCGTTTTAATGGTTTGTTTTATGGCAAGGTAGACGGAGTAGCGATAGGATCATCACTAGGTTCGATTCTTACAATATTTCTTTTTTTTGTTATTACAAACACTAGTGCCCACGTATTACAAAGCAGTATTATATAGAAGGTACGTCGATGATTTTTTCTACACTGATCACGAGAATAAGTTTTTATAATACATAAACTCAACAACATCCATGTAAACTTTACATGTGATATGGAAGAAAGTAATAGCTTCGTTTTTTTTTATACATCCAAGTGAAAAAAATGACCTATCTCTGTACTACATCTGTTTACTGTAAAAAAACATATACTGGTCTGGTTTTGTTAATTTTATACAAGACTTTTTCAAACATAATCTTGTTCGACTCTTTGTTTTTTTAATTTCGCGCAAAGCTACTCAAGGGCTATCTGCGCTAGTTGTCCCTAATTTAACAGTGTAAGACCAGAGGAAAGACAGCTAGTTATCATCATCCACCGCCAACTCTTGGGCTACTTTTTTACCAACGAATACTGGGATTAACCGTAACATTATAACGCCCCCACGACTGAAAGGGCGAGCATGTTTGGTGCGACGGTGGTGCGAACCCGCGACCCTCAGATTACGAGTCGCACGTCTTAACTTACCTGGCCATGCCGGACTAAATCTCTCTTAGTCTTCTGAACAGAACGTATAAGATCAGTTTTGACTTTTATCTTCATTCTGATATAAAACGAAAATAATAACGTACCACAAAGTAATCATAATCCCTTAACTTTTTACACTGTCATTTATTTTCATCAAATAGAACGAAACTTACAAGAAAAGTCGCACGAAACATCCACTCGTTTTCTATATCATTTTTTTGATGGGTAAACAAAGTTTTAAACTCAAATTCCAAAGACTAAGAAAAACAAATAAACATATGACCTACAAGTAATTTAACCTACTTTTATTATTTCAGTTAACATTTAGAGATAAGAACTTATTTAAACCAAACAAACAAAAACTACCAAACCGTATGCGGTAGTGGGGCGTATTCCAAACCTTATGTGATAGGTGTTAACTGATTATACTGGTAAAATTACACATCGCTTCCAAATACCTGCCCCCCAGTGGCTCAGCGGTATGTCTGCGGACTTATACGCTAAAATCCGGGTTTCGATACTCGTGGTGGGCAGAGCACAGATAGCCCATTGTGTAGCTTTGTGCTTAATTCAAAACAACAACAGCCAAATACCTGTACATGGACATTTCAGCTATAAGCGGATATGTACCAGCTATTCGTGTGAGTATTGTATCCAATGCACAGTGAAAATAACAACTACCCCATCTTTCTTGAAAACTAAAATTATCGATTCCAGAACCACATATTATAAACTCTTTATTAAAGAAAGCATTTTAATTTTCAATGATCACCGAACACTAACTAATAGCATGAATTCCTCCTGTCTTGTCGCTAATATAGTCACTTCCACATTCCCAGTGTTTTTATTTTCATACTAGCTGGAGTACTCGTCTGCTGAAAAGGTAAAATAACAACTCATTTGTGACAAAGGACAGGAAAATGTGCTTATATAGCTTTTTTTAACGTAATAAACATTAAAAGTGTAATAAAAATACAGAAAGCTTCCAATACTGAAAACAAAAAGACAATACTGGTTTTAAGAATTCTATCAATATGAAATTAGATGTCTCCCCGACTACCTTACTCTCATAGACCCGTATCACTGTATAAAGTTGTGCTGATTTGGTAGTTTTTCCAAAATTAGATGGGGTTCGAGCCCCCATGAACTTCCTCCTGTCAACCTGTATCACATTTTGAGGTTTGGTGTTTATTGATTGGCCTGGCATGGCCGGGTGGTTAGGGCGCTAGACTCGCAATCTGAGGGTTGTTAGTTCAAATCTTCGTTACACCAACATGCTGACTTTGGTAGTCTTGAAGGGTGTTACAATGGTTTAGTCAATCCCACTAATCGTTGGTAAAAAGTAGCTCAAGAGTTGTCAATTGGTGAGGATGACTAGTTGCCTTTCCACTTGTCTTACACTGCTAAATTAGGGACGGCTAGTGCAGATAGCCCTCGCATAGCTTCGCGCAAAACTCAAAAACAAATAAAAAATGCTTATCGAGAAAGGATTTTTGGTGAGATTAAAGTACAAGAAGGGCGAGGTGTTAGTGAGCTCCTGAAAATACAGGAATCTTATAGACAAGGCTTCGGGCCTTTCTTTTGAGTGAGTTATCTTCATTTAACTAGGCGAAAGACCACAAGCAAGCTTTCATAAAAGAAACAGAAACTAAAATATGGGAGGCAGCTTGAGACTTCACCTGCTCGGCGAAAGCGCGTGTTACCATACAAAGAACGATGCCGCCAACTGCAAAGAACAGCTGCGACATGACACCTGGGAATCAAAACGCATGTTCTACCAGTGGCCCGAAAAACAAGCCAAGTGAGTCTAGTTCATTAGGTGGTCAAAAATTAGAATTAGAAGTTATCGAAGTAAACACCTCACCATTAATAGTCTTGTATAATGAGGCAAAAAACAACAACAGTTAACAACATTTGATAAAGAAAAGGATTGTTGTTTTGAATTAAGCACAAAGCTACACAATGGGCTATCTGTGCTCTGCCTACCACGGGTATCGAAACTCGGATTTTAGCGTGTAAGTCCGCAGACATACCGCTGAGCCACTGGGGGGCATAAAGAAAAGGATAGTAATGCAAGAAAAAAAACGCGAAGCTAGATGAAAGATAAAGTTATCTAACTCTAGCGAAAACTCGATAAATGAAGACGTGGGAGAAACTTTTCATACTGTGGTAGAGATAGTTTCCTCCATTACTATAAATAACCAAAATGAGCTTACTAATCGAAATAATATCTTGGATGTTAATAACACAAATCTAATGAAGTAGCCACAAACCACAAACAAAATGATGAGCAAGACACTGAAAAACACGAAAAATTTACATTATCAGCATCAAAAGGAAAAAAGATGAAATTCAACACAAAATGACAATTCACAAAATAAAAACATGACACCAAAATCTAAACAACCTCAATATTCGATTATAACTGAAGGTATTCCAGACACTTACAACCAATTGCAACTTGCGGCAGAAATCAAACGTTGCAAACGTGTCCTCTTTGTAAAAAAAAATGTTCTCAACCCAAAAGAGCCGCTTTTTACAAATATATTTCAGGAGTTACAATAGCCTGTGTCATTGTCCGAAGACAAGAGTTCGCTGACCTTAACAAACTACTAAAAGAATGGCCGACAGATGCTTTCACACCAGGAAACATTAATATTCATCTACCAGGTAGCAAACCGCAATCCAGGGCTGCTGTACTTCGTGGGGTGCATTATTCCATAACCAAAAAAGACATAGAGCAAGCATTAAAGGAACAAAGTATACCTTACACCAAAGTTGAAAAAATAATTTCGAAATAAACACAAAAAACTACAAATTTAATAAGAGTAGACATAGAACAAAGCTATAACATTTTGGATTTGATAAACAACGGTATCACGGTATTAAAGATTTCAAGTAAAGCAATTAAAAACACCAGCAATTGTAGTTCCTCAATGTTACAATTGCCAAAGATATGGTCATGTATCAGAGGCTTGTCTAGCAACACCGAGAGGGCTGTGGATGTGGTGGTGAACATCACATATCTCTCTGTAAAAAAGAATAAAAAAACTAAATATTGCAACTGTGGAGAAACACACATAGCGAACTACAAAGGTTGTAGAAATACAAAAAGATAAAACAACGCATTTGTGAAATAAAAATAGCAAAACTGACTGTAAACGATTCAACAAATACAAATATACAATAAACAAACGCTGCTACATCAGGTACAGTGACATATGCTGAGGGAAAACTCACACAACAAAAGTTACAAATAAAAGAGCAACAAAAGCAACAAATACAGTAAACAACAATACACAAGAACTTAAAAACACACATAACAAACTTCAAGAAAAACAACATTCATACAATAACAGAAAGCATAAATGACGAAATAAGTTTAAAAGTAAATATAATTAAAAACATCTTTATAGATTTTATTGCAGAACATACAAAACCAACCCAAACAAAAAACTGCATTGATCTTGTCAAAATCATTGCAACAAAAAACATATAATATTATACATATCCTAATTAATAACAACAATCACTGGATACCTACTAAAAACATAAATTCACAGTTGTAAGTATCAACATCCAAGTTGAACTTGCTTTCAAGAAACACGAGATCGAAGACAAAATATAGGACACTAACCCTGGTGTTATTATTTTAAGTGAAACCCTGATCTATTCAAACAATAGATTTAAGATACATAATTACACAGCAGTCAGGAAAGATAGAACAAACAAATATGACACAAACAGAGGAATGATGTTGCTATACAAAAGCATACTTTCATTAACAGAAATTACAGTAAACAGTAATAATGAAAATATAATTGGTTATATCCTGTTAGATAACCATTCAACTATAACAGTAGCAGGAATTTATTGCTTACCAACTAAATGTATTGATATAAACCTATTCCACAACATATTTTCCCACAGCCAAAATACAATTTAAATAGGTGATCTGAAGAGTAAACATAAGATCTTTGGATGTAAATCCTCTAGTACAAATAGAATACATCTATTACAATTCATCGATGAAAATAATATAGCCCTAATAAATGACGGTATGCCACGAATACAAGTGACATCCTGGACATCTTCCACCCCTCTTTCGACGTAAGTCAGAAGTTAGTGAAATTTAATGTGGGAAAAGATGTTGACAGTGGTCACCTACCTTTCTGGAGTGTCTTCGATCTCGCCCTCCATAAAGATATAACATTTAAACAAGATAAGTTCGACTACAAAAAACGAATTGGCAAGAACATTAAAAAATAATTAGAAAACATATCACCAGACAATATTAAGCATAAATCCAACAACAAATCAGAAATTGACAGAGACAGTCAAATAATCACGGAGTGCCTCCTAACAGCAGCAAATGACACTATACCAAAGCAACAACAGAAAACTATAAATAACACATGGAAACCAAGAAAACAACTAATAACACTGATTTAAACAACAAAGGCAATTAAGAAGACAGTTTTTGGTAACAAGAAGTAAAGAAACAAAAATACAAATTAATAGAATTAGAAATAAAATCAGATCAGAAATTAAATTGTTAAAACAGGAAAAATGGAATAACCTCTGCTCCCAACAAAATGAAAAAACAGACCTAAAGAAATTTTGGTCACATCTAAAAAAGACTTACCAACAAAAAAAAACAACAAGAAATTACCCAACACTAGAACATAACAACACCTTAGCGCATATCAACAAAGAAAAAGCTAAAGCCTTTATACACCAACTACAAAACATTTTCAAAACATATAATGAACCAGACATGAACTACTTTTACAATACAGTAAACAATCAGATAACAAATAACACAGAACTATACAAGCCATATTTCTCGGTCAATATCAACAACAATAACACTAATAACACAAACGAATATAACAATATACTTCTAACCAAAAAAATCACAATAACAGAACTCAAACAAGCAGTAAAAAACTCAAAAAGTAAATCACCAGAAAATAACGGCATACAAGCAATTCTCATCAAAAAAGCATTCCGAAATTATTTGACCATCTGTAAGCAATCTTTGATTTATCATTTTACTCTGGTTGCATCTCAGTTTCTTGGAAGCAAGCAAATATACTAATGTTCCATAAAGATAGAAAGCCAGCCAATAAACCAAACAGTTACCGACCAGTTAGTCTGACCAACTATGTAGACAAAATTCTTGAACAAGTAATAAGTAATAGACTCTCCAAATTTTTGGAGATAACATCAAAATTACCTGAGGAACAAAATGAATTCATAAGATTTAGAGAAACAACAGTTCATTTAGCTTTAATAAAATAGAATGCATTATCACTTGCTTCCTCGACATTGAGAAGGCATTCGACACTGTATTGCATAATGATTTCCGGTTCCGTATGAATGAAATGGGATTATCGCGTGGAATTATTCGCTGGCTTTCTAACTTTTTGGAAAACAGAAAATGTAGAGTAATTGTACAGGGAACTTTCTCGGAGTTCTTCACTCCAGAAGCCGGCGTCCCTGTTCTATTAATCATGTATGTAAACAATATGCCACTTAAAGATCCAAATCATGGATACTCCTCACAGTTCGCTAACGATGTGGCAGTCGGGAAAAGTGCCCCAACACCAGTAATAGCAGCCACAAATATACAACCGCAACTAAAGAGAATATATAAATACTGTCAAAGATATAGAATTGAAATAAACACAGCAAAACCCAACTAGTGATATTTACAAAGCTAACGAAACACCAAAAAGCACAACTACAGATTTACATGAATGGAACACTTCTCAAGACTATATCTCAGAATGTCTGGTATGGGTATGAACACTTTACTGATAAGGAGAGAACAACGTTTCGACCTTCCTAGGTCATCTTCAGGTTAACCAGCCGTTCTGAGATATATTTTCATTTCAAGTGGGTTTCTTGCCATCAATAATTACTTCTTCAGACTCCTACGTTAGTGAAATCTCTAGGACTAACGTATGATTCTAAACTTACATAGACAAACCATGTAAATATGAAACTAAAATTTGGCAAAGAAAAAAACTATGCTAGGAGTCTAAGTGGTAAAAACAATGGAGCTACACCTGAAAACATCCTAAAAATATGTAAAACATATATGAAACCTGTAATAAATTATGCATCGCCAGCATGGATTAATGTAAACAAAGAACAATTGAAAACTAAATTACAATTATTACAAAATACACTACTTATGACAGCATATAGAGTACCTAGAACCACCTCTTCAAAGTTTATGCGTAAATATTCAAACACATCAACAATAGCAGACAGACTTCTACGTAGTACAATAAAATATTTTGATAAAAATTGGAGAAAAAAATGAA
Organism: Carcinoscorpius rotundicauda; assembly: GCA_011833715.1. Lineage (NCBI taxonomy): Eukaryota > Metazoa > Arthropoda > Merostomata > Xiphosura > Limulidae > Carcinoscorpius > Carcinoscorpius rotundicauda. The sequence goes on along the minus strand of CM022396.1, from coordinate 40,620,119 downwards.
CTTCTATGCAAACTCGATAGTTACTGCATATATGACGAAGATGATCCTAAGCACCTCTCCCCGATTAATTTATATATTAGATCAATACGAAAAAATTAAACAATTCAAATAAGTTTAAAAATATAAAATAATAATTAAGTACTAAAATAAAAACAGGCTACCTATGAGCTACACATTAGTGAGGAACTGTTGATGAAAGATATATGAACAATATATCTCAGAACGACTGGTATGGGTATTAACACTTTTATTGATAAGGAGAGAACAACATTTCAACTTTTCTAGGTCATCTTTAGGTTAAGAAAGACAAGTTTGAATGTGACCGTTAACGGACACATGTCTTAGGGACGACAGTATAAACGGGTACGGGTTTGTAGGGGGCGTTGCAGGTGGATGTTAGGTTATTAATTAGTATAGGTGTAAAGGCTATATTGGTTTAATTTTTGTTTTATTTGGTGTATCAGTAGGGCTTCTTTGATTTTACGTTTGTTTATGTTTGTTTCCCTACTTAATATCTGGGTGTTTTCTATGGTTATATTGTGTTTATTTGATTTTTAGTGTTCAGAAACGTGTAAAGGTGTTTTTGTATTCTTTTAATCTATTTTCCATTTTTCTGCTTGTTTATCCAATATAGAAGTCGTGGCAGTTGTTGCATTGTATTTTATAAATTATGTTGGTGTTGTGTTTGTCAGTATAGTTTTTACATAGTATGGACTTTAGTTTTGTTACTGGTTTTTGAATAAATATGGCGTTCACTGGAATGTCATATTATGTTTTTTTTCTCCAAATGTTGGTTATTTTTTCGGTAATGTCGGGAATATATGGTATGCATCAGTGTAAGGTTTTGTAGTTTGTTGTATCTTGGGATTTATTGTTGTTGGTCTAGGTGTGTACGTATAATTTTTTTTCCACGAGATTTTAAGGAAATTTGTTGGTGTTGATGAAGTGTTGTTTTACTTTGTTGATTTTATTGTTAATTTTATCAGGTGAACATAGTTTTGTGTTTGTGTCTATTTGGTTTCTTAATATGTTGAGTTTTTGTTTTGTTTCATGTGTTGAGTCCCAGAGAATGTATAATCTAGTGTGGGTGATTTTCCTGTGGATTTCTGTTTTGAATTTTGTATCAGTTCTAGTGATTTTGAGGTTAAAAAATGTTATTTGGTTAGTTTTCCTGTTCACAAGTGAACTTAATGTTGGGGTGTATGGAGTTAACGTGGTTGAAGAAACTAAGTGTGTGTTCTGTATAAATGAATCCAGCAAGTGTCAACATACCTATACCAGTATAGCGGTGGGTGTAAGGCTGAACTGATCGCTTGTGATTCAATCTGTGTCATAAAAATGTTGGCTACAACTGGTGACATGGGATTCCCCATACTCAGGCCATTTATTTGTAGGTAGTTTTGGTTACTGAGCAGAAAGTTAGTTTTTGTGGTAGTGAATTCTATAAGGGTGGCTAATTGGTTACTGGGGATGTGTAACAATAGGTTGGGGCCTTGGATATAAAGTTCTAAAGCTATCTTGCATGCTTCATTTGTGGGGACTTCTGTGAAGAGGGAGATTACAGCAAAACTATCCATTAAGGCTTTATGATTTAGTTGATTAAGAATATAGTTAAACTGGTCTTCATGCAGTTATTATTAACATACTAACATTTCACACCAACAAAGGAAAGGAAGAAGAGGTCAAGTGCACTTGACCCTCCTGTCCACACACATGTATACCCAAACAACGAGCTAAAGAGAGAGAGGTGAACGAGAAATGTGGAAACTTTTTAGGAACAGATACACACACTCATTGACGTTTATTTATATAAATTGTCAGTATTTTTTCTTTCAGGATGCAGTTTTTTTATAATGTGTTTTCTCTCAATAGTATTATTATTCATATATATATATATGCCTCACGTTTTCTCGTACATTTCACTGTTTAAATCTGTTCTTTCTAAATATTTGATTCTATTAAAACTTTCTGGCTTCACAGCTAACGTTTGTTTTCGTAGTCAGAACTGTAAACTAACCTTTTGATTTTAACACTGATCATGAGAACTTAAGTATTTACGAAACGTTTGTAATTAAAGATGTTTTTAGTATTACCGCGTTTGTAATATTTGTTATAAACCTTCGTTTTCCTTCCATTAGATCTGTTTATTACATCCGTACATTAGTCAGAAGTACTAGATGAATATCTTATGTTAATGATTCAATCAGAGGAAATAGATATGTTTTATGGGGTAAGTTTTATTTATTCCTTTAAGTACTTGTTTTAATTTATTTCTAGGAAAATATATGAATTTAATTTTTTTCTGTTTGCTAGTTTAGAATATTTGACTACGTTACATTAATGAGTTCTTATGGTAATCTTGTTGCAAATCGCTTCTTTCGCTCATATTATAAGGGACATTCACGTGCTTTTCGCTTCTATCTCTCATATTAAAAGCAACATTCATGTGTTTGTGATTTCTATCTCTCATATTAAAAGGAACATTTTCTCTACCCATACCTCATATTATAAGGGACATTCACGTGCTTGTCGCTTCTATCTCTCATATTAAAAGGAACATTTTCTCTACCCATGCCAGTCGTTTTTACATACATATTTTTTTCTCTGCAAGTAGGTTTTTCGTCATCAAGGATTTCGATTTATTATGTAGAAGTTAATTAAATGTTTATATGTATTAAATTTATAATATTTACGAACAAAACTGATACACAATTTTTTTTCTTAACACAAATATATTTTAATACATAAAAACAACAACAACGACAAGAAAAACAATTTATAATAATGGCTATTACAAAAAGTTTTTACAAATAATTATTTATATACAAAAAAATTTACGAATTCACAAATAATATTCAGTATTCTATCTGGTCTAAAACTAGAGGAATACCAGCTAGTCATCACCACCCACCGCCAACTCTTGAGCTACTCCTTTACCAACAAATAGGGAGACTGACTGTCACCTTATAACGCTCCACGGCTGAAAGTGCAAGCATATTTGGTGTAACAGGGATTCGAGCCCGCGACCCTCAGATTATAAGTCGAACGCCTTAAGCCATATGGTCATGCTAGGCCTCGACTACAGACTTGTCTGGCCAAATTTGAAAGGTCTCGGCTTAAAATAAGAAGTGGGTATAACCCACTTCTTCATATCAACCTTATTGCTTTTATACGCAATGTTTTTTGAGTAAGGACATGGTTCCATCTGTAAATTTTTTTGTTTTGTTTGCTTGTTGAATTTCACACAAAGCTACTCGAGGGCTATCTGTGCTAGCCGTCCCTAATTTAGCAGTGTAAGACTAGAGGGAAGGCAGCTAGTCATCACCACCCACCGCCAACTCTGGGGCTACTCTTTTACCCAAAAAGTGTGGGATTGACCGACATATTATAATGCTTCAACGGCTGAAAGGGTGAGCATGTTTGGTGCGACGGGGATTCGAACCCGCGACCCCAGATTACGAGTCAAACGCCTTAACCCACTTGGCCATGCCGGGCCCCATCTGTAAATGTAGTTAGCTTACATCATAGATAATAAATATTAAATAACATCAAATTATGATCTCACAAAGTTTCTTTGAGATGGCTCAACGACCTAGAAATATATGAAATAAAAAGAATACTTTACATCTTTCTATTTTTAATAGTACCTTAACTTCTGGTTTTACTGAGACGTGTAGATATCACAATAGATTATTTAAAGTTGTCTATTTCTACATTGAGGATATTTTTGCTTTTTTGTTCATCTCATTGACGGAGAGATGTTTGGAGATTTAAATTCATGATAGGTCAAAAATAATAATGATAATAATTTCTACTTTAAGGTTATATCTAAATATTAGGGGTAACTGCCTTCCCACAACTGGCTGCAGACAGCAAAAAGAAGTAGGAACTGAGAAGATGTGGGTTCGAGAACACATATCCTCACCATTAATTGATTTCACTTAGTTACTACCTAGTTTGACGTCGGCGTCTGAGTAGTGGCGTATTTAGTTAGAGACTAGAGTGGGCATAGCCCCAGGGCCCATGGTCTTAATGGTTGGCTCATTGATAATTTCATTCTGTGTAAAATTATATGGAATGTAGAGCGCACAAACATTATTAGCCCCGGGGCCCACACAACCTTAAGTCCGCCACTGCTTCTCGGTCTAGTCTGTATTCGAGATATTTATCCATTTATATATATAAAACGTGAATAATATATAGCAAATATTTTTGTGCGTAGGAATATGCTAAAGAGCCTGAATTAGAAACTTCTTTTACTAAAGAAATAGTCTTGCCTTAAAAAGAATAGCCAGTCGTTAAAACCATGAAAGAGTTCCAACTCATTTTTTCCAAGCGGGTCAATAGTCGAAGACAAGCACTTTCACAAACACTACAACATGATGCAGCTACTAATATTAATAATAATATATTCTTACTTTATCATACAAACACGTGAACGCTGGTCTGAATTTTGTCATTTTGTTGGAAATCGTTGAGAAAACTGATGAAATAATCATGATGTTTTCTCATTTTTTGAAATTCTTGTTTTTGATATTGAAATACGGTTCTACATTTTTCTTTTTTTTAAATATTTGATCAAAGCCAGATCCAAAATACAATAGTGTAACAACCTAATCAACTGTTCTACACGTGGATGGCATGAACACGTCGTGATATTTGAGGGATAGTACTGGTATATTCGACTGAACGGCGCTTTATACGCACGTGAGATAAATGGCTACATCAGAGACATCTAGGATTCAGTTATAGCTTTCCTTAATTTTGTCCTAAAAAAGAGGACAGTCAGTCAGCAGTACCCCTCGCCACAAGGGTTACATATTACTGTTTGAACTCAATAACAGAACTGTCTGTTACTTTTATAACACACTCACAATTAAAAATACTAAGCGCGTGCAGCGGCATTGCGGTTCAAACCTTGGATGTTCCTATCCTAGCTAAACAATGAAGTTGGTTTGCGTTCGAAAATCAAATGTTTTAAAAGAAGAGTTGTTTATACATGAATTCAAACTAGATATATTTTGGTATCCACAAACCCGAAACTAACTAACAGCAATAAAAAGAAAAATAGCAAAGGATTCGTGTTTGCTGTTGTTGTTTTGAATTAAGCACAAAGCTACACAATGGGCTATCTGTGCTCTGCCCACCACAGGTCTCGAAACCCAGATTTTAGCGTGTAAATCCGCAAACATACCGCTGAGCCACTGGGGGGTCGTGTTTGCAAATAAGAAGCTGCATTTAGATATTAAGCGCAGCTAACCCAAGAAATGTCAATTAAAATAAATTTTATTAACAGAAAATTCATTAAGAGAAAGAATTTCGTAGTTGACCTACTACAAACCCACTTCGTGCCGTGGGTTAGATTAAGATAGTGACCACAGTAAAACCTGAAAAATTTACTTTGTGATAAGAATGACACATAGAATTTAGTCATTAATATCGTACATGTAAGAATAGTAATGGCACCAATACATTAATTATGTCAGAAGAATAATGTTACCAATACATTAATCATGCCAGAAGAGTAATAACAGCAGTGCTACCAATACGTTAATCATGTCAGAAGAATAATGACATCAGTGCATTAATTATGTCAGAAGAGTAATGCACCATAAAATTATGCGTCTCGGAAGAGTAATGCTATTAAAATATATTTCATGTTAGAAAATTAATCTATCCGAAAACATTTCACAGCACCAAAACTTCATTCATTCTCATAGCGTGCAGCATACGTTTAATAAGTTATAAATATTTTATTTCTTTTCACTAATATTTTTATTTCCTTTGCTTATAGCCTTAGGAGTCTCAGTGATTTGACCAACATAAGCTTTACTCTAAAAGTTCCAGTTTGACACCGTCCTTTAGCAAGAACTTGAGTCGTCTGCTAAGAGGTGGGTCACCCACAGTTAGCCCTCTTGCAGGCCTTTTGTACTATATGAATTAATTAGACAAAGCTACTTAATTAAGTGTAAATAAATTTCAAAATTTAGATAATTCATATTTGCATATAAACTTGTACTTTAAAGTGTATGTGACGTTTGACATTTATTGTAAGTTTTTACTAGCTCCTATAGTGAGTTTTAATGCTCATATTTTGAACATATTGAAAAATAAGGTGGTTACTGGGCGACTAATTGATTGTTTGTTTGTTTGTTTTAGAATTAAGCACAAAGCTGCACAATGGGCTATCTGTGCTCTGCCCATCACGGGTATCGAAACCCGATTTTTAGTGTGTAAGTCCGCAGACATACCACTGTGCCACTGGGGGGCCCGCGACTAATTGAGACTTGCATTGTGATATGTTTAGTACCGGCATGGCCAAGCTTGTTAAGGCGTGCGATTTCGTAATCTGAGGGTCGCGGGTTCACATCTCCGTCGCGCTAAACATGCTCGCTCTTTCAGCCGTGGGGTCGTTGTAATGAGACGGTCAGTCCCACTATTCGTTGGTAAAAGAGTAACCCAAGCGTTGGCGGTGGGTGGTGATGACTAGCTGCCTTCCCTCTAGTCCTACACTTCTAAATTAAGGACGGCTAGCACAGATAGCCCTCGAATAGCTTTGTGCGAAATTCAAAAACAAACAAAAGTACTGAACAAAAATAACATTTTGAAATGTAATTAAATAGTTTTAATCAAAATTTAATTTGAATTTAATTGACGTTATTTTTATCAGTATTTTGATTTCTTCTATTTTCTAAAAATTTATCTTGAAATACGGAAATGTTTATTTTTAGGCTTACAGCTACACAATATGGCTCAAATAGCCCTCGTATAGCTTTGCGTGAAATTCAAAAAGCAAACAAACGATAAACAATGAGCTATCTGCGCTGTGCCCACAGCAAGAATCTAAACCAGTTTGTTTGTTTTTTTACATCTAAAGCTCTTAAGCTTACATCTGAGCTGTCGTGGTGGGGACTTGGTATTGTATAAAATAATAACTTTTTTTTTCTTACTTGTATATTTAGTTAATTTAGTTGTATCAACTAATAACATATTGATTATTTATTCGTATATACATAGTAGAAAAACAGAGTGTGTGTTGCATAATTATGAAATGGGAATAAGCAGTTATATAGCATCTGTTCATATAAGAAGATGGACGGGCAAGTTTAGGTAGATGTTTTCTGGGCACAGTTTTTGTGATTCTTATAACTGCGAGGAATTTATTCCTTTTTTTCTTATCAAAACAATGAAACCCGTGAAAAGGTAATAGAGAAAGCTAGGACCTGGTAGTGAGATAATTTTTAACATTATTTGTGTTGTTTGAGTGAAAACGGTCTGAACATTTTCTATTTGTGTTTTACACTCATTCAAGTAAAGAAGCTTGGAGGTTGATCTAGCACTAGTATCTGCAGAACCGAGTGTACTTGTGCTACTGGGGGTCTTTAAAAAATTAATCAAGTAAATTACCATACACAATAACTACTACTTGTTGATTGAAGACTTTTACAAATGGGTGTATCTTACAGAAAAAAAATAGAAATGCAGCTATCATTTTATTTCTTCTCGGTGTTTTTGTTCTTATAACTAGATCATATGGTTTAATTACGTGCGGGGTGTACATATATACAGTGTAGAATAGTTTCCAGAAATGCTCTTGTATTAGTTCTGTAAGGAACTAAAAGCCGGTGTTTGCCCTGTTTAACTTTTTCTATTGCTTAAAAGAAGATTTTACACTGATTATTGTTGAAATAATTTTATTAAGATTCGCAACAAACACACTTATGGACAACTTCCATCAGAAGCTTGCTATTAGATTTGAAGAGCTTTCGCCTGCAGCCGCGCTCTCCATATTTATTTCTCCACCGGCACACGAGACACGTAGAAGTAAAACAAGGGTTTGTTGGTTAATCATTACATGTTATCGATATGGCAGACACAGACGCAGAAGGAGACGTAGCGCCGGAGAATGAGGAACGGGTTACTGACGAAGGTGAAGGCAACGCGGAAGATAATGCTGAAGATGGAACACCAATTTCGACAAAAAAGGCGAAGGGAAAAAGGAAAGCGAATGCCACCCCGAGCCACAAACGTCAAAGGGCAGCTAACGCAAAGAAACCTAAAGTGATACGTAGTGCGGAAGCAGCAAACAAAAGTGAAACGAAAACCACTATTGGTAGAAAGAAAAAGAAATCCCCAGTTACTCATCCAAGGACCTTAGACATGGCTATTGAAGCTATTTCTTCCCTTAACGAGCCTTCGGGGGCATCATACCAAGCCATACGACGGTGGATTCTGGATAATTACCACACTGTTCGCCCAGATATGATTAAGGTGATGTTAAGACGTGCTTTTACACAGGGTTTGCAAGAGGGCTATCTGTGGCGACCGAGGTCTCAGCAGATGACCCAAGTGTTGTCTGGAAGGTATCATATTGCACCTTCTAAAGCAAAATCTATGCTGGCTAAATCACCGAGACTCCGAAGTCTACAAAACAAAGCAAACAAAAAGATTAGTGCTAAGAAATCAAAAGCAACTTCAAAAAAGATTAAGATTAAGATAGCTCAGTCTACACCCAAGAAGAAACCAGTACCACGTTCTCCGAAAAAACAGCCAAAAAAATCGGTCGTTCGGAGAAAAACAAAGCCCGAAACTCCTAAGAAAAAATCTGGTAAAATTTCTCAGCGTAATCCAAAGTCTAAAAAGAAGAAATAATTGTGTTCATTGTCATGAGTATGTTTAACAGGTATGAAGGTCCTTCGTGAGTATTAGTATTTTAATACATTAAGAAAGTGTAAATTCGTGAAATTTACTTTGTAGTGCATTGAGTTTATAGTGAATCCATTTTGTAGAGCTCTCGTGTAAAGAACTGATATTTATGAAAGTTAATTTTGTATTGAAATCATTTTTAACGTGAATATATATGTTTGTCTTCAGATTATCAGCTACTTCAGAAATTTGTTATTTTGCCTGTTTTCTCTCAATCGCTGAGAATTATGTAGCTTAAAAAGACAAATTCTCAACGGTTTATATACGTGGAAGTTAACACAAACTCAAGAGTTCTGTAATTCATCTTTATATTCAGCCATTGTACTTTTAACACTTACCCTGTTTTATTTTGTGTAATATTACTTTATTGTATTGCAGTGTTTAATTTATAAAATGTAACCCCAAGAAATAGTAAAAAGGGGACATTCATATGTATATAAGCATGCCAAATAAAAACTGATCCAAAATTGCTAGAATAGTTCATGTTATATAAAAAGTATGTTCAGCAAATTTCTTGTAAATTTGTTTTATTACTGTTCTTAATATTCTTTTATGAAATATATAATGTGACGTTTAACTTTTTATCTTTGTTGATTTTTATTCTTAATTTACACTTCACTGAAAGGGTTGTGTAAAATGCCTTTGTAATGTATGTTATATATATAGCATATTTGAATTGGTAGAGCTTTTGTTTAAAGGTAGAAAAATAAAACGATTTTAATGTATTTATGTTATTTCGTTTGATCTTGATATATTTACGAATTTCTGTTAAAAATAGTTTGAATCCCCAGAACTGTGGATCATGCATTGTGATAAATAGTGTGGAAGTTTCTGTTTTTTGTCCGTAGTTTCTAGAAATAACACTGCAGAATGTTAATATGTTCAAAGAAAATCATAAATTACATGAAATTGTTCTATAGGCAGTAGTCAGACATGCTACAATGACTTTACAATATACTTAATAGCATGTGGTAAAATACAAAATGTAATTGTCCTCTATTTTGTTTCTGTTGATCTCTTTGATCTGAAATATTTCTTGATTATTCCAAGCAGAGTCTAGTGTCAATATAAAAGGTATTAGAAGGTAATATAACCTAAGTTGTCAAGAAAATACACAATGTTATACACTTCGAATTTTACTTGGGCAGATTCAGATCTTTCCTGAGAGTAAACATGTTGCTGTTTGGAATGACGTTCAGTATACAGCATGTTTCTTGGATTAACTCGGACATTTCATTTAATTAAAATGAAAATTAGTCATATCAAAATAACAATTAAATTTTGTTAAGATTGAGAATTTTTTAAGAAATAAAATTGATCTTTCGAAACGTACGTGAATAATTTGTACAAATCAGTGATGTCGAGACCAGTAACCGACCAGTAATCCGACCAGTAACCCTTTCTTTGTGAACCTGACGATGACCGAAGAAGGTCGAAACGTTGTTCGCTCTTCTATTTGAAGTGTTTTCTGGGCCCAGAACAGCCGTTTTTGCATATAAAAATTTGTACAAATGTTTTAAACTACTTAGAAAAGTTATGAGCAAGGCTCGAGGTTCCCACGAATAGCAAAATTTGCACCCCATTAAAATCCGGCACTAGTTGTGAGGTAGAACGAGTTATGTTCTAAGATAATATAACAAACATGGATAATAAAGTAGTAATCCGTAAAGGTTATGGTGTCCTCAGTTATTTAACGGTTTGACTGATATCTATTGAAGTGCAAGGTTTTGGCAACTAACTGTATCTTAGCCAATTCACAAACGGATCAATAACAGGTCAAAGTAATAAAATAGAGAATAACTAAACAGTTCACAAAGAACATAAAACAAAAACTTGGTTCTTAGCCACAGAAACAGAAAGTCCAGTTCAGTAGTACATAATTTTTTATACATGTGTATAAATTGGGATTCCATGGTGTCTGAGTGTTCTTCTTTCTCCCGTTTACTGCGGCAACCCACGCTAGTTTGGAAATACTTAGCATGTAGACAAGCATTTAAAAACAACCTGGTGAAAGTGCATACAATACGAAACTGTTGGTGAATTACAAGACGTAAGAGAAGTTGTATTTACGCACGAATTTATCTGCAAATGATACATGGACATTGCACTGAGAGGGGTCGGAGTAAGTGCGGTTTACTCTGACTCTCATGTACCATTTAACAGAAGCAGTGTACTGTGGAGTAAGAGGATAATGAACCTGACCCTCCAGGGTGTTTAAAGACCTAAATTCCGGGAATATATAAGAAGTTCAATTCCTTTTAACAAAAGAGTAGGCAACGAGTAACGTCTATTTCAAATTTTACACTGAATTGTTAGGAATTAATTATACTTATAATTAACATTTTAAAATCTGACATAACTTAATAATTAAAAATATAATTTATCTCATTTTAATATTGAGAAGTTCTTAATATGACTGAAATACTTTACGTGTTGGACTGTATAAGTAGTTCAGAGTTCTGTCTCTGAATGAAAACAACACTTGTCCATAAAATTAATGACAGATAACTGAAGCATTTCCAGTCACTGAAGACAGGTAATTTTGCTTGTTTACAATGATACAACATGAACAAGTTCAAACATGCAATATACAGTAGAAAAACAGTCTACGGATCACTGCCTTAAGTCATGAGACAGAAAAATATGAGCAAACGGAGCGTGGCCATGAATGGAAAGCGAAGAGTTGGTAAAAGATTCAAATGGCATTGTGATTGGTTATTCGGAAGAACGAAAACAATGAACTGAAAAACATCATTGAAACATTTAATCAGTTATCTTCTGGAAATATAATATTTAAATACAATCAATAGTTTGTTTTAACTTATTTACTTTAACCGCTGAAACGTTCTGTGTATTTCATGGAGAAATCTGTATCGATTTTGTTTTTTCAATTAGTTTGTGAATCAATTAAAAAAAACTTTCAAAATGAACAGTTTTATTCTACGTTGGAGCGTTAGAACGCAACAGGATATGTAAAATGTATAATATTATACTTTGTAGATTGTAGAAAGAATTACGAAATGAGGTGATTTTAAAAAAACAAAAAATTAGTTTTTCGCTGCTAAATTAAGGATGGCTAGCGCAGATAATTTTCGTGTAACTTTGCGCGAAATTCAAAAACAAAAAAACTTGTTTATATTATAAACCCCATACTTGTGCAGTGGTATGCCTTCAAATTTATAACTCTAGAAACTGGGTTCCGATGTTCGTGATGGGTAGAGCACAAATAACATACTGTGTAGCTTTCTCCTTAATTGTAAACAAGTACGTAATAACTGGTGATTAATTTGTAGACTTTCAAAGTGTGTCATTTATTTCGGATGCGTAATCAACGTTTTAAGATTAAATTACATGTACCCGGTGTTTTGGTTTATGCCTTTACAAAGTGTCTATTAACGTTACATGTTACTAAACTGATTTTAAATTACAGTAACCAAACAAAACAATATAAAATACATGTATACGTGACACAAGTATAGTCGAACAGTTTTGAATCGTTGAAAATAAAAATAGATAAAATTAGTATTAATGATAAAATGTTAAAAAGGGGCAGGCATATAAGTAGAAAGACGTGTAGATTAAATCAATATTGATTCCTTACATTTTCTGTCGAGAAAATGGTCACACCTTTCTCACATTTTGATTATATAAAGTGTCCCATTGATTGTGCTATGTTCTTTTAAGTAATGTTCACCGATAATTTCTATGTTGATAAGATTTCCAGCGCACGAATGTGTTTTTCGAAACGGTCGTGTATTGATTGAACAAATGGATTCAGCTATACACATGGGGCCGAACACTACATTATGTCTATGTAAGTTCATATATAGTGTGCAGGACTTCTCTAAGTAATTTGTCTGTGCAAAAAAACTTTTCGGATGTACATGTATCGTCATTTATCAACAACTGAAGGGGTCAGTATATCCTTCAGTTTCTCACCAGTTTTTGTATGATTTTGATATTCAAACCAGATTTTCCAATCATTTGATGAAGTTAAGGTTTATCCACGAAGAGCATAATCTGTGAAACAGTGTTTTGACGTGGTAGTTTCTTTTTTGCATATCGTTCGAAACAGTGAAATGTCTTAATAATGTTGTAACTGTAAAGGTAGCCTTTGGATAAGAGTAACTTTTGAAGTTTGATCCTGGCTTGTGTTTTACCGTCTATACTCTAGTGTTGCATATTTTTTTCAGTTCTGTTAAGCTGACCTATAATGACACCTCGTTCGGTAGCTGGTGGATGATATGAATTACAATTTGGAATAATAGGTTTAACATGTAGTTTATAATATAGGGAAGTAACAAGTTTGCTGTTAACGATAGTGACCGTAGTATCAAGGAAGGGAATAGATATCTAGCCATACTCGGTGTGAGTATTATGTCAGAATGCTGATTATTAACGAATTCAATCAATTCTAAAAGAGAAGAGAGTCCATGATTCCATATACTGAAAATGTTGTCGATATATATGTGTCATCGAGTCGGTTCAAGGTTAATTTGAAAGTTCCCCTGAATAAAGAATGTGTACGTTTTTCTCATAGCAAAGCCACATTGGGCTCTTTGCTGAGTCCACCGAGGGTAATTGAACCCCTGATTATAGCGTTGTAAATCCGAAGTAAGACATGATTCAAAGAAATGCATAAAAATAGAGACCACAACAGTAGCAATGTTATTGACTGTAGTGACGTCATTCTTTTATTTCTAGAGAATTTTAGTCATTACTAAGTATTATGATGGTGTTAGATCTGGGAAACTCATAAAATTAGTCCTGGAATCTAGAAACTTTCCGTTCTTAATAGAAATGAGATTTCGTTATAAATACAATAACGAATGATCGAGCAAAGGTTGATTGTACTGTTGATCCAGTAGAGTCGCTTATATCACTAAAAGCTAGTACTAAATTAAGGATTTCTATCACAAATTGCCCTCGTATAGTTTTGCGCAAAATTAAAAAAACAACAAAATATTTTTGTTAGATAGTCAGATTTGTTATCAATGAAGAATATTTTTGTTAATTGGTATTAGTATATTAGGCCTCAAGTAGTTTCAGTTTTAAAGTTTTGTAGGCGATGTTAAAAGATAACATAAATCAATTTTAATATTGCTTGGACTGAATTTAGTATTATTTTTACTAATTTTGCAACAGCATGATGTTTCATTTTGAAATTGTCTCGCACAAAGGAAACAACAATCATGTGTTTAAATGAATAATTATTTTTTATTGACACGGAAATTGTTTGTTTGTTTTGGAATTTCGCACAAAGCTACTCGAGGGATATCTATGCTAGCCGTCCCTAATTTAGCAGTGTAAGACCAGAGGGAAGGCAGCTAGTCATCACCACCCACCGCCAACTCTTGGGCTACTCTTTTACCAACGAATAGTGGGATTGACTGTAACATTATAACGCCCCATGGCTGGGAGGGCGAGTATGTTTGGCGCGACCATCAAATTACGAAGCGCACGCCTTAACGCGCTAGGCCATGCCGGGCCCTCACGGAAATTGAAAATAAAATTTCATTTGCCGTTATACGTCACAACAAGTTATTAGTGTTAAAATTTCAAATTTTAAAGAGTTGTTGTTGTTGTTTTGAATTAAGCACAAAGCTACACAATGGGCTATCTGTGCTCTGCCCACCACGGGTATCGAAACCCGGATTTTAGCGTGTAAGTCCGCAGACATACCGCTGAGCCACTGGGGGGCATTTTTAAAGAGACCCAAGTGTTCTTACCATTCATCAGGTAGGTTTCGAATTCATTATGTCTAAATCTAAAAGTTTTAACTTCGTACACGTGGTACTTAATATGCGATCTAATAACATTAAGCCCACCGCTGGTACAGCGGTAAGTCTTCGGATTTACACAGCTAAAATCAGGGGTTCGATTCCCCTTGAGGGACTCAGCAGATAGCCCAATGTGGCCTTGCTATATGAAAACTCACACATACATAACAGTAAACTGGATAGAACTTCTACATACAATTTGTCAAAATATAAAGTTAATAAGTTTAACAATAGATGGCGGTAACACGTTTTTGAGCTCTTTATCATAAATGCAAAAACAAAGATACTACTTAGGAGTAAAAATTTTCAGTGAGATGGTAATATTTCAAAACTTGGTGATAAATTAACATAAAACTTAATAATTTTACTATATCAACCACTTAAAACAGTTATTTGTAAGTTTCTATATTTCTTATAATGAGAAATTCTGACAAACTCGCGTAACAAAAGGCAATAGAAAACCACGGGTTAAATTGAAATAATAAATATTTACATAATAAACCTCAGACAAAATCACAGGTAAAAGTGATATACCTAGTATATTTAGTAGAGCTCAAACCTCCATTACTTAGCGTCTATCATATTCACTGCTCAAAATATGCGAAAATGTGTCCGATGCAAATTGACCATTTTTAGCAAGACAAAGAGGAATAATATTCTATATAGACAAACTAAGCTTCATCATATCCAATCACTTTTAGTTGTAAAGCAAAAATAGTGTGAAAAATCTTTCACAATATTAAAAGATAGGGATTTTTCAAAGATCAATCACTTCTAAGTTCAAATCCGTTCGATCCTTTTCGAGAAATCTTGCTGAGAAACACTTGAAAATTACGCAAAAACGGATGAAAACATAATTCCCGTCAACTTCGGTGGTAAAAATAATGAACGTCATTCGAAAACCCGAGTAAAAGTAATAAATAGCACAGGTTAACTCTGTGATAGACCTCATGATTTCGAAAATGGCGATCTGAATTCGTACTGTATCACATAATATTTCCTACACTTTAAATTATTGATGTTATTAAGAGTGACAGCCAATCTATTAACGATGTGAGCGACAGGGTGTTAATGAATGGCTGTTTCCCTCTTGTCAGTAGTTCAAAATGAGGGACTCCGGCTTAGTTAGTTTTGCCATGAATACGTGTTTAAGCAATGCTTTATTGTAATTACCTTGTAGTAAATAAGTTTTTGTTTTGTTTTTCAGTGGCCTAACTTAACTAATTTGAAAGTAGAGCAGATGTGTCCTAGTTCCTTCTTCGAAAAACTCAAACATGATAACTGAAGATTTACTCTTCAGCTCTTGTGCGAAATTATTAATGAGAGAAAAAAATAGCAACTTTCTAAAGCTTTTCCCCAAATACTCCATATATGTATATTCCATCAAAGAATCAAACATTAACCCAAAAACGCCAGCGGTGGGTCATTTAGACCCCATACAAGATAAGTCTCTATAGTAAGCCCCCAGTGGTTCAGCGGTATGTCTGCAGACTTACAACGCTAAAAGCCGGGTTTCAATACACGTGGTGGGCAAGTACAGATAGTACATTGTGTAGCTTTGTGCTTAATTCAAAATACAAAAAAATACATACTGTATAATAAACTAACCACACTGGCAAGTTAAATTTTGTTTTCAAGAAACGTCACTTTGCAGAAATTTTGTTACATAATTAATAATCCTAATAGTTTAAACATTTGAAATACTTCTTGTTAAAAATGAGCAATTACTAAAATGTTCAGGGCTCAGCGATATGATGACATATATTACTAAAAATTGGGTTTCGATACACATGTTTGCGGAGAGAAAACGCCCGTTGTGTAGTTTTGTGCTTAATAACAAACAAAATGTTAGAAAATTGCTTTGCTTAAACCTTCTTATGGGAATGTAGAATTTTGTAAGTGTATATATTGGCTTAAAAGTTTAACAAAAAACATATTTTACTCTTTCTGCGCTTTAACTACTAATTTAGAAGACAAGATCCTTAAAATATTGTTCATGTTCCAACAAAATAATTCTTTAACTTGTAAAAGAATGATTTTTCATAGCATCAGACCTGAAGCTTGACTAACTCTCATATTTACCAACAGCATTAGTGGCACAGCAGTATGTCTGCGGACATAGGCCGCTGGAAATCGGGTTTCGATATCAGAGTTGGGCATAGCACAGATAGCCCACTGTGTAGCTTTGTGCTTAATTCCAAATAAACAAACATCCACATAGACCCTGAAAGTGTTCTTACACTGTTAAATTAGAGAAGCCTTGTGTGGCTTTGCACGAAATTCACAAAACAAACTTGCAGCAACATGAGGGAGGAAATAGAGCTAGATAGTACCTTACGGGTTGCAGGTTGGAATCTTGTCACCGAAAATTCCCGTCCTTTCAGTCGCAGAGGCGTTAAAATGTAACTGTAAATCCCATTAGTCGATTACAGTAGACCAATAATTGGTAGTGGATGGTATTGACTAGTTGTCTCTCCTCTTGTCTGTCACTTTTAAATTACGGACGGCTGACGCAGATAACCCTCGAGTAGATTTGTGCTACATTCAATAAAACCAACAAATAATAAAGCACAATTTGTGTACCAATAGATGTTTGATATCTTTAACAATTACATAGTAAATTAGTTATTAAGACTGTGGTGTGTAAAGTTCACTGCAAGATACCTTTTTTCACTAAAACTGAACTGAGATAATTTTAAACAAACCTTATAAAATTTGAAACATATGTTAACCTGAAATAGATGGTTTAAAACTTGACAAGATATGAGCGATAGAATCACCTTAATTAGGAAATAAACTAAACTAAAGGTTTTGCATCAAAAATGATTTCCGCTAAGACTAAGTTTGTGATAATTACAATGAATAAAGAGCATTCCCAAATGGAAAGTTAAAAATTAACCACTACATTGCTTTATGCGTTCCATATTTCCTTAAATGAAAAGAAGGTTAATCGCACTTATCTGATTTGTTTATGTTTATATGTAGCGTGTATTAGACGTTTGTGGTTTCACCTGTTTTGTTGCGGTCTCGAATGGTTTGGTTTGAATTTTGCGTAAAGCTACACAGAGCTACCTACGCTAGCCGTCCCTATTTTAACAGTGTAAAACTAGAGGGAGGAATTTAGTCATCACCACCCACTGCCAACTCTTGGGATACTCTTTAACAACAAATAGTGGGGTTTACTGAAACATTATAACGCCCCCATGGTGTGACGATGATTCGAACCCACGACCCTCAGATTGCGAGTCAAGTGCTCTAAGTATCTAACGTATGTTTGAGATTAACTTCGGCATTCTTCGCATAAGTTTTTACAATGATATGTCTATAGTAAAAAATATCGTATAATCGTGGTTCTTAAATTAGCGGAACAAAAATGAAAGACCTGATACCTAAAACAAATAACTCTGTCTATTTTTTTCAGGTTTTAATTCGTATTTATTAACGAATCAAGGTTATATGAATTATGATAATCTCATGTTTGAGAGAATACATATGAAACTAGGAGGTGGAAATTATTTTTCATACAAGGGGAGGATGGGATATTTTGAAAGCAGGTTTTCAACAATTAAGATGGATGTAATGTAAAACAAAATAGTTTTAAAATTAACCATGTTTCATCATTAAATACAGTGGTTCATGACGAAACAGAATGACGGCTATAAAAATGGTCTATTGAAAACTACTTTTAAAATGTCTGAGTATTAACAATTATTTCACGGTATTGGCTGAGTAAAACTAAAGCTTGCTGTACTTATAAAGTCGTCTAAGTCACTTTATAGATATTTATAGAGTGAGTTGAAATTACGCTATTTCAATTAATTTTTATATAAGTAAGTGAGTGACTTTTCCAGACGAGCATATTTGGTCCAATTATTTCATATTATTCTTCTGCTTGGGGTCTAATGACTCCTTCCTTGTACTGAAAGTGATACCAGTATATATATATATGTGTGTATGTGTGTGTAAAATGGACGATGAGCTACCTTGGGCATATAATTAGATTTGAGGATAGCTGATAGAAATCATCATAAATAATAAAATCAGAACGAGTATAGGCGTACCTCACACCTGATATTGTTGGCGCAATAGCTAACAAAAGAAGAAACAAAAAAATTTAATAATATAAAATTGAACTTTTTAAAGACAAATAGAGATCGATATATCAGTAATCCAGATAACCTCTATTAATACAGAAAATTTTAATGCTACAAAAAGTATTGAAACAAGAAAGTCAAAACTATAAAAACTGAGTAACTTAAAAATTAAAAAAGTGTTATCTCTAACATAGTTACAGTGATTGGTCAAAATAGGGATATAGTTTTTTTATTTTGAGTATTATAAATATAATTCCAGTTAAAATAAAAATTAGGTATAAACCATTTTGACATATTGAAAAATAGCATTTCATGCAATTAATGTGAGCCCCCCAGTGGCTCAGCGGTATGTCTGCGGACTTACACGCTAAAATCCGGGTTTCGATACCCGTGGTGGGCAGAGCACAGATAGCCCATTGTGTAGCTTTGTGCTTAATTCAAAACAACAACAACAGCAATTAATGTGTAAAGTAAAATGCCCCCAACCTAAGTCATAATAACTTTAATCTAAAATAAATGCTTCATTTATCAACTGTAGTTAAATTACTCTAATCATCATTTAAAATTAAATGCTCAGGACAGGGATCAGGAAGGTTGTTGTTTCACAAAAAGTGTGCATCACCTCCAAGTAAAGCAGATAGTAGTGTGGGGTAGTGAGTTAAACTACGGTCGAAACCTACGACGGAAATACCTACGCCAGTGGTATGGGATAAAACGACTTTGCGGGGAGGGAGCATTTAATCTTAAGCCACAGTTTCACTTCCTGAAATCAAGTGAATATAAACTGTTTTTTTTACAATAGTTTATAATTCCCAAATGTTTGAAACAAAAAAATCGGAATTCACTGTAATAACAAAAAATCCAAATTGCTTACCTTAGATCAAAGTTATTCAAAAACAAAAACAATAAAATTGAAGTCGATCTTTGATCGTTCACTTTGTGGTCCTCTGCAAGTGTATTTGTGCACGTATGGTGTAAAAAACATAAATAATTCATTCTAGATGGCAGCACTTCTTAACCGATGATACACATTGTCGTCGTTTTCGGGAAGAAAATCAAGACTCACCGATTGTTTCACATCACTTTTCCCAAACATCAGCAACAAAAAAAGCATATTACATCTATTCTGCTTTTGTCACAAGTTTTTATCGGAAGAGTCAAAGACATATAACTTTCATGTATAATTCATATAATTGGATTATAACACTTTTTTTGTTTATATGATAATTGTACCAGTAGAGAACGTCTCCACTGAATAGCTTTTATATCGTTATATCATAAAGTACAATTGAAAACAACACGCTAAATTTTGGTTTTGTTATTAATAATTTAAACATTATAATAGAATATTCTCAAACTGTAAGATCGTTCTAATATTTCTTTTATAGTAAAAATGTTTCAATTTGTGTTTATTCTGACAACTCTGGAAGCTAACTCATAAAGGTAGAATTATCACTGACGTGTAAGTGCTTCCTCTGATATTTCTGATAAAAGCAGACAATGTAGCATGCCTATGCATAAGAAAGACAATAACGAACCACAGCAATTTCTCTGTATCACGGAACCTTCAGTACCACCAACAGGAAATGAGGCCAAGGCCAAGAGTCGTACTATCACGGTTTTTTCATCAATTTTTCCAACTAATGGATTTCTGGTGTAGTGCTTGTAAGGAGTGTTTATTTGTTCAGAGCATATTTATAAATGGTTAAATTTACCCGAAAAAAAGCTAAAACATTAATCTTTTGATTTTTCGTTAAAATATGTAATAGATGTTTGGTAAAAGGTAACAAGAGTAAAGTAAAATAACACATTGTTTACTACATCAAAGCTATGATATACTCAAGTAAGCAGGAGTTGGGTTCATTGAATTGTAAAATATCCTCTAAGAACATAACTTCTTTTTTCTTTTACCCTACAAGTACAGGTGGAGCTCTATTGGGTTTTTAAACATTTTTCTAAACTGTTTATGTATTATGTTGCTTACGGGCCCATATCAATTAGTAAACAAAAACACTGTAGAGTGTTTTTTAAATATGGTAAGACTTCCTTAATATCTTAAAAACTGATATATTTTATTCGTTTGGATTGTATCAGAAAAGTTACAAAGCATTCAGAAATGAAATAACACTTGGAATCTGTAAATATAAACATTATTAGATATTAAAATACTGATAAAGATTAAAGTTTGTAAATATTAACCATCCAATAGTATAGTGTACTGCTGTAACTTTGTTATATTAAATTATAAAAAGTCCAGTTCACGCAAAAAATACCAGTTCAGTTTATTTCTCCCTTAACGTTTATTTACAGTCTTAAACAACGAGAAACGTTTACGTCTCGTTTATGGATGATGCAAATTGTATGCACCTCACTAACATAAAAATAAACGTCCTTGTACAATTTCAGGGCTGAAAAGAAAGCACATTGACGACTGGATGCAACTACCTAGCTAAATTATCCGAACTTTATATTTATGATATACCTTGGAAATTGCTAGACAAATATGACGTCAAATATAGAACTTTGTAGGCCTACTATTATTAAGCCGTTCGATCTTAACGTCATTGTATCGCTCCACAGCTCCATCTAGCTAGTAAACAAACTGCATTAAAAATATAGCTTAAAATAGTACATTAAAACATCGCTAAATATTAGTTTGTGTTAAAACACAGTTGATTGTAAGTCTTTGTGAACTTGTGCTAGCTTACCTTAAAAAAAACTTTTTGTACAAATTATTAACCCTGAAATTATAGGCCTGTTTTTAACACC
Source organism: Carcinoscorpius rotundicauda (assembly GCA_011833715.1). Taxonomy (NCBI): domain Eukaryota; kingdom Metazoa; phylum Arthropoda; class Merostomata; order Xiphosura; family Limulidae; genus Carcinoscorpius; species Carcinoscorpius rotundicauda. The sequence continues at coordinate 40,598,770 of CM022396.1, read as the reverse complement.
GTTCATTACCAATTGGAGGGTCCAAACATGTAATTTTGACTATTGTAAAAACTGAACAAAATATTGGGTGAAATCCCTTATTTTATGTTTAAAATATACATTGTAGATCCATAAAAATCACAAACGGGATTAGTTACAGTTGATGGTATTTTTGGGCGATGATGATCACTTGTCTTCCCTCTAGTCTTACACTTTTAAATTAGGGACGGCTAGCGCAGATTGCTCTTGTGTAACTTTTCGCGAAATTAAACAAACAAGAAAATAATTGAGCCACATGTTGATGGCTACATTTTTTTCTCCGTTCTGAACTTTTGTATTTCGCACCGGGTATCTTCCACGGTGAGTTCTGCTGGATTATCTACTTACATAGGCCCAATGTCAGTTTCTCGACGATGAATATCACCCGAGTGCTGAAAGGTTGTCATATTTTACGTAATACAAATATACGGTGTTTGTTAGACTAAATAAGTATGTGGTAAACGTTACCCCTCACCACTCACCCACTAATAATTTCTAAAATGTGAAGTTTCATACTAAATAATACATACACAATGAAATATAAACTCGATACATAAAAGATCAGTACACTAGCAATACATATGGGATGATATATTTGGGTTTAATATTGAAAAAACAATATTTATTTATATATTATAGAATTTATTATCAACAATTAATAAACCTTTTTTCTCACCAGGGATTCTTTTACGCCCAGGTATAAAAGTATATTCTTTAAAAAAGACAATGTACTAGTCATATTAAGAATCGTATGTTTGGTGATTTTAATAGTGAATATAATCGAAATAAAGAAAGTTATAGCAGTTAAATTTAGAAATATATATTAACCACATATATTTGCAGTTTTTAGTGTTCTAACTACGTAATGCCCTAAAACATTGCGCGTCTTTCATTTCTTCATATTTTTGCAAGTTAATTTGGAATGTTAAGAAGAGGAAGTTTGTTTGTTTGTTTTGGAATTTTGCACAAAGCTACTCGAGGGCTATCTGTGCTAGCCGTCCCTAATTTAGCAGTGTAAGACTAGAGGGAAGGCAGCTAATCATCACCCTCACCGCCAACTCTTGGGCTACTCTTTTACCAACAAATAGTGGGATTGACCGTCACATTATACACCCCCACGGCTGGGAGGGTGAGCATGTTTAGCACGACGCGGGCGCGAACCCGCGACCCTCGGGTTACGAGTCGCACTCCTTACGCGCTTGGCTATGCCAGGTCCTAAAAGACTAAAGATTGTTTGTTTTGTTTTTTGAATTAAGCACAAAGCTACACAATGGGCTATCTGTGCTCTGGCCACCACGGGTATCGAAACCCGAATGCTAGCGTGTAAGTCCGCAGACATACCGCTGAGCCATTGGGGGGCAAGAGGAAGTATCTACTAAATCTTGCTGACGGTAGTCTCAGGAGGATACCAAGACAGTTGAAGACCAAAACAATAATATGAAAAACTGTTTCAGGAGTACACCAAACCAGCTGAGGACCAAAACAATAATTTGGAAAGCTATTTCAGGAGTACGTCCAGACAGCAGAGGAGCAAAACAATAATCTGAAAAACAGTTTCTGGAGTACATTAAGACAGCTGAGGAGCAAAACAATAATATGAAAAACAGTTTCAGGAGTACATTAAGACAGCTGAGGAGCAAAACAATAATTTGAAAAACTATTTCAGGAGTACACCAAGACACCTGAGGAGCAAAACAATAATCTGAAAATTTTCAACTGTAAAATGCTGTGTGTAGTCTTCAGTTCGAAATTACTCATGAATGCTGCTTAATCAATCTTAAAGTATATCAATTTACTTTCCAATACTCACCATGGGTATCTACAGAAATGTTTTCAAGAGGGACACAATACATGTAGGTATGAGATCAGCTTTTGTAGTGCAAGCCAACAGACTAAAATAATATGCGTTATGTGTGCTTAAACACAAACGCAAATTTAGAGTTTAACAAAAAATGTAAAAAGTATTATTTTCGTCATGTTGAAACTCTGAAGTATGAACATTTTGAAGTTAACTTTTTCTGTTGAGTGACTTTAAATGAGCTCATCCGTTGAGAATATCTACTGAATTTCACCCTTAACTTAAATGAGAAAATGAACTTGTTTTATGGAAGATGACGTTCTTACAATGGTTTCCAGCCGTGAATAAGCTAGGGTTAAATAAAGGTAAAAAAGTTTTTCACATGTTTTAATAATGTACATGATTACTTTTCTATTACACTACAAACTGTGCTCCTAAAATGGCACTACATAAAACAAAATAAATAAGTATACCGTATAGACGGGATCTTTCCTGAGTTAGTTCTGAAAAACTGTGATAAAAAGAAAATTCCTCGTCATATCCAGGAGGATTGCGATAACTTTTATCGATAAAACATTAAAGTTTGAAATGAATATGTGAAAACAAGCATCAGTTATGATCAGAAAAGTACAATTAAATCCACTGATGAAGACATAAAGAAATGTGTAGGAACTTAATAACCTGAGAGGACAAAAAATGTGAAAAAACAAAATATTTGTTTTATGTAACTGAAAGTTATAATTATATAAACTTATATCTGATAGACATTGAAACTGTGGTAGATTATTTTTATTTTAAGTTGCCTCTAGAAACAGGTACACATTTCGGTTACTCTAATTTAGGCCAATAATATCATATTTTTTCCTAAATTATTTTGTGGCGTTAAAATAAATTAGATATATTAACTTTTCTGTGCTGTTTATCACATCTAAATTGTTTAGACATGACTGGCTACAGAACTGCTTGTGTGAATAAAATTTGTATTACATTTAATATTCATGAAGCCAAACTTCCTTTTCAAACTTCAAAGGAAAGATGAGCTGCTGGAATGTCTTGAATGTTTGAAACATTTTTATGTTTTTCTATAGTAAAGCCAAATCGGGCTGTCTGCTGAGTCCACCGAAGATAATCGAACCCCTGATTTTAGCGTTGTAAGTCTGTAGACTTACCGCTGTACTAGCGGGGGACATTTGTTTAGTTGTGGCTCTCTAAATGAGGAGTGCACTGGTAGTTTTCTGCCCTTTCGTTACGAATTACTAAAGTACATTTCAACACAAGGAAACAGTAGAGTTTTAAACGTTTTACAGCGTTCGTAATTTAGAGGAGATTCATAAATATATTCACTAGCTTGCAGGTATAAGATAGGGTTGGAGGAACCTCATTATTTTACGTTAGGATACAGTAAACGGGGCTGTCGCAACAAGTAAAGATCTCGACACCGCGCTCTTCTTTCACGGTGATTGGCCTACTTGTTGTTGACCGACTAACACAGTCAGGAAACATTGTGGCCGATAAAATCAAGCTCTTACATGATTAGGATAACCTCCGTAGTTTACATATTCAAAACATTCGACTGAAAATATCTGTTACAAACATATAATATATTCTGTTTCCTCATCATGTAAGGACTAGAAAATAGCATTACGTGATGGCGTGACTTGACGCACAGATCTGGTTGACTTAAATTGTCTAAATGGCATTTTTCACAAGCTTAAATGGTGTGACTTGGCTTACATAAATGCATAACTTAATATGCCTAAATGGCGATATTAAGGCGAAATAACCTGTATAAATATCTTGCATTGATGTATCCAAATATGTGACTTAACATGGCTTGACGGACTTAAACGGCATGTCTTAATGTGCTGTCTAAATAGCACACTTTAGTGTATTCAATTATAAAACTTGACATGTCTCAATGGCATGCTTTGATTCGTCCAAATACACAAATTGACATGCAGTCTAGTAGCATGCCTTGGTGTACCCAGCTATGTGACTTAACATTCCTAAATGGCATACCTTGAAGCTCTCAGATACATGACTTTAGATATCATTTATATAGAATACCTCAGTGTACTATGCGACCTAAATACATAACTCAACGTATTTAAATGGCACGACTCGCCATGTTTGAATAGCATAACATTTTTAAGTGTCATGACTTAACGTGTCTAAATACGGAATACGTTCGGTTTTCTTTTAGAAGCATTATAAATAAGCATGATTTCAGAGGCAAAGAAATAATCAGCTGGTTCACTTTACATCAGTGTAGTTCAAACAACTGCTTTCTAAACTTTCATTTTTTTCTTCTTTTATTTGTAGCTGCGATTGATATTTTTATAAAAAAAAAACATTTACTTGTTTTCGTAATTGATTACAAACGCAGCGTATTTGTCAGTTTAGTATTTAATTTGTCTTTAAATATTCATGAAATTACCGCAGGTATTAATGAGTTAATCTGAAAAATAAAAGACAAACAATCAATATGTTTGTTAATCTAGTCACTTTAGTGCTTATTCCTTAGAAAATAAGGCTAAGAAAACATTTACGGAATAATTGTATTAAGTAATAATATAAAAATAACAACCTAATTAAATGTTAAGAGTAGGTGGTTTCTTATAGCAAAGCCACATCAGGCTATCTGCTGAGCCCACTGAGGTGAATCGAACCTCTCATTTGAGCGTTGTAAGTCCGTAGACTTACCGCTTTACTAGCGGGAGGCTGAATGTTAAGGAAAGAAGAACAATTGTTTTTTGTGGATAGCAATTCAGTGATCGTGTTTTTTATTCGAAATATTTTTGAAAATATTTATATATCATGCAATTAAAAAACAATAAAAAGAGCTGATGAGTTACTTTTTATTCGAAATATAATTTGTGAAAATATCTAATTATTGAGTTTTATAGTGTCATTTCAATACTAAAAAAATATTTCAAAATAACTATTATATAACAATTTAATATTAAAGCAGTTGGATTGTGTTTTCTTATAGCAAAGCCACATGGGACTATCTGCTGAGCCCACTGAGGGGAATCGAACCCCTGATTTTAGCGCTGTAAATTCGGATACATACCGCTGTATTAGAGGGGAGGTAAGCAGTTAGAAAAGCTAATGAGTTTTCCTTTATATAAGCAATTATTTAGAATGATGGATTATAGATTAGGTTAACGTTAAGAAGATTTTAAAAGAACTAATAAATCAGTTTGAGAGAAAAATTCAATAAAATTAAAAAAACTTCTGATTTTAAATTAAGGTAAACACGCACAATCAGTAGAGTAACCACGTCCCAACTGTAAACAAGATACATTGACTGTAGTGTGACGGTAAAACCAACTATTCGTTGGTAAAAGAGTGTTCAAAGAGCTGGTGGTGGGAGACGATGATTAGCTGCCTTCCGTTTTGTTTGTCACTACTAAGTTAGGGACGTGCTAGCGCAGATAGCCATTGTATAACGTTGCACAAACTTTCAAACAAACTAAGCATTTGGTAATAGAGACTGTAAAGCAGCTAATACCAGTTGCATCCAGTTTGCATCCACTCTGAAACACTACGTCCTTGTTGGCTTGAAATCTTGAAAGTTAAATAGATATCTGAAATTTAATAATTAATCCTAACAATTTTCTAGTTTAGCTAAGCAATGTTATGAGCCTGAAGTAGTAGTTGCTTGGGTCTTAACTTTACACAACTTATATATATATATGTATTATATAAAAGTACATCATCTTAGATGGAAATATTAGCGAGCCATAAGTGTTTAGAAATCATATTAGTCCTTTCAGATAAAATTAAAGATAATGTTCTTTAAAGGGCTTTTAGTATAATTATATATTTAAAACAATCCTACATGTGAAGTTAATGCATTTTCTATAAGGTTTCTCATGGCGTGGTGGTCGCGAGTATGAATCTTATCAGTGAACATGCTCGCCATTTCAGACGTGACAGTGTTACAGTCAATCCTACTTTTCATTGGTAAAAAAAAATATCTCAACAACTGACAATTGACTGGCTTCGTTTTAGTTTCTTCCAAATTAGGAAAAGCGTTGTGTATCTTTGCGAGAAATTTTTGAAATAAACAACAAGCTAATTTCATGTAGGTGCTTGTAATAGGTACAATTTGCTGTTTCTGATAAAGTTTTGTTGCACGAGAATTGGGAAGATGACATGAAGAATATACAGTTTTTAAAATGAACCAAACATTTTTTTCTTACATCTAAAGATGCATAACAAATCTGTTAAAAAGTAAATTAATTAAACCTTGAATTCTAGAGTTGTATGTTCTCAAGCGTACAGCTGTACCACCTGTTAAGAACAGGTTACAATCTCTAAAGAATATGCAATATTATATGTTAGCTTATTTACTTCTAAGTAACACCACTTCTTTGTTTAGCTTTGTACGCCCCACAATCACTACCTCATGAATTTGCTTTTAAGGCGATTTAAGGTAAAACATTCAACTAGAACTTATGCATATAACAGTTTGTTTTCTGTTTCCCAACTCAATTTAGTATGTAGATTGCCACAATATAATTGAAGTTAGTGTTAACTTGAGAAACAAAGAAATGAGTGCATAGTGAAATATCAACTGACAACAAAAATTGATCAAACATTTTATGTTTGTTTTCACATTGCACAAACAAAGAGAAATATTAACCACATAATATATTTATAAACAGATAAGAAATGTAAGTAACACTTAATTTCAAACAGTAAACAAAAGAAAGGAAAAAACACCCTCTTTATATTAACTCAGTTTTCTATGAACTTTGCTGTTTTTTTCTTGATTTCTAGATGTTGTTTCGGACAATGTACTGAAACCTTTGATTTTGCACTGACGTACCAATATAATTTCTCTTTGTATTACTTAACCTGAATAAACTGCCGAAGGGATTTATAGCATTAACCTAAAATACCTCACGTGTTAAATGAAATAAATTACATTAAAGATCACTAACAGTTTGTTAAACATAAACAGAATAAGCAGTCAAAATTGTATCATAATTTTCAATATAACATTCATTTTAAGGCATCTATTGTTACAAGGATTTTATAGGCCAAACTTTTAATTTCATGAGGAAGTTTTATAACTTTAAATTATAAATTATTTGACGCGTAAGAACTGTGTTGTAATTACAGTTTAAATTTCTTTTATTGGACAATCTTCTAAAGTTCAAAATATACTATCGTAGAGAATCTAAAGTATTAGCTTTACGAGGTATGTTTGTAATGCATGTAGTGAAGCCAAGCACATATTAATTTTTTTGTTTTCCTAAAGCTAGTTTTGAATCGGGTTATAGCATCGAGTAACGTGTTACTGAGATCAGTTGCCTAAGGCAGTTAGAACAAGAGTATAAGAACAGCAGTCTCTGCTCTTGGCTCTGATTAAAGTTGATTCAGAAACGAAGAAAGGTGTGCTATAAACACGTGTGTCTATCAACCTGTTTTCCTATAGTGAGAAACTATAAGTGAGACTGTAATGGAGGCTCATTGAGAATGAAAATATAACAAGTAGCTAGCTTTACAGTGAGAGAGAAGACGCAACATATTGAAATATATTACTTATCACCTCATACCTTCTAGACTCAAACCGACCAGGTGAGTTTAACGTTTTATAAACTTTAATCCTCCCAGTTTGTTACATTTATTCGTCTACATTATGAAGCCGCATTTTCACCAGTTCTATGCATTTTGATTTTTTATTTTTATTTGAAAGACTTTTAGCTTTAGCAAATAAAACACGTCTAAATGGCGAATAGTAAAATATACCAAAATTCCAGGCTAAAATGGGCCATAAAATTCGTAACCTCGTGTTTTATTTGCTAAAGCTTACAATCGTTAGACTAACTTAATAACGATATGTTTAACTTCGATGAATTTCTTCCAGATGGGAAATGGTTTCTGGGAATCTCGATACTAGGAATAATTAGGAAGAAATGCTTTATACAATAGTGGAAACACACTTTGAGTAACTTGGTGAGGATTGGTTAGGAAGGACAATTTTTTTACTAAAGTGGAGACATTTTTTGACTAAATTGTTGATGGCTGATTGGGTAGGTTTCTTTCCACCAAAAGGTAGACGTACTTTCGACTAACATATTGGAGTTTAATTAAAAAGTACTTTTTATACAAAGTGTAAACGTGTTTTAACTGTCTAACACGGGGTCGATTAGTGAGGAATTGTTTTTACCACTTAAGCATCAAGATATATGTCATTTTTTATACCGAGTTCACAAGAATTCTGTACTAATAGAACTCCTGATGCACACAATATAATTGTAGATATACATCATACTATAAGTATCCGAACCGTTCTTTACTAACTCAAAAACTTGTTCCAGCAGAAGATGATTTATCTCCATTATACTAAAACAAGTTCTTCTTCCTCATCTCTGACTCGTCCCAGAACGTGTTGGCACTGACTCATTTTTTATTTGCTTTCAAATAAACTGTTTGTGTAACCGGTCGATGAGACGACTTTCAACATTAACAAGTAACTTGTTAACAAGTTACTCTATCAGTACTGGTTAACTCATTGGTTAACAAAAGTTCTACAACCTTTTACTATCATTAAGTTTATTCTTAGAAATAAGACTTCAGTGTTCAATCATTAAGGCCAGTTGGGTTAAGGCGTTCAACTCGTAATCTGAGGACTGCAGGTTCGAATTCCCGTCGCACCAAACATTCTCAACCCTTCAGCCGTGGAGGCGTTATAATGTTACGGTAAATCCTATTCGTTGGTAAAAAGAGTAGCCCAAGAGTTGGCGTTGGGCGGTGATGACTAGCTGCCTTCCCTCTAGTCCTACACTGCTAAATTAGGGACAGCTAACACAGATAGCCCTCGTGTAGCTTTGTGCGAAATTCAGAACAAACAAACAATCAATCATTGAAGGACTTAAATCTGATTTAGTGTGCTGTAACTTCAAATACCATTTTGTTCCGCCAAGTAAATATATCCAGGAATACCCAGTTAGAATCTTGGAGGAGTTATTATTGTTCTGAAAAAACAACTATTGCATTAAAACCGTTGTATCAAATTACGTTATCTAACTATTAATATATTTTTCTGTTACATATCGTTGTATAAGATTACGTTACTTAACTATATTACTCTGACATATCGTTGTATCAAGTTGCGCTATCTAACATTATAATAAGTGCTTCTGCAGTAAAGAAAGATAAAATGATTCATGAACAACGGGGCAGAAATAAGTAATTTAAATTAGCTGATTTTGTTGTGTTAGAATTCTTAAGAATTTTTGGTAATCCTTATATATCTGCAATATTAACCTTAATTAAAGAGTTATGTACCATAGCAAAAAGATAATATTATAATTATAACTATAATACTTAGAAGGAATTTATACGTTAGATAATAGGATGAAGGTAATATGCTAATTCTAAGTATAATACTTAGAAGGAATTTATACGTTAGATAATAGGATGAAGGTAATATGCTAATTCTAAGTATAATACTTAGAAGGAATTTATACTTGAAATAATATTGTACATACGATTTCTTGTGTATTGCTTCATTTATAACTATTTCGTATTAATTAGTTGAGTCCGTTACAGCTCTATGTCTACCAACTCCCACTGTTAAAACCAGGTTTCGATACTCGTAGTGGACTGAGCACAGATAACCCATTGTGTAACTTTTTGCTTGATTTCATTTGATTCCACGTTATATTTTCGATCACATTCTGATTTTTTTTTTTTTTCATTTTTAATTTACTATGTTTTCCCTCACACTTTCTTATTTGATGTGCTGGGAGTGGTCAACTGACTAGCTTGATAGGCAGCAAATAAGAAGGCCCAAATTTCGTGACGCGATGCATTTAAACACATTTTGAGTCGTACAGGATTCTTAATCTACTCTTAATTTAGCCCATGTGTCGTATCAGGTGATGTACAAATTGAAAATACCTTTCCTAACAAGGTCTCAGGAGCTTTGACGTAACCAAACATGGTCACGTTATTTGTATGAAGAAGTAAGTGACGAGTCTAAGGTTATGCTAAACAAAACTAATTATTTTATAATTCACAGAGTGTTGTAGTTTTAGATCATGGTCAACGTCAATGAGTCTATTTTTTCAATGATGAAAGAATATTTTGCGATTTTAGTGTCTCTCTTATACATTTTGAACTAGTTTTTCTTTTTAGTTTAAGTTAAATATGGAGGTAACTGTATCTGTTCAAAATGTCAAGGAACTCTTACCATAAATGATATAAGGAAGACATCAAACTTGTGAACTAAACTTCTTTACCAGTTAGTTGACTTTAGTGGAATGTAGAATCATACAATGAGATACCACATATTAAGCTATTGCGTAACAGATTATTATTGTAATTTTAATAATAACACCGAAACCTAAATATTTCAATTACGCCTGATTGTATTGAATATATGATATAATTAAAGACTATTAAAAATGACGATTTCAAACTACATCGATATGGTAAGATTATGCGTGTTTAATCACAAATAGTTTGTTTTTATGTAGATGATGAAGTTGAAATTTAATAAATACATTTTAAGCAATCGTTTGGGTTTACAGCTATTTATATGTCTTTTCTGAGATATAGTATTTTATTACTTGCAACTCCTACGCTGTTAACCAGTGGTTTGTGTGATATATCTCGTTGACAGGGTGTGCAGCATCTAAAGGGTGCAGTTGGAATGTCATTACCCTTTTTACCCGAAAGCCGATCAAGATCATTAAAAAAGTTTAAATTACTAAGTTATATTGAATTATATACTACAAACTTACTCAATATAACCATTATATTATTAAAATTTAAATTTACGTTTTAGCATGAGATATGAAATTTATATCAATTGTATAAGGAATACAATTATCGAATTAGAATAACTCGTAATAAATGTTATCAGACTATTAACTACTTGTAAAATATTGCATTTTAGCAGAGAGTAATATATAGATGTGCATATATACATAATGCGAGTATTTCACTCATCGCTTAGACAAGATTTAGAACTTCCCACACCATTATACCTGTCAGACACACGTATGAACTGCATGTGAATTTTAAACAAGAATAATGAAATCAAATTTTCATCAGTATACATTAACCTTGATATAATCCAATCAAATTATTTATTTTAAATGAAACATCAGAATAATTAGATGCGATTAAAAATATCGACAAATAACCTGAAAATTAAAATCTAAGTGCAAGATATTAATTTGTGTAGGAGCCTTTTAATAGTTTTCTCATGATTAATTTGCTACACTTTTATATGAGTAGTTACTACTTATATCGCCCCCAGTGGCTCAGCGGTATGCCTGCGGACTTACACGCTAAAATCCGGGTTTTGATACCCGTGGTGGGGAGAGCACAGATAGTCCATTGTGCAGCTTTGTGCTTAATTCTAAACAACTACTTATATCATGATTTTCTGAATACACTTACGTTTTAATTGTTCCGCGTCACTTAATGTAAGCGACAGTCTCTTATTGTTGTTCGCCAAAACTGCAGGCAAGAAGATATAGAACAACAAATAAACAAATTGTTGAAACATTACTACCTATTATAAAGTTTAATGACCGTTAAGACGTAGTTATAGTTATAGTACACTCACACAAACTACAGGGTGGTTGCTAGAAAAGCGGAAAATTTGTCAAACAGCTATTTATTTTTACAAAGAATAACTTTTACAAAGTTTTTTAAAGGCATATGTTATATTACACTCATAGATGCTCAAAATGTCGTCCGTGCATTTTATTCATGATGTAAAGAAATCAAAATAGAAATGAGTAAGCACGCATTTTATGATCTCATGATCTCATCTGACCCTCAAATTTTCCGCTTTTCTAGCGACCACCCTGTAGAAGAGTATAAATATATGCAGTATTATGGAGGACTGGGTTTTACTTTAGAAAATGTAAATTTATCATAATACCAGCTGAATAAATAACACGAATGTCATGAAAACCAGTTCGTAAAAGAAGTTTATTATATTTATCATGACATATATGGCTATTCTTTATATTTTCAGAAAACACGTTTTTTGTGGCAACATCTCCATTAAAAAACTTGGTTAGTAAGGCAACGCCCTGCGACACCTTTTCTGAAAACTTTATGATCCTAAGACGTAATATAGGACCCAAATTTTTTAAGACACAAGAAAACCGAGAACACTAATGTGTTCAAGGGTGAATTCTGAAACCTAATATTTGTATAAAAGTTTTTAATTACCTTTGTTTTCTAAAATTAATCTCAGTGTAACGTGAGTCGAGGTTCCGTGTAATTTTTTATGCTTTGGTTGTATCACAACTACTGTTTTACTTATTTCTCAAGGTTAAGGGGTATGTTTATTCCGCCGATACAAGATACTTGAATTGGATATAACTGATTGTACAGGATTTGGAAAGACATACCAATAGAAGAAAGGTGAAAGGAAAGGCGTCTAATTCCATTCATCTTCTGTACATCGACGAAAATGCATGAAAAAACTTAGTCATTGATCAGATTTTACTTTACATTTGAAAAACTGTATTTTCGTAAACAGGACTGTTAGATCTATTGTTATACATATTGTTCTTAGCCCTAGGGAACATACAAACTGTGGGGCTTCTCATAGTATTCGGCAATGAAAAGTGTGATGGAAATAATAGACCAGAAAGATGTGATACGTTCGGTAAAGTATCAACCGTATTATTTTAGAGTTTTTACAGTTTACACTCATGAAAACATCTAAGTAGGGATCTCACAGTTAGGGAAACTTAACACATGTCTGTCCTTAATGCCAGCTTTGATAGTTAACATACTTTTTGTAACCTTGTTCGTATAAATCGCCTTCAGGCTTAAATTAAACCATGTAATTGTGCTTAAGATCTCTAGTGAATTTAGAAAATAGTTCTAAGCTATGCCTGTATTTTATTATTATTATCTCAAAACGAACACACGAAATTTAACACTGATATTAGACAAGCAGCTTTTCTGAAGTCTTCCCAAAATAAAAATGAAACTAAAAGTGACAAGCACTGTGTAATACGTTTGTCAAGATTTTTATTTTTAAAGCGGTCAACCTTAAACAGATATTACAAGCTTACTGATTACTGCCAAAATTATCTTTGAAAATTTTAAAGGCATTTTTATGATATGTCCAACTTTTCAAGGTTCGCTGAATGATTACAAGTATTTTTTTTTCTTTCATCTGTGGTCATATTTAACATATGACACAATAATGAAGAATGTAATATGACAGGTTTTCAAGGTTTATGGTTCACAACTGAGATTGATCAGTTACATGATACGAAAAGCCTTGACACTCCACTTACGGATAAATTCTTATTTTTATATTTCCTTGTCACGTGGCCTTGATTTCCAAGTAAATTTTACATTTTGAAAAACAATTATCAACTTCTATTACTTGATGAAGTTAAATTGATTTTTCTTGGTTAATTTTACATTTCTTTGTTTATTCTTTGTCAAGAAGAAATAAACCTTTTGATTCTCTTTAATCTGTTATAGTGCCCCTCCCAGAAGGTCAGCGGTAAATCTAAAGGTTTATAACGCAAAACACATGGCTATTTATCTGTGGTAGGCATAGCACAGGTAACCCATTGTGTAACTTAACTGCAAACAAACCGAATAATTGTAATCCAAGAAAAAATTTGTTTGTTGAATTGGGAAAAATAATCATACATACGTGCAAGCTTGTCAGCTATTTTAAAAATAAAGAAAAATTTGAAAACTTAAAAAAAATTAACAAAACTAATGTCTGATTTTACTAAAAGCCTTCATAAACAGTTCTTTTTCAAGCAGTGTATGTTATTCTGTATTGTAAAGTCTAGGTTTGGTTATGTTGAAGTTAAATGATGCTTCTTGCACCTTATACTACGTACAAGTCTGTATATTGAAAAGTCCAAGATTCAAACCACAATTTGCTGCTAAGCATTCTTCGCATATTCTGATTAGTGATGTTATAAGTAAAACAGTCAATCCTCCTCTTCAGTTAATATAGTCTGTAGGCGGTGAGTATTTCAGACTGATTTTTCTCTCACTCACTGTGACCAGTGCTTCTATGTCAGAGATGGCTATGCTTGAATACATGTGTCTAAAACCTAGCCATTTAGCACCTATTACATATAAGTTGTTATTCTGGTTAAACATACCTACTTCTAAATACCACACTTAAGGTGTATCTTTCTTTCCACCTATCAAAGCTGCTAACTAAAAATAATAAAATTTTCATTCACTTCACCAACATAATCAACTTAAAAACAGCGATGATTTAATGTTTTAACTTGCGAAACTAATTAATGTGAATCAAACAGGATCTTGTGTTGGTAACTATGAACAATGGTACTATTTTCTCTCACCTTATTATCAATACAACAGCAACATAATGATTATGCTGTCTCTAATCTTATTGACAATACAACAGCAATAATATGATAATGTTGTCTCTCGCCTCATTGACAATACCACAGTAACACAGTTATAATGTTGTCTTTCACCTTACTGACAACACCACAGTAACAAAGTTATAATGTTGAATTTCACCTTACGGACAATACCACAGTAACACAGTTATAATGTTGTCTTTCACGTTATTGACAATACAACAGTAAAACAGCAATGATGTTATCTTTCACCTTATATACAATACAACAGTAAGATAATAATAATGTTGCCTCTCTTTTCTTACTAGGCCGGCATGGCCAAGCGTGTTAAGGCGTCCGACTCGTAATTTAAAGGTTGCAGGTTCGCATCCTCGTCGCGCCGAACATGCTTACCTTTTCAGCCGTGTGGGCGTTATAATGTTAATATTTTCTATTAACAACCAATTTGTTGTTAATTAGTGTTGCTAGATTAGTCCCTAATTTAGCAGTGTAAGACTAAAGGGAAGGCAGCTATTCATCACCGCCAACTCTTGGGCTACTCCTTTACCAACGAATAGTGGGATTGACCGTCACATGATAACGCCCCACGACTGGGAGGGCGAGCATGTTTAGTGCGACCGGGATTCGAACTCGCGACCATCGGATTACGAGTCGAACGCCTTAACACACTTGGCCATGCCGGGCCTACAACATATATAACTCGTTTAATAATAAAAATAGCATAACATTTTGAAACAAGCAATATTCATCCATTTTCTAATGTCTTTTAATAAGTGTTACCAAGTAGAAAATTTCGGAAATGATAAAATCAATTGTATGTAATACAGGGTCTATCAAAGAAATAGAACTATATTTAACCTGCTTGAAATCTTTTAAGGAAGTTCAAACTGAAATTATGTATTGATAACACTGACACTGTGTTACCTCTTCTATTCGTGAAATCAACAAAAAATATATGATTGTTTATAGTTTTTTTATAATCAAGCTTTCATTGCCTCTAGCTGTGTAGGCTGAACTATGTTTAGGGTTAAGGAACGTAACTAAAGAATAAGGTAACCTCCGCCCTCTAGCGGAAAAACCTCAGTGTCGAGAAGTAGTTTAAAGCGATATAAGAGGCGGTGTATGGGCTTAGTGACCTATATTTTATACTTTATCATAAACGAGGAGCATACAGGAACAGTCAAGACTAGGTCAGAACTTCATTTATCAAGAATGATTGTGTGTAGAGGAAAAGTAATAACCGTTTCTGTATACTTGGAATGTGATTCTGTTGTCATGTTGGCCTCCACAAACTTGTGGAGACATAATAAAATTTATTGCGTTAACACAGACTATGTCTTTGTTGGGCTTATATTTAACATATTATGTAATAAACACGTACTTGTTTGTTTGGTCTCGTTGTTCACTACAAAACGACACAATGGGCTATTTGTACTGTGCCCACCGCGAGTATCGAAACCCGATTTTTAATATCGTGAGCAACAGAATAGGTTGGACACGTGTAATACGATATTTTTTTTTAATTTGCTTATAAAATATTAAGAAAAATTTCAAAACATATTTGTAGCAAACACCATCATACTTATTGAAACGAGCATGTCCTGAACTCATTTTTGTATCATCCGTACAAATATTTTATTTAGTAGCCAGCAGTCAAATCTCTGTACCTCCAGTCTTCTCCAACAACAATGTTGTGTCTCTTAGTTATAGCTTTTCGTACTAATAATTCCAGATTTCATTTGTTAAACATCTTAGTAAACAGAATTTACGCGACTGGAAACTTAACATATCGATATATTATCAAGACAGCTCACTTAAGTGTCCAAAAGAAAAATATGATAATACTCTACGAGAACGTTCTATTTCACACTTCATATTTTGCGACACCTTTACATACGTGTACTTTTAAAGTGAAACTAAACGATAAGATTAAAGTAAATTTGTCAACGTTTTTATTTTCTAGCTCTGCAGAGTGCTTGAAACTATAACTTTCTTGAACATTTATAGTTATCACTTAAGTTTGATTTGTTTCAAAATAAATCAACTAAACATGTTGACTTTTCGGCCGTTGATAACTATTTCATTGCTCTGGCAGTGATTCGAAACCACGTCTGCTGCATGAGAAGGAAATTTAAAACTGATATCGTTCATTTCAACCAGTTATGATTATAATTTGGCTTTATTGGGTTTATATTTATGACGTTACATTCACTGTTGCTCTACAGTGACATAACGGTAAGTCTGAAGGTTTATAACGCTAAAACCAGGTGTTGATACCTGTGTTAAGTTCAACACAAATAGCTCCACATTGTGTAACTTTGCGCTTAATTACAAACGAACGTTAATTTCTTGCTGTTCTGAAAAACGTTACAATTATTTAGTGGTATATGTTCACCTTAAGGTCTTATAGAAAGTCGCAAACATCACTATAAAACTTAAAATTACGCCCTCTGTGAGATATATGAAAATTTATAACGTTAAATTTAATAGAAATATTTAAAAATATTTTGTCATTAATAATAAAACAACAACAAAATGTACACGGACTTATACTGCTAGAAACTGGGTTTCAATATTCGTGGTTGGCAAAGCACAGATATATCTATGTGTAGCTTTGTGCATAATACCGAAGCAAACAACTTAATATTAAAAAGAACCTTTGGTTTGATATAAACATTTCGATTCTCTGATTAAAATATTTATCATTACGAAACAAGACTCACAGCCTTTAATTTCAAATCAGCTCTGTATATTCTATTGTACTCAAAGATATTATGTCACGTACAACGATTTCATTTAGCCGGAAATTTTAATTTAGAAGTTAATTGAAGGTTGACATGTATCAAATTTATCTTATTTGCCAACAACATTGATACATACAATCTTCTTTTTAACACAAAAGTATTTTACTATACAAACAACAATACAGTTTATAATAACGGTGATTACAAATATGTATTATAAGTAATGATTTATGTGCAAAAAAACTTTTACAAATTTACAAACAGTAACGAGTCTTCTATTTGGTCTGAAACTGAATATTTTATAAATGGTTCATGATGAACGGATTAATTCTATGTCAATACTCAGATACACTTGACGGGAAGCTAGCCAGCTTCTTCAGATACGAATCCCCCCACGACGAAAATATCTAATCTCCTCGTAGAAATACTAACACCCGAAGTTAAATTACTGAAGTTAGATGCTTTGTAATGTTTGAAATCTATAAACGTTACTGATTAAATACATGTAGTTTTTAGATTAATGACCGTTACAGATTCCAATGTTTATAGTATACTAACCGTAGCTGACCATCAACAATATTATGCAGTCTCTTGGCTCGTCGACTTAGAAACTTTTAGTGTGATTTTCTTCAAAGTTCAGTTAGCAACAACATTCAAAGATACGTTAATGCTTTTGTAAAACATCTTTTATTCATTTTTACACTCTAGAATCTTCTACACATTTAGAGAATAGTCGAACTTTTTCAATACACATTTAACAATATAAAAATAATTGACGGGGCAAAATAAAAATAAAACTGTTTCTGCACAAAGTAGGCAGGTAATATATAGGTAGAGATACAAGTAAAAAATTACAAAAGATATATTACCGACAAAAGGCATGTAAAGAGTTGCCCTAGTTGGATACAGGCAGCTCTTAGCTAACTGTGTTATGGGTTTAGTTTAAACTTGCTAATGAATGACTCTTACCACTAAATTATTGTTTTGAAATATTGAAAAAGTGCAGTAGAGTCTGACCATTTATAACATTTTATAAAATTAAAAATCTACGTATAATTTCCAATTCTATATAACACTGCACGTGTGAGAGAACTGGTTGTTAGTATCAGTAAGTGACTGTCATCGTTGATTCTGCAAAGTCGGATATGTTTAATGTCACTGTGTTTTTATCATGAGAAAATTAATTATACAGTTTGTTATTGTTTATTATAATGCGCTTCAGTTGTGGACAATATGTATTCGTTCAGTTTATCAATATTTGTGTGCTTTAATAACGAACAAACTAATTATGCAGGTTACCACTGTTAATGGTATATACTTTAATAATAAAATGAACAAACTAATTATACAGTTTACGACTGTTTACAGTAGTGTGCTTTAATACTGAACATACTGATTATATAGTTTTTGACTGTTTATTGTAATGAGCTACAGTTGTATACAATATATAGTTGTACAGTTCGTGACCATTTACATTAGTGTGCCTTAATAATGAACAAAGTAATTATACCGTTTACCACTGTTTACAGTAGTGTGCTTTAATACTGAACATACTGATTATATAGTTTTTGACTGTTTATTGTAATGAGCTACAGTTGTATACAATATATAGTTGTACAGTTCGTGACCATTTACATTAGTGTGCCTTAATAATGAACAAAGTAATTATACCGTTTACCACTGTTTACAATAGTGTGATTAAATAATAAATAAACTAATTATACCATTTACTGCTGTTTAATAATGAACAATCTAGTTGTATAGTTTGTCACTTTTTGCAGTAGAGTGTTTAAAAATGAACAGTCTAGTTGTATAGTTTACTGCTGTTTGTAGTAACTTGCTTCAGCTGTGAACAAAAACAAATTTTATAGTTTGTCACTGACTATAGAAATGTGCTTTAATAGCAAACAAACTAAGTGTACAGTTTGCTACTTTTTGAGGTAGTGTACTTTAATAATGAACAAACAAGATTTACATTTTTTCATTGTTTACAGTAGTGCTTCAATCATGAACAATTTAGATGCACAGTTTGTTTTATTTTTCAAACTAAGACGTGAAGGTTTGTGAAACTGTTTTAGACACACAGTAATTATTATTATGCTTCTATTTAAAATATTTTCTGAACCCAAAACGAGCCGTTTTTGCATATAAAATATTATGAGGATCGTTCGTCTACAATATGCACATAACACTTGCTTGTGTTTACAACACGCATATAACACTTGGGAGCTTGTGAAAACTTCACGTGGCTCCACGAGTTGACCTACATATACCACTGTTCTTTTGCTACCAAACCGGTTTCAAGAATGTGCCATCCGGAAAGGTGGCCACCTTAATTCTGGTAAGACAGGATGACACTGAATACAGGTGTTTGTATGTTAGAGATAATGGCTCGACCAGTACTGCACCTCCTTACATCTTCGCTCTCCTTGCTGAAGGTAGGCTGACTGAAAACACAAAATGAATGATTAATACAAGAATATTATAAAAAAAATCTATAAGTTAAAAATCTATGGAGTTAAATGTTTAAGATTTGCTGATATGTTTTAGACAAATTTGAATTGATGTAGATATCGGAGAGCTAGAAGAAAAATTTTGCTTTGACCACTGAACATATTTTTAACCAGATTTTTCTTTTCTAATCGTTAAGTAAATACAATTTTGAAAACGAGGATTTTAAATTTCTGTGAGTGTTTTTTTCCGTTAAAGATAGGAAAGTAATGTCAATCGTAGAAGGATGTATGAAGGTGGAGGCTAAATTATTAAGCTAGTATAATTATTGCACGCTTAGTAAGTTAAAAGTCTGTATTATTATCAGGTTTAACGTCAAGCCATATTGTGAGAATGAGAAGTAAACAAAAACAGTAAACGTTTGATACAGTAACATTTATATATCCGTAAACTTTAAAAACTACACTTCATATATGTCGTTGTTTTCTAAACACAAAATCCTCATATACTGATACAATGTTCACAGTGTTCACCTTAACTAGTACATGTTCCCAGATTAATAAAAACAGTGTTTTAGAACAAAGTTGACGAAAATCAACTTTCCGTCTGGTGGAGGAGCTCGAGCGTGGTAGATAATTATCTATTTTCTTTTCTATCTGAATATTAAGTTACGTTCTTATTTAGATAATTCTTATATTTTACGCAGTTGTGTTTCTTAATTATTTTGTAGATGCGGTACTCACTCGTGGTTCTGTTTCTTTTCCTGGAAGTGGTAGCGTCGAAAACACGTAAGTAGTCACCTTACAAGTTTATCTGCCTTGTGTTTTCTTACTTAAAATATATTTCAATCGGCCCGATTAATTTTCTGACAACCTGAATAGATCTGGTTACGATACTTTGTCCGCGATGTCACAGCGGTAAGTCTCAGGTCTTACAATGTTAAATTCTGAGTTTCTTTTCCAGAGGTAGACATAACTCAGATACTTCACTGTGTCGCTTTACGTTATAAAACTAGTAACAGCTACCAATTTAAATTTAATGAAATGTGTATTGTTTGAAAGATAAGGTGCCGATGTTTTATTTTCTTCGAATTCATTTTATGCATTTGGTAATCCAATTCGACTTAACATATTATAAAGATAAGTAAACTTAATAAGCTTTCATTTGTCAAGTCGTATGAAGACTGTGTATGTTGAAAAAGTGTATGTAGAAAGAAAGGATGAAGAAGGTGAACTGTGAGCTATTCGCATGGAACATAAATTTTCATGTCTTTATCGGAAAAAAAACTTGACAAGTCAGACATTAATTTAACGATAATATTGCCAACATCAGCAAAAATAAGATCTTAAATGTTCTTATTTCTTTTGTTGTTGTTGTTTTTAACTTTTAATGCCATCTTATACATAATGCAGAGACCAATGAGTTTTGTCCTGCCTGTGGCACCTTCTCCAAGTTTATATTGACAGAGTTGACTATCAGGTGGTCCCGAGAGTTGAAGCTATAGGCGATGACACCTGATGTGGAGACCTGTTGCCTCGCAGGGGGTAGAAGAGAATTTCTTTATTTTTATTTCTAACAGCCTTCTTACTGTATACGGCCCTACTGGTTACAAATATTTTGCTTTTTCTTACTAATCCACACGATACTATATGTTTCAACAGCCCTGTTCTCTCTGAATGTCGATGAAGACCTTCCTTGGTTTCCGTTTTCGCCTTTTAGAGCAAAGGAGGTCAACATCATATCAGTAGAGTTGTGTAGGATTTAAGAAAGGAGATTTTCTACGATGACATAAGTCTACTGTGACGATACAACGTACTATTACTTTAAGTTGAAGGCTCCTTCATCTTGTTTTCTTTGGATTAGTTTGGTTTCCATAGTTTAGAAGTATATAACAAATCTAATCTAATGTTTCTTTGGTTTCCATGGTTCAGAAATATATAATAAATCTGATTTGATGTTTGTTTTAGATTTTATGCTTCAGGATCATGTAACAAAACTGACTGAATGTTTGTTCAAAACCACACAATATCAAAATGTTTAGGGACAAAATAGGACCTCTCAGTCCCTCTCAGCTGCTTCTGAAATACACTTAAATTTATTGACTCCACAGCATCCGAGGGCAGCCAATTTTATAAGCCAACCACTCTGTTAGGAAAATAAAACTGTCTAAGCTGAAGATAATTACACTGCCAAAATTTATACTTTTATTCCATAATCCATCAACCTTTACAATCTTAAATAACTCAATTAGATCTCACCCAATTTTTCTTTTTTCAAGATAATTTTATAGATTATAGCCTATCCTCATAAAACAAATCTTCAATCCTTGGTACCATTCTAGTAACCTTTTCTTGATACTTTTCAACAATTGATATTTTCCCAAGGTAAGGAGCTCAAGACTGAATATAATATTCCGTTAGACTTCTATTCAGTATTTTTTTATATACAAACTAAAATCTTGTTTACCATACCACTAGCAACAACACATTGTAGGATGATTTTAGAGACAAAGCAACTATTACACCAAGATCCTTTTCTTTCATGACACTATTGAAGTTATTCTCATCCAGGTTATGTTTATAATTCAAATTATGATAATCCACATGCATTTTTTTCATTTATCATGATTAAATTCATTTGCCATTTATTTGTCCAAATCAATAAATGGTCTAAATCGTTTTCTAAAGCTGGCAACAACCAAGTCCTTGATGTAATCAGCAAATTTAAGTATATTGACTATTCATTCATCCATGTCATTAATTAAAATAAAAAAGAGAAAGGGTTTTCAGACTGATTGCTGAGGTACCCCACTTGTGACATTAATCCAATTTGAACATCCCTTTGCTCCTTGCCATCCAACTACTTTTCTATCTAATCTGCTATACAGACCATTTTTTACAAGCCTTTTATGTGGCACCTTGTGAAATGCTTTCTGAAAAGCCCCTGAGTGATACAGTGGTACGTTTGCGGACTCACACCGCTAGAAACCGGGCTTCGATACCCGTGGTGAGCAGAAAACAGATAGTTTATCGTGTAGCTTTGTGCTTAATTCCAAATAAACAAACAAGCTTTCTGAAAAATCCATATATACCAAAGCTACACCCTTACTCTCACCTAAATAATCAGTAACATTTTCAAATAATTTCAAAAGATTTCCAAGGGAAGATTTTCCCTGCTAAATGAAATTTTGAATTTTGTTAAATTACTTTGCAGAGTATCTTTTAAAAACTTTCGGAAACTTTTCCCACAACTGATGAAAAAGTTGAAAAGATAAATTACATTAAATAACTTTCAGTCTTCTGGTACCTACTCACCATCCGAGGACTGACAAAAAATAACTGGCTTACATTTCCAATCCTTAACCTCCTTTAAAACCCTTGGGGCATGGCTCGGCATGGCTAGGTAGTTAGGGCACTCGACCCATAATTCGAGCCCCGCGTGTTCGAATTCCCGTCACACCGAACATGCTCGCCCTTTTAGCCGTTGAAGCATTATAATATGTCGGTCAATCCCACTCTTTTTTGGTAATAGAGTAGCCCAAGAGTTGGCGGTGGGTGGTAATGACTAGCTACCTTCCTTCTAGCCTTATACTGCTAAAATGACAGCTAGTGCAGTATACCTTGTGTAGCTTTGCGCGAAATTCAAGATAAACAAACAAACAAAAACTTGGGGGAGTATTATCTTGCCCGTAAGACATCGTTTTTTAAATTTAAAAATGTTTTCTTAACCAGCTCAGAATGCGAAATACTACTTAAATCTTCATTAGTAAAAACCGAATAATGGCCCGCCATGACCAGATGGGTTAAGGCGTTTGACTCGTAATCTGAGGGTCGTGAGTTCGAATCCTCGTCACAAAAAACATGCTCGCCCTTTCAGCCGTGGGGGCGTTATAATGTGACAGTGAATCCCACTATTCGTTGGTAAAAGAGTAGCTTAAGAGTTGGCGGTGGGTGATGATGACCAGCTGTTTTTCCTCTAGTCTTACACTGCTAAATTAGAAACGGTTAATGCTGATAGCCTTTGTGTAGCTTTACGCGAAATTCAAAACAAACAAATAAAAATAAAAAAATAAAAAAATAAAAAATTTAATAACCCAGCCATTTCATAATCATTAGATACCAGCCTTCCTTTGTCATCCCTCAAGAGTCCTAATCCTATTTTAAAATTGTCTTTACCCTTAATGTATTTTTAAAAAAATCCTTACTGTTAATTTTTGCATTTTCCACCAAGCTTTCATCAAACATCCTTTTTAATGTTTTAATTTCCTGATTCACCAAATTTCTTGATCTTCCATAATCTACTAAAGCTTCTGTCATCTCAGTCATTTTAAATTTCTTAAATTTATTATGCTTTTTGTTAATTTTATCTCTTGTGCTCTTTGCGAGTCAATCTAGGGATTTAATTGCAGCTACCCTTTTATTTCTGTATGGAATGTGTGTTTACTTCGAACATTTAACAACTTACCTTACAATTGTGAACTACAATCTTGAATATTTTAAAATTTTATCTTTAAATTTTTTTCTACATCTGATCAGTATCTCCAAATAATTCAACGTCCCAATTTTTAGCAGATAATTTTTGCTGCATCCCTCCAAAATTTACTTTTTTGAAATGTGTAACCGAATTATTATTATTCCTGATTTCCACATAAAGAAAAACATTGAACCTAATGGATAAATCATCACTAGCACCTAGATATTCCCAATCTTTAACCTCTCGATAATTTCTGTATTTGAAGTTAACAATAAATTTAAAATATAATTGTTTTTTATAGGGTCTTTGACTAACTGGCGCACCCCAGTGGCTCAGCGGTATGTTTGCGGACTTACACGCTAAAATCCGGGTTTCGATACCCGTGGTGGGCAGAGCACAGATAGCCCATTGTCTAGCTTTGTGCTTAATTCAAAACAATAACAAAAAAAAACAACAACGACTAACTGACGAAGAAAACTACCTTGAGCAGTTTCCAAAAAATTTTTCTCCCTCATGGTTCAACTATAGCATTTCCCTATATTTGTGCCTGGAATCAAAATTACCAGTAATTATGACATTATTAACAGCTGAAATCGTTTGGTGGTCTGTAACAAATTCATAATAAAAGCATTTTCCCTTTATATCCACTAATAGAAGCCAAAATTTATTCAGTTTCCTTGCTGTTATTTTTAATATCCTCAACTTCAACAAATTGTAATTCACGTTTTACATATAAAGCCACTCCCTTCTCTTTTTTAATACTTTATTCCTGTTAAATAAACGGTAACTATGTGTTTCAAAGAAACTTCTGTCCTCAAAATCATCTTTGTTTAACTATGTTTCAGATCTTCTCATTACATCAAAGCCTCAGTTCCTAAAAATGATCTTATAATGCCATCTATTTCATACTATGCAGTATGTTACTTTTGTAACAATTAAGGCTATCCATGTAACTACCTTTATACCCATTTCCTATGCTAAACTTTTCTCTGCTTCTTATTCCTTTTGCATTTAGGCACAATCTAGTCTTAGTTTAAAACTTCCTTTACAACTCAGTTAATAGCCTTAGCAAACAAGTCTATTTAAACATAAACCTTCCATTTCAAAAAGTTTCTTACTTTCATTGAGCTGATTTCACAAGTTTAATAAGCCAATATACTCATTCTTACACATTAATCTAAGCCGGGAATTTAAAGCTCTAGTGACTTAGTCATGACTTCACCCACACAGTTAATTCCGAGCAATATCCCTGAAAAAATTAAGCTATGATTTTTTTCCTTTAAATGCCTTTATCAACCATTTGTACTTATTAATTAGCTCCTCTGATCTATCTTTCTCTACATCATTATCCCGTACATGCACCACAAAATGGCCCGGCATGGCCAAGCGCGTAAGGCGTGCGACTCGTAATCCGAGGGTCGCGGGTTCGCGCCCGCGTCGCGCTAAACATGCTTGCCCTTTCAGCCGTGGGGGCGTTATAATGTCACGGTCAATCCCACTATTCGTTGGTAAAAGAGTAGCCCAAGAGTTGGCGGTGGGTGGTGATGACTAGCTGCCTTCCCTCTAGTCTTACACTGCAAAATTAGGGACAGCTAGCACAGATAGCCCTCGAGTAGCTTTGTGCGAAGTTCAACAACAAACAAACAAACTAACTAACTAAAACATCACAACTTTACTGGAAAAATATTTCAAAAAATATTAAGGATAAAGTTAAGTTATCGATTTTTTTAACCTCCCAGTGGATCGGTAGTAGAAGGCTTATATAAACAATATTCAGGGTTTGATACTCTTCGTGGAGATAGCACAGATATCCCATTTTGTAGCTTTGTGTTTAACAACAAAACTAACAAATCGCCTTACGCAATCGTAAGTTTAACTTTCTTTCAAGAGAAAAGACCTATTTTTTAACGTTTCATTGTATGCTTATTATTGAACGCAAAGATGCACAATGGGGTACGTGCGCTGTGTTCAGTGCAAGGATCGAACGCCGAGTTTTACCATTATGAGCATTCAGCATTAAAGTTGGTTCATCTCGAAGTCCAGGTTATTGATAACTAGAAAGAAAAAATAAAACGAAATCTGTCTAAATCTTTAACAAACGTCATTAAGGTGCCTGTCATCAATTTATACTTGATGATTAACTTTAGGAAATATAGATGATATTTCAAATAAAATCAGCGTATTATCATCAAGTATAAATACAACTGGCAACGTTCCAAATCAGTACGTTTACTTATAATAAAAATTAGTAACCTTGTATCAAATAAAAGCTCTTTTTAACCTTTATTATAGGGATAAAAATTAAAAGAACTTAATCCATAAACGAACAAAGCAAAATTCAACTTCTTAATCATACCACTGTTTTTGTTACTAATACTAAAGATTATTATACCGAGAAAGGTTTATAAAGAACTGGAATGAGACTGAAATTTATACACATTTAGATACTTGCTAACATCAAACTATCAAAAGACTGCCACTACTTTATTATTATATTGTGTTGTTGTTTTTTACTTAATAAGCGGTGGTCATGGATTTTTCAATACTTTAATTTGTATTTTGTAATAAATAACAATACTCTAATCTTAGTATTTGATTTGAAATTAATAACTTTTGACCCGTTAACATAAAGGTATAGAGTTTCTACGACTTCGATATAATTTAGGGTAACAGTTCAATATTCAAGTTTCACTTAGTTAATATCACGGCTTATACAATTACAATGTGTTGTTTATAAATAGTAAAGTACAAAACTTAAAGCTAGACAAGAGGGTTCGTGTTGAAGATTAAGAATAAAGGTGCTTATTTTTTTACATGATGTTACTTTATTTTATTTTATTATTTCTGTGAAGTTACATCATATTCAAAATAAAAATAATTGTGTAGATATATCAAGCTGACGTTTTGTATTTTCATTTTATTTGACGTTTACGTTGATAATGAAGATTAGGGGAATCAGACATCGGACCAAAGTGTTGTATGTTTGTTTGTTTTGGAATTTCGCACAAAGCTACTCGAGGGCTATCTGTGCTAGCCGTCCCTAATTTAGCAGTGTAAGACTAGAGGGAAGGCAGCTCGTCATCACCACCCACCGCCAACTCTTGGGCTACTCTTTTACCAACGAAAAGTGGGATTGACCGTCACATTATACACCCCCACGGCTGGGAGGGCGAGCATTTTTGGCGCGACCCTCAGATCACAAAGTGCACGCCTTAACGCGCTAGGCCATGCCAGGCCTCCAAAGTGTTGTAAGTTCTTATATTTATTGCTGTCTCATCAGGAGACAGAAATATTAGTTACAAAGTTTGTAGGCCTCCAGTAGTACAGCAGTATGTCTGAAGGCTTATAACACTGAAAACCAGGTTTCTATACATGTGACCAACGCAGCACAAATAACCCATTGTGTATCTTCATGCTCAACTACAAATTAAACAATTTACTGAAACCTTTTAAAAAATCTTTATAATGGCAGAAATAAAGAATTTTGTACTAGATATTTATCAGTCGGCTGAAAGGGCAAATATGTTTGTTGTAACGGTGATTCAAAACCGCGACCCTCCGATTACGGGTCGAGTGCTCCAGCCATTTAGCCTGACTTCTTATCAATAGGAATTTTGTTTCTATATTTTAAGCCTCCTGATGGTTTAACAGTAAGTCTTTGAGTTTATACTGCTAAAAATCGGGTTTTAATAACCACGCTTGGCAGATCAGAGATAGCCCATTGTGTATCTTTATGCTTAGCAATAAACAAAGTATATTTTAATACTTAACTTTTTTAGTTAGAAGCCTCAAGACTTGTAACCCTAATTACTAATGGTGGTCATAATGACAAATAAGAATCCGTTAGAATATTTAATAAAATAGTCTGTTAAAACTGTAGTAACGCCTCAAATATCATTTAGGAATTAAAGTTTTTGTCCTGGAAAACTGAATTATTCCAATGTTCCCCTACTAGTTTGCGAAGATAAAAAGCAATTGATTTTCTCTCTCTTTCTTGTTTTAAGATAACTGATGTTCAGTGCATTGCGTTTGGAAAACAATGTATTTTGTGAAGAAGGGTCAAAAGCTCACGAAAAGAGCACCAGTCCATAATATTTTCTAGTTATTGTGTTTCTCGTAGAACAAACACGGAAAATAAATGGGTTGTTATGCATGAACTAAATATTAAAGCAGCCTCTTTTGGTTAAAGTTCAATGACACAGGACAAGAAGCGATTTGTTCTTAGTATTAAGATAACCTACATTTGCTGCCATCTTTAAACATGTTGGTAAGTAACCAAAGAGCGCATGATCAGACAGCTTTCAGACAGCAAATAAAAGAAAATTAACCAGGTGATCAAGGAGTCTGTATTAACCAGTTGATTAAAGAGTCTGTATTAACCAGGTGATCAAGGAGTCTGTATTTACCAGTTGATTAAAGAGTCTGTATTAAGCAGGTGATCAAGGAGTCTTTATTTCTTTTTCTTACACAGAGTGGTCCAAATCTTGTTTATCTTTCAGGCTGGAACATTGAAAAGAAAGTACAATGCCTTTAAGTATATTGACTTATTACTTTTTGTTTTTTGCAAGACAGCTTAATGACCTGTTTGGTTTTGAATAGCTGCTTGTCAGGAAGTAAAAATTCAAGTTCTTTGGGAAAATTTCTGAAACAAAATTCGCGTTTAACAAGCTAGAACAGAGCAAAATTATTGCCAGTCCCGTGGAAAGGGTGCATAGGTTTATCTATTTCATTTATTTCTTATTTATTCTGTTTATCAAACATATTTTAGAAAATATTAAATGGGCAATTATAATCGTTGTTGTTTCATTTGTTAAAAACATTGTATTACCCATTCATTATTGGGATTTAATATAAGAATAAAATGTTGCAAGACCTATCCTTCATTGGGAGTTAACAGAAAGGTCTAGGTTTTGTTAGGTTATTATGATAAACTATGTTGTCAAATATATTTGCTTAGTGAATTTATTAAATTTACGTTTTGCAAAATGCCTTTGAACGCTATTGTAAATATATATACACTTTGTATGATCGGTTGGCTTTGCTGTACTTCACTACATCTAATATTAACGAAATGTAGTATAATACGGTTGTATATAATAGAACAAAAGATATTATATAAAGTATATTTAGCTACAAAAAATGAATAAAAATTGTACATAAAAAATTGAAGTTAATCTTTGCTACGGAAAAAAGTATTTATTTGGGTTTCACATCTTTATATTCTAATGGTTTTCATTGGCAATGAATATTAACAAGCCACACTTTAAAAACTTGACAGATGAGTGGGCATACAATACTATTAAAAAGAGAATAAAAATTCTCTTAATAAGTTAATTAAAGCAAATGAAAAGGAGCAAAGAGAAAATATTTTTGTTCGGTTATAGCTTGATGACTCAAATATACTTTAACATAAATTTGAAAATACTGTACAATTTGAAAAATTGTTTCTGAATTTCTCCAAACTACTAAAATTAAAGCATTGTCTTTTTTCATCAATCCCACTATTCATTGGTAAAAAAGTAGCCCAAAAGTTGGAGGTGGCTGGTGATGACTAGTTGCTTTCCCTCCAGGTTTAGAATTCTTCTACATTAGGTGCTGTGACTTGGCAATTAATTCAATGATAAGCATAAAGCACGTTCTTTACTTGTTTTAAAAATAATGTATATATTTGAACTAGTTAGACATAGGCACAGCAAATTCTTTACACTATAGAAATCATAGGAATATCATAAGCCTTATACAGTTATCTTCTCGTCAAACGTCCACTTAGTCCTATTCAATTACTTCAGGATTTCAGTTAGCACAGCGAATGTAGTTTTATAGATATATACTGAATTTACTCCCAACGGTAGATCTTAGTACTAGCTAGTATGGAGACTTGAGGATATATATTTTTAAATTATCATTTATCAGTTAACAAATGAAAACTTCCCTCGAAGTTGTCTCGAAAAGACACGTCCAAAACCACCCTCTTTGGGAGTTTCCAAATTGAGCCTAATTTTAATATTCAGCAAATGTAGTGTAAAGACACTCCTTGAAGGATATATTAAATTAAATTTGTTTTTCTTAGAGCGAAGTCCCCTTAGGCTGTCTGTTGTGTCCAGCAGGGGGAATCTCTCCCACCGGGAGGGGAGATTAAATTATAAGATACATTAACATTTACAAGGTCTGTGAGTTTATTTTTTATTAAACCAAATATAATCCTGCACAATGGTGATTCCTTGATACTTACTAAGTGTATTTCTGTTTTTCTTGTTATTATTATGACAGATACTGTAGCAGAAAGGGATTTGGCCGACTTGAAGATTGTATGCTACTATTCCAACTGGGCGGCCTACAGGCCTGGACTAGCCAAGTTCACACCTCAGAATATCAACCCTTATCTTTGTACCCACCTTATTTATGCTTTTGCTGGTTTAAATAAAGATTATGAACTCAAACCTTACGATCCGTACAATGACATTGACCAAGGTAATATTGAATTTCGGTTTTTAATGCAATGTATACATTAAGTTAATATCATTTAACACGTGGCAAGGTAACATTTACTCTTGCATTTCTTTCGTTTAATTACTTTATCATAAGACAAAATGTAGTTCTTATTTCTTTCATCTTTATAGTTTTAGCTTATTTTTTCTCTATAGTCACTTTAGCATAAGGAAAATTGAATTATAATCTCTTTCACTTCTCTAGCAAATTTACCCTAATGCAAAATGTTTTAGTCTCTTTTGTCTCTCTATTTTATCATAAGGCAAATTATAGGTTTAGCCTCATTCATTTCTCTATCCACTTTATATTTTGTCCATACTCATCCACTTCAGCTAGGTATGGCTGAAGTTGTAAATTATTTTTATTTCTTAGAATCTTTACGTTACGGTTGGATAAAGTATAAATGTATTTCATCTTTTCATTTATTTGTTAATAGATAAAATATAACTTTGATTTATTTGTTTTATTAAACCTATTTACGTCAAGGCATCTTTCAAAAATTCGTTTACGTTTGTAAAAGCATGCTTTTGCTTTTAGCTTAATTGTAGCAGTAGTTAATCTATTAATCCATCTATCTATCAGAATTTATTAAGAAATCGGAATTCACTACAATTTTAAAGTAATATGCAGGCGTTTGAGGACCGGCTTTATACTGTTCTGTTCTACAGGTGTGTGTTCACTGTTCTCTACAACAAAATGTAAACATCCATCAATAATTTTGTGTTTTTTGTGCTGTTAGTTTTAGTATCATTTTATCTTTCTTTGTATGGGACTTAAATCTCCGCAACAATACCATAAGTAACAGAATGTTTGGTATAAATTAATTTAGGTAAAACAACTTATGGTACAGGCTCTACTGAAAAAGGTGCATAAAAGTATTTTATCACAAAATGGGCACTTTTGGATTCCCCTCAAATAACTGTAAGCAAGAATGCAAGTTATTCTGGTTACAAATTTATTGAGAAATATTATTAGTATACTATATCATGTACCCACCAAATTAATAAATACCCCAACTAGCTATTATAAAGATAAAGTTTTGATACTTGTAACTAATAAATACTACGAAAGAACAGTATTATATATAAAAAAATGTATTTATTTAGCGAACTTCAAAGGTTCTTGACATTGAAATTGTACATAATCTGGATGCCTCTTTTTATTGTTTTTTAATAATAATTAGATACCAAAAATTAAGACAATATTCCAATCCTAGTAATCACTTAATAGATAATTATTTTTACAAGTTCACTTCTGTTTAAGAAAAATTTGTTTCATTCATAAAGGTTGTTTATATGAGTAACACACCTTACTTCGTTGCGTAAAGTTTTCGTGCATGTTTAATACTGTGTTGAAAATGAATAACAGATGAAAGACAAGTGTTTCTGGTAGCTTTGTTTTGACTAATAAACTAATGACTCTGTCCTTAAATTTTAGGAAACTACAAGAAATTTGTTGGTTTGAAATCTTACAATCCAAAGTTGAAGACTATGATTGCCGTTGGAGGGTGGAATGAAGGCTCCAAAAGGTAATTTATTTTATATTATATTTTCTACACAATTGTTCCAACTCTTATTTTGCAATATTAAAATATGGGTTTTCATTTTTTTGGAATTGGTGATGGGTTTTGTTTCAAAATGTTTTTAATAAATTCCTAAAGGTTATACACGCCGAGTTTCCCTTTTATAACTGAACTAAAGTACTAACTATTACATTAACTCACAAGGGGAATCACGATTATTAGATCACCAAGTAATATTACACTAATCCCCAAGAAAGTTGTTGTTTTTGTTGTTGTTTTGAATTAAGCACAAAGCTACACAATGGACTATCTGTGCTTTGCCCACCACGGGTATCGAAACCCGGATTTCAGCGTGTAAGTCCGCAGACATACCGCTGAGCCACTGAGGGGCCCGCAAGAAAGAGACAGACAAGCAAATAATATTACACCAACTCGCAGTTAGGACCTCATTCAGTCAGCGCACGCTCAAATTTTAAGTAACTAAATATTTTAAGACCCTTTTTGTAAACTTACTTTTATCGCGTTAATAATAGTAATAGCGCAGCTATAGAAACAGTTTTAAATATCTTTGTTATCAAGATTTTTAACGCCAACTAATGATGAAAATCGTAAGATATCTTCAGCGACAAGTGGTAGTTTTTTAGATTAGTTTGTTAGTCTGTAATAGCTCAGTACTTCTTATTTTGAAACATCAACTATATTGGCCTTAGTCCTGATATGCGTAATATTTTATTATTTTAATCTTATATGCTAGAGGTTGTGACTATCTAAAGAAAGTTTTTGTACTTTTCTCGAGCATACGCTGTTGATTGTGTTTGCTTATGTACGATTAAGTTTGTTCGTATGAGAAATGTGGATCTTCTTAACGATGTAAACTTGTGGGTATTTGTTATATGTATTTGCATGAGCCTGTGTGTCATTGGATATATTTATTTATACCATGTATGTGTTATTGGATGTGTTTATTTAGACTATGTTTGTGTGTTATTGGTTATATTTATTCAAGTAATATATATGTGTTATTGCTTATATTTATTTAGATTATACGTGTTTGTTATTTAGTCTCCATAATTTCTGAGCAATGAAAGTCAAGCCTAACAGTATTCTTATCGTGGTAAAACATTTGCGCTAAAGTGGCAGCAGTGTTTTTGTTTTGTTTTTTAAGAGAACACAGACCTGACAAATAACGTTATATAATCAAACAGATTTTGGACCAAGAACAACTTTCTTTTATTAAATCTTAATAAATATTCTTTCGTTGTCAAATGTGCATTTTATTACTAGCGCACACACAAATACACTTCTGGCCAATGAAGCGTTTGGTTTGATTGTTTGTATCTCTAAATCATTACATCACAATAAAGATGATACTAAATTTTGACAAGTATTTCTTTTCTAGCTACGTATACATTTCCATAAAGAACATGACACGTATGTGACACTTATTATGTCTTTTTGGAGCTCAGTCGTACAGCCGTATCTCTGTGGACTTACAATGCCAGAAAACGGGTTTCGATATCCATGTTTGGTAGAGTGTTGGTGTAGTTTTGGGCTTAACTCCAAATAAACAACTCCTCAAGGTGGATTTCTATTCGTGGTGAGGGGACCTCCAAGACAAGGTTTTTTTAATTTCAGTTTACTTCCTCTGGGATCTACATATCTACCCACGTGGAGAAGAGGAGATGATTCTGGTGATTGAAGGGTCAACCCCAATACACAACTTTGGCCTTAAATTCCTGTATACATTTGACCTTGGGGTTTCCCTCCAGGGTCAGTCAGCTGTACCACTTAGACAAGGGCCAACTGAGTATGAGTATTGGACTTTCTCAATGGGTGTTGTGGACATTGTGTCTGACCCTGGTGCTTGGGTACAGTGCTCACGAAGCCTTGGCACTGCTGCACTGTCCTTGTTTGTCATTGTACTGGGTCTCCTTGTAGGGCTCAGTGATGGATGTGGTCAGTGAGCACTGCTGAATCTTTCTTCTTTTATTATGCATCTCCCAAATCTAAATAAAACTAAAATAATAAGAAAAAGCTTATTGGTAAACAACCATGTCTTGAAGATTCTGAAGAGCAACCTTCACCCTGTTCTACACCTGTAACTGATTTACTCATAATACATTCTAAGTCACCCAAAGAGCTACGTTTTGGAGACATCTTAGTGGAAACATACATCCCTAAACACACTGAACTCCCCTTATATTCGAAGACTATTGAGGATATACCCATTTCGGTTACTTCCCAAGCTACTTTGGATTCCTCAAGTGGAGTTATTGTTGAGAAGGTTTGAAGAACATCCCTGAGTCAGAGATCTTTGCTGACTTCTTCACCCAAGGAATTTTTGCAGTGAGGTGTACCTACACTCACGTGGACGGAATTATGCTGTCTATCAATGGTCTAATTTTGACATTTATATCACCAGATTCACCTGCTACTGTCAGTGGGTTATCTGAACTGTAAGGTACAGCCATACACACTCTCAGGTGTTTCCAGTATCAACGGATTGGTTATTTAAAAACATCATGTCATAGTTTTTTGACATCTGCTCTTTGCAGTAGCAAACACCATAATGCTTATGAGTGCAATCTGGACTTTTACTGTGTCAATTGAAGTAGCTCTTACCATTCTTTTGTTCTAGCTCTAGGTAAGTGGAGGAAAAAGAGGGAAAACATTTGAAAACACCTTACAACATTTTTTACCCCAAGGTTTGGATGTTATTGTTCCCATCTCCATCTTGGACAAATATTGCAGCACTACATTTCACTGTTTAACTAAAAGGGCAGACCGACCTCTCCGTGCCTCTAACAGAGTCGTTTACAAACCATGTGTTGAGTCTTTTGCTCTCTATAAATAAATGTGTTAGCAAGTCCACGTCTACTCTCGTCTCTGTTTCCACCATTCCTTCCAGTGACTGCTCGGATCCACTTTCTTTGGCCAAAGCTTCTGGCGCATGTTAGCATCCACCTTTTTTTGCACCAAAATTTCGAACGATTATTCGTTCGCGCCCTTAGTCGCTGAAATCCAAACCTATTGACAGAGACCTGTCTATTCGATCCAAAGCAGAATCCATGGAGGTCGAAAGACCTACTTCAAATGAAAAAATGACGTGGTCATAAACCAAAGGATTTTCTACCCAGTTCTTCCCCATTTTACTCTGAATGACATTAAAGCCTTGATTGATGATTCCTGTCATACTGTATGTCTTTCCTTACAGGAAGCATTTCTAAATCCTGTCGACACAGTCATCCATCAGCAGTTTTCTTGATACCGAAATGACAGATTGTGTGATAGATGAGTGCATGGAGGCTATATTTGCCACTTGATGCACTCTTGTAGGCATTTGTCCTCTGTGCTTCCTTGGGTCATACCAGCACTGCTTGTTCTCTTCACCTCTCTCTTGGAGAAACCTATGATAAACTGAACCCTGATGCTCCATTTAACAGCTGTTGTCTCCCCTTTTAATCGTGGGGACTTTAATAGACATAATCCCCTCTGTGTTAGTGCTAATAATGATGTAAGGGGTGGCTCCATAGAGCATATGGTCTCGGATCTCAACCTTTCTCTCTTCAGTACTGGTTCTTGTACTTATTTTAAAGTCAATCTTATGCTAATATTTATCTCTCTATCTATTTCCCTTCACTTTTCGTTCACTTTTCTTGGAGGGTAGACAGTGACCCACAGGAAAATCTTCATTTTCCTATAATTTTAGGGAGGCTGGCCGTGGTCGGTATCAATCGACCTTCGTGCCTCGGTGAAAGTTGGGCTAGGCCAACTGGCCCTCTTTCACTGCTATCTCGAAACTTAATCCTGCTAAATTCTGTATGCCATCGATAGACGGCTGCATGGCAGCAATGACTAACTGTTTTGTCCAGGCATCTACCCAATTTTTTCCCCAAACCTCGACATGTTTTACGCGGTATTTTCATTCTTGGTGGAGTCTTGTCTGCCAAATGACACACAAGATCAAAAACGAGTCTGGGATACCTTATGTAAATGTTCACACCTTCAACCACATCAGTTTTCAGTGGGACCGTGCCCATGCTTGGCAGGTAAGATGTTAAAGCCAGAAGGAATCTTTGATTAAGTTCAGAACTAGCATCACCAGTTTCAAAACTATAAGACAAGATTTGGGAGGTTAGTGGACAGTAAACTTCCATCCCCTGTCGATCTTACCCTCTGACAGCTAAGAAGTTGCTGATGCCCAGATCATTGCCAATATGCTCAGCAAAAGTTTTTATCTTGTATCTAGCATTTCCGTTTCATCCCCTACAATCAAGTTTTTACCCCGGTGGAGCTCATGCTTGCTCTTCATCAATCTGGCAGTACATCTGGATGACCTCATGATATTTACCATAAGATACTGTGCCATCTCTCTTCTGACTCTCTTACTATTTAATCTCTTGGCTGTTTTTAATCAGATCTGACATGAAAATATTTTTCATGGTACTTGGCACCACCTGGCTATTGTCCACCCTTTATCTAAGACAGTGAAGAATTCGAAGGTTTCTTCGAACTACTGTCTAATTGCTTTGATGAGATGTCTCTTTTTCCTATCATTGCAAACAGACTGCACGTCGACGTCTCTCACATCCCGTGTCAGTCATTGAGCATGAGGTTTATTGAGCAGTAGTTTAAGACGACTCTCAGTTGTTTATTGAAGTGAACCACAGCAAACGGTTTTACATTTTCTTTCTTTAAAACCGTTTGCGTGTAGTTTTGTTGCAAACATGGTATTCACCCTAATCCCGAGCTCTGTCTTAGTGAAGTTGTTCTTTCTGTAATATCTGAGGCAAAGTTTTTGAGTGTTATCTTTGACTGTAAGCTGATATTTATTCCACACTTCACGTCAAGTATGAAAGGGCACTGAACATCCTTCGTGTCCTCTCTTCCACTTCTTGGGGAGCAGCTTGATGTTCTATGCTAAAGCTCTATTATGCACTCATTCGAGGCCCGGCATGGCCAAGTGGTTAGGTTGCTTGAGCATCTTGGGATTCGGCTCAGTACAGAGGCATTCTGCACTTCTCCAGTCTATAGTTTGTACACGAAGTCTCACGAACCTCCTCTTAACCTCCACTGATTGCAACTTTTTTTACTTTATGTTTCAAAACTTTGATCATTACCACAACATCCCACCTGGGACTGTGTCTTCCTTCTTCAGTGGGATGTGTTTTTTTCTGAATAGACGGTCTGCCATTTTTCTTTTTTAGCCTGAATTGGGTATGGTCTCGGATGACGTTGCTGTATCCACTAGTCGACCCAACCCACCGTGGCTTATTACCATCCCCACCTGTAACCTTTCTTTTATTCATCTGAGAAAGGCTAATGCTCTTGATTGGAAGTACCGCATTCTATTTGCCGAACATTTTTCGAACCGCCCTATCATTCCCCTTTATAGGGATTGTTCTAAACCAGGTGATTCTGTGGGCTCTGCCTTTGTTAATTGCGGTTCAATGATTGGACACAGGATCCCCTCTACAGTTTTTGTGTTCACTGCCGAGTTGTGTACATTAATTCTTGTCCTGAATGACGTAGAAGCTATGCAGTGCACCAGTTGTACTATTTATACCG
This sequence comes from Carcinoscorpius rotundicauda, assembly GCA_011833715.1. Taxonomy (NCBI): domain Eukaryota; kingdom Metazoa; phylum Arthropoda; class Merostomata; order Xiphosura; family Limulidae; genus Carcinoscorpius; species Carcinoscorpius rotundicauda. The sequence goes on along the minus strand of CM022396.1, from coordinate 40,561,339 downwards.
ACATCTTAGCTATCTAATGTTTCTGGAATCACTTCACGTTCATTATAACCCTGTTATCGTCAATATTCAAAGCCGACTGGCCCGCTTGTGTTTTTTAATCTTTTGTTTCTACCCAGTTTTTCTGGTTGCCAGGTCTCGTCGGTATTCGCGGGAACGCGCTCGCTGACACCACAGAGAAGTGTATCTGCTATCACTACTGTGTCTGTCCTATATATGGATTAAGGTTCTGTATTCAAGCTTAGTCAGTTGGCAGTCAACTTGAAGCGAGCAACTTGATAACAAGCTTTTCCAGATCAAACCTTCTGCTGTTCTTTGGCCGTACTGTTTCAAGAAGGATCGGAAAGAGATAGCTGTTCTAACTAGACTACGCACTGGTTACAGTTTTTTAATTCATCGTTTTCTTTTACCTGGGACTGATCCACCAGTGTATGGTCTTTATGACACTCAAGTCAAAATAGCCCACGTTTTACTGTTGTACCGTCGTTACGACTCTGAACGATAGCACCATTTTAAACATGATTTTTCCATTGGTGATATTGTCTGCCTTATTTGTGTTTTTAAGTTTTTAAGAACCATTGGCCTTTTAAATTCTATCTAAGTTTTTACCTGTTTTTTAGGTTTTTTTTCAGTTTTATCTTGATTAATTTTTATATTTTACAACAATTTCACTTTTACGTTGTTTTTTACTAGTTGTTTGGTGCAGATAGACTAGTTGCTTTGTACCAAAAATCGCAATCAGCCAAACAAAAAATATTGTTCTTTTGGAAAGCCCGTATAGAGTTACCAAAGAAGTATATTTCAAACGTTGTTATCAATATTATTGTGCATGATGTAATTCTTTAAACACCTAGTTTAAACTAAGTTCATAATAGGCTATATTTGATGAATAGCTTGCTCTAAATATGTTTATGTTGATCTATATTTGGTGAAAACATTGTCTTAAGTAAGTTCATGATATGCTATAATGGTGAACACCTTGTTATGAACATGTTCATTTATGTAACAAGTAAATACTTTTTTTTTGTCAGTTAAACTGAGTTCATGAATCGATTGATAGGTTTTCCCAGCTTGTCGCTGACTACACGAACAGACAAAGGTTTATTCGTAGTGCTATCCGCTTCCTCCGGGAACATGGGTTCGACGGATTAGAGCTGGATTGGGAATATCCCGGATTTAGAGAAGGAGGTAACGATGGGGACCGGTATGGTTATGCCCAGTTAATTAGGGTAGGTGGAATAATTCAGAAAATTAAGAAAAATAACTTCATAATAGTACTGGCTTTTTTTTCAAAGGCTATTTTAATCACGAGAAAAATAGTTAAATAATATTGACATTAATATAGGGCCCAAGATTAAAATAATATAAAGTATCCAATAATCTTTGTTGTTATATTTAATGTAATACCCTTAGTGATGATAGCCCTTAACTATAGTGATGAAAGGTGTCGGTCATATCCTATAGTGGTGAAAGATTTTAATTATATCCAATAATGTAGGAAGGTCTTAGATATACTCTGTAGTTTTTAAAAGCATTGGTTATATTCCTAGTTACAAAAGATCTAGAATATTTTTCTGTTGTTGGTTTTTAACTATCCATGAGTGAAAACTAGAAGCGATGCATCGAGTTTTTTGCACTTATAGTCTTAAAAAAGTATTCCTGTACAAATTTCGCGTTTGGCAAAATAAATATTTAATTAAGGTCAAGTAAAAGCATGTCCTTTATGCTGTGTTTAGTAATCCTAAGTTAAAAACTCTGCTTTTACTTAAGGTATGTATCGGCAAAAACAAGCCTGTACTATTTGCAAATCAAATGGTAAGAGACGCCAGGGGTCAGTATCGCAGCACATGCTAACGATCTTTGTTATAACAATTGCAAATTGGTACCAAGATTCAACCCACGCATACGTATATATGTTTATATTTATCGAGCTCCATTCTATTCAGTCTTAAAGATCAAAGTTGTGTTGATACTGTTGGAACAAAACGTCACAAGATAGAAGTATTTAAGACTCACAGTGGAGTAACAGATTTCTGTTAATAACTTAATATGGAGTTTCAAAAGTTAAAGCCATGTCATTTAGGGTCAACACCTGTTTTATATATGAATTATACGAACAACATTATTGTATTTACAACCTGAAAATAAAACCGTGATTTTAATAAAAATATTCCTCTCCTACCTGCACAAAACAACAGGTGCACAGAAAACACGTGAGCGTATATTTTTTATAGTACGGTTTTAAAAAATTAAAAAAGCCAGCTTTTCATTACACTGAAAAACTTAATATCAAGTTCTTTTTCAAGACGAAACACCGTCGAAATATTTCAGGCTTTTATGTTAAAGGTAAGTTTTAAAGAACGAAATTCTCTTTTATAAAGTTATCGTTTTTTGTTCAATATATCTCAGAACGGTTGGTATGGGTAATACAAGTTTCATTGATAAGAAGAGAACAACGTTTCGACCTATCTAGGTCATCTTCAGGCTAAGAAAGAGAGTGTTTGAACGTGACTGTTGTCGAACATATTTCTTAAGGACGACAGTATAAACAGATACGGGATTGTAGGGGCGTTGCAGATTAGGTTATTAATTGGTATAGGTATAAAGGTGTTCCTTCATATTGGTTTAATTTTGGTCTTAGTTCTGCATAAGTAGGACGTCTTTGATTTTACGTTTATTTATATTTGTTTCCCTACTTAATATCTGGGTGTTTCTACGGTTATGTTGTGTTTATTTGATTTGCAGTGTTCAAAAACGTGTGAAGATGTTCTTTGAACCGAGTTTCCATTTTTCTGCTTGTTTCTCTAATAATGATGTGGGGGTTGTTGCACTGTATTTTATGAATAACGTGTTATGGTGTTGTGTTTGTCAGTATAGTTTTTATGTAGCATGGACTTTGGTTTTTATACCTGGTTTTTGATTAAATTTGGTATTTACTGGAATGTTGTGTTTTGTTATATATTTTTCTTTATGTTGGTTATCTTTTCGCTGCTGTCGAGAACATATGGTATGCAAGAACGTAAGTTTTTGTAGTTTGTTGTATCTTGGGATTTATTGTTGTTGGTCTAGAAGTGTGCGTACGATTTTTTCCACGGTTTTTTGAGAAAATTTGTTGATGTTGATGAAAAGTTATTTTATATATTTATTTCATCGTTAATATTATTTGGTGAACACAGTTTTGTGGCTCTGTTTATTTGGTTTCTTAATATGTCGAGTTTTTGTTTTGTTTCATGTGCTGAGTCCCATGGAATGTTTAATCCAGTATGGGTGATTTTTCTGTGGATTCCTGTTTTGAATTGTGTATCAGTTTTAATAATCTTGAGGTTAAGAAATGCTATTTGGTTAGTTTTTTCCTGTTCACAGGTGAACTTGAGGTGTATCGAGATAATGTGATTGAAAAACTAAGTGTATGTTCTGTATATGTGAATCTTTCTTTGCCCAGTTTCATTAAATTTTTGTTTTTATTTTGATAAGCCGTTTTTTCTGCAATTCCAAAACTAAATAACAAAAATTTACTTTTATGTATTTAAATTTTAATTGCAGGAAACTCGTGAAGCCTTTGATGCTGAAAGAACACCTGCTGGAAAAGATAAGCTAATCTTGTCTGTCGCAGTGCCTGCTGGGAAAGATTACATTGATAAAGGTTTCGATGTTGCTACTATAACAAAGTAAGTCGACTTGATACACCTATTCTCTTTTCACAGATCAATGGTGCTATGGTAACCAACTGATATTACACTTTATTTTTTACAACTAAAATCCTGGTTCCGTACAGTAATGGTGCTACTGTAACTTAGTCAGCTAAAATGTTTCATTTTTGCTGGTGTTTATTTCTCTGTTTTCTTAAGACAGTGTTTTTACTTTAACCGAGTACGATGACATGTCAGGATTGTTGGTATAGCTAGGATGTTTTTATAGCGCTAGTGTTACCAAGTCGCATTCTTTATCATTGTTGAATGTTGGAATTTTCTGTTTTTATCACAATAGAACATTGAAGAAGCTTTTAAAGAGAGACTCGTATCTTGGAACACTGAACTTTTCATTTAATTTCTAAATATTTAGTTTTTTTATATATAGTTTTAAGTCGTATCATTTTGCTCTTAGCAGCGTGTATTGTTTAGCCCAGAAGCTGTGCTCAGCAGAAAAGTTTACTTGTAACTAACAATAATTATAATTTTTTCTAAGATTTCCGTGGTTTTGTTTGTATCTAACCTTCCCATATTTAGCTAGATCCTTCCATACATTTGGCGCTTCTTTTATTAAAGGTCCCCCTTGCCACCTATGTAAGTAACAAAAGTAGTAATAATTTGGATTGCAACTTTAGATTATCTTTTATTTACCACTGCTTCTTAAATAAAGATAACGTTAGCGTCGTGAAATTAAAAAAAAATGAACACGAACAATCTAAATATTTAACTATTGTGGGTTTTATGGGTATTTTATAGGTACTACTATTTAGTTGTGTAAAATTAGAGGGAAGGCAGCTAGTCATCACCATCCACTGTCAACTCTTCAGCTACTCTTTTATCAATGAATAGTGAGATTGACCGTCACATTATAACGTCCTCACACCTGAAAGGGAGAGCATGTTTGGTGCGAAGGGAATTCAAATCTGCAACCCTTAGATTACGAGTCGAGTGCCTTAACCACCTGGCCATGCTGGACCTAATTATAAACGAAACTACTGATGTTGCAGTAATTACAACTCATACAGAAACTTGTTAGTCTTGGAACATATAAACATGGAAGTTATGACTTGCCGCGGTAAAGACTGACCATTTGTGTAAATTATATTGCACACATGTGAAAGAAGGTATTGTGGTTAAACGAGACAAAAAATCAGTTTTTTTCTTCTAAGTTCAAAATGTTACGTGTGATACAAGCCCAATACAACACATCATCCTAACTGTCAAGCATGGTTATAACAGCATCATGTAATGGTGATGCTTTTCATCAGCAAAAAGTGACAATCTTCTCAGGACTGAGAGGAAAATGTATTATACAATACACAAGGTAGTGCTGGAGGAACGCCTGCTTGAGTCAGCCAAGAATCCAAAACTGGTTCGAAGATTCACATTTCTGTCGGAGAATGATCCGAAGAACAAGGCCAAAGGCACACTGGAGTTGTTTAAAGAGAATAAAGTCAATATCTTTGAGCGAACTAGTCAAAGTTTTGACTTGAATCCAATGTAAAATTTATAGTGAGACTTGAAAATTGCACTCCATCAACGATCCTCAGCGAATGTGTCAGTATTGGAGCAATTTTACCACGAGAATGAATAAGCATTATCCCATATCATTGTGTAAACCTGGTAGAAATTCCTCTATAAAGAATCATAGCAGCAATTGCTATTAAAGATGCTTCCACCAAGTACTGAAGAAAGGGATGAATACTTATACAATTAGCAAATTTGGTTTTATAATTTTCTTTGCAGGTTTATTGACATTCAACCTTCTTCACACATAGCATTGTCAAGTTTTATCATCAGAGTTTTGAATAAAAATAAGTTCATTAGAAAAAAATATTTACATAACTTGTATTTCATCAAAGTGTGATATTTTTGGAAGGGGAGATATTTTTGCAAGGTGCTGTTAAAGTGTGCTCGATGAAGGCTCTGCCTCACAAACATTAACTTGGATATTGTTGATACATTCGTGAAGCTGAGAAACTCATTTGAAGTAAAATGTATTCTCAAAGGCTGGTATGGTTATTAAAACTCTAATTAAAGTGAAGTACAGAACAACGTTTCGATCTTGTTGATACACGCTTCTGTTATGGACATAACAAATGTCAAAACATATAACTCATACATGAGATACTGAGTATAAAATTACAAGTAGTGTAAAGTGTTGTACACAATATTGACAATGTGACTAACAATTTTAATTAGCTTGACTTCACCTATTTAAGGCACGTGAACTTCATGAACGTCTTGTCCTACGATTACCACACAGCATACGAGTCTGAAACTCACCATCACGCGCCGCTTTTCAGACGTCCAGACTTTATCAAATGGGACGAAAAGAACAAATTAAACGTGGTAAGTAGATTACTGTAGTTTGTATTAAGGTTAATGTGGTAAAATGTGTTATTAAACTGTGAATGTGTCAAAATCAAACTAAATATGGTGAAACGTGTTATTAATCTGTGAATCTACTATAATAAAGATGCACAAGGTAAGGCAGATTACACAGACCTGCGATGGTTTTATGGTTATGAAATGTTTACGTGTTCTATAGCACGCTAAATCCAAAAGTGATATCCAGTTTTCTCCATTAAGTACACTTTTTCACAAAATGTCTTTTATATCTTTAGGTAAAAGAATCATTTTCATTTGAAATATAGTCACATTTTGTTATGCTTAAAATGTTGACCAATTTTTTCTAGACCAATCGCGACATGTAAATATTATGGATTGTTCCAGAACCCACGAGAAACAGACCGTTAGTACATAAATGGCTAACAGGCCACATATCGTGTCATTTCTGGATAGTGTTTGTTTGTCGCAAACATATCTTTTGGTATTTGTGGTAAATTTGTTATAAAGAAATAAAGACAAAACATTACAGAATACATTAAAAAAGAGTATTACCCGTATTTTGGAATAAAACTTGGGAAAATAAACAAATCATGGGCTCTATACAAAGTCTGTACTATGTGTTGTTGTTGTTTTTGAATTAAGCACAAAGCTACACAATGGGCTATCTGTGCTCTGCCCACCACGGGTATCGAAACCCGGATTTTAGCGTGTAAGTCCGCAGACATACCGCTGAGCCACTGGGGGCGTATCGAAGAGTTAAGACAGTGGACTAAAATATGAAAAAGGCTTTATCCTTTGGAATTCCAGTGGTTTGGCGTGAGCCTAACAACGACTGAAATGATTGCTGTTTTTGTTCATGTAACGTGCAAGGCTACAACACTCGAAATAAAAAGGAAAATTTAGGCCCTGAAGTGTTTCATACAACTCGTATGTAGGCAATTCCCAGCTCTTTCAGAAGAGAAAATTAAATAAGGGATATTTGTTCAGTCTCAGATTAAAAAACTTACTTCGAATGAACAGTTCGAATGGACAATAAGGAAAATTAAAAATGAAACGTGGATTGCCTTTAGAGAAAATAGTGTCAATAACATGTTGGCTAAATTCAAAGAGTTGAGTTGCAATTATTTCTTATAATTACATATTAACCATTTCTTTGAACATTCTGGTGCAATAAGCGAAGAACAAGGAGAATTCCATCAAGACATCAGGAAAATAGAGACAATGCATTAGGGAACGTAGAACATCAGCATGATAGCTGATTACTACTAGTAATTGAAACGAAATGCATCAGGTGCAATGCATAAAAGAAAGACCACAACACACAGTTTATTATCGGTCAATGAATGTGCTGAAATGAAGCTAATCGTAATAAAACTGTTTATTACTTTATGAATCTAACAAAATTGAAGGGAATGGGGTAAAAACATTTATTAAGGTATGAGGCTATAAATATGGGAGACGGTGAGTGAAGAAGACAAATTCGTGGAGAACATAACAATACTTCAATTTGTTTAAGTGCAAAGTAACATATTACAGTAAAATATTACACATTATTTAATGGTGTATCAAATGTAATGAATCAGGCACCTAATGATGTTTAACAAACCTAAAATTATTTCTTGTTTCTCCGGTTAAAGTGTTTTACATCAAAAAATTAATTACTTGCGTGTTACATAAATCATCAATATATGCTTAAAATATTAAAAAATATTAATGATACGAATTTATGAGTCAAATTTTTAGTATGCAAATAGTCGACAAAAATTTCGAATCCAAGAAGTTAGCTATTTTTCGGAATTATACATTCCAAAAAACAAAATTAGCATCACAGAATCCTATAAGTTGACAAGATCACTAGAAAACCTTGCAAAACATAATAAATTGTGTTTACTAAGGAAAACTACAGAAAATATTATAAGAGCTAGTTTTTTATTTTACAAAGAAAAATAATTGAGTTTGTTGTTTCAATCACTTAAAATATCCATAGCTTTAATGTGCCATTATTATTGCCTTGTTTGAAATGTATGTTTAACTGATGAGGAAAATATGTAACCCTCTAGGAATGGACAATAGAATATTACATAAAGCTTGGTGCTGAGGCTGGGAAGTTGATGGTTGGTATCCCCACTTATGGGCGTTCCTATACATTGACAGATCCAGAAGACAACGCAATGGAAGCACCTGTAGACGGTCCTGGTGAGGAAGGACCTTCAACCAGAGAGAAAGGATATCTTGCGTATTATGAAGTATTATTGTATTACTTTTTTAGTAGTATAAAAGGTCTGTAATATACACTACACTGGTTTAAAATAGTCCAGGAACCTTTTAATATGTACTATACTGGTTTAAAATAGTTCAGGAACTCTGTAATACGTATTACATTTAGTTTAAAATACAGTGTTCCCTCGTGTATCGCGGTAGATGCGTTCCAAAACCCCCCGCGAAAGGAGATTTTCCGCGAAGTGGGATCGCCGATTTTTACGAATATATTTATGTGCATTTAGACTTTTAAAACCCTCCCTGTACAATTATTTAACCCTCCCATTACAATACTGTTCATTATTGCTGAAATAATAAGAACAATTATTAAGATATTAAGCCTTAAAATTAAAAATTACATATCTTCAGCAGGTGGTGTCTTTTCGGGGGACACCACTTCCTCTTCTGTGGAAGGTGAATCGGCAATTTCTTCGTCGGTCGTTACAACTTCAGGAACAGTACTTGCCACCGGTACCCTTTCTTTCTTGCTCGGCTGGAAAAACATTGTTATTGGCAGTTGTTTTCTCTGCCTCTTTAGCCTATCGAAAATCATTTAATAAGGAGTCATCAGTTCTTCTATTTTATTGCAAAATTGCACTGATCGAACCATATCGTTGTCCCATTCCTGTGAGCACTCCTTCACTTCGTTAATTAGGCATTCACAGGTAATCTAAATGGGTAGCTGTCATTGGCCGTCTTTAATTTCTGCACCAATCATAGCCCGTCTTGCACATCGCTACGCCATGAAGCTGATCTCGCGTAGCCTTCGCAGACGCACAATGCGTACATCTATAGCCTTTCCAGTTGGTTCTGTTTCCATTTTTACGCTGTTATAAACTCAAATATATGTTTATATCTCAAAATATACCTGTTTTTTTCTTTACACTATTAATTATATTTATTTTTAATATTTTAATGGTATTTAATGCTATATTTTAGATTTAATGTTTATTATTTTATATATATGTATATGTATATATATATATATGTGGGGGTCGGCTGAGCCCGCGAAAGAGGATCCTGTAATAAGTACCACACTGGTTTAAAATAGTTCAGAGATCTTACAAAGTTTAAGGTTGTTCAGAAGCCCTGTGATATGTAAAACACTGATTTAAAGAGGTTCAGGTTTCCTGCGTTACGTAACATACTGGTAAAAGTAGTCCAGTACTTAGACTGCAACGCTTTAATTTTGTATCCGTCTCAAAAGTTTGTGATGTAAAATATATTAATTTAATAGCCAGAATTTTTGTGATATGTTACACTTTAACACTAGTTAAATTTGTCCAGTAGTCCTGTGATGTAGTACACTACATTGATTTAAAGGAGTTCAAGGATTTTGTGACATGTACTACATGGTTTAAAGTAGTTCAGGTTTCCTTTACTTTGTACTACTCTGATTACAGTTGTCCAATAATTTTATATTATCTACCATTTTTGTTTAAACTGTATGCTTACACACATAAAGTAATTTATGTTTTCTGTACATGCACAATCCTCGTTTATAGTATTCCAGAAGTCCAAATCCAATGTAAGGCCTAAATATAACGTAGCTCTCTGTGTCATGCCATAAGAATTGCGTTAACTAACAAAACATAAAAACAATGTAATACATACTATGTTAGTTTTCAGAGACCAAGTGACATTTCAGTATATGTCGAACCACAACCCTTAAGCTCGGTTAGTTGCTAATAGTTGAGGAACTGTGTAAAATACACCACACCAAAAACATACAACTGGAGTATTGTGTGAAACGTACATTATAAGAAATTAATAGCTAAAGAGTTATATAAGATGTACCAAAACAGAAACTCATAGCTAGAGTCGTACAAAATGTACTTACTACATCAGAACCTTATAGTTACGTAGGATGCAGTAAGATATGGATATATGAGGTATGTGACACTTGTTAAATAAGTAACTGCGTGTTGATTTGGTATAATTCAGTAGTTGAATAGTACGTTATACAAGTATGAGTCTACTGTTTTCTCTAGGTAGCTGTTCAGCAATAGTGAAGTTTTGTGTTCTGTTTAATGTAATATTTTAGGTTAAGTAGCCCTTTAGCAATAGGGAAAATGTATGTTTATTTAGTGTAATATTTTAGGTTAAGTAACCCTTCAGCAACAGAAAAGTTGTATGCTGTATTATTGTAGTATTTCAAGTTGAGCAATCCTTGTTTGTTTGTTTGTTTTGGAATTTCGCACAAAGCTACTCGATGGCTATCTGTGCTAGTCGTCCCTAATTTAGCAGTGTAAGACTAGAGGAAAGGCAGCTAGTCATCACCACCCACCGCCAACTCTTGGGTTACTCTTTTACCAACGAATAGTGGGATTGATCGTAACATTATAACGCCCCCACGGCTGGGAGGGCGAGCATGTTTATCGCGACGCAGATGCGAACCCGCGACCCTCAGATTACAAGTCGCACGCCTTAGCGCGCTTGGCCATGCCGGGCCGTTAAGCAATCCACGAGCAACAGAGAACTTTTGTACTCTATTCAGTGTAACGGTTCTTTCAGTTCAGTTATTCTGTGTTGTAACTATTGTGGCACTAGGGATAATACGTATCTGTCTCAAGCTTTTATAATTTTGTAATGTTTTTAGATCTGCCAGAATATTTTGGATGAAGGATGGACTGTCTGGAAACCATACCCAGAACTAGTAGGTCCTTATGCTTTTAAAGATGACCAGTGGGTCGGCTTTGATGATGAAGAAATGATCATTGAAAAGGTAACTAGAAAAACACGTGTCTATAGAAATGTTTGTATTATTATTATTATTTCATTTTATCTATGTAAATATGATAGATTTTTTACACCATTTCGTTACATTAAATCATAATTTTCTGATCGTTGTAAAGTTTTAATTATTTTAATCTCATACAGTGTATGGTCACTCTTGGTGGTAGCGTTTCATTTTGAACTGATCTACAATTAGCTTTCATAATTTTTTTTACAAATATTCACATAAAGTTACACAAGGGCTACCTGTATTAGCCATTTCTAAATTTAAACCGACAGGCTAGAGAGAAGGCGGCTAAACAATACTTCTCTTAATGAACACGTCTACGGATTGTATTTGGATTTGTGGGTCACTAACTTAATTGTTTCTAAGGAAGAAGAAAAACGTGTACATAACCAACGGACATCCAAACAGAAAACACTGCTATTCTTGAAATATTGTGCTACATCTCTTATTTATTATTTTATTTTATCGGTTTCAAAGGCACTCTTCGATATTTAATTTTCCAGACATTCAAATACCACATATTAGCTAAGCATGTGTGTGTGTTTTCTTATGGTAAAGCTACATCAGGCTATTTGCTGAGCCCAGTAAGGGGAATCGAACCCCTGATTTTAGTATTATAAATCCATAGCCATACCTTAACTGAACATAAATAACTTAAATTAAATATATATTTTTTAAAATGTACAAACATTAAATACAATCTTTAAATAAATGTATAAAGTACAATCCTTTCATCAGACAAATTCATTAAAATGTATTCAAAAATAAATTAGTTAAAATTTATCAAAAGTATTTTCACTTCTACTCCTTTATCTACAACACAACGTTTAACATTGACGGCAGCGTCCTCTTTATTTTTATAATAAATGTCACTTCAAATTACGTAACGAAATCTGAAATTTGAATGTCTTGTGGTTTAACTATATAACTTGTATTATCATAAAATTTGGGCGAATATAAAAGCTTTACAATAATTTTAGGTCGCTCATATTTTTTGATTTACCAACAACACTATTAGGATTTAACCATAATTGTTTAAAAAATAATGCTATGTAACAAAATTTTTACTTTTTCTTGTTCCTGGTCAGAAAGTGTTATTTCCCAGTTACTTATGCCTAAAGTAAATGAAAAAGACCTATTTTTCCCTTTAAACTTTGCTTTTATGGCTTTGGTAATGAAATTTTCAAATTTACCCATTTTCCAGAACATTCCAGATAGATACAATGCTAATAGAGAATTTTCTCGAGCATACAAGATTTTCAAGAACTTTCTAGAATGTTGTAACACTTACGAGAATTTTCTAGAACTTTCCTTAGCAACGTATATGCAGGGGCTCACCATTCACCACTTTAGTTTAGTTCCAGCTACCAATGTCAACAGATAGACCTATCTGATTTTATAAGAGATGGCGTCAAGAAGCTCCAAGCATTCTCCAGACGCATTCTGCTGTGTATGTGGCTAATATATCAAGACAAGAGAGAAAGTACTCTTTGACAGCATCTGCTAAAATATGTGGAGCCTAGAAACTATATTTTGGTACGCCTGTCGGGGATTAAGACAAGCAAAACCTAGGCACCTCATTTTACCTGCGAGCATTGCAAAAAACTCTAGAAGGTAAAACAGACTAATATTGCTTGCTTGAATAGTAAGATTTTATACTATACAAATTTTAGACCTTTTAAAATTTAAATATCTTTTAATTTTTTTAAATTTCCAATAGTATAGAAAAAATATCATATAAAATATTTTACATGAACATTAGTTGTGGATGAAATAAATTTATTCTTCATAATAACAATTTCATCTTGCTCTTTTTTCAGGATGGTACAGAGAGAAAAAGAGAGCCACGAAATTTGCTATTCCAAGAATTTGGCGTGAAACCGTTAACCTATCAAGTAATTGCTATCTCTGCATGGTGGACCCTTCAAAATGTCGGGCTGGCAAAAATGCCTTTACTATTATGTATCCAGGCCTTCTATCATCCATCGACCCAGTGCCACACTGCCCTGAGCTCCCTGTGCTCACTCCTCCAGAAAAGAAGCTGCCATCCTCAAAAGAGAGCAGCAAATCAGAAGAGGAGGTAGATGTTGAAGATTTAAATTACAATTTCAGTGGTGCAGCTGGTGAGAGAAACCCATACTACCCCAACCTAAGAGAACTCAATGACTTGATCAGAGATCTTGGTTTAACAAAGTCGAATGCCGATCTTTTGACATCTAGGCTCAAGGAATGGGATTTGTTAGATAAAAATGTGCAAGTCGCAAATCAGAGAAAGCCAACTCTTGAACACTCTTTTACCAACGAATAGGGAGGTTGATCGTCACATTATAACGCCTCCACGGCTGAAAGGGCGAATTTTATTCAGACCTTATGTAAATGAAAATGTGCAAATATGCTTATTTTTACATAAAAATAGGTTAATTTCCAAATTTCATTATCCAGGTCACAAAAGCAAAGTTTAAAGGAAATAATGGCCATTTTCTGTACTTTTACAACATAAGCAGTTAAAAATAACACATACTATCCAGGAACAAAATTTGTGTTACATCATGTAACTTTTACCTTTGAGTAAAATATTAGTTGAATCATTCTTAAAAATTTTAAATTCAATTTAAAAACGGATATTACACTAGGATTACTTAGGATGGGTGACCTTATGGACTTGGAAAAAACTTGGTACATTTACTCTGATTTTATTCTGTTATTAAATTTGAAGGATGTGAAAAATAAGAGAGTTTAAACGAAACACTTCACTTTATTTGTTAATAGATGTATCAGGAAATAACAAATAATTCCAGTTTATGACACATTATTTTATAGTGTTTATTTTCTTTCATTCTTACGAATCTTATATTTGGGTGTAATATAAACTTCCACGTACATAAAAAAAAACGTTTACATCTGTTTACAAATGTACATCTGTTGTAGTTTACCGTTTATAATCACTCGGATTATGTTTATTTTCAGGCTAAGTTCATTTTAAGACGTGGACTAGGTGGTGCTATGGTATGGACTCTTGATAATGACGATTTTCGTGGACTCTGTGGCAATGAACAAAGTCCTCTAGCAAACACTCTTCGTAAAGCTCTGTTCTCCAATATTATAGAAGGTTCTTCCAAAAGATTGTCAGCTTCAATCGAGGATGATAGTGATGGTCGAGGTTACAGACCTCCCATACGAAATGGTCATAAGAGGAAAATCAGGCCAAACCATCGACGTCGTCAAGGATTTCGAAGAGTGGTTAGACCTCGCACAACAACCGAATCTCAGAATTTTGTAGATCTGATCCAGACCCCTGCTCCACCTCCAACCCCTGATCCAGGTCCAGCTTTCACTTGTCCAGATGAAGGTTTTTATAGCAATACACGTGACTGTCGCAAGTATTTCTGGTGTTTAGATAGTGGTCCAGCAGAACTGGGTGTAGTACCTCATGCTTTCACTTGTCCTTCTGGTCTCTATTTTAATACCAAGATGGAAGCTTGTGACTACCCTGAGAACGTGGTCTGTGACAATCGTCCTGTGGCCCCAGTCTTAACAACCTCTCGGCCAATCCAGCGTCCCCGACCTCGACCAATTACTACAACCACAGAAAAATCTAGAAAACTTGAGGACAAATTTGAGAACGTTCTGAAGAATTATCATTCTGGTAAAACTGACTTATCCAATAGTGACAAGATTGCAGAACTTTTGCGTCTTCTTCAGTCTCTAGGAGGAGTGGATCGTTTGCAGAGAATCCTAGGATCTGAAGTTGCTGAAAAGTTAACTGCAGAGAACCTTAATATAGAAAATGATGAGCGATCAAAACATCAGACGTTACCAGACTACGTTACTCCCCAAAGAGCTGCCACAGAAGATGAATCACCAAGATTTCATCAGACGATACCAGATTATGTTACACCCCAAAGAGCTGCCACAACAATAGTTACCACTGAAACATTCAAAACTTCAGTCACAGAACCCTCTGCAGATTCAAAAACATCACTTCCAAAAATATCTGGCCTCCCACGATATCGACGTCCGTTCTCCCGACGACCTTATAGGCCTGCAACTTTGGAGCCATCTAAGAATAATGATTATCAACCAGTAAACCAGTTAATAAATCAAGTTCCTCGCCGTCCTCAGTATGAGCCTCCTGAAAACACTGACAAACTCTTTCAGTATGTTGAACCCAACAGACAGAGATTGCAGGATTCAAATATTGATGACCAGAATGATAAGGAATCTGAATTTTCCTTTGTTTACCACACTCCCGCCAGATCTCCAGAACCATCTACAGCCCAGTTTGTGGTCAATAATCCTTTCGTATACCAGACACCTCGTCGCTCCCAAACCCTAACTACCCTCCAAGATTCGAATTTGGTCACCACCACAGTTCCATCCATACTAAAGCCAGATGACGGTGGGCGTACGGTTTATCGAGTTCCAGTTCGAGTTCGAGATGGTAAAGTTGTTCGGATAGGTGGTCGGGGAAGAAGAACAAGGATCCGCGTCAGGCCCAGACCAGTTGTCAGTCCTAGACAGGAGTTAGGTGTTTTTGATGAAAATACTTTCCAGAAACGAAAAGTGGGAGTTCGGCGACGACCTGTGTTTACTGGTAATTACGAAGATGCTGGATTTGCGGGAATTGGTCAATTTGCTGAGGATTATACTATGGCAAAAGAAATAAATAATGTAAGAGAAAATGAATATGTAGCTGTTCGAAGGCATCGACCAGCTAGAAGAAGAAACCAGTCGCCTAAACCTATAACGATTCCTGTTACAGTTAAAGTGACCACTGAGGTGCTCACAACACCGACATCGACAACAACTCGGTCCTCAGCAGTAACAATACAACAGCGATATAGGCTACCTATTTATGAACCACCTTTACAGGAAACTGAAAATGCCAACAATATTACCGAACGACTTCCAACAGTCCTTGATATTACTCGACCTGACACAGAACAAACCAGTCCACGAGCTCCAACCACCAAACAACAATATTTTCGAACCACCTTTTCTCCCCCACCTAGATCAACGACTACAACTACAACTCAGAGACCAACCACACACCGAACAACAGCTACTACTACAACTCGGAGACCAACCACACACCGGTCAATAACCACAACAACGCCTGAACCACCGTCAGTAATTGTTAACGGAGAGGATGTGGAGTGCCTACATCGTGGAGTGTTCCGTCACCCCACTGATTGCGGCAGCTTTGTGGTATGCGCTCCGGCCAACTCGGAAGGTTACTTCCGTAGCTTCATGCACAGCTGTCCAGCTGAACGTGTATTCATGGAAACCATAGGAAGATGTACAGTTGGCGACAAAGCGAACTGCCAAAGTCTACAGTAGATGTATTGTTGTTTGAACTCCATAAAACGTAATTACTCAGTTGAACCATTATCGCCTGTTTGACGCCGTTAAGGTCGACTTTTGGTAATAACTCATTTTACCCCCATAATGATTTGTACAAATGGTAAACATGCGCATGTGCACTACTAAATAAGCTACAGATTTTTGCTCATACACTGGCATTTTATGTGCATTATGAATTTAGTCAAAAGCTTTACAGTTTGAGAGAGGATGCAAATAGTAAAGCATTCCATTTTTAGACTTTAGCATATATCACTGAAAACAACAAAAAACATATCCCTAACACTGATGGTTGAACACACTGAGTTCAAAGTACGGCCAATAAAATTACAGCTTCATAAAATATTATATTTGTTTTTTATAAGTTTTCTACCTTATAGCGCTATAATCCCTCACATACGTGGCAAGGGCATTTACCAGTGAGATAGATTATTTTAGTGTATATATATATATATATATATTTTGATGTGACAGTAATACTTTGTGTTCTGATGATCTCTGACCAGAAGCGGTTTTAAGTTGTTTAATTTTTCCCTTTGAAACCGTATCTTCAGTGTGTTCGAATACACGATGGTTTTAGTTTTATAATTTCCTTTGCATTATAAAGAAAGCTTGTGTTTTCACAAGAGGATTTACTTACGATAATAAAATAATTCGTAAACACCAACTTACTATCTTAAATAATTTCATGTACTTGCCTACATAGGAGCATGATATTTGTAATATTATTGTAATAGGATGAAATGGAAGCGACAACTTTTGATTTTGGTCATTACAGATCTTTAGTAGGTGCTTTGTGAGTTTTAGTGGTTTAAAGGTGGCTAAGTACGAACAAAGATATACGGTGTAGCTAGAGTGAAATTTAGTTGGAAAAACAACGTTATTTCTAAGCTGTTCTATGTAAAATATAATTATTCATTTACTTTTTTAACCTCAAACATTATGTGTACTCTTAGAATGCTGTAGAATTTAGTGTTTAATAAATGACATACAGAGTATGTATGTTTTACTATACATGTATTAAATAATGAATGAAAATATTGGAAAGTATGTATAAACATGAAAACCGTTTTCCTAAAATTTCAAGTTCATAAACGGAAAGATTTCTAAACATCATTCATTACCAGATAAAATACTCCAACATCTCGATATTGTGAAAAAGGTGGTTATTCTTTTTTATTTTAAGAAAGACCTTTTATTTATTTTCATTGGTGTTTTTCTATCACTCCAACCAATTTATGTAACGTTATTACACCTAGGAAGTTCGCGTTATGTGTAATGTAAAATGAAACACATTATTCATTTAGTATGAAGCATGTTGTTGTTCTTGTTGTTTTTCCAAAAATATCATATTTTTAAAAGATTCAGTTAATAAGTCCAAATCTGTATAAAGACATCTTTAGATCCAATCGTGTTAGAAAGTAAATGAGGTAGAATGTGTAAGAATGGATAAAGTAAAATACAATTAAGATTCATTCATTTTCTTCCACTCCGGCACCTATAAATATATGTTGTGTTTTAAAATTCAAATAATAAATTAAAACACCATAATAAATTATTTTTCATGCAAATATTTAAGGACTTTAACGTAACGTAAAATACAACTGTGTATATATATATATTTATACAAAAATTTTGACTTAGATATTTCCAAGTACCAAACCTAATTATTTCAACATCACTTTTTTAACAGTCACAGAATACAGCAGCACAGTAACGAGTTAATGTCTACAGATATTGTTACTACAGTAGCCACAGATATAGTGGGTTAACACACAGAGACATAGCAGTACAGTAACCAGGTTAAAATCCACAGATGTAGCGGGTTAACATACACAAGCATAGCAGTACAGTAACCAGGTTAACGTCCACAGATATAGCAGTACAGTAACTAGATTAACGTCCACAAATATAGTTACTACAGTAACCAGGTTAATGTCCACAAATATAGTTACTACAGTAACCAGGTTAATGTCCACAGATATAGCAGTACAGTAACCAGGTTAACGTCCACAGATATAGTTACTACAGTAACTAGGTTAATGTCCACAAATATATCAGTACAATAACTGCACAGACAAAATGGTACAGTACCCAGGTCAACGACCACAGATAGCAGTACATTAATCAGTTTAACACTCATAGCAGTACAGTAACCATTTTAACGCGTACAGATATAGCATTACACTAATTAAGTTAACACTCATAGACATAGCAGTACAGTAACAAGGTCAACATTCACAGATAATATTACAGTAACTAGATTAACACTAACATGCATAGCAGTACAATTTTCATAAAACGCAACAAAAAATCTTAAAAATATCTAGCCATCTATGTCAAGGTAGCTAGGGTGCTCGACTCGCAAGATGCGGGCCGCAGGTTCCAATCTCCATCCCATCAAACTTGCTCGCCGTTTCAGCCATGGAGACGTGTTAAAGTTCTGGTGAATCCCACTATTCGTTGACAAAAAAGTAGCGCAAGCATTAGCGGTGGATGGTAATGACTACCTCCCCTCTAGTATTTTGTTGTTAAATTAAGAACGACTAGTGCAGAGAGTTCTCGTGTAGCTTTGTAGGAAATTCGAAACAAATCAAGTTAGCCCTCAAGCGACAACTATATTCACATAATGAGTAAAATATAGTAGCTATCAGCACGATGACATCAACAATTATACCGCATACACAACATACGACTCGTACAGATACGTAACGAAACTTGTCATAACTATAGTTGTTTGTTATTATATATTGTTACTGCCCTACTATGTCTGCAAGGTTACTATAATGCCAACTATGTGGACGTTATCATGGTTATTGTACTGTATTGTAAAGCGAAGTTAGGCTGACGACCATCAAAAATTAATTTAATGAAAGTTTTGCTTTGGTACGAACTGAAATTACTTAGCCTTTCCGTGCGTAATGCAGGTATAAAGTTCTATGACTAAAAGAACCTAAACATGTATTATAGCAATACACGTTTGAACTGTGATTAATCTAAGAATTTGTTTAATATTTTATTCACACTAATTAACTCCTAGTATTTACTATACTGTCTCTTAAATGTTATTTTGGTGTAATAGGTATCTCAAACTCGCCATTTTTTCGTTTATCGTAGTTTTATGTCTGAATTGGAAATACGGCATAGCTTTCATTACAAAACATTTATGAAAATTGAACCACTCCATTACAACACTAATATTTTAGTTAAAGTGTACAATAACTTTATTTTAGTTATATTATAAATAATAAATTTACAAAAGATTTGTTGGGTCGTAATTCAACATTTATTGAATTTATATATGTTTTCAGTGTAGTAACTGTTATAAAGACATATTATTTTGTATGTTACAATATTGTTTTAGCTGTGATGAGTGCATCTAGAATTTTAATCAGAAAGCATGATAGACAATGTTTTGTTTCAACTTAAGTTTCAGCTACCAATACCCCTCGAGTAGCTTTGTGAGAAATTCCAAAAAACAAAACAAATTCTTTGCCTCCAACGATGAAGGCGACAAAACCAACTAGGTTGACAAGTATTTTATTGTTTCGTTTTGTTGTTTTTATGCTCAAACAGAGTACCACTTTGTTTCATTATGTCTTTCAAATCTTCTTCAAGTTTGTATTGACTCGACTTCTTCATTCAAAACAGCTTTGGACAAATTGGCAACAGTCTTTGAAAGACTCTGCATTTGGTCCTAATTAATCGGTTTTATAGTCGTGAGATGGCACTTTATAATAACGAGAAAAAAAGTACCAAAAGCTGACAAAACCGTAGTTATTATCGTTATTTTTCTCATTTTTCAACCAGATTTTAGTGCTCTTCCAATTCATTTATCAACCAAGTGTCAGTGATTTTCCCATTCATTTTCTCAATATATTTTGTCCAAAAGTCAATACAGCCAATGTTTTTCCGACACAGAGTATAAGAAATAAAACAATAATGATTATTGAAAATATACTACAAAAAAGTGACTTTTCAATTCTCAAAAATAAGTATTATAAGCAAATACATGTATTAAGAATTAATTAAATAAGTAAACAGACAATAATAGCAAAATATGAATACAGAAAATACTGAGCGTCACTGTTGGAAGTTTTTAAAACATCCATACCCAATAAGTTTCCCACTATTTTTTAAGATATATTAATATGCATACCATGGCTATACGTCAATAAATAGTTTTTATTAGTTTATCGCTAACAAAAACGTTAATATTTCAAAAGACAGCTGAAAACAGATACCAGTCACGATCTTGTTAAAAACTGTAGAATAGTGTTCTCCAAAAAATCCAGAAGAAACATAAAGTTATATATACCAGCCCTACTTTTGAAGTTACTTTTAGGTTCCTGGTGTCTTTTTATTTCACTCTGTATTAAGTAAAAAGTTTACGTTTAGTTAGGTACAAAGCTACACAATGGGCTGTCTGTAATGCTTCCACCACGGATATCGAAACCCGGTTTTTAGCTGCCAAATTAAAATTATCAGTTGAATGTAGAAAACTTTTCCATTCGTAAGTTCTGTAAGGGGGATTAATACCTCTGACATTATTTACGTCCTGGCAAAAAACAAAAGTAATAAGCGAAAGCAAAGATAATTTGTTCTAAAACAAGCTATATTTATATAATACGCATATTTGTTTTATATTGCTAATAATTTTTTCGAGTGTATATTTTACTGTATTAATATTTTCCGTTAACAAGCATTCTCATCGAAATTGTTAAAAATCAGGACTCATTTTTTCAAAAAAACAAAATACACAAAATGTTAAATATAAACCAAACTGAGTGCTGTGAATAGCAATGTTGGTTTCGAACTAAAGTATTTTCTAGCTCGCCCTCACTGAAATCTCGAAGAACACTTGCGCACGGGCTCAGTACAAATTCTCAAACGTAGCTGATATCATTAAGTTTAAAGTGTTATGCATGTATATCTCTGAAGTCTAATAGCAGTCTAATTCTGTTTAATCTGTCACTTTTATAGCTACACAAGTTGAACAATTATCTAATATTGTTTTAAAATGGCCCTACCTAATAGTAAAGTGCCTGTCAGTCATAAGACATCACTCAGTAATGTAGTCGCTGTGGTTTTATCAGAATCAATCTGTTATATTACGCAAAGCGATCTAGATCGTTCGAAGAACTGAATATCACATCACGTTAATCACATTCAACAACATTGCTGTTATAATGTGTTAAATATCACGATAACGTGCTAATCCTGACCAATAACAATAAAGATATTAAGAAAACATGCTAATCGTGGCAAACTACAATAAAGATATCACGACAACACGGTAATCCTGACTGACCAATAACAATAAAAATACAGCAGGCTCGAAATATATCCAGATTAACAGGAAAATTTTTAACTTTAGGCAAGGTTTGTTTTAGATTGAGACATATAAACCTTATTTATTTTTAGGTTTATTATAGACTAAAGTATCTGCATTATAATAACAATTATTATCTGGTAAATCCATAACTGTAGTTACTCCTTCACACCTTTTATTTTTAATTTTCTCTTTTTCAAAGGTGGAGTTGGATAACGTGCAATATGGTAAGACAAATGAAGTGATAAAAAGGAAAGATGTAATCACAACCCTTATTATTACTTTACCTTCCTGGCGTGACGCCAGCTGTCATCAACCCACCCAGAAATTGTCATCCTGCCAACTGTTTTATCAGCTTGTCTTGAAACTGTCATCCTGCCAACTAAATTTAGCCAAAAAGCTGAATGAACTAAAACTTGCAATGAAAGAGTAGAAAAGTGATAATTATTCACTGTTGCTGACGTTGAAATTTCCATTGTATCAAGATACTGCAAAGGGCGGAAAGGTCAGTCTTAGATCACGTCTTAAAAAACTTTCCAAAACCCATCAATTTACGTGGACACTGATTTCCAAGACTACATTTAAGTAAATGAAGTGCCCAGATGCAGATATCCATGTGTGTGCACAGATAACTTGACAGTGGGAAAGAAGATAAACACTGGTTTTATTTCGTAGAAACACAGATGTAGGTGTCTTACAGAGTTGAGATTTTAACTCGCACAATAAGTACAAGCGTAATATTTTGTTAAATTTATCGTTCAATTTTGTTCTAACCTACAAAAATCCACAGAAACCTTAAAGCCGGCGTGGCCAAGTGGTTAAGGCACTCGACTCGTATTCTGAGGGTCGCACCAAACATGCTCGCCCTTTCAACCGTTGTAGTGCCATAATTTGACAGTCAAAAGTTTGGTAAAAGAATAGCTCAAGATTGCAGTGCAAAATTAGAGACGGCTAGCACAGATAGCCCTCATGTAGCTTTGAGTGAAACCAAACCTTAAAGCCAAGACACATATCTCGTACGGCACCAGTAAAATACTGGACTGGAATGCCTGTGTTCGTATAATATGTGTCGCAAATTCATAAAGTTCTCCGTTAGTTATGATATGGATAGTAACCACCTTCCAGTCTGGTGTATGTTCAATCTCACCCCCAACTTAAACAAAATTAAAGTAGAAGATAAGTTAAATTACAAGAAAGCTAATTGGCCAGAATTTCAATTAATCATAGACCAAATTTTACCGACGAAAGTACTTAAATATGCAGCAGACGCGTAAAATATAGATGCATATAGTCATATAATCTCTGAGTGCCTAATACATGCAAACCAACATTACAATGTCAAAACAAAAGCACTCCAAATCAGGAAATAATACATCTAATAAAAGAAAGAAGAAAACTGCCTAGATAGTACATACAGAATCGAAATCCGACACTAAAATACAAATAAACACTATAAGAAATAGAATAAGATATCAAATCCGACAACAAAAACAAGACAACTGGGACACCTTCTACTGACAATTAAATCATAAAACAGATCCAAAACAATTTTGGACACACTTGAAAAGATACATCAACACTGGAAAAACAAACAAAGAGTACTTACCGCTAGAATAGCATGAAAAAACAGCTTAAAATAACCAAGAAAAAGCAGAGATATTTAAAGAACACCTGGAAAACGCGTTCAAAACGCACCATGAAACAGACACGAACGGATAATTCTATAATAAAGTCCCTAAATTCATTGAATAGAACAAAACCATGTACATACCAAAATTCCCAGTAAACACATTAATAAAACCAGATAAAACAATTGACTGGAGCACTAATCAACTAATAAAAGATATAACAGTAACGGAAGTATCAATAGCCATCAAAAACACAAAAACAAAAACAAAGCACCTGGATAAGATGGTATATAAGCCATTCTCCTTAAAAATGATACTCAGAAATTATATGAGCACCTAACAACTTAATCTAACTTATCATTTACAACTGGATATATCTCTGTTTCTTGGAAGCAAACCGTAACTTTAATGTTTCAGAAAGAAGGAAAGCCAGCAAATAAACCAAACAATTACCACCCGATTAGTCTAACCAGTTGCATAGGAAGAATGTTAAAAAGAATAAATAGTAACTGATTATCTATATATTTAGAAATTCCCGAAATTCAAAACGGCTTTAGGAAATATAGACGAATTACCGACAGTTTTAACAAGAACGAATTGCACTGTCGATTGCTTTCTCGTCATTGAGAAAGCATTGGACAGATTCTAGCATCACGGTTATACCGCTTAATGAAAGTGGGTAATAGAGCGCATAAAGTCGATGTTAACTGGGCCTACTTAGAGTTTTTTTCACTTGAGGCAGGAGTCCTGCGGGGAGGGGTAGTTAGCCCTATTTTATTTATCATGTATGTGAGTAATATGCCACTGTTGGACATAAATTTAGGTTTTGCATCACGGTATGCTGACGATGTAGTGGTCTGGAAAAGTGCCCCCACTCCTTCAATAGCAGCAACAAACCTCCAACCAGTCCTGAACAACTCAGAAGAATACAGTCAGGAAAATAGAATAAAAATAAATATTCCGAAAAATCAAATTAAATCAGATTAAATAAACTGAAAAAAAGATCCTCCGAAGTTATACATGAACGGATCACTTTTACAGACTGCTATCTCTGCAAAATTTTTAGGATTAACTTACAATAACAAGTTAACGTGGACACAACATTCTAACAACATCTGGAAAAAGAGCAAATTATGTAAGAAACCTATCGGATACAAATCAAGGTACTTCTTCTGATAATATAATAAAAATCTACAAAACATTCATTAGACTCATTATAGAATACGCATGTTCAGCTTGGTTAAACATAACACAAAAACAATTACACAAAATACAGAAGATACAAAATTCAATTATAGCATCAGCATATAAAGTACTGCGCAGTACTTCCCCAATATTCATACACATGCATGCAAACATAGAGATAGTATCCGATAGACTCTTGCATAATGCACTAAATTATTTTAATAAAAACTGGCATAAAAATGATTTATTGTGTGATCTACGTACATGATGAACATAGCACTAAGCTCCTCTCATGAATATATATTTAAGAAATTGAAATCAAACTGGTCACCAGGCACTAGACGTTTAGATTTAGTATTATATACATAGTTTATAAATATTTTTCTGTAGATAGATAAATAAAAGGGTTGTAGAGAAAATATGAACATTGCCCTTAAAAGGGCAGGACTAAGTGTAGTATACTCTGGCCCTTAAGCACTACAACAACAACATAGTAGCAGGTGAGAATTAAAGTTAGGGATGGAGGAAGAGGTCTCTTTACACCTGAACCTCCTGGGTATCAAAATTTTCAACATACCCATAAAGAAGTAACGTAGCGAAGCTTAAAGCTAAATTAGAGACTTTCTTCACATTTTTTGTACTACATTGGAAAATCCAAGCTTTATTGATCAATATCAAGTGATACGTTTCTTGTTGTAGCCCTTCAAGTACTCCATGTTTGTAATCAACATCAAGTGTACTTTCAAAAATCCATGTTTACATAGACGCCTGGGCCCCAGTGACTCAACAAAAAGTCTACACGCTAAAAGTCGAGTTTTAATATCTGTGGTGACAAAAATACAGATAGTCCATTGCGTAGCTTTGCGTTTAGCAACAACCAATCCAAGCTCCAGCCGTGTTTTCAGTTGCTGTGCTTTACCATTCTATACTATACATTCCACCTTGAATATCTAGCAACTTGTGCCTCACATACTGGGTTCGATTCCATAGAGATGATAAACGAAATCGGCAGGTAGACTTTAAGTATAAATAGAGGTTTTAACATAATTTAATTCTCCATTTAGTGCCAGCTTGTCTTAAGAAGAAGAAAAGCTACATACATGCTCCTCAAAACAAACAAAGTGTCTGCATTATTTGTACTTTCCAAAACATACGTGCTCGGATTTATTGATTGAAGTCAGATCACATGACATCGGCCATAAGCAATAACATGGAAGGCCGCCCAATTATAACGATAATATATATATTGTCATGGTAACGGGCAACAAACTCTTTTATGGATCATGCTGTTAATGAAAACGTAAATCTGTTTCAAATAGTTTTTTTTAAGGTGAATGACTACGATATCATCTGAGTTACTTATAACTGCCCCCGTTAGTACAGCGGTATGTCTACGGATTTAGAACGCTAAAATCAGGGGTTCGATTCTCCTTGATGGGCTCAGCAGATAGTCTGATGTGGCTTTATTATAAAAAAACACAAACAAGCACAATACTCATAACTTAAAAAACAACAACTTTAAGCTAACAAAATATATTGGGCCCAGCATGGCCAAGCGTGCGACTCGTAATCTGATGGTCGCGTGTTCGTATCCCCGTCGTGCCAAACATACTCACGCTATCAACAGTGAGGGCATTATAATGTGACGGTCGATCCCACAATTCGTTGGTAAAAGAGTAGCCTAAGAGTTGGCGGTGGGTAGTGATAACTAACTGCCTTCCCTCTGGTCTTACACTGGTGAATTAAGGAGGGCTAGCACAGATGACCCTCGAGTAGCTTTGTGCGAAATTCAAAACAAACAAACAAACAGATTGCATTTATGACAATTAATATTCGTGCTGTGGAACTGAATTTAACATTATTAAAACGTTTTAATTTGAACAGTTTCGTTCTGCTTTTTAACACGGTTCCGAAGATGATAAATTAGCCTCATATCTTCAAACAGGCAGCAGCCTTAGCGTGACAAAATGAGCTGTCTTGATACTTTTGCATTCCACAAGTTAAAATACAAATTTTTGGTGTGTAAATGATCACAACTTCAAACTGTAGAACTAGCCCTCCTGACGTCAGAACCAGAATAATGAGAAAAACATTAGACTGTTGCGTTACTCGCCGGTTCTAAACTGCTCGAAAACCTAAGTTAATTGTTTAGGAAAGTTCTTTATATTGTTATAAGAGAGATTTGAGAGTGTGATATGTGTAGGCCATTATTTTTTTTCTCGGCCTATTCCCACATACCTAAGAATCACCTTTCGGACATGACGCTTCTAACAGTATCAGTTTTTTCTTATTACTGCATATTCGAATTCAGCCATGTTACACAAATGACGAAAACGTTGCACAGAAGGCTAAACTGTCTTCTACAACATAAATCTTAAGCTGTAGTTTAAGTGATAGCACACAAGCTCAGTTTCGAGCATCTAATCGTCAGTCACGGTGATGGTTTATTGTAAGTATTGAATTGAAACAAACACGAGATGACGAGAAAATCCACTTGTAGAGAAAAATATGTATTTAAAAACGGCTGGTATGGGTAGAGAAAGCACTAAAGGAGCGAACAACGTTTCAACCTGACGATGACCGAATAAGGTGGAAACGTTGTTCGCTCCTCTAGTGCTTTCTCTATCCAAACCAGCCGTTTTTAAATATATATATTTTCGCTACGTGATTGCAAATTTTATAGATCCTGCAAATACAATAGCCATTCTTGCAGCTCATAAAAATCGTATAAGCAGGAGATGGCAATTCTAGGCTAAAATATGGAAAATATTTTGTAGCTATGTAATTTATTTACAAGATATTTAGTTTCAGATAACGTATGCAGCAGCGACGGCACACCAGTTTAGGGACGTCACAGTGGAAGAGGGTCGTATAAGTATTACGACCAAAACTCCATCAGAAATGAAGGAGAAAAAGGTATATTGAAATAATTAATTCATAATGGCTATTTAACACGTTTAGGACCTTTTAGAGTGTGCGGAATATCACTGTTAGAGGATAACTGTTCAACTGTAGTGAAACCATGACCATCAGTATGATCAGTAGAGAGAAGAAAGATGAAATATAACAATTATAAGAAACATTAAAAATACTTATTTGTAAACATATTTTATCATAATATGATACATTGCCTTGTATTTGTACTGAATATACATGCATGCAACTATATAACTTGAAAACGTTATCTCTATATACGACTTTACAAAAAAACAACAACAAACAAACCTACAGATATATAAAGATATATAAACACCAGCTAACATACATTACATGTTCACACACATGTGGTCATAAAATTTAGTCCACACACCATCCATTATAGCTCAGTATTACAGTCAATCCAGTGTTTATGAACACCCCACGTAGCTACCGACTATAAATATAGTAGCTATAAGTATTTTACAAGCACATACATAAAATGTTGTATGTTAATCCCCATACATCGTACTGATCATACATACAGTAACACCATCATGTTACTGTATGATGTTACTTGGCATGATGGCCAAGCGCGTTAAGGCGTGCGACTTTATATTGAGGGTCGCAGGTTCGCATCTGCGTCGCATCAAAAATATTCGCCCCTCCCCGCCGTGGGGGCGTTATGATGTACGGTCAATCCCATTATTCGTTGGTAAAAGAGTAGCCCAAGAGTTGGCGGTGGGTGGTGATGATTAGCTGCCTTCCCTCTAGTATTACACTGCTAAATTAGGGACGGCTAGCACAGATAGCCCTCGAGTGGCTTTGTGCGAAATTCAAAAAACAAACAAACAAACCATCATCATAACAACAGCCACCCAGTCTACATGAAGTCAATTAAAAGTTGTCACTGTTTCCTGAAAGAACGTCACACATAAACCATGTATTTTGTTAAACTAAACTGTTTCAACTAGAGCAGCGATCATATTATATATATTTATGTCAATGATGGACACAACAAACTAAAACAATAACAATAAGATTAGTAAAAAAATTTAATTTACAAAAAGGCAACAACTATATTAACAAAATAAAGAAACAAAATCGGCAGCTTGAAGTGAAAATACAATTGCAAAACAGTAAACACACAATCTTAAGAAACTGTTTGTTGTTTCTTTAATGTTATTCTTTGCTGAGGGTCACGGATTCGAATCCCCGTCGAACCAAACATGCTTGCCCTTTTCAGCCGTAGGGATGTTATATGTGAGGGGTCCCACTGCTCGTTGGTAAAAGAGTAGCCCAAGAGTTGGCAGTGGGTGGTGATGACTAGTTGCATTCCCTCTAGTCTTACACTACTAAATTAGGGACGGCTAGCGCTGATAGCCCTCGTGTAACTTTGCGTGAGATTCAAAAAACAAACAAACGTTATTCTTCAAGAAAATTATGATACCTTTTGGGCGAATTTTATTTGGAAGCGTATAAACGATTATTACGTTCAGCATGACTGGTCATTTTTTTTCCGGAATTGATTGTCATTGTTTTTGGGGTTTTTTTTTCACCATTGAACTTCAAACTCGTTTCAATCTTTTTTGCAGGTTTTTGATTTCGTAATTATCATGATAACATTATAAGTGAAATATGTTTTTCATAACGTACAATGATTACAAAAACTGTTTGTTTGAAGTCGAGCACAAAGCTACACAATGAGCTCTCTGTACTCTGCCCACCACGGGTTTCTAAACCCTGTTTCTAGCAATGTAAGTCCCCAGACATTGCGCTATGCAACTGTGGGACATAAAACTCTGCATTTTAAAACCATACTTAGATACTGTATTCTAGATATCAAAAAGATAATTTTTGCGCTCACATTTGTAACTGAAATTGTATTTGACGTAACAAAAGGCTGTACATATATTCCATTGTTTCGACACCTATGGTGGGCAGATTACAGCTTTGTGCTTAACTCAAACAAACAGATAATACTAATTACATTAAGGATGGGTATTGAAACCCGGTTTCTAGTGGTGAAAGTCTGTAGACATACCGCTATGCTAATGGGCAGCATCTGGTTGAGTATACGTTGCTTTTAAAAACTTAACGGCAAGCATTTATGTTTAATTCTTTTGTGATTGTATTTTCACGTTAAGCTATCTACCATTCAGATAAAGCGTTGAGATTATTTCCTCAAACTACAAATTCTGACTCCTAAATATGACAGCTTTTAAATATGGAGTAAAAATGTACATTTGTAGTTTGACAAAATGGTTTCGTTTGCTTCGAAGTTTACTGAAAGCGATACGAAGGTCGTCTATCTGTACTAAACGTCTTTTATTTATCGTTGAAAGACTGGAGGGAAGTCATCACCATCTATCGCAAATTTTAGGCTATCTCTTACGAGCAAATAACGACATTGAACGAACATTATAATGCCACTAGGGCTGAAAGAACCACTCTATTTGGTTAAGGAGAGATTCGAACCCGCGACCTTTAAATTATGAATCAAGTGCTTTAACCATTTGGCCATGCCAAGGTTCCAAAGATCTCCTAGTAAAAACTAATGCAGCAAGTTAATTTAAAGTAACTGAAAATAAGACAAAGTCGTCACTATTTTCGAAATATTTTAGAATTATGCATATGAAAGTAGGGAAAATATACGCTTTATTACAGTAAATTCATAAATTATATTTATTATTTCATACAAATACGATCAAAGTATAGAATTGTTAATATTATTATTATTATGAAAAGTGGAATAAAAATTTAAAAAACCTTAAGTGTCTCTCATCTATCAATAGTTGAGTTTTCTTTGGATTTTCGCTTTTTTCGTTTCATTATTTTGTTTTTTGTTGGCTATAATAAGCACAAAACAAACGAGAATCAATGATAAAGATATTCCTGACAAAAATCCAGTTCATATTCAAGCTGTATAATAATGCAAAGGCTGTTTTTGGGCTGCATCCCGAAATTCTTGAAAGTGAAGCGAAATGGAAAACAAAAAGATGAAGGCCAGTTGGCTTTAGATTTTGTAGATCAAATAAATGCTGACTATGGCGAGAATAGCATTAAAGCAAGGAATTATATTAATGAAGTTGTGAAAGGTTAAAAATCTTCCACTAACTATGATCGCATTTTACGTTTTCCTTTACAAAGAACAACGAAAAGATTCGTTATTTATCTGTTTAATTTATATTGCAATTAATTAATTTATTATAAGTAATATTCACGTTTTTTAAATTTTATTTAGTAAACTGCGATGTTTAACTAATTAATAAAAAAAGTAATGAAAAGAGCAAATTATATTAACTCAACTGTATCTTATACTCTATAGGAATTCTCAGTTCATTATCAAAAATATGAACACACACGCAGTTGTAGCTAATAACATGACTTTTTATACGCACAACAAATCTGAGCCTCTGCTCTGACTGATTTTATGTTTTATAAACATAGCCTCCTAGTCTTAAATAAGGGACTTTATGAAAATACATGTAAATATGGATGTTAACCATTTATATTCCCGAGTTTGAATTCAAATATGAAAATATATCCGTTATACCGATGTTTTCTCAGACAGTTTTACTCCACACTAAAAGTGCTGGGAAGAATCCCACTAGTTGAGATCACCTATTCTAGGACATAAATACAAATATTCACTTTCACGAACGCTTTTTAATGTAGTAAACCATGTATAACAATTTTTCGTCGGAGCTTGTAATTCTAAAAATAACCAGTAAATATTTAAGTATAAATATAAAGAAATTTATTTTTTTCATTTAATTAACATTTTTAAATAATATATTACTTAAAAGAGTTAGTTTGTATGCCCAACCACATCTATTCAGTAATTACTACAATTGCATATAAACTTTGGCAATGAATTTCTGTACCACTGAATGTTCAAGAAAAACGTTATATTGAAAAGACGAAGATATCTTGCTATTATAATAATTGTATTGGAGTTAATCACACGATACTTCATTTTAACAAGTCTTAACACTGCCATGGTTATTTCGACATAAAAATTGTTGTTTTTTTTTGCGTTGACATGCATATGCCAGGCTTCTGTTTTTGTAGAACTATAGCGAACTGACAACCTCTTCAGGCTGCAAATTGCCATACGCTGGCTAACTAACTGCCTGCATATAATGTATTTAAAAATAGCCCACAGCCGTAGCCACAGAATTATAAACAAGACATATTATAATCAAAATACGTTAATAAACAACCCGCACAATAGTTTTCGTAATATTGACTTAGTATAGTTAAGAACGTTTTAAAATATTGTGTACCTTGTTATTCTATTGGACCTGAAGTGGCACATGTTATCATAATGGTCTGTGGATTCTATGATATGTCCCGTTACTGCAGTAACGAATCGTGCATCGCTCTTTTTGGTTTTGTCAACACCACCCACCTACGCTTTTACCAACGAAGAGTGGAATTGACCGTCACATTATATGTTATAACGTTTCCACAGCTAAAAGGGCGAGCATGTTTGGTACGACTGAGATTCATACCCGCGACCTTCTGATTACGAGTCGAACGCCTTAACCCTCTTGGCCATGCCGGGTGGTGCAAGAAAGACACAAGTATAAACATTTATCTGCTTTATTTCTTGTAGTTTCTGTAAGATATCTTTGTGCAAAGTTTAGTTTGAAATGGTCGATATAGAAAGAAGTACCAGGTCAAAAAATATATTAATATATTTATCTCAGACTCTCTGTGTGTCCCTGAAGAAGAAAGTTCCACCTTTTGAAAGTGTTTGAGTTACAGGGTTTTCATTTAGTCTGTGAGTGTTATCACAAGGTATATTTGTGCCATGTCTCGTTTAGACCGCTGAAAATATAAGGGAATTGCAGACAACAGTACGCATTTTTGTTGGAAATGAGAAAGGAATACAGTATGTGTCTTTTCCTCTACGGAGGAGATGCAATAAAAATGTGGTAATTTACCTGGATTGGCTTGAACTTTAACCATTACCTTTATCACACGAGCTGTATGAAGCCTCAATTATCTGTAATCTTCAGTCACAAAGACCGCTAAATGAATTAATTGTTTTGCTGTTGATAATGCTACTGAAGTAGATACACGTTAGAATCGCTCTCTTGTGTGTGAAACAAATATGAAAATAGACAAAAAATATATCCTGTAACGTTGTGAACAATCTAAGACGTGTTAGCATCGTCACCAGCATAATACATCCGGCTATTTTCAAGATGGCCGATAAACGAATTCTAGTACTTTTGTTTTAACACTATCTACATATTCAAACTTTATTTATTTTCTCGTCTTTTTAAGACGCTATCTAAATGTAAGTTAGCAGGAATGAGCTTTGTGACACGATAAACAATATACGATCACTGGATATAATCATTTCTACATAAAACCAGTCAAAATGGCCACTACACGGCATTTACTACAGAGTATTCTATTGGAACAACTAATATTGTAACAAAATAATTGTATTAGAACAAAAGTGAAGATCTGTATGAAAAATGTATTAAAATTACAAACATTTATTACATTCTTCATGACGTCAACATAGTCTATTATACCTTACTCCATTTGTTTCTTTTTTTCAGTTCTATATTTCATGATGACACCTAATAGACTTGATATAACCACAACAAACGAATTCGCCATCGTTTCAAAGAGAATGCCAGTCTTGTTGGTCATTTACTTGACCAGAGCAAACATAGAGATCTCTCCTCTACGTTTGTATCCAGGGTAACAGTTGTATTAATATCCAGCGTATTGATGAGTTACTACACCCTTTCTCCCTTGTAGTAAATAGCTGCTTCCAAGCGATGTTGACAGTGTCAATCCAGACAAACCGTTCTTATTGTTGGATCGTGATTATTATCCACGGAAAGAAATGTAACAGTAGCGCTAGGAAGTTTAATCTTGCCATTCTAGGCATGGTATCACATTCAGTGAATGGATTAAAAACTGAGAAAACCCTTGGATTCTGGGACCAAAAGTGTTGGAAATCTCATGGACTTCTATGCGTAGCAGATTATTTAATACCCCAAACACTATCCGAACCTCGCCAACTTCTAACTGCAATATAAGAAATACTGCCAAAATCACAATGTCCAGGTTCACAGTGCGAATCATTATTTTTCACTATTCTTGGCTTATTTCATTCACTACATATATACATAAAAACCCTCATGTTCGACGTCTTCATTGGCACTAGGACACAGACGTGAAGTATCTTTAACAGGTAAACTCAATTTTCAAAAGTACCTCAGCTGATCTCTTTTTAGCACGTGTAACTGGTCACAAAGATCTCCACCATGTTAACTTATCACTTTTAGGGCTTTTAGGGTGAATTTTGCTATGAGAGGTTTTAATTTTTCTACAATTGTACCCTGTAATTTCTACATAACGTGATCGCAGCAAGTTCATAATGTCTGAAATATTTTCATATGTTCAAAAATTAATGCTGCCAAGATTCATGTAAAAACATCAAAGTTTGAGTTTGTATATAGTGTTAATAGTTATGCACTAGCGCATTTAACGGCGATTTTGAAAATAATCGGACGTAAATGACGGCGACTACGCCCACACTGCTGTGCATAATTTTGCCAATTTTTATACTTTTATCGCATAAAGAGCAATTCTTATGTATCTTGTTACTAATATAGTCCAGTTTGTGGTTTTTAAAGAGCAAAGCTTGTCTCTTTCCGAACGTATCATTATATTCATTGTATAGAATAAGATCATTATAATTAATATTGTTGTTGTTGTTTTGAATTAAGCACAAAGCTACACAATGGGCTATCTGTGCTCTGCCCACCACGGGTATCGAAACCCGGATTTTAGCGTGTAAGTCCGCAGACATACCGCTGAGGGGCATATAATTAATAATACTAGTTGCTCAGCCAATATTCTTGCAATGTTCAAACACTTTCATGTCAACTGAAATATTTTTAAAACATTTAAATTATCTGACTTTACAATCCGTCGGTAGATCAACATTAAGTATAAGTACATCGCTATTCAACTTTTGCTTCATCGACTTCGAATCTTTGTTCAGTATTTTATTGGCAAAGATACTGTTAGTTAAGAATTTTTGATGAACTGTACAGTATGCTTCGTGTGTTTAATTTGGGGGACTCATTAAAGAAGGTGATCACTTTTTGGTTTTCAGATTTATATAATGCTTCACAATAAATTGGTACTTGGCTCTAGGATCATTGGATATTCAGAAGTAAGACTTTTATTTAGTGTTATCTCTTCATCAGATCTTGTGTGCTTGTACTAATGTCTCATGAGAAGAACAGGTTGTATCAGGAAATTACTTCAAAAACATCGGCAGTTTGAATATAATGACGAAATATTGTTTGGGTTAATTTTGTGTCGTTTCAACCTTCGTCGGATCTAAGCACTCTATTGCTTTACTGGTTAAATATTAGGTTTTTCGTTTCCTTTGTCCTCCAAAAACCATTTGTTCTTCGTCATAGCAACCACTGAAGGTTTTCCATAAGTATTTCGAGTAATATTGAAAGTATTTCTACTCACGATTGTGATTGTTTACAATATGTTACTTATTTACATACTTCAGAAAGAAGTAAAACCTAGCAAATTGTTCTAATTAGATTTTGGAACTTTTAAACAAGTGAGTTAAATAATAATTTCATAATGTCTTGTATATACTGAAAAATTAAATTTAGTACATGATTGAGTACATAATGCAAGAATATATTTATCATACAATCGTACGCTGTTTTATATTATGTTGTAGTTAGTGGGGTTTTTGGCATCTCTTTATGAACGAATGGCTGAACGCCTAGAAGTTTCTTAAAAAGTTTGTTTGTTTAATTTCACACAAAGTTACTCGAGAACATGTATTAACCGTTCGTAATCGTTTAGTGACTGACTATATAGAGAAAAGATAGTCAACACCACTCTCGCCAACTCTTAACCAACGAACAATGGATGTGACCGACACATTACATCTGATGACTACCAAGATCATGCTTAAACTAATAAATAAAAAAAGGTCCGCTGAAGCTGCATTAGCGAATGTGAAAGTTATAGGTATAAAATGCAAGTTAATTTAGAGTAAGTAATAAGTGACTCTTCACACAGGTGGATTCATTATTGAGTTAGTTAACTCATATATTAACTCAATTTGGTGAATATTGAGTTGAAGCACTAGAGAAACGAGAAAGTGGCAAGTAAACGAAACAAGTCAGCAAGTAAAAGAGAATATTGTTGTTTTGAATTAAGCACAAAGCTACTCAATGGACTATGTGTTCTGCCCACGATGGGTATCGAAATACGGTTTTTCACGTTGCAAGTCCGCAAACATACCGCTGAGCCACTGGGGGGGGGGCGAGAAAATTCTGTCTCAGTACTTACTGTGAACTTAGGCATATCAGCTGTATAACTTGAAATTTTGTAAGTTAAACGCTTTTATTAAATGGATGATAGGACTTATTAATGGGACTATTTGCAATCCTCCTTTTTACTAATTAATCCGCACAATACAAATCCTCGCGATACAAATTATCGCGATTTTAAACGATAGCACGTTTCTCATTTTCCTGGGGAATTTTTTTTTTCATTTCTGGTTCTGAATATGAGCCAGTTTAGCATAGAGCATGTGGTCCAGAAAAATGTTAAGGTTTCTCACAATTTTTCATTTTAGATTTGTGTTTCTCTCTATGTTGGTGTCGGATACCACCCCTCCCCCTTTTCTTGCAAATGTTCTACAGCACACTTCTGCTAGTCAATTGGTCTGAGCATGATCGGAAATGAGATTCAATTCGCGACCCTCAGACTGCGAGTCAAGTTCCTTTTAAGCCTTCATTAGGGCATCCAAGGTTACAGGTGTTTTGAATATTTCACAAAATTATATTACCATTTGCCGTTCAGAATACTTCCCGTTCCAATCTAATTATAAACGTTTAACATATCGCTTGCAGAAGATATAACAAACCTCATTTAAAATAAATAAAAACATTTTCAAGCACGGAAAAGCAGAAAATTTTGAGTGAGTTTTTTATTGCTGTTATTTTTTAAAGCCCATCAGGCTATCGATTGATCTCTGTAAATTCAAAACCAATCTAGGTGCGAATTTCGAAAGTGATCTGAGATTTGTACACCATAAACTTTTCATAGCGAACGACAGTTTCCGCATTACAACACTTTTATTAATTTATTACAGAAGCTAAAACTAGATGTATCAATGGTATAAGTACGCCAAGTAATAAGTATTCTTAAAAGTAATGGTTGTTATTTTAGAACACAGTATTATTACTGGCCAATAGAAAAAAACAAGAACATAAACTATGAATTGAATTTTATTACCAGACATTAAAATTTCAGATAATTACTGCTTTAACCAAAGTTAATTTGCACATATCTTTGGCTTACAAGAATGCATACCACTAAAACATGAACTTTTTCTAAGCCTCGGTAATTTAGTTTTTGACCAAAGATTAATACTTTGTTATATAACACCAGTTTAAATGTTTGCTTAAGCTGATTAAAAATTTGAGAAAAACTGTTTGTTACTACAGTTTATTTGGTTAAATATTAAACTTATGAAATTATTATAGTATTTTAATGTACGTTTGCTATCTTAACTGAATGATTTTGTTTTTATTAACAGTTGCACGATACTGTGTTCTGCCCACGGCGGGTATAAAACCCTGATATTTAACCTCATAAGCCCTAAGGACTTATCACTGGGGTTAATCGTAGTGTTAACTGTTTTCTATATTTGGTCCATTGTTGTTCAATATTAATGTACTTGATTATTTAGTTTAAGAATTAAAAACGTTCATTCGAATACACGCTAAAGTTAAAAGTACAAGTAATTTATTAGATTTCCACTCAGTCTACAGGGTAGAAAGTTTGAAAAACGAATCACTATCACTACATAAAAAAGACTAAAGAGAAATAACACATCATTTTGAGGTTGAAAATTTACTAGCATCGCTCTATCAACAGAAAAGTTGAGGAAAAATCGGATCTCTTTTTCCAGTTTATAAAAGTCACTTCTGCAACAAACCTTTATATATCACAACATTCGACATACTTCCTTTTTTTATTATTATTAATGATTAATGATTATAGCAAAGCCACATCGGGCTATCTGCTCAGCCCACCGAGGGAAATCAAACCCCTGATTTTAGTGTTGTAAATACGGACATATACCGCTGTACTAGCGAGGAGCTATTAATGATGAGAATAACTAGACAAATAAAATCTCACCGTTGCAAGAAATATTCAACAAATAATCCCAATCTTAAAAACAAACAAAACTACTGTTTCAAATTACAAACTGAAAAATATCCAAATACCAATTATACTTGTCACAAGCTGTTGGCATTTTATAAACTATTATTGTACTTTTCTGATTAAAATTCAAAAAATAAAAAAATATTATAAATAACAACACCTAACAATACTTTCTTCCATTAAGAACATGAAGACCGGTTGTTATAGTTGGATTTTAAAAATACCTTTTAATCCCATAATTTAACAAAATTATACACTCGAGAATTTTACGACGACAAAGATGTCTCAATCTGATACACAATCACTGAATGAAACTTTCGATATTAATACTGAAACCATAACTATGGCCAACAGTGACCGTTTTACACACTTTTGCAATAAATATTCATCACAAAGCTTAAAATCAATTTCGTACATTTCACTTATCAATTGTTAATGTTTAGTGTTTCATATTAGAGCATTAAGAAAAGTTATATGAAATTTATTTTAAACTAATATTTAAAATAACATTTCAGGATATATATGTTGTGTGCGTACGTAACTTAATCTTGTGTGAAATTATTGTTTACCATTATTCTCGTTTACCTGACACCAACACCTCCGAAAATATTATAAATTTTCCATACTGGATGTAAAATCATGTATTAAGAACATCTGACCAGCATAAAACACCTTCAGCATTATATTATCATAGATTCAATTCTAGGTTAAAATGTCCATTCATACAACATATTAATTGCAGTGTAAAAGAAGTTTACACAATATACTTGTAGAATGTACCCTGCACACCTACCATGTTTTATACAAGTAAGAAAATTCATAAAAGAACAAAAACATTATTTTGATACTGTCTTATGAGTAAAAAATATTTTAACTCTTATCTAAGAAGGTTTGCTATTTATTTTTTCCATGTAATTGTTCATTATTATGAAGTCATTTCAATTACAGATTTCTTTATAGACCAAAATATTATTAAAAATACATTTTCAGAGGTCACTCTGTTAGATGTACCTTTCAAGATATTAGAGAATATTTAACACTCAAAGCATCAATACACAACATACAAACTTAAAAAAACAACACACTTCTCAGCAATGTTGAACAATGACTGTAGATCAGTAGCTTATTGTGGAAAAAATAGAATTACGTAACAGATCTTCCATGTACTATAAATTATTAATATACAAGTTTACTATTAAATACGTGCAATGATTTTAACTGCCACATTTTTCTTGGATATATGAAAAATTTTACATAAAAACTAATGTATAGGTCCAAGCTTTAACTAACCATTTATACACAGTTAGCTTACCTACAACATGCTCCAGGTGCAATAACATTTTTAACATCTATAAACACAACAGTGAATGGCAGGTAAACCATATCACAACACTGTGATAATTTTCATGATAACAAAGTACACATTGGTATTAACAGCAACAAAAAATATGAACTGGTATAGTATTTAAAGATATACATTTACTGTTATAAAATTCCACTCATGGGACTACTAAATCATAATGTGTTAGTACTATAAAAATACTGACCTAAAAGATCAGGCATTACTCCACAATAACAAAATTAGACTACAGTGTTAAAATTTGTACCTACAAGTTTATCATGACTATAGACATTTTTTAAAAACAAGAATAAAATGTACACTAATTTTTATATATGTTTACTGCTAAATAAACTTGTTACTATTACTTATTTATGTGGTCATGATACTTTCTAAATGAGTATCTACTTCATTTATTCAGTACTAAAGTAATAATAATTTATCTATTACTGTCCCATAAACCTTGACTGGCTTTCTTAAACACTGATAAACTCTCTAAAATTTATTAAGTTTCAGTTTCTTATCCTTTTTTATTGTTACTTATTATTTCAAGGTAATAACTTTCACAAGAACTGTGTCACCAGTTTTAATTTACTTGTATTAAGAAGTATTGTTCATAAAAGCTTAGTTCAATTCCAGCAACACTTTTGATATTAAAAGCTCAAAGTTGTGAAATCCTACAGCTCTGAACAATGATTCGCTCAGATTAAAACCTAAGTCCATGGAAAAGTTCCAGCCACAATGATCAAACTACCTAAACTTCTGCTTGGTTGCCACATATCAGTTGATTTTGTTCTTGAACACTTGTCTTAAGTAACAGTTTTTCATATGTTAACAATATTGGATTACATCAATACATTAATAAACAATATCATTTTTGGCACACTTTTTAACAGTGAATTATTTTTCAGAATGTCTATGGTAAGCATTAATGGGAAATTTATCACAACACTTGAACTCCAACATAAAAATCCTGACACATCCAATAAAAACAGTCATTAGAATTTGGTATAATTGATAATACAAATTTTTCTTTGGCTTTGGATACGACTAGAAATATTTCTTAGATATTAAATTATTCATCAATATTTTTTGTCTTTATACCTTACAAAGTATTTTAATACTTTCCATCTCCAGTTAATTTATAAGTAAGCTCCAGAAAACAGATGTGAACTTTAAATTAATTGTCAATAAAAAAACTTTTATAATACAGAATTTCTTAGCAAAGAAATAAATACATGTAAGCAGCTATAACATATTCTTCTTCCCAAACTATTAAATATGAGTATTTATACATGCATACATTTACATTCCACTACAAAATGGACACAATTACTTGAAATATATAAATATCACATCTAATCAATGTTCTATAAACCACTATATATAAGAAAAGAAAAAGGTGTAAACACAATACTAACATCTTGGAAATTATTAAACTACTTTGAAAATAATTTCATGACTTGTTTGTGAAAAAGATATTGTTCTAAACAAATCACAGTACATTACTGATTCATCTCCAGTGGTTAATGTTCCTTAAAAAACTAGTTCCAGCCATCACTACATATAACCATATTTTTTACACTGATCACGGTCAAGCTTCTTACTTATGCTTGTTTTTGAGTAAAACCAAAGTTTGTCTACAGTTTTTCAGTTAATGGGTGTCCAGTTGCTGCTACTGTATACCCATATTTCTAGGAATTCAGTAAGTGTTCACCACCAATCCTTTTAAATATAAGTGACCACCATTAGTACAAACTGTATATCTGTTTAATGAGCATGTCTTACCAATCTTTACAGGGACCTGCTTCAATCTCAATCCAAAAGTTCAGTTTCACATAAAAGTGTCTTTATATTTCTAATATTTTCACTCATGTTCAAACTTCATACAACTAGAAGCAACTTCAAATATGTTTTTCTCCACTACCTTTACTTGAGTAATGTCCACAAAATGTTTTTTTTAAACAAAATAAATGATTAATAAAAGTATTTTTTCTACTACTTGTTTTTAAGTTTTTCTCACTCCTGCATCCACCGATATCTTCCTCCTGTATTCTACATTCAAGGATACATTATTGTTTTAATCTGTTAAAAAAAAGTTGTTTTTCTTGTTTTTTCTGAGTATTGTCCAGCAAAATGGTTTATTTTTTTTCAAAGTTATTTCTCTGTTTTTATTATAAAACAAGATCATCTTTCTTCTTCCTTCTTGGCCATTTTCATCTATTACAATTTTCTTCCTTTTGCTATCAACCGAGTCACTCCTCTCTCTGGCAAAGTAGAATAACTTCTTGGTTTGATAGGAAAACAAAACTTGAGGAGTTTACAACAACATTCTTTTATTAAATTTTTCTTTCACTGTACTCAGTGTTTTCCTTTATATATGCTGTGCTTTCTTTTTGCGAGCACTAAGCATGTCATAGAAAGGGTTATGACTGATGCTTTGCCTGTAAACAAAAAAGATAAATTTTTTTATAATGTTCCAAAATTTCAGCAGTAGATTCTATACAAGTAATATTTAGCAATTTAACTTCCATCCCACATTTTTGCATTCCTATATTTATTTTAAGTCTATTCTGATAATTGCACACTCTATTTATCTTTAGTTACAAAACTTTATATTTTCTATAATGTAATTCCAGTATTATATTTAAAAACAATTATAAATTTTAAATCTTTACTAAAAAAAAGTACATCACCCAACCTTTGTTTCATCCATTTCACAACGAGAATATTTTATCTTGTATTCTAAACACCATACAATATAATCATTCAACCTTTGTTACAACCACCCCAAATCTGGTTTGTCTGACCCTTATTTAAACACCATACAGTAAATAATTTAATTTCTGGTTCAACCATCTCACAGCTGCTTTACCTTCTAGTCTAATGTGAGCAAACTGTATTTAATGCTCTAAAGCATGTTTTAAAAACCTGGTTTACAGTAAAACCTTATAACTGTTTGTTTGTTTGTTTTGAACATTCAAGTAGAGCTACATAAGGTTCAGCTGTATCCACCATCACTAAACTTATATGAATACATTAAAAAAAAGCAACTAATTAAGATCATTTGCTGCTAAAGCTAGAGCTACTCTAATCAAACAATTGCA
The DNA here is from genome assembly GCA_011833715.1 of Carcinoscorpius rotundicauda. Taxonomy (NCBI): domain Eukaryota; kingdom Metazoa; phylum Arthropoda; class Merostomata; order Xiphosura; family Limulidae; genus Carcinoscorpius; species Carcinoscorpius rotundicauda. Next base: position 40,519,174 of record CM022396.1, on the reverse strand, counting down.
TTTAACCTTAACTCTTACAATGCACTCACAACCACAAAGTGCAGAACCAGGTATTTGTGTGTACAATAATGATACATGAACCATGGACCCTAATAACTAAATTTATCTAAGCTTTCTCAAGATGGGAGAAAAAGGTAAAGAAATTTTGTCAACTTGTTATTCATTGAAAAATGTAGCCATGATCTAGTTGTTTTTAACTTTCAAAATATAAGAACAGTTATATATATTTTTTCTAAATTAATCTTTAGAACTGGCAAAGATCAATCTTTATAACTGTTTGTTTGTTTGTTTTGAACATTCAAGTAGAGCTACATAAGGTTCAGCTGTATCCATCATCACTAAACTTATATGAATACATTAAAAAAAAGCAACTAATCATGAACTAAGTTAATCTGATTGGCTAAGTTCAGATGTTACCTATGCTATAAGTCAACTTCTAATGCAAAACTCAAGTATAACTAGCTAGTACATACAAGCTGGGACCTTTTCCAGAAACAAATGTACAATACAAGTTATCCTGTCTTACCGTATACATTTGATCCATTCTGTCATTTCCTCAGGAGTGGAAGCTGACATGCGATAAACTGTGTGTTTTCCTTCTACAACCTTTCCTTCTGAATCTGTCTTACATGCCTTAATAATATCACTGCCTGTTGAAAATAACTCAAAACTATTGGCCCTATTCCTGTCCACAACCTCTCGCACCTGAACATTTTCCAAAGGTATTATACCCCGTGGCTCTTTATCCTATAAGAAAATTAAATAAATATTAAAAATAAATGTGTAATTAGTTTACACAGATTACATTTCTTACTTCTAATAGATACAATTTATTAACCATTAAACTTTCTAATCAAATGTATTAAAGAATTTGATATGCCATTCACAGTTTAATAACATTTCACATTAAATATTAATTTCTATATTGAAATATAAAAACAGTTAATTAATTTGACTAAAAGTACAAGGGAAATATTACCATTAAAATATGAAATTTAATACGAAAGGGTTAATATGAAACACCTTGAAATACAATAATTTTAATCTTTTTCTGCCTAACAGGTACTGTATTAGACCTGTGTTGTCCAACTGGTGGCATACAGACTGCATCTCATCCCTCAGATAATTTTATCCAGCTTCCAGCATTAATTTATTTCATATTCAAAAAATCAATATTATGTCATTAACTTAAATGTTTGTGGTGTAATAAAATTTGAATAAGTCAAAACTCTTCTTACTGAACTTTTAATCTAAATACTTACAGTGGTATATTCAAAATAGTATAAACAGTTGTCATTCAAAATGAACCATCGTCGTTTCCAACTTTTGTAGCGACCACCTACAAGAAATTTAAATAATATCATGTATAACTTCAACATATATTTATAATTACATAAATAGAGAAGTGTTTATTACTTTTTGTGAATTAATAAATGAAACATTACAAGAAATATGTACAGATGAATATTTCTACTAGATATCTTAACTACATGTATTTGCCAAATCAAAGCAACTGTTTCTACACTAAGAAGCAACTAAACATAAAGTAGAAGCACACTGTATTAAACCTACATCTGTCTCAAAAGTCAAGTACAGAAGTAAAATTTAGTAACATGAAGATGTACCCAAATATTTGATTTTGGTGACTGTCACACACAAAATATGGTTAGATGTAACTTTTGTTTTATGTAATATTGAAATACATGAGACATCCTGAGCACATTCTACATTTTTATAAAAAGATACTATAATAAACTAAAGATTAGTAACAGATATATTAGTTTCATTACATATAAACATAATATTATACTTCTCTTGAGTAACTTAAGACACATTTTCAAGTTACATTATCACTTAGACTATAAATAAAATTTACGACAATTACACATTACACTATCTTAGGGATTCATGCCTGGCAATGGTCATTTGCAAGCTATCTCTTTGTTAACCTGAAAATGACCAAGGAAGGTTAAAATGTTGTTCTCTGCTTTATTAGTAAAGTGTTAATACCTATACCAGCTGCTCTGAGATATATTTTTACCTGGTGTTCCAACATTAGCAAACAAATGGCTTGTTGCACTTTCTCATGGTAAACAGACCATAGAGTTATAAACAGAAAAGCTCAAAATAATTTTAAAACTACTTAATACTAATTACAGCTTTTAAATATTCATTGTTAACTCTAACTGTCCCTGGTAGGCAGACTGGTATGTCAAGAATTAATAGGTCTTTGTCTGAAATACTTTTATGTATGTGTATCCTTTGTTGCTGATTACTTTTTAAGATGTGTAGTGGTTTTATTTTAAAATATTATAGCAAGTAAAACTTAATGAACAAAAAAGAATAAGATCAGTTTTCTAAAAAAAATTACATTTAGAAGCAGGAAAACTTCTGTGGGTTAATCACAGTTTATAAGAACTATGTTCCAGTTCCATGCTGTCCTTGGAACTACTTTATCTATACTGAATATAAGAATTTTCTACAAAGCTTTTTACCTTTTGTGAAGATCAGCTTTTAATACAATGTTTAAACAGATCAGAAACACACAAGGAACCTGAAGCTGCAATAGTAAAATTAAACATGTATTGGGTTAAATAAGGTTTCTGTGATTCTAGTTTCTTACAACTGTCTTTCATATAAAAGTAGATAAGGGTTTTAAGCAGTGGCTGTAAAATTATAAACTTTTCTTAACCTCAGTTCTCCTTTTATCTTGTTAATAGTATTAGAAGAAAGGTCCATCTTTAATGTAATTACTTTCTGAGTCACAGGGTTCTCTAACCACAGCCTTCACTTTGTGGATGAAGGTAATACTCAGGTTGAGTAGGGATGTGGTTTCAGAAGTAAGTTCTTTCACTCAACATTCCCTTACAAGCTTGCTCTTTGAATATCCTTCCTCTATTGAAAAAGCTGTAATATAACCTACGGCCCTAAGCTTATTTATAGCAGCATTATGCTGTCAAGTACATGTAAGAAACAGAATATACAAGTAATTATATATCATATAAAAATCAACTACATAAATACATATCTAGGGGTTCCCTTTTAAAATTAATGGATACTATGCATTTAATGCATTTATACAAAAACAATTTGCATTTTTTAACGAGACTTTCAGTTAAGCACTTATTTTAACATTGTTTGATAATTCACTTTTGAAGCTTAGCACAGAACACTACATACATCAAAATTAGCAAATCGTGCATTAATAGCTATCCACTAAGGACACAAGTATGCCAAACTAATATGAGAGCAGCTGGCATGCATCCTGTGGTTAAAAACAGGCAATTATTTCAAAACAAAAACAATTTCAACAAAAATATTGATGTTTTATAAGAGCATAAAGCAAGGAATATTTTAAAAGTCAGCTGAAGTGATAACAAGCACTTTTTATAACTATTGCAATTTCCATTATTTTTTTGCACTTACTGAGTTTTGAACTTCCTGGTGAAATGGATGCATATATAAAATAAGGAATTACAATCTTCATTATCCGATTTACTTGAGTGAATATCATAAACTTTATAAAATCTTTAAAATTTTTACATTTATTTGGGGTAGAATAAAACAATACATCAGAAAATCCTTTTTTGATGGTGAAACAAAGGCTCTTGAAACATTAGTATCTTTCTTGATTGAGCTTTTTAAAACACACTTTAGTTCTAAAAAATAGCTTTAAATGTCTTTCTGTTAAAAAGTAATATGTAAGTGAAAATTAACCTTGTCTGACTTACAGTTCATTGCAATCTGGCATTAATCATTACATTGACATTTTAAGGGAAATCAAACATTGTATTTTCACTTTTTTCCATAAAAAAATCCATAAATACCCAAACAGTTTCATCAGTTAATGTCCTTGAAGCCTATTTAACAGAGTTTAATGAGAAATGCTAAACTCCAAAAATGTTTTTAAAATGAATAGAATTTGGGAAACATTTTGAATTACAAGAAACAATTTGAACTCAAAAATGAAATAAACATTCTATTTATAAAAGGTGGATGAAAAAAATATGAATCATTATGTTTGGTTTAAAAAAGTTTATTATATACAGAAAAAAAACAAGTTTTAAGAAAGAGAAAAAAAAGATTTTATGAGCCAAGGTGTGAAAAATTGGTCTGATTATAAGAAAATGTATGGAATAACATAGATCGTTTACTAAAATAAGATGAAATAAATTAATTAATATCCCTAATAAACTTGTATTTTAAGAAAATGACAGAAAATCAGTGGATATCAATTTTTATAAAACTGTAAATTAACTTAATTATTACTTTGTTTAAAAAGGAACAATTTACATAAAAAATATAAATAAAGAATGGTGAACGTTTTACTGAGTTTATTACAAGATAATTTCAAATACTGTTTATTAAGTCTACAAAAGACGGTGACCTAACTAGATGATGTTGTACAGGCCATTAGCTCAGAAACACTTTTCTGAGCCTAATTCCATTGTAACATAATCTTTACTCTTTGATAATGGGTATATGCCCAAAATAAAACCATAAAAAGTTTTCACATAGATGTGTCAATTTATTCTTTATTACTTTCCCTCCAAGTGCCATTGGCCCTGAGTTAAGTTATTTATTTATCTTGAATTAACACTGAATGTCCTAAATATATGGAAATCACTAAAGTTATTCATTTTATACAAGAGATGATCGTCATAAATATTCTAATCATAATTTATTTATTGCAATCTTTAAAACTGAGTAGAAATATATATAAAAAGAATTGTTTTCTTGATAAATACATAATTCTGAACAAACAATGTGGTTTTAAGAGTAAATGTGGTACTAAACCAGCTTTTATTACTTTTATAAAATAACTTTAAAAATGATACTGAAAATAATTTGGTTATTTTAAAATATTTAAATAATAAAAATAATGTTAAAAATTAACTTATTATGGAAAAGTAGTAATAAAAAATATCAGATGATTGGTAACACAGGGCTTAGATTTTAAAACATAAATTGAGCATTTAGATCTCTACATTTATAGTAAATTAACAAGCTTATATTATGAGTGTTATTTTTAAAACGAGTAGTTATATTGCTGCACTCTACAATCAGGAATGCTTTCCTGTGCATATGTATAGACTTTTTAACTCTGCATATCTATCCATACTTAAATTACTATTTAACAATTTTTTGTAATGCACCAAGTGTGTATTTTAGCAGAATTGTGAATTTACAACAGCAGCTATGAAGAAATATTAATTTTTATTCACCCTTATAACATTCAAGATATGTTTTTTGACCGGAGTATACATACTACATATAAATAGGTTATTTTGTAAGTGGGTATTTGAGTAAAATACTGAATCTGTAAAACAGGTTATGAAGAATTATTACTTCTTCACCAATATAATGTTCAAGAGTTGTTTTATAACTAAAGTGTGCTACATGACTAAAGTATACAGCATATAAGTTATATTATAAACAAATTCTTATTCATCAAAATGAGTTACTTTCTGAAATACTTCTTCTGATGTTAATTTATAAAATGTTAAGAACATGTATACATATATTTGAGCAGATATTTCATTAAATACAAAAACAAACACTGGTAAAAATAATTACAGATTCTCTACTCTTTCTAAATATTAGAAATATTTGGTAAATATGTTAGAAAATCTTGGAAACAGCAACACATATGTGCATGAGTGTGTGTATATATACACATTTAAAATAACTATATTGATTGTTAAAGAGCTAAAGTATTGTATTTCATTTGGAAGTTTGAAAAGGCAGAAACTAAACAAGCTGTACCAACTTTAAGCCTTGTCTCAGTAACTGTAATGGATTTGTTCTTGTGGACTTGTACGTAACTTAATCAAAATGTTTGTTCCAACCTCAAAAAGACTACATATTATCACATGGAGTGTTACTGTTCAGTATCTTTACAAGATAGTTGCTGACAAACATTTTTTCAAAGCATTTAACATCATTTAGTCTGAACACTTAAAACAAATGCCAAGTAGCAGCCTTTGCATAATTGAATTTTTGTTGTTTGAGCTGGGTAAGGCACATTGATACCTATAAACACCATTTTGTTAATATCTATCACTAAGTGTTATCATAAATCATCTATAAATATGTTCTATCATAAAAAATTACATCATAAACTATATAAATATGAATACTTTATCATGAATCATCTATGATTAAGTTATATCACAAAGAGAAAGGCTGGACTTTTGACAGATTTCTTCTAAAACATAAATGACTAGTTATAACTTTAAAATCTTCTTTGTTAAATTAATAAAAATGTTGTACTTGATATACACCTATACTGTATGTACAAAATCCTACTTATGAAGAGTAGATAAAATAACATGCAAGTTAAGGTATTTGAGAAGTTCTTACAAAAGGGATCTAAATTAAAATCTTCACACAAAGTCTATGTACAGTTAGAGCCAACAGCAGAATTGTTTGTACTTTAACTAGGAATAGTAGCACTGCATTTTCATCCTACTAACTGTACCATTTTACCTGCAGATAAGAACTAGGTTAATTCTGTTTCTCAAAATGTTTGATATTATTTTATTTTAATAAATCACTCAAAATTTCACTACTTCTTATTCTCCTATGTGCTCTGATCAAGATAAAAATTAAAATAGTTAATCTGAGTAGAATTTAGAATGAGTGAAAGACTAAATATGCTACATATGAGATGTTAAGTTAATAGGACCCAAGCTCATTCTCCAGCGAGACTGTGATCCACAGTGATAATGTCTGTTATGTATGAACCCCAAAGCTACTTAATGGGCATCTGTGTACAGCTCACCACAGGTATCAATTCCAGAATTTTGACATAAACTTATCCAAAACAAACGAAGAAACATTTACCTTGTTTCCATAACCAGCCTTCTCTGTCTGGGTTAAAGAATGTATGCATCAAATCATTTCCATCATCTTCTGGAATCTTAAAAGGCTCCTGTTTAATGCTTTCATATAGACTCTGAAAAATAACCACCCTTTTTGTTACTTATATGTTAATTATACTTAATTAACTACAGGTATTTCTTTAACCTTAAAAGTAAATTATCAAAGATAATTATTAAAGAAATGGCAGGTTGTTTTATATGTACAACATTCTATACAAGATATCTGGTTAACAATGACTATAAGGTGAAACTGTGTTAACCCTTTCATGATTGGCTTGGTATAATACACAAGTTTGTCTAGATGTATTATAAGAGTGTAAAAAATCAATATTTTGAAGAAAATATTAAATAACATGCAAACTATTTTAGCTATCAGTTACATCTATTTAACAGTGTTACAAAAGATCCTTCCTTTTTTATAACAATATAGTATTTGCACTATAACTTCTAATACAACATGTATATTAATAAAATTTGGTAGACTTTTAGTAAATATTACAAGTATTTTGTATACAAAAATCACATTTTACTAAAATATTTTCAATGAAGATTTGTTTGTGAATAGATTGAGTCTGTTTCATTACTAGTCTGAGTGCAAAGTGATTTAATGTTATGATTAAAAAACACTATTCTTCGACCCCAAAATCTCAAATATTATTTGTAATCTCTAAAGCCTCCAAAGTACATTTAAAATCTTTGTTTTCAATAAAACTTTATATTTTATTTTCTATACTCTAACTATGGTCTGTTACTTGACCAACATAGTGACCATCATAGAAAAATTAGGAAATGAATTTAAATTATGTTGCTTTTTTTTGTACAAGAATGACTACATATTATAAACGAAAATACAAATGTTTAGTCTAAGTAGTTTAAAGCCTTATAACTTTATATATATTTATTTATTTTTATTATATTGACCTTCCAGTCATGTCTAGCAAAAATTACATAACTTGCATTGATGCAGTGCACATGCACTCGTTATGCATTCTATAACATAAAACTGATCTTTAATCTTTCTTTCTTGAATGTGTTGTAGTGGACTAGTTTTTTTTCTATTATACAGTCACATTTGAATATTATACATTATATGTATATGTATATAGATTATTACTATTTAGAAATAAATTAACCTTATTTATCTTAAAATATAGAACAATATGTCAAAAAAAGCAAACAATTATTTCTTCTTACCACAGTCATTGAATTCAGTTGCTGCTAGACAAAGGTTGATAAACCTTTTAAAATTTTGCATATAGAGGGTATCAAACACAATTCCTTTTTAAGTGTTATACAGTTGAATAACCAAAAAATCATAAATAACTGTACTGATACCATAAAATTCCACTATAATTTATTAAGCTTAGTAACTAAGATGTATTTAGATTTTTAAAAATAAGAAACTTCAAGCAGACTAAATACACAATTTACCTTCTTAAAATCTTTGTTCAAAAAAACATAGTAGCTTTTTCACAGAATAAAATGGGCAAAAAAATCACTAGGGGGACATTTTAAGCTGCCAATGGATTATTCACGTTACATATTGAAATAAGTGTATATAAGGGACTATTTTCAAAAATGGAAACAGGTGAACAGAACCACAGTGTTTGATTCTGTACATAAGTCATGTCTCAGCAAAATAAAAAGATACAAGGTTCTTATTTTATATTTTATCTTATCAATACTAGTAATTTCCATTTCCAATTTGTAAGAAATTAGACTTATTATTTTGACATCACAAATATTTAATTTTAGACAGTGCTGCATTCAATATACCACATGACTCACTAAAATCTATATTTAAATCTGTTCTTTCAATATTTACTTTTACATTAAGAAACTAATTCACACATAATATCAAAGTTTGAATTATAATCTATAATTTGATTCCAAACTTGCTGACATAAATTTATAAAATAGTAGTTCAATAAAATTTTGAATGCAACTCAACACATGGCCTTTGATACATGGCCTTGTGAAAAGGTTAAAATAAAGTTCACTTTCACAAACTTAAAGTTAATATTGCAAAGTTAGTATTAAATAAAAAGCTACCACTTTCAAACATACCAGTATAAGTAAATGAATTAGTCAAAAATTCTGAAATAACCACCTATGTTTCATAGATCGGGGATAAATTGTAAATAAATACAGTACTGAGTTATAATTAATTAAATTTTGAACAATCCTATAAATTCATCAAGCAATTTTATTTTTATATTCACAGACTTTCTTTCAAATACCTTTAAATAATAATTTACTTAGCTAAGTAATTAAACTTTCTTTTCCTAAATTGCATTCTGACCTTATTTATTCTTATTTGTTTTATTTTCTATAATACATCTTAAATTTTAAGCATCATTTATTAATGTAAAAAGTTTGAATCACTGTGCTACTCATATCATGCTTCACATATGTTGAAATTTAAAATGTTTTATAATTTCACAAAATTTAAAGAGTATTTCACTAGCTTATGAATTTAATTCACTTCTCAATCCTGTAAAACTTCTCACCACTATTAGTTCTCGAGGAAGGTCTTGTCCATTGTTGATGCCTCGATTCATATTGATAAACTGTTCAACTGATGGTTTTTCCTTTACACTAGGATTGTGCAGTGATGTGTTTAACATGATGATGGCAAAGGAGAGGACATAGCATGTATCTAAAGTACCAAAGTAATATATTCTGTGATTTCTTTGTTGTTAGGTTTACAAGTAACTAATTACAGATATTTCTAAAAGTATATGTGGGTATGTTATAACATATAATATTACAATATTTAATAATAAAATATATTTATATTTCTATATATATATATATTAGATCAATAAAGTATAATAAAAAGATGAGTAACCTCAAAGTCCTTTATTGATAAATATATCCTAAAAAAGGCAAACATTTTTCCTAAATTTATAAATTATTTGTGTTTCAATGTTTGATATGGAAATTTCCCACTTATATAAATTATCTGTAAGAAAATTCTATAAGAAACTTACTGTAAACAAAGTTATATACTAGCTTAATGCTTAACAACAAAGCTATTAATTACATGCTGTAATATAATTCCTAATAAAATAGAGCTGGTATAAAATTTATGCATTTGTTTGTCATACATATTTTCAACAATTACATGAGACTACAGCTTATTATTATTATGCTTTTATTCAGTTTTAAAATACTTTTGTTTTATTTACTAATAACAGTAAAAATAATTCCGTGAAATTTATAAACACGTTCTCTAAACAACTAACAAATAAAATAGCAAATACTCTTTAGAGATGCACTATGAACTTTAAATACCTATCCTTTACACTTTATCCTAAGATTTGTTTCTCATTAACTCTGTCTATTCAGACTTGATAATTTTGACAGATCTTGTAACCACCACATTGCTATGAAACTTTACATATTATAACTTTGAACATAATAAATGTATCTTCCCAAAATTTGGCAAACTTTTTAGTAAACATTACAAGTCTGTCTACTCAAAAAAATCAGATACTTTCAAAAACATGTTAATAAACAATTTCCTCTGAATTCATTTTTGAAGCCTTTATTGAGCTCAGGTGGAAGGTGATTTTTTGATGTTAAGAATAAAAATACTTTTTTCCATCTAACAGTTTTTCATATTTCATTTGCATAACCTCCTAAATGAATATCAAGTTTTATTCAGTAAATCTTCATATTTTATCTGTTATTTCCCCTTCTCTACCCTAACAATAACTGTATATAAGCTTGATCAACCTTGTAGCCTCAACACAACAAAAAACAACAAAATAATTCAAAATTACCCTTTTTTATTTTTATGATGACTTCATATCATAACAAACAATTACACACTATTTATTCTTTTATTTCTTTAAAGTTGCACTAAGTCCATTACAGAATGTAGTAAAAGTTATTTATTATGTGAGACTGCTTTGTATGAACATGCTCCCTCTACAAGTATTTTATTAATTATTTTTTGTATTTTAGTTACTGTTATAATAATAAATAAAAATCATGCATAAAGATATAAAATTTAATATGTCTATCCACAATCTGGTCTTTTTCAAGCTTTTATCCTCATATGCCTAATGCTAATTGATCTATAATTTTTAACAAGTGTTATCCCACAAATAATTTTAAGTTTAAATTTCTTATTCTGAAAATGTATTTCCAATACATACTAGTCTCACAGGAGAAGCTATTCTCATTTGGTGCTGTCCTCTATATATGAACATTTTCTTTATGCATTTCACAAGCCTTGTACACTCCCCTTGTTGGAATTAGCACATTCCAATGTGTTTCTCATGCAAATCATCAAGCATCATCTATTAACCAATAGTAGGATCACCTAATGCATGCAATTCCCTCTATCTTCCTTTACCAAACCGTCACTTCAAAGTTTAACACATGTAAACACCGAAGAAGTGGAAAGCAAGGGTGGAAAGTATAAGCAGAGGTAAATACCTATCAGAAGTACATTTTCAATACAGTACTTACAAGATTAGCTAGAATCCAACATTGAGGAAGGATAGGAATCAGTGAGAGGGAACAATAAAAATACTCCTGGAAGAATCTAAAGAATACCCCTCACCACAAATGAAGAAGATCTGGAGATCAAAGGGGAATCACACCAATTCTTTATCTGTGTGTAGAAATTCATAAAAGACAAGTGTGGAAACTGCAAGGTGTATAGTTGCTAAGGCACATCAGGCTGTACTTAGCAAGTCAAGTTCACCCAAACTTCCTCTACATCAGTAGAGAACCATAACACTACTTGAGTGAATGGTTATATTCAATTTTTTAGTAGAAAGCATTCCTAAGGAAATCTTCAGCTGCTTGAAATTGGAAAGTGATAAAAACTCCTATACTTCACTCAAAAGGGGTGAAAATGCATTAAGAGAGTCAGGAGGACCATCATCACTTGAGATAGTGCAATGGATGACCACAATGAGGTACATGGTTCTGAGTGGACAGATTTATAAAACAACCACCAGCAATCATCTGGAACACCCCGTCTCTACGTTGACAATATGGAACTATAAATGAAAGCTCATGAGTCAACATAATGTACAATGTGGATTTTTCTGTTAAATAATTAATATACCTGCTCAGACACCACTTGCCACACAGCAGAACCTATGTCAAAAAGAGAAAATAAAGAACAAAACTTACCTGTTAAAGTAACATCAAAATCTAGAGCATAACCACAAGTGGAAGATAAAACCCAAACAAGGACAAAAGCAAGATGTGATGAAGATAATGGGAGATGAATGTACTGGGCATGATCCACATTCCAGCTTGGAGAATCTCCTTCGACAAACATCGAAGACAGAAAGCAAGGAAAAATGTGAGATAATGAATTTGATGAGAGAACAAATTTAACAAGGTACAGGATGAAGAAGGTTGAGAGATGCAACTCATAAGAGTGGAAAAGAGAAAATTATAGATGAAGGAGGACTATATCTTGAATAAAAAGATGGTTTGGTGCTCCCCAGAAGATAGTTGTGCATGCATTAAAACACCATAAGGCCCTGACAAAGGTCTGGCCAAGGGTTAAAACAGGGAACAGAAGATATTGAAATAAAAATAAAAGAATAAATAACCTTTTTAAAAAGTCAGAGTCTTAGCAATAAAGGAACAATCATGATATGGGAGAAGATAGGCAGGATGAAAACAGTACAAAAAGTGATAATGGCAAATAAATAAGATCAGCAACATACACTGGGCATGAGGAGAAAGAAATAGGTCTTAAGAGACAAATGAAACAAGGAGCAAAAGGCAAGTGGTTCAAACAGAGGCATGAAGGACCACATTAATGTCCCATTCCAAAAGAGGAGGATGCCTAGAAAGCCTCTGAACTGGAAGGAATGCACAAACTTAGGACTAAAATCCCTATGGTACCTGGAGAAGCAAAATGTATGGGAAACGGCAGCCCTATATTGAGAAGTTGAAGAGTCAAGTGAGAAATTCTGCCACCTGATCCACTAAAGGCCTGAAAACAGAAAATTCCCTGTAAGCAGACAAAAGCAGAAGATGGATGAATGGAAGTAGCTAACAGAAAGATGACTCAACCCATGAAGCTAGATCTCCTTGCCAAGGACCACACAAAAGACATACGTGAAAATGCAGAACAGAGAGATTGGAATGAAGAGCTAAGGGTCGAGGTTAATACAGATGGGGGGGAAACAGGGAAAGATGAATTGGTGGTGAGAAGAGTAGATTATGAAGCCTCAAAAGAACCCAACATGGAGTAAAGTGTACCAGAAAAATCTCATGATGAAGCAAACAAATTGGATGGTATAAAGAAAGTATTTGTGAGAACACTCCTGGCTGAAGGCACTCAGAGAACCTGTGGATGCAGGATTAGAGATCAAAAGAGAGGCAACTTTGTATTGAGATCTGTAGCAAATCTATTTAATTGAAAAAGAACCCAAAGTAGGTAAAATCTCTGAAAATGATCAGATCTAACGACCACTCCATGGAATATTTTTGGTCTTGACAATCTACTACCAGATCAAAAACACTAGGCATGACATCTGATAAGATAAATGTAATGTCCTCAACCCATTACAGAAGATCCATGGTCCAGAAACAAAGATCTCTAAACGGAGTGTGCCCTTGGTGGTTGATATGAGCCACCATCATTGAGCTGTCAGAATGAACCATCACCAGATAGTAACAGGTGAAATGAAGGAAACAAGTTTACACTCAATGAACAGCCAGAAGTTTGAGAAAATGATATGCAGAAGGACTCTGTCTACAGACCAGTGGCTTCAACCCAAGACCCCATTCTTGAATCTGTCTATAAACAGATGGACATCCAGACAGTGAACACATCTGTTAACAAATAAACTTTGTTAAGCCATCAAAGCAGATCAACTCTCAGGAAAGATGGAAGAGAAAAGGTGGTGGAAAGAGGGTCCCATGCAAGGTTTTATCATTCAGAAATCATCCACTGCAAGATCTCATGCAGTCACAACTAAGGACCAATGAAGTCATGGAAGAACATATGCCCAAAAGTAAAAGAAACTCTCAACTAATAAATGACTAAGCTGAGAGAGCACAGTGAACTAAAAGCTCTAGAGAACTGAGGTGTAATGGAGAAAGGAGAGCTTGACTGATGTTGATGTTGAAGAAAACCCCAAGTGCACCAAATGTTGGGTGGTTTAAAGGCCTGACTTCTCCAATTTTATCAACCAGCACATTCTAGACACTACAGAAGGGAGTTGGTGAGTATGATTTGATCAACTCCTATTTATAATAAGTTACAAGTATACATGGTCAAACTGCAACCCTATAATATTAATATGACAAGCAAAACCTTGAACTATGTGAAAAAACATAGAGTCAAGATAAGTCCATAAGGAAACTCCAAAATTAGTAACCCATCCTACAATGAATGCACTGAAGGGCTATTGGGATGTGTAGATAGGCATTGGAAACATCCATTTTTGTCCTACATAACCCCCAAAAAATGCCCATCTCGGTGAGAAAGGAGCCACAATGAACTTAAAGAGTATCATGAAGTGGTGTGACAAAATGATGACTGATCATCAAATCCCATGCTTTCTTGGTGACCATGAAATGACAGGAGTAACACCTCTCCAAAAGTTGGTGAATCAAGTTGATAGCCCACTGCCAATGCAAATTCTGAAACACCTCTGACAGACATTAGTGAGTCACAGGATATGAAGAAATAGGAGGTGGAAAAATAAAAGTGACAAAGAGTTTCTCTGAAAGAATCTTTGTCATCCTCTGATCCTTGACAAAGGGTAGCCCTTTAAGAATAAAATTCAGCAATTGAACATCCACTGGTCCCAAACTTACCAGTACTGGAGACAACTGATGATATGCAAGAGATCACCTCAATGACTACCCAGCTAGAAAGGCATGGGTGAAGGATGGGAGACAGGAACAAAAAATAGGGAAGAATCAAATCTAAACAAACAGGCCAGCAAAAGTCAAAAGGGTAGACTGTCATCAAGTGAACAATACCTGTTGCTTCAGGTTGTCAGGTAGAGTTCCTACCGATAAGATCCTAAGAACAAAGGAGCATGTAATGGTAGAGCTGAGGAGGAAATACAAGCCAAAAGGAAAGAGAGAAAATTAAGAGCATCAGTAGAAAATCCCACAGAATCTCTGTGGATAGCCTCTGAGAGGTGTACAGAAGGCAAATACCAGAGAAGGGTAGTAAAAGTAATACACAGGCAAGAATATTAGGCATATATAAGATTAACATTAAATTTTTGAAAATGCAATTTTTAAAATGCAACTGTCACAAGATATATAATTTTTTTTTTCAAATTAACTTATGTAACACTGAAATTTGATTATCAACTTGAATAGCATACACTTGTTTAACTGATTTTTAAAGGTAATTATGTAAAAGTCTGTGACACGTGCACTTTGATCCTTCCTTTGACTCAAAAAACAATCATATTTTAAACTAATAATAAATTTTTATTTAGTAGACCTAACAACAATTTGATATTAGTTCCATTTTTAAATGTTTAGAAGAGCAACTAGTTTTGTTCTTGTTTTCTTCCCTATTATATTAAAAATGAATATTCACAATCAATTAACATACTGTTGTTGTTTTTTTTTGCTGTTATTTTATACTTTTCTTAATATACATCAATATATATGTATACACACATAAATATTTTGTTACTGTTCAGGTGTTCATAATGCTTTACATTGTTTAACACTTCTTAAAACAAATTATCAAACTATAGTAAACTCTCATTGTAACGAAGTCGTAGGGACCAAAGAGAATTGTTCGTTACAAAAGAAGTTTGTTTAAAAGGATTTTTTTCATTCACTTGCCAAGTCTGGTAATGGTAGGCCCTATAACTGACAGCTGTTGCAGTACCGGTAATTGGATTAAACACTCAGAAGTCACACTTGTGTAAACACTTAAAACACATTTAATGAAATTCAAAAGGACAATTAACAGCACTTGTAAAAAAAAAACATTAAAAAAAAATAACATTCATAATATAGACATATGTAATTATAATGTACAGGATACAAACACCAGCAAGAACGTCTAACTGGCAGTGTTGTTGATGTCCACTGGTTTGTTTGCTCTGGTTCTACACTACCAGATTCACCACAGATCATATGTAATTGAATGTCGTGTCTTTTTTTGAATCGGGTTAACCACCCATCACTCATGCAAAAGTCAGTGATTCCCATTTGATCAGCAAGTTTTTTTGCCTTTGCTTGCATAACAAGCTCAGAGATAGGAACATTCTCTGATCTAGCATTTTTGAACCACAGAAACAATGCCGCTTCTAGGTCAGAATGTTTTGCAGTTCATATGCGTTTTCTATTGGGACAAAAGTTGTCTCGAGAAGACAGTATGGCCTCTTTATTTTTCAACCATGTTGACAAAGTGTTCAGAGGCACATCAAATGCTTTTGCTTGTTCTGTTTTTGTTTTAACTTTTTTTTCAATTTCTTCTATTGCTGCAATTTTAGTTTCTATTGATACAAGCTTGCGCTTTGCCATGATCAATGATTAATGATCTATTTAATTTGACTGTGATTAGCCTTTTATAGGCCACAGCATGCAGGCTGCCCAGGCATAATCTACTCAAGCCATAATCTGAAAATTTTATATCTAAGCTAATTTTTGCTTGGAGGGCGGGTGAGTTGGGGCGGGCAGGGGTTTAAAGTGTTATTGACCATAATTGTTGTAAAAACATTGCTAGGCTAATCTACTACCCCATCTGCAGTCCGCTATTTCTTAAGTGTAAGATTTTGATGGTGGCATCACACGCTGTTGTGCGGAGACTGACTTATTGCACTTGCTAGCGGCATAGCGGTAGTCAGCAGCGGTGACAATTAATTTAGGGAAGAAGAGAAAAATAAGTATCTTCGTACCTAGTTCGATACAAAGAATGTAATATTGATGCTTTTCACACCCTAGGGACTATATTTATACATCGTTACAAGCCAACACTTCGATGCAGTTTGGTTCAAGGAGATTTTGTTACTATGTATTTACATGGACAGTTGGCCGGACCAGTCAACAACTTCAATACAAGTGATATATTCGGTTCTAGCGACTTCGAAACAATGAGAGTTTACTGTATGTGAATTTACTTGATGACAAATTTAACTGACTCAAACTGTGTATTTCAACACTTTTTGTCTCCAGCCCTGACAACAGCAGCTGTGTTACCAAAATTAGTTAGTTGTTACACATAACAATTATAATTTTACCTTTCCTTCTGCCAAAAATGTCTTTTATATGTTTTCTTATCTTAATATATAAAAATAAAACTGGTATTTTCTTCATGCTTGTTGTGTTGTACAGCCAAATTTTACTTCTAATTTTAATACAGTAATTCATAAACTGCAAAGCTATTAATGAGATATTCTCCTGTTACAAACAATATCAAACCTAAAAGTCAGCTTAAAATAAAAAAGTTAATAAAAAAACACTTACCAATATTACTAAAAACATCTGTGTTTAATTGACAATATCTTTGAGCAAATTTTTCCATCATCCTATCAATTTTCTGAGCTTCTCCAGGAAGACGAAAGCTCCACAGGAACTGCCTGTTTGATGACGTAACAGTTATTTCAATCTCTAAAACCCAGTTCTTTACACGCAAACTACTACTTTAAGGATTAACAACTGAGACTGTTAGTTTAGAAATGTAATTATCAAAACATGAATATCAAGTATTGCACATAGAAAGCTACAAATTACTAAATAAGATGCTACTTCTATAACCCTCCATTAGAGTTCTTCAACTGTTCTATCTTAGTCTTTTATTGTTTGTTTGTTTAGAATTAAGCACAAACCTACACAATGGACTATCTGTGCTCTGTTCACCATGGGTATTGAAACCTGGTTTTTAGTAGTACGAGTCTGCAGACATACTGCTGTGCTACTGGGTACCTCCTTAAAGTATAAATCTATTTCATAGTATGAGCAAGTTAAGTCTAAAACATTTGACTGTTTTAACATACTAAGTGAAGTACCTCAAGGCCTGCACCAGAATTAAATCTGTAAAATCATGGAGCTCCACAAATGCATCTAAAACTTTCATGTTGAAATCATTCCTGGTCAGAAAAAGAAAATATACTCATATGAAAAATGATTTCAAACTTATAAATAGTATTCACTTAGACATAAGAACTGTCACACTTTCAAAAGTTAAAAAATAATTTAATACATAAACCTAGTTAGTAATAAAAATAATAATACGAAAATTATTAGTATTTTTCAGTGCAAAAATTAAGGAATAATTTCATGTTACTCACCTCTCTCCTAAGTATTCTCCTATGGCTGTTTTGTTAAGTCCCTCTCCTTTGTAGAGAAACTGAGAAACATTTTCTGGTGTGTTTTGTAGTAGCCCATGTTCAATAAGATATTCAATACCCTAGTGTAAACATTTGGTACACTTTTGATTAATGAACTACCCTAGACAAATTTTAATAGTAATTGTTTAGTTAAAGTTTGACTTTCTATTATGTTTAAAGTTTAGCAACAATATCAATGAATTAGACAATTTTCCAATCACATGGAGAAAATATTACAGTTTTAACAGAATCACCCTAACATAAAGAATGATTAATAAATGCTTCCACACTTTATACTTCACATTCATATAACTATCAAAACAATTACTTATTTCACTTATAAGAGTAATTCTGAAGATATTAAAAATATCTATAGCTAAGGTTAAAATTAAATTTGGTATCCTTTCACTTAAAATTACTTAAATTTTTTACACCTCATAATAGCTTTAGTTACTTTATTTGACATTTCAACATGTTCAATTTCTTAAATGATTTCTTTATTACATAGATATTTTAATACTAGTTAATTTTTTAATATGTCAACTTGTACTTACACATCAATATTATTTTAAACTACGTGAAACACTGTAAAGTACAATTAAACAATAGGTGTCAATAAGATTTAAAATTGGTTTACATCAGATTCAAATGATTATTTGCACAACTATAGTTAACAAGAAAACAAATACACTCTTCACCCACCATAAATGAAAGAAGGTGACCACTGCTACACATTGACTAACATACTAATTAGAGAAGATTGTCAGTGTTAATTGCTACAGAAATGGTTACAGAAAGTTCTATGTATATCAACTTAAATGGTGATAAACAAAGGTATTTATTTCATTGTACTACATTGTGGTAGCCTGTATAATAGAATGGGCATGTAAGAATATAAGGATGTGTCAAGTGACACTCATATCCAGTTGAAACAGTTAACAGTTTAAAGCAATCTACATTATCATTCACATAGATTTAAAGTATTGTCTCTTACTCATCTGCACCATATACATTCTGTCAATAGAATTACAATCCTGCTCACCTGCAACAAACACAAGTTTAATACTGATCTAAATAATGCTATGTAGAAGAAAATTAACAAGGAATATAAGAAGTTTCTGGATCCCACGCTTTCCATGAAATAAATAATTGGAATTGCCACAAACTAACTTATTCATGAGCAAAATATTTCTCATAGCTATAATTTCTGTATTCCACATAAGATCATATATTTTCTATGATTGATGTGTTAAAGCACAGTTTTGAAGAACGTAACCACTAACATTGGATATTAAATACATATTTGCTGTGTTTATTACAGCTATATTCAAAATCATAAAGCACTGAAAACATATTCCCAAACCATATATCCATTTTAGGTCCTTAATGACACATGCTTCACTTTTATCTCCTCTATGGACTTTATAAAGCTTAGTACCAGATGTTAAAAACAACCTGATGTCTTTCTGGATAATTTCATTAAAAAAAAATTATTAAAAACTAATATTATTACAATTTTTATTTAACATTTTTATTTATTTATTCTGTAATCATCTATTTAAAATGTATACATACATAATCATAAACAAGCACATAAAGTAAATGTGACCACCACATAAATAAGATGACCTTTCAAATATAATAACCTTTTTTAAAAAGTAAATGATAGAAACCTGTTGAAAATATGCACAAAATATAACATACAAGACAATTTTCATGTACTTTCATACCTTTTTGGGATCCATATTAAATTTCTTCTTCCCTATAGATAGCTCCTTTGTTTTTGTATTGGATTTACTAAAAGGTAATAATACAGTAGCATTTATATTTTGACAAAAAAAAAATACTATCCCTTATTCTCAGATATAGAAATCTGGAATTATATATCTGCTTTTCAAAATATTTTAGTAACCACTGTTATGATGAATTTGCGCATACGATTATGTCTCATACAATTGACTCCTACCTATGATTAGAAAGGTGCAGTTAACAATGATAATAATAATAATAATAATAATAATAATAAAGTTCTTAAATAGATAAATCAAGATATAAATATAATGTATTTATATATAAATATTTATTATGTAAATATATAAATAGATATATAAAGATACAAATATATGCAAAATTATTTTTAATATTAACAGTGATTCTCTTGTAAATGCTGAATCTCAATATTATAAAACCAGTGCTATCCTCCAAACTTCAAGTTGGCTAGTAATATATATTTGGAATGTAATATTCTTTCTCTGTACCTATCTATTACACATAGAAATATAAGAATGGGTTGTTAGTTGCTAAATGTTCTATTTTTCTTCATTACTAAAAGTAGATTTAGTCTAAGTTTACTTTTGAAACTCAAGAAAAGGTTGCTAGGTACTAAATATTCTACTTTTCTCTATTACTAAACGTGAATAGTTAGAGCTCTACATACTGAAACAGAATTCAACTTAGTGTTTGACTTAATCTACATTCACATTTCCATATTCTACCCGGATATGAATATACTTGGTATTGAATAACTTAATCTCTTTGATACCTTCCAAAAACTCAAATACAAAACATATTTAGAGCAAAACAGATCTGACTATTAAACTGTTTTAATGTAATAATTTAAATCAACAGAAAATACAAGGAAAACCAGGTTCAATTACTATACATAAGTGAAACGATACATAGACAACTACAGGATGCTCAGAAAGTCACCGTGTACTTATATATTTATTAACAGACATGTTTCAATATAGAATACAGGAGGTAAATATGAATGACAATTATAAACAATGTTGAAAGTGACCCCCATTTGCAGCAATACAGGCTTGGATCCTTCTTATTTTGTTTCTAAACACTGCTATCAGTTGCTGGCTTGAAATAGACTGAATGAATGCTGTTATCACTGCTTACAAAACTGCACAGTGACTTTTTGAACACCCTGTATATAAGGATATTAAAATTATAATATTGATAACTTCAGAGCTGTTTATTTATTTCATACTTCTCTTATGGGGTTAGTTTCAAGAAGTTTAAAGTTCATGACAAATTTTCTTTAAAAAGAAGGGCTTTTGATATTTAAACTTACTTCATTGAAAAACATACACAAGTATTTCTATATCTTAGATACAGCTACATATAAAAACACAAACTATAGTAAAAATTACTAGCAGACCTATGTGTGTTGTACTGATTATGCTAAACAGTGACAGTTTATAAAACAGATTTGCATATTAATGTATATGCTAAACAATTCCATTGGTTAGATTACTTTAGTATGATTATTTTAAAAAACTTTTTTTGAAATAGTACAAAATGATACTGTTAGTAAAAATAAGTTACTTTTCCTCTTGTGCTTCAAGTTTCTCCATCTCTGCAGTAACTTCTGCAATTTCATCTTGCAGTTGCTAAAAGAGACAAAAACCAGATGTCAAAGGAAGTTTGTAGGGTGCAATTTGTCACTTGACAGCTAAGAGGAAAGTTATGGTGGGTGATAAGACAAAGTTTTATTACTGCTGAAGATAATTCATATTAAAAAATTACATATTTCAAGTAAAAATCATTCTTAATTAGTATCTGATAGTGTGCAGAATAATCCTAAAACTTGTGTAAAAAAATGGAAAGACTTCTCAAAAATACTTTAACACAAATTCAGATTTTAGATAATTATTTTACATATGATGGTAATACTTTACAGAATGCTAAAATTCAGGGTTTAATTTCCCACAGTGGATGTAGCAAATAGCCCAATGTGGCTTTGCTCTAAGTCAAAGAAACAAACAAATGGTTCATGGCTATAATCTTTGGATAAAACATAAAAATTGTTATCTTACCGACTTTCATATAAATCACTCATTTTTAAATAGGTCTAAATTTTTAATTAAGCTGACTTCTTAATAAAACAGGGTGTTGTCATATTAAGAAGTCATACAAAAAACTTTCTTTTACACAAGAGGTTGAAACTTGCATTATTAATATTTCCTAAAATAAAGATCTGAAATTGAAATATAATTACTATTCAACAACATGAAGCATGCTACTCCTTTAAAACTATGAATAAGTGAACTGCATGTACAAAACAAATAAATTAATCATGTGCTTCAAGACCAAAGAATATATCTCAAATGTTAGTTTTAACACAAATTTGTTATAAATACAAAACAGACAAATTAAGAGGAATGTGTGAAAAAATAACCTGCAGCTTAAAATACTTTATCACACATTTTATGCATGTTGGTTTCTAATGGTTTGCCAACTGAAGAATGAAATTAAATAGATAAATACTGCTTTAAACAATCCTTTTACCTTTCATTTTGGCTTGTTGGACAGCAACTCAAGTTGTGATTTCATCAAAAATGTTAGGCTTCAAAATTTATATTGTTTTTATTACAAAAAAAATACAGCAAGTTTTGTAAGAAGGTAAACAAATTCACTTTTTCCTAGGTACCTATTGTACTAGGTCATCTGTCTAAGACAGGCACTTTCTCATACGAATTGTTTCTGTAAAGATAAATATTGCATGAAAGTGGATAGTGATCCTTTTCACTGGTGGGACAAGTGATAACTTGAATATATAGCCTCCTTTATTTTTCATTGGGAATGACCAACAGTAATAGTGAAGAACAGCATTATTGATTTGTATATATAGATAGATAATACTATGTTTTCACAGTCTGGAGCAGTTCTTTCCAGAGATTAAATTCTTCATTCAAAGTTTTTAAAACTAACTACAAAGATGTCACAAAGTATTAATATTGTTTCTCTTGGTGAGAATAAATAATGTTTCACAATTCCAACAAAGTCAAAGGGCAAAGCAAAGTTTACCTCTACATAATGTTTTCTCCCTAACCTCCTGTTATTTTGCAGAACCTACCAAATTATTCAATAAAAATTAGTGCATCTGTGAACACCATATCATTAAAATATTAACCTATTTATCATATACGTATCTACTAACACCCATAATATCCAAGAGAGATTTACAATTACAAATGTTTTTTTTACATTAAAATATAACACATAACATAAAGAAAATGCATTATCCATACATTGCTATTTAACTGCATTGTTAATATTCAAAACCAGAATCAAATATGAAGCAAACTAAAGTGAACCTATCAGAAGTATGGTATTTGTAAAAGCACACTTTGCAACACCAGAACTCATTATTAGCAGTCTCAAGGATTTAATAACATGAGCATGCAAGTTAGCTAAATCAAATGAACCAGATTTCCTCTAATAATGTTCTTTTGTTTTAAATCAATGTGTGTGGGTGTACACATATATATATTACAAAAGAAGATAAAGGGGAGTTAATTTTACCCACCTGACTCATCCCAGATAAAATTTTATGGGAGAACTGATTGGTAAAAGAAGAATGGGCAACTGGCAAGTCAAGTAATAACAAATGTTTTATCTATTATTTTTTTTCCATCTCAACTACGTATAATAAATTTACTTAATTCAATGTAAATTGTGTGAAAGAACATTTTTATGGTTTGTGTCTAGTCTTCCAACAACAAAGTCAATCCTGATGTCCTACAACATACGTGAATATTACCAGTCACTATACCAAACAACTTTATTTTTTGTTAGCAATATACCATTATTATGAAGTTACATTTTAAGTTTTAAAAAACGAAAGTATTCGCTGCATAAACTAAATGGATGTTGTAATATAACGATATAAATACTAGGCTGTCACAAATTTTTTTTACTGTTTTCATTAAATACTCGGTTTCTTCAGTCCACTAATAGATAAATCGTTCCATTATCTGCACACATTTATAGTATTCAATTCAGTTTTTATGGTGTTTGATCATTTTTACTCTGGAAAAAAAAAAATGGTCAACAATGACCAACCTCCCAAACATGTGATAGAATGTTTAAACATTTTTACTAATAATAAAACAGTCCCATCTCCCATCTACATTTTATATGTTACACTCCAACTTTTTAACACTCTTCATTACGGTTAGTCGAAAGAAGTAGTTTGTACACACAGACGCGTGAAATAAAGCCTCACTTTTAAGTACTTAAAAAAATATGTATATCCGGTGTTATAAGATGTTAGCACGTGTTAAGCAGTAGGAGATTTCATTCGCTAATCCTAGGAAACGACAAGTCATTGAACTTCAAAACCTAAACGTGAAGCAACCAGAAGTTTAAATAAAAAAACTGCATATCAGGATAGCGTCTTAGACCAGCATTCTTATTATCCCAACACCTCTACCTCGAATAATCTGCGAAGCCATTAAATGATGTGTAATATTTCACTGAAAGGATCGTAGATCGTCAGTCAATCAACAATTTTACAGTGCTCACACAGTTTATCATATCACGTTAACACTTAAATCATGGATGAATTATGAGGTACACTCATCTTAAGCCAAAGTATGGGTTGGAATATGGCAGTAGACCCAAAGGAGTTTTAAGTTCTAACAATATGAATAATTACTATAAATAACTACCAAACTATATTTGAAATAGTAGATCTATCATCACTCTCGTTATTTTCTCGTTTCTGGAACAGTAATGGAATCTGTGAAGATATTACAGATGTATTTTGATATATTTCACCATCACGTAATTTCAAAACGAAAGGTGACAGGTTATGAAGATTAAATTGATAGACTTAGTGGAGCCAAGAATTAAATAAACACGTGAAACGTCTTTCAGTTTCAACAATAGAAAGGCCTTAAAGATTTTACGTAGTTATTTCTTGATAGGCGATGTACTAACGCATAAAACTTGGAGAGAAAAACAAATATTTTTTGCCTCTTTATCACATCTCACAAACGTAGAGTAAATTACTTCAAATTATTGGAAAATTACCTTTTATAAAATACTCTCTGGGAGATAAATTTTAAATATCTGTATTTCGTTGAAAACTAAGAAAGTATAAAGTAGATAAGTTTTAGGCCGCGGTTACGTATCTTTAAAAAACATTCAAATCTTTATCCCTTATTGAACTTTTTGCTTGCTTTCTAGTTTTGATTACGTCTGAAAACGGAATTACCCTTATGCTTTTAAATGCTTAGACTACAGACATTTTCACTCTCAAATGATACCATTTATAATTTCGTATAAATGGTATAATTTTAAAATGTAATTTTACTGGCACGATATTTGTTGATGCATACATTCATAGTGAATATTTTGTACGTTTATATAATTATCTTGTCAAATTTGACTAATTGCATACAAGCCTTTAATGAAATGCAAATAACTGTGAGATATATAGAGATATTTAGACAGGTAATCACATTTAAACACGAACTTCTTATGTTGCACTACTGTGGAAAATAAAACCTGACAGATGTCACTACAATCCGCTCGATACCCCTCAAGAAGAAAATAGAGAACGTGAATGCATACGCGCACAAATGTAATTTATTGTTATTATTTTACTGTTGTGGGCCATTTAGGTTTCACACACTGCAGACGTGTATACAAGCCAATATCAGGTACTGGTTGCTATTTCATCGTAATTAACATCTCAGTAAACTAGCGCACACAGATTAGTCCTTAATTATTCTTTTACGCTCTAACAGAAGTCGAAAAGATTATTTTTAATGATAGCATTATGTAAACTTTTATGTAATAATTCTACTGAAAACATTACAATTTGAAATAAGAATAAAGAATAAATCGCAGATTATAAATAACAAAAATATTTTAAATTAATTAATTTATTCATATTTTAGTAATTCGAGTAACATTCCTTTCATTGCCGTTCCTATTTCAAACTCTGCTGCTTCTACGGTTATTAAACTATAACCTGTATAAAATATTTAATCTGTAATATTATTCACTTGACATCATCCTCGGTATGAATACATGGATTCAGGCCTGCTAACAACTTCATTTTATAAGTAATAATTTAAATATATAAATAAATGAAGCATGCCTAAACATACATCACCGCTGTTCTTTATTATTTCATTGTGGAAGGGGGAGTTTTAGACTTACCCCCTTCGACAAAAGAACAAATCAGTATCACGTTTATATGTAAGTGATCTCTTTAAACTGATGAAGTTCTTAAACCTGTTTAATAATGTACATCTTTATTCCCAAACACTTCAAACTGCAAGAGTGAATTAATTCATTTATACTTACAACAACATACCAGAATACTTTTTATTGGCTATAATTTCTTTACTTGTATAGTCGATTCTTTTATTATTAATTCACAATTAATATTCTCTATAAATTTACAATACTACTGATACATTAATTAAGTCATGGTAACAGCAAATTATCTGTTCAAGTCAAAATGAAATCGACAGCATATTTAATATACTATTCTTACTTCTAAATACAATAATGTATTATTTAGTCATTGGGGAAACTTTGCTGTTCATATTCGTAATCCTTGCAATTAAAATTTCGATTAGTTGTAGTATATTGTAAATTTTATCTTTCTTCAAATCCCACGTCCGAGCAAAATCATCTTTTTAAATGACTAATCACACAATTCGTTTTATTATCGACGTATTATAGCGAAACTCTCTTCTGCACGAGACACTCAATCCATTGTTATCTTTCATACTTTTAAAAAATTCATTTGACATTAATAAAACAGAGTAGTCTTTATATTTTGCCAATATTTATTTCATAATTTATAATTCAATGTAAGGATCACACTAAAAACTTGTTAACCTAAATTTGACAATTAAGTTGTTAATATTAAAAATAAATTCATCCATTAACTTGATGTTTTATACTAAAAAATACATTTACTCAAAATAAACACTCGGGTATTATTTTTATTAACTTTAATTATCAAAATTCAAGAGTAACTTCCTTCATGAAACAGTACACTTTTACGAATCTACACAGAATTTATTTTGTATTTGTAATTTACCTGTTTGTCGTCGTAGTCAACAAACCAAGTTCTTCCTAATACAGACACAGCACAACACATGTACATCACGAATAGCATATGTTTAAGCTACACTGTACACTTTCAACATTCTCTGATCAGCGGAATGACAATATTTAGAACACCATCACGTGCCTCGCGTTTACTTATATATCAGTCCACTTCCACAGAAATTTCCTTGCTTTGAAAGAAAGTCTGTTTTAATATTTTTTGGCGACAGATGTAAATAAAATCCATTAACAAATCTCCACGTTTCAACAACGTGACCGAAGAAATTGCTTGAACCTACTTCTGGGTCACAATATGAGAAATCTTTAACCAATTACAATCACTCGAAGCTCATGGGAAAACACGTTCACAAGTACAAAAACACACGTTAGAGACCTGCTGTTATAAAATATGAATATCAAAGTCTATACAACAATAATGAAGGGCGAATCAAAGACACCCTTGAGTAAAGTTTAAACGTGTTACTTATAAATACTGTTGTTCAAACTTAATATCAATCACTAAGTCAAGCCTATATCCAATTAGGACTTATTACGAAATAAGTAACCTTTCTCTGTCAACAATTCTCGAGGGGAAGATGTTCTCTAGAGAATGTTTACCGAGAGTCAACATGCATGTAGGCTATGTAAAAAATGGCCAAATCCAGCTATATGAAATGAACACTGCTTCACAAGCAGATGTATTTACTTTAATTCATGGACCACACCAACATGTTTATATACTAGAATAGTGCATGTATTATACACTTTCCGACATTGATCAACACGTGAAAGAGACACAAGGGTACAAATCACCTTCAAATATACTGACGACAGTACGGCGGTTTATGCATTTAGTTTAACACGTTAAAGCTAAGCGAAACTTTATCCTCAATTTCCTGAAATAAAACGCTTATCTACAACACTTCCAGTTTTAACAGAATACATACAGCTCACATTACAATCTTTAGTTATATTAGTTTTTCCTTACTATCTTTGCAACGCACTCATAGAGACGCGATATCACAAAGAGAAAGTTAAAACTGGTTACCTCGCGCTGCACATAAGTATGAACTGTGTGATAATTCGTCATGTCTCATTTCTAGCCAACTGTAACAGTTGGAGAGGATTGGAGGAGGGGGAAACACGTAGGCGGAGCCTTTTCTCTGCAGCCCCTGGAAAAAACCCACTAAATCTACTTTAACTTGTTTCATGGTGTTCATCTCTCACCACCCTCTGGTAGTAGCATGAAACATTTGACACAGAAACACCTTTTTCTTAAATGTTTTTCCATACTTCAGCTAATTCGTACAGGGGGTCAGCTTTTATGATACACACACATAAACACTAGATCAACTAATAATCATTAGACGATATTCTACACAGGAAATGTTTTAAATCCAAGTGGTTGAATGCTGTTTAAATAACTTAAGTATACTATACAGCAATCTAAGCTATTTTCACTTTTATGTTTATTTGGTTTAAAAAAGTAATCTTCATCACTGCTTTATCCTAACTGTGTTATAAAGTTCCTAATAGTTATTTTGTACAGACGATGCATTTTTTTAAAGGTCTGATGTGAAAATAAACTACAACTTTCCAATTAAAAACAATTATGGTTTTGGATCGTGTCAAAACGTTATATGTTTGCACCAGTCACACTGGTCACGAGTGTACAGTCATACTATATACTAGAAATAAACCACCTGAAAAAGTTACATACCCAAGTCAGAGTTATTGTAACTTTAAAAAAATCAGTATTGATAAAAAAAAATGGTACAAGTTACATAAAATTATGAATTTAGGCTTTGTTTCAGTACTGAAACATTAAATATATAATGCGAACGAAAGTAATACTGCACGTTTTGGTATATCCTAGCTACAGCTGCATGATCTACTAGAAGTATATAAAAACGAAGAGGGAGAAACTCACATGATTGACGAACACCATAAAACAACTGTCCACAATAACTTAATTTCCAAGGGGGGATATCTATATCCACACACCTACATAATAAGAGGGAGGGTGGCCTTCAAGGTCTTGCGCATATGCTCTTTATCCTCCGAAGACAACCGAGGATACAGACAGGAAATTTGTTGGCTAACGTTTTATATTACATGTCACCAGTAAATAAAGGATACTTCAGCGTTCAAAATCAGACGAGCAGACACCGCAAAAACAACAGTAATTTAGAAATAATAATAAAAAAAACTTGTATAAATATTGACTACGGGTAAACGTTTTCAACAAGGGCGTTCACAGTTGTCTCCAAGATTAGCTGATTTCATTTTACATGTATTTGGTGATTTTCTGTTGACGATAAACTATCATCTAGATTTCAGACCCTAAGCAACCGAAATGCCCATTTTTGTATTTGTAGTGTTTCTTATACACACGTACATACAGAATCTGTTTACTAAATATTCTACAGTTTTAAAATCACGTTCTTAAAGAATTAATGTAAATAGTTGGTGAAGATTTCAGATTTTGTAAGCAACATTATCCTCTTTATGTACACTAATCACTGTGTATTTAATAGTAATATGCGAATAACATTTCATAATCTAGTTGTGAAACACAATGACTCACTGATTTAAAATTGAAAGAAAAACGGCAAAAAATAAACTTCATGAGTTTGAATGTTTTGTTCTTGTGGTTAGTTCATAAGCATTGAAAATGTTGCAGCATTTCAGTCGGCCAAGTCACGCAAGAGCTTTTCCTAATAGATTCTTTCAAGCTATTGTTTTCATTCACATAAAAGTTTGAAATGGAACTGTGAGAGAGCTTACAGATATTTATGATCATTCTGGTTTATTTAAGTCTTCAGGCCTAAAACACAGTCAATTTTCTCAGACTAACCCTGTAGAAAAACAACAAATAAAAAAAACATCTAATATTTTCACACGGAAATTCTTACTTTTGGTGCATGAGGGTTAATGTTATGCAAACAGAACTATGTTCTTAAAAGATGTGTTATGCATCAAAAAGACTTTTCCATAGTGTTCAAGAACCATGTTAACATGTTGGCACCATTTTTATACAAGTCCCATATTTGGAGTTATATACAATCAAACAGAGCTTGTGGTACTTTCAAAAATACAATCTCTCATAAAAGTGTTACTTAATCATATTTAATATAAGTACTTTCAAACTCATAACAACTGATCTCTTGAAGCTCTATCACAAAGATAGTGATGAGAAGGAACACAATGACATCCCCTGAAAATCCTCAAAGCTTCCATTTCAAATTTTTGTCATCTTCTTTATTCAATGTAACTAAAACATGAATAACAAACAAAATAATCCCAATATATTTATTAAAATGTGACATAACCACATATATATTATCTCCAAACAGCTGAAACCATTTTCAGTTAATTTCTTAATATAATGACATTTAATGCACTTGTTTTATATCATTTTCAATATTATACCAATTACTGATAATAATACATTCAAATCCATATTTTCAACACTCTTTAAAAAGCTTTTGTTTGATGCTCATATTAAAATCAATACTCAAAAAAATAAATGTCAATAACAACTTCATGTTTTCGACAAACTTGAAACAACAATGCTTTTAAGTAAATTTCATAATTCAAAAACCTAATTGTAAGCCTATAATATTTTTACTTGATAAACCAAACTTTGGTGATGTATAGCTAAATAAGTTTTGCAAAGTAACATACTAACTTATTACTAGATGGGTGTTACAGTAACTACATGTAACATGAAATTAATTGAGGGTCTGAAAATAAACATATTGTATTTATTATATAAAAGATCAATACATATTTGATGTTTTTATGACATGAATTAGCAAAAAACTGAACATCCTGAATTATTTTTTGAAACACCCTATCAAAGAAAATATTGTATCCTGCACTGGTCATCTGGAACTATTAAAGAAAAAAGAATTGTCATTTGCCTATCAACCTGTAAAAATCCAGTATGTTAAAGAGCAGTGTGTGAAATTTGCATTAAACATATTATAAATGTACCCCTATAAGGAATTCACAAACTCAAGAAATTGCATGCACAGCTAAAATCTCTGACTCCTGGGCTAAATATCTTTCTCCTTTAAATACTATAAGTAATACCCTATAATGGAAATCTTTCTTTCATTATGTATATACCTATTAATAAACTTCTTTCACTTTCAACTTTGGGCACTGAAGAGGAAGACTAAAAAAGCACCTGTCCAATGAAAGTTGTCCCCACCCAAGAACAAATTCTTTGCTATTGGATTCACAGATCCCTTGACCCCCACATCCTAAAAGGGTCATTCTCCAACCTTACTACTTTAGCAATGGCTATTTATTAACAGCCATACTGCTGGCTGCATCTCACTCTCTCAGCCCTCTTCACCCAACCTGACTCATCCATCTTATACAACACAGGTTTTCTCAATATTTTTAACATGATTTTCCATTTCAAATACTCCTCATACTTCCTGTACAGTGTCATCATACCATTAAGCTGAAGTATTAATCTTTACTTCTTTAAGATCTAACCTTACCTCTACAAATGGGAATGAAGATAAACCAATGTTTCTATGGACCTCTGACTGTTTCACAAGTCCTGAAGATAAACTAAACTGAATTGATATGCCCAAACATTAAAACAGTTTGAAGTACAGACTAACAATGCTTAGCTAACTCACAGCAGTATATCCAGAACCTTGTACTCTATCTATTTCCATGAGTTAATTTTCCTCACAACTTCTAAATGTAAATTAATGCAATTTTGGAAAGAATGTTCCTCAGAAAAAAATGCTTCTGTTCTTCCATAACTAAAGCTACAACATTTAAACAACATTGCCTGTTTCTGTGTTTAGCTGTTGTAATGTTCTTAAATTCTGCAGTTACAATCATATTTTTTTTGGTAGTCATGTATCTGAAAATTTCCATATCAAAGAGAGAAAAAAAAGTGTAGGGTTATGAAATAATTACATCTTCCTAAACTGAATCTCAACAAAGTTAGTGTAATTTGGAAGACAAAAATATTGTAAAAATAATTTTATTTAAAGAAAAAAACTTGCTTTGCTACTGAAGAGTTTCTAGATATTGATTTTAAAAACCAAACAAACTATGAAGTGAACTCTACCAGTGTAAAAATATCAACCAAACCATTCTCACAACATTCTTGATTTTGAATTTACCATTATGAGTCTACTCCACATTAAGACTACCAAAAACTGTTATAAATCTATATATCCTGGTTTTACAAAGATTAAAGTATAAGGAAAATCTGATTTTTATTTTTGTTACAAAAAAATTTCAAGGGCCAGAATTTAGATCACAAATATTAAGCTGACAAAACTATAATACATAATAAGATGTTATATCTGTTTGCAATAAATAACTAGTTTTATTCTACATCTAAATGTACTTGCTTCTGAGAAAGTCTCCACTGTTATGCACACAAACAAACAAATAATTACTGCAGGGTCAAAACAGTGTTCTCCAAGCCAAGTATAACACAATATTTTAGAAAAATTGTATGGTGACACATTTATCTTGTCAATATTTACATGTACTTGAGAAGATGGTTGCTCCTTTAGGCCGTTTAAACTTCATACATCTTATTAAGCATAACATTCACTGAGCAATAAATTACAATTATAAATTCAATATATATGCAAAAACGGCTCGTTTAGGTTGAGAAAATATTTTAAACGAGCCGTTTTTGCATATATAATTCTCAACAAGTGGGTTTCTGGACATCACTGAAATTCAATATAAGTTTGCATTGGTTGGATGATTAGTTGATTTAGTGTTTTATGGTACAAAGCAGCTAGGCTATCTGCATCAAACATCTGGTAAAAAGTTAAAATTAAAGTATATTTAGTAAAATTTATAAAAGGAAATTAAGGTAAAACAAAACAAAGTTAAAAAACACATAAATAACATAAAAACCAATGTTTACATCTAGACTACAATATTAAGAAAACACTATAGTAATATAAGTTGTAAAGGACTTTCTCTAGCATAACTGTAATTATCATAACTAAACAGGAAGACTAACAGGTAAGTACAAAAACCATCATCAATCACCTGAAGTTGGCCTTTCTAGTCCTGGTTCTGAGTTGTTTGATGTTATGGCCATTTTCAAAAAGTAAAGTAATAAAAGTTTTGAAAAACATGCAGCAAAATTTTAATAATAACTTGCCAGGATGACTGACAGGTAGTTCAAACAGCAGCATTAGTCAAATGAAGTTGGACTTTCCAAAGCTGGTTTTAAGTTATTTGATGTTATGCCTATTTCTAATTTCAAATAAAACTAGATGGACTTTGGTTTTCAAAACGGAATCACAAAAAAAGGTCTAATGAATTAATTAAAAACTTAAATAGCATTAAAAAGATTAATGGCCTTTAAAAAACTAAAATCATAATCAAGGTGGACAGTGTCACCATCACCAATAACATTGTCTAATGTTATGGACAAACCTTGGGACAAAACATATTTAAAATAGTGCTGTCATTGAGAGTCATAACGACAGCAAAAAAGTAAAATGTGGCTTATTGTGACCTCAGTGTTACACAAACTACACACTGGTGCATCAGTTCCAGATAAAAGAAAACAATAAGTTAAAAAACTGTGACAACTTCCTCTTTCCAATCCTTACAGAAGCAAGATGGCCAAAGTCTAATATAGAGTTTTATTTCAAAAGCTTGTTTTTGCATTGTTTGCTCCAAATCAACTGCTAGCTGGCAAAGAGTCAAGTCTTGATTTCAGGACCATAGTCCATGTATGGAACAGGTACAGCAGTGATAGTGCCAGAGCAGATAGATTTAGCTGCCATATTTGCAAGCTCATTCCCACGAATACCAACGTGGCCTGGTATCCAGAAAAACTGGATAGAAGTACATGTTAAAAAGAAATAGACCAGTCAGTTTTGAATATCGGCGAGAACATGGTGTGAACTAACGTGAAGCAATTCAAGGGCCAGTATAGAACTACTGGCCACTTAGTATAAATGGTGCAGTTTGAGTAGTGCTTAGCTTCTATGTGATTCAGGGCAAGAGTAATGTAGTACAGTTCAGTAGCAAACATAAAAGCTGTAGAGGGGATTCTGTGCCCAACCACCGAACCATGGTAGAGCCCACACAGTCACCTGCTTTTAAACTATCTGTATAAATAGGAATGGAAGGATGGTTCAAAAGACATTCAGCAAATGGCAGACAGTATTTCCAATCGGGAGTGTCTGTTTTTCTTAGATGTTTTAAAGATAGGTCACATTTGGGGACTGTAAGAAGCCATGGTGAGATGGACTGACCAGTGAATACAGCAATGTTATCTAAGGACAGACGCAATCCATTCAACTGCACCTGAATACGAAGGCCATAAAAAGTAATAGCAGATTGTCTGTTTTGAAAAAGTATGGCCCACTGAAGAAGGAAAACACAACCCCAGGTGGGATGCTTTGGTAAGAAATGAAGTTTTGAAGCATATAGTAACAATAATTGCAAATGGAGAAAGTGCAAAGAAAGTCCATGAGACTTTATGTATAAGCTCTGAATTGGGGAAGTGCAGAAAGCTCCAGTGCAGAGCCAAAGTCCTTGATGATGAATGGGATCCAGCATCTTTAGGGCCAAGGGTCTGGCAGATCAATAAACTAGTGATCCATAATTGAGTTTCAATCAAATAAGAGCATGATATATCTTTAACATAGAACATTGATCCACTATGCGAGTGGTGGAAGAGAGTATACAGAGGACAATCAGTGCTCTTGTAAGTTTGACCTGTAGCTGCTTACAGATAAAGACAAGCTTCAAGAACTTTGTCTCAGGGACCACAGGCAACACAACATCACTGGTATGAAGTTCATGATCAGGATGAATACCTCATTGATGGCAAAAATGCATGCAAACGGTTTTAGAGAGAGAGAAGTTAAAGCCGTTCACTGTGGTTCACTTCAGTAAATGATTGAGGGCACTCTGTAGCTGCTGCTCAATATACCTAATATTTGATGATTGACATGAGACGTGCAACAGTGAGAGGAAGTTGTTCAGTGATGGCACTAACTTTTATACTTAAAGGTGTAACATTCAAAACACAGTCCTGAGGGACTCCAAATTCCTGTAGTTAAGAACAGGAAAGTGTTAAAACCACATAAAACTTGGAATCTCCTGTCCATTACAAATTTTTAAATAAAAACAGGCAAATGGCCACGTAACCCATATATATGGAGGTTTCAGAAAATGTCATAACTCTATGTTGTATCATAAACCTTCTCAATGTGAAAGAATATTGATACAAAATGTTGTTTGAGAAAGGCTTCTTTTATTGACGTTTCAAGTCAAATCAGGTGGTTTAGGGTGGAGCGCTGTCGTCGAAACCCACATTGAGAGGGCAAGAGCAGGTTGTTTCACTTGAGGAGCCAAAAAAGATGAGCATTAACCATCCTCTATAAGGTCTTACAAAAACAGCATCAAAGTAATTGGACAGTAGTTTGAAGGAATCTTGGGATCCTTTCTAGGCTTAAAGAAAGGTAGGACAATAGCCTGGCACCAGGCATCAGGAAAACATTCTTCTGCCAGATCTGATTAAAAACAATTAGAAGAATATCAAGACAGACAGGAGATAGATAGCACAGCATATCATAGTGTACATCATCAGGTCCAACCAATGTACTGCCACACTGATGAAGGGCCAATTTGAGTTCCACCAGTGTAATGGGATGATTATTGTAATAGAAACAATCAGCTCAAAAGGAAAGAGGTGACTGCTTTGCCCAAATCCTGATGGCTAAGAAGGTAGAGGAAGAAGCAAAAATGTTAGATAACTGGCAAAATCTTTCACCTAGAGTATCAACTACTTCCTGGTCATCAGAGAGCAAGATTGAGAGGAAAACAGAATTATATTGCCCACTGACCTTTCACATATT
Organism: Carcinoscorpius rotundicauda; assembly: GCA_011833715.1. NCBI lineage: Eukaryota > Metazoa > Arthropoda > Merostomata > Xiphosura > Limulidae > Carcinoscorpius > Carcinoscorpius rotundicauda. The sequence continues at coordinate 40,483,231 of CM022396.1, read as the reverse complement.
GTCCAATATGACTTTTGAACTGGTGGTAGAAGATATGCTGGTTGTGAACTTAATCCAAGATTCCTTCCAGTTTTGACATCGTACCCACAGAGCATATGCACGGGTCTGCTGGAAAGCAATGCTGTGTAAGAGTGTGGGATACCTACAAAAAGTATCTCAAGTCTGTTTTAGAGCTTTCCATGCCATATGGCATGCAGGATTCCATGGCAGATAAGGATATCATGAAAAATGTGTCAAGGTTTTAGGAATACAATGAGCAGCTGTTTGTATAATATAGTCAGTTACTGCTGCCACACAGTCGTCTATTGATGACTTACAAATGATGGCAGAATCAAGTTCTACAAGAGCAGTGGAAGAGGGTCAGTTTGCATGATCCAGCTTCCACAGGGCACACGGGTCGGGTGGCATCGACCACAGCCAGTATCTCTCAAAATTATAGGAAAATGACCACTGCCTCATGGATTATTGTCAACTCTCCAAGAAAGTAAAACGGGTGAGAGACACTGCAGTTGATGCAATGAGGGTCTCTTTCCCACTCATAGGCATTGTGATCCTTGCTACTGCAACGAGCACACCAAAGTGAGTGACCAAAGCACTGACATTGGAAACATCTGAGAGGGTTTGGCATGTATGGTAATACCCTTCAATTAAGATGACCTGCCTTGATAGTGGTAGGTGGATGTGGTGATGTAAATTTCAGAATGAGGACACTGGTTGACATTGTAATTCCATCTTTGCAAGTGGAGATACACCTCACTGCAGAAACTCCTTGAGGGGAGAAACCAGCAAGAATCTTTGACTCATGGATGTTCTTCAAATCCCTCTCAACAATAACTCCTCGTGATGAATTCAAAGTGGCATCGAAGCTTCTATACCAGTCCCTTCTGAATGAAAAAAAAGAGAGACATTTGCCCTAAAGGTTTGTCTGAAAGTGAATGCAATATAATAAAATGAGGTACAGCAGGTGTTACAGATGTTGAAGATTGCTATTCAGAATCTTCAAGACGTAGTCGTTTGCCTATGGACTGTTTTTCACTATTTTATTTAAGTTTTTATTTGGACTATCCATAATAAAAAAGGGACATTTTGGTGCCCACTGACCTCACCCACAATGGAGCCCTACAAGAGGACGCATTACAATGTCCAAAAAGGACACTGCAGCAATGCCATGGTTTATAAGCCTTATACCCAAACACCAGCATGAGATACAACGTCCACAACACCTATTGAAAACATCCACCACTATTACTTGGTTGACCCTAACCAAAAAGGGCCACCCGTCTACAGCAATTCAAGACCAAAGTGGTGTGTTAGGGTTGGACCCCTCAACCATCAGGATCCTCTCCTCCCTTTCACGGGTTGACACGCATGGCAAACAGGTGGGTGGATGTTTAGATCCCAGAGGAGGTAAACTGAAAGAACAGAACCTTTCCTGGGAGGTCCCCTCACCACGTACAAGAATCCACACCGTGGATATAAATTTGGGACAATAATATGCATGCAGATATATTGTTTAGTGGACATTTTGATACTGTAAAGTGGATTGCAAACTCATATTCTGAGATAACTATTTAGTTTAGTTTGTGTTTTCACACAAGAGAACTATTTAAAAAGTAAATGGTAAAAAACTTTAAAACAATCACAAATGTGTGAGCACATATCATATGTGCTTTCAGGTTCATAAAGTGGTCCACAACCCCATCACCAACGGTATTACACTCCAAGATTTGCCTAGTTTGAAAATCAAAATAAACTTTCGTTCTAATAATAATAAATACACTGTAAAAACCATATGGCCAACCACTTTAGTAAGTTAAAAAATAACTAGAGAGTATGCAGACCAGCCTTAACAAGAAAATACACATATGCTATTATATTTCTAATTAATTTGTTCAATCCTATACATTCATTAGAACATTACATTTTTAAATATGCATGTTGACTAAACTTTTATCCTAAGGAAAAAACCCAATAAAAACAATACTATGTCAATATGTTAAAATAAAGAACACACAAGCATATTTATAACATACTTTTATATGATCAGATATACTTTTAGATATATTATTTTACATGAACTAAATTTGTTTAGACATGAATCTAGCTTTTATTACTATTCATTGTGACATAAATAACCAAATTTCTATCTTACAACACTAACAGTTACAGCCAATTCCTAATTAAACAGTGCTCAGATAAACAAAACCTTGAAATAATCACAATACTTCAAACAACCCATATCCTCATAACTTTAATAATACTCCAGGTAATACTACTGATCCAGCAATAAGAGCTTTCACATGCACTTTACGTAACCAAAGACGCACCAGAAACATTGGTTTCTGAACTAAAAAAACCAATAAAATGTTTTTCTTCTTTTGCCCCTTCTAAACATAATAAATAATACACTATTCTCCTCTCATAACTGTATAAACTAAAAATATCAACCATGCTTTATCTATAATAATATATGATTATAAAACGCTATACAGTTGTATATAGTATCTTCAGTTAAGAAGAAAGAAATGCAATGATGCGTACCGATAACGCCTGAAAACATGCCTATAGAAAATGATTGTGTTTGTGAGGTACGAGTGCACACAATCTTTCATTGTCGTAACTATCGCACTAGATATTTGTTGAGGGCAAACCAGTAATGTGACGGAAGAATCGAAGAAATTCGGACAGCGACAACGAAACACAAAGGGTAGAAACAAAAGGAAAATGTGATTTTTATTGTTGTTACAGGAAAATACTAAAACCCAGCATCTAGGTCATGAATATAAAGCTGACGGAAATATAATACATAATACGAAGTGATAATTGCTTGCAGTAAATAACTAGTTTTATTCTACATCTGAACGCACACACCACCAAGGAAACTCTTCAATCAGTGTTACACCACTCTTAAGTTGTTTCCATTTAATTACAGATTGCCAAGTACGATTACACAACACACATAGTAATATGTTATTATGCTTCATATCTAACCAAATATTTCTTTTAAAAACACAATGACAAATTAGTTCTGTTTTTCTAGCACCTCTTTTTCTACTTCCTGTCCGGAACCAATAACATGAAAACTTTAAACAATAATGACAAGCGCTTTGTTCTGCAATCAACATCGAATTACTTATTAAAAAAAAATTATGTTAAGTCAAAACGTCATCATCTTAATTATGTCTAAATTTAAGTTTACTATTGAAACAGAAATACGATAAGTAATTTTAAATAAGAGCGTAATTATAATCAAATACAACTCAATAACATGAACTACAGAGCTTCAAAGTGAAATATATTTAAATACCAAAAATTTTGGTCAGAAGAATGCTAAAACCTATGAACGTTAGTTTAGATTATAATATGTTGATCTCAGTTATTCCGTTCACTTTGTGACCAGATCAATCAGAAACTTTTAACAGTTCATTAACACCACCACATCTGGACAGTGACCCATAAGTTAATATGTTGAACACTTCAAGGAAATATAGGTACATATGTTCTACAGCCACATTGAAAAATATAATAACCGGTCAGATTAATCAACTACAGCCATTGTTGTTTCATGAAGATAGCATCTGGTGACTTTGTACAAAATATCATGTGAAATGATCGAAATACAGAAATGTAATAGTAAAAAAACCTATAATTATGCTTATCGTATATTGACCCCTTTATAGTTAATAAAACTGTGCAAGTTCACTGTTTTTGTTTACCAATGTGTGGGTCATATAAAAAGTATCTTTGTACTAAATCATATGTAAACTGCGCAAAATTAGCTTTAGTTAAGTCATTGTATTGGGCGAATGAAAAATTCATACGTGTGCCAATTTTCATCTTGATTGCTGTATGATCACAAAGGAGCTCAAAACACACTTTTTTTCAACTTTGAACCAATAAAATCCTCAAGACAAGGCCTAAATCACAAAATTGGAGGAAAAAGTCTGAGCGTTTTGGTTCAAGGTATAACCATAATGTTATAATTTTATTTTGATATCTACATTTCTTTCTGTTTAATGCGTATAACACGTATATTGCGCAAGCCATGCCTGCTCTCTAAATTTTTAAAAGATTCACGACTGTAAGAATCAACAACACGTTTTACGAAAACACTAGCGTATCTTCCAACACTGTTGCCAAGTGAATTTTTGAAAATTTCGCTTAAAGATTATAAATCGAGGCGCAAGGAGAGAGTAATAAAAATAATGTTGGTTAATTACAATCAGTGTACTATAAGCCTCGGAAGCGATACTTGTGATTAACACTTATTAATCGGAAAAATTATAAAAGTTGGCCAGTTAGGTACTTCAAACGTTAGTATTTGACTAAGGGTATTAAAAATCTTCGTCTGAAAAAAAAACCCAGCTTTTAAGCGGTGTGAAGCCAACCAAGAACAGACAGCTGATTAGCTTAAGCAAAGTGTAACAATATCAACTGAGAATTAATTCGCTCGTCGTGGATCTAGACCGTCGATAAAGTATTCATTTCTAGACCAGACAGAAACTCAGCATAGTTTGTAAGATTATAAGATAGCGAGTCGCTAGGCCTGGCATGGCCGAGCGCGTTAAGGCGTGCACTCGTAATCCGAGGGTCGCGGGTTCGCGCCCGCGTCGCGCTAAATATGCTCGCCCTCCCAGCCGTGGGGGTGTATAATGTGACGGTCAATCCCACTATTCGTTTGTAAAAGAGTAACCCAAGAGTTGGCGATGGGTGGTGATGACTAGCTGCCTTCCCTCTAGTCTTACACTGCAAAATTAGGGACGGCTAGCACAGATAGCCCTCGAGTAGCTTTGTGCGAAATTCCAAAACAAACAAACAAACAAGCGAGTCGCTATGTGTTTTTGTAGGAAGTACCTGTATGATCAATTACTGTATTTTCTTCGTGTTCAGGTATTCACGGTGAAACACATACAGTTACAAGGTGATCACTCACAATAAAAGTTTAACACTACTCAGTGTTGATTATAAAATATTAAAACTGGCTTTGTTTCTACGCAGTTCTTTACATCAACTGTCATTTATTGAAAATGTATATGAAATAAGACTTCATTTATAGTCCTCAAAGTATGCTCTTCCAGCACGTGGGATGATCTTAGAGTTGTGTACGACAAAATAAAAAATACCAAGAACCTCTACAAACTGTACATTCAAAACACGTTTCATTAGAACAGGTAACATAACTGTAATTCAACATTAGATAATAATGCTCATAACCTTAGTGTTTTATGAAAACATGTTTTCTCTGAAACAATCTAGTACACACAAAAATAATACAATATATAAACTAATTTTATATATGTTTCAAACAAAACAATAAATATGATAATTAAACGTACCATGCGTTGTTTAACAGGCACATGCATGAAGTTATTCCAGAACAGTCGTGTTTTACATTTCAATGTGAGCATTTTACAAAACATAATATATTTATACGTTTTCAATTTCAGTGTAGCGAAAATAAATTGTGATATACTATACCCTTATAATGCAGAGTCAAGAGTGATTTTGTTCAATATGCAAATATAACTTGTTTACCAACAGTAAAACTCACCTTTATTTCACTTTGTAATTCTGCTTTCCGTTGTCGGATATCTGCCAGCAACTGACGCTCTTCTGGAGTCAAGTCTGTTTCAAAAAAGGAAGCCAACTTTAACCAACTTCATTATGCTGACACAAAACCGTCTACTTATATCACGTATTTATATACGTTAGTATAATCCAGCAACACACAAACTCACGAATGAATACGCAAATAATAAGAAACCTAACAAAACTTCTAACTTTGTTAACTGATATATACCAACAAACACCAAAATCACTAATTTAAAATTGTTTGTTGCTAGGCGCAAAGCTGCGCTATGGATCATCTTTCACCTCTGTATTTAAAGCTCAACTTTTAGCGGTAAGTCTAATGGCTAACAAAGCAATTTGTAATATCAAAATAAAATGCCATAAAAGAATCCCAAATAGTTCATTCTCACCAATACTTCAATGAATTAAAATAAACCTAACCTGAACTTCAGAATATTTTACTTTCAGATTTATTTTCATTTTTTGTGTCAAAATACCCCTTTATCACCACGTTCTTATTGCTGCTATTCGTTAGATAGGAATGCCTACTTTTAAATCTTAACCTAAAACTTCCGTTCTGGCATAATATTTTAGAAATTATCCTACTGTAAAATTTAAACAAAAGTTGTTTATAAATAATTGTGTACATATTATTACAATGCATCACTAGATGACGCCACGAGACAATCAAGTGCTGTAATTCCAATGGTAAAATTATATAAATCTTTTAAGCTTAAATCTTAATTCCCAAATGTCGTAACGATATGGAAGAATTCATGACCCACTCAGTAGGTGCTACCAACTTAAAAACAGTACTCAACCAATTTGTGGAAAATTGCAAAAAAACACTGATTTAAAATAAAAGTCCCAAAAATAAATACAGTATTATTCTAAAAAAAGATAAGTACGCGAGACATAAACCAGAATTATTCTTACATGGAGCTTTCCTACATTTGGCCCCATTGGCAAAATTACTTGGATTAACATATGATTCGAAATTAACAAGGAGAAGTTATATTTGTAAAGTTGTAAATAAAGTATGGCAACAAGCAAACTATACTAGAGACCGTCGGGTAAAAAATAACGGCGTGCATCACTAGAGAATATCACAAAATCTACAAACAGTATAAAAGCCCAATAACTGAATATTCCAGTTCAGCGTGGAGAAAAGTAGCACAGTGCAATATTAACAATATTCGTTGCAATATTACAAGCAACACAAAGTTCAATAATTAATTAGTACTACATAATATAGAATAATACAGTGCAATATTAACAAATTACATGCGATACAAAGTTCAATAATTAATTACTACTACATAATATAGAGTACTAGAACAACAAATTCTAAATTTATGCTTAAGTATGCAAATATACAACCAATCCACGACAGACTTCTATTTTGTTCGTTTAAGTATTATAGTCTTACATATCTCTCATCGCTCAATATGCATTATAAGAAAAAGTCCACCCATACCAGGCAATAAAAATATCGCTTAAATTACCAAAAGTGTATTTAAAAGTGATATTTTATGTCAAATACCCGTATGATAATGTGATCAGGCGAAAACAAATGACCATTTGGAAGTGTTTGAGCGTGTATAACGATCAAATGAGAAGAAACAAATTATAACTCAGTAATTGGCAGTACACATCCAAACTCGTAAAAGAGGAAGGATGGGGTCTAAATAGCATCTGGTCTTCCCAGCATGTGCGCAACACGACCAGATCGCAAATAAAATACAGTAAATAATTAATTATGTAAGATGTCAGATTGGCAACAGCAGGAACACAAAAACTGAAAACCTATATAATTCCAATGGTAGAATATTTCTGCTCTTATGGTTAAATGTAACTGAAACACAAATAATTAAACTACAGAAAATACAAAACTCAATAATTATAAAAGCACACAGAGTTCCCAGAACCACAACTACGCAAATATCTCTAAACTGTAAAACTTCTCAACAGATGAATAGATTTCAAGATAAATATGGACAAAAAATGATTCATTACGCACACTGATAAACTTTATCATGTACGATGAACACAGATAGACCTAAGAATTTCTCCCATCTAAATGTGGTAAACTCGTTATGTAGCCTTCAGCCATCTACTGGGCAAACCGATAGTTACAGTGTTAGTTTTGTTTTAAATGGATACTTATGTAAAAATAAAATTAGTATTACATATTTTACTAGCAACTATGGAACTATTCGGGGGATTAAGGCTATGTGTTTATCGCGAAAACGATCAAAAGCAAAATATGTACTTGTAAAAATAAGTAAATATTTTACATTCATTTACATGGTCTGAAATGGGTGTGCAAAACTTATGCTGGATGATGAAAAATATATTTTCCTAACTATCTAATATAGTAGGAAAATGTGCAGGCTTCATCGAACATAACCTAGCAATCGAACTACGGTCAAGGATAATGACAGAAGTCCAGAGTGTTTCTGATCCTCCCTTAAGCAAACAACAAGCGAAGAGAAACGATCCATGCCAGATAACATAAATACATAAAACAACATAATTGTGATTGTTGTGCTATACTTTACATTCAATTCAACAATAAGGAATTACATACACATGCATATGATAATATATGTAAACACATACACACACACACATTATTTCATTTATATACAGTTCCAGTTACAATTTACGACAGTTTTATCCGTGACACTGAGGTAAATCGTAGTTAAAAACTTTTTAACTTTACACAACACACACGCACACGTTACACATTAACATGTAATAAAAATGTTTAACTATTAGAAAAAAAAACCAACCGCAAACTTATACAAGTTAACATACTGGAGATGTGATTAAAATATCAATTCTATCATACTAATATATACCAATTACCAATAAACACACACTGAAACAGTATCAACAAACCATGTATAGGTACACATTTTAAAACAATTTTTTTATGCTGGCATTTTGTAGTAAAGTTGTTCCTTGACGCAGTAAGATTATGAATTTTGATTACCCTTTAAATGTTTTTGGCAAGTGTGAATACCTCTAAAACAATGAATGCGAAAGCACTACAATAACAAAATAAAGACACCGAAACCCGATTTTGTAGCATTGCCAGAGAATTCTAGCTCAAGGATTTTGTTTTGGAATTTCGCACAAAGCTACTCGAGGGCTATCTGTGCTAGCCGTCCCTAATTTTGCAGTGTAAGACTAGAGGGAAGGCAGCTGCTAGTCATCACCACTCACCACCAACTCTTGGGCTACTCTTTTACTAACGAATAGTGGGATTGACCGTCACATTATACACCCCTACGGCTGGGAGGGCGAGCATGTTTAGCGCGACGCGGGCGCGAACCCGCGACCCTCGGATTACGAGTGTACGCCTTAACGTGCTCGGCCATGCCAGGCCTTAGCTCAAGGAAAATCAACTTAATATTATCTGAAGGGTAAGTCGTAATTCTACAAGTACTAAGAATTCTAAAAGTTTATTGTAATACGTATATCACATATTAACAAACTTCCGGTTATCATGTTTTAACTTACTTTGTTTGACAGAACTAAGTAACGGATGGCACAACTTTACATGCAGTCTAGCCAATGTCTTTGTATTTTTCTTATAAATCACATAGCGTCCCTTAAAAAGCAATTTCAACAATGTATTGTAAAATGTATTTCATTGGTAGTATACAACTCACCGAGTCATCAAAGAGTATCTGTAATGAGAGGTACTCTTGCGTTAGTTGAGTAAACGCAAATAAAACTGATCTAGAAATCTAAATAATTAATTTAACAAACATAAAAAACAGCTTAATTTACTGCAATATATTGACAAGTCACTACTAACTATAGTAGACTGAGCTTGTATAATTACAGAAATAACTACGAAGTCAGTTTTCCATATACTCAAACAATCTAGATTTCATCAACTTTGACAGTTCAAAGTTGTTACATTATTTAAATATAAGTTAAAAGGGGAGAGGTATTTAGGACTATTTTCATCATGTACGTGATATCTGTCGAGATCACACATTAATTCATTTTTATGCCAATTCTTATTGAAGTATTTTAGAGTATTATGCAGGAGTCTTTCAGATATTGTGTCTATGTTTGCATACTTGTGCAAGAATGTGGTACTTTATAAGCTGAAGTTAGTACTGAATTTTGTATACGTTGAAGTTTCTGTATATGTGTAGGTGCTATGTTAATCCATGCAGGTGATGCATATTTTATTGTTGGTCTAATGTACGTTTTGTAGATTTTAAGTATGTTTGCTGGTGATGTTCCTTGGTTTTTACCTGAAAGACTTCTTACATAATTTGCTCTTTTCCAGATTCGTGTCAGTACATTTTTTATGTGTGGTATCCACGTTAATTTTGAGTCATAGGTTAGACCTAGGAATTTAGCAGAAGTAGCAGTCAGTAAAAGTGATCCATTCATATATAGTTTTGGTGGATCTTTTTTTAGTTTATTCCGTCTGCTGAATAATACAACTTGGGTTTTTGGGATATTGATTTTGATTCCGTATTTCTGGCAGTATTCTTCAATGCTATTTAGGACTGGCTGTAGGTTCGTTGCTGCTATCGATGGAGTGGAAGCACTTTTCCAGACTGCTACATCGTCAGCGAACTGTGATGCATAACCTAAATTTAGGTCCGACAGAGGCATATTACTCACGTACATGATAAATATTATAGGGCTAACCACCCCTCCCTGTGGAACTCCTGCTTCGGGTGAAAAGGGCCTAGAGTGGGCCCCATTTACATTAACTTTACACGTTCTGTTATCCAGGAAGTTGGAGAGCCAGCGAATAGTTTCCTGGGGTAATTTCATTTCCAGTAGTCTATGTCGTAGACCGTTATGCCACACTGTGTCAAATGCTTTCTCAATGTCGAGAAAGCAAGCTACAGTGCATTCATTTTTGTTGAAGCTGTCGGTAATTGATTCTGTTAGTCGAATCAGGTGGTCTGTCGTTTGACGGAATTTTCGAAATCCGTTTTGTATTTCTGGTAATTTTGAATTTTCTTCTAAGTAAACTGACAGACGATTACTAATTATCCTCTCTAATAATTTGCCAATGCAACTGGTTAGACTAATTGGGCGGTAATTGTTTGGTTTATTCGCTGGTTTTCCTTCTTTCTGGAACATTAATATTGTTGCTTCCTCCCAAGAAACGGGGATATATCCAGCTGATAGTGACAGATTAAATAATGCTGTTAGGTGTTCATATAATCTCTGAGTGCCTTGTTTTAGGAGGATAGCTTGAATACCATCTTCTCCAGGGGCTTTGTTTTTTGTTTTCTTAATAGCTGTTACGACTTCTGTTACAGTGATATGATTTATCAATTGTTGAGTGCTCCAGTCTTTTGCTTTTACTTGGTGTGTAATTGTGTTGACTGGAAATACAGGTGTAAAAATGCTTCTGTTTTGATCAATAAAGTTTGTAACTGTATTATAAAAATACTTGTTCATGTGTGGTTCATGATGTGTCTTGAACGTGTTTACCAGGTGTTTTTTAAATATCTCGGCTTTTTCTATGCTAGTGTATGTTGTTTCTCCATCCAGTTCCAGTGGTGGATATACTGTGTTTGTTGTTCCTGTATTTGTAAATCTTTTCAAGTGTGTCCAGAATTGTTTAGGATCAGGTTTGTGATTTAGCTCGGAACAGAAGTTATCCCAGTTTTCTTGTTTTTGTTGTCTGATCAAGTTCCGTATCTTATTCCTTATTGTGTTTATCTGAGTTTTGAGTGTGGGGTTGCGATTTTGAATGTACTGTCTTCGGAGTATACGTTTGTTTTTAATTAAGTGTATTATGTCTTTATGCGGTTGCCAAGAATGAGACGTTGTGAAGTGTTTTTGTTTCGGTATCGAACTGTTTGCTGCATTTTTTAGACACTCAGAGATGATTTGACAGTATGCATCTATATCTGATGCGTCCGCGGCTATATGCAGTACCTCGGGAGGTAGGGTTTCATTTAAAATAGATTGAAAATCTGGCCAATTAGCCTTTTTGTAGTTCAGTTGGTCTTTAGCTATGATTTTGTTTAAGTGGGGGGTGAGATTGAAGATACACCAGACTGGGAGGTGGTCACTATCTAAATCGTGACCAATATGGAAATTTACAAATTTGTGACTCATATTTGACGAACACAGGCATAGATCCAGTATTTCACTGGTGCCGTGTGCGTACGATATATGTGTCGGAGTTGCATCGTTTAATAACGACATGTTTGTATCATCCAAAAATTGATAAAGTAGGTTGCCATTTGCGTTTGTACTGCGACAGTTGAATGCTATATGTTTACTGTTTAGGTCGCCAATAATAATAAGATTGCTATTGCTATTATATAATATATTCAGTAGATGTATATCTAGCACTGTACTAGGCGAGCAATAGATTCCCGCCACGGTAATATCTGTATAATTTAGCGTTTTTATCTTAATAATAATTGCTTCATTACTGGATGGGATACTAAGTTCTTGAACTATAAGTTCAGTCTTATACAATAATAATATCCCTCTGTTTGGGTCTCTATTGTCCTTCCTGTCATGTCTAATAATGGAATAGCCATTTAACTTAAATCTATGATAGTTATAGAGGAGGGTTTCACTAATTAAAATTACATCAGGTTTTACGGAGTTTGTTGTACCTTCAATCTCATGTTTCTTGGAAGCAAGAGCACCCTGGATATTGATATATAGGACTGTACAGTTATCCATGTTTAGTAGTGTTTATGAGTGAGGTTAAAATTTGTGGCAAGAATTTCTGTATGTTTTTCAATATAATTTTGACTATTATATCTGTAAGACTGTCTGTGTTAGTGGGGTTTGTATATTCTGTCATTACTTCCGAGAGAGTGGAAGTTATGGCAGATGCCAGTGTGGTTTCTATTGTTGTTGGTGTTGTTGGTTGTGTGTTTTGAGGTGGTGTGGGTTGTACCTCTTCACGTGGTAAAGGTTTTCCTATTCCGGATGAAGAGTTTTTAACCACTGCAGCATAAGTGTTTATTTGTGTATTTGTGCTTTGTGGTGCTGGAGTGATGGGTGTTGGTTCCTTAATTGTTCGTGGTGGTGGTGGCTTGTTTGTGTTAAGATTTTTAATTTCGTACAAGTGTGTTTTAATTGTTTTATATTTCTGGCATCCTTTGTAGTTTGCCGTGTGTTCTTCTCCGCAATTACAGCATTTGGGCTTGGGGTTCTGCTTTGTACATTGTGTAATGTGGTGGTTCTCTCCACAGCCCACACAACGTGCGTTTGCTTGGCATGCTGCTGCTACATGACCAAACCTTTGGCATCGGTAACACTGTGTGACAACCACTGCCGGTGTTTTTGTTGGTTCAACTGTGTACTTTTGATACCACATAGTGATACCATTGTTTAAGTAGTGTGTGATGTATTGGCTATTATCTGTGACCACTTTAATTAAGTTGGTGGGTTTTTTTGTGATGTTTGATATAATTCGTTCAACTGAAATATGTGTTATGTTCTGTCTACTTAACTCTTCTTTGATGTCCTCTATATCTATTGTATAGTGAACACCTCGCATCACAAAAGATTTCGGTTGTGGTTTAGTTCCTGGTAGATGTACTGAAATATTTCCAGGTTTAAAAGCGTCCGCAGGCCAAGCTTTCAGTAGGCTGTTAAGGTCAGCGTACGAGGTCTGTTAAAAAAATACGCGGACTGTTTGAATTGCGCGGCTCCAGTTGGTTCCAGGGAAATCCGCTTGGTGTCGCTAGGTTCGCACAGATCAGTTGATTACGACGCCATTTCCCGATTACAGATATCTTCATTTGTGTATTAGCTACGCGGTTTTAAGTGAAGTGCGATTTTTCTCGTTTGACGGATTTCAGAATGAATGACCTGAAGGAGCAACGACTTGCTGTGAAATTTTGTATTAAACTTGGAAAATCTGCGACTGAAACTTTTGCTATGCTTAACACGGCTTACGGTGATGTTGCTATGAAGCGTACGGCATGTTTCAAGTGGCATGAACGTGTTAAGGATGGTCGACAGTCCATTTAAGATTATGAGCGTCCTGGACGTCCTTCCACGTCGACAAAATCAGCACCCTGGTGCGGGCAAATCGACGTCTGACTGTCAAGGAGCTTGCTGAAGAGTGTGAGATATCAGTTGGATCTTGTTACGAGATTTTGACCAAAAAATTGAAGATGCACCGCGTTACTGCAAAATTTGTGCCTTAGAACTCGTGAGTTTTTGGCTAAACACTCGATCACTGTTCTTCCTCACACCCCCTACTCACCTGACCTTGCTCCTTGCGATGTTTTCTTGTTCCCCAAACTCAAAAGACCCTTTAAAGGAAGATTTGAAACGATTTCCGAGATTAAGGCAAATGCGACATTAGAAAAGAAGCGTTCCAGGACTGTTTCAACAAGTGGAAAGACCGTTGGGATAAATGTGTGCGTTGGGGAGGAGAGTACTTTGAAGGAGTCCCAGACCTGTAACTTCTAAACAAAGTACATTTTGTTTTATGACGTCAATCCGCGTATATTTTGAACAGCCCTCGTATAGTCATGTGAAAAAGTTAGAACACCCTACGAAAGCCTGTGTATTTTTGTAACATTTCTAGATATATAGATATTTAATCCCAATTTTAACAGTACTGAAAGATTATAGGAGTATAACTAAACAATTACAACTGAAGAAAAGACTTTTAGTTAGGACACCCTACCACCCTAATAGCTAGTGTTACTACCTTTGGCTGAAATAACTGCAGTGAGACGCTTCTTGTAGCCATCTACCAGTCTATGACATCGGTCTGAAAAAAGTTTGCCCCACACTTCAATGCACAATTCTTTCAGCTGTGAGATGTTTGAGGGGTTTCTTGCATGTACATCCCGTTTCAAGTCACCCAACAGAATCTCAATGGGATTAAAATCTGGGCTTTGACTCGGCCATTCCAGGACTCTCCATGTCTTAGTGAAAACATGTAAGTTTTGGATTTATTTGTATGTTTTGGGTCATTGTCGTGTTGCATGGTCCAGTACCACTTCAGCTTTAATTTTTTTACAGATGGACTCACATGTTCCTCAAGCACCCTCTGATACACAGTGGGATTCATGGCGGATTCTATGATTGTGAGCTGTCCAGATCTTGCTGCAGCAAGGCAGCCCATGACACTTTCACCTCCATGCTTTACAGTTGGTACGAGGCTCTTTTCCTGGAATGCTGTATTCGGTTTATGCCAAACATGTCCTCTGTTCTGATGTCCAAATAATTCAATTTTGGACTAATCTCTCCAAAGAACACTTTCCAGAAGTCATGGTCTTTGTCTACATTCTCTTTGGCGAACTTCAGTCTGGCCTTAAAATTTCTCTTAGAGAGCAAAGGTTTCCCCTTTGCACACCTCCCATGCAAGTTAAACTTGTGCAGTCTCTTCCTGATTGTAGAGGTATGCACATTTTGACATCAACAGTAGCCAGAACCTGCTGTAGGTCCCGTGATGTCATGTTAGAGTGTTTGAATACCTCTTTTAGCATCTTGCGGTCTGCTCTCGGGGGGAACTTGCTTGGACGTCCAGACCTGGGCATGTTGGCAGTTGTTTTGGAAGCCCTCCACTTGATTATTTTACGGGCCGTGGAATGGCTGATTTCAAAATCTTTGGGGATCTTTTTAAGTCCATTACCAAACTCATAAAATGCTACAATTTTCTTTCTGAAGGCCTCAGACAGCTCTTTTGTTTACACTATGGTGTTAACTTTCACTTCAACATTCAGGAGCACACCAAACTAAATGTCTGAGGTTTAAATATGGCAAGCCTCAATCAAAATGCTGAGTAACGATCTTCTAATCATGTGCACCTGGTGTGATAAACCTGTGTGTGAGTTGAGCCATTTTAAGTGGGAATAAATGTGGGGTGTCCAAACCTTTTCCTCGGTTAGAATATGCATTTTTGTACAATTACATTTACAGATCTTAAAAAAGTATTTTATTCAGTTGTAACTGTTTAGTTATATTCCTATAATCTCTCAGTATTGTTAAAATTGAGATTAAATACCTATGTATCCAAAAATACACAGGCTTTCATAGGGTATCCTAACTTTTCCACACGAATATATATGGAAGTCTGCAGCAAAGCTTAGGGGCCTGGGCGAAATACTGAATGAAACGTAAATCATTATACACTCACTAATTCTAGATCACTGCTGTTTATGGTTCTACATTACGAAATGGAGCAAATCAAACTGATAACATGTAGACAGGAAAACACCATAGAATACATATATGACAGTAGACCTTGTGTTATTGATTTATAATCTCGACAAGGTTTATCCCTGCAAAAGATTCTTTTACCTTCGATATGTTTCCACACATATGCTAAACAGAAGTTTTACAATACCGTACAGAATATCCTCTGCTTCTACTATACAAGGTTACACAGAATTACACATAAATTTCTCCTTACGAACATGGCTTTGTGTACTTAGATTACAAGATTCAGAGGGTACGAAACGGAGGAGAAAAAGAGAACACTGTATACTGCTGGTAGTTGAACAACTACTTGAAATAACTTCCTGTAAAATTCCCTTGGTTTTTAATTATTTATTGTAGTCCAAGAGCTTATCCACACTAGTTACAGTCTCTGTTCCATTTGTACACACCTTAGCAAAGTATTGATTGTTTAAATATAATACCAATAATAATAATGTCTTTCCTCGGTCTCCCCAACCCCCAAAAAGTTACTTGTTAACTTAGTGAGTCGTAAAACTTCGTAAGAGGAGAAGCTAGCTCATTGGGAATCTTAAGCAGTAACGTTTTTGTCCACTATGAAAAATACTAACTAATAATATCCACAAAGTAAAAATCCGCCGATGCAAAGCATATTTACTCACTTCCAAAAAAGTCTTTTACATCCACATGCAAACATTATTACAATGGAATCTTGAATTATGTGCACTAGTAGTGCAGTGCACTTAGCAATGAATCATCTCACGCAAACCGTACGAGTGCCTAACTGCTGCAATGTTTGACATACATCAGTTACAGAGTAGTGTATTTTTTGGATCCATTTAATTGGAAACACATCTTTGTTTTTTAAACAAGTACAATACTAAAATATAATAAATAGACACCCCTGTTAATAGGAAGCCCCCTTGACATACGCGAGGCATTAGACGACAACTGAAAGACATTCAGCTTCGATTCCTTAATTTTTTTATTTCATATTTTTCATCTTAGTGCCATTTTTACAAAAGTCGTAAATTTGTCAAAATCAATACTAATAAACTGAAAGAGTACAATAAGAAATCTAAGTTACAATACACACTACTCAAAATTAAATATCTGTTAGATATACTTCCGTGGGGTCCCCGAAAGTGTTCTATATCAAGATTAAACAAAACCAAAATTAAGACTTACAAATGTTTTTATTTATCGCTTTTGAAGTTTATTGGTCATGTTGTGTTGTAATCTCAAAGTGCACAACTCCTCTTGTGATTCCTGCCATGCAAACATTTTGGTGACATCACGACAGCACAAATTGCAACGTTAAGTGTCCCTTATGTGATGTCATTTCAGTGTCTACTGATATAAAACACACTACTCTATATTGGTGCAAGTGGATAAAACAGTAGGTAACCAAGCCAAACAGTCGAAATTAGTTGAAGATACCGTTTTAAAATGTACTACACCACAAAACATTATACATCATGGGTGACTGGAGTTAGAAAAATCAAGTTAATTCTTAATAACACACATCTTTTAATTAAGATAATCCTGGTCAATTATGTCTTTATATATTACCTTTAATTTAATTATACTCTGATAACATACTGGAAATGCCTTATCAAAACCTGTCTTATTCGCGACATGACGTCACTCAGGTATGACTGATAACTAGACTTTACAAGATCTTATCTAATCTTAATTTTAGCAGTGTCATAAATGTAAGGAATAAGTCACATTAAAAGGAAATATTAAATACTCGTGGATAACTGAGATTGGATGATACTTTCCGAAATGGTTTGACACTACACAAGGAACCAAACAGTTTGACAACTCTCCTAACACGCTTCCTCTCGATAAAAATGTCAAAAATTCTTCACACTTTGAGGCAAATTGTACAAAAAGCCACGCCCAGTATAAAAATGTTTCATTACCATACGTTTATAACTGTACGAAACACATTATATAACTCTCCTTTTATGATTTGTGTAGCAACCTGAAGAAAGAGTATTTATATCAAAACTTTCAAAACTAACACTACCAATTTTCAGAAAAATAAAATCCTTAAATTTTATTTCCTTTGTGGTATATTTAGCGTGCATTTATTTTTAATCATGAAACCGGTACTTGGAAGATTGTTTATCTTTAAACGTAGCAATTAAAAATACAAAAAGTGTTAGATTATCCAATGTAAGTGTTCAAAGTTTCAAAACAAGCATTTAAAAAAATAAGAAGTTTTATTACAAAATAATAAAGTACCGACAGCATTAAAACATATCCAATGACTTTCGATGTTTTCTTTAATATAATACAATGCAAACACACGCAAACTATATAATATATATTTGCTTTCTGTTAAGCACAAAGCGTTACAGTGGGCTATTTGTGCTACCTACCCCAAGTATCAAACCTTAAATATTAACGTTATGAACCATCCCAATTACTGTCATTCTCGAAAAGTAAAAATATACCCTTTCATGACATTATCTTTATTTGTCACATTTCATCAATGTAATGTTTTATAATAACTTTAATCTCTATGAAGTTTATACTCGAAGCAAAGAACATGAGGGCAAATTTAAAAATAAAAAAAAATATTTTTATGATGAAACCCAAATTCACAATTCAATTATCGGTGTTTTAGATTGAAACATGTACCGCTCGTGGAAGTGAAAAGGGTAACAAAAGTATTGAAAAATGTAGTTGAAATGAATTTATTTATGCGGTTAAAATGAAATGTTAATAAAACAATAAATAAAAATACTTAACAGTTTTATGTTGATACCGACAATTAAAGAAAACAAAATGAAAACGACGTTCATTGTGTCATCTCTATTGAGAACGTGATCTTAAATTGTAGCAAGTAAAGACGGCTCCAATGCAACGTATGTTTATTTTATCTATTTGTTTCAAATACTTTTCTAAATGTTTTTTAGAATATTTTGTTATTTTGTAGTATTTGCTTCTCACTTGTGTTATTTTAGTAGTTTTCATTCAGTAATCACAACATATATTTTCATTTCAATCTTTTTGCCCTTCAGTTATCTGGATCACAATAGTTACTAGCGTTCCACAAAAAATCCTTACAAAAATCAATTTTCCTACAGTAAAGTTGTAACAAATATAACTAAGAACAGTTCAAACAAATACGACTGAGATTGGTTCTAACTCATGACTATGATATTGCATCTGTATTAAAGGGTCAATGTTTTAATTTATTTTAATACAAAATTATTATCTCCCGATAGTACAGTGGTAAGTCTATGGTTTTACAACGCTCAAATCAGGGGTTCGATTCCCCTCAGTGGACATGGCAGATAACCCGATGTGGCTTTGCTATACGAAAACACACATACACACACAAAATATTCGATAGTTTGTAATTTATCAGTAATACTTACATTGGATTTCCAGATCATTCATACCTACTTCTTCACGATATACAATTTCACGGGAGGTGAATTAACTCCACCATGTAAGGAAATGTTATATTAAAAGTAATACGAAAAGAAATTAAAAGCTTAATTCTAGTCTATTACTGGATAAGCACGTATCTCATAAACGGAATGTTCATAATTCCACGGCATTAGACCCACTTGATAAAATTACACTAATCTCGACACAGCAGGTAAGTGAATGATGTATGACAGAACAACGAATATCTTTTATCATAAATGTTGCCGATGAAATACACACAAGTTAATGATTTTTTTTCAAGGTCGGCGGTTAAGAAAGTCCTAAAAACGAACTGTTATTTAAATTCATCAGCTAAGCGCACAATATTACAGGAGAGTAGAGCCTTAGATTTCTCGATCTGCTTCTAACTGAAGAGTAGGCACAAGTATAGAAGGAAAAATGAGTTACCCAACTTAACAGGAAACAAACACGTACACAGTAGGAAACCGATTACCTCGTGAAACGTTAAACTACGCATGAATACCCACACTAGTGACACATCGTATCCGTCGTTTTCAGGAACAAAATTACGTCATGACCCATATAATACAAGGAACTCTGAAAAAAATCTCGTAACAAAGTTCAAAAGAAATTTCGATAAACAACAAAACATCTTACAAACAACATATTTTGTTGCAAAGGGGAAGAACTGTAGAGATGATCAGTTCAGCATTAAATTTGGCAAATATCACTGTCATTTCTAAATAATAAATTATTTCACAACCTACATCATAGAAACTCTGTGTGATCGCTACAAATTTGAAAACAAGCCAATTCAAGAAAACAAAATAATTGCGATCAGAGATCATTTGAAATAACATTACTTGCTATATCGTTTTAAACAAGCGCAGAGTCGCGTAATTACTTATTTTGGCGTATCTCAATGCCGTTTACCAAGAATAAATAGTCATTCACTACCTATTTAATAAAATGAGTGTTTGTTTCTTTGTTTTGGAATTTCGCACAAAACTACTCGAGGGCTAACTGTGCTAGCCGTCCCTAATTTAGCAGTGTAAGACTAGAGGGAAGGCAGCTAGTCATCACCACCCACCGCCAACTCTTGGGCTATGCTTCTACCAACGAATAGTAGGATTGACCGTCACATTATAACGCCTCCACGGATGGAAGGGCGAGCATGTTTGGTGCAACTCGGGCGCGAACCCGCGACCCTCAGATTACAAAGCGCACGCCCTAACGCGCTAGGCCATGCCAGGCCTATAAAAGAGTGATCACAGCTAAATTCAAGAGGCATAATAGATAACATCAACAACAAATAAATTTGTTTTATTCTACTAAAACGCGGTTTTGTAGTTTATTTATAGTTCTCAAATCTTAATTTTGGCATATTTAGAAACAAGCCCAAACACTGGTTTTGTTATACATAAATATTCGAAAATACGTATTTCACTCAATTTTCTTTTGCAAGAAAATATCATTAAAAATATTAATTTCGGATAGTTTACAATGAAAAATCTACTACGACGTCATTTTGTTATATCCACCAGTTTAGGATACTTTATAATATATATACAGGAAATACAGTCTTGTTGTTTCAACTTAAGAACAAAGCTATACAATGGTCTATCTGTAATCTGCCCCTCTGGTATCAAAACCTGGGTTTTAGTGTTGGAAGTCGGCAGAAATAACAACGTGCTACTGGGGGAAATACAACCTGTAATGCCATTTTTCTAACATCCACCTGTTTGCGAAGTTGGAGGTTTCCTATTACAAATATGTAAAAATTATTTTCATGCTTCGTGAATTTTAAATTGTATGTTATTACAATACCAAGTGACTTGTATTTTAAATGCATTTTCTTAAGTAAAACCATATTCCAGTTTTTCATTTTTTATAATTTCATTAGATCTTGTAATGCTAAACTGCTTTTTAGAATTATATCACGTTTATAAATATTATTTTACTGGACTTAGTATACATATGTAAAAAATACCACCTTAAATCTCCTATACTAAATAAACTTCGAGATATATTGCGATAGCACATAAAAATATCGTTTACAGCAAGCATTCTCAAGAGATGGTTTGATTGTAATTACAGGTTTTAATGCAATGATTTATAATATTTAGCATGCCTATTTTTTAAACCGTTTTATTCCTGATCTATGTAGTTAAGTTACCCTTGATCTGAAAATCTTAATTTATATGATAACTATTAAATATGTAGTAAATTGCAATCGTACTCGTATAAAAATTGATAAAATATTTTGTTTATTTATTTTCCAGGTATGCTATTTTCATAACGTATTTCAAGTCAATCCGAATAGTTAAAATATTAAAAAGTTAATTAACTTCAAAGTGATTACAGTTTATATTTCACATGTTTTAGCTTGGTTGTAAGTGAAAAACTGAGAATCGTGCTGATGAATATAACTCTCGTTTCTTGAATGTAATACATTTGGTGGGACTGGGGTTGAGAGTTCGATATTTCAACAAATATAGAATTGTTAGCTAACATATCATGCACAGCAATATTTCCGAAAACTTATGGCACAATGGCACTAAATCGAAAAAGGTATATTTTATTTATTTTGCAGTAAAATCTAAAACTTCATGGTTTCGATTATTCATCGACCCTCTGGTGAAAGTCAGTTAATAAACTGCATTGCAGAGCTGTAGCTTTAAAGTTGTAAGCTACGTTAAATTATCCAAAATGCCTTGTAAAACGTTCAAACAACAAACTAAGTCATCATGGATTTTTGTTTAAAATGCTACTGGGTAGTTACGTCATTTTTCTGCACTTACAGCCATTCACTGGCTACATAATGCAAAGGACTAATTATTGACAAAAACTCATACAATATATGTATCATGAATTGCGAACAAAAGCAATAAAATAATGTTAAAAAAAGAAAAACCTTTAGTACAATGCACTCGAAAAGTACTACTAATACAAAACTAACTCCACACAGTAGAAAACACAAAAACCGCCATGAACTCACCCACTCTCAACGTAACTGGACGAACATATCTTACTGCACTTACGAACTGCCAAAATGTTCAGATAAGTGCCACGTGTGTAATATTGTTTACGATATACAATATCAAGAAACTATTAACAACGTTAAATACTCGTCTCGGCAAACATAACACACTTAATATAAGTTGCAGGAGAAGATTCGTGAAATTAAAATTTTCTTTATGGATTTATTTTTCTTTGGCTACATATAATAATCTCGTTCTTCATTAAAAGGCTAAGTAAAAAAAAGTTTATATTCCGAAGTTTTCGAAAAACAAAGAATGAGATTTTTTACAATAATCACCGGTTTTAAAAAAGTTTACAAAAACTTGTCGACAGAAGGTCGGTGTCAAACAAGCCTTCATTTCATTTTTTCATTAAAACAAAACAGAATTTATGACAAATATAAGAAAAGGGCAAATAAATCAACAGTATTCACCTTATTTTTTTATTCAGAAGTTTTCGTATAGTCGAAAAACAATGACTTAAAAACAAGAAGAAAGAAATCGTAAAAAATGTAGAGGGAGGCGGCTACAAAAAGGAAGCGGAAGGGCACGCTAAACCTGTATTTTTTCACTTGGCCTAAACACCACATATCATTTACAAACCATGTACTATTACCAAAAACCGTAAAAATAAAAAATATATACATAAATGATCTCTTATCTATAATGAAATGGATAAACAAGCAAATATATATGAAAAAAATCAGTGAGGAATTATTAATTCTTTTATATAACATAACATTTATATAACGTAATAGAATTAAACAACAAAATGTATTAGAATGTTCTGATTTATTTTTATCAAAGAACAGATATTATAAGATCAATGACAGTAAGATATTAGAAAATAGTGTAATTGCACATAGAACAAAAACAAGACTATATATCTCAGAACGGCCTAGATGACCTTCGAAGGTTGAAACGTTGTTCTCTGCTTTATTAGTAAAAGTGTTAATACCCATACCAGCCGTTCTGAGATGTATTTTTATTTCAAGTGGGTATCTCGTCATCAAGAAGATCAAAACTGTTGAGTGAGTTGTTTGTTTGCTTTAGCTCAAAGCCACGTATTGATTTATCTACATTCTGTATACCACGGAAAATTGACCCCCCCATTTTGGAGTTTTAAGTTCTTATAAATACTGCTAACGCCATACCTTAGGTCCACATAATGCAAAATTAATCACCATCTATTAGCAGTTATAATTAATATTTAAATAATGAATTGTGAAAGAACGTTTAGTATATAAACATAGCATCTATTTGGGGCAAAATATTTCAGAAATACAACTTTTAAATTACCATTTATCTATCTATATATATATATATATATCCCCTTTAAGCTTTATTTTGTTTGTCAACTTTTACTGCTTGACAATGTTCTGAAATACGGGATGTTAGAAACAGAAAAAAATCTACAAGTTTGGAATTTTCCCTCCTAATAACAGCTGAAAAACTTTCTTTGCAATCTTCTTTACCTAACTTGAACAGTTTTATTAAATATGTCGTTTACATCTTTAACAGACATTGTCATGATGTAAAATATTGAGTGTAAATATTATTTATTTATTTTGCGAGTTAATATTTATGGTTATTTAATTTTGTTCATAACAAGACAGTCAGAATCAGTTATTTTAAAATAAATGTTATTACAACTTTAGTTTCGTAGGTCGGTTGGAGTCGTACATTGTTTATCACTCTTTAATGTATAAATATAGAACATCGCACCGCGAAATTTACTGATGTAGAGGATATATAGCAAGCAGACTATTTAGTAATAAACATATAAATAATATAAGATGAGCGAAAAACAGCACACAGAGAAGGAAGCCTTAACGATTAATATACGCCCAACGGTTGATATATATTAGAGTAAAACTAACAGTGTTAAAAATGATAAGAATAGTTCATTTTATCAAATCATTTGAACCTGCCTGTGTGGACTTTGACAAAAGTAGACGTTTATTAGAGTTAGGCCTAAACACGACAAAAGAAAAGACGATTTTAGAATTTCAGTTGATAAGCCGTTTGGTCGAGTTACCATGGTTGTATCCAAAACTTCTAAAATCGTCTGTTCTTTTGATACATACTGACATTCAATTAATGTACGTTACATATTATGATTTTAAATCGCCAGAAATTTAAATTTTGAAATTTATTATACTTGCAAACAACATTGATATACAATTTTTTTCTTAACACAAATACATTTTAACATGCAAACAGCAATACAACTTATAATAACGGTTATTACAAATAATGATTTATATATAAAAGTTTTTGAAACTTATAAACTATATTGAGTCTTCTATCTGGTTTGGAACTGAATATTTTATCGATAATTCACGAGAAACGAATTAATTCTAATTTGTATGCAAAAGTTTTAAAACTTATAAATAAGATTGAGTCCTCTATCTGATCTGGAACTAAATGTATTGTCGACGGTTCACGAGGTGCAAATTACTTTTATGTTGATACACAGATATATTTCATTTGACGGGAATCCTAACTAGCTCTATTCTTGTTTGGCCTAATGCAGTTTATGTGCTCAATTTTCACAAAGGAAGATTGTTTGTTTGTTTTGGAATTTCGCACAAAGCTACTCGAGGGCTATCTGTGCTAGCCGTCCCTAATTTTGCAGTGTAAGACTAGAGGGAAGGCAGCTAGTCATCACCACCCACCGCCAACTCTTGGGCTACTCTTTTACTAACGAATAGTGGGATTGACCGTCACATTATACACCCCCACGGCTGGGAGGGCGAGCATGTTTAGCGCGACGCGGGCCCGAACCCCCGCGACCCTTGGATTACGAGTGCACGCCTTAACGCGCTACAAAAAGGAAGATAGATATGTAATGTCCTTGTAAAAATACTAACGTCCAAAGTTAATTTTCTGAAGTTAAACGGTTCGCGACGTTCGAAATCTATAAACATTCTTGATCCAATATCTGTAGTTTTTCAGATTAATACGCATTTATTTCAAACATTATAGTATACTGACTGTAGCTGACCAATCAATATTTTTATCTCTTGGCGCGACATTTTAGGAGACGTTCTCGAAAGTTCATTTGGCAACAATACTGTCAATCACTATTATTACATACACACCTAATCCACTGTTGATTCTTACCCTCGAGAATCTTCAACAAATTCAGAGAACAGGCGAGACTCGAGTAATACACATTTAACAATATATGTTACATGCATTAAACTGAAACAAATGTTGATATTAAAATAAATGTATAACAGTAAATCCGTTACAATTACCACCTACTATGGAAAGAATGTATTGTACATACATTTAACTAGTTCTGACAGTAAAACCTAAGGCGGAATCGCACGAGACTGAGTAAAATTTCCGGCTGACAGTGAACATTCATTTCCTTAATTATATACAATTTTTGAGTGATACTTGCTTGACACAAGAGAAGTAAGACGTTTGTGAATAAATTTATTTTACTGTTTATGCTATATTCATTAGAATAAGAACAAAAACAGACTTTTAAAATATACACAAGTATACAAAATCTTAATCAAATTTATTTGGAGAAAGTGTCCAATTTCAACCGTTTCGTTTTTTAATGGGCTTTCTCATACGGTTAAAAGGAAACGCCAATTCTACGGCCTTTTCATGTTCATTTTCCCTTTTCATTTTTGAATACAATTATCAGCTATCAAGTGTTAATATAATTTAACACTTGAGATCATGTGGGAATTTCTATTTCCTCAGTATCTTTTCCATTTTGTTCATCTTCTGAATCTCTCACACTGTTACTATCTTGCGATTCTATAATATATTTTTTAAATCAATTTCTGTTAAAACACTTGTCAATGTTCACAGAATTATCTGCATCAATCTTCTCAGAGTTTGGATCTCACTAGAATCATTATAACAAACAACTTCTCCACAATCTCCGCCATTATCAAGAATGAATCCACAGTTTCGAAAGTACTTTATTACGCATTTGATTGAATGACTTAAAAATGCAACTGCATTTAACACGTTAAATTTCATGATCATTTCTGATGCTCTCTTAAAGTCGTTCATGTTTGCAAGAATATGCTAAAGCATCAATTTTCTATATTTCAATTTTATACACTGTATAATTCCATTATCTAGTGGTTGTAGAAGTGATGTTGCACATGGAGGTAGAAAGACTAAACATATATCTGAAAGTTACTTTTGGGTGACAAGTTTCATTATCTGGGAAAAGTAGAACATTCCTATTTTCTTGTTCCATTCTTTTGTTTAATTTGTTCAAAAAGTCCTCGAATGCAGCATTTGTCATCTACGCTTTATTATTCGCTTTCCATTCCACAGGAAGTTGATTTTTCTTTAAATTTTTGAAACAGCACGGATTTTCACTTTTACCTTATAACAATGTTTTTTGTAGTTTTCCATCAGCAAATGCGACCAAAAGTATAGTCAATCGTTCTAACGAATAGCAACCACCAGAATAATGAAGGAAGAAAAAAGAACAGAATATATTTAACTAATACTTACTGTAACAAAATGTCCGATAATTTATTAATATTTAAAGAAATTATTAATTAAATAAGAAATTAATATTTAATCAAAAACATCTTCCGCCTTACTCAGGTTCTAATCCTACTTGTCGATAGATGAGGTAGGTGAAAGATAGTTCTCCAACCGCGTTACGCAGATTCCGCTATATTGAGGGCCTTTTATACGATAAAACTTGCGATACAGTGTAATGCTGCAAAATGTTGATATTTCTGGCTCGTACAAGTTTCCGGCTTAAACAGGTTTTACTGTATATTATTTTGAAAACAAGAAGTGAATACTGTTCGTTTATTTTTATTAATTTACCGTAATAGGTCACATTCACATATACCAACTGCAGAAGAAACTTTAGACCAACAACCACACGCAGTACATAGTTTGACTTTCTAAGTATGACATAAAAAGATAAGTTTCCTGACAATAAGTGAGCCACAGCCAGGATTATGAAGTGGTAAACGGTGATAGAAAAAACGTGAATGACAGCGGAAGTAAATAGGCTGTAGTAGTAACAAAAATAGTATAAAGATTATAACTACGTTAAACAACCATTTCAGGTTATTTTAATAAATGGGTAGAAGGGAGATCTAATCTGAGTTAAAAGACAGTGAACTGCAAAAAATTGTTGAATAAGAACTAAAGAGAGAGGAGTATAGACAAAGGAAGAGGGAAAATGACAAATAAGAAAAGGAGAGAAAGGAAAAGCTGAAATAAAAGAAATATAAATTGAGAGAAAAAAAAACGAAAAAAGAAAAAACTTAAAAGTAGAGAGAAAAAGAATAAAAACACAAAGTTAAAAAGGAACAAGAGAGAAAATGGACTAGAAAGAGAAAGAAAAGAGCACAATTTGACATTGCAAAACTCAACCAATAGAAGGAACAAGGACCCAAAAATGGCAATGCACTCAGGGCTAGCAGACTCTAGCTGCTCAAATTTGATGAACATAAAGATGGCATGGATGCTTTCCTGGACATATATGAAAGATTCACCCAAAGTCAGAACTGGTACAAAGTTGACTGGGCACTTTCTCTCAGCTAATGTCTCACAGGATTAGGCCTGTACATATATGTATGGACTATGATAAGTTATAAGTGGCTTTACAGAAACAATATGAAGATTTTCATCTGAAGTTTAGAGGAGTCAAATCTAACACTAGAGAAACTGTTTTTTTTTCAGTTTTTGGTAATATTTCTCCAGATGTACTGACATGGCCACATTTGAAAATAATTTTGAGAGACTAGTTTATGATCACGTGTTCAACTGACATGTCAGTATTCTTAAAAGAGAGAACATTAAAACATCCAAATATGGGGAGGAGATTATCATGCTGGCAGAACAGTATAAGGAAATTCTTCGAAGTAGCATGAGGAGCAAGTCCAAGAATATCAAGTTAAGTTTGAAGCCAGTGATAACTGACTAGAAACAATAGTTTACTAAAGGTCACAGGAAATTAATAGAAGGGAGAAGAGATGCTACGTTTGTTATAAAATGGTATTCATTGCAAAGGAGTGCAAGTTCACCACCAGCAAACAACAGTAGAAATCTCAACACAAAACAGCTGAAGCTATTTAAAAAAACAAACAAACAAAAACCTACTAGTAAAAAACAAGAAAAGTGTGAATAGCACTACAGATGCTGTTGTAAGAAGAAAGAAAATCATGACTACTCATAATTTTCAATACAAGAAAGCACAATCAATCAGTGCATGATCAATGGTCGACTCAAGTCAGTAAACTGATCAACAGTGCCAACAGTAATGGGAGCTTGTGACAAATATCAAAAGATGCCAACAAACCTTAACATGCCAGTATATGAAGATTCTATGAGACACTGGCTGCAGCAGTGAGAACCAGTCTAGTATCCTATTATCTGAAGGTAAGGTGCACCTGTATACACTGGAAGTTTCTCATGGCAAAAATAAAGGTTGATACTCCATATTATGTAGAACATCTCAAGACCATGTGTATCAATTGTGGGAGAACACCTAGGAACAAAGCAAATGGCAGACAGAACCACCAATAACTTATGTTGGTAGGGAGTCATTGGAAATGTGAGTAGATGCTGTAAGTAATGTGACACCTACCAAAGGACAATACTTAATGGGAAAATAGCCAGAGTTTCAATGGGGAAGGCAGTTCTCATAGAAGAGTCATTCAGTAAAGTAGCTGTGGACTTAACCATGCCACTAGCACCTGTGTCTGACAAGGACAACTTGTATGTGGGTTATTCCATGCCAACTCATCTACTACTTCCCAGTTCGTGTCATAGATTTCCTTGAAAAAATTTAAGCAAAAACTTCATTTTGATTTATTCAGCCATGGAGTACAACTTTTGAAAATGTCTGTGAGGGTTCAGAATGTATGACCATACCTTGCAATTAAAATAACCTGCCTTAATGGTGGCAGGCAAATGTGGTGATGGAAATATTAAAATTGGGACATATGTCAACATCATAATTCCTTCTTCTCAACAATAACTCCTCGTGATGAATTCAAAGTAGCATAAGGCATAATGTCAATAGATATATCCCCAATTGCCTTTAAATCCAAAAGAAGTTCACTGTGCTGAGATGTGGATATTTCCACCAATATGTAATCAGAGCAAAGTTTCTCTAGTGACTTTGGAGGGCAAGCAAGTCCTTCTAGTCCCTTCTGGATGTAAAAGGAAGACATCTGCCTTAAAGGTTTGTCTGAAAGAGAATGTAGTATAAGAAAACAAAGTACAGGTGTTACAGATGTTGAAGATTACTGCTCAGAATCTTCAAGATATGGTCATTTACCTATGTACTGATTTTTCACTATTTTATTTAAGTTTTTATTTGGAAGATCCATAATAAAAAAAAAATATTTCGGTGCCCACTGATCCTACCCACTACAGAGCTTTACAAGGGGATGCACTACAATGCAAAACAAGGACACTGTAGCAACACCAAGGTTTTTAGGGTACTATACCCAAACACTAGAATCAGATACAATGATCACAACACCTGTTGAGAACATCCAACACTAGTACTTGGTTGACTCTAGCCCAAGTGGGCCAGCCGTCTATAGGAATTCAAGACCAAAGTAGTGTGTTTAAGATGGACCCCTCAACCACCAGGATCTTCTCCTCCTCTTCATGGGTCACCACGCACAGCAAATATGTGGGTGGATATTTAGATCCCAGAGGAGGTAAACTGAAAGAACAGAACATTACCAGGGAGGTCCTCTCACCATGTACAAGAATCCGCACCGAGAAGTAAAATCAGAATTTCTCGTATGGAAGAATCAAGTGTGTCATAACATTTTTGTACATTATGCTGCACAGAATTTATTTCATGGTTAAAAAACAAAAAAAAAGGCAATCTTTCTTCTTTTACATGCCATTCAACAGCTTTTCTTATTACCAAATTAACTTCCTTAGGCAACTAAAAGAATTTGACAATCAGATAATAACTGGCCTCATTAACTGATTACATTTAACTACCTGATTATTCTTATGCAAGACAGATGGTTGGAATAATTAAAATTAGTAACAATCATAAACACAACTTTTGAATAATTAATTATTTTCTTGAGTCGTGACAAGGAAGTTAACTGTTTTCTTGATCATGGAAAATGTGTAAATTTCTGTACTAAAATTTTTAAAATTCTTTGAAGGTGCCAAACAAATGATTAGCTAAGAAAACAATATTAATGGGTTACAGAATGACTAGTTAAATGGATTATATGGCAAAGAGATGATAGAAGATAAAAAAATTATCAAACTGAACAGTAGATGTATAATATACTGGATCTCCTAGTGCATCAACACTCAGAATTTTCCTTTGGATGCTAAAATGAAATGTGGAATTCTTAGGATATTCATGTTTGATACCATATGTCTCTAGGCCTAAAAAACTTTATTTCTTACTACCAAATAGCCCTGTTGTTATTGCGACCTTAAAATGTTTTTTTAATTTAAATTGCACTTTGAATCTTTGCAATATACTTATAATAGCTCCAAGAGCAAAATTCAATCTTTGCTAGTCAGTCTGTACCACTGGATAAAGGTCTGGCATAGCTAGGTGGTTAAAGCATCATGCATCATAAGAGAAAATTAGTTAGTAAGTACATTTGTGAAAAACAAATCAATATCTCTCAAATCAGATTTCATTCCTCAATAATGTTAACTTTTCCATGGACACTACATGTTACCTGCATGATAGAAAGGGAGGGTAGACTTAGTATACTTTAATTTTCAAAAGGTTTTTGATAAGGTGCCACATATCTAAATTATCTTAGTCACATCAATAAAGGTTAAAAAAAACTAAACAAAATTGTAGTGCAGAATAAGTGGTTGAGAAAACAAAGTTATTAATAATCAAATCAAACTTGTTATTAGTGGACTACCTCAGATTTTACTGTTGGACTTTTTCTGCATCTGAGTTACATTAATAACACTGACAAAGATAGAATGGTAAAGTTGTGGATATTAAACTCTTGGGTATCTTTAGTGCATTTAAGGATGTTAAGATACTACAGAATGATTTGGATCAATCAATTAGTTAGATTAGGATAATTTTTCCACTAAAAATATATACAAAAATTAGGGTTCATATAACATACTTTAACGGCTCTAAATGTTATTTTTTTACAGCCAGTCATGACCCGTTTAGATATGTGGTGAATGATAATGCATGCATACCAGAGATGTTGTGTTTCAATAGTACGATATAATTGAGAATGTTTCTTATTTTCATTCATTTTCAGGATCTTTAAACAAGATTTTTCAAATAGAATGATCAAGAAACTAAGTCTTATGATTTTTAAGATTTACTCACAACGTCTTACATACATAATTAAAAATGTTTGGAAATATAAAACTAGCTTTCACTACATCATGCTGCATATTCAAAACTACAAATCATTTTCAGTAAAACTTTCAAATTTTTTAACATTTTGACAATGTTTAAATGCTGGCCATGAATGGAAAGATAATAAGCACTACAGTAAACATATAATTAGAAATCATACAAACGTTACGATTCTTATCATTAAAGGGTTAATTTCACTACAGTATTCTAAAAGTTTGTTGGATATTATTTATGGTGATAAAATAATTTCTCTCTTTGTTTGTGAAAATTGGAGTATGTGTATTATATTTGGAAACCTATTATGTTTGAAAAATTATGGTAATATATGAATAATGACTTTTATTCAAAGCAACTCCAAAATACCCATTTACATTATAATAATCTAGATCACATATAACATAGTAACATACTCAATAGCATGCATGCATACATAAAAGTATTTTGAATAGTGGTGGATAAGCCACTGAAGCACTGTTCTGTTGCTAGTAGAACAGTTGATAGCATTATGGGTTTGGTTTGTTTTGAATTTTGCATAAGGCTACTTCAGGGCTATCTGCACTGGCTTACCCTAATTTAGCAGTGTAAGACTAGAGGGAAGGTAGCTAGTCATCACCACTCACTGCCAACTCTTGGGTTATTCTTTTACCAACAAATAGTGGGTTTGACCATCACCTTATAATGTCCCCACAGCTAAAAAGGTGAGCATGTTTGGTGTGACAAATATTCGAACCCATAATCCTCAGATAGCATTACAGGCAAACTAAAAAGTTAGAAAAGGTAATTTATTCTTTCTACTAATCACTATTTAGGCCTTAGAATACTGTGTACAATTTTGATGTCCTTATCTCAGAAAGGATATTGAATTAATTCATATGAAAGGTTCATAGGAGGGTTACTGGGATGAATCCATTGATGGAGAGACTTTCTTATATGGATACATAAATATTTCACTGAATTATTTTCTCATACAAAAAAAAAGATAAGAAGCAATTGCAATTT
Source organism: Carcinoscorpius rotundicauda (assembly GCA_011833715.1). NCBI lineage: Eukaryota > Metazoa > Arthropoda > Merostomata > Xiphosura > Limulidae > Carcinoscorpius > Carcinoscorpius rotundicauda. The sequence goes on along the minus strand of CM022396.1, from coordinate 40,450,708 downwards.
ACAACTGCCAAATCTTAAAATTAATTCTCCCCAACTGACTTACTAGAAAGGGTTCAGATAAGGGATACTGAGACAAACCTGGAGATTAAAGTATCACCTTATGGGGATAGGTTAGCATCTCTTAACTTTTCTTATGACAAAAGATGTTATTTTATTGGAGTTTAGAAGATTAGCTATATAATCACTAAGATAAAAGCCCCTGAATTCATTATCTTCTGAAAACAACAGAATAATAAAACCCAAGTTTAACATTTATCATGATAGCACTACATTGGAACACAATTTATTCTTTAACTTTATGCACTGAAACCACATGGTGCACTATTATTCATTATTATCAACAAACACAACCCATGACCAAACTCCAAAAGTACTACTAACACTAGTACTACTACAGCAATAACCAGCTACCATAGTAACTATATTCTGATTATACATTATATAATTAATAGATTAAAGTATTAGAAAATTTTCTTTATTTTTCCTACAATATGTATAAAAATGCAAAAAAATGTTAAAGTTACTTACATTTAAAACATTATCAAATTAAAAGTTGAATTTAGACTTTACAGTGTACATGACTAAAGAGTCAACATTACATCAGTTACTACATGTATTTAAAAAATCGAAATATGCAGTTCATTGGTTACTATTACTACATGCGAGCAATACTACTACCACCGGCGAGCAGACTAATTTGACCCCGATTCCTAAAACTGTACCTAATGTTATTATGACGTTAATAGAGTTAAGCCTAAATTAGTAAATAAATAAAACTAACCTGAAGAAGAAAATCCTTCCGGTTGATTTTTTAAAGTTGCAATACTCATTCTTAAAAGTAAATGTAGGTTATTAAACTCTGCAAAATCAATGTGTTATCCAATATTAATAACGTTTCTACTGCCACCCTAGTCACTTGTTACTCTTAAGCCTAAAAACTAAAGAAGGTATGTTCAAATTCTCTGAGTACAAACAAAATTATTTGGAGGCATTGCTACTGAAGTATAAGCATATTAGCAATAACAGTGCTTTCACCCAGTTTTTTTGTTTGTTTGTTTTTTTATCTAAGAATGAAAACTGATAAACTCCTGTAAAATAAATTAATTGTCCTTAAGCTAGTGCAGTTTATTTAAAACACTTAAATACACTTGGAGTATTTTCTGTTTTCTGGTAGAAAAATGCGGTTGAATAACTTTAAGCATCAAATAAGAAAATGAACTAAACATGCGAAAATTACAACTATTTTAGCTTTAATTCAAGTGTGATCATATATACATAAATCTAGTTTTACTCTGCATTAAAAGAAACAGTTCCAGAAAAAAAATCCACAATAAAAACATAAAGTATCATGTTTACCATGAGATTATAAAGTAACATACTCATAGTTCCATTTCAAGTAGCACAGCTATTCATTTTTAGTACTAATTGCAACTACGATTGTACATGTGGAAAATCTCATCTCTTGTTTTGCATTCAAACAAAGTTGTATTTCATCAAAACATGATATTTCAGTTAAAATAATAATAATTAAGAAGCAGCATATCATTCATGAGATTGAAAACTCAATAAATAAAAATATTAAAGCTGTTTTTAAGATTCAGAAAATAAGGGAATTTTGGCGTAGGGTGTGTGTGTTTTTCTTATAATAAAGCCACATCGTCCTATCTGCTGAGTCCACCAAGGTGAATCAAACCCCTGATTTTAGCGTAGTAAATTCGTAGTCTTACTGCTGTACTAGCGAGGGACTAGTCAGTAGTAGTAGAATTTGTTCAAATCTTTCCTTTAGGTGAACATCGAGTCTAATACGAAAAAGTGCAGGAACATTTTTTTTCTTTTTCAACTCATAACGACATTGGACGTTATGCTACTTTTTCACTTTTTCCCCCCGACCCGGCATGGCCAAGCGCGTAAGGCGTGCGGGTTCGCGCCCGCGTCGCGCCAGACATGCTCACCCTCCCAGCCGTGGGGGCGTATAATCGTTGGTGACGATTCCATAGCCTTGTGATGGTGCTTGGGTGGACATTCACAGCGTTGTTGCGTTGTGTTTGGCGTAACTGTATTGCGTGTCGGTGGCTTAACCCGTCACTTTTATAGGGATTTTGCACATGTTGCACTTGCAGAACATGTAGATCTCTCAAACAAATTTATTGAACACGAATGCGTTTTGGCAAAAAATCCGATGTTTTCCTCCGTTTTCAAAGTGCACAATTTTTATTGTCAATTTGGTCTGACAATCAGTGCCTTAACACGTGTAACATCATATACTCTGAGCTTATAACGTTCTTATATATATTTCTCTTTAAAATAAAAAAGTATCCCTTTTGCGTTTCTTTTTTGAAGAGTATATTTAATTTAATAGCGTGGAACATACAATATATGACGAGCTTATTCATCACAAATTATTCATTTATCTCAACAACTGACTATTTTTGAAGAGTGAACCATTCAAAGTGCTTCAAATTTCTAAATATTGACCATTTACAAAGCCTATAATTTTGGCATGCTCGAAAACTGGATCGTCAAACCCAAATTTTTGTTTCACTTTACAGATGGTTTATTTGTCAAATTCTCTGGTTCTATATTAAGCTTATTGCAATAATGATTTTGAAACTCGTGTTTCAGACCTAATTAGATGTTGAGAAAGTCTGTAGACACTTTATTAATTAATAGCACAGTATTACCACTTGAAAAACTGAATGTGTTTTTGAGAAAGTTGGCTGCATTTTGCAGTGACAGAATAAATGCTATAATCATTAGCTTTTTTTATGATCAAAGAAAGAATTCGTGGATTTTTTTATTCCCAAATTTAATTTCCACATAATATATCTAGCTGTTTCAAATAGCTTCTAAAACTTCCCATACAATCTTGATGACCTTTCTTAGAAGTGTATTTAACCACTTTTGTTTCAATACTGAATGGTAAGAACTATTAAAAAATGAGTTATTTTTAGGCTGTAAGATGCGTAAGACTTACGCCTGGTTAGACCAAAGGGTTACCAGTAAAGTAACATGTGGCTAGATTTGAGCAGTGTGTTGCATTGCAGTTATTGTTACAGGTATTTAATCGTTGTTGAAGATTCTATATGTACCAATAGACTAATTGTTTCTCGCTTACAGAGCCCATACATTGAAGTTTTACTTAACTTCATGAAAATTATCAGCTGGGCATTCTCAGATAATTTAACATTTTCTTTCAAAGTGACACTTCTCATTTTCAAAGGTGAAAAGTAGAAACACAGAGAACAGACAAAATATTTGGTATAAATAATATTAATATGAGATGCGTTAAATCTATTAAAAGCATATGAATATTCATGAAAAGAAAAACAGTGAGTATTTGACTCTGAACAAAGTATATCTAGGTATCTTATCATAACCGTAACTAACAGACAACTGACGCAAAAATGAACCATGAAAAAATCGTCAACTTTCTCAAAGGCATGTTCATTTCTTCAAATGATAATGCTGTCTTATTTATCAATAAATAATTTACAGACCTTCTAGGCATCTCATCAGGTCTAAAACATCAGTTTCAAAATCATCATTGCAGTATGCTACCTACAAAAACAGTACCACTCTCTAATTGTTGAATGAGAGTCAAGTGGGTATTTTTGGGTTTCTGAATGCCATGATATTTTAAGTATCGCATGCTACTTGTCAATTAGTGAAGTAACTTAGGAGCCACAGGCAAGAATATGCAGGCATATCTTCTATTGTTTAATATTGTATACCTGTGCATTTTTTAATTGTGTTGACTTGAAATTTGAGTTCCTTGATGATAGATAAGTGGACAGATGTCTTCTTTATCATTCTTCTCTCGCGCTAGCGCTATCCTTTACTGCATTCACGACCACCTGTTTAGTTGTGCTTCTGTTAGTTGTGCTAACTTATAATTATTTTTTTTAAAAAAAGTTGGCTCGGCATGGCCAAGCGCGTTAAGGTATGCGACTCGTAATCTGAGGGTCGCGCCAAACATGCTCGCCCTCCCAGCCGTGGGGGCGTTATAATGTGACGGTCAATCTCACTATTCGTTTTTAAAAGAGTAGCCCAAGAGTTGGCGGTGGGTGGTGATGACTAGCTGCCTTCCCTCTAGTCTTACACTGCTAAATTAGGGACGGCTAGCACAGATAGCCCTCGAGTAGCTTTGTGCGAAATTCCAAAACAAACCAAAACAAACAAACGGATTACGAGTCGAACGCCTTGACACACTTGGCCATGCCTGACCCTAGATTTGTTTTCATTCGCGCAGTCGTTGCTGAATCACCCTATAACAGCATCATATAAGGCCCAACTGTTACAATATGTTTGCATGATTCGGATTTGGGCAAGCCTATAGTAACGACCGAAGAAAGATATCGACAAATAATTATAGTTATGTTAGTTTGTGATAATCCCCATAGATGATTTTGGCCGCACTTGTTTCTTTTATTTAATGGCTTATCCGGCACTATTTATCAGTCTCTTTGATCCACCCGAATAGTGTGCCGTTGCTTGTGATATCATAAATAGGATTTTATATTGTATCTACAGAACTTTAAATTAAATTTAAAAACTTTATGCCATATTTGTAGTATTGTGTTAAGTTTTCGCCTTCTTCTCGACAGATGGATGTTGAACTGTTAGAAAAGGTTCAGAGAGGGCTTCTAAAATGATAATTGGGATTGAAATGTTATTGTACAACCACAAGGATTAAAATATCATATAAGTTGGTGTTTCTTTTGAAAAAAAGTGTTAGAGGGAATCTAACTGAAGTATTTAAAGTTGAAAGGGAATTGATAATGTTGATGCATCTACTTTTTCGTAATTAATGGTGAGAATTTCAAGATTTTAAAGAACACATAAAATTTGGCAGGTTAGGAGTCATTTTCAGCATGACGGTTTTATTTTTCTAACAGGGTGGTTGACTTTTGGATTCAGTTGCTTTAAGATGTGTTGGAAGCAGTAAATGAAAAATAGTTTAAGGGAATGTTTGATACATATTTGAATGATAAAGGCTGTCTTTGAGGTAGTTGTTTTTTGTTTTTTTTTGTAAAAGCTTAATTTGGCAGATGGGAAAACCAAGATGAACCAAAAAGTCAATTGTTACATTAAGCTCAGTACCATACAATATTCTTTCTTAAGTTATACACTAAGCTGTGATTTTGGGCAATATATTACAGAAAGAGACAAAAAGCGTGTAAATTTTTATATTTATAAATTTCATTTATGTTTTAGAAGTGATTTTTTTTCAATCATTGCAAAGTGAAAAACTTTTGAGTTTAACTTAAAAATACGAAATACATTTTAGCATGAGTTTGTGAGAGTAGTATATATACATATAATTTGTGTGTGTGCCAGAGAGAGAGGGGGCAGTTTCTGCTACATCCACACATTTCACTTTTCAAGGAAAGAGATGATGAGTTATTTATATCTGATACTTTAGGAAAAAAAAACATTTGCTTCAAGGAACCAAAATAAAAATATATTCTGCAAAACGTTTTAAGTGGCTATTTATCGTGATTATCAAGTAAATGTTATGAAAAGAAACTTGATAACAGTCAATATGCTCTTTTCCAGTTTTGATTGATGAAGGTAGATGTTTATATTGATTTTATAATTGGAACATGTCAAATATGTACATATAATTTTATTCAAAAGATTGTTGTGTAAGGTTACTTTTATACAAACAGTGGCAAGTGCTGGTACTGTTCACTCAAACTAAGTTGGCTTCTATGCTGAAGTTAACTCTTTGTTGTCTGGAGCTGCAAGCAAATGAAACTTATCATGGAGTTGGATGTTGGTTAAAGCTTAACATTTCATGTACAGTGTGCAGAAGGCTTGATGCACTGCCTGCAGATTCAAGATCTTTATTTCTAAGCTACAGTGTGCAGAAGGCTTGATGCACTGCCTGCAGATTCAAGATCTTTATTTCTAAGCTACTTTTCTATCATGCATAGAATCTGATGGTGTTATTGAGCAGGTAAACTAGATTCATGAAGACCATGGTGATGATATGTAAGTAGAGGCTGTAGACAACCACCAACAAATATTTCTCTTTTGTTATCAGTCAAAGTGGCAGAAAGACATAATGTTTAGATGTGGTGATAAAATAGTATGTCTATATGCCACAAATATAATAACACAGTTTTCACTTACTCATTTCTTATATATGTGTGAAATATCAGTTGGTTATGCTATTGTTAATACTTTAATAACTTAGTCTGAAACAGAACTTGCATATCTCAGGCACTTCAGTTGTTCAAATAATGGAATCTGTAAGGAAACTTATTTTCTTCCATGACTGACTATTCTGAGGCAAAAAAATCAATGCTGTAAAGGATCTTTAATCCATAATGGAAGATGGACTGTTTCATTGCAGACTATTAAAGGGAAAGAACAATACTATAAAGCATCCTCTTTTGATCCATTCATCCTTCTCTGTGACTTTCTCTGGTAATAAACCTGAAAATGGTGATGTTAGAGGAAAGTAAACGAGTAAAGGAACTTGAAGTAGTTTTGCCTACTCTAAGATATGGATTCATTCTTCATTTGAACTTTTTGATTGGCTGTTAAATCTCCACTAGAAAAATTTATCTTTGTGGATTAGAAAAATAAAGTAGCAGGTATACATAAATTGTTATTAGCAATGCAAACAAATATTGTAAGATTGTATTTGTTGTCTGAACCAATTTATTCAAGCGAATTTCAGTAATGATGTAAAGAATCAGAATAAGAACTAGAAACAGTTTTATATTTGATTGTGGAATAAAATGCCCTAGAACTCACTCATCAGGCTTCTCACCAGACAAGAGAAAAGTTTACATTAATCAAATCAGTGATGCAATAGTCCTCAGAATAAAAGGCATACAGACAGCCCTTAAATTTCTGCATAATTGTCCTCCTGCTTCTATCAGATATGTGATACTCAAAATAGATGCTGTAATCCACAACCAATCTAAAGATACTGAACTGGGAAATTAAATTTGTGGAATATTTAAAGTCAGAAATATGTCTACAGAAAATTAATGGCAAACTGTCTTCTTTCTGTTCACATTTAAATTATCAACAAAGAAGATGATCATATATGAATTCCTTAGAAGTTTTCCAGTACTATCCAACTGGGGGCTTTCATCCTTTTCTAGTAAGTATAGAGATGCCTCACACATCTCTAGAATCTTCAAAAGAGCTTGGAAATGTGTTATAAAAGTACACAAAAGGATCAAATTCAACATCTTATAGCAAATTCTCGTGAAGATCATGCTTCACCTTTACAGCTAAATATTTCACTTTTGAATATTGGCTCTAGTTAGTTATGTTGTTGCGTACTTCATTCCAGAGTAAGAAATTTTACTAAAAAAATGAAAGGGGCCTCACACTTGTGCTTAAGAAAAGATGACTGGAAAATGTAGAGTATTTGATTTCTGCCTTAAGTGAATGGACAACAAAAGAATTGACTACACGTTAAGTCTTTCTTATCAAACCCTGTTCTGAAATAAAGAATTCTGTCTTCAAAAAGAGAAAACGTCAAGTAAATTAATCTGGAAGTCTAAAACATAATGGTGACTATATTAAAGAACACTGCCACATAAGAGCAAGAGGCAGTATACAGTTTTGGTTTCTCCATAATATCATAAATAAAACCAAAGCTTCTTGAGCATATTTAATATACTGATATGACTATTTATAATATTCTTAAAGTCAAAGTACTAAATTAAAACTTATTATGAGTTTGTCTTCTCTTTTTTATTTCAAGTTGTTTCAGTTACTTTTTAGTTAACTTTCCTGTATATATTAAATGGATAGTAAAGATATACCGTGAAAGTTAAAATAGTGCCTCATTGAAAAATGTAACAACAATAAACTGTAATTTTTCTTCTGTAAAATAGCTACTGCTGTAATTGAATGAATTTGCCTATTCAACATAAGCATTATCTTAATTTAACGGACATAACTTACATAATGAGAAGAAACTAAGTGATCATGAAATGTGTAACTGTTAAAGACACAATTTGAATGTGCATAAAACTAATTATAAGAGTACTACATAGAGCTGGATGTAGGAATGAATTAGCTATCATGATGTTGAGTTTAAACAAATGATTACCAAGTATGTGCTCAAAGTAACATGCGAGTTGGTTGAACCTGTGGGATAATTTTCAGGGTAAGTATGAATTATACTCCAGAGATAGGCTGGGTAACAAGAAGTTTTAAGAAGCACTAAACAATTAATTACAGCTGTTTTTTTTTCAATTTAAAGTAAATCTGCTTAGTGGTGAGGGAATTTAAAAATTAAGAATAAATATATTAATACGATAAGAACAATGACGAGATCGAAAAAAGATTTAAAGCAGAACATGTTAAATAATATTTTAGAAAGCAAAATGCCATATTTAAAGGTTTGAATACAGAAGTTTTATTTCATTTTTAAATGATTTGACGTCAGTTAGCAAACGAAAGATTGAAAAGCTCGTTGTCCGCTAAAACTAGTTTATGCTGTGCTGCCCTCTGTTACTGCAATAAAAATACTCATATTTTAAGATAGAATTAATTACACATGATCTTTTTTGTTTTGTTAAAACATTTTTCTTTATTAGCGAGTTTTTGGCCCTCTTATTGGGTATCAATCTACACAGCAATATAGATCCGTAAAACGTATGATAAATGTATTAGAATCAGTATAAAATAAGTATTACACACTATTTTTACGTCTATTCATACTTTGCATGGACAGTTAACTGAGTTTTACATTATTATTGGACCTTGCACGGCTAGTAGGTTAGAGCGCTTGACTCGCAATCTGAGAGTTGCGAGTTAAAATTCCTATCTCAGCAGTGGGGCGTCATAACGTGATGGTCAGTTCCACTATTCGATGGTAAAAGAGTCGGGAGTTTGCTACAACTATAAATACTATACAAATAAAACTATAAATATACTATAAATACTATAAAACCTCAGAAGCTATAATTGTGATTAACACTTATTAATTCGAAAACTACAGATAATTTAAAAAGGTTGTTGTTATTTTGAATTAAGCACAAAGCTACACAATGGGCTATCTGTGCTCTGCCCACCACGGGTATCGAAACCCGGATTTTAGCGTATAAGTCCGCAGACATACCGCTGAGCCACTGGGGGGCAATTTAAAAACGGAACGTTTATATATTTAGAACATTGTAAACCATTTATCTTCAGCGGATTCATATCGGACATTAATATTTTTATGAAAACAGTACATAAGTTCAGCGTTGCAAAACGTCGATGACTGCCTTCCCTCTAGCCTTACACTGCTAAATTAGTGACGGCTAGCACAGATAGCCCTCGAGTAGCTTTGTGCGAAATTCCTAAACAAATAAACAATCAAAACATCGACTTGTGATCGACATGAGGCCAGCGGAGAATAATACGGACCTAGCTAGCTAGCTGTAAAATGAATAGTATCAACATCAAATTGAAATTAATTCGCTCATCTTGAACTCTCGATAAGATATCAAAGAAGTTCCAGATCAGCAATAATACCTGATATTGCCTGTAAGTTTCTGAAACCTTTTCATGTAAATCATTATTTGTATTAACTGTTTTTAATAACCGTTATTGTAAATTGTATCATTATTTGTACATTAAAATATATTCATTTTGAGAAAGAAAACTATGGGCAGATATTATAGATTGAACATGTATCAGTATTTATTTAACTTCCAAATTTAAATTATCACTTAACTCAATTTTAGGCTACTTAAATCGTAATACGTAACACACACCTCGGCAGAGCAAAAGTTATAATGAGTATGTGTGTGTTTTCTTTTAGCAAAGCCGCATCGGGCTATCTGTTTAGTCTACGGAGAGGAATTGAACCCTTGATACTGTAATAAGTAGATATACAATTGAGAGTACTGCTACAAATAGAATTAGAGGATATGTTTGTTTGTAATTAAGCTCAAAGCTAGTTTCCAGCTTTGAAAGTCCTTAAACATACCGCTGTGCCACTCGAGGACGCTTAGAGAATTTAAACATGCCAATAAAATATAAGTTCAGGTTGATTTTTAATGGATGATATTTTTTGAGCTGTAGACAGCATGCTATATTATTTTTTCAGTTGAGAATGTTGTAGGATAGTCGTTCCTTCATTCATGGGAACGTTACAAGGGTAACGATATATCCCACCATTTGTTTGTAAAAGTGGAATCCAAAAGTTGGGTATTATTGAGTAACTTCCTCGTTCTAGATTATCACTTATAAAAGGATTATAGACGATAAGCGCATATCGCCTTCTAGTTGCAAAAAATTCAACAAACCAACAATTGTAGACAATCGGGAAAATTATTGTTGCTTACTACATTGAACGGCTAAGTGTTACGTCTTCAATGCCTTTAAATGGCGAGGTGTACATCTTGCTAATTTTTAAATATCTCTACTTCTTCAATAGTTTGTCCACATCGAGCAAAATTTCAATAAAAGTATCGAGAAAAATTAAACTATTTAAAAACCTTTACAACTTTAAAAGGTCGTACCTTAATCTTTGCGCCGAATCGAGGTAAATTTCAATAGAAATATGTTGATAACAAACAACAAGCTTAAATTATATCATTTTATAAATATTTCAAGCTTTTACCCACTCTATCTTCTTTGCCTTTGTCCTAAATCGAGCCATGTTTTGATAAATATACAGTACTATACAAAAGGGTTAGGACAAAGTCAAAAATTAGATTTCAGGCTACTTTCAAAGAACAATGGAAAGTAAATCACAGGCAAACATCAAAATTGAATTAATCTTAATATTTAGTACGACAGAAACTCGGTAGAAGTGCATGAGTTCATCAGACAGTCAATGTTTTGTGTATTCCCACTTTGCTTTAATAACTGCAGACAGTCTTTCAGGCATTTTTTGCTACATATTTAATCAAAGTGTCTTTTAGGATTTAACTTCCGATTTTTCTAACACATTACAATAAAGTTTCTTTGGAAATAAACTTTGGTTTACCATTCTTTTATCTTTTAAATTACAGATTTGCTTATTTGGGTAGAAATCGGAACTCTGTGGTGGCTATTGCATTATTTGAATGACTTCAATAGTTTCTTGTTTATCTAAGTAATTTCTGCACAAGTTGGATGAGTGTTTGGGGTCATTACCTTTTTGATACTCTTTACCAACAATGCGCAAACCACTGGCTATACCATGACGAATCAGTATCAGATGGTACTTGCGCTGATCCATTATTCGATCTATTTTGCAAATATCTTCTGTCTCCTCAGGAGAAAAACACCCAATACCACCACACTGCCTCCACCATGCTTCATGTCAGATGAAATGCATTCCTTGTTGTTGTTGTTTTGAATTAAGCACAAAGCTACACAACGGGCTATCTGTGCTCTGTCCACCACGAGTATCGAAACCCGTATTTTAGCGTGTAAGTCCGCAGACATACCGCTGAGCCACTGGGGGGCAAATGCATTCCTTCAGATATACAACTTACAATTTGAACCAGATATTTGAAACTTGGATTCATCTGGCTATAACACCCTTTTCCAAACGCCAAAATACTCGCTCTTTCAAAGTTTACTGAATCTATTTTGCTGCGTGATAATATATACATTTCGAAGTAAACGAAACACCTGAACCCATCAAACTGGCGTGCATTCCAATTACCGTTACCGAGATTTTACTAGATGCGACTTAAAAACCAAACGATGTTTTTATCTGGCAGAGAAATATACTGTAATTACCATACAAACTTGAAACACCACCCAGTGGTTTAATGGTATGTTTACGAATTTATACCAATAGAAACTGGTTTGTTATACTCGTAGGGAGTAGAGCACCGATAACCCTTTGTGTTTAATAACATTATTGAAACACACATTATTTAATAATTAAAACTGTAATTCAAAGAAAATATATCTTTCAAGTATTATTGCCCTCTGGATCATATCAGTATTTTAAAAATAAATATTTTATAAGTGATAGCAACATTACTGTATTTTAGCTTGAACCCAATGTTTCGGGCCCGGCATGGCCAGGTGGTTAACGCACTCGACTCGTAATTCCCGGGTTTGAATCTCCCCGTTACACCAAACATGTTCGCCCTTTCAGCCGTGGGGACGTTATAATGTTTTGGTTGATCCCACTTTTCGTTGATAAAAGAGTAGCCCAAGAGCTGGTGGTGATAACTAACTGCCTTCCCTCTGGTCTTACACTGCTAAATTAAGGATGGCTAGGGCAGATAGTTCTCATGTAGCTTTGCAAAGAATTCAAAACAAACCAAACTAAAGCTAATGTTTTGTTTTTGCGTTAAACAAACCTGCACGTTCTTTTTAGTTTCTATACTTTGCACCATAATTATATAAATATATATATTCATTGTTAAGTTATAATAATCATACTTATTAAATTTACAAAACTTTATTCATAGAAAAATTGAGCTTTTTTGTTTTTTGCTAAATTATTGAATGTGTGTAAGTGATGTACAGAAAATTTGTAGCCTGAATAAAGTCTATCTATTTATAGTCAGTTGAGTCTCTAGACAAAGAGTATTACAAGCTTCAAACTGTATAGTGATTTTGTCTTTGAGAACGTATTAATTGAAATATTTATAGGAAACTACTTAGCCTCTAGAAAAACAGCATAAATAACTTCAATAGCTTTAAACTGTACACTAGTTTTGTCTTTAAACAAGTAATAACACTAATATTTATAGTAAGATAAGTCGTCTCTTGACAAAGAAAGGTAAAAAATTTCAGTAGGGTATGATAATGAATCACTAGGCTTGAACTAACAGATAGTGTTTCATTTATTCTTGGTTAACAGTGCATTAATTCTATTTTGTGGTAACTACTTAAAGTAAATGAAATATACACAATCAAGATTTAAAACTTATACAACTTATGTTTTAATGTCATTGGTTGAAGCCACAATATGCTTACATTTCATTGAATATTTCAATATTTGTACAGAAAAGATATACAGAGCAATAAATAATCAAAATGTTACACACTCTTCACAATAAAATAAACAAAACTTCTTTACACATGCACTAGAATAATAATAACAATAAAGAGGACGAGTTTTTTATTGGAATGATGAGGATTAATTGAGTGGCACCCACAATGTCAGACCACAGGCACAGACTAAAAAAATGCATCGCACATGATCCCTTGTATTTAAAAGCATCCTTTTGGAAAAAAAATGCATTTTATGATCTAGAATGCTAAATGTTCTCATTATTATTATATAATTTCTTCCATATAGCAACTCTCAAAAGAAGAAACTTCATTTGACCTTGTCAGGTCAATTCTGTCCAAATCAGCCATTAACTTCTAAGAATCTTTCATAATTTGCAGATAAGATTACTTAAATTTTGTACTGAAAAAATATCATTTCTTGTAGGCCGCAAACTGTTTTTTGACTTTTGGAAGGAATATTCTGACAATTGTGCAAAGATAATGGTAGTCTGTTACTTGGGTTCCTCCAAATGCACGTGTCTGTAGTGAAGGAATGATATGACCTGAGTTAAAAGATTTAAAATCTTGGGCTAGAATATGTCTTGATAACTGGCTTAATTAAGTTTCTTGAAACTCACAAGGTAGTTCTATTGATTTCTATGGGTAATTTTATCTGTAACTTGAATATTACACAAATTATCCTGAAAAAAAAAAGTTTCATGTGTTATGAGTAAAGCTTCTTTCTTAAACTTTCTATGACTAGTTTTATATACAAAACACAAGTATTGAAAAACAATAAAATTACATTGTACAAGTTCTCAAAAATATTATTTTCAAAAATACACAGCATAACTCTTATTTTCTGTTTGACAAACTTAGATATCTTTAACTGCTCAAGAAAACACATTTTTTTTATTAAATTTTAAAAAATATCCAAAGTTTATTATTGAAAGCTGTGAAATAAAGAAAGTAACCAATGTTTTCTGCAGCATATTACAAAAAGCATTAATGACATAATTTTTTAAAATCAGGTTAAACTCAAGAATATAAAAATTAATGGCAACAAACTGAAAAAATTGAGAAGTTTACAGAATGATAAGGCACCTTGGCCAGATAATACTTCCCCAAGGATTTTGAAGGAGGTTAAAGATTGGATATATAAACCACTTTCTACTATTTTTTTGTCCATTGGTGAAAAGTAGTCAGGCATCATGGGATTGGAAGTTAGCTAATGTAACTCCTCATTTCAAGAGTGGTGACAAAAATCTTCCCAGTAATTATAGATTCAGTAGTCTCACATCAGTTGTGGGAAAAGTTTTTTAAGGCTGTTAAAAGATACTTTGCAAAGTCATTTAACAAAGTTTAGAATTTTACTGAACAATCAAGATGGTTTCACAAAGGGAAAATCTTGCCTTACAAACCTTTTGATATTCTTTGAAAAGGTTACTGCTCATGTAGATGAGAGGGTAAGGGTATAGATTTGATGCATGTGGATTTTCATAAAGCATTTAACAAAGTGCCACGTAAAAGGTTTGTAAAAAATATTCTCTCTATGGATGTGGAGAATAAGTTAGCAAATTGGATAGAAGAGTGGCTAGAGGAAAGAAAACAGAAGGTTGTTACAAATGGTGTTCAGTCAAATTGGATTAATTTCACAAGAGGGATACTTAAGGGCTCAATCTAAGGACCTTTGTTCTTTCTAAGATTTAAATCAATGACATAAATGAAAGAATAGTTAATAAATTACTTAAATTTGTGTATGAAAATTAAGGTCTTGCACATTGCTAACTGAGAAGAGGATGCTGCCAATTTACAAGTGGATTAAGATCATTTAGTGAGTTGGAAAAATAAATGGATTTCAATTTATAAATGCAAGATAATACACGTAGGTTAAATAACTTTAACAGTGTCATGAAAAAAAGGGATCTTGGTGTAATAAGTTTAAGGTTATCCAAATAGTGTGCTGTTATTAGTGGAAGGGCAAATAAGATTTTACGTTTTACCTATAGAAACAGGTTATAATTTCATTGTATAGGTCAATAGTTAGGCCATATTTTAAATATGGTGTTCAGTCTTGAGCTTCTTACTTTAGGAAAGACATTGAATTGTTGGAAATGGTTACTAAAATGGTGTCTGTGAAGAAGGGGTTGTCAAACAAGGAGAGATTGAAATCTCTCAAATTGTTTTATCTTGAAAAAAGAAGATATGAAGGGGATCTGACAGAGGTGTTTAAGATTGTAAAGGGAATTAATAGTGTTAATGCATCATCTTTTATTCATACTTAACAGTGAAAATAAAAGAACTAGGGAGCACCAGTATCAATTTTGGCAGGGAAGGAGCCATATTCAACTGATACAGTTTAATTTTCTAATAGGGTGGTCGGCCTTTGGAATGAGCTGCCTTCAACTGTTGTGGAGGCAGTAAATTTAAGTCAGTTTAAAAGAAAGCTTGATAAGTACACAAGTTATAAAGGCTAACTTAAATTTTTTTTTCATTTATTTGTTAATAGTATTAGTTTAGTTTAGAAAATGGAACAGCTGAGATAAACGATTAGATCCCATGTTGCCATGTTGTCTCAAACCATTATGTTAATAGGAACCATGAGAAAACAGTCTGATATTAAGCTGACTTTTTACAGAGAAAATTTTAATTTCAAAATGAATATTAACAGCTAGTCAGCATATAAATTCCATGACTGATAATTATTACACTGGTTATAAATATAAAAAAGTGCTTTCCTTTCATCTTCTATTTGCCAGTTACCAAGTTACAGGTTCTTTAGCTAATACAAAAAAAAAAACTTTGTGTTTAGCCCTGTGACTGCCTGGAATGGTTTGATGAAGGCTAATTGTAACTTTTGATTTTATCTAAAGGGTCTCATACACATATTATCCAACCCCTTCTTGAATATTAAATCAGTTAAGGTGAGCTACATTTGGTTCTTAATATATTCTATATATTCTTTGCACATAGTTTAATAAAATTTAAATACTAAACTTAAATTAACATAAGAATGTTGTTTATAAATAAATATTAACAAATCATCTATAAGACTGTTCTCTGGAGTCTTAACAAGTCTGAAGACACAATACCTTGCAAATATAACATTCAGTTCAGTGAAATATACAACACTGAAAATTTTGTATTTTATATGTTAGTTATATAAATTTGAAAATACGTATTGACATGTTTAAATCTCTGCAGCAACAGTTCATAAAAATTACAACAATAAGTTTGATGAATATATTCCAATGATTAAGTATTTATCAGAAAAGAACTCTCAATAAGTCTAAAAAGTAATGAATTAAAAATAAATTAAGTGATTAACATCTATTCAGAATAGCAAGTATCAAGATTTTCTTCCTTGTGTTATAAGTTTTGACTTTAGTAAATAATTTTCCTAGACCCTTTCTCAACATATCCTGACATTATGTTTGAAACCTTCTGAAAAACTAGTCATCAAACTGTAAAAAATAAGGATCTAAAGTAAGGTTAAGTCATTTGTGATACCACAATGATAAAAACCAAACCAATGGTACTTCACAAGTACTAAAGTTCATCAACAGACTAGTCAAGGTACAAAAGCTATTGTAAAATGTTCTACTCGAGTATGAACAGATTATACAAAATCATAAACAGGAGGAATAAATGTAGCTTCAATCGATCAGTTTGATGGGTGCATATCTGAAAGTTAGACACTAATATCTTTAAGAATGGTTTTATGTACACAAACGTACTTATTGACAGTTCCTAAATACTTTTTAAAAGTACGAAAATGTCTAAAATAATGTTTCACTCCTACTACCCACATATACTGACTGCCTTACAAATTAGTCCATTCTATTAATTTCACCAGGAACTATTTTAATAAATTCAATGTACATGCTGAAACTTAATTTTAACTGAAACAAAATATCCATTAAGTGATTGGCTAGACGTCAATTTTTTCTCTGAAACACTTGCCCAGTTGATACTTTAACTAAACTGACAATTGCAAACATCCAACACTGCAAAATATATACAGTTTCTCGTTCACAGAAATCTTGTATATTTAGTTTTCTAACATAAGAGATGGCGTTATAGATCGTAGACTCCCTGAGGGAAAGTTTGGGACTGCATTGTTTTACCAGGTAAGTACTAGCTTTTCTGGTGTCAGTAGTTAAACACGTTAAAAAGTACAGCAAATAACGTGCAGGCAGCGTACACTCCCAGAGCAATCCACCAGAGCAATTGTTCGTGTAGTTTCTGCTCGAAGTTCTTTAAAACAAGCAGCCCTATCGTGAGGCCAGCAAGAGCGCCCGTTAGATGAGCTACGTAAGACACTGGAGGACCTTGCTGTTCTGTAGCATAACGATCATAGATGGCGAACCCTACATCCGCACTAGCTGTGGGAGCAGACAAGAAATCAGAATAATGAGTACTAAATCTCGAAAGAACAACAACAAAATTTTCTAAGCACGGAAAGTGTATTTGATTCTTAATCAGTACCCTCTAAATAAGAACTAAATAATGTATATTATCCAGATCATTGTGTTTTTAACGCATTAAGAATAAATAACTCCGTTCATCAAACAACTAATAAGCAGAACTATTTCTTGTTTTTTTAATAATCTGAACCAAGAAGAACTAAATTTGAATAAAATCATTTCTCCACTGAAAACCAAAACTGAAATAGTGACGTTGCTATAAAAATGGCTGTTCAGAAATTTAAGTTTAAACATAACATTCTTAAACACATTCGACCACTTACCTATAACAAATATGCCAAACAATCGTATAAGACCAAACTCCATTTGGTTGTAATTCTGAAATAAGAAAAAACATAAATAACTTTATCAGCTTCTAATATTATAAAAAAAATACCTAAGTGAAAAGTAACGTATTGAAAACAACAACAAACTAAACTAGCAATTCATAAGGGCAAGACAGTCAAATAGTAACCATCAATATATATTTAAAGCGTGTATTACTTACCTGGAACAACAAGTTTATCTATAAACATAAACAATATTTCTGTCAAGTAACTATAGATAAGTTAAAATGTATGACTATGTATCACTTAACAATGCATACACATTCTTTCTTTATTCATCGAACTTCATTATAACACGTTTATAAAGTTTACTTGTAACATTGTTTTAGCAAATAAAAGAAGAGTAGAGTCATATCTATGGTAGAAACTTGTTTTCAATGTCTGGTTGAAAGGTGTAGTTAACACATTATTGTGTAACTCACCAAAAGAACGTTGGCAAGATGTGCTGCCAGTAGAGCATACACTCCACCCGAAGCTCCAACTAAATAGACGTCTGTGTCAAATACTGATGTTCCAAGTGAGCCTACAAAATAAAAAAAAAGTGTTATGCCAACATGTGCTATTCTATACTTCAAGATAAAGATAAAATCACACTAAATCTGAAGTGGATCGCGGAATGAATGATGCTAGTGTACATCGAGTGAGGTAGCATTGCCATGCTTTCTGACAACTGTTTTATGGCTAGCTTTGCTGTATACTATTCAGGAAATTATAAAGGTCTCTTGCCAATTCGTTTTGAAACTGAGAACTATCTTTAACTTAGTTAGTAGATTTTTACTAGAAAAGTTAAAAAGATTTTACACGTTTTGTCTTTGAACCAGGCCTAGTATGGCCAGGTGATTAAGACACTCAAGTCGTAATGTGAAGGTCACGGGTTCGAATCCTCGTCACACCAAACGTCCTCGCCCTTTCAGCCATGGAGGGCGTTATAATGTGACGATCAATTCATTATTCGCTGGTAAAGTAGTAGCCTATGAGTTGGCGGTGGGTAGTGATGATTAGATACCTTCTCTCTAGACTTACACCGCTAAATTAGGGACGGGTAGCGCAGATAACCCTCATGTAGCTTTGCGCGAAATTCAAAACAAACAAACATCTTTGAATCACTAATTATCTATAATATAATAATTATATTTCTGTTAAAAATGTAGAAAGATTGTACACATTTTGGTTTTGAACAGTAATTATCTACGATTTAATAAGTAGATTTCTATTAGAAAAAAATAGATATATTTTAACATGTTTTGCTTTTTAAAGTAGTAACAATTAACGTTCTTGCGAGTAGACTTTAGTAAGTTTACTATAATCGTGAACAGTTATTTAGTTTTCGAGTATTTTGACATGACAAATAAGCAACTGGAATTCATAAAACATTACATTACCGCGCTTTAAAATAACTCAAAATCTCAGAATTATGTGAGTTAATATTACATCGTAAAAACTTGTAGTTTCGGCTGTTTCTCAAGTTCTAATTCTTACAATTCTCTTAGAACACATTTAAATTATTTTTTAACTAAAGTAAGTTGTTTAAATCAACAAAATTATTTTTGCCTATTAAACTAACGTTCACATACGAAAGGTCAGTTTTTGAGATACACCAGCTGTGTAAACATTTAGTGCCCATTAACTTACCTTTTAGTTTTTGTTCTGTTGAGTGACAAAGTATAAATGACGACATTAGAAAAAGGCAAAATAATTAGAAGAAAGTCAGTAAGCCAGGCAGATTAATTTCTAAGAGGTCTCTCACGGGATGTTTCATTGAACTGGCAATAAAATTGAAATTTTAACATTACTTCTGAGAAAAGGCAATCTCATGGTCTTCTCTTACGTGAAGGATCCGTACATATTAAGTCAGATAAGTCGGTAATATATTATTAAGAAAAGACAGACAAGTATATTTATATATGTTACTGTCAAGGTAATTCCGAATATAAAATAAGCAAAAAAGGAATTTTTACAGCAGAGATAAATTAATTTATATTTATATATGTATATATATACTTTCAATAGTTTTCTAATTCTTCTGTCTTCGTGGTGTGGTCAAACAAACCTGTATGAATACAGAAAGCCATGCATAGGAACTGCAAATTGTACATAAAAGTAATTGCTATGGCTCTTCTATTGTGCGCATGTAACACCTTACTGCGCTTTGTGTACAGCTTCCAGGTTATACTGCTTTTCAGAGTTACTGTGCCTTGAAAAGGTTTTTAAAATATATTTTTTTCTAATAAATAAAACAGGCTTATTTTAGTCTCTGCAATCTAATGGTGAAATAGGCATATAAACATATTTTGCTTCACAACACCTATTTTCATTGTAACGTAGCTTCTTCACTGTGGACATCCACTATCATTTAAAACGTCTTACCTTTACAGCTATTTTTTGTTTGAGATACACATAAATTTGAAATACCCATAACGATGTCCATGTCAATAAACAGAAGTTTATGAGAATAAGTACCACGTGACTTTTATTGTTTAAGTTCGAACATCTAGATGGATGACTTACAGCAACAATGTTACTTGAATGTAATGTTACCACATACCTAAGCTTGCTACTTCCAGCTAACGAAGCTATTTCTGTCAACACATTGCCGAAAAGGTGAGGGTATGTCTTAATGTTAGCGGCTAACACGAAATGTATTGCAAGTGAATGCAAAACTTACCTGCTAGCACTCCTGCCATATAGACGGTTCCTATTCTGAGAGAACCATGTACCATTTCTAGAGGCAGCCCCACCATCACTTGAACCAGCAGGTTGAAAAGGAGGTGAATCCACCTAGTGGGAGATTTATAGATTTATTGAGCCAAGCCAGTAATTTGCCTTGAAGTCCATTTACTTCCTTACTTAAGAACCAAAATCAGTTAATACACTTTACACGACAAACGAAACCATTTAGCTTTTATTGCATAAAATATTCTTTGAATCTAATGTTGAAATTTATTTAAACATAAAGAAAAAACTCATTTCATTAATGTTTCAACAAAAATTTTCTCTTCTAATTTCTTTTGCAGACAAAATAGTTTTCGTCAATATCATCTGAGCGATCTACATAAAACATGTTGCCATTCTAAAATTATAATGATTTCACACATCATTGCATGAGCCTGTTAACCAGTAAACTTGAAACATGGGTTTGAACCTCCTTTTGTAAAACGTGTTTTTAAACACCTTAGTTTAGGTATACAGTGTTGGTGAGTCATAAAGTATTTTTAATAGCCATTACAATTGTTATTTTCTAGCAGGAACAATGTTTTTACTATTATATATTTAAAAACGGCTGGTATGGGAAGAGAAAGCATAAGTACAGGAGCGAACAATGTGTGTTTGTGTGTGTGTGTTTTTCTTATAGCAAAACCACATCGGGCTATCTGCTCAGCCCACCGAGGGGAATCGAATCCCTGATTTTAGCGTTGTAAATCCGGAGACATACCGCTGCACTAGCAGGAGCGAACAACGTTTCAACTTTCTAAGGTCATCGTCAGGTTCACAAAGAAAGTAACCCTTTACATTGTTCGCTCTTCTACTAGTGCTTTTTCTACCCATATCAGCCGTTTTTAAATATATATTTTTTTCTACAAGTGGGTTTTATCGTCATCACGGATTAATGTTTTATAAGATATCCAGTCAGTATTATATTGTCACCGTGCTCCCTCTATTTACATATATATATATGGTACACACCAGATACTTTGATAAGGTGAAACTAATAAGGTGTTCATATGCTTATTAATTTGTATTTTGTGACACAACTTTATACATGCTCTGGTATTCTTAGAAACAGACACGAAACCTCCGAATAGGGCAAGAGTTTGTGACGTAACATGTTATTATGTAATTTTTCTCCTAATGCCACCTAGTGGCACAAGTTATATCACGTGGACCTACCCTGCATGAAGGACCATGTAGAAGATAAATCTCCAGATTTCGGCCCTTTTATCTGGTCGATAAATAAAGAGACTATCGATCGGGACCGGACCTGTAGTCGTTATTTCCCCCATGGTAACGGTGTAATAGGTGAAGAAACCCAGCTGCAAAGAAAATTAAGATTAGCTACAGAGACACATAACGTGAAGTTTTATTTAACAAGAAAGGTCTAGTTCACTTCATTTTGCGTACTAGTAAAGATCGTTACATAAAGAAAGGTAGAGGAAATGTTAAACTAGGCAAGATAAGTTCATCATAAAAGTTTACAGTACAATTCAAATCTGTTGTTATAACAAATAGCGACATTGTTAAAATGTCAGTATGTATTGTACTAAAAAGGAACGAATCTCTACTAAGAACAAAAATATACCACGAAACAGTTCTTCCATGTTATTTGTAATAATATATATATATATATATGACGGATGGATAGATAATGTCACAAAGCGATTTAACTTGTAGTTACCTAGTTCCGTAAGTGTAAACAAGCCAGTAAAGGAAAGATCAATTGCTCCCCCGTGACACAGACTCACACCGCTAGAAACTGAGTTTTGATACCCGTGGGGGCAGAACACAGACAGCCCACTGTGTAGCTTTGTGTTTAATTCTAAACAAACTAAAACCAAAGAAAGATCAATCATCACGATGTACGGTGAACGATTAATAACAGCGTACGGTAACCTAACAAAAGCGTAATATGAATTTATAATCCTCGTAAAACTCTATAGTTGAAGGGCGACTTTCATGTTGTATCACCTTGCCAGTAATGCGTAGGTTTGGCAGGTACAAGCGCTGTATACAAAACGTTTGAAACGTAAACAAACGTGAACATTAAGCGTGGTGTATGTAAATCGAATGCTACTAAACAAAATTCTGTTCTAATTTTAACTTATTTCTTTGGAATCAACAATTAGTATAACGTTACTATACAAACTTATGTTGCAATTATATCATGTTTTGCTGCAAAATAATTGTTTTTTTTTCATACTTTCTCCAGCTTTAGTACAAAAAATATATAAAAGGACCCAAAGCGTTGTATTTTATGGGTCACTTACAATTCAGAGACCTGGCTGTGGTATGTACGAGTTTCATGTAAAAAACACATCCTTCATGTACACCACACTATCTTGTACTTACAGATATTTATAAATTGCAAATTAAAAACAAACTTGAAACCATATCTTTTTATTTTTACAGGTATTGTGCTATAAAAAGTATACTTCAATTCAAATATATATATATATATATATATGGTCATCAATTCAAATATATATATATATATATGGTCATATATATATATATATATATATATATATATATGCTAAACACTTTCACCCAGATAAAAGAAGTTTTCTTCAAAACTTATCACACACACACACATAAAACGTTACTCCTATTATAGCATAATCCACTTCTGTCACGAGATTCCCACATTTATTTTATTTCGGGTGAGAAGAATGTTAGTATACTTTCTAAAAATGGAAATTGAGAGTAGAAATCCTTTAGTAATATCAACTGTTACTAATGGTGTCCATTCTTCCTTTGTCGAGAATATAAGTTGCTTTAGCAAGGTTTGTAGTTAAGTCAGTTGTCATACATTAATTATGTGAGTCTGTTTATTGGGCTATCTGCAGCTGATTTGAACTAGAAGGGAGACTGCCAGTCAATACTACCTATCACCAACTCTTATTATACCAAATAATTGGGCGTAACTGTTATTCCTTTAGGGCATCTACGGTAATAAAGTACGAAGCGCGATTTTGTTTTTTGGCAATAAGGGGACGCAAACCTTCAAATTTCACATTCATAATCCACCCCGCTAACAAGTGAGCTGCGTCCGACTAACAAAAATAATTAGAAAGACAGATTATGTTCGAACACTTCACTAGATCACGATTAACTGAAGGTCACTTGGTTTAATTTACAGTTCGCTGCTCACATTACAAAAGCTAGCAATGTTTCAGGCGCTTCATATAATCCAATTACTTTTAAATTTGCTCATACTCTCAGTGCCCATCTGTTCACTGGAATTTCCTTAGCGAGTTAATGAGACTTAAAGCCACGATAAGCGTAGAAAGCTCACGCTTTTTTGTTAAGACTTCTTACAAAAGCGTAACGAGTGATGGGGCGGGGTTGCTTGGGACAGGATGCTTGCTCCTTGCTCGTGCGCACGCGACCACAACATGTCCATTACGTGGGGTGGGCACGAGCTCGGCGGCCGAGAAAGCAACCAACCATGGAATAAGCGTAGTAAGGCCCGGTACCTACTTACTCTCTTCAGACCGAGCGTAGTTCCTAATCAGTAAACTTTCATCGATCTTTAGAAAAGGAATGTTTTAAACGCTCAAGAATCCAAAGTTTAAGAGCATCCAACAAAACAGTAAACGGAAAGTTCTGGAAATAGATAAATAAAAAAGTGTAGACGTTTATAATAAACTAAATAAAATACTGGGAATATTTACTGTCAAGGTGACATGAGTAACAGGTTTGTTTTTTAGTAGATAATATATAGTTTAGAGTTATATAAACAACAGCTATTACAATATACAAAAAACCGTTGCAAGTGTAACAATAAATAAAACATTGACAGCTGATAGAATGTTACGGCATCTATGGAGAATGAACGGTGTAAAGAACTGAGAAGGGAAAGATTTAGAAAGATTTGTTACCGTAAAATTGATCGATTACAAGAGAAAGATCTGTAGTGTTGATATAATTAACCACTAAACTATACGATGTCACGTAGCTGTTTATAACACGAATACATGTGTTAAGACACTCGTCGACTGGGCGAAATAAGGTTGAAGAGGAAGATGTGAGTTCGTTTGTAGCTAAACACAGAGCTTCGTAATTGGCTCTCTGTGCTGCTCCCATCACGAGTATCGAAACCCATCTTATAGCGTTATAAGCCCATAGACATGTCACTCAGTCACTGGGGGCGGGAGACACGAGTATAGTGGTGTATCAGTGTAATATATCTTCTGGTTTATCTGGAAACTGATTCTGGCTTTATTGCTTTGCGTTTTATATTTTTCTTAATAAAAAAGGGCTAAAAAAGACAGAGACAAGTGTACATATACAGCGTTTTGTATGATATACAACCACTTTTGCATGTTTAACTTTTAACGGTTATGTCTGTCAGAAATTAAATAAATATACAATTTTTAGAAAAACTACATAAAATTAACTTCAGATGTTATAACTCTAGAAATGTCTCTGTATAAGTAAAACGGAACATACGAAATTAAGTCTTTAGAAAAGCAAAGTTTGTTTTTCCATATTAAATACACGGGTTTTCTCTCTGCAGGATGTTGAAAATTGCGACGATTCTTGGAACGAATTGAAAATATTTAACATAAACAAGTACATTTTGAAACATACCAACAAGCACAAAAGTATTAAAATTAATGGATAAATGCATGGATATTTTTTCCTCCCTGAAGCGTACTGCCAAGAATAAGACAAAAATACACTTTGATTGGAGTACAGATTTTCTCACCTCAATAAGGGTGATGATGAGGATGAAGAGGGGTGGGGGGCAACACGTGTAGTGATCAGCATAGTATTTCCGGTCTCGTTCGTCCGAGAGAAACTCGTGAGCAATGGCTCTGACCATCCTGTAGAAGAGACCCAGTTCCCGAGCAAGCAAGCGGAAATCGTTCTCGCTCCAGACTTCTCTGTCTCGATGATGGACGGCGATTTTAAAACTCCGGGTCCGCTTTCCACTCATCTAAATATACAAAAACGTGTAGTTAACAGAGAGATCTGTTAGTCCTTAAGAAAAAGTCCACCGACTGTTAGCAGAAGTAACTTAAAATCAAATAGGCATTCTCAAATACACTTGTAAACTTTAAATACTAACAGCCATTTTTCAAAGGAAAACAAAACGACTATAACATGCAACAGATCTCAGCCAGTGTTGATAAAAAGACCCTTAACATAACTAGCAGACAGTACATCTTCAATAAGTGCTGACAGAAAAACCCTCAATATTCGAGCAGACATAGTACTTCTTCAGTTAGAGCAAACAGAAAAAACAACAACATTATTACTGCCAATAGATACATCATGAAAAATGTTTTTACATACAGATAATACATAGTTAGACACACATATAGAGGTGTAGTGATAAAATCGGCGTTTCAACCTACTTTTTATTTACTGTGAAAGAACGTCAACCCGAACTATCTGATGTCATAATGAATTACAGTTTACTTTAAGAAAATACAAACAGATAGTGTTACTTACATACTTGATGTATACGTTTGTATGGTAACTCCTCTCGCTAACAGAATCACATTTTTACAACAGTCTGTTTTTGTATCTGTCACAGCATAAAATTTATTTTAACACAAAAGTTTAAAGCTTATAGCAGTATTGATGCAGAGAGAAAATTAGAAACATTATAGCGAAAAGTCGAACAGATGCAACAGCTCAAATAATAATTAGATGACCACTTTCATTATTTCTATTCCAAGTATCGGCTTTATAAAATGTATTGACTTACAATTTGGTAACTAATATCTCGTGCTTCATGAGAATTTTTCGAGCAATTCTATATGAAAGAGTCTAGTGACCTCATTTGATTTATATGCACAACACATGCCTACCGATATGAGAGACCTGAAGTTTATTCTCCATATTATACTTACAGATGTTTAACAACGACGACATCTGGGTCTTTGGCAAATCCGGTTAAACTACTTTTTTAATAATCAACAATAGTTAAAAATTATGTCACGTCTTTTACCCAAATCAGAAACAAATAACTTAATATGCAGTTAGCAATAGGTGGTATTACACGTGTTAAGCCTTTATTCATTAACCAATAAAATAAAAGCTTTAAGGGAAACAAATTCTTTGAGAAAATTCCAATATACTTTTCAAAACTACAACAAAAACCGATGTATATGTATATATATATATATACACACACATCATAACCTTTAAAAAATATCACAAAGGTTGCAGATGTTGCTTAATATTTTAATATATCGATGCCAAATTCTCTTACCCAACAACAACAAACGTAGATAACTTTTTAACTTCACCCATCTTAAACCTTAAGCTCTAAAACCAGTATCTTACTAGCATTGTGTTGTTTTTATTAGAAGCGTTTTATCTTTTAGCAGGTTATTTGTTTACTTGATACTGTTATGTTTCCAGAAGAGTATTTCTTTAGTTGGTACAGTTTTGTTTCTAGGACGGTATTTCTTTAATTGGTATAGTGCTTCTTGAAGGGTATTTCTTTAGTTTGTTCCGTCGTGTTTCTAGGAGGGTACTTCTTTAATTGGTACCGTTGTGTTTCCAGAAGGGTATTTATTTAATTGGTATCATTGTTAACACTTTACAGTTAATGTAGTGCAAATCGTGTGAACTCGAAAAGGAGGAAAAGTGCCAATCACAATATCATTGCTAATGTAATATTGTAAAAAGGTCACTGACCTTGAATAATGAATTTAACTTTCGTTTTGCACACATCTATACATACTTTGATGCATAATGAAATATAGCGTGCAGAAACTCAATCAGGTTAATGGTTCTCCAAGAACAAAAAACATTACAGATTTTAAATGAACAAACCGGACTACCGCATAATTTGTTTTATTACTAACTCAAATTCTTAGGATTGAGCCAGTATAAGCCAGTAAACATAGTTATGAAGTTAGATCAATAAAAGAGCGAGTTCGTTAACATTAAGAGAAGGGATAACTATTCTAATGCACTCAATGTCCAATAAAAATTTTGTTATTCATATATAAGTTGATGTAAAGATTCAGTACTGTTCAAATCAAAGAAGAAAACTGTGGATATTATTAATATCTCATTCGTTATGTAACAATAACGTTATCAAACGTTGTCACGTTTCGTCTATCACACGTTACAAAACACACCAAAAACTTAACTTTCAAACACACAAGTACGTAAAATAAAGTATAGTAACGTGGCTATCTTAAATTTCTTTGTTATAGAGCAGAAACAAATTGAGCGATCAGTTCAGTCCATTTTGAGGAATCGAACCTCGGATTTCAGCGTTCTAAGTCCGTAGACTTACCACTGCCCCACTAGAGGACGCCCGTGTTAAGTCTGTACTGACTACGTAAATAATAAAATTTTAAAAATGGGACGAAGTTTCAAATATTCTTTTAGCATATATTTATGTAGAAATTACCTGAAGGTAATTACATATCTAAGTGGATCCGAAAGAGTGAAATTACCAACAAATTCTTATTTTAAAGTCATTTATAGAATAAAAATCATAAATTGTTTTGAATAAATAAAACAACAAAATATAATAGCATTATTAGACTTTCCTGTAATTTATTAAAATATTAACCCTTTACCTAAACTGACCATGGGTCATAGGTGGTAAGTAAAAAAGTTGGAAAACCTCAACGATATATAAAGATACAATTTTTCTGAAAAAACAACAGTAACCACTGTATAAAATCCATTACGAAAGAAACACAATTTTACCTTAAACACACCTTAGGGATTGAATATTGAAAGAGTAATTAGTCCTGTGAAATGCCCAAAGTTTCTAAGAAACTACACATATTTTCAATTGGCATAAACAAGCACGGAGGGACACACCTAACAAACTGTCGGACAAAACAATCACAGCAACAGAATAAAATGTTCATGCATTTTCTAGAATAAGTGGTTTCTAGGTGGGGCGGAAAACTGAGAATGTATAACAATTTGGTATTGTTCTTAAATACTATTTACACCTTCAAATTATATAAGATAAGATGTTGAACTAAAAGCAACACAGGTAAACGCTGTTTGATCATTGTTCTGTCATATGTGTATGGTATGTTATAACTCACTATTAAAATTACGATTGTTTTCCAGAAGAGAAAGCCATAGAATACGTTGATTGAAAATACAAGTTACTACAGTTACAGAATAGTATATGAACTTTAAACAAAATACCTTCTCCGATGCTAAAATTAGCGAAGTCACGAAAACGTCACGTCTTTGCCAGCTGACGGTGGTATATTTACTTCATTGGCGCCACCTGGGCCAGTAACCTTGGGTATTTGTCAAATATAGGTTCAACTCTAAATAATTTATCCCGACCACAGACATATGTCTTTACGTACTGTAAGAGACAGTCATGTAAAATCTCACTGACATTATTTTATAAAATCAACATATTACCAGACTGATGGATTTAAACTGACAGGTATGTTAAAAAAAAATCTCCATGTAGAGAATCAAACAGCTGAAACATCGATATCCAAAGAGATTGGTTTAACATATCATCAGTTTCAACCTTGCTATTGTACAACTATAAACGCACCCAAAGGAAGCAAGTATACAATTATATTATAAGGTAACGTGCGATTCTTCATTTAGTTACCATTTCTTTGATTATAACTGCACATATACGTTATTTGTGTAAATTTGGTATTTTAATATATAAATTGTATTTTTTACCTTAAGCTAATTAAAATAGAACTTATAAAAATGTTAACCGATTTAAATTATTCTAGTATTTTATACATTTCTCACACCAAAAAATTTATGCAAATATTCTTGAAATACGACTAATAATTATTTAATATTTATTTTTATTTTTCTTTTATCAAGCTTGAATATTTCTCTGTTCTTTCTTTTCACAAAAACAAGAACACATGTGCTCAGTCTAAATTATAAATATGTGAGACTAACGTAGGTAAAGGTAGTCCATGCACACAAAGAACTCGGGTTGATAGCAGAAAACCTTTGTCCTTGGATTCTCTCCGAAAAAAAAAGAAAAAGAAGAGAGATTAAAAGACAGAACGTTCCAAAGAGAGTTTCACCAAATCGTAACAGATAAAACAGAAGCTTGAATAAATCGTAGTCGTTTTACACGAAGGTGAACAACTGGTCGAATACGAAAGGCGAAACGTGTAGGCATCAAGGACAGAGCGGCGGAGATGCTCCCCCGCATCAGCTGGTAGTGCGGAGGCCGTGCTCGACTGGAAACAACCCCATCTTCACGGGCGGGGCACGTGCTTTGCCTTATCTTCAGCCTCTTTTGGCGCCTTAAAAATTCCAGACACTAGACAAACAACTATGCTGATCGAAATGGAGTTGGACCACTTTCTTGTTCATCTGGAATTTTGTAGGAGCAATAAAAGTGTTATATTTTATTTATTCCATATTAACAACTGTTCATCATCTTAATAGTTTACTAGGTTTTAACTCCATTTATGTTATTACTTGGAAAGTTTTTACTAAAATGTGTCTTCATTAATAATGTTTTAAAAATCGTGTTAATTCCAACGTTCTCGGAAAGCTCTTTTAACGCACGGAAAGCAAATCAGCCAATAACGAAAGGTGAAAGTAGTCGCTTAGAAACGGGAGTTGTTTCCCGTCAACCAGGGTCAGTGACTGAATGATTGAAAGTCCGCCGCGACTGATGCAAAGCAAAAACCCCAACATTCGCCTAGGCTTCTTGTCAAGATGTTCCTAATTTGGCGAGAGTAAACCGTGTAGCGTTCCAACATCACCATGATGCCGTAGTTAGTTTGTACGTGTCAACTGAAAATTCAAACTACTCTTCCCATCGAATAATATTCAACTTTTAAGCTTCGGTATAACTGCAGCTTTGTTTCTTTATCATACTATACATCACAGTTAGAAATTTGCTTTATGTAACAACTGGTTACTGCAGAACATTGTAGGTGAAAATTGTGTTTTTGAAAAGAAGCAGACATATGTAGCCTATAGGACACACCCGCACCTACCTATACGAATATATCATAACCTTACAAGCATATACAAGTATTTTAGAATCGTTAAATATTTTCATTATATTATATTTTCCACTTACATTGGAACCGATGTGAAATATGAAGTAGAGAGTAAATAATTATTGTTAGCTAAGTAGTGCACGCTATATTTGCCCTTTGATCCTAAACAATGAGTTCGGTAATTAACTGATGTTTGGAGAATGTTTAGGCCTTTTAAAGTATCACCTTTAGAGAAACATTCTCGGCACAGCGTTAAATTATAGTCTGTAAACACCACGTGACATCTACTTGTTTTTTGAATTACGCGCAAAGCTACTCGAGGGCTATCTGCGCTAGCCGTCCCTAATTTAGTAGTGTAAGGCTAGAGAGAAGACAGCTAGTCATCACCACCCACCGCCGACTCTCGGGCTTTTCTTTCACCAACGAATAGTGGGATTTATTGTAACTTTATAACGCCCCCACGGCTGAAAGGGCGAGCATCTTTGGTGAGACGGGATTCGAATCTCCGACCCTCAGATTACGAGTCGAACGCCTCATCCCACCTGCCAATGCGGGGTCTCACGTGTCGTCACTATTTACTTTTCTAAATCATGTTACCATATAAAGAATTTCCTCGGTTAAAGTCCCATATAAATCAATTTTTCATTTCATCGTGAATAAAGCTACATACAACTTGAATATTTAAGCTGTGTTTGTTTTTTTAAATGGGGTATAATAACATCACCAGCATACCGATTTTCGGCCACGTCTCTTTAGATACATTGACTTAAGGAACTTCGATTACTATGGTTACAGTTTGTGAACGTGGTTTTAATCAAAGTATAATCAAAATTCCAAATATGCCTACATACATGCACCGTTTCTAGTTTCCACACCGTAATTCAGCAGCCTAGTCAACACAGGAAACTAAGTTGTCTGGACCACGGAAACTGCCTCTCCCACCTGGAGCTATGGTTCCACGGCATGAATACATTGCCGTCTTCCGGCAGGGTGGGTGGCATGGATTGTTTCTTTGTTTGAGAATGCCGGAGCCACACATCCCGTTTTTCGTTAATTTTTTTAAATAGTGTATCAGTTCAAATATATTTTGTCCTCTTCAATGACTACGTACCAAATACAAATGAAATAGTAACAAAGAACGTCAACATATCGTGCTTCTATAGTTAGTGCGAACTAACGCAAATTTCGTCACTGTTGTTGTTTGGGGTTGAATCACTGAATAATATTAACATTGACATATAAATCATTCTGGTATTTTTATAAGGACAAAAACTTCTACATTACTCTTTACCCAGGTTTATTACATGGTGTCTGAAATTGAATATTCCTTCAAAATAATCTGATCCTCTACATACAGTCAAAATATATAAAATAACTTTTATATATCATTTGAAAATTTTGAACTTCTGCATATTAACATTTACACTCTGTTTCACTTCCACATATTAACAAAAAAACTACCTGAATAGTGTGTTCTTCATACCAGAGGAGTCTGAACTTTTATATCGAACATTCATGAGCTTCCCAACACTTTTAAGATGATATTTCTTATGGCATAACCAGAAAGTTTTGTATTGTATGTTCGAATACCATATAGATGCACTGCGTTTTAATGATGGATCAATGGTATCTGGGTATTTTGCCCTGGAGGGTCAGGTTCACTTTGACCTCTTCCTCCTTCCTGAACTTATTTTCCCTAACTGTTTGTATGTTAGGTCCTTCTCAGGGCAATGTCCATTTATAGTCTATTATTCACAGTAGTCAAGTTAGCTGGTGGCAATTTATTTATTTATTTTATTTTATTATTATTTTAAAATACATAAATATGTAAACTATAAATATAAGATTTAAAGTTTATATACATACATATTTTACTTTAATTTATTTTTCTTTATATTTAAAATATATGTTAATTGGGGAGAGATATTTAGGATTTTCTTCATCATGTATGAGGTACCTGTCTAGTTCGCATAATAAATCATTTTTCATCCAATTTTTGTTAAAATACCTAATTGTAATATTTAGGAGTCTATCTCATATGGTTGTATGTTCGAGTAATTATGAATGAAACTGCGTTTTAAAACATCTACATCAACAGTGTTTTGAAAATGGCGCTCAAACTATAAAGTTTATTTTGTGTAGATCGCTTCCACAATAGCTAAAGTTAAATCACGGCCCTAAGGTCGCTTCCAGAGTCACCTGAATTTTACAGGTATCATGTTGATGTGAGATCACTTTCTTGTTTTATCAAGCGATGATCCATCACTAAAATCATGCACCAACAAGCTTATGAAGTAAAATTATCAACCAATGCCAGATGTAGTACATTCCGTCTCCCTAAAGAAGCAATGACTTCTGTGTACGACTTTATTTAGTCTGAAGTTAATTGAACTCTTCTTCTACGTATGGT
This sequence comes from Carcinoscorpius rotundicauda, assembly GCA_011833715.1. Classification (NCBI taxonomy): domain Eukaryota; kingdom Metazoa; phylum Arthropoda; class Merostomata; order Xiphosura; family Limulidae; genus Carcinoscorpius; species Carcinoscorpius rotundicauda. The sequence continues at coordinate 40,417,899 of CM022396.1, read as the reverse complement.
GTTTCTGTGTTCCTAGGGTGTAAGCTAAATAAAGCTGCCTACACCGGCGCCCGCTGGGAATACAAGGACAGGTCATGTCCCGTATACCTCCTTGAAGCAGGTGTCAACTTGCGAACGATATAGCACACCATCGAGCCAAGAGGCCACCAACACGTGAAGATGGTTATGATACATACAAAGGGTGTGTATACTGAAGTCTCACAGTGAAGTTGTATTCAAGTAAGAAATGATGGTTGCTAAAAATGTTGAACACAATAGTCATTGTATGACTGAACAAACTTGATTAAGTAAAACCACAAAAACAATGAACTTATGAACATGAGTGATACGATCACACACAGCAAGAATGAGAACTGAAAACAGCAACAAAACAGCGACAACGTTTCAACACCAAGATTAACTTGAACGTGAGAAAAGATATTTATGTGTAACTTTATATGTGTGATAGGTTCTTACAGATTAGTCCAGAATCTTAACAACGCAAAAACAGTAGCTCTTGGTTCATGTGTCGCAATACATCATTTATAATTCAACTATCGAGCTAACTTACGTTCATAAAGATGTATTTATACACAAAGTATTTCCAACTTCGTACGCTACTACAATTAACACTCCCAGTATAATACCTGCTTGCATTCGACTGTTGTGTACGTGTGCAACTAAGTGAGACACAAGGATGGATGGGAACTTGTTGGAGTTTAAGTATACTGTGACCTTTTACCTAAGATCTTCTTATATTAAACGCCACTCTGAGGGAAAGTAGCGAGTTTATGGAATTACAAAGCTCAAATATTGAGTGGACAAAGCACAGACAGCTAGCTCATTATATAGCTTTGTACTAAAAGTCAACAATCATCCAAATGCTCATTAATTACGTTAATTAATTATTGCACGTACTCGCATAGAGTTATTGTTATTAGTCATGCTGAATATATAAATCCACAAGGATAAGGTCAAGGCAGCACTAAAACAGTAAGACCAGCTATGACCATCGCATCTATTTTAAAATAATGAAATCTGATATGATAATCAGATCTGTCTTACAACAGTATGACTAGGTATGACCATCACATCTATTATAAAATAACGAAACCTGATATGATCATCAGATCTGTCTCACAAGAGCGAGAATAGGTATGACCATCAGATCTATTTTAGAGCAGTAAATCTACGCGTAACTATCAGATCTCTTTTAAAATAATAAATTCAGATATGACTATCAGATTGGTTTTACAACGGTATCACCAGATATGACCATCAGATTTGTTTCACAACAGTAAAACTACATATAACAATCAGATTTATTTTATAAAATCACACCAGGTGTAAGCATCAGATTTATTTTAGAATAACAAGATCAGATATGGCCATTAGATCTGTTTTACTGTAGTAAGACCACAAATGATTATCAAATCTAATATACAACAGTAAGACCAGGTGTAACCATCACATCTATTTTATGATAGTGAGACTAGACATGAAAATGAGATCTGTTTCACAACAGCAAGACCTGGTATGGTTTGATTTGAATTTCGCGTAAAGCTACTTGAGGGCTACTGTGCTAGCCGTCCCGAATTTAGCAGCGTAAGACTAGAGGGAAGGCAAGTAGTCATCACCACCCACCGCCAACTCTTGGGCTACTCTTTTACCAAAGAATTGTGGGATTTACCGTTACATTATAACGCCTCCACAGATGGGAGGGCGAGCATGTTTGGTGCAACTCGGGCGCAAACCCGCGACCCTCGGATTACGAGCGCACGCCTTAACGCGCTCGGCCATGCCAGGCCAAACCTGGTATGAATATCAGATCTGTTTCGAAAGAATAAAGTCAGATACTCGTATGACCATCAGCACTGTATTGACAAGAACTATGGAGGGAGAGGGATAATCCTTTTGTACCAGTTATTAAAGCATTTGTCTGGTGTGTCAAAGGCCTTGAGTTTTAAACCGATCCGAGGAAAAAAAGAATTACCACAATAAAAACTGGAGCCCACCATGGAAACGTCTCCGACCTACAAGAATGCAGAGCTCAAACTGGCATATTGCTTGATAGTTTATCATTTCAATAATAACATATCAATCTTATAATATCACACAAACATTAACTTTCCACTCACACCCAACGAAGTGTAAAGAATCAATAAAAGTTAGTGTCAATCATAGCATGAAAACTACAATTTCTGATATGTATATTTATGTAAGAAACAAATAGTTAAAAAAATTGATAACATTAAGAGCTGTTGTTTTGTATTCATTCAAAGTTGAAACTAAATACCTTCAGAAACGTAAACAAAGAACTAGGCGGGAATTAGAATCGTGGGAAAATCCATGATTGGCGGTTAATAAAGGTTTCTATTTATCTCAGTGATGTCGAGAAAACCCACTTGTAGAGAAATATATATGCAAAAACGGCTCGTTTGGGTTGAGAAAATATTTTACATAGAAGAGCAAACAACGTTTCGACCTTCTTCGGTCATCGTCAGGTTCACAAAGAGAGAGGTAACTGATCGGAAGCTGACCACATGTTTGGAAGGGGTTGTGTAACTGAGTGTCGAAATGTAGAGGGCGGTGTTAGATGTTTGCATATATAATGTTATATTATTTATTTTATTATATTTAATATAGGTATAAAGGCGTTCCTTTAGATTGGTTTATTTTGGGTTTAAGTTGTTGTATAAGTAAGGCTTTTTTAATTTTGCGTTTGTTTATGTTTCTTTCTTTTTTCTTTAGTATTTGGGTGTTTTCTATGGTTATGTTGTGTTTATTTGACTTGCAGTGTTCGAAAACATGTGAAGGTGACTTTTATGTTCTTTGAATCTGGTTTCCATTTTTCTACTTGTTTCTCCAATATAGAAGTCGTGACAGTTATTACATTGTGTTTTGTAAATAATGTTGGTGTGGTGTTTGTCAGTGTAGTTTTTACATAGTATAGACCTCAGTTTTGTGCCTAGGTTTTGAATAAATTTGTTATTAACTGGAATGTCATATTTTGTTACTAGTTTTTGTCAAATGTTGGTTATTTTTCTGCTGATGTCGAGAATATATGGTATGTAGCAGTATATGGCTTCGTGATTTTTTGATTCGTGAGATATATTTACTTTTTTAGTTGATTTTGCTTTCTGTTTAGGTGTGTGCGTATAATGTTTTCTACGGTTTGTGGAGGAAACTTATTGATGTTAATGAAGTATTGTTTTATTTTGTCTAATTCATCGTTAATTTTATTTGGTGAGCATAGTTTTATGGCTCTGTTTATTTGGTTTCTTAGAATGTTGAGTTTCTGTTTTGTTTCACGTGCTGAGTCCCAAGGAATGTATAGTCCAGTATGGGTGATTTTTCGGTAGATTTCTCTTTTGAATTGTGTGTCGGTTCTTGTAATTTTGAGTTTAAGAAATGATATTTGATTGCTTTCTTCCTGTTCACATGCGAAATTAATGTGGGAATCTATGGAGTTAATGTGATTGAAAAAAATTAAGTGTGTGTTCTGTAGATCTGAATCCCCTAACCGTGTCATCTACCTATTTGTACCAGTATAGTGGTGGATGTAATGCTGTGTTAATTGCTTGTGTTTCAACTTGTGTCATAAAAATATTGGCTGGAACTGGTGATACTGGGTTGCCATGCTTAGGCCATTTGTTTGTATGTAGTTATGGTTATTGAACCTGAAGTTTGTCTTTATCGTGGTGAATTCTATGAGGGTTGCTAATTGGTTACTGAGATGTCTATAGTTGGGTTAGGATCTCGGATATAGAGTTTCAAGGCTATCTTGCAGGCTTCAGTGGTTGAAACTTCTGTAAAGAAGGATATGGCATCGAAACTGGCCATTAAGACTTTACGATTAAGTTGATTTAGATTAGATTTGAAATTAAAAGAGTCTTTGATGAATGAGCTGGCTGATGTTACATATTTGGAGAATGCCCAAATACCTAGATTGTAATTGAACGATTTATATGTGGACATTATTGGTCGTAATAGACAATCTGGTTAATGAGGGTTGGGGATGCCGTATATTTGTGGTGTGCGTGAGTCGGTTTTACGTAGGTAGGAATAAAGTGTTTGTGAAATTGTGTTGGCTTTTTTCACTTGTAGTAGTAATTTGTTCAGTTGCGTCTCGTGTGTCTTTGTTGGATTTGTGTGTATTGGTTTAAATATGTTTGTGTCTGATAGGATTTTATTCATTTTTTGGATGTTTCATTTACTCCGCCTTCCTGCAATTTCCCTTATTGTACATCATGCTCCTGTCATGGCGGGTCTACTTAAAATACTGAATAAATTGCAGCATTTAATGTACTTTCAATATGGATAGACCTTCGCCATTTTCGTTTGCGGGTGACCATTTGTAAAAATCAAAGAGAGAGAGAGAGATGTTCTCGTCTTCTTAGTTATGAACACTGCGAAATATAGAAGATAAACTTAAAACTTTTAAAAGTAAACTATAATAATGAAGATAAAAACACTTTCGTCGTCTACTATAAAAAATTACATTTATAGTTGGGTCGTTTGCTTTGTACATCGATAGAAAACTAATGTATTATTGCGCCAATTCTTCTGCACAAACAATTCATTATTGCTGTCAATTGCATACGAAATAATTATAAGGGTCTGCAAACAATTGTTAGTACTTACATTATTGATCAAAAGGATGTTGTAACAAAATTAAAGTATACTTTTTTGTGTGTGGAAAGAGTAAAAAGAACTGTAGTGCTTCAAAGAATGGAGTTATAGTACAAAATAGGCAAGGTGGCGCTGATACAAAAACCCAATGAAATTTATCAGCCCTAAATATTGAAAAATTAATAAATGCTAGACTCATGAATTACTGGCTTATGTAAATAAAATCATTTTAATTCTCAAATTACCAATATTGTGTTACATCTTTTACTACGGTGGATAATACATATTGTGTCAGATTGAGTATTTTAACAGTTTTCTATGTTGCCACATTCAATGTAAATAAAACTGACTAAAAAATTGGGTGAAGTCTTAATATTTGACATAAAATACAAAAAGGGCCTAAATAATATTTGGTGGAATTAAATGCAATATTAAGTTTATTTTTCACTTTTTTATATGCTTCGTACATTATTATTTGTCCTTTAACCATGAAACTTACGGATCTACAAGCAATTTGGTATAAAGCTGTTGTTGTTTTTGTTCTTTTGAATTAAGCACAAAGCTATATAATGGACTATCTGTACTCTGCCCACCACAGGTATAGAAACCTGGATTTTAGTGTTGTAAGTCCGCTGAACTACTGGAGGGCTGGTATAAAGCTCTCTTCCCTAATACCTTAACGAAAACTTGACAAGATATGTTAAATAAGAATGAGATTAAGCGTTTTCTGTCTCGCATTAGAATACGGTCCAGACTTAGAAAGTACAATATGATTCTCCTTTCCGTTGTCACAGCACATTTCAAAGAACAGAGAGAAAAATAACATAAGTATTTCACTTTAAAGTGATTAATAAAGTTATATAATTATTTAAACACCTCACTACCACATCCAACACCCCTGGATCACGTGGTTACCATGTTAAAATAGAATCATAAGGGCGTGGATTGGTGGTGTCATTAAGCGTCGCCGTCTGCACTGTGGTGAGCCAAGACAGAGAAACCAAGTTCGTTCTTCTCCACAGCGGTTCTTCTTCTCGATCTAGTTTTAGTTTGTGTTTGAGCGACCTGGAAGGGCCAAGTCTTGCTTCTCTCATTTCCTACGTTTCGAAATCGAGCTTTAGGTCTTTTATACCTGGGTTTTTGTTCCAGGTATCGGTATTTAGGTCTTATAGATTTAGAAGGGTCGGGTTTAAAAAATTTCTTCTCTCCTGCACTTAATTAATTTCTATTCAATATTTATTTAATTACTACAAGAGGGCCAGATTTTAGCTAGTCCATATTCTCACTGTGACTCTTTTCGAGGCCATGTCCGTGTATGTTAATATTGCTGTGTTAAATATACTTTCACTTTATTCGATTGTGTTAAAGATTTCTACACAAAACGAAAAGTTCCAAATGCATTTTTAAATAATTATAAACTTGAGTAAGAGCATTCACGTACAACTCTTTTTTTTAATGCTCTTGCTCTCACCGAATATTAAAATTTTCACCTGAGGTCTTGTTTTATTGTTTTTTAAAATGTGAATCTACCACCCATACTAGTCGTGAAATTTAATTTATCTTTCAATAATGACATGCTGACGCACTTTAACCTATGCAAAGAACGAAAAATGTAACATCATCACCTACTTTCAAAGACGGATAGTTGCTTTACATAGTTTATTTGTAATGTGATATTTGTATATATAATTACCAAATCTCTACCTCCTTCATAATTTCAGAAATAAACATTTCCGAACGAATAGATTGCTGACATTGTGTATTTTTCGTTAAACAGCATTTTGCACCCATTTTTTACTTGCCTTATAAACATAATTTTTTTCAAGCTACCGGCAACTATTAGATCCAACTAAACCAGTATTCTGAACAGGATATTACAATCTAACTTGTAAGCATTTACACATGTTTCAAAATAACCAAACTATTCCCCAACTACACTTTGTATTATATTTGTTATAACACAACATAAAAATAAATTGTTTATTACTGTTCAAGTTCAAGAAAGAGGAATTTTGCTTACATTCAACTGTTATCTGTAACATGGGTTTGATCTGTGTTCAGGGAGGGAATAAGCTCGCGACTCTGGACTATTGAGTACCCATGCAACCGTTTGTAAGTAATCAGACGGATAAAAAGGGGCGGGTAAGCCTACGACTCCTCCACTTTTTCACCTTGACGTGGGGTGCATGAAACACACTACTACAATCTGTATATATCAAAACACTGCACGCCACTTTTCTGTAATGTTTATGTGCCATCATTACGATGGCATTACGATTAAATGACGAGTTGCACCGAGTATAACCTAGCGCAAGATTGTCGTAAAGTTATTCGATTCTCGCGCAAATCCATACAAAAAACTACATGTGCATAACACTCAATAATGTTTAAATGATGGATAGGAAAGTAGGCAGCTAGTGAACATAAACTACTGCAAACCTAATAGCTGGATTTAGCTGTCACTTATATAATGCACTCACAAATCTAAAGCATGAAAGCAGCTTCTAAGATACACCTCTGTTCTCCACAGTTGACGAGTTTTTAACAATTCTATACTTTCTCTTCAATTAGCCCGAGTACGGCTCATTGGTTAATGTGTAATACTGTGGAGCTGATAATCCTCTGTTCGTGTCCCGTTACCGTAACAACAACAAAATAGCTCCGCACTTTGGAGACGCCTATTCGTTGTACCATATTGGGTTATATACCATTATTCGAATTGACAATAGTAGCCCAAGATTTCTCGTTGGCTGGTGTTGGTCAGTTGCCTTCGTCTAGCGAAGACAACGCTTTGTAAAGTTTGTGTGAAACCCAACAAACAGATAAGTACACTTGAGCCTTCTTTGGTAATTCCTTTTCTTTCTAAGAATAATCCCGAGTTTCAAAATAATACTTCAATTACTATTCTCCGAGGAGTTCTTAGGGTCGAGGTACCAGTTCAAATTCTATTTTATAGTTTGTATACAGACAGTTATAACAGGTCATGTTAAGGCCGCTGAGTTGTTTCATCAGCAGAAAGATAAAAGGTCGGAGTTAATAACATATTCTTAACTCGCATTCCTCTTTCAGTTAGATACAAACCAAGCAAAGCTGCAAAATACAGTTGACCATAATATCCGATTTCGTTGAAATACTTTCGAATGTGTTATAAAACAACGATTGTAACTAACATCATGCGACTAGTGTTGGATTATTTGAAGTACTCACAAATAATGGAAATTTTATATCATTGTTTAATTAACAAATGTGATGCTGACCGGAGCACTTCTGTTCCTATACGTACAGACTGGACTTTAATAGAATACAAATTTTTTACCGTACTTATTTTACTGACTTAAATATAGATGCTCTTGAATACAAATATAACCCCCAGACTTTGCACGAAATTGTTTAATTTGCTTTAAGTTCCATTTTACAGAATAACTTGTAGACTGGACTTTAATAGAATATAATTTTTTTTTTCATGCTTAATTTGCTGACTTGAATGTGGATAACCTCCAGACTCTGCACGAAATTGTTTAATTTGCTTTAAGTTTCACTTTACAGTACAACTGGTCTGTCCTTGTATTGAGTGACTTGTTGAATATTTTAGAAATTTCCAGGATATCATCAATTTTAACTCATTTATTTCGGTTAATTAAACTATCTAAATTTATAACTTTCCGTTTATTTGACTGTTTGTTTTGAATTTCGCGCAAAGCTACACGAGAGATGTCAGCACTAACCGTCCCTAATTTAGCAGTGTAAGACTAGAGGAAAAGCAGCTACTCACCATCCATCGCTAACTCTTGGGCTACTCTTTTATTAATGAATAGTGTGATTGACCGTCATTTTATAACGCACTCACAGCTGAAAGGGCAAGCATATTTGGTGTGAGGGGGATTCGAATTCGTGACCCTCAGATTGCCTAATCACACGGCAATACGTTAAAATTCGTGATTCGATTCCTTGCGTCGCACACAGCAGACAGCTCAATCTGGCTTTTCTTTATTATAAGTAGTGGAAACTTAACACTAATCCACTCGGGACTTTTTATTCGAAACTCGCAAAGTCGACCTGAAGATTATATATATGTATATATATATTGGTATATACTTATATATAGTAAAATACTGCAGTGCCTAACCGATAAGCTAAAAGGATAAAGATCCATTCAGTAAACAATGCTCTGAAAGGAAATAATACTCATATTGTTATTCATGTAAATACACGGTTCATCTCTAAAGTTTGCTTCAGTAACTAAAACATGAGTTATGTAAGAGTGTATTATAAACTTATGCTTTTAAAACTTGATTTTTAAATTACCCCATTCCACGTTTTGAAAGATAACAGAACTAAAGCATATTATCCTGATTAGTTCGCGAAATTCATGTTACGACATGTCTGTTTCTTTAGTTTCCTCCCACAAATCACCTCACAAGTGTTTCCTCTCACCATACATATTATATATGGAGGCTAAACACTGGGAAATGTTTCGAAACATTATCTGTTATGCCCAAAAAATACTTACATTTAATCTTAATTAAAAAAAAATTTATACCTTATAGAAAATTAAACATTAATACGAATTTTATAATTGTGTATGTAATACAAATACATCACCAAAACACACGCGCAATTAAAATATTTTATTTATCTACCATTTGTAACGTAAAAAGTGCTAGTCACGGGGAACACCACGGACTTACCCATCGCTGACGAAACGTTCCTGTAGTCAACACATGTTAGTCCTCGTTCACTCAAAGATCGACCTAAAATTGTGCACGACACATAAGCCGGGCTTGCAATGAACTAACCCTAGAATCAACTGCCTGCTAACATTTACCTCGTTCAACAACTCTCTCTTCTGCTATGACGTCTCACAGACTGGGTTCCAGGATCTTGTAAGTTACCTAGCCTTACGTCATTTCCGTTTATAAATGAGCTCACCAAACCCCTCTCCCACAAACTGGCATGCACGAACATACTACATCATAGATCTTACACTTTTTAAATATTATTGAATTGCTTTCAGAATCAGGTTTCTCAAGAAAGAAAACATCAACTCATCATTCATATAATATCTCAAACTAAATAATTTTAAAATTAAAATGAAAGGAACTAGAAAATTTGAACAAAAATTATAGTTAACAAGTATATCATCTCGTAAGCCATACGGGTTTTTAACACTCATTGTGAACTGTTTTATTTCCTTCTTCCCTATCTTTGTGTTACATTGATTTAAACTTACCAGCAATTACATTTAGTATTTGCTGCGCAGAGGTTTTGTATAACTTGTATTTGTGTGTGTGCTTTAACATTTTCTTGTCTTTAGTACTTCTTAGATCAGTGACTCCCAACCAGGGGTGCTCGCAATCCTTGGAGTTGCGAGATAGCGTTCCAGGGGGTGCGAGATAACATTTCAGTTTTTTTTGTTTATATTAAAGGTACTGTCCTATACATAATTAAAACAATTACGTTCGATTTTTTTTCTTATTTTTCTTGTTACAGACGTAGCTTTTTACCTTGTTACGATAAACTATCGTTTCTACTGTCACCGGCGCAGACAGAAATCTTAATGTACAATTGTAAACAAACAACACACGAGACGTAAACGTGACCTAAATACTCGGCACAACTAATTAGGTTACGTTCGTGAACGTCATCTTAAAGTGTCTATTATTTATTTATGTTATGTATTCACGTGATCGTGACTTGAGAAACTTCCAGAAGTATCTAGAATTAATCGATGACGTCATGTGACGTATATTCTAAAATGTTCTAGAAAGTTTCGCAGAGTATATAAACCTATGCATGATGCTGTGGTAGTCATTGCATTGTTGATTCTGTGTTCGTGCAAAAGAACTTCATTATGTCCTTTCAAACGCAAATTTGAAGCCATCTAAGCTGCAGGAACACTTCAACAACCTGCATGGTGGAGCAGCTGTTGCAGGCCATGATGTTGAATCGTTGAAAGGTAGAAGGGCCCACTTTGATTCTTGAGCAACCCTTCCAAAATTAGGTTTTATATCTGCTGTGAAACCACTGCTGATAGCTTCATATCACGTGGCATATAAAGTAGCCAAATCAAAGAAGCCCATACAATTGCAGAAAAGGTGATAAAACCGTGTGCATTAGAAATTGCAACAATTGTTCTGGGAAAAGAAGCCTCAAACAAACTTAAATTAGTGCCGTTACCAAATAATGTTATTCAAAACCGAATTGTTGATTTGAGTTCGGACATTTTGGACCAAGTTATCGCAGATATCAGGGCTAGTCCCTTGAAAATCTCTCTTCATTTGGACGAAACAACTGATGTAGCAAATTGCAGTCAACTCATCGCACTAGTGAGGTATGTCCATAACGGTGCCATAATGGAAGATTTCCTGTCTGTGAAGATTTGAAAACAGCCACAAAAGGGAAAGATGTCTTCCAGTGTGTGAAGGACTTCTTTGCGAAATATGATATAGATATCCAAATTATTGGTTCTGTGTGTACCGACGATGCTCCTGCTATGCTAGGAAATAAATCAAGATTTTTTGCACTGATGAAACAAGATAATCCACACTTGCAAGTTACTCACTGTTTTCTTCATCGACATGCTTTGGCATCAAAAACATTGCCTTCAAAGTTAAAAAAGGTCCTTGACACTTCTGTGAAGACCATCAAGAGGGGTCGCGCTCTGAACCACCGCCTCTTCAAGTCGCTTTGTAAAGATTTTGGAAGTGAGCATTCAGTTTTGCTTTTCCACACAGAAGTCTGCTGGCTATTACGTGGGAGAGCTTTAACGCGCTTCTTTGAACTGCGAGAAGAAATCAAAACTTTTCTGAAGGAACGTAACTATAATCTGCCCGAAGAAATAGAATCGCAAGAATTCAATCAAATGCTAGCCTATTTGAGTGATATTTTCATTCGTATGAATGACCTGAGTGTATCTCTACAAGGGAAAAATATAAATATATTGAAATGCTGAGAAAAGTTAAATGCTTTCAAAAAAAGTTACATCTTTGGTGTCGACAAGTTAAAAGAGGGAATCTTTCAAATTTTCCATCACTCAAAGAAATGGTAGGTGAGGATGAGTCCCTAAATCCGTGTGTGTGAAGAAATTGTGTATTATTTGGAAATACTATCAAAGTCATTTGATGGATATTTTGGAGGAGAACTGGAAACTTCTGAAAAATGGATTATGAATCAATACTCCTTCAATTTGGATAATATGTCGAATGATGAAGTGCTGAAGGAAGATCTTATTGAACTGCATACAAATCAAGTTCTTGAAATGCAGTTTGAAAGCAAAACTTTGGAACAATGTTGGTGTTCGGCAATGGACATGTTTCCAATACTTTGTGAAAAAGCACTAAATGTGCTCATCCCGTTCGCGACGACATACTTATGCGAGTTTGGATTTAGTGCCCTTTGGTCAATCAAGACAAAATCTAGAAATCACTTGGGTGCACAGGTAGACTTGCGGATTACTATCAGCAACAAAGTGCTTTGTTTTGAAAAACTCGTAAGAAATAAACAGGAACAAAAAAATCATTTAATTTAAATTGACGTATGAACATTTGAACATTTCAAATCCAAAGAAATTTCATTTCATGCATGGATGAAAATTTATTTTTTAGGTCATATAGGGTTTATGCAACTTTTAGTTTGTTGTAATATTTTTCTTTTCTTAATGTTTCGTTTCTGTTTATATATCAATAAAAACTAATTATAAAAATTTGTTTTGGCACCTTCACCTTTATTCTTAAATAAATAATTACTGTGAGGGGTGCAAGAACACATTAAAATCTTTAGGGGTGTGGGGCATAAAAAAGATTGGGAACCACTGTCTTAGATCAAGCTAGGCCCAGTCTAAAATTAAAAAAAAGATAAAAGAAAAAAGCCACACATCTTAAGTGTATAACAACAATTGAACTATTCGAATTTTAGATGTTTAGTAGAAAGCAATGATAAAAATAACGAATGCTGGTATTTCTATTGTCAGTTCAATCAAGAGATGAGGCATCAAGTAGTTTCTCAGGAAAGCTATAAGAACAAATTACAATTATACACCTGATTTGAAAGTTTCTTACGTGAAATAAATACCCGCGAAGCGTGTATAAAGCGAATAGTCAGTGTCGAGAGCTCTCTTACTTATCTATCTCTATTAGTTTGTTACATTTGGTCCGAAATCGTTATGGGTTTGTTATGATGCTTGCTGGATTTACAATAAGACAAATCTTTTGTAGTATAAATACATTCATGGTTTGGGGAACCACAAGAATATAAAATTTCAAAATCTGAATTGTATCAAGTTAACATATTCAGTAATTCAGTTTAACGTTATTTATTTGTTGAACATAACGTAGTAAGGCATTGTTTCCTACTGCAATTCACATGATCTTGAAAAAAACAAGTTATATGAAAATTGGTGTCTTCGTTAAAAACTATCACATATATTTAACATTTCAAGCTAAAATTCGGAGAAGGAGAAAGAAACACAGCTACACATTTGTAAACACTATGTTGATTGATACGTTCATGCATGACTGACTCGTGCAGAACAAACAAGTTTCAACACAATGCAAAAAATCAGTGAATAATGACTTGAGGGAAACCACATGAAAACTTACTGATGCATTATAACTTTACTGAATATAAAACACTTTGACCACAGTAGAACAGTGGCATGTCTGCGGAATTACAACGCTAGAATCCGTGTTTCGATAACCGTGGTGAGCAAACCAGGTAGCTTTGTGCTTAATAACAAACAAACATGATTTTGTTTGTTTCAGACTGTCCACACACGGTCACACATAGCATTCTCTAATTGTGAACTAGACTGAAAGGACGTCAGTTGGTCAACATCACCCACAACAACTCTTTAGCTACTCTTACATGGCCGAATAGTTGACAGCTGATTATCGCTCTTACAACGTTCCCACCTTCCGAAACTACAAACTGCGCTTTTGTAATGCAAGCCACAAATACTCGAAATAACACCCTGACACATTCGTCATTTGGCCACGCCTGGTCTTATACAATATTTACCTTTATGAAATTATACATGAAGTATTTTACTTCTTATTTTGTGTCAACTTCCTTCAGTTGTAACAAATGAATAGTTTAGACCATACGTCAAAGTTATACATACATAAAACGTAATTTGTCCACAACGCTGTATTTTGCTTTGAAGAAATAACTGTTTTATTATATCATGAGGCACTCGCGCAACCGGAAGAGCAGATGTCAGACGTTGTTCTATGGGAACTACCGGTGCGTAGCAGAGATTCGTGTAAGCATCAATTTTACAACAAAGTGTATGCTTACCGGATAAGTCAGTAATCAACACGTACCTATTATAATTTTACTAGATGTCACATTTTCCCACATAGAAGTTTCCAAACTGTTTCAGAGAACCCTTTACCAGGTATGTTTTACTCATATCACAGTAAATGTTGTTGTTTTGAATTAAGTACAATGCTATATGTGCTCTGCCCACCATGGGTATTGAAACCCGGTTTATAGCATTTTAAGCCCGTAGACATACCGCTGAGCCTCTGGGGGCATTACAGCAAAAGTTTCTACAATGTTGTGATCCACGTGTCTAAAAGAGACCTTTGTCTGGTGTACTTTCTGCTTATCAAATTAGTTAAGGTAAGTTGGTCAGTGCTGGTATAACATATATATATTGTTTTGGATACCGACACGTTTAATTTTGCCACAGAAGTTTTAACACTATTACCATGGCACACGGGTTTCTCCATTGAAACTGATATTTTGCTACGCAAGTTCTGGTGTTATTTGTTTACCACCTTGTTGCACCGTGTTGGCTCAATGTCAGGCAAATGTTGATGTAATCTGTCTACCACCTCAACTTACATTTGGTTGACTCAGTATCAGAGAAGTTTTGATGTTATATTTTTACCACCTCAACTTATTACTGATCGACTGAATACCAGGCAAGTTTTGATATAATCTGTGTAAGATACTACTTCATCTTACACCTGATTGACTCAGTGTCTGGCAAATTTGATGTCATCTGTTTAGCACTTTAGGTTTTAACAGCACTATGGAAATTTCGATGTTTCGTATGAATTTCGTAACCTTTATTAATTTAATATAACAAAGGCAATGCGATATCTTACTTTTTTTTCTGTCACGTAAGATAGCAAAATGTTTGGAAAATAATTTATTAATCCGAACGAAATACCGAGGATTATAATTATCCTGCTTTATTTCCATCAAAAGGGAACTTAAGAGTATGACCAATCAGGAGTTGTGACCACAGCTCGTGCATTGCCCTATTGCTGCGTCATCACATTGGTATCACAACCAAATAACATAGACGTGAAAAGAAATAAAAATACATTTTAAAATCATACTGGGGAAACACATAGAGAAAAGGACTATATTAAAAATTACAAATTAGTAAATAAAATTTTAAAACTATGAAGTATTAACAAGTTATTCATTGACAAATCTAATAATAAAATATTGACGAAAGAAAGAAGAAAAGCGCAAAGTATGGTATTAATACGCTCCGTATATAAATATAAAACTGTTTTAACAAGGTTACAGAGCAAACTGGCAGAGAAAGAATACAGAAATAGCGAAATTACAAAAACAATGTAAAATGAAAACACTATGTGAGTGAGTATTCATCTAAGATATTACCACGATAGACTTTTCTTATCTTTATAACGACAAAAAGCTCAAACTAAAACCACAATTTTAGCTGCACTGAAGATTATCAGTTTTCAACAATGACCAAAACAATAAAATACTAGAATGCGAACAACTTTTATTTTGCTAAAAGGGACTATTCAAAAGCTCTTGTTTGTGACACTGTTACGAAACCCCGTGTTTTATTTTGTGAGTAGAGAATTTAGTTGTGTCCTTCTTGTATACGTAACATAATGCCAATTAATTGATCAAATATGTTGCAATGAGTAGTTTACTATAAGACAAAAGCAAGTAGCCCCTGTGCCAGAGAGGTTACTAAGCAAATTAGGCCTTTTCAAAAATCAGTTACACCTTTGGATTTTCTTTTAGATTAACTATTTAGGCGATAAATTATTTATTTTGTGATAAATGATAAAAACTAGTACAGAAATAAACCTTGACACTGCTGCAGTGTATTTTATTATGTATTAAAGTTTGTACTATACTTTCCTCAGTGACTTATGTTTGACGATTTTTGGTTTTGGACTTGTCATCTACATAGATGTTACATAAACCATGATTTCCTCAATTTGTACACAAAATAAGAATGATATATGATTGTTTATATATGTTACAGACTTCTTTTCTTTCTCACCAAAAGCAAGAATTAAAAGAGAATCAGTGACGTAAAAGCCTAAAGCTTTTTTTGATTGGCCGTACCCTCTGCCCAAGACTAACCTTAAGGAATGATATATTTGTATATTATATATGATCTGCAATCGACTAAGTAATATATTTAATTTTCAAACTGAATTCAGCTTACAAAATCCACATATAAATAAATACATTTAGTACTTTATACTGAACATTCTCATCTTGAGAATTTTATATGCAAAAAACGGCTCCTTTGGGCCCAGAAAACACTTCAAATAGAAGGTCGAAACGTTGTTCGCTCTTCTATTTGAAGTGTTTTCTGGGCCCAAAGGAGCCGTTTTTTGCATATAAAATTCTCAACAAGTGGGTATCTCGACATCACTGATTCTCATCTTGAGGTTACCATCTAAAGGTTTCCTTGTACTGGACATGAACAGTTCCATCAGTCTATGCGCAATCTTACAAACTCTGCCCCAAGTACAGCTTAAATGTGCGGTAACTTAACAGCGTTTTTAACACCCTCAGGTGAGGTAACGCTTCGAGAAAATAACAGAACCGTCCTTATATGGTATTTTTTATCAAAGGAACTGCTGACAAGAAGCAAAATGGAAACGAACATTTAGAAACAAAATACAACTTTTTGAATTTCATCACAAGTATTTATGGAAAATCTACTAGCAGGAAAAAGAGACTTATACTGTCTTACAAAAAAACTATACTTTTTTCACATATACACATCCTTGCACCGTGATTACGACACTATTATAAACTGTGGTACATTTATTATACAACTCAATAACTAACTTATTCTTCAAATAGCTTAAGCCACTGTTGATGTTCTGAACAAAGCTAGTGTTAAGAAGATAACCTCGAAGTGCATCTGTGATTGTTAAACAATTACACCTTACAGATAGGAGTTGTTATAGGATATACCAACATTCCAGTCTTAAAACCTTAAAGATACGAAAACCTAATATCTAATGTATTTCCCTACATTATGGGATGTTTATAAGAAAATTTATAGTTCTTTACAACAGAATTAGTGATGTGATGAGAACCAGATGGAGAAGCCACACTCTAAAGACCATGCTTTCAACAGAATGAGCACCGAAATAACAACCGTTACCACCTCAATTTACACCTTGTTGACTCAGTGTCTGGCAAGTTTGGTGTCATCTGTTTAGCACTCAGATTTACCGCTAAGCCAAAGGAAGTGAACGATAGTTTGATGTTGTTATTTCCTTAGTATGAAGCTATACACACAATGAGCTATCTACTCTTTGTTCATTGCGGAGAGCCATTAATTTCAACGTTGAAAGTCTGTAAATCTGCCGCTGACCCACAAGGGTTAAAAGGTATTTTGTTTGTTATTAAGCGCAAAGTTAAATAAATAGGTTATCTGTGCTGTACTCACCCTCGGTACCTAATCCCAATGTTTAGCGTAGTATGCCATTTCACTTGCCGCTGAGTCACCGAGGAGCTGTATAAATGCAAATATAAACGAGTACAATACTATATATTGTTAATAATGCAATAAGCAGAGCTAACAAGTTGGACCTATAACAATGACGTGTTTATGTGTAAAACAGTTTACTCTTTAACCTCAGATATTTTCACACGTTAAAGCTGAAATGAAATTTAATTATTGTTTTGTTTTTACTCCCATAGTTATTTCGTTGAATTTTGCCATTACGAAAATCTATAGCCAATCCCGACACCAAGAAGTGACTCAAATCAATGTTCATTGACATGGGATACTGCATGTATAGGAAGCTACAATTCCTTGTTTTTTTACTAAAGTACTTTCGCGTCTATTTCAGAGTGAATGGTGTTTTAGTCCTTCTCAGATAAATATTTTACAACTGACAACTTTTTCATATCTGCTGTCAAACACATGATAGTGTGTAATTCTTGTACCACAGTGAAACACCACAAGAAACATGATGTGTAGATACGTATAGAAAAGTCACAACAATTACATATTTGTAACGTATTACGATGTGTGCTTTATTTTCTGATTAAAAAAGAAGCAACACACAAATGAGCCCTTCTGCCGTTCTGTAGCAGAAAGTAAACGCACGTTTAGGGATAGATCAGGGGCTTTCTGTATATACAGTGGTATTTATAAGATTGTTTACTAGTAACTGTACATCAATTCATATGCTGCTAGTGTATTCCACTTTTATGACATCCCCCGCTGGTACAGTAGTAAGTCTAAGGATTTACAACGCTAAAATCAAGGGTTCGATTGCCCTCGGTGGACTCAGCAGATAGTCCAATGTGGCTTTGCTACAAAAAACACACACACTTTTTATGGATTTATTCGTTGAAGTCGTACTGAAGCATACATTGTTTCTATAGCAACAGAAGCCTATAAAGAATGGCTGTATTATCTTTCCTATGGCTGGTATATGGGTTAGCGTCTCCACGTGTTTGGGATATGTTTAAGGCCAAGAAGTGAAGTATGCCAACAGTGTAACTACCTGATTTATATATATATATTAACCTTTGTTATTTTCATCAAATAGCTTAATATAATCTCGAAATTTTCTATAATGCTTCTCTGACTTTACTCTGAAAAAGAATACCGCCACCAAAATCACATTATAAAAGACTAGGAAAACTTTCAAGGCAAACAAGGTAGGTTTGCGTAGCCGAGGATGTACATAACTCAAGCTCATATTGTTGTCCTCGAGTCAATCTCCCACGCCACGAGGTGAGGTCAGCATACTGTGACTGACCCCACCTGGTGGTCTTGTCAGTTGGCAGAGTTGGTACTCCTCTATTGCGGTGTGATAGAAGGCATGTATAGAAAGGTATGTGCCCTTCCCCCTCCTGCTTTTAGCTTCTATCAACAAGCTACATGTAGTTCTATGCAGTTTCCTTCCTTGTCTCCCTCTCATTTCATGTTCTATCTATACAGACATACGCAGCTGGTTACAATTAGTGGGCGATTTCTATTAACCTCTGCCAGAGACTGGTCATTCCTTCCACGACATAAGACACCGCCTTTTCTCACCCAGTTCATCGGATATAGTTAATATCCGGGATGAAGATGTTATTTTACCTCAGGAATAGAAGCTGTACTACAGCCTAAACGTGGTTCTACACAGAATTGTTTTAAACTTTTGAGAAAGAAAAAGAAAAGTCAAATGGGCTTCATTCTAGCCGCCCACCATTGTCTTATTATAGTCTGGAGAACAGAGTACACGGTTTTTGCTTATTTTATGGAGAATGTTGATTAAACGTCAACTTTCCCCCAGAGCGGCCTTTCAACCAATTACTGGTCAGTTGGAATTTTTTTTACAAGTATTAGCTGTGAAAAGAATGTTAAGTCTTTAGCTAGTTAAAGAAACCGTGAAATAGACTGTGTGGTCAATAGTAAAACAATAAAGTTACATACACACATATATATACATATATATGTCCTAACTGTCAATAACATATTCATATTAAAAATATTTTGGCTAAAATTATTCATCGTATACTATTAGTATTTCAGGAAGCTATATAGCAAAAAAAACAACCTTGGATGTAACCCGGAGTGAACCACAGTAGCAATAATGCATTTTGGATACTTGGAACAGAATGGATCGTAATGGGATTGGAAATAATGTACCCTTAATGTCGAACAGTAGGAATCGTGGTGGGTCTAAAAGTAATCTAGATTCTCTATGTATATCAGTCCTCTTTTGATTTCTGGCTTTCAACATCATGGGTAGTCAGTCACTAAGTCTACAAGAGGCGGTTACCATCCATAAACATCAGTAACTTAATGAACTAATCCTTATATATATAAACTTTAGTTGAGCTTGTTTTTGACGCTGCCACACTTTCTTTTCCTTATTTTATGGCTATTTTATGACACAAAAAACGATAAAGTTTAGTTTCACGGTTCGTTAAGTTTTACACATATATATATGTAACAGAAAGACGAGCATAAGCATATTCTTATGCGGATGCAAGATAAAAATCGTTTCAGACCAAGAAAGACTCGCTATCCCGTATAGTTTCTTGTCTGCTTAGCGACCATATGTCTATTTCGTCGTATTTAACAGAAAACGCACACACACACACTCAAGACTGCATAGACTGAAAGTTACCCAGCCTCAATTCTCCTTATTTGAAACGCTATTACGAGTTACTAATATTTGAATACACGTCCGTTTGTCATGCTTCTTTATTTTAAAGTGTATTTATTTTAAAAATGAATTCGGATAAATCTGTTTGCTTAAGCTTTTAAATCGCATTTACCACAGTGTTTGAATGTTTATCTGACTCTAGTAGAATATAAACCGCAACTCTCTTTTAAATCTTTGTCAAGTAAGTCTTCGAAGAGTAAATTCCTGTATATTCTTCCGAATTGTTACAGTAAAAATAGGGGCGGTGTTCAATACATAAACAAAATACAGCCCTAGGTAACAAAAGGAACGCTGAAATAAAACATTACCCTTTGCTTCGCTTGGTTTTGAAGACAATTTGACCCAATTTCACGTTCCCCGAGATATACTTTACACTTTATCTACCACTGGGAGAGAGACAATTGACAACTAACTGTTGATATCTTCCATCATCCTGAACTCGAGTAAGCCTGTAGTTGGAGTTAAACTAGTTTTGGGATCAAGAATCTACAGTGGCTTCGGCAACTGCTATAAAATTGTGCTCATCACCACTATATCTCCGTTTCTTTCTCTCTTTTCTCTTAAGGTATATATTTTGACTAAGAAACTCTTGACATAATAATTGTGGGTTCAAACGTTTGACTTATGTATCTATGTAATAAAATAACAACGTGTGTCAGTTAGTTCCTGTGTGTATGCGTGTTAGCTCACATGAAAACACAAAATTCCTGTTCGCTTATTGTACTTTTACGTTTGAGTACAAAAGTGAATGACGTTGAACTCATTTTTCTATATGAGTACAAAGTACGACGTTTATTACATTAACTTTAAAGACTAATATTTCGGCAAAATAAATACAAAAGGAAACATATTAAGTCAATTATTTACCTTTCTGTGGGTTATAAAGAACACAATGTCATTACATGTCAATACGAATTCCAACAGGTGCCTAAAAATACGCTTCGTGTGGGAAGAACGAGTTTCCCGGTAGGAGAATAAAATATTACACTGTTGGTGGTAGTGAACCGACCTTAGAGCAAACTAAGAAAAGGTTAATATCATTATGTAAGGAAAAAGTAAAATAAGTGAAGAAGCGATAAACGAAGACAGTTAATCTTAACACTTCTTACACGTCCACAGACTTACAACTGTACAATTGGGGGTTCGTTTCTCTACGGTGGACACAGTAGGTAGCCTAACGAGGCTTTGCTTTACTACAAACATATAGCGAGATAACTAGTGATGTCGAGAAACCCACTTGTTGAGAATTTTATATGCAAAAACGGCTCGTTTGGGTTCGCTCTTCTATTTAAAATATTTTCTGAACCCAAACGAGCCGTTTTTGCATATAAAATATAGCGAGATAAATTTCGTTTATAGTTATTCCAATATTTTACTCTAAATACAATATCTTCGTATCAGGTATTCCTTCATTCATGTCCAACTACATAATACAACAACAGCATAATCTAAACGATTTGCCTACTTAAAACATATAACACATTCATATATATAGTATTCCGCTTAATAAAGCTGCATATGGGAAAACTAATCTTCAGGTTTTGGTTCATATGACGCATCATACCCTGTGTATGCAGGAGCTATAGATGGTTCAATCCTACTAATATCGCTTTTTTTTTCTTTTTTCTAATCATTGTTTCAGTAGATAAACAGTTTATCTTCAGCTCATACCTGAATACTTACGGGAAGTGTAATGAAAGTTAGTTCCATTGATACAAAAGCTCGTCTGTAATCTACATAAAGTTAGTCATGTCTTTAATCGCCAGAAAGGTTACATTTCTCGGTCTCCCAGTCTCAAAACAAAGCTTTAACTTACTCTTAAGAGGGATACGGAACAGGTCAGCATCCGGTTTGTGAAATGTCGTTCAGTTAGATAAACTATTTCCCCACGATATTCTAACGATCAGAATCACACACACAACTAATAAAAATCTGTTAATCCTAATTATTTCAAAATATTAACCGTTAATATTGAAAAAAAAAACTCGTTAATAAAAATACACCTCGAAAATTCACGATTATTAATATTTGTCGCTAAACACTTCGGTGCTGTGCACTTCGAATTTTCAGTTTTGAATTATTATACGCGTGTATGTGCGTTTACACTGGAAAAAAAAACAAACTTAATCTAACATCAGTAAATATAACTCTACTTTCAGGAATTAAGGAGAAAATAATGACTTAAGATTAGTGAAAATAACCTTACCTGTGAGAGATAAGGAGAAAACGTAAGTAGAAATAACTCTACACGTGGGATTTAATGTGAAGGCTGCGAATCGGATCCAACGTTAGTAGAAATGACCCCACGTGTGGGATTTAATGTGAATCAACGAATTAAATAGTTAACACTTGAAACCGTTGTTATCTGGTGAAACTCCATAATTACAGAATTGAAGAATATAGAGGTAATTTTACGTTTCACATGCATTTTGTTTATTACCATTGGTAGTAATAAATGAAATATTTGCGAAGCGTAAAATTGTTTTTGTTTTCATCAGTTTTGTAAAATCTTAGGCCTAACGTCAATAGATATAATATTGTGTGTGGGTGTTATAACAGGGTGCTTGCATTTGTTATTTCAATCTAATGGCAAATGAGGCTCTGTATTACGTCCTCTGCCCACAATATTTGAAAAAAGCTTGGTTTTCTAGCACTTTAAGGGCCACCTTTGTATCTCCTTTGTGACCAAGTAGTTTGATTAGATTCAGGTCATCGACCATTTTGTTAAGGAGGTATAAAATATTTTAAATGGAAGTATTCTTCCCAGCTAATTGTTGAAAACAATCTGTTACAAGGGACTTCATGCAACATGTTTACTGTTATTTTAAACAAATTGATAAGTGTAGGTCACATCTTCTACAAACGTTTCAATTTGACCTAATAGGTCTGACATGGTCAGGTGGTAAGGGCGCTAGACTACCAGTCTGAAGACCGTGGGTTCGAATCTCTGTCACACTAAACATGATCGCTCCTTCAGCCGTGGGTGCATTATAGTGTGACACTCAATCCTACTAAAAAGAGTAATCCAAGAGTTGGCGGTGGGCGGTGATGACTAACTGCCTTTCCTCCAGTCTTACACTGATAAATTAGGGACGGCTAGTTCGTGTAGCTTTTCGCAGTGAACAATTACCTTAAAACTGTCTATTTGTCGCTTATCTTTTTTTCTAAAGTTGTAACACTTGGGTATAGTCGGCAAATACCAACTTCAAATTGCTTTGTTACTTATCTTCTTGAGATTGTTACGGTTAAAGTGGAGCTACAAGTTTAACACTGAAAGTTTCTGGAAGCAAGGTTATAACAGGCACATTCCGAACCTTTTATTACTACTTCAATAGGTAGAACGTGACTTCTGCTTCCAGCAGGTGCAGACTAAATCCATCTTCCACATTACAAAACAGTTCGGTATCTCGATGTTTGCATTCGATGTATCAATAGAATACCGTGAACAGACGGTTGATTTACTGTGGCATCAAGCTAGAAACAGGGAAGAGAGAATCGAGCCTCGAGGCATCGACGTTCACGTGGCCGCCACACGCCGCCGCTAACACGGCGTGCAGCTGCCATAGCCCACACACAAGCTTTATCACCTGTTATTGGAGGAACCATTGCATACCTGGGATTCCGGGATATTAGTTTACAGAATACTCACGGAAAATGTTTTCCAGCTTTTGCACCGTAACGCTCGGATTAAGTTTCGGCACAGAAAGAAAGTGACGTGGACCACTGTTATAGATACTGTAAACTATTTTAACAATCATTTAGTTCTTTTATAGAAAAAGACAGAAAATGGGGATGGATATGAGTTACTGTGGTAAAACAATTCTGCCAACATTTATCAAACAATCATTCAGTCATTTAACGTTTTATGTTGTTTATTTATTCTTTTAATTGATTATTCACTTCAGAAAAGGAGGATCCATTTTAATGTGATTTTAAGTTTCTAACTGCCCCTCATCACCTTACGTAAAAAACACAAAAGAATTAAGGGTACACTACAGAGTCTAAAGTATTGGAGCAGCATACCAACACATTCTGTTTCGATTCCGGAATTTGAATTTATTAGGGAGTGGACCGTAATGAGTTTTAATCACAAACTGGAATTTTTGTATTTATTAATGTGACTATTATTAATTATATTTGTCTTAATACATTAATAATCCGTCTGCTATATTTTAAACATTAGATTTTTCATCTAGTCCCCTAGGAATTTCGAATAATTAGAAGAGAGTATATTAATAGTATTTCCATCACACTATGTTCGCCATATCCATTCCCCGCGAAGCATTTTGCTCAATCCAGAATACATCAGGTCGTCTGGGATACAACCATTACAGTAGTAATTGGAACACTACTTATACAAGTCATTTAAAATCTGACTTACGCTATATTAGAAGTAATTATATGGGTAATCATTTCCTTGACACAGTCGGTAGAATATTTGTTTGGCGTGCGAAACATTTTGAGTTCGATCCCACCTCAGCAGATGCAAAAATACGACTGTAACACTAAAATAAACCGTTAGCATGCATATCACTGATTAAAGTCCCATTTATTTTTGAAAAACATCTCCGAGTGTAGTGAGATTTTAATATTTAACTCTCACCAAAGACAGATTTCAACCATTGCTGGAGAAAGTATGTGTGTCATGGCTTAATATATTCTTTTGTCGAATAAGAAATAGCGTTTCTATGGTTTCTCAACTGAATGATGTCAAACAGAAAGTTCAGCATCATATAGAATACCATAGCGCGATATTCCGCTCAAGGCCCCCTTTATTAATACCAGTAAACTAAGTCCAAAACAGGCCCACGCCATAGTACTAACTCCAGCGCTGCTATCGGTTTGGACGAGTGTCACCACATGACGCATTTTGTGGGTTATTCTCAAATCTGGATTCAAAAATCGTAGACAGTCAATAAGTTGAGGGATTCAAAAATGATTTTCTATTGATGATTTTGTGGCTGTGATGGGTGGCTCAAGAGCTTCCGTGAAATCCACAGGTATGCATTCCTGATAGTTAGACTATTGTTTAAATTTTAGGTGATGGATTCAGCGGATCTCAAAATAAAACCTTTGTATTTCCTTTCAACAGTTCTCCCGCTTGTACAGAGGTAAGTCAACAGATATACAACGCTAAAATCAGGGATTTAATTCCCCTCGGTAGACACAACAGACAGCTGGATATGGCTAGTCTATGTAAGAAAACACATACTCCTTACAATGGTTTTTCAAGTACCAAAATGTATTTAGAAATAAAAATATTTTATGTTTAATAATGATAATTATCCTAACAACAACAAGGAATTCGTTTGAACAGAATTTATACATTTGTAATAATCTATAAGATTATCAAGGACCATTGCAATGAATTAGTTTCTTGAGTAACCAGAACTGTGAGCTATATAACAGTGAGAACAGGTTAACTAGGATTTTGCTTCATGAGGACAGTAATTAAGGATTCTGATCTACGACGATAAAATATATATACATATATAAACTACTCTGCCAACTTTGGGACTCAAACTGTTATAATAGCGATTTTGTACTTTATATATAATGATAGCAACATATGGGATTATAATATACAACCAACGTTTTGAATTTCCACAATAGTGAACTGATTCCTGGTGTACAATATCAATAACGTAAAAGCAAGTAACTACCACGACAAAAGAACATAACACAATTCCACATTATATCACAGTAACGATACGGAATTCTTATCAACTAATGATTTCGGACGACTAAAATTCTGAAATATAACAGTACTGAAATAGAATATTTAACTATCGTTATAAGGGACTGAAATCAACATAATGATACTGAACAAAATGTCTGGTCCTACAGAAGTTAGGTGGAAACCAAAACTATTATGAAGATGAACTAGAATTCCGAGTTGTTATAACTATAAGTTGAGGTCCTGAACCATTATTAGAATGAACTACAATCCTGAATTAAAAAGACGGTAAAGTACACAGTTATACACACCACTAAGAGAACGACCTAAGATCATAACCTCCACTTAGGATAAAAAACAACTATGGATACACCTAGGAATATGAATTATTATAACAATAGGTTAAGATCTGAACAGTCATTAAATAAATCAGATACAGATGATAGACTCCAGTGTGTGTACTAAAATGATAAAACACTTATTAAACAAATGTACAGGTTTCTTATTGTGGGCATGTGTTCAGCACAAGAACATATGTCAAATCTATACATGAAATAAAAATATCATGTTACTTTTATGCATGTGAGCTTATGAATAGTTTCAATAACAAAGTCTTTCTTCTTGTACTTATATTCACTTCTGAAAAATAATTTTTGTCAGGAAATGTGTGTTTATTTACCTCAAAGGTTCACAGGATTACCTCAGTGAGTTGCTAAATAAATCAAATTCTGTACTTTTTTCACAACCATCGTAATCCTGGCATAAAACAATAACGTCTGACTTTACCAAAAACTTCTTTCCTCTTATTCTGTGTACTGCTCGCAGCATTCCAAGACTAAAACCTGTGTTATATTAAGCATGTCTTAACTCTTTTTCTTTATAAGAAATAATGTCATGTTATATTATTTGACAAAATAAAACAATCTCAAATTATTTGTACATATTCACAGTAGTCCAAGTATATGCGGTAAACCGTTGTCTCGTTTGTGAATTTTCAATAATTGTCGCCAACAACAAAAGCTCGTTGTCATGGTTATTCACGATCTTTGGTCGCTTGTCATGGTGGTTCAAGATTCTAGAATCTTGTCATGATGGTTCATGATCCTAAGTCCTTGTGATGGTACTTCATGATCCTAGGTCATTGTCATGGTAGTTCATGACAATAGGTCGTTGTCATGGTGATTCATGATCCCAGATTGTTGTCATAGTGGTTCATGATACTTAGGTCGCTGTCATCGTGGCACACAGAACTATATAACTTAGTGTTTTGGTAATATAGAATTCTGTCTCACTGTTTAACGTAAAATTTTAATTATCGTCGTCCACGAGAAACTTTTACTTGTGTGATTTTACGTTACCTGTGTATTAAATTATATTTTTGTGAATCTACACATCGATCTTGTGTGTGCTGTATCAGTTGTATTACTGAGTTATCCGAAACGCTCTTATTCAAGCACATCTTTACATGTACGCGTTATGCATGCTATGAAATATTAGTTAACATTTAGTCGTCTGTAAAGCACAACAGCACTGCTTCACACTCCAGCTTCACATTGTTCACATTTCAGTTTAATGCTCGATAATTCTCGACGAAGCTTTATTTCTTTCCATGTATACACTGCTCTAAGTTTTTGTAATTCTCGATGAAGCTTTTTTCTTTCCATGTATACACTGCTCTAAGTTTTTGTTGTTCTGTTGTCATTTTGACATGTTATATACGTGTGTTATTATTCAACCTTTATTCTAATTTGTTCACGTCAGTCTTTTCTCTAAACTCCTTTATTTTCATTAGTTTTTGTCGCCTAGTCGTCTCTGTATAGTTCGCTGTTTTACACTTTTCAAGTGTTTTCAATACAGGTCACATTCTCTAATTTTACTTCTAGCTCCTAACTTAACACTTAGAATTCTGCTTACATACTTTATGTCGGCCGTAAAGTCAGTGCCTTGGCGTCATTCATGAATGACTACATAAAATACGGTGATTTGTTACCATCGGTTTGAAATTCTAGTACAGTCCTCGTTGCTCGACATTGTAAGTATAGGTGTACTAGTCGAGACTGAATAAAACCTGGTTAAAGTATCGTGACAAAGGTGGAAATGGGGGGAGGTAATTTTTGGTTTTCCTGCTGTATGGCACGTGCTGGCTCACGCGTCTCTCTACAGCTGCTCATTGTAGTTTCGTAGCTCACAAGTCAAAATACTCCTATTTGAGTTCTACACATGTGCATAACGTTTGACGAACACGCGCGAGTTACGATCGTTGAAAAGGACGTAAAGACAAAAGACAGAGATTTTTATATGCAAAAACGGCTCGTTTGGGTTGAGATAATATTTCAAATAGAACCCAAACGAGCCGTTTTTGCATATAAAATTATCAACAAGTGGGTTTCTCGACATCACTGAAAAGACAGAGATATCAGTCAATTCCAACAATGTAATAGAAGGAGGAAGAGGTCTCGATATACCTGACCCTCCTGGGTATAAAAATTATATATACTCAAATACCAGATACAGATAGATAGACAAGAGACAGAGAAACCAAAACACAAATAAACAATATAAGGAATCACATTAGAGCACAAACAAAACTAGTAAAACAAGATAAATGGGACAACTTTTGTTCAAAATTAAACGATAAAACTGACCCGAGAAAATTCTGGACACACCTTATACGACTCACCAATGACAATTCACCAGCAAGAAAATATCCTACACTTGAGTATGGCCCCCCAGTGGCTCAGCGGTATATCTGCGGACTTACAACACTAAAAATCGGATTTCAATACCCATGGTGGGCAGAGCACAGATAGCACATTGAGTAGCTTTGTGCTTAATTCAAAACAACAACACTTGAGTATGATAATACAATAACTTACACAAATAAAGAAAAACCCGAAGCTTTCAAACCCAACTACAGAATACATTTAAAACAATACTGATTCAGATACTTATTTTTACAACAAAGTCACAAATTATATATTAAACAATAAAAAGAAATTGAGCCAATTTTCCCAACATCTGAGATAAATACAAGACACATAGCAAACTACAAAGACACGATGCTAACGAAAGAGATATCTATACATGAACTTCATGAAACAATAAAAAGCACAAAAAACAAATCTCCAGGTGAAGATAAGATGTATCTTATGACTTGTAAGTCATCATCCTCAAAAAGGGCACTCCGAAAATGTTTGACCACTTAAAATAACATTTCAATTTATCTCTTTCCTCTGAATACATACTAGTTTCTTGGAAGAATGCTAATATATTAATGTTCCATAAGGAAGGAAAGCCAGCCAATAAACCTAATAGCTACCAACCTGTGTAGGCAAAATTTTAGAGCGCATAATTAGCAATAAATTATCCACATACTTGGAAATAACCTCTAAATTGCCTGAAAAACAAATTGGCTCCAAAAAATTTAGACAAACAACCGACCACTTAGTCAGACGAACTGAAGAGATAATAGATAGCTTTAACAAAAAACAGTGCATTGTCACCTGCTTTCTTGACACTGTATGATACAGTGGTCTACGGTTCCGTATGCATGAAATGGGATTACTGCGTGGAATTATTCGGTGGTTATCTAACTTTGTGGAAAACAATATATGTAAAGGGAACCTTTTCTGAGTACTTTTCTCCAGAAGCTGATGTCTTTCAGGAAGGGATGACTAGTCCTATGCTCTTCATCACGTATGGAAACAATATGCCACTGTAGGATCCTAATCATGAATTCTCCTCACAGTTCGCTGTGGCAGTCTGGAAAAGCGCTCCAGCACCAGTAGTAATAGCCACAAACATACAACCACAATTAAATAGAATAAGTGAATACTGCTAAAAATACAGATTAAAAATAAATACGGCAAAAACACAACTTGTCCTATATATCAAGATGACAAAGCACAAAAAAGTACAGCCGGAAATATATATGAATGCCACATCGGCAAAATTTCTCGGTCTAGCCTATTACTCAAAATTAACATGTATGAACCATTTAAATGAAACTAAAAGTAAAGTCTGGCGAAGAACCAGCTACGCTAGGAGTCTAACTGGCAAAAACAGTGGAGCATCAACAGACAATATATTAAAAATTTACAAAACATACATTAGACCAGTAATCGACTATGTAGCTCCAGCTTCGATAACTGTAAATTACAAAATAATCAAATTCAAGCTGCAAACAATACAAAACACACTCCTCACAACAGCTTACAGAGTTCCCAGAACTATATCATCTAATGTCATACGCAAATATTCAAACATACAAACAATAGTAGATATACTCATACATATTACAGTAACGCATTTTGATAAAAATTGGATGAAAAATGAATTATTATACGAACTAAACAGGTACCGCATACATGATGAAGATAGTCCTAAACATCTCTCCCCGTTCAAAATGTATTTTAAACACAAAAATAAATTAAAATGAAAAAAATAATAACAATAAATAAATAAACAAATATATACATGTATAAAAGGGAGGAAAAAAAACAAAGAGGCCACCGTCAAACTAGACTTTCTACTGATAGGGAAAATAATATCGATAAATGTACAAAACTAGTACGTGGACATTGCCCTGAAAAGGGTCAGAGAGAACTCAAACCACTCTGATCCTAAAGCAGTAGCCATACCAACCTACACTGTATTATCATGAAAGTAAAGGAAGGAGGAAGCCGTTAAAGCGCACCTGACCCTCCAGAGTACATAAGATCACCCAAATCCCGAAGGAGAGAGAGAAAGAGAGATTTAAAATGCCCCACAAATTCAATTATTAGTTTAAAAAATCCAACAAACTAGGTTCACTAGACTTATATACGAACGGAGCACTACACCATTAGCTAAATTCTCAGGTTTAACCTACGATTCAAAATGAATGTGGATTAAACACGTAAATAATATTAAAACCAATATTTGACAATGCATGAACTATGTCAGGAGAGAGTCTAACCAACAAAAACAGAAGAACATCAGCCAATGACATAATCAGAATATACAAAACATACATACGTCCTGTAATCGAATATGCATGGATAAACCTGGCATAGAAACACATTAAAAATAAACTGCAAACAGTACAGAAATGATTACTTGGAACAGCATATAAATTACCGAGATTTATATTATCAAAATTTATTCACAACTACAAATATTTGGAAACTGTATCCGATATATAGCTCGCTAAATTATATCGCGTAAAATTAGCGCTAAAACAAATGATTACGTGAACTATATTTGTTGTTGCATGCATTATAAAGATAGCTGTAACTACCTCTCCTCAGTTCACGTCTACGTTGTTAAAAAACGTAATTTAAGGACACCTCATGCTAGACATACAGCTCACAATTACTGCGTTAGTTTCTACGATAGCACTAAAAACGCATTTATGTAAAAAGTTCTCTGAAAATTTTGAAACTGACGAAGATATGAAGAAAACACCTGAAACTGTTCGTGCTGTGTAAAGGTTTCGCACTAACGAACAAGGAGAAAGGGTATCCAAGATATTAACATTATAATTATTATAATCTACATAGGAACGGACTTGAAAGGGGCCAGAGTAAATGTGCGGATAATCTAGCGAAACTCTGATCACCTTGTACTAATTGAATCAATATTATCCTGTAATTATCTACCACGCACAAGGGGAAGAGGGAGATAAAATGTACCTCATACTTCCAGGTCCACAAAGACATAACTCCCGATACAAGCAAGAAAAAGAGATAGAGTTAACATTAGTGCTAAACCAGAACATGATCAAATCAATACAAGCGATTGACATACAAACAAAAAGTATGATATAGTAGGTTTCGTTGGTGTATCTTGACGGTATGTAGTAAGTGATGTAACTCCTATATACTTTAAGGTCGGCAAGGATCGTTCTAACACCTTGAGTGTTTCTCATTGTAGATAGCAGCAACTCTTATTTGATAGCAAGCATAGTCAGACAGAACAGTAAATTGGTCGAAAATACATGGGAAGTGTCCAGTGTCTTAGAGAATCCAGTGAAACAATTATTGTTAAATAGAATGAAAACTCCCATTCTCTGTTAAGCACAAGCTGAAGAGTTTAGTTTGGAATTGTGAAAATATTTACCAGGAGGACAATCTTTTCAGTGAACGTTATCGAAAACTAACGTAAACTGAAACCTAATAAAAGAGCTATATTACAGTGCAAAGTCCCTGTTAGTGTGTGTGTGGCTTTAGCAAGAAAAATACATCCATTATTATGATTCGCAAGTACAAATATATAGATAGGAGTATCCAAGAGTTTCAATTTAAAAGCTGTATTCAGCTTTTTAATGTTTTTAATCACCCCAGGTTTCAGCTGAATAAAGTTTTTATATTTCACATGTTTGTGGGTCCCTGATTCTATTGGTTTCAGGGTCTATAATAACACACGAGTCAACAGAAAAAAACAACTGCAAAACAAATGTAAACAAAACTACTCTGAGTATTCCAAATGTTTTTTAACAACTGCTATTGGTATTCTCTATAACTCTACCAATTGTTTATCAGTTCTGTGATAAAATCGTAAGAGATAACTTCATAGTGTAATTCAGCATGATTCAATGTGTGGGTCCTCCATCGGTATTGAACTATGTAAAAACAAGACCTGAACTTGAAGAATAGTTACAACTGACAAATACGTTCCAGCTCTTGCAGTTTTTACATTAAGCTAACAACAAGCATAAATTAACAATATATATTTACAATGTTACTTTTTCCAACTACTATCACATATTAATTAATAAAAAGGAGACATAAGTACGATGAAGAGCATGAAGGATAGTTATGACATACGTAACGTCATTCATATGAATACAACTACACGAATACGATAACGAGCATAAAGGATAGTTATGACATACGTAACGTCATTCATATGAATACAACTACACGAGTACGATAACGAGCATAAACGATAGTTATGACATACGTAACGTCATTCATATGAATACAACTATACGAGTACTATTAACTATGCTATACAAAAAAATGTCAATTTCTAATTTAATATCATAAAATCTTTGTGTAATTAGGCTTGTGAATTAGACCAGTACGATATAAACTTGTTAAATCAATAAATTCAATATCTTATTCTTAATTCGAACAATATACTCTGAGGAAAAAATCTATAATACTTGCAATAAAGAATGTGCTTTAAATGAATAACACGGTTTTGTGAAAAATCAGGTCAACCAGGTTGTTAGGTGAATCAAGTCAACCAGATTCTTAGTTGAATCAAGTCAACCAGATTGTTAGGTGAATCAAGTCAACCAAATCGTTAATTGAGAAAGTATTTTCAATTCAATGTACTCCGATTTGTGAACTTTCATGTAAAAAATCGGGTTAAACCTATTCCGTTGTCATTCTGGTTTCTTCAGTTAGAGCTTTCTGTTATACGTTTCAAGTAATTGCATAAGAGTGAAGATAATTGTTAACTACCTCTCCCACCAAATAAAATCATACACTAGTTCTCAATGTTCACGCTTTCAACATAACTTTTCATAAGGTGGTCAGTTTCCTAAATACGAGAGAGATATCAGTTTTCTTAAAGTTACAACCATGCTTCATTTCTCCCAAGTAAAACATATATTACAGAAAGTATTAGTACACTCTGTAAAAATTAAATGAAAAAGATAAACATGTTATTTCATGTCTTTTTTATATTTTCAAATTGTTTACTTACTTATCTTTCTCTTTTCAGTTTGTACAATTAGAATAACAAACTGGTTGTATTTCATTGAAACTGTATACTATAACAATAAGGCTTTGAGGTGGTTTAGTTTAAACGTGATTCGTGTTACAATGAAACAATAAAAATAATATACCTGACTGGTCAGATAAATGATCCATTATTCTACATAGGAATAATTTTCCTTCGGTTTATTAATTGCAAGGTCCAAACACCGTCAAGAACAAGCCCAAATCTAGGTAAAGTCGCCCGATAATAAATTACTACCATGTCACTTTGAAGCCAGCCCACAACAGCAACAGTCAACATGCAGAAACTTGCCGTGAGCTCTTCTCTCACCCGACAGATGGTAGCCACGACCCCCACAAGAACACCCATCTTAATCCCCCATGCACACGACAACAATAAAGCACGAGCCAGCTGGTTAGCTCCTTCTTCCTCAAGCGTGTCCACTGCAGCAACTATAGAAGGTTGCATTAGATTTAGATAAAGAGTACATAGATATGTGGTGAAAACCGTCTATTTTGACACGTGCCTGCACGTGTCAAGCGTGTGCCCAACCTCATATTAGGAGTCTCGAAATATGAGCAGTTATATATATTTTGAGTTATAAAAAAAAAAAGAGATCTTAGAATGAACAGAAATTCTGGTGTGCTCTGGAAATGGTCAGAAGATTACTTCCTATTCTGGCTTAACTAAATTTTATTAGTTGTTGGATTTAATTCAAAATTATCAAAATTTGTTGTTTTAAAATTATTTTTTTCGTTAAAATACACAATATATGCTAAATTTCAATAACGTACTTCGAAACGTTTCAGTGGGAAAGTACGCTAAATTTAGGTCTTGGAGCTGTTTGAGCAGTATTAATCTAGTTTTGTGGACTATAATAGCGCAAAAATAGTTTTTATCTGGCTGTTTTAGATTTAAGACTGTAATATAATTGTTGATCTAATTGTTTGTCCACAAGACTGAAACAATGTTTGTCTGTAGTCGTCTTGTATACGATGCCGTAACAATAGTGTTTCTCTACAGTCGTCTTCTTTACACTGGTGTTTTCGTCTTGCATACAAGGCTGTAACAACAATATATATTTATAGTCGTTTTGTCTACAAGGCTGTAACAGCATTGTTTATCTATATTCATCGTGTTTACAAGGTTGTAACAATAACGTTTATCTATAGTCATCTTGTTTACAAGGCTGTAAGTATTAACTAGTTGTTTTGTTTATTATATGTTTTTTATAATAATAATAATATTCTAATTAATCAAACTTTCAACAATTCTAACACTACATTTACGCTGCGATCGTCTTCAAGTGTGCAGCAATATAACCCTGAAAAGGCCTGTTTCGCAGACTGATTTACAAAATCAGGCAGCAGTGTTATCCTCTGGATTGAGAAGTTACTCACTGGCGATATCTTTCAGTTTTTAATTTATTTCTCAGAATTTGTAACCAGGTTATTTGATTTATTTCGACGGTTTTCTTACTTGGCGGTTATGGAATGAATATCTAATTTTAATTTTGTTTGGGGTCATTTTTCTGTATTTTTTTCTTTAGTAATGGAACTGTCAAGCTGTTGGATTCACAGTCTCTTGTTGTTTGTAGCTTATCCTCCTTTGACTGGTTCTATTGTTTCACTAACTGTGTACAATGTTACAGTCACAAAGAAACCAGAAGAGACCATTTTCTCTTGTAAGGTGTCTTCAGGGGTTCTTGGTTGTACTAGTGGGCGCATATGATGTTATGGTGTCTGCAGATTCTCTATACATGAAAACACTTTAAAAGGTGTTCCAGGTAAGGATGGTGATTACAGGTTAACTTTTTTTAGGTTTTCATTTAAAAGTTAGATTAGTTACAAAATTATAATAACAGTAAAGTACTAAATAAAGTGGAAGCTGATTATTCACCTCAAAATTCCTATCTATTTCTATTTAGACTTCAAAAAATTAACAACAGTGTTTACCTTTATTATTCAGACTTCAAGAGAGTAACAATAACTTTCATATAGTTCTTCTGAGTTCCAGGAATGTTTATATAGTTGTTAAGGCTTCCAGGAAGTAACGTTTACATAGTTATCACAAGTAATTCTAATGACCAGTTATAGTATTATGTGTTTTTATTTTATCTCTGCTTAATTACTGAAAAAGTGAGACGTAAAGTAATAGCCCAGTATTATATATGTAAAAACGGCTCGCTGAGAAACATTTTTTACGTAGAGGAGTGAACAACGTTTCGACCTTATTCCGTCATCATCAGGTTCACAAAGAAAGAAAGAGGTAACTGACCAAAAGCTGACCACATGTTTGTAAGAGGTTGTGTAACTGAGTGTCGGAATGTAGAGGGAGGAGTTAGATGTTTGAATATATTATTTTATATTATTTATTTCATTATTTTTCAATATAAATATAAAGGTGTTCCTTTGCATTAGTTTATTTTGGGCTTAAGTTGTTGTATAAGTAAGGATTCTTTAATTTTGCGTCTATTTATGTTTGTTTCTTTATTTAGTATTTGAGTATTTTCTATGGTTATGTTGTGTTTATTTGACTTGCAGTGTTCGAAAACATGTGAAGGTGACTTTTTATGTTCTTTAAATCTGGTTTCGAGATCAACATAATTTCACAAAACAGAAAGTTAAAAAATAATCTCATAGAAAGAGACATTAATTCCATTAAAAACCTAAAACAAGACAAAAACATTAAAATTCTAAAAGCAGATAAAGGAAACGCTATAGTCATAATGAATACAAACGAATAATTCAAAAATGAAAAACATCCTATCAGACACGAACAAATTTAAACCAATACACACAAATCCAACAAAGACACACGAGACGTAACTGAACAAATTACTACTACAAATGAAAAAGCCAACAATTTCACAAACACTTTATTCCTACCTACGTAAAACCGACTCACGCACACCACAACTATACGGCATCCTCAAACCTCATAAACCAGATTGTCTATTACGATAAATAATGTCCACATATGAAATGCCAAAACATGGGCAACTCAGTTCTAGCCAATATTTTCATGACACAAGTTGAAACACAAGCAATTAACACAGCATCACATCCACCACCATACCGGCACAGATATGTAGACGACACGATTGCGAGATTCACACCTACAGAGCACACACTTAATTTTTTTCAAATCACATTACCTCTATACATCCCAACATTAACTTTACATGTAAACAAGAAGAAAGCAATCAAATATCATTTCTTAACCTCAATATTGCAAGAACCGATACACAATTTAAAACAGAAGTCCACCGAAAAATCACCCATACTGGACTATACATTCTTTGGGACTCAGCACATGAAACAAAACAAAAACTCAACATACTAAGAAACCAAATAAACACAACCATAAAACTATGCTCACCAGATAAAATTAACGATGAATTAGACAAAATAAAACAATACTTCATCAATATCAATAAGTTTCCTCCACAAACCGTAGAAAACATTATACGCACACAACTAAACAGAAAAAAAAATCAACTAACAAAAGTAAATATATCTCACAAAACAAAAAATCACGAAACCATATACTACTGCATACCATATATTTCCGACATTTGGCAAAAACTAGTAACAAAATATGACACTCCAGTTAATACTAAATTTATTCAAACACCAGGCACAAAACTGAAGTCTATACTATGTCAAAACTACACTGACAAACACCACACCAACATTATTTATAAAATACAATGTGATAACTGCCACGACTTATATACTGGAGAAACAAGTAGAAAAATGGAAACCAGATTCAAAGAACATAAAAAGTCACCTTCATATGTTTTCGAACACTGCAAGTCAAATAAACATAACATAACCATAGAAAACACCCAAATACTAAAAAAAGAAAGAAAGAAACATAAACAAACGCAAAATTAAAAAAGTCTTACTTATACAACAACTTAAACCCAAAATAAACCAATCTAAAGGAACGCCTTTATACCTATATTAAATATAATAAAATAAATAATATAACATTATATATGCAAACATCTAACACCGCCCTCTACATTTCGACACTCAGTTACACAACCCCTTTCAAACATGTGGTCAGGTTTCGGTCAGTTACCTCTCTCTTTCTTTTTGAACCTGACAAAGACCGAAGAAGGTCGAAACGTTGTTCACTCCTCTACGTAAAACACTTTCTAAACCCAAACGAGCCGTTTTTACATATATATTTCTCTACAAGTTGGTTTTCTCGACATCACTGAAGAGCCCAATATACTGCCATTTAACATGCGTGATTAATTTTTCGTTTTTACATAAGTACGTCTATTTGTTATTAAAATATGTACAATATACTTCAAAACAAAAGGAATGGGTATTAATTTTACGAAAGGTATTACACACAAAATTCTCAAT
Organism: Carcinoscorpius rotundicauda; assembly: GCA_011833715.1. Lineage (NCBI taxonomy): Eukaryota > Metazoa > Arthropoda > Merostomata > Xiphosura > Limulidae > Carcinoscorpius > Carcinoscorpius rotundicauda. The sequence goes on along the minus strand of CM022396.1, from coordinate 40,380,094 downwards.
GATAACGTTAAAAAGTTTCATTATAATATTTTGCACAGTTAATAGTCCCCAAATAGGTCACTGGCAAATTTACAATCGTACAACGCTAAAATCCGGGGTTCGTATCCTCACAATAATAGAATACATACAGCTTTGCACTAAAAAACAACAAAGTAGACAGTGATGATTTTCAGCTTTTAGTTCTTACTCGTACTGAGTTCAACAACAACAACAAAAAGAGACAGAAGTTTACGCCACTAGAGTTAAGACCTACCTCAAACCAGCGAAATGCAGCCTGCCGAGAATAAAAAAAAAATAATTATTATATATTTCCACTCCCACCTGACTGAACAAGATGATGTCTGATATAAGCCTATGTTTAGTATTTTATTGGCCTGGCATGGCCGAGCGCGTTACGGCTTGCACTCGTAATCTGAGGGGCGCGGGTTCGCGCCCGCGTCGCGCTAAACATGCTCGCCCTCCCAGCCGTGGGGGTGTATAATATGACGGTCAATCCCACTATTCGTTGGTAAAAGAGTAGCCCAATAGTTGGCGGTGGGTGGTGATGACTAGCTGCCTTCTCTCTAGTCTTACACTGCTAAACTAGGGACGGCTAGCACAGATAGCCCTTGAGTAGCATTGTGCGAAATTCCAAAACAAACATGTATTTTATTTTTCATTGCGTACGTGACCCGCCTAAAGAAGATTTTAGTGTGTTCTTAATTCCTTTTCCACCACTGTGTAGCTCCCCAGTGGCTCAG